>JAENRU010000484.1:0-1441107 GCA_016647705.1 Eucommia ulmoides
AAAGAAAATAATTTTTTTTTATCTAATTTAAAATGTGTAAAAACTATTTGTCCCTCTATTCCGTTAGATTTGATGGATTTGTTGACAGCATGACCATTTAAAAATATAATGATACGTAGAGAGTTAAATGAAACTCTAAAAACAGCAAGAAAAATCATTTTGAATTGTGACAATACCAACATGGTTTAAAAATGTACTTTTTTCTATAAAAAAATATCGAGATGATTGACAAAAAATTGTTGCAGAGATACCATTCAATTAATTTTCATCGATCTCTGTAAAAATTTAATAAAAACAAACGTTTTTATATTTTTTGAAAAAAAAGGTTCTTAAAAAATTATATTTTTTATTTTGCATTTTTCTAAAAATTACTCCTAGGCGCTTGCTTCGCTGTTGACTTAAATCTCCTTTTTTAATTTTTTTAAGTTTCTAAGGGTTAAATATTTATTAACTTGTATAAATTCAATTTTTATGAGTTCAAAATAACATTGAAACTCCAAGGCACTAAGTTGGAGGTGAATATGAGTTTGGAAACCAAAGAGTGAAAACGTCGGGTGGATGAACCTTAATGAAAATGTTTGTTATCTGATTGGTTAAATTGACGGATTATAAAGAACCGTATTCTAAAGAATGTGATAATTGATGAAATGGCAATCAATCTCACTGAGTTTTTCATGCTCGTGGAAGACATCATTATGGGAGATTTGAATAACACTCCTATTGTCGCAATATAGGGCAGTAGTAGCAATAAGAGAAGAGATGACTACGTCAACGAGTGGTTATTGAAGTCAGAAAAGTTCTTGACTTGCATCAGTCATGGCATGATATTCAGTTTAGTGCTAGAACGAGCAACCACAGTTTGTTTCTTACTACGCTAGGAAATGAGAGAATTATCCAAGAAAAAACAATAACCAGTGGTTAAACGTCTGCAGTGGGGTCTCAAGCCCAATCAGCATCAGAATCAATATTTTTAAAATTGGACTGGTTATCGAACTAAAAAAATCATCAGATCACATGTCACTCGTTTAATCAGTACATGAACCGCGATTGAACTAGTGACATCATAATTACGTTATAATTATTTTTATATATAGTTATTTGAATAAAAAATACAATATATATATATATATATATATTTAAAGAGAAAATAAACATAAAAAATAACATTCATCAAATTCTATTAACCTTCAAGACTCAAACTCAAATAGACTAAATTACAATAGAATTTTTTAAAAAAAATTCTAAAATAATTCAGAAATAAGAGTTGTTAAATGCACCACAATTATTTCTATCTCTTTCAAGGCTTGGTCTCAAAAGTATCGAAAGGGCAATGTGTTACAAAACATTAAAACATAAAGTGTAAATACGACAAATATTAGGAGTGAAAACATAATTATTCTCATATTCTATTCATCCCCTACTTTCAGGTTTAGGGTTACCGTGGCCCAATTTCAGAGAAAGCCCAGAAATATTTATTTTAAAAAAAATAAAAAAAATTGGTGAGAAAATGTCTTTTTTAACTTAATTACAAAACTAAGTTACCTGGGGTTGGAAACCCCAGGTATTAAAACCCAGGGTACTGTACCCGGGGTATTGTTCCCCAGGTTTACATCCTTTAAAAAAAACCAAAAAAATAAAACCTCAAAACAAGTGAATTAATTAATATTTTCGACAACATTGAATTAATTATTAGTGGTCTATCGGTATTTTAAATAAATCAATTTTTTTTGTGTATAAATTACGTTGAAAATACTCCATGATGTGTTTTACAACACTAAAAATGGACAAGTGAATGATTTTTAAAAAATCGCCCAAGTTGGCCAGATGAGCTGTTTCGATGACAGCGTAATTTTTTTGTCAATTTAAAGTTAACAAAAGATGGCTTATCCATAACAGAAATGAGCCTAATTTTTATTTTTTTTTTACAAACTATGTTTATAACACTATAATAAAACTTAGAATGCTAAAAATGGATTAATGAATAATTTCTAAACAATCGTCAAAGTTGGTCGAATAAATTGTTTCGACGACGATGCAATTTTTTTGAAAACTTTGAGTTAATAAAATATGGTCTATTCGTAACATAAATGAATCTATATTTTTTGTATACAAATTATGTTCATAACACTAAATAATAAAAATGAGAACACAAAAACGGATTAGTGAATAATTTTTAAATAATCATAAAAAATTGATTGAATAAAGTATAATATTCCAACAAATATTATTCACTAATCCTTTTTCGGTAATTTTTTAAAAATCATCCACTTGTCTGTTTTTAGTGTTGTAAAAAACATTATGGAGTGTTTTCAAGGTAATTTATGCACAAAAAATTTGCATTTATTTAAAATACCGATAGACCATCGATAATTAATTCAAAGTTGTCAAAAATATTAATTAATTCATTTGTTTTGAGTTTTTTTTTTGGTTTTTTTTTTTTTTTTTTTTGTTAACGATGTAAACCCTGGGAAAAGTACCCCAGGTTTGTCCTGACCCAAAAAAAAAAAAAAAAAAAAAAAAAAACTTTATGTACCCGGGGTTCCCCACCCCGAGTAACTCTAGTTTCGTAATTAAGTTAAAAAAGGCCTCTTCTCAGTAATTTTTTTTTTTTTAAAAATATAATATTTAGGAAAACAATTTCTATATTAGCATCCAGCCGCTCCACAACCCTAGTCTCATAACCAGAGAAAGAGAGAGAGTAGAGATAGATGGGTCGTGTGATCAGAGCATAATGTAAGGGTGTTGGTTCCGTCTTCAAATCCCACACCACTACCGCAAGGGTGCCGCCCGCTTCCGCAACCTCAACTTTCGGTGATCGGAATGGAAACCTCAAGGGGGTGATTACCTTTTGATACCCTTTCCGTTACAAGATGGGAAATGATGAACACCCAACCACGTTGACAAAAATCAGAACGGTTCACCGGTTCATGGTTGAACTGGTTCGAACCGGCCAGTTGGACGATTTTTAGGGGTAAATAGGCTTTAGTGGTTTTTCCAACGGAAAACACGACCGGTCGACGGTTCAACTAGTTCAGTTAGGTTTTTAAAACATTGATCATAATAAGCTTGTAAGATGGGAGATAACTGAGCAGAGAAATTAAGTCCATGAAATAAAGTGCCTTGATATACCAAATGATATGAAGAACAATCGAGTAATGAGTGGTCCGAAAAGCGGACAAAAATTGGTTGACCTGATGAACGGCATAGCCAATATCAAGGCGAGTGATAGTAAGGTATACAGACTCCCAACCAATGAGCGATATAGAGTGTCATCCTGAAGAGGTGAACTATCAAGTAGAGTAAGTCTGATGTTTAGCTCGAGAGGAGTAGCAGCAGTGGTTGAGTCAGTGATCCCAGCCTTAGAAAGAAAAATCCACCTAAACTGGATGAGACTTCGAGGCCAAGAAAATAGGTGAGTATACCAAGATCTTTCATCTCGAATTGTCCATTGAGAAAGTTTTTGAGTTCTAAAATACTGCGTAGATCATTCCCAGTAATAATCATGTCATCTACATATAATAAAAGAAGAATAATACCATTATCAGTTCGGCGAATAAACAAGGTCGAATCATAAGCACTGGATGAACCCAAACTGATGAATGGTAGTGTTGAATTGTGCGAACCAGGCGCGTGGAGCTTGTTTCAAACTATATAAGGAACGACAAAGGTAACAAACTTTATTTGGAGGGGTAACTAGGCTAGGAGGGGTATGCATATAACTTCCTCAAGAAGTTCGTCATTGAGAAATGCATTTTTGACATCCATTGAAAGAGAGACCATTTTCTAATGCCAGCGACGACAAGAAAAGTACTGACAAATATAAGTCTCGCTACTGGAGCAAATGTCTCTTCATAGTCAAATCCATATTCCTGAGTAAATCATTTCACAACAAGTCGGGCTTTATATCGTTCAACAGAACCATCAGAAAGTGTTTTGATCTTAAACACCCATTTGCACCCAATGAGAGTTTTTCCAAGGGGAAGATTAACAATATCCCAAGTGTGAGTTTTGGTGAGAGCTTCATCCATTGCTTTCTTCCAAAGAGGATTAGTACTAGCCTCCTTGTAGGATTGATGCTCATGCAGATGTATAGTAGAAAAACAATGAAAATCAGTAAGGTAAGATGGATGATGAATTATTCTGGTAGAGCTATGGGGGTGAACTAGAGCGTGGGTCTCAGAGGCAGTCGGTACAGAATCATCGACCACAGAAGAAGTCTTTGGCAAGGTCGCTGGAGTTGGAGAAGTAAGATTAGCTGGTGGTTCAAGAGTGGGTTCAGCTAGTGGTTTTAGGGTGGACTCAACGTAAGGTGCAGGACTGAGCTGAACTGGTGGTGCTGGAGTAGACACTACAGTACCTAGAACTGTATCCTTAGGAAATAACTCAATGGATAGATCAGTAAAAATCTGGAGTTGTTGATGTTTAACATGTCAAATAATCGTAAGGAAGAAAACATTTGATGTTCCCGAAAAATGACATGTCAAGAGATACAAAAAGTTTTAGAAATGGGATCCCAGCACTGATATCATTTATGTTCGAAGCCATATCCAAGAAAATAACACAGACGAGTCATTGGTTCCAATTTGTTGTGCTCATGTGGTTTGAGAAGAACAAAACAAGTGCAACCAAAGACTCTGAGTTTAGAGTAATCGGGAGATTTACCGAAAAGACGCTAAAATGGAGACTGATTCTGGATTGTAACGGAAGGGATGCGGTTTATTATGTAGATAGTTGTGAAGACAACATCATCTCAAAAACGCTCAAGATATGATGAAGAAATGAGAAGATCACAAACTATGTTAAGAATATGTCTCTGTTTGCGTTTGGCTCGAGCGAGAAAAGAGCGAGGAGCATGCCTTTTTTGCGAAGTAGGTTAAGAAAGGCACCATCCTTGTATTATATTACATTATCTAAGTGAAAAACTTTGATATTGCTAGAAAATTTGGTTTGAACCATAGAGAAAATCTCAGAATATATTTGGAATTATTCGGATAGATGTTTCATAAAAAACAACCATGTATATCGAGAGTAATTGTCCACAAAGATAACAAAGTAACGATAACCACCCATCGAGGCATGAGGAAAAAGCCCCCAAATATTAGAATGAATTAGATTAAAGGGTGCAAGAAAAATAAGTTGACTCTCTTTGAAAGGTAGGATTGATTGTTTTGCAAGTTGACAATGGATACATTTAAAGGACTCATGTTGAATTGAACCTAACTAATCCCTAGAGATAAGCGATTTGAGTTGGCTGGATGAAATGTGACCTAACCGAGAATGCCAAATTTAAAATAGTGATAAAAACACTGGTGGCTATGGAGATAAGAATGATGAGGAGGAGGAGGATAATGGTGGTGGTGGTGAGGTTGCACAAGTTGATGAAATGACATGTGGTTATGGTTGTAGTGGTGGTAGAGTTTGAGATAGAAGATATAAACTACAGAGTTTGAATAGATGTCCAATTTTATGACCAGTCCCAAGGGTTTCTCATATCCAAGGACGTTGTGCACGACAACCAATTTTAGAAAATATAACTTCAAATCCCAATTCAAAAGTTTTCCAATAGACAAGAGATTTAAGTGAGTTTCGAAATCAAATACGTGTCAGTAATAGAAAGATACACCATAAGAAAAATAGGATTCAGCTATGAATTGTTTTGGCGACGACACAATAATCGTCGCCAAATGTGTCTATTGGCTACAAAATGAACAATCGTAGCTAAATGTGACCTCATTTGGCGATGAAGTGCAATTTTGTAGCCGTAGGTTGTTAATAGGCGACGAAATTTTAGAATTCGTCGCTATTGGTCTGATCAATTCTTGGCGCCAAACAAAAAAGAAGGAAATTTTTCCCGCTAGCATTTTGGCAACGGAAATATTTTGTCGCCAATGTAGCATGAGATATGTTTTTATTTGGCGACCAACCACTTTCGTCGCGATTAATTACCCCCTACTAAATCTATGACGAAAGTGGTTTGTCGCCAAAGTGGTTGCCTATATTTGACATTAGGCTACGAATGAGTTTCGTCGCCCATTGTTTTCCCTCCCTACCACGATTTTGGCGCCCCTACTTTCCCGTTATTACATTAGCTGAATTTTTTTTTTCTCTTTTTGTCTCTTGATAAACCTTTTTATTCTCTTATTTATCTCTCTCGATCTTATCCCTCATTCCTGAACCAGACGACCTGAACCAAATCGCCGTTGCCTCTTGATCTCATCCCTCTCTCTCATCAACGACCTGAACCAAATCGCCACTGCCTCTCGATCTCATCCCTCTCTCTCGATCTCAGCCTCCCTCTAATTGACGACCTGGAACCAAATCGCCACTGCCTAAACAACCTAGAAATTGAATCGGCGGCAGAGGAAGCCCTAATCGCAACGACGACGAAGGCGACAACTGGGAAATCTTGGAGTTTCTCTCTCTCTCTCTCTCTCTCCGTTGCGGTAACTTTCGGCTTCATTTATGATTATTTGTTGTTTTGAGTTCTAATTTTATCCATGAACATCAAGAATCTGTGGACATACCAGTAGATGGAGTTGGTTTTCAATTACAGTTGTCTAATTTGTGTTTTGGTTTCCAAACATCCAGATGCTGCTCTGCCTGCCCAGGTTGCCAAGTGAATTGCTCCACAATGACATAATCTGGTATGTAGATTGCTTGCTCCTTCCCTCACAACGTTTCTGTTCCGTTTCTGTTTCTGTTCTATTTCTGTTCTGTTTAGGTTTTTGTTCTATTCTATTTCTGTTCTGTTTAGGTTTTTGTTCAACATTTATGTTCTATTCCGTTTATGTTTCTGTAATGGCCATTTCGTAACACGTTTCTGTTATGTTCTGTTCCGTTTCTGTTTCTGTTTTGTAATGGCCGTTTCTGTTGCTATTGTTAGATTGATTCAGATCCTTTCAACTATTGTTGTTAGTATCTATGTTTGGATTTGTTGCCTTTGTGCATTTTGTTGTATTTTATTGCTATATTTCTTCTTTGTTTGAGGACGTTGTTTCCTTAAAAAAAACAAAAAAAACAACATCTTCATTTTCTGGAATTTATTAGCCATGATAAGTATTTTCTTTACCTATTATGTGTTTATTTGAAAATTTTCACTTGCGCGTTCTTTTTGTTTCTTCTAGCTTTTACATCTTGATTCTCTCCCTGCCCAAGAGGACTGAAGGTTGGGGGCCGTTTTGTTGTTTTTAATTTGAAAATTGTGTTATTTCTGTTGTTACTGCTATTTCGACGGTATTGAGTCGTTGGTGATGATAATTCACGCTCCCTTGAGTAGATCTGAGTCATTGTTTGCCCTCACAGGTAACATTTTCTATCAATTTTCTTGTATTTATGTTGCTGCTGCTGTTTCGAAGGTATTGAGTCAGTTGGTGATGATGATTCACGCTCCCTTGAGCAAATCTGAGCCATTGTTTGCCCTCACAGGTAAACTTGGTTTCTGTTTCTATTTTGGTTTCTGTTTTTGTTGCTGTTGCTGTTTCGATGGTATTGAGTCATTGGTGATGATGATTCACGCTCCCTTGAGCAGATCTGAGCCATTGTTTGCCCTCACAGGTAACATTGTTAACCCCAGTTCCTTTTGTGTTTGCTGCCTGAGCGAAAACACTCAGAACTCTATGGTTTGTTTCAAACTAATATTTTTTATTTCATTTTTGAGTTTATATTTCTATATCTTGTCAGTTTCTCTCTCTCATTCACTTTTTGTGGCTTCATTGTGTATCTTCCCTTCAATGTATTGATTTTTTTCCTATGATATTTATCTAACCACTGAACCATATTTAAGGCCCATGGAAGCAAAAAAAATTGACAAGAGTATGGAATTGTCATTCAATGCATTACCCCTCAAAGGGTTAATGATCAATACCTAACAAATGTGCTTCTCAAAATCAATGTTAAGGTATGATCCTGATAGTGTAATGTGGTTTGTTATGATTATGAATAATTGAATACCGTTCATTCTGTTGCTATTACTGTTGTTGTTTCGTTTCTGTTGTTGCTTATGTTTATGTTTGTTGTTTCTGTTTCGATGGTATTGTGTCGTTGGTGATGATGATTCACGCTCCCTTGAGCAGATCCGAGCCATTGTTTGCCCTCACAGGTAACATTTTCTCTCAATTTTCTTGAGTTTCTGTTGTTGCTGTTGTTTTGATGGTATTGAGTCGTTGGTGATGATGATTCACGCTCTCTTGAGCAGATCTGAGCCATTGTTTGCCCTCACAAGTAAATTTGGTTTCTGTTTCTGTTTCTATTTTGCTTTTTGTTTTTGTTGTTGCTGCTGTTTCGACAGTATTGAGTCATTGGTGATGATGATTCACACTCCCTTGAGCAGATCTGAGCCATTGTTTGCCCTCACAGGTAACATTGTTCACCCCAGTTCCTTTTGTGTTTGCTGCCTGAGCGAAAACACTCAGAACTCTATGGTTGTTTCAAACTTATATTTTTTTATTTCATTTTTGAGTTTATATTGCTATATATTGTCAGTCTCTCCCTCTCATTCACTTTGTATGGCTTAATTGTGTGTCCTCCTTTCAGTGTATTGATTTTTTTGTTGTGATATTTATCTAACCACTTAACCATATTTAAGGCCCATGGAAGCAAAAAAAAAATGACAAGAGTATGGAATTGTCACTCAATGCATTACCCCTCAAAGGGTTAATGATCAGTATCTAACAAATGTGCTTCTAAAAATCAATGCTAAGGTATGATCCTGATAGTGTAATGTGGTTTGTTGTGATTATGAATAATTGAATACCGTCAATTCTGTTACTACTGCTGTTGCTGTTTCTGTTTCTGTTGCTGCTTCTATTTCTGTTTGCTGTTACTGTTTCTGTTTCTGTTTGCTGTTTCTGTTTTTGTTTCTATTTATTGTTTCTATTTCTGTTTATGTTTTTTGAATCTGTTTCTGTTTGTTGTTTGTTGTTTCTGTTTTCGTTACCGTCTCATCTCAGTCGGTTCATCTACAAGCTAGGCGGTGGAGCTTCTTCGGCGTAGGGCGATTTTCGGTCGATGGTGTCGTCAAGGATCAGATCTGAGTTTTCGGATCTTGTCTTCCTCGATCTTAACGTTAGGTTGGTTTTGATTTGTTCTCATTTTTCCGTAATCGATTTGGTGTTGGTTGGTTTGTTGGCTGGTTCCAGGTCGTCAATTAGGGGGGTGGTTCATTAGGGGTCGTTTGCTTGCTGGCGTTGTACACATATTTTGCTTGGTTTTTTGTTTTTCTATTTTTCTCAAAGCCACTTGAAACATATAAAACAAACAGAAGAATTTTGCAGTTGCAAAAACAGAGAGTTTTGGTATATTTTTTTCTATAATATATATGGATACAAGTTTATACTGAGTTAAGGCAGCGTTTGTTGATCATCTCTGCTCCCAAGGAGCAAGTGACAACGTTTGTTAATCATCTATGAGTTTTGGTACATTTTTAAGTTGCTGATTTTTTAAGTTTTTGTTTCTTTGTTTTGTTTCTGTTTTTGTTTCTGTGTTTTGGTTTTTGTTTCTCTATTTGTGTTCATAGATTCATGTTTTGGGCTCAAGGTCTTTCAGCACAACATTTCGGAAAACGGTAAGTCTATTATTCTAATTCAATTTATACCTTGATGGTCAATTATTGTATGTGATATAGATGAAAATTCAATAATTACAGGCTCGAGGTAGGATTGATCTACATCGGATCACACATCAGAGGGCAAACGGGCAATGGATATCATTTATCATCTATAACTTGTTTCTTAGTTATTTTGTAATGATGTTTCGTAAGACATTTTTTTTTTTTGGTCATATTAATGTTTAAAAATATTAGTATATTTTGACTATTTGATTTTTAATGCAATTGTATAGTTTTGGTTACTTTTTGTTGATTGGTTGATGGCTATAAATTAACATTCATAACTTTAAATAGAGTAATTTGCTACAAATTTTATTTTTGTAGCCAATGTATTTCTTAAAAAAAATTATTTTTTGGCTACAAAAATAATTTCGTCGCCAAAAGAATTCTCCGCCATTTTAGTTATTTTTTGGCTACGAAATGAATTTATTAGCTACGAAATGATTTATCGCGAAATAGTTGTCTTGCGCGAAGAATTAACAATTCGTTGCCAAAAACTTTCTGTTATGGCACATAGGCTACGAAATTGGAACAATAATTTTTTCGTCGCTAAAACGTTTTCGCTACGAAATTAGGGCTTTAGCTACAAAAATTTTTGTAGCCAAAACCCAATTTTCTTGTAGTGATAGGAAGTAAAACCTGACTGATATGAGTAACTCATATTTGAAAACTATTAGCGGTATGAATACTTGGAATATTCATAATGGAGAGTTTGGTTAAAAAAATATTGAGATCAGATGTCATATAATTGCAACAAACTTAATCAAAGAACCAAGAAGAGTTAACTACATTAAGTGAGAGAGTAGGGAAAATGTTTGTACTATTTTTGGAGAAGATATGATGGAGGAGTGAAGTCAAATCTGCAATAGACATGGCAGCAGTAGTGGAGGTAGGATCTGAACCGTATTTAGCATTGATAATGAGCGAAGAACCCATAGACATCATTGTTAAACCTAGAAACACTTCTTCATAGATGGATTGAAAACACTGAAATTGTCCAGGAACCGGTGAAGAACTAATTGAGAGCCCCATGAACCGATCAAATCTTTGTGGTGAACCGAATCAACAATATAAAGAAAACTATACTGTATAATCCAAATTTGATTAAATGGAGATCATAGATAGATCTGGAATACTGAAATTATCCATGAACTGATATTAAATATTCAAGAACTGAGTGAAAGACGGGTGAACTGGTATAGGAACTACACGAATATAAGAAAAAATATATTATGTGAGCCTCAAACTATAAAATAAAGGCCGAAAATAGAATCAGAATGTCCAAAAACCCAGGCTATAGACCAAGTTTGTAGAAAACCGGTCAAAACAGGCCTAAAGCGATCCAAGAAAGATTACCTTAAATAAACTGGTGATGTGGCAAAGTAAGCTGACTAGGGTAATGATGTCGCAGGTCAACAGATGATGTGGCAGTTAAATGCTGACATAGTGCTAATATAGATACTGAGTGGGTGCTAACTGGACTAATTAGGGCTGACGTGGCACAGTGTTTCAGTAACAGCGAGTAGATCTCAAGCAAGAATGATAGGCAGTGTAATACACCCCACCCCTAGGCACCCGTCACTCGAGGCCGGCCGTGATGTCGACATGACGCTACCTACCTAATCAACTAAATACATACAGATATACATAAATATATGCGCTACTGTAAATGTTTTTTTTTCCAAACAATACCTCACCCTTCCATGGTTCACATCCGACCAGCTTACCTCCAAAATGACACTACCTCCAGACTCTACCTAGTGCCAGTAGTGGACCAACTCCTAGCTGCAATACCTGAAACCAAAATTTTTATTCGATGTACTATCTTTATAATTCAAACATTTTACGGATCAAGTATAAGAATTAAACACAACGTTTCAAAATATAAAATTATATAACCACGTACCGTACGAAAATCCAGTTTCCCTGTCACCATTGAAATAAACTGATATATTTAAAATATTCAATCCCAACATTGTAAATCAACCCATTCGAATATTTTAATCAAAATATAATATAATCTATCACCGCATACCGCGTTGAAAATCCAGTTCCCCTAATGAAATGAAAGAATATAATTAACCCCTAACTTAAATGTTTTAAGTCAACCCCTCGAAACATTTTAAATCCACCAACAGAAATATTTTAAATCCACCGATTCAAATATTTTAAAACCAACCAATCCAAATGTTTTCAATAAACCAGACTAGATATTTTAACGTATAACAAAATACACCCCACCTCCTCTCCCACTAGCCATAGGATCTTTTTACCTCACGATCGGGAATTGCAAAGCTACCGTACCACCCACAGGTTTTGCACTCCTGATGGGTCAATCAACCACTTGCAGGACTAATCCTACTGACGGGTCATAATATCAACAACCATCTGCTAGACTAATCCTCCGGACAGGTCATAATATCAAAAACCACCTGCCGGACTAATCTTTCGAATATGTCATACTATAATCAACCACCTGTAGGATTGACACTCCTGACAGGTCATAATGTCAACAACCATCTGCCAGACTAATCCTCCGGACTGGTCATAATATCAACAACCACCTGTCGGACTAATCCTCCGAACAAGTCATAATATAATCAACCACATATAGGACATGTCCTCCTAACAGGTCAAAACCATTCCTCAGGATATGCCCTCCTGATGGAATCATAGCTGTGACATAGTCGGACTAAAAATCATCCTCCATCTTTAAAATCAACTTGATTCAATAATCGTTTTCCACATTTAAAACCAATTTGATCCAAAATCATCTTTCCACTTTAAAACCAATTTGATCCAAAAATCAGTTTCCACCTTTAAAACCAATTTGATAAAAGGAAAATCATTTTTTTCCCTTTAAAACCAACTCAATCCAAACGCATCGCAAAATTATTCATTCTTAAATAAACACATTTTCCATAATTTATATGAAAATAAAATTTGTAAATTTATATAGAAGACAGTACACTCACCTCGATTCCCGTACGGCGAAAATGTTATCGTCGAAAACCTACTGGGACACTAGCGCCTACGAACCTAATAGTGACAGGCCTAAATTAACATTTTATTTAAAACAACCCTAATATGCAATGCATGACCCTAAATTATTTAATTTTCCATTTCATTCCGTTCCACCAATAAAGTTCTCCTAGATCCCGATACATTTTGGTACTGCCTGGGTGCATTGCGTATGCTGAGTTGTGCGCTTCTTCCAGGATATCTTTCTTCAGATCGGAATCATCAGGCATACACAGTCTATTTCCAACCATCAAAACCTCATTGTTATCCCTGACACAATAATCAGCTCTGTGACTATTTTCTACTTCATCTCGGATTTTCTCCAATTGGGCATCCGACTTCTGCGCTTCTATAATACGGTTGATCAATATTGGTCTCAAAGTCAAAGTCGCTACAACGCCACCGTCTGACAAACCGCCAACTGAACTCACAAAGATCTCAACTCGGCATATGGATTAGTATGAACAATTTGAATATGTACAACCAAACCCACCGATTTCCAACTCAACATATCCGCTACAATTTTGGCCTTACCAAGATGATAGTGGATAGTACAATCATAATCCTTGATCAATTCTATCCAGCGTCTCTGTCTCAAATTTAGTTCCTTCTATGTAAAAAAATATTTCAAACTCTGGTGGTTAGTGTACATCGTACACGTCTCGCCATACAGGTATTACCTCCAAATCTTCAGGGCGAACACAATCGCTACCAACTACAAATCATGTGTCGTGTAGTTACGCTCATGATTCTTTAATTGTCGCGAGGCATATGCAATCACGTGCCCATGTTGCATCAGTACACACCCTGGCCCTTGGTGTGACGCATCACTGTAGATCACAAAACTACCACTTTCTATCGGAAGAGAAAGTATTGGCGCCGATATCAGTCTACTCTTCAGCTCCTGGAAAGTTTACTCACATTTGTTAGTTCACTCGAATTTAGATTCCTTCCATGTTAATCGGGTCAATGGGGCAGCTATAACAGAAAATCCCTAAGCAAACCTGTAAGACCCCGACCTTGGGTATACGTATAATTTAAAGTCGCGTTTTAAAATGTTTCAGAAATATTGGGGTAGATGGTGTAAATTAATTATGTGGATTAAAATTTTAGGGATCAAATTGTAATTTTTCAAAACATTAAAAAATGAGAATGGGTATAATTAAAATTTTAAATAAAAAAGGAGGAGGATTATGTAAATTCTATATATATTATATACATAGATAAATAGATAGGAGTGGTGGAAATGAGAGCCATTTGGTCGGCCCTCATTTTTCATCATATATATATATATACACACACATACATACATACATACATTCATAAGAGAGAAAGGGACAAGGATCGAGAAAAATCGAGAAGAGAGAGAGAAAGTGACAGACAAAGAAAGATCCACCGGTGGGTTATGTTGCCGATCGTGTGGGGTTCGCCGACGGTGACTTGTGGGTTTCGTTGTGTGTATGTGTTGCGTGTATGTATGTGTGTTTGCTTTGTTTGTGTTCCCCTGTTTCCTGTTTCTGTTTTGGTGAGGCTGTATGTGCATGGGTTCCGATGGCGGTGTGCGTGTGGGTGTGTATTATGTGTGCTCAATGTGTGTGTGGGGGTGATCATGGACCGAGTATGTGTATGTGCCGGCGGTGTGGGTTTTGATCATTTCTGGCAGTGAAAAGTTAGAGAAAGAGAGATGTCGGTTGTATGGGTGCCGTTGTTTGTGCGTGTTTCCTTTATGAGAGTGGTTGCTCAGTCTTGTATGGGGGTGTGCTCTGCGCTGCTGGCTGTGTGCAAGTGTGTGTGTTGTGCTCTATTTTCGGTGTGTACAGGTGAGTAGCGTGCATGATCGATGCTGCTGTATATGTGTGTTCATCACAGTGTGTGTTGTGTGTGTGGGTGGGCCATTACTGGTGGTGAGTGCCGGAGTTGAGTTGGTAAGGTGAGAGAGAGAGAGAGTATGGCGGCTAAAAAACCAAGAACAGAGCAAAGAGAAAGACGATCGTTCGCATAGGCGGTGACGGTTTCGCCTAGGCGGTGGAACATCAGGAACAAAAATTGTGCGAGTTCACCTAGGCGGTGGACATTTCGCTTAGGCGGTGGGCAGTAGTAAGCAAAAAATTAAAGAATTCGTGAGGAGATCGACAACCGATTCGGAGCGGGTAACATTTCTCGTTAAAATTTCATGATTTGTTAATTTAATTACTAGCGTTGAAGTTGTCGAAATGATGGAAAACAAATAATAAGATGATTTATAAGAACAAAGTTTATATATAATAAACCGCAATGTAACGATGTTAACTAAATGATAATATTCCAAAAGAAATGCGAAAAATAGAAAAATTTCATAAATTAGGATTTCATGGCATGGTTAGGTTATTTCTACATAAAATATTAATTTAGGTTCTGTCACAAATAGGTTCACAATTATCGGATGTTCGGTAGCGGATAGTAGGTGGAACTTTTGAGAGCGGAATATCAGATGAGTGTACTGTCTTCTTACCAAACTATTTTTATATATACATATGATGAAATCTGTGTTTACTTCCACTATATGATTTCAAAATGATAATGGATCAAGCAGGTTTTTGGAGTGAGTTGGTGAAACGAATTTTTGGGGAATTGTATTGGTTTTTGAAAAGAAGGATATTTAATAATTTTCATTGGATTTGGGTGAGTTGGCCGAAATGGATTTTGGTTAAAATATGGTGGTCTTAAAAGAAAGTTGAAAAATGAGTTTTGTTGAATTTGGTGGTTTTAAAAGAGGATAGATTGGTTTTCATTAAAAAATAAAATGGGGGAATTGTATTGGTTTTTTGAAAAGAAGGATATTTAATAATTTTCATTGGATTTTGGGTGAGTTGACGGAAATGGATTTTCGTTAAAATACGGTGGTTTTAAAATAAAGTTGAAAAATGAGTTTTGTTGAATTTGGTGGTTTTAAAAGAGGATAGAAAATATTTGGTTTTCATAAAAAATAGAGAAGGGAAAAATGGTTCTGTTCAAATTAGACAGTTTTCAATCAAAAGTGAAAAATATAATTTTCGGATTTAAAAGTTGGTTTTGCGAAAAAGAGGTGGACGTTGGTGATTTTGACGGTGTTACTGAGATGGTGATTTATATTATGGTCTATCCGAAGGGTCGTCCGGCAGATGGATATCGATTTGTGATTTGATGATGATATTATTGAGTTGATTATGCCATAGTTTATGATATCCTGTCTGGAGGGTGGTCCGGTAGATAGTGATTCATATTATGGTCTGTCTGGAGGGTGGTCCGACAGATGGATATTTATTATGATGATTGATATTATGTGGTGATTTATATTATTAGCTTCTAGAGACGTCCGGTAGGCGGTAATTTGCGCAGTTAGGTCTGCTAGGAAAGTATATCCTACGGATGGTTACGGTACCGTTGCAACTTCTGATCGTGAGGTTAAAACGATCACTATGGCTTAGCCGGTGGGTATGGGGTTGAGATGTGTGTTTGAGATATGGTGTTTTACTTATATTGGGTGATTTATTATTTGTTATGGTGATTGGTATGATTTTTATACTGGATGGGTTGGAATAGAACTTATTTATATCGCTTTATTTTTACTGCTTATATAGTGGAGATTTTACCAGCTGTGTGGTGTTTATATATTTACGCTTGATCCATTTAAATGTTGTATTATTTAGAATGTATTATTATTATGTAGAAAATAGTTTGATAGTGGGTCGAGAAGGGTAGAAAAGTGTTAAAGAGAGAATATCGTAAGTTAGTACGCAGATACTGGGCATTCGTTCGAACAAGTTTTGGCGGTAGATATTGAAATAGTTAGGGATTTTTCCTTATGTAGTTCTGAGTTTGGCAGGGTGCTAGTGGGCATGATTAATAATTTTGGTTGCTGTAAATAAGTTCCAAAATGTAAAGGAGGTAAACGTTCGGCTCATTAAGTGATAGATTATACTCATGTTGATAAAATAGGGAAAATTGAGGTTTGAACTCATAACCTTGCGATTTTTTCAGGTGATCGTCTTGATATAGGAAATATTGAGTGGATTAATTCAAGTCGATTATTGATTGCATTTAGACGAATTTAAATCACTTCTGTGGTTAAAAAAACATAAAAATATAATTTTTTTGGATATTGGGAATTGGAGTAAATTCGATTTCAGCTTGGGAAGTCTTTAATAGGAGAAGCCCTGTGACGGCCCTGAGAAATCGGGTCATTACAATAAATTTAGGCCATCAATTCATGATTTTCTTAGATCTGGGATGTTGTTCCATGAAGATTCGTTGTTAGTAACTCATCAGTTAGAATGGATAGGTTGTTAAAATCGATTGCAACAAGGTAAAGGGTTAGATTTTTGAGTAAGGTGTTCGTAATTGAATATTAGAGTTTGGGACGTGATGAAAGCGGTGATCCGGTCGAGAGTAGGGAAGAGTATGTAGAACATCTTCAGAATGAGTTACTAAGACTGTGCGATTGTATGCTAAATGCAATAAATATGAGTATTGGTTGGATCGAGTGGTAAATTTGGGGCATGTGATTTTGGGAAATAATATTCACTTGAATCCACTGGAAATCGCAGCTGTGGTGTAATAGGAAGGCCAAAAAGCATAACTGGAACTCGAAAACTTTTGGAGCTGGTGGTAATTATAATTGTTTTGATGTTTAGTGACATTTCCTGTATGACGGGATTTGTGCCTTGTGTCGGAATTCGGGAAAAACGTGGTTGCACACATTTGAGTTACTCATACTAATATATGTGTCAAGTTGGGATCCTTGTAAGTTTAGTGGGCGGTTGGTCAGATGGCGACGTTATTTGAAATTTTGATTTTGAAAATGGCATTGATTGACCGTATTGTAAAAATACAGAAGTCGGATGTCTAGCTAAGAAGGCTCAGCGATGCAGTGGGAATGGACTGTAGAGCTAACTAGCGTGTCAGAAATGATGATGAAGTTTCGAGGATTTAAAATAAAGTGTGTAGTTTTAAAGTGTGCAGTTTTAATAATGACTATTGACGGAAAAGACCTTAAAAGAGGTGAATAGAACAATGTATGCAATACTCGGTAATGATAAACTATTGAGATTGTGTGAGTATTATTATTTGATTGAAATGGAATTGGGGAATCGTAACAATTGTTGTTAGGGGATTTGTTTGGTAGTAAAGTTGAGGTTGAGTAGCAATATCCAAGTGGGCTATTGTAGCTTTGACCTATTCTAAATGAAAAAGGGGAGAGTAGTTCGAGGAATGTTTTTTTTATGCGTATGCCAGTATATATTGACTGGCGGGTTCGGTTGCATGAGGCACTGATTCAACGAAAATATCCAATAAAGTTAGGATCATATAATTATTTTAAGTCAAAACTGCAAATTAGATGTTGAATTATATGTTTAATAAGGATCGGTGGCTCCTAAATTAAAAATATTTTAGCATGTGATTAGACTTGGTTGATCAGTTACTCGAAATTTTTGGAATTAGAATTCTGAAATCATAAGTGTTGTCGCCGTTTTGTGACTTGGATAAAAAAAAAAAAAAAAAAAAAAAAAAAAAAAAAAAAAACAAAAAAAATTGTTATCAAAGCGAAGTAAGTCGCCATTATATGAACAGACCGCAAAGGAACTAGAAAATGCAGTATTGAATGGTGATAACTTAAATCGGCATGTTGTAAATATGGAAAGTTAGGAAGTATTTCCACATAATAATCCTAAAATGGAGAAACTGTAGATGAGAAACTGTAGTACCAGAATCTGATAATTATTTTGACGTTCTAGTTGAGTTCCCATATTGCTTTGGGTGTGGTGCTGAGAGTTCATAACTCTTCTTAATTATGGATCAATAGTCAATCTAGAATTGCAATTCAGATATTGGAGGATATGTTGAGGAGTTGCGTTTGGGAATTTTTGGTAACAAGGAGGATTAAGTGGCGCTAATGGAATGTGTTTAAACCAATAAATACCTTTTCAGTTATTAAGGTGGTACTGTACAAAGTGTTGTATGAGGAGGAGGTATGACTTCAGTCAAATAGACTGAACTGAGATAGGAAAACGTAAAATTATCAAGAATTGGAGACAGCTCAGTGTGTTTATTTTAGAAAACGGAGCTGATAAAAAGGAACTTAACTAGATGTATTTATTTACTATTAATTATTAGGCGAAGTCGGCATGTGAGGTCACTGAGATCTCATAAGGAAGAGATAATTTGAATTATTCCGAATAACTTTTGTGAAGTATTGAAAATTTTGTAACTGGGACACAGTTAGGTACTTGGATTCATATTTATGCATAGATAATTGTTTGAAGCACGTTAGGTAGATTGAAACGGAATTAAAGCACATGACCTTGTGAGGGACTTGATTAAATATGGGGGCATGAAGGAAATTCTTATAGATGACCCGTTTAACGTATTTGGAGTTGTAGTAAGGTGGTTGGTGATATCTATGTGTTGGGGGACATTGTTATGTTTTGGATGTGATTTAAAACATATTTATGTGATTTTGGCGCAGTGCGAAAGATTTAACGGTAATATTAGGAAACGTTATAAGAGAATTGAAGTCTGAGATAGATACTGAGGTTGATAATTTTGGGCTAATTGTGCTTATGAGACTGCTTAAGCACTTGGTTGTGAGTGTTGTTGGTTTAAATGTTAAACGATGATATTGTGGCAAACTGGTCGACTGGAAAAGGTCAGACGAAATAAATAAGTGTTGGTTATGGAAAAATTATAGCCGGAATGAATAGGCTCAATCAATTGGGATTCTTTGACCGTTAGCTGTTCGTGTTTAGCGTGATCGACTAAGTGC
The DNA here is from genome assembly GCA_016647705.1 of Eucommia ulmoides. Classification (NCBI taxonomy): domain Eukaryota; kingdom Viridiplantae; phylum Streptophyta; class Magnoliopsida; order Garryales; family Eucommiaceae; genus Eucommia; species Eucommia ulmoides. The sequence goes on from JAENRU010000484.1 coordinate 19,407, forward strand.
ACGCTATTCGTTGGGTATTGGATATAATATCGACCACTGCAAATGGAAGTGTTGCAATAGGGGGGTATAATTTGACGAAATGAAATGATTATAAATATTGGGTGACTTGTAATTATGAGATCTTACATAGGAATCAGTTGTTCTAAAATTACGTAAGACAAATGTAACCGTGTGGTGCGAATCTGACGCATTAGTAGTTTGACGGAAAATTTCAGGACGAAATTTCTTTTAGGAGGGAAGAGTTGTAAGACCCCGACCTTGGGTATACGTATAATTTAAAGTTGCATTTTAAAATGTTTCGAAAATATTAGGGTGGATGGTGTAAATTAATTATGTGGATTAAAATTTTAGGGATCAAATTATAATTTTTCAAAACAATAAAAAATGAGAATGGGTATAATTAAAATTTTAAATAAAAAAGAGGGAGGATTGTATAAATTCTATATATATTATATACATAGATAGATAGATAGGAGTGGTGGAAATGAGGGCCACTTGGCCGGCCCTCATTTGTCATCATATATATATATATATACACATACATACATACATTCATAAGAGAGAAAGGGAGAAGGATCGAGAGAAATCGAGAAGAGAGAGAGAGAAAGTGACGGAGAAAGAGAGATTTGCCGGTGGGTTATGTTGCCGATCGTGTGGGGTTTGCCGGCGGTGACTTGTGGGTTTCGTTGTGTGTATGTGTTGCGTGTATGTATGTGTGTTGTATGTACTTGCTTTGTTTGTGTTCCCCTGTTTCCTGTTTCTGTTTGGGTGAGGCTGTGTGTGCATGGGTTCCAACAACAGTGTGCGTGTGGGTGTGTATTATGTGTGCTCAGTGTGTGTGTATGGGTGATCACGGACCGAGTGTGTGTATGTACCGGTGATGTGGGTTTTGATCATTTCCGGCAGTGGAAAGTTAGAGAGAGAGATGTCGGTTGTGTGGGTGCCATTGTGTGTGCTGGTGTGTATGCGTGTTTTCTTTGTGGGAGTGGTTGCTCGGTCTTGTATGGGGGTGTGCTCTACGCTGCCGGCTATGTGCAAGTGTGTGTTTTGTGCTCTGTTTCCGGTGTGTTCAGGTGAGTAGCGTGCGTGATCGGCGCTGCTCTGTGTGTGTGTGTGTGTGTGTGTGTGTGTATGTGTGTGTGTGTGTTCGTCATAGTATATGTTGTGTGTGTGGGTGGGCCATTGGTGGTGGTGAGTGCCAGAGTTGAGTTGGTAAGGTGAGAGAGAAAGAGTATGGCGGCTGAAAAACCCAAAACAGAGCAAAGAGGAAGACGATTATCCGCCTAGGCGGTGACGGTTTCGCCTAGGCGGTGGAACATCAGGAACAAAAATTGTGCGAGTTCACCTAGGTTGTGGACATTTCGCTTAGGCAGTGGGTAGTAGTAAGCAAAGAATTAAAGAATTCGTAAGGAGATCAACAACCGATTCGGAGCAGGTAACGTTTCTCGTTAAAATTTCATGATTTGTTAACTTAATTACTAGCGTCGAAGTTGTCGAAATGATGGAAAACAAATAATGAGATCGTTTAGAAGAACAAAGTTTATATATAGTAAACCATAACGGAACGATATTAACTAAATGATAATATTCCGAAAGAAATGCGGGAAATCGAAAAATTTCAGAAATTAGGATTTCATGGCATGGTTAGGTTATTTCTACATAAAATATTAATTTAGATTCTGTCACAAATAGGTTCACATTTATCGGAAGTTCGGTAGCGGATAGTCGGTGGAGCTTTTGAGAAGAATATCAGGTGAGTGTACTGTCTTCTTGCCAAACTATTTTTATATATACATATGATGAAATCTGTGTTTACTTCCACTGTATGATTTCAAAATGATAAAGAATCAAGCAAGTTTTCAGAATGAGTTGGTGAAACGAATTTTTGGGGAATTGTATTGGTTTCTGAAAAGAAGGATATTTAATAATTTTCGTTGGATTTTGGGTGAGTTGGCGGAAATGGATTTTCGTTAAAATATGGTGGTTTTAAAAGAAAGTTGAAAAATGAGTTTTGTTGAATTTGGTGGTTTTAAAGGAGGATAGAAAATATTTGGTTTTCATAAAAAAATAAAATGGGGGAATTGTATTGATTTTTGAAAAGAAGGATATTTAATAATTTTCATTGGATTTTGGGTGAGTTGACGGAAATTGATTTTCGTTAAAATATGGTGGTTTTAAAATAAAGTTGAAAAATGAGTTTTGTTGAATTTGATGGTTTTAAAAGTGGATAGAAAATATTTGGTTTTCATAAAAAATAGAGAGGGGGAAAATGGTTCTGTTAAAATTAGACGGTTTTCAATCAAAAGTGAAAAATATGATTTTCGGATTTAAAAGTTGGTTTTGCGGAAAAGAGGTGGACATTGGTGACTTTGACGGTATTTATGAGGTGGGGATTTATATTATGATCTATCCGGAGGGTGGTCCAACAGATGGATATTGATGATGATATTATTGAGTTGATTATGCCATAGTTTATATTGTCATGTCCGGAAGGTGGTTCGGTAGGTGATGATTCATATTATGATCTGTTTGGAGGGTGGTCCAACAGATGAATATTTATTATGGTGATTGATATTATGTGGTGATTTATATTATTGGCCTCCGGAGACATCCGGTAGGCGGTGATTTGCGCAGTTAGGTCCGTTAGGAAGGGATATCCTACGGATGGTTACGGTACCATTGCAACTCCCGATCGTGAGGTTAAAACGATTACTATGGCTTAGCCGGTGGGTATGGGGTTGAGATGTGTGTTTGAGATGTGGTGTTTTACTTATATTGGGTGATTTATTATTTATTATGGTGTTTGGTATGATTTTTACTGGATGGGTTGGAATGAAACTTATTTATATCGCTTTATTTTCACTGCTTATATACTAGAGATTTTACCAGCTGTGTGGTGTTTATATATTTACGCTTGATCCATTTAAATGTTGTATTATTTAGAATGTATTATTATTATGTAGAAAATGATTTTTACTAAGAAGGCAGTACACTCGCAAGTGAAATAGTTAGGAGTTGGTTTGTCCCCTACTGGCGCTAGATAGAGTTATGCGGGTCGTGCGTTGAAGACAATTGAGAAGAAATATAATGAGGAGGGGTGTCAGAGGTGAATCTAAGAGAAGTTTATGGGGTTTGTTTGTGGGTTCTTATTTGGGACGGTGTATTTTTCTATCATATTAAATTGTGTATATGTTGTGTAGATGAATAGTTTGTATATTGTCGAAATATGGTTGGTTAGTCGTTTAGGTAATGTCATGTTGTCATCACGTCGGCCCCACGATGAAAATATTTTTAATTTCAATTTTTAAAAATATTTCAATTGAATTCAAGTAAAAATATTTTCAATTGAATTGAATTCAATTGAAATTAAATTCAATTTCATTTAAAAATATTTCAAGGAAGAAGAAACAAAATACACAATAATCCTTCAAGATATTGAAGATGAATTGTAACTCTAAATTAAGTGTTTTGTATATGAAAATAAATTACATTATCACCACTCAATTTACATTAACCACATTTGTATTTTTTTTTTTCCGAAATCACCACCAAAAACACTTGAAGAAGACAAAAAAATAAAAATATGGATGAAAAAAAATTAAGTGAGAAGTGTTGGTTTTGTGCAAAAAAAAAAAAAAAAGAGTAAGAATAGGTGGAGTTATATAGGGAAATATGGGAGTAAAATAGGAAGAAAGAAAATGCACTTTGGAGGGAAAAAACACAAAAAACAAGCCAATTCTCGCTGCAGGCGCGTGAAGCTCAATTCCGTCAACTTTAACAGAAAATGTTAGTTTTGCACTTAGGTCCAAAACCACAGGGGGGTAAATAGCGACGTTTGAACCACAGGGAGGTAAAGTGCAAATGGACCAAACCACAAGGGGTAAAGTCTAATTTACCTTATTTAAAACAACTCTAATACGCAATGCATGACCCTAAATTATTTAATTTTCCATTTCCCAAGTTTAATTATGCGAAATTTTTATTTCGTCCATTTCGCTACATTAATATTCATCATGCAACATTATTAAAATTAATGGTTACAGAAATTATTATCTTGATTACGAAAATTTTAATGCTACCAATTTAATTTAATAAAAATCGACGGAATCGTTACCTGTTCCGAATCTCCCGTCGGCCGCGAGATTGGATTTTGGATTTTTGTTTTTATTTGAATTTTTTTTCCTTTTTTTTTTTTTTTTTTTTTTTTTTCTGGTTCTGTTTTCTGGCTTTCGCCGCCGGATCTCGCCGCCGCTGTTCACTTGCTCCGATCACGCCCACACACCCTCAAGGACAGAACACAGACAACGTCGGACGTCCACACACCGCCGGCCTCCTGGTTCCCGTCAAACAACACACACACACACACGTCGAAACACATGCATCGACCTTGCCAGACCAACGACCAAACACACACATCCCTACTCACCGGACGAACGGCGACAATCATACACCCACACACATACGCACGTTGAACGACCGACCGAAACACCCACCACGTCGACCGTCTGAACCACCGCTGACCATCTTCTCTCTCTCTCTCTCTCTCTCTCTCTCTCTCTCTCTCTCTTTTTCCTTTTGTTTTTTCTTCCTGCTCTTGGTTCAGCTGACAGCTGACTTTTCTCTCTCTCCCTTACTGTCGCCGACCGCCGGCGACCTCACACCCATACAACGACGGCAACGTCGGATCTCACCACCCCCACGCCCGCCGACAACAGAACAGCACCCACTGTAGGCGACGAACGCTGATCACACACACACACGCTGTCGTCTGAGCAACACACACACACACACCGCCTGCCGTTCCTGTTTCTGCTCTGCTTCAGCCGGCACGGCAACACACACCCACGCCGGAACACACACCAGCAACACTGCCGACGATATATCAACACCACCACCCCTACTCATACTCACCGCCGGCTGAACCATACACACCACCGACCGACCGAACCCACTCTCTCTCGTGCTCTGCTTTCTCCTTCTTTTGAGGTTCTCTGATATGTGTGTATGGATGCATGTATATATATATATATATGCATGAAGAGGAAGGTTGGGCTTCATGCCACATGTTCTCCCCCCCCCCCCCCCCCCCCCTTTTTTTTTTTTTAAACTCATCCGTTAGTTTATATGTGTGTGTATATATATATATATATATATATATATATATATATATATATATATATATATATATAAATTTTCCCCAAATCACACTAATCTCCCCTAAATTTTCTTTAAGTTATCATTTAAACCCAAAATTTAAAATTAATATTTCTAAAATTTCTAATTGACCCCTAAACTTTTAATTTAAATTAGAAATGATACATTCTATCCCATTATTTTCTAAATATTTTAAAATGCGGCTAATGAACATGCATGTACAAAAATTATGGTCTTACACTGCGTCTAGCCGCGTGTGAGGAAACATGAGCAATCGGACCGGGTTGATTTTTGCGTCATTAGAATCGTCTTGTTGAGACGGTTCCGATGGTATATTGTGAGATGGATTAGGTGCCCTAGTTGAGGCATAAAGACCAAAATAAGTGACAACGAATCCTAGTGGTGCTGCAGGTTGTAGGAGGCATGTGAGAGAGCATAGATAATCTAGTGACGGTGATTTGTGTGGCGTTGTGTTCGTCTCTACAAGACGAAGGCGGTGGTGTGGTGGTTGTTGATACCAGAACAATGATGAGGCCTATAGTAGCGACAAAATTCACGGGAGAAAAGAGAAAGTGGTGGCAGAAGTTTTAGGGTTGCAAAAAAAAAATTTAGGAAGAACAGGTTCAAGAAAGATTTGCTCTTGATACCGTATTAAGATAATTGAGAAGTGGAGAATATGAATAATATATTAATTTTGTGAAAACGATACACTGAATACAATGATATACACAATTATCTATAAGAGAAGTGGGAGATCCAAGAATTAGGATTTTACCCTAATGGGTCAAGTGGATCAAGTCCATAAGAAAAGCCATATAAATGAGTTATCCAATAATTAGCTCACACCACAATACGAATATCTACATAATTGTTGCCCTCTCAGGAATCCATATAACTTAAAAAAAATTAAGCAAAATAGTTTAAATTAAATTATAATTACGTAAATAATTATATGCTCTTCTATGAGCTCAAGCAGGCCTAAGAGTTTTTCTTTTAATTATCATAGATAATTAAACCACATCATTTGCTAATTTAATATGGAATAGAAAGGCAAAATTAAAATTTAAACCATATCATTTGCTAATATTTTCTCACTTACTTTTTATAATAAAAATTAATAATTTGACAAAAATTTAATCTTACTTAGAAGAAAAAATAAAAATAAAAATATATATTTCCTATTGCAGAAATAATATCTTAGTAATTATATAATAAAATAGGATGGACACAAATTATCTTAATAAATTTTAGTCGTTCTTTGTCTTTAGAGGTGAAAAAGGGTCCGGGTTGATCTAAAAAATTAACATAAATATAAAAAATATATATCTTTTTTCTAACTTTATATATCTTATACCTAATTGAGGAGAGAGAATAAATATTTTTTGTATAATTGATGAGAGATAACAAATTTTTTCTACATATATAAATTTATAAAAAATAGTATTTGGACATTAAAATTTAAAATTTAGTGCAACAACAACAACAACTAAGTCGTTGTCTTACTTTTGTAGGGTCGGCTATATGAATCTATTTACGCCATAGAGATCGATCAAGTGTCATCCCCTCTATCAGGTTTAATGTCGCTAAATCATTTCTGATAGTCTCGTCTCACGTATTCTTAGGTCTACCTCTTTCTCTTGTAGTTCCCTGAACTTGAACTAAATCATTAACATTTATAACTTACTAATAATATTTAAATGCTAAATTTATGAAAATTAAATTAGAAATAATATAAAAAAATATAATATACGAAAATTATGAATATTATATTTACGAAAATTTTAGAAATAATATATCAGATATTAAATTACCTATATTAAATTTACAAAAATTAAAAAATAATATATTGATATTAAATTTATAAAAATTATACAAATAATTTATGCACATTGAATTTGGTAATAATTTTAAACATTAAATTTAGGAAAATTAAATTAAAAAATAATATAAAATAAAAAATATAATATACTAAAATCTCATTTTGAAAATTATAAAAATAATATATGAATATTAAATTTAGTAATAACACTAAAATATTAAATTTGTAGAAATTAAACAAAAGAAATAATATGAAAGAGAAGATATAATATAAATAAATTATGGACATTAAATCTACGAAAATTATAGAAATAATATATTAAAATTAAATTTATTAATAATACTAAAAACTTTATAAAATTAAATTACAAAATAGTAAAAAAATATAAAAATATAATACATGAAAATTATTTACTTTAATTTACAAAAATCATAGAAATAATATATGTTCACTAAATTTAGGAATAATGCAAAACTATTAAATTTATAAAAATTCAATTAAAAGAATAATATAAAAGATAAAATATAATATACAGAAATTATAGACATTAACTTCATGAAAATTATAGAAATAATTTATGCACATTAAATTTAGTAATAATACTCAAATATTAAATCTATAGAATTAAATTAAAGAAATAGTGTAAAAGATTAAAAAATAGTAGATGAAAATTATGAATATTGAATTTACGAAAATTTTAAAAATAGTATATGGACATTAAATTTAGTAATGATATAAAAATATGAAATTTACCGAAATTAAATTAAAGGAATAATATAAAATAAAAAAATATAATATAAGAAAATTATGGACATTGAATTAAAAAAAAATTATAGAAATAATATATTAATATTAAATTTAATAATAATGCTGATATATTAAATTTATGGAAAATAAATTAAAGAATAATATAAAAGAGAAAACATAATATAAGAAAATTATGGATATTAAATTTACGAAAATTATAGAAAAATATATTCACATTAAATTTATTAATAATAATGAAACGTCAAATTTACGGAAATTATATTGAAAAATAATATAAAAAGAAAATAATATGCGAAAATTATAGACACTATATTTATGAAAATTAGAGAAATAATATGTGGACATTAAACTAATAATATTGAAACATTAATTTATAAAAATTGAAGTAAATAAATAATACATTAGTTTAAAAATTAAAAAAAAAAAGAAATTACAGCCTTCAGGCACGAGTTATACGTTAATTTTTCTATAAATCATCTCTTGGTACCTAGATGATTGACAAAAAGTTGATAGAGAGATGCTAATCAATTGATTTTCATTGATCTATAAAAACTAAAAAATATACATAGAAAATTATTGATATTTTTTTTATTTTTAAGAGAATACTTAAAATCTTATTTTTATTTTGTTTTAAAAACAATTTTCTTTTTTAAGTTCAAAACCAGTATGAGGTCGATATTTTATTAACTGATTCTTGATGATTTCAATAATATAGAAACTAAGTGTATCTTATCTATATTAAATTTTGAATCAGATTTAGTTATCGAATAATTAGTCAAAATATGAGTTTTCCCGTAACTATTGCTCCTTAAAACAAGGAATATTTATAACGTTCCAAAAAAATAAATTAATAAAACATTTAAATCAACTTTTAACTTTCTTAAAAGATTTTGTGGTCTAAATAATTTACATTTTTATTTGAATTTATGAGTTAAAATCCCAAAAAATTGGAGCATAGAATATTTTATTAACTTATATAAATATGGAGTATAGAATATTTTATTAAATTATATAAATTGATTTACATATAATTGAAATAATATTTCAATTATTTAATACATTAATTTAATTTTGACTCTCCCAAAAAACACTAGTATATATTTTAATACATGTTATTAAACAAAAATCATTAAAAAAAAAAAAGATTACAAGAAAAGAAATAGATTTAATTATTTACTTAAATAATTATATATGGATAAAGATTTAGTCAAATATACAAAACATGTGGTGAATTCCTTATTTGGAGGGGAAGTTGTCTCAGTAGAGTGACATTTGGTGGAGGAGGGGTAGATACCGTTAATACTAGAACTCACCATGTAACTTCAACAATTCTCTATAAATAGCATACTTATCCTCAATAATCTCATCCTCGTAATTTAACGATCTTCTTTTCTCTTTCTCTAGTGACTAGAACTCATTATCTATCGAACTCGAACAAGTCTTTTCTCTTCCAAGATTGGAATTTTTCATCATGCCTGCCGCCGTAATGACCGTCACTGGCAACGCCACTGATTTTCCGGCGAAACTCACCTGGCAGGTGATAATCTGCACCATTATTGCAGCTTTCGGTGGCCTCATGTTCGGCTACGATATTGGTATTTCAGGTATGATAAAAGAAAAAGCTTGGGTTATTAGATTTGAGCCATTAGGGTTTTGAAGGAAAAGTTATTTAATATTTATTAGGCTTGATCAATGTTCTTGATTTCAGTCAATGAAAAAATAAGATGTATATTGAGATCCGAATAATCCGGTTTCATAGGGTTAGATTTCTATTTTTCTGGTTATATTGTTCGTATTTTGAGTGCAAAAACATAGAATCAAAAAATTATATTTTTCTACTTTTACTTCTTGTATTAAAATAAAAAAAAAAAAAGTAACAAAAGAATTTCGTTTTTAATTTTTTCTGTTTCGGAAAATAATGGAAGACAATAAATTTCTTATATTGAAACAACATATACACGCATATGTTTGATCTGCTTATTAAGAAATCTTATTCTCAGATTTATATTTGTACTCCTAAAAAACTGATTTTTTTTATTTTTTTTTAGATCTCATTTATTTCAAAATTTCAAGATATAATTTAGATCTTCAGTTCTTGTTTTAATTCGTTTTAATCATTTGGTATTTTGTAGGGGGAGTAACGTCGATGGACGATTTCCTGATAAAATTCTTCCCGGCGGTGTACGAGAAGAAGCACCACACGAAGGATAACAACTACTGCAAGTACAACAGCCAGAGACTCCAGCTTTTTACATCCTCATTGTACTTGGCTGCCATTGTCTGTTGTTTCTTAGCCTCCAAGACTTGTCGGAGATTAGGCCGAAAACCCACCATGCAGTTGGCCTCCCTCTTTTTCTTCATCGGTGTCATTTGCAATACCGCGGCGATGAACCTTCCCATGCTCATCGTGGGAAGGCTTTGTCTTGGCGCCGGAGTCGGATTCGGTAACCAGGTAATTATTATATACGTTTTTTTTTGTTTTTTTTTTTAAATAAATAAAAAAAAGAAAGGAAAATCTTAACCATAGATTTAGTTTGTATAATTTTGATTTTCAATTTTGTAATAAATATCGAGTATTCATTAAATATTTTTTAAATAAATTTCAATTATAATCAACTAGATAAATACCAAGTATTTCACTAAATATCTTTCCAATAAATTTCTGTTGCATTCAACTAGATAAGATTTCTATTTTGCTTGGATCAATTTTAATATTTAATTTTGAATCTCATAATTTTATAATATGAAAATTCTATTATCAAAATATGATACTAAATAATAAATTAACTTATAATTAAAAAGTTAATCTATAACATAAAATGAACAAATAAAATCCAGAAAATATTTTAAATTCGAATATAAAACGAAATTTAAAATTAACTTTTTTTTTTTTTTTTTTTTTTTTTTTTTAAGTAACCAACTTGTTATAGTTATATGGTTATAATTTTTAAAAACTATACTTCTTTTTGTTATCCTTATATACACATTGGACTTTTTTTTAACAAATTAAAATGATAGGCGGTGCCATTATTCATATCAGAAATAGCGCCAACACGTTACCGAGGAGGATTGAACATCTGCTTCCAACTCCTAATCACAGTCGGAATCCTTTGCGCAAACATAGTCAACTATGTGACCTCAAATATCCACCCCTATGGTTGGCGGATCTCCCTCGGCGGTGCCGCCATCCCAGCCATATTCCTCGGCTTTGGCTCCCTCCTCGTCCACGAGACCCCCACCAGCCTCATTGAGCGCGGTCACAAGGAAAAAGGTCTTCGGATTCTCAAGAAGATCCGTGGGGTTGATAATGTGGACACCGAGTTCAATGAGATATTGCATGCAACTGAGGTGGCCAACAAGATTAATGACCCCTTCAAGAATTTGATGAAGAGATCGAGTCGCCCTCAACTGGTTTGCAGTGCGATTCTTCAGGTCCTTTTTAATTTTTAATTATTTTGTTTTGGAATTAGTTTTTCCTTGACTTTTTCTTTATTAATGTAAGTAGTATTAAGTTTTTTTTAAAAGAAATAAATAAGTAAAAGTACTTGGTTTTTAAATTGTGAAATTTATTATATTTTTCTTTTAAACAATTCACTTATAATTATTATAATTTTTTTTTTTTTTATAACAAGTAGTAACAAGTATAATATATTATATTTTTAATAAATTTATTAGAGATTCTCTTCTTTAAATGTTCTAAAATAAGTTAAAAATATTTTAAATAATTAGTCTCTTTTATCAGTTTCTTTACTTGATTTTCGATGAAGATATTATAATAAATTAAACTATACTTAATCACTACTAAAAAATTGCATAGGACAATAATTTTAGTATATTTTATTTTTTGCATTGTATATAGATTAACGTGTTTTAATTAATGTTCAGGTTTTCCAACAATTTACCGGAATAAACGTGATCATGTTCTATGCGCCAGTGCTCTTCCAGACGATGGGGCTCGGGAGCAACGCCGCACTTATGTCGGCGGTGGTCACCGGTTCCATCAATGTGCTGGCGACTTTGGTTGCTGTATTTTTTGTTGATAAGGTGGGGAGGAAGACTCTACTTATTGAAGCCGCCTGCCAAATGCTCGTTGCTCAGGTTTTCCTTTGCCTCCGAAATTGAGATTTTTTAATTATGGTTATTACAACCACATTTAAACAATAATAAATTAAACTCTAAGATAAAATATTTTTTTTCTCCCTTTAATTAGTCAGATTTTAAAAGTAAAATATCACTCTTTTCTTTGAACAAAAATATTTTAATCCAGACATTTTTTGTTATAAGAATCTAATCAAGAAAGTAAAATTTTAAAATAATAAAAATTATTTCTCAAAAAAATAATTACTTTCAATTTGAAATAACAATAAATTAGTAATATTCTTCAAAAGTATTCAAATAATATTTCTAAATTATTAGAAAAATAAATGACAAAATACATTTATTTTCTTGTGTGATTAAATAGTTAATTACCGGTGGAATTTTGGCAGTTCACTTGAAATCCAGCAATGTCATTCCCCAACCTTATGCCTACGGCATCCTCGTCATGATTTGCATCTTCGTTGCCGGTTTTGCTTGGTCATGGGGCCCGCTCGGTTGGCTTATCCCTAGCGAAATCTTCCCTCTCCAAACGCGTACCGTCGGGTTCTTCATTGCCGTCAGCACGAACATGATCTTTACATTCATCATCGCCCAAGCTTTTCTTGGCATGCTTTGTACCATGCGCTCCGCCACCTTCTTCTTCTTCTCCGCCTGGATCATGATCATGGGCACTTTCGCCGTGTTTTTGCTACCGGAGACTAAGGGTATTCCGATCGATGAGATGGACGACAAGGTATGGAAGAAGCATTGGTTCTGGAAAAGTTATTTCGATGCTGATGAAGTTGATGTTAAGGGAAGAGACATAAAAGACCGTCAAGTTTTGTAGTTTTTCCTTTGATATTTTGATTTTTTTGTCATTTTCATTTTAAAAAAAGAAAAGAAAAGAAAGTTCTTAGAGTGCGACTTAGAACTAGCAAGTCTAGATCATTTATCACCTAGAGGGAACGTATCTCTTCTTCGCACAGTGTTTACATTCCTCAATCTACCAGATATATATTTTCTCTCTATTCTATTATTTATTTTATTTATTTAATTGTTAATGTTCTTATTTATTTAAGGAGATTGAAATTGCATATGAAATATATTTATTATTTAATTTGAATTTATATAATTATGTGAAATTTTGCCCAACAATATCTCTCAACCCGATGGGCCATGTCTGTCTCTTTCAGCCTATAGCTCATTTGTCGACGCTTTTGGTCCGATGGGCCATGTCATCTTAGGCAATCCAATGGATCAATTTCAGAGGGCTTGTTGAACTATATGTCACTCGATTCTTTACAATGTCAAGATATATAGACAACTCTTTTGGATAATTGGTTGCACTTCATTCATACTACATTTGTTCCTTTCTATCATAGCTACAATGACATTTCTCATGCACCTATTATCTCACCGCATAGCATTGGGTTAGGGGCACATTTTATAGAATTTCATTGATAGAGTCCTCTACCAGAGATGAAGGCATATTTTATATGGGTTTCCGTTGCATATTGCCGTAGCCATGGGGTGACGCACATTATATAGTTGTTTCAAAAGTATTTCAAAAATGTAAAAATCTACTGTTTTCAAATATTGACATCTTTGAAATGCGGTAGCTCATTCATTTTTATAAAATGTGGAAATCAGCTATTTTCAAAATATAATTTTTTTTAAAAAAAAGGTATATTTTTGTCTCTTCGATTTCAAGAAAATTATTTGCGTTTCTCCATATTTCAATCCAATGATATGGTTGAGGAATCTAAAATGAAAATAAATAAAATTTTATTTATGTTTCTTGATATTTCTATCCAATGGGATAATAGAAGAATATATATATATATATATAAAGAATCCGATTATGTTTTTTCATATTTCAATCTAATAAGGTGGTGGAGGAATGTATAATGAATATGTTTCTTTTTATTTCCACCCAATGAGACATAACACCATTTCATCTATATTATCAATTCCCAATAAATAAAAAAAGAAGATATATACATTCTTTGCAAATACACAATATTTATATACCTACATAGAACTTCCAATAAATTTTCTTTTCTACTTCATCTACACCCTAAATAAATTTAAAATACAAAAGAACAATGAAAAATTACACTGAAGGAAAAGAGAAGTAACTCATTGAAAATAACTCAAATAATTCTCACATATGAAAAACTCATAATAAAAGATAACTATTTAAGGTTATATAATTTATCACCCATTGAGATCATTAAATTCAAGAAATGCCCCTTAACCATCGTAGTAAACAAAAAATATGACCAAACTAATGCAATTCTATCTCACAACAATCATGAATAAAATGTTGAATATAATGACTATATATCACATTCAAAAATGCACAAGAATTATTAAGTACACTTGTACGACTCGATTTTTGTATGTGTATATTTTTATTTCTATTTTAGAACATTTTAAAAAATATTGGGTCTAATATGTTATTTAAAGTTTTAATTTAAATTTTTTGGGATTAGTATGCTAATTTTAATTTGTCTTTAAAAGTTTTGGGGTTAATATGTAATTTAAGAATTATTGGTAAGAGTTTTAGAGTTGAATAAATATTTATAATATTATCTTGGGATTATATATGTAATTAAAATAAAGATATCCTTCTATTCTTATCCATTGAAATTGAGATAAACTAAAACAAAAATATGAAATGGTGAGTGGATTTTTTTTATGAAGCCACCTCAACATGAAGAAATGATGAGAAGGGAACGTGGAAGCCAAAAAAAAAAAAAACATGCATAGAAAAATGGGTTGAGATGGATCTTGTTTTCCATCTATATATATGTGTGTGTGTTCATAACTCAAGCCTTCATTTGTTCTCTCCCTCTCTCCAGCTCACTTTCTCATGTAAGTCTCCTCTCACTCTTTTCTTTCCATGTAATTAAGTGTTTACATACACACATATGTGTGTATATATATAGATGGTTACTATATATGTGTGTGTTTAACCTATTTATACATGTAGATAATATACATACATACATAGAGATATATTTAATTTGTGAATAATTTAAATTAAAGTAAAAATTGTAAATTTTATTATAATGATATTTTTGGTATTTCATCGCCCAGTAATATTCTTAATAGTTAGTTAATATTCTTTCTGCAATTAAATTATTAATTGATAAATTTTATAACTTTAACTATAATATTTTAGTTGTAAAATTAATATTGGGTTAGGAAAATAGAACCTTTAATCTTAATAAATTTTATATAATTAAAAAAATTGGGAATGGGAAAAATCGCATTTAGTTTCATACATTGCATTTCAAATTTATTTAGTTAAATTCTTAGTTTACGCCCTGTCGTATGTTAGGAATTCAGGAGATGTCATCTATGTTAGTTTTTCAACAGTTGCATGTTAACTTTGTAACTTTATAATGATATTTGTGGTATTTCATTACCTAGTAATATTCTAAATAGTTAGTTAATATTTTTTCTGCAATTAAATTATTAATCGATCATGATAAATTTAACTATAATATTTTAGTTGTAAAATTAATATTGGGTTGAGAAAATAGAACGTTTAATCTTAATAAATTATATTTAATTAAAAAAAATTGGGAATGAGAAAAATCGCACTTAGTTTCATGCATCGCATTTCAAATTTAATTAGTTAAATTCTTAGTTTACACCCTGTAGTATTTAGGTTTTCAGGAGATGTCGTCTATGTCAGTTTTTCAACAGTTGCATGTTAACTTTGTAATTATTGAGATGAGTATACTGTCTTCTATGTAAATTGTCAAATTATATTTTTGTGTGAAATTGTGAAAAATAAAATATTCATTAAAATGGACATTTTTATAACATTACATAGGTTAAGTGAATTTTTAAATGTAGAAAGTAACTTTTATTATTATCCGACTATGATATGATCCCGATAGGAGAGCATGTTTTATAGGATGTTATTGGTCCTAACATGATGGCATATCATGTAAGACATTGTATTGTGACCTAATATAAAGTCAAGTCTTGCAGGTAGTTGATATATATTGTTATTGTTGTTGTTATTTTTATTTTTATTTTATTTTTTGTTATTACATCTTTGTACTCACGCACCCGACTCATACACATGGATAGGATTGGTGACCCATACCCATATATGCGTGGGAGGGGAATTGATCCCCAACTACAAGTGTAGGAGTTGTTGGCCATTTCCACTAGGGCTAACAACAAATCCCCGGCCATAAGTGGGGGAGTTGTTGTTGACGATGATGATTACCATCACTATAATGTGGTTTATACTACATGTTGGTTAAGATGTTGAATGACTCTGACACTGATATCAATATTAGATTGTACAATTGTACAGGTTACAATACCATTATAACTCTTGATTTTGACGTGAAACGATTATATGGTTAGTAGAAAATATGCATGTGGTATTTTATTATTGTTGGCCTAGTAGAATATCCAAGAGGTGAATTGGGTATTTAAAATTTTTATCAGAATAAAACTTCAATAAATCAAATAATTAATTTTAATCCTAAATTAATTATTATCTTTATAACACAGTGGAATAAATTAATCAACTAGGTGTACACCAAATAACAAAAATAAACAAAGTAAATATTACAGCACACCAAGATGTATCCTAGTTCACCAAGCTACTCTTAACTAGTCCAGTACTCCGAGCCCCACGGAGATTCGCACCCACTAATTCTCAATATCCCTTTAAAGGTAGGAACCAAACCCACACACCGATTCTTTTACAAGCTCAGAATCAACTTTCAGAGTATCATTTTTCCAGACTAAGGAAGAACCTCTACTTTTTACAAGTTAAAGAATAACTTAATTTTTTTTAACACTAAGGCCAAAGAATCAAAACCTCACAAATCACTCCAAATATACTTCTACCCGGTAAGGATTGAACCGTTACAAATTTCACTCAAAACGCAATTCTATCCAGGAAGAATCACTACCTCAATCTCTTTACTAGAAGAAACTGAAAATCAACTAACCCTGATTAAATACCTCCAATAGTATTTAACTAGTCATACTACTCATCAATATAAATTGATAAGCAAAAAATCTCACTCGGAGCTTCTACCACCCCAGATAAATAATAGCTCAATTAATATCCCAATTAATGATAGAAAAACGTGAGATAAAAAATCTGATTTTAACAAGATATGGGTTGCAAATATTTGAGCACGTAATCATATTTAAGAAATTGTTTGTAAAATATTTTTCTTCAATAAAAAACAGAAACAATTTCTAAGATCAATTTCCAAAATATAAACAAGTAATGCAATTATATAATATAATTGGAACGATCTCACCCGAAATCCACAGAAAGAATAAATAGATCAATGTAACTTCAAATCCGGTAGCAGTAAATATTGATCGCAATTGATTCTCATTACTCTTAGAATAGCTCACAAACTCTTAGAAAGATAACTCTTAGAAAAGTTCACTCTTATGATATGATATGATTTCTCTTCCTTCATAATATAAGAAATTCGCAGGTCTATTTAAGAGAGAATGAAAATAGCCTTCTAACAGCTAGTTCACATGTGTTATGACAATTAATAGCACTTATAGACCTCTTATATCATAATGACTTTATTTTAGTTCAATTCACTTAATAGAAGCTTTCAAATCTTTCAATTAAGTCCCCCAAATATTTCTCAAACTTAATTAGATAAAATAGAAACAATTTTGCGTACCAATTTGAGAAACATTAAAAATTAATGAGCCAAATCAATAGGATTTATATTTAAGGTGAAGTATATCTTAAATATAAAAATATCCCCGAAATCTCTCTCAAATCCTAACTAAAAACGGATACTGTTGGATATAATCTCGAAATAAACAGTTTTCTGAAATAGCACGTCTAGTCGACCGACCAGTCAACTGGTAGATTCAGGTTGTAGCCAAGGGCGTTCATCGGTCAACCTGTCTATCGACTTGTAGATTCAGAGAGTTCGTTTTTTCTTCACCGGTCGACTTAGAGATACAGAGAGTTTAGCTCCTCTTGACCGGTTGACCAGTCTGTCGACTTAGAGATACAGAGACTTCATGCTGATTGGTCATGTCGACTTACCAGTTGACTTGTGTCTTCTGGATCTCTGTTCTGAACTCGTTTTTAACTTATTCTCTTTTACGTTTTCGCTCCTTGAGCCATTTTCTGTTCTAAATAAGCTCCACTGATCTTCTTATATTCTATTTTAGTCATTTAAAATTATTTCTTTTCAAATCACATATTGGAGAAAATAATTTCACTTAATCAAAACACACAAAAATAATAAATATTTTTTGTGCCATGTGTGTGTTCTTAATTGGGATATTAAAAGTTAATATTTATCTGGGTTGTTTTTCCTAATTTTTTCAAATTCTTAATTCTCAATATCTTCAACATCATCGTTTAGCACCCATTTAATTTGCATCTTCATCACTGAAACTTTATATTAGTGAAACACTCAATTAAAATATTAGTTCCACCAAAGCATCAACGATTAAATATTCATCAAAATCTTAGGATCAATAATCTCCCCCTTTTTTATGATGACAATTAACTTTGATATTTTCTTCAAAACAAAAATATAACCACACTCCCTGTGAATCCGAGGACGGGTTTTTTAACTCATTAAAACATAGTAATGAAGATTTTATAAATATAATCAATAATGCACAAATTAAAAATACTCAATAAAGCACAATTTTAAAAATACTCCCCCTTAATATTAAAAATATTCCCCCTTAATAAAACATCACTACTTTCTCTCCCCCTTTGTCATCTTCAAAAACAAAATTTAGGAAGGGAGGAACACTCAAGTAACTCTACTCTAGGAAAACATATTATAAAAGCTTATTGAATCAACTTTAAGAAATAAAACTCATTTGAATAAATTACTTTTTAAGCACAAAATATTAACACTAAAGATATATATCAAATCAACTCAATCTTTGAAAGAAATAAGAACACATCAAGTTTATATTATAAAATCATTTCAACAACTATGATGTGGATCATCATTAGAGATAAAAAAATAAAAAAATCTAACCAATTAGATAAAATCTAGGTAATTCATCAAAATCTAAACACTAGCAGTCAAGTTAAACCAAATATCCTAGATTTACTATTACAGACCAAAACAATAAATGCGGATCTCGTCTGAAAAGCAAAAAAAAAATAAAGTCTAGTGAGGGCTTTGTCCAAAAAAATGATTAAAAAGTCCTATCAGACTAGTGGCTGGCTGGCTGCGGATATGGAACACCTGGCTGAATGATTGGTCCTGGAGTTATCTGCTGATGAAATGGCGTTGACAGAACTACTCCATATAGCCCAACTCCATTTGGTCCTGCCCTTGATGGTCCGGCTGCACTTGGTCCTCCAAAGGACTGCTGTGCTCCATACATAGGATGTCCATCAAAATGTGGCTGAGCACTATACTGCTACTGATAGCCATGATGAGATGACTGCATATACTGAAACATTTGTTCCAGATTTCCTGTGATTTTTCCGAACCCAGCTTCTATGTTCATATTCATTTGAACCATTTTATTTTCTAGCCCAGTCATCCTCTCATCCATCAAATTTGCATGTATTCTCAAATTATCAATCTGATCATGAAGAAAGTCCATCTTCTGATCCATGTTCATCTCTTCTTCATTTTCTTCTTCTTCATCTACAGCCTGCATTATCTGCCTTTTCTGAGTTCTCTTATTCACCCATCTATTTCCTCTGAACTTATACCCCATCAAAGAAGCATTTTTCACATTGATCTATCCAGGTGTGGTTGTCAAGAACATTTGCTCATCAAGATCAATCATAACACCAAAGTGTTCAAATATCCTCTGGAGTGCATCAACATAAAGTAGTATTCCCTAGGGTTTCTGAACATGATACTTCATGTGTTCCATCATGATAGGAGCTAAATCCAACTTCCTCCCTTCTACAATCTCATTCATCAAGTACAAATCAAAATCATTCACATTAGCATGACTTCCCTCTCTAGGTACAACCAAATAGGTTAGCACCAAATGAAGAAATCGATGCTCAATGGATAATGATCCTGCTTTGTCTTCCTCTAGATCAAATTTTTCAGCAGTTGCCCTTCTATTGAAATTTATCGAAAGCTAGTGAGGGGTATTGTGTAGAAATACGTCTTCTCTAGGTATTTCCAAAATGTGGCTTAATAATACCGCATCGAAACAAATCGTTTTTTCTTCAATAAAAGATTTAATCTGATGATTATTGTAGGTCATATTACTGTAAAATATTCGTACCCACACCGGCATCCACTCATATCTTTGGGTGACAAAACCAACCTATCCCATATTCCTAAAATGTGCTTCAATATCAATGTTTTTCTTTTTTAACACAACAAAATCAATGGGTTTGCAACCTAACACTCTATGATTAACAAATTCCTCTTTGTATTTTTTCTCATCCTCTTCACTTCTAAAAAATACTTTGTCAAATTTAGGCCTATTTGCACAATACTTGATTTTAGGCATTATTTCACACGAATCTTAAGACCAATCAACCAAAGATAGCCGAACAAACTAAGGCCAAATAGAAAAACCAACCGAAACCCTAGAATAAGAGAGGACCAACTTGTTTTGCAAGAGAGAACACCTCAAATACACAAATTTGAGCCTTAGTCTTGTTGATTCAACCAAAAATTATTCAAATCTGAGCCGAAATAGATTGATTTCGTGAGATTTAGGTTTGGACAAACTTGGGAGATGAAGGGTTTAAAGAGAAAAATGATTTTAGGGTTCGGATGAAATGAAATAACAAAGTCAAGGTATTTATATCCCGATAGGATCTGTCGACCGCCCAGTCGACTGATGAACTCATACTAACTCTCGGTATTCCAACCTGAAACCGCCGGTCGACTCATGAGTCGACTGCTCACTTCTGTTTTGTTCGATTTTGTGCATTAAAACCTAATTTGATCCTTTTAGTTCAATTTTTACCTCTTATTTTGATCCACATATAATTTTAAAAAATATATATATACTCACACACTTAAACACACACACACACACATTGCAAACATCTAAATTTCAAAATGAACAGGCTCAGTCTCCCTAACAAAATTAATAAACTTAAATTTTAAAAATTTTGATATACCTAGATCATCTTTAGGAGCAAGTGGTGTGTGTACCTTAGGTGGATTATTAATTTCTGATTTTGCATCCTTTGATTCCACCAATGCTTGATTTTTCAACTTAAGTTCTTCCTTCTTAGGAACAACAATTCTTTAAGCTGATTCAGTAAGAACTTCTTTGCCTTTGTTTGGTGCTTCATGTTTCTTTGGCACAACTTTGTAAATGAATATTTTCTTGTGCTAGTATCTTACTGTTTGTTGTCGATAAGCTTTGTGTACGCCGAGTGTTTGTTACACGCTCGTGTATTGACTACTCGCAAGTGCACGAGGTCCAGTTTTAATATAATGGATCTATAAGATCGGATAACGTTCCCACAGGGACGAGTTGAATAATTGAATACCGCAATTTGCATAGTCTCATATTATCCAGAAGGTTCATGAATTATTTTAAAATTAAACTAATTAAAACTAAGCTAAACTACAATTAGTGGGTTAATCCTAACTAAGTTGATTACCTAGGGATTAATTTTGTTCACTTAATATATGTTTGATTTCATTTAGTTAACAATAACGGTGTTTATGGTATCCGACAATCTCGGTTCGTAAACTCTTCCGCCACCTCTTCCGAGTGTAAGATGGGGGAATACGCGACTTCGTGTCAACGAAGAGGTCCCCCTCAACGTCTTAACGACTCTAGGTCGCGTGAGTCTTGCCCCAATGTCATCGATTGCACACTCACTAACGCGCTCCCGGTTCGTTAGATCGTAACGATGTGTTTACCCTAGTCCGAATCCAGGGTTACCTCTTCCGAGTGTCAAACCCTATATTCTCAAATCCAACCTTAATACCTTAACAAGCATACTAAGATTGTCATAAAATTATAAACACAATCGAAATTAAAAACAAACAACCGTTAAATAAACATATATTAAATTAAACTAGTATTTACACAACTACATCGATCCCTAACTAATATTTATCTAATCTAACATGATCTTGGCCATTGAAACTATAAACCAAGAGGGATTTATCATCATTTACAATAAAATATTAAGTTACAAAGCAAGAAACAAAGAGAAAAATATCAAATCTTAAAGTGGAGTGGTTTTCACTTTCGCCAAAGATCGATCCGCCAATATTTTCTCTTTTCTGGGTGATGATTCTCCTCTTTGAGCTCTTCAAGATTGGTCAAGGATCAAGATCCTAAAGTTAGGGATGTCTAAGCATCCAAGAGGCTTCAATGGAAATGGGAGAATGAGTATTTATAGGTGCAAGGTTTCAAAATATCTGAAAATATTTTTTTTTACTGTGTAGAGATAACCGCCTAGGCGGTGGGTATGTCAGCCAACTTTCCAAAATCTCTGATCTTTCACCGCCTAGGTAGTGAGTAAGTCGGTTAACATTCTGATCATTCACCGCCTAGGCCATGGGACTGCTCCCAACTTTCTTCCATTTCTCCGCCTAGGCCGTGGGACTGATCAAATTCAGCACTCTTTGCAATCTCACCGCCGTGGCGGTGGCTTTCTCGCCGTGGCGGTGGCTCTTGTGATCTTGAAACCTTATTTCTTCATCATTTCTTCACTATTTTCCCACCATTTTCGGTCGTTTGTCGTTTGTTTGCGTCCCTACACCTAAATTACATAAAAACTACAAAAACGCAATTAAATATTACTAATTCCCTCGAAAACTACCAAATTCGATTTAGAAATAGATAGGTATTTTACACCTATCAAATACCCCCAAACTTGGAATTTGCTAATTCTCGAGCAAAACACCCTAACACTAAATTAAACTAACTACTCTAATTAACTTACGACTAATCGAAAAATGAAAAACTTTAACAAAGAAGAAGTATACGCATACGAGTTCCAAATTCAATCGAAGAAACCAAGTTAGTCCTCCCTCAACATTCCTCAATCTTATCAAGTTCGGGAAATAATACACACCAAGTGGTGTTCTAGAATTTCAACACTCAATATCAATAAAAACCATTCTAGATCCATTTGAAATGTGTGTGTATGTGAGAGCTCAAATGTATAACTAACCAAACTCCAGATTGGATTATTTAGTAGCGAAGCTCATGACTTAAACCTTAAAGGATTCAGGAAAATCATATGCTTGACTGGGCTCGACTATCCACTAATGTAGGTTCGGACATTCTCAGAGATCAATAGGGCTTTGTTTGGCTTTGGAGAACGACCAAGGGTATCGCAGGAATAAAAAATAGCAAATCGTTAAAGATTAAATGATACCCGAGGCACAAACGATTGTCGCTATCTCTCTCTCGTAACCCCACATGTTTAAAATACAACCCTGAACAAGAATTTAAGAACTTTGTATTCACTTGTCGAAAGAAATGAAAATAAAAACTATATTCACATAGTTTTTTTTTTTTTTTTTTTTCTTTAATACAAACATACGAGCACACCCTCAAACTTATTCGAATTTGTACAATTTTAGGGGTGTGCAAATAGAACTAAAAGATTGACAAGTGAATATGCTAATACCGAACCAATAACAATTTGTCCGAAATCCCAATTGCTCACTTCAAGTTAGCATTCGTGTATGCTACTTGATTTTACTTAATTTTTACTTTTAGGCTAAGCGACAATAGTTTGGAAAAAATTAATTGGATAATGTATTGAAACGTGTTCAGAATTTAAAGTTTTATCGGCTTCGACAGGGGAACGAGGGAATAAATATTTCAGGTTAGCTTCAAAAGGTTCAAGCAATAAAAATTGAAGGCCTAAATCCTATCTCCAGAATCACCTTACCTAGGATTTTGCCTCAAGTCTACCCCAAATCAAGTTCTAAATTCCTCTTTTCTATCATGAACTTATTACTGAATAATCAACGTCAAATCATTCAAATAATTATAACTGAGTCCATGCGATTGTATGATTTAAGGATCATAATAATTTTTACCTAATCGACATGCTAAGCACACAAAACACACATGACTAGCATTATCCCCAACCTCGATATACAATTAAGAGATAATTTTCATCATCGAGAAACGGCCCTAGATGAATTCAAAAACTCATCAAGCATATACGACTTCATACATAAACAAAACTATATTAAATCTAAATACTAACATACATAAACTAACTAAGAATTTAACATGCAAAAACTTCAAAATTAAACTACAACTTAACTAAAAATTAAAGTTTTACATACAAAAAATATTTTCATCTTTCACATCTTTCTTTCACAACACAAAACGTGATGTACATTCCCCCCAAACTTAAAAACAGGTATTGCCCTTACTGATTAAGCAGCGAACCCAATAACAATTTATAGCAATGACAAGTAAAATTAGGTGCCGACACATGCCTAGGGGCTAAGACGTAAAAGTCTCACCCCCTATCGTTCGATGGGAGGAAAGTCATCGCCACTACTATTACGTCGGAATGGAAATTGTAGCGGTTGGAAAAGGTGCGGTGGAACATGCGGCATAGGCGAATAAGCACTCATGTCAATGCCGAAGTGCGCGCCAAAGAGCCGTTGGATTTGATCTTGCGCACTCTAATCGCAACGTTTCAACAAAATATGAACAATATAGTATTCAATTTTGTTTCACACAATTTAACAATCCATAGAAACTTAGTTCATCACCAAAAATCAAACCAAAATCCCACAGAAATTGAAAATCACAAAAATGGGGTTTAACCTGATTTTTTGTGGATGATTTGGGGTGGAAATCACCAATTTTGTAAATGGAATGATGAAATTGAGGGTTTGAAATGCTTTGGAAGGATGAAAATAGATAACTTTTTGAGTTTTAGAGGTGGTTGTGGCGTTTTTGTATAGCGAAATGGCTTTAATCAAATAGAGGCCTCACCACTGCGGCGATATGAGCGACTTTTTAAAACCAATTCTTTCTACTGTTTTACTGCCTAGGCGATGGGAATCACCGTCTCAGTGATAAAGCACTTTTTTTCAAAACTTTGTAACCTGAAGTTTCACCGCCGCAGCGGTAGGATCACCGCTGCGGCGGTGAAGCGTTTGTGTTGAAAACTTGACATCCTGCATTTTCAGTGCCGCGACGGTGCGTCCAGCGCTGCGGCATTGAGCCTGTTGCTGAATTTTCATTTTTTCTTCAAGTTTTCACACAAAGGCTCCACACCATGCATTTCCACTTCGCTTTTTCAATGATTTTAAGTGCGAAACACATCTCTGATTATCCTCACTCCTTAATTTACCTCCAAACACACTCCGAGACCAATCTGGCCTCCAAAAAATAATTAATAGCAAAAATTGGGTAAATTTTGATTGTCACAACCCGTCCCGGACACCCGTCATTCCGAGGCGGGCGTGACTACAACATGACATCACCAATACCCAAATAACCAAAACGAATAACAATATACACCTACTGTATAATACAAACATCTACTATGGGGGACACACCTGTCCCAAAATTGATATTAACTAAAAGTATTTATCGATGAACCTTTTATAGGTTCGCCTTTGACAGCTCCTCTCAACCGCCTATATGACTCCATCACGTAGCTCTACCTAGTGCCAGTAGGGGACCGACTCTTAGCTGCTGCACCTGCGAGTGTACTGCCTTCTTAGTAAAACATTTTTTTCAAATATTAATATGTTCTACATATTTTCACAATTAAGTATGGATCAAGCATAAGCATATAAGCAATGAAAATAAAGTGATAGAAATAGGTTCCATCAAAATCCATCTAGTATAAAATCATACCAATTATCATAATAAATAATAACAAATCAACCAATATACGTAAAACACCACGTCTCAAGCACCAATCTCAAACACACACCTCCAACACACACACACTGGCCAGCCCTAGTGATCGTTTTAACCTCACGATCGGGAGTTTGCAACGGTACCGTACCATCCGTAGGATATGCCTTCCTACGAACACCCATCACTCCGCCGAAGCGGATAATCACTGCGCAGTATAAACGTTTAACATCACTCTGCCGAAGCAGATAAACATCACTCCGCCGTAGCGGATAACATCACTCCGCCGAAGCGGATAATCTCACTCTACCAAAACGGATAAATACTAGGGCATCGTCAAATCAACTACAACATCATCAAATCATAGCTCAATAAATATCGTCAAATCACCACATCTATCTCTTTTCCTCAAAACCAACTTTTTAAGTCCAACAGCATATTTCACACTTTTCTTTTTAGAAAAAATATCTGATTCTTTCAAAACTATTTTTCCACCCTTTATTTTCCTTTTGAAAATCAGACATTTTTAGGAAAACAATTGTTTTCTATTTCCTTTTAAAAAACACCGTTTGATTTTACCAATTTCAACAAAAATTCATTTTCAATTTCATACTGGAAACCATCGAAATCTCTCAAAAACCCAGTTTACCAACTCACCCAAATCCTGCTTGATCCATATCATTTATAAATTCATACAATTTAAGTAAACACATATTTCATCATGTATATACATAGAAAAACAGTTTGGTAAGAAGACAGTACACTCACCTCGATATCTGTTTTGCAAAACTGACACTGATCATACTTTATCTGGACGTCGGTGCCTGCGAACCTAACAGTGACAGAGCCTAGATTAATCTCTTATCTAAAACATCCTAATCATACAATACATACCCTATATTCCGAATCGTTACTATTTTATGTACCACGTACTTACAATTACTTAATCGTTACGAAATTATTACGATTTTAGGATTTGTAATGCAAAATACAATTTAATTTAACGAAAATTAATAACCGATTGAAACTTCACCTGTTTCCGAACCGTTCGGCGACCACGAGATGTGTTTTGGATTTTCCTGGGGTAGTTTCTGCAATTTCCCCTTTTTTTTTCCCCCTTTTTTTTTTTTCTCTTTTTTTTTTTTTCTTTCTCTTGCTTCCCTGTTTGCGTTCACTGTTCTGTTTCGGTTCAAACCTGTCGCCGGCCACCCTCTCTCTCTCTCTCTCTCTACCATTTCCGTCCACCCGAGACCTCCCACGCCCCGTCGCTCTTACCGCCGGCCCTACTCCATCCCCCACCACGGTTTACCAACCACCACCGGCCATTTCCCCACCGTTCTCATCTACCCACCTAAACCATACACGCCACCGCAACGACCCACACACCCACCAACGGCCAAACTCATGCCGCCACTGCCTCCGTTGCTTACCCCCAGTTGATCAAACAGTAAACAGAACACACATGCACCACCGCCACCACTGCCGTCGGAGGAATACCCACTCCCGTCGGAGGAATACCCACTCCCACACGACGATCGCCGATCACCCACACACACACATCGGACAACTCCACCCTCATACATGCACACAGAAGGAACTCACGCACTCTGTCGCACACACGCTGGCGACTGAACGCCGGCGATTACACGGCGGCACCGACGCTTCGTTCCTCCGTTTCTCTCTCTAGATTTCTAGATCGTTCTTCCTTGTAGCGTTTGAAATGATAGGCGCATATATATATGCATGAAAATGGTGGTGTGAAATCGATCGGTTGCTCGCCACGTTGATCCTCACTCTTCCCGATCTCTCCGTCGGCCGGCCGGATTCGCAACAAACGGACGTGTACATATTATTATTTTTTTTAAAAAAAACCCATTTGGTTTAATTGCACTTTTCCCCCCCTATTTCCCATTACGTCTTCATTTAATCCCATTCATCTTTTAGGATTTCTTAAATTACATGTTGATCCCTACAATTTTTTTTTTATTCTACAAATTTGTGCATCTTAAATTTAGGGTAAGTTCCCAAATTTGCAATTTGACCCAATTATCATTTTATTTTATTTTATTTTTTTATTATTATTATTTTTTTTTTCCCCGAAATTTTCTAAATGCTCTCAATTGAAATTAAAATGACGTACGAGCTAAATCGAGGTCTTACAACTCTTCCCTCCTAAAAAAAAATTTCGTCCCGAAATTTTCGTCAGGCTACTAACACGTCAAAGTCACATCACAAGGTTATACTCGTCTTATGTAATTTTAGATCAACTATTTCCGATACATAGTCTCATTATCCCAGAACGTCCCAAAATTTATAACCAACAACTTTCTCGTCAAATCATAACCATCCAACAAACAAGGTGCCCGTAGTCAGTTACACTTAACACGGATAACCCACTATCAAAGAATCTCATGTTTCCACTGCTTCCATAGTTACACATAACACGGATAACCCACTGCTTCCACTGTTTTCACGTAGTCAATTTTCAAAAGGAAAATAAAGGGTGGAAAAATAGTTTTGAAAGAATCAGACATTTTTAGGAAAACAGTTGTTTTCTATTTCCTTTTAAAAAACACCGTTTGATTTTACCAATTTCAACAAAAATTCATTTTCAATTTCATACTGGAAACCATCGAAATCTCTCAAAAACCCAGTTTACCAACTCACCCAAATCCTGCTTGATCCATATCATTTATAAATTCATACAATTTAAGTAAACACATATTTCATCATGTATATACATAGAAAAACAGTTTGGTAAGAAGACAGTACACTCACCTCGATATCTGTTTTGCAAAACTGACACTGATCATACTTTATCTGGACGTCGGTGCCTGCGAACCTAACAGTGACAGAGCCTAGATTAATCTCTTATCTAAAACATCCTAATCATACAATACATACCCTATATTCCGAATCGTTACTATTTTATGTACCACGTACTTACAATTACTTAATCGTTACGAAATTATTACGATTTTAGGATTTGTAATGCAAAATACAATTTAATTTAACGAAAATTAATAACCGATTGAAACTTCACCTGTTTCCGAACCGTTCGGCGACCACGAGATGTGTTTTGGATTCTCCTGGGGTAGTTTCTGCAATTTCCCCTTTTTTTTTCCCCCTTTTTTTTTTTTTTCTCTTTTTTTTTTTTTTTTTTTTTTCTTTCTCTTGCTTCCCTGTTTGCGTTCACTGTTCTGTTTCGGTTCAAACCTGTCGCCGGCCACCCTCTCTCTCTCTCTCTCTCTACCATTTCCGTCCACCCGAGACCTTCCACGCCCCGTCGCTCTTACCGCCGGCCCTACTCCATCCCCCACCACGGTTTACCAACCACCACCGGCCATTTCCCCACCGTTCTCATCTACCCACCTAAACCATACACGCCACCGCAACGACCCACACACCCACCAACGGCCAAACTCATGCCGCCACTGCCTCCGTTGCTTACCCCCAGTTGATCAAACAGTAAACAGAACACACATGCACCACCGCCACCACTGCCGTCGGAGGAATACCCACTCCCGTCGGAGGAATACCCACTCCCACACGACGATCGCCGATCACCCACACACACACATCGGACAACTCCACCCTCATACATGCACACAGAAGGAACTCACGCACTCTGTCGCACACACGCTGGCGACTGAACGCCGGCGATTACACGGCGGCACCGACGCTTCGTTCCTCCGTTTCTCTCTCTAGATTTCTAGATCGTTCTTCCTTGTAGCGTTTGAAATGATAGGCGCATATATATATGCATGAAAATGGTGGTGTGAAATCGATCGGTTGCTCGCCACGTTGATCCTCACTCTTCCCGATCTCTCCGTCGGCCGGCCGGATTCGCAACAAACGGACGTGTACATATTATTATTTTTTTTAAAAAAAACCCATTTGGTTTAATTGCACTTTTCCCCCCCTATTTCCCATTACTTCTTCATTTAATCCCATTCATCTTTTAGGATTTCTTAAATTACATGTTGATCCCTACAATTTTTTTTTTATTCTACAAATTTGTGCATCTTAAATTTAGGGTAAGTTCCCAAATTTGCAATTTGACCCAATTATCATTTTATTTTATTTTATTTTTTTATTATTATTATTTTTTTTTTCCCCGAAATTTTCTAAATGCTCTCAATTGAAATTAAAATGACGTACGAGCTAAATCGAGGTCTTACAACTCTTCCCTCCTAAAAAAAAATTTCGTCCCGAAATTTTCGTCAGGCTACTAACACGTCAAAGTCGCATCACAAGGTTATACTCGTCTTATGTAATTTTAGATCAACTATTTCCGATACATAGTCTCATTATCCCAGAACGTCCCAAAATTTATAACCAACAACTTTCTCGTCAAATCATAACCATCCAACAAACAAGGTGTCCGTAGTCAGTTACACTTAACACGGATAACCCACTATCAAAGAATCTCATGTTTCCACTGCTTCCATAGTTACACATAACACGGATAACCCACTGCTTCCACTGTTTTCACGTAGTCAATTTTCAAAAGGAAAATAAAGGGTGGAAAAATAGTTTTGAAAGAATCAGACATTTTTAGGAAAACAGTTGTTTTCTATTTCCTTTTAAAAAACACCGTTTGATTTTACCAATTTCAACAAAAATTCATTTTCAATTTCATACTGGAAACCATCGAAATCTCTCAAAAACCCAGTTTACCAACTCACCCAAATCCTGCTTGATCCATATCATTTATAAATTCATACAATTTAAGTAAACACATATTTCATCATGTATATACATAGAAAAACAGTTTGGTAAGAAGACAGTACACTCACCTCGATATCTGTTTTGCAAAACTGACACTGATCATACTTTATCTGGACGTCGGTGCCTGCGAACCTAACAGTGACAGAGCCTAGATTAATCTCTTATCTAAAACATCCTAATCATACAATACATACCCTATATTCCGAATCGTTACTATTTTATGTACCACGTACTTACAATTACTTAATCGTTACGAAATTATTACGATTTTAGGATTTGTAATGCAAAATACAATTTAATTTAACGAAAATTAATAACCGATTGAAACTTCACCTGTTTCCGAACCGTTCGGCGACCACGAGATGTGTTTTGGATTTTCCTGGGGTAGTTTCTGCAATTTCCCCTTTTTTTTTCCCCCTTTTTTTTTTTTCTCTTTTTTTTTTTTTCTTTCTCTTGCTTCCCTGTTTGCGTTCACTGTTCTGTTTCGGTTCAAACCTGTCGCCGGCCACCCTCTCTCTCTCTCTCTCTCTACCATTTTCGTCCACCCGAGACCTTCCACGCCCCGTCGCTCTTACCGCCGGCCCTACTCCATCCCCCACCACGGTTTACCAACCACCACCGGCCATTTCCCCACCGTTCTCATCTACCCACCTAAACCATACACGCCACCGCAACGACCCACACACCCACCAACGGCCAAACTCATGCCGCCACTGCCTCCGTTGCTTACCCCCAGTTGATCAAACAGTAAACAGAACACACATGCACCACCGCCACCACTGCCGTCGGAGGAATACCCACTCCCGTCGGAGGAATACCCACTCCCACACGACGATCGCCGATCACCCACACACACACATCGGACAACTCCACCCTCATACATGCACACAGAAGGAACTCACGCACTCTGTCGCACACACGCCGGCGACTGAACGCCGGCGATTACACGGCGGCACCGACGCTTCGTTCCTCCGTTTCTCTCTCTAGATTTCTAGATCGTTCTTCCTTGTAGCGTTTGAAATGATAGGCGCATATATATATGCATGAAAATGGTGGTGTGAAATCGATCGGTTGCTCGCCACGTTGATCCTCACTCTTCCCGATCTCTCCGTCGGCCGGCCGGATTCGCAACAAACGGACGTGTACATATTATTATTTTTTTAAAAAAAAACCCATTTGGTTTAATTGCACTTTTCCCCCCCTATTTCCCATTACGTCTTCATTTAATCCCATTCATCTTTTAGGATTTCTTAAATTACATGTTGATCCCTACAATTTTTTTTTTATTCTACAAATTTGTGCATCTTAAATTTAGGGTAAGTTCCCAAATTTGCAATTTGACCCAATTATCATTTTATTTTATTTTATTTTTTTATTATTATTATTTTTTTTTCCCCGAAATTTTCTAAATGCTCTCAATTGAAATTAAAATGACGTACGAGCTAAATCGAGGTCTTACAACTCTTCCCTCCTAAAAAAAAATTTCGTCCCGAAATTTTCGTCAGGCTACTAACACGTCAAAGTCGCATCACAAGGTTATACTCGTCTTATGTAATTTTAGATCAACTATTTCCGATACATAGTCTCATTATCCCAGAACGTCCCAAAATTTATAACCAACAACTTTCTCGTCAAATCATAACCATCCAACAAACAAGGTGCCCGTAGTCAGTTACACTTAACACGGATTACCCACTATCAAAGAATCTCATGTTTCCACTGCTTCCACTGCGCTACTCTGATATAATCAAAATCAATAGCAACACTATATGCTAACAATATTCTAGTACATTGAGTTTATTTCATTCCGTCGTAACCGGCACTTATCCATTTCATCTAACCTTTCCTAGTCGCCTGTTGCAACAATATTTTTCATTCAACATTTAACCTAATAATAGTTGTTACCAATCTCATAAGCACAGATAGCTCCACTATCATTAACCCCGATACCTATCTCAACTCTTTAATACTCATATCGATATCTTTCATAATACCTAAATATCCCCAATTCACATAACTACGACTAAAATATATCAACAACTAACCTATAATGATTCCTTTCATGACTCCACATTTTACCAAGTCCCTGACATGGTTACGTGCTTCAAGTTCGTTTCTACCTACCTAACATACTTCAAACATATATCCACGTATATATATGACTCAAAGGACATAGGTACGCCCCAGTCAAATGAAAGTGATACATTCTAATAGTTACTAGCTACTAACTGTAAAATTAGTATATCGCGTATACATATCATCTCAAGGATATTTTAAATTCTCCTTGTCCCATAATATCTCAGAAACTTCCAATTTCCTGTAAAAAGGTAGTCACATCGGGCTATTTTTAAATCCCGTAAAAGTTTCGTTTTCCCATCCCAGTTCAATCTATCAGATCAGAATCCCACATCCTTTTCATACAACACTTTATGCGATGTCACCATGATTGACAACAAGATAGTTATTAGCGTAACCATATTTTATTAACATTGCACAATCATCCCCCTTACCAGGAACTTCCACGACACAACCCCTCAACATATCTTTCAACACCCGAATGGTATTCCTTGATAAACCATTGATCCATGACTGGAACAAGGTATCAACTTCCACTTGGGCAACTAAAGGAGTATGGAAAATTTTAATCCGCATGCTCAAATAACTATCTGCTTTTTACACCACAGTTTCCCCCACAGATTGTTTATACACTGACAACTTATTTTACTTTGATAACAACTATTGTCCAACTCACCATATGGCGACAATACCTATGATTTCAGCATTCCAGTTCTAAGATTTCAAATAACCGATTAATAAAATTCCTAGAATTACTAGTTCTTATCCCTTTTGATTTAAAAAAATATCTTGTCCTTACTTAATTTTAATGTTTACATTAAATTGGAGTATCACGCAATCGAACGATCTTATCAATAAATATACATATATGGGACATGCGCATTAGGAAAACACTCTTCGAACCACTCTCCTTTCTCTTTTCTGGTATAGATCAAGGCTACCATAGCCCGTTTAGAGATTTCGTTACTTCTCGACCTTAACTTGACTAACAAATTACCGAATAACCGATACCGTAATTTCCCATTTCCATTCCCATTTACTAATCATACTCACGCCATTACAGTATAGTTTAATATTATCGGGGTATTGCATATCTTATTCTATGCAATTATTTATTTTTATTTTTTTTAAGGTCTCATCTGTAAATTAACATTATCAACCCTACACATTTTAATTAAAATCCCAAGCTTCATCATTCCTTCAGACACGCTAATCAGCTCTACTTGTCAATTCCCACTGCATTGCCAAACCTTCTTAGTTGGATATCCGACCTTTACATGTCTACACCACGGTAAAAATCAATACCGAACAGCGTTACCATCTTACCAGCCGCCCACTAGACTTACAAGGCCTCAACTTAACCCATAAATTAATATGAACAAACAACTCACCCATTTTCTTTTCCGACCCGAAATATTTGTTATGGTCAGCCCTGTGACCACTTCATTCCCTTCCACTCTAATCGTATCCAATTGGACATCTCACCTCTACGCTTCTACCATACAATCGATAAATATCAACTTCATATTTACGAGCTCAATTGAGGTGGTCACCCGACCAATTGCCTAATAGACCTACAAAGATCTCAACTTGGCACACACATTAGTATGAATAACCCAAATATGCACAACTCCGCTTTTTTTTTTTCTTTCTAATTTCCGACTTAAAGCACAAATCCTTTTATACAGGAGATGTCACTAAACGTTAGAACGAATACGATCTCTACTAGTTCCAAAAAGTTTCGAATTTCAGTCACATGTTCTCGACCTTCTCCATATACCGTCAATCCACCACTTCGACTTCCTTTGGATTCACTTGAATGCTATGCCTTAGGAGCACTAATCATATTTACTGCACCAGCCACCGCCTTAGCAGCACATTCCGGAGATGACGAACATGCTCTTCTCTGCTTTCGACCGGATCACCGTTGTTACCACGTCACAGTCTCTAATTTTCGATTGCAGATACCCATCTCAAAAATCTGACACCCTATTTGTTGCAACCCATTTAACAACCTATCCATTCTAACTTTTACGTTACCAACATTGGATCTTTACGGAACCACACACCAGGTCTACATAAATCGTTTAGTTGATATTTTAATTTATCGTAACGCCTTCTTTTTCGATTAAGACTTCCTAACCTGCAAACAAACTTACTTCAATTTCCCAATATCCAACAATTAATATATATATATATATATATATATATATATATATATATATATATATTTCTTCTTTTCTCTCTCTTCTTATTTTTTTTTTTTTTTTTTTTTTACACCCCCAAAATTATTCAACTTCAACTAAATGCAATCAATCGTTAATTCACCCAATTTTTCCTATTCCATAGCAATTGCTTTTAAAGTCCCGAGATTAAAATTTCAAATCTCAGTTTCCCACATTCATTAACACCAATATACTTAATCAACTTACGAGCCGAACGTTCACCTCCTTATCATTATGGAACTTACCCAACAGCAACCACAACTACTAATCACGCTTACAAGCACCCTGTCAATTTTCGATACTACATAGGGAAAATCCCTAGCTATTACAGTATCCACTGCCGAAACTTGTTTAAACTGCATCTGCGTACCGATTTGTGATATCCTTTCTTTAACACTTTTCTAACTTCCTAAACTCCCTCTATCAGGCTAACTGAGGTACTAGATATGTTTTCTCAACAATACATACTTTTATTCATCCCAAATTTGGCTTTACCCGCAACTCTATATTACTCATTCAAAGGAATTATCTTTGCACGCACCTACTATCCTCCTAGACCCAAAATCCTTGGCTACTTTTATATATCATTTCCTACTACCTTGCTACATGCCACAACTGTTACTCCGTCTATTAATCAATTTAAAAAGTGCTACCAAATTAAATTCTTATCCGGTAACATCACAGTTTCCTTTCAGATTGCCTAGAAAGCGATTTACTCCCTTTGAATATTATTTCTTATTTCGACTTAAGTGTGCTCTGCCATATCATCTAGTATATTAATAATGACGTAATTTGGGATTTGTCTAATTTAGCCTTCTTATCTTGTGGAAGACATCCCTCCATGCACCATGCCAAAACGCCAACTAAGGGAATAAAAGACCTAACATTCACATACCAAGCTCACCTATTGACACTCTATCTCATGTCCCCTACTGACTAGACGACTGGCACGTCCTCCTATCTTATGGTCTTCTATCGACACATCTCCTAACAAG
Source organism: Eucommia ulmoides (assembly GCA_016647705.1). Classification (NCBI taxonomy): domain Eukaryota; kingdom Viridiplantae; phylum Streptophyta; class Magnoliopsida; order Garryales; family Eucommiaceae; genus Eucommia; species Eucommia ulmoides. The sequence continues at coordinate 55,064 of JAENRU010000484.1, forward strand.
TCTACAGAACCTATAACCTAGGCTCATACCCTCGATTTTGGATAAAAAAACGTGATTTGCTTGATTTAACGTCCCTAGCTGGACTTGGTGGAGCATTTTTCACCCAAAATCCCTCATAGATAAGGAATTAAGGTTAGTACGATCCATTGGATCTCTATTCGTGGTATTGAAGTTGAATTATTCTCTCTCTCTTTATCGTTTTAAACGTAAACTCGATATCAGGATCAAGAGTCAAGAATTTCAACTTCTTCTACGTTGCATGCAATGCTTGATCACAACAAATTAAACAAAAAAAAAAATTAAAAAAAAATAAAACAAAAGAATTCTCTGAATTAATATTCAACTACTTAATCGCAATATCAATTTCACGTATTCAACACCATCCCCAGCAACGGCGCCAAAAACTTGTACGCCGAGTGTTTGTTACACGCTCGTGTATTGACTACTCGCAAGTGCACGAGGTCCAGTTTTAATATAATGGATCTATAAGATCGGATAACGTTCTCACAGGGACGAGTTGAATAATTGAATACCGCAATTTACATAGTCTCATATTATCCAGACGGTTCATGAATTATTTTAAAATTAAACTAACTAAAACTAAGTTAAACTACAATTAGTGGGTTAATCCTAACTAAGTTGATTACCTAGGGATTGATTTCGATCACTTAATATATGTTTGATTTCGTTTAGTTAACAATAACGGTGTTTATGATATCCGACTATCTCGGTTCGTAAACTCCTCCGCCACCTCTTCCGAGTGTAAGACGGGAGAATACGCGACTTCGTGTCAACGAAGAGGTCCCCCTTAATGTCTTAACGACTCTAGGTCGCATGAGTCTTGCCCTAACGTCATCAATTGCATACTCACTAACACGCTCTCGGTTCGTTAGATCGTAACGATGTGTTTACCCTTATCCGAATCCAGGGTTACCTCTTCCGAGTGTCAAACCCTATATTCTCAAATCCAATCTTAATACCTTAACAAGCATACTAAGATTGTCATAAAATTATAAACACAATCGAAATTAAAAACAAACAACCGTTAAATAAACATATATTAAATCAAACTAGTATTTACACAACTATATCGATCCCTAACTAATATTTATCTAATCTAACATGATCTTGGCCATTGAAACTACAAACCAAGAGAGATTCATCATCATTTACAATAAAATATTAAGTTACAAAGAGAGAAACAAAGAGAGAAATATCAAATCTTAAATTGAAATGGTTTCCATTTTCGCCGAAGATCGAAATTAATATTGAACAATAGGGCAAAAAAAAAAATCTTTTTTTTTTTTTGGTACACATGTTAGGGGAGGGCGTTGAACTCTATACGTTTCACAAAATAAATAAACTAGATATCTGCAAAGCTAGAAGCCTTGGGGTAATAACAAAATTACTAATATTGCACTACTTGGGTGGAGAAATATTCGAAAATTTAAAAATAAAATCTACTAATATCTCAATTTTACCTCAACCATATTCATAGATCTCCCCCACCACAATCAAATACATCTTGCAGCCTGCATGATATAAGGAAATTGTCAGTATAAGGTATAAGGTATAAGGAAATTGTCTGTATGAGGAAATTGTTTGATTGTCTATAATTACTTTGATTGATTGTCTGTAATTACTTTGATTAGAATTTGATTATACATAGTTTCCTTATTCTATCTTAGGTTTTCTCCAAACCTCTTTTATATATATATTAAACTTCTTATATGAATAAAGTGTGTGAATGTCTTCTCTTTTATGGTAATCAGAGCCAAAGCCTCACGGCAAACCTAATTTGAGCTGCAATTTTTTTTTCTCCACATAATCCTCTGAAATTTGAAGCTGCTTCTGATTTTCGCCATAGTCTCTCAATTCTGCTGCTAATTGCCCACAGCACCTGCTGACCTTTCTGTGCGGCTTCATTACTGCTATTAGCCACAGTAACCCCACTGGACGCAACCCTTGCTTCATCGCTGCTATTTGTCCACAGCAACCCCTGCACACGCCTCCTGCGACCTCCCCTTCTGATTATTTTTTTCCCATCTGATCCTTCAGATTTTTCCCCACCTTTCTCCATTCTAGACAGTCACCCATCATCGTCTATGGAGCATCTAACAACCACACCAGCAGCTGCACCTCCAAACAGCCCTGTTCCACATTCACCGGTGACACCAGCAGAGCCTTCGGTGGCTATTCCTTTGCCACTGCAGACCACACGCCCTCCGTCATCCACACCCTTCCATGCCTTCCGTCCATCATCCACCCCACTGCCATACTATCCATGCCATACACAAACACCATTATACCAGCCAATGACCAACAACTTATCTTCATTAATACCCATGCTCAAGCTCCTATAAAACTCTCATCTTCCAACTACCAACTTTGGTACTCTCAATGGCGATCTCTTTTGATTGGATACAACTTCACTTCGTACGTTGTTGCTCCACCCACGGAACTGCAACTAAGCTCTTTATGTTGGGTTCGACAAGACCAATTGCTTCGGAGTGCACTCGTCGCCTCTCTTACCGAAGAGGTGGCCTCCTATGTGCTATCCGATGCCACTTCTTACGCCGTGTGGACTACCCTCCACAATCTTTATGCCCGCCCGTCATGTGCTCGACTCTTTACTCTCAAAGAATCTCTTGCACGAGTTAACAAAGGCACTAAACCTATGGCTGTCTATCTTCAACATGTGAAGCAACTTGTCCCCACTCTGAATGCGTTTGGTGCAAATCTTACCATGGATGATGTTACTCTCCATGTTCTTAATGGTCTTCCCTCTGAATATAAGATGATATCAGCTGCAATACGTGCTTGAGAAAATCCTCTCTCCTTTGATGAACTCCATGAAAAGCTTTGTGATCATGAGAGTAGTATTACTCAGGACCTTTCTTCTGTTTCCATTCCAACAACGGTGAACTACACTTCTCGCAATGGTGGATCCCATAATCGCACCAACCGCACAAATTGTTCATCGGCCTCCCAAGGTCAAGCTCTCTCAAATCCACGACATCTTCACTTCGGCTCGACATATAATTATAGAGATGGCCCCGGTGTTGTTTGCCAATATTGTGATAAAATTGGACATACAGTGAAACAATGCTGGAAGTTGTTTTCCCAATCCAAGCCGCCATCCATGAGTGGCTCGAGTTCCTCCCATGCCACCAACATAAGGGCTCCACCGAGAGTAAATTTTGCTCAAACCGCCACTAATAATAATTCCAATTGGTTGGTCGACTCGGGTGCGTCTCATCATGTGACTGCGGATCTTCAAAAACTGTCTCTTCATTTTGACTATGATGGTGGTGAAAATGTGATGCTGGGTGATGGTAAAAATTTGGCAGTGACACATTCTGGCTCTACTTTTCTACCTTTGTGCTCTAGACCTTTATATCTTAATAATGTTCTTTGCATCCCTCGAATGCAAAAGAACCTTATTTCTGTTTATCAATTATGCTCTACAAATAATGTCACTGTTGAATTCTCACCTTTTTCTTTTGTTGTGAAGGATTACAGCACGAGGAAGCCTCTGGTAAAAGGGAAACCTAAAGACGGTGTTTATGAGTGGCTATTACCGCAAGCATCATCTACTACCTTTCTACCAGTTGTCAACTCTACCAAACTCTCTATTGTTTCACAATGGCATTGTCGTCTTAGTCACCCGTCTTCTCCTATTTTGCGTCGCACTTTACATTTAATTCGCATATCTCCTCCATCGAACACTTCAAAAAAAAAATGTAATTCCTATAAGTGCAATAAAATGCACAAGACTCCCTTTCAAGTTTCTTCCATAACATCGACGCGACCTCTGGAATTCATTTATTCCGATGTATGGAGACTCTCTCCTATCGATTCTGTTGACGGTTTTAAATATTATCTCATTTTTGTGCATCACTATACAAAATATGTATAGTTCTATCCCATGAAACGAAAATCTGAGGTTTCTCATATCTTCCCAAAATTTAAGGCTCTTGTGGAAAAATTCTTTAACCACACTATTGTTTCCTTCTATTCTGAAAATGGTGGTGAATTTATTCACTTGAAATAATTTTTTGCCTTTACTGGAATCTCACATTTTTTTACTCCTCCCCCTACTCCTGAGCACAATGGCATAGCTACAAGGCGACATAGACACATTGCTGAAACATGTATCACCCTTCTTCATATTGCAAATCTTCCATTATCTTTTTGGTCACATGCATTCCAAACTGTCACATATCTGATAAACAAAATGCCCACTCATTTATTGAATAATGACTCCCCCTATCTTCGAATTTTTGGATGTCTTCCAAACTACAACAAGCTTCAGGTTTTGGGTTGTTCGTGTTATCCCTGGTTACGACCATATGCACAACACAAACTAGAACCCCATTCTACACCATGTGTGTTTGTTGGGTATTCTCTAAATCAATGTGCGTATAAATTCTATGATCCAATCACCTCGAAGATTTTTATTTCTAAACATGTGGATTTTGTAGAACATGAGTTTCCATTTACATCCTTACAACTTAATGCTACTCGGGTCCAGGATGCTATTGTTGATAAGTGGACTTCTCATTTCATTGTTCCATCTTTATCCACTTCAAGACCGTCATCCTGTTCCTCCCCCACTGACAGCCAACCTATCCTCTCTAGTTCCGATTTAGTCACTCATGGATTGTCTTCCTCAGGTACACCTGCTCCAATGGTTATCCCCGACTGTAACCCGTTCTCCACCGTACCCTTAAGTTCATCAGTGTTTGATTCAGGTATGAGATCCTTTCCAAATTTATCCACCACTTCTTTACCTTCTAACCTTGACAGGGATCCTCCAAGAAACTCTCATCCCATGATCACTCGGGTGAAGAATAATATCCATAAACCAGTTTAAAAGCTATGCCCAAACACCTCCACTACCCACCGTGCTCTACTGCCTAACCCAACATCATTGCCCGCCATCAAATCTGAGCCAAAATCTGTGTTAAAAGCATTCAGTGATCCCAATTGGAAAGCAGCTATGAGTGATAAAATTCAAGCCTTACAGAAACAAGGAACGTGGGAGCTCATTCCCTCTACTGCGAAATAGAACTCAGTTGGCTCCAAATGGATTTTTCGAGTCAAGCTCAATTTGGATGGATCTTTAAACAAATATAAAGCACGTATTGTTGCTCAAAGATTTACCCAACGACCGGGAATTGATTATCTTGAGACCTTTTCTCCTGTTGCCAAACACACTACCATTAGAGTTGTTTTCACTATCGCAGTCACACGAGATTGGCCCTTAAGATAACTGGATGTCAACAATGCCTTCTTACATGGACATTTGGCCGATGAGGTTTATATGGCTCAACCTAGAGGTTTTGTTGATCCTACAAAGCCCACACATGTTTGCAAACTCAATAAGGCAATTTATGGTCTCAAACAGGCCCCACGGACTTGGTATTCGAAATTACGAAACTATCTTCTAACCTTGAACTTTAAAATCTCTCACGCTGATCATTGCCTCTTCATTTACAGTCAATCGGTCATTATTATTTACTTGGTTATCTATGTTGATGATTTGATTATCACTGGAAGCAATCCAAATGCCGCCAATCAGTTCATTTTAAAACTTGGGCAATGTTTTTCTATTAAAGATCTTGGTTCACTTAATTATTTTCTTAGTGTTCAAGTTGTGCGAACCTCTAAGGGACTCTTCTTATCGCAAAAGAAGTACATCCAAGATATCTTTGATAAGACACAAACGGCAGGTACAAAGGCAGTCAATACTCCTATGTCTACGGGAAATTCATTGTGCTTGGAGGATAGCACCCACCTTGATGATGTCAAGCTCTATCACACCATTGTTGGCACCCTACAATGTTTGGCATTAACTAGACCGGATATTGCCTTTATCGTTAACAAGCTTGCACAATTTGCTCATCGTCTAACGGAGAATCATTGGTCTACAACCAAGCGTGTTATTCGTTACCTAGTTGGCACTGTGAACTATGGGCTTTTCATTCATCGTCAATCCTCACTTGATCTTTATGCCTTCTCGGATGCAGATTGGGTAGGTAGCAAGGATGATCGTTCTTCCACCAGTGCATTTCTTGTTTATCTTGGTAAAAATCTAATCTCTTGGAGCTCAAATAAACAAAGGAGTATAGCGAGATCATCAACTGAACCGGAATATCCTTTTGTTGTCTCCGCTACTGCTAAAATTCAATGGGTCAAGAATTTACTTCATAAGCTTGTGATCTCCTTACCAAAGCAGCCGGTAGTCTATTTTGATAATTTGGGGGCCACATATCTTGCTGCTAACCCTTTCTTCCATTCACGAATGAAGCATCTTGAGGTTGATTATCATTTTGTCCGCACTATGGTTCAAAATGGTCAACTTCGGGTGTCTCATATTTCTGGGAAAGGGCAGCTTACAGATTTACTCATGAAATCTCTTCCCAGCTCTACGTTTGAAGATCTTCAGCGCAAGATTGACGTCTCTGATCACCCGCCATCTTGAGGGGGCGTATAAGGAAATTGTTTGTATAAGGTATAAGGAAATTGTTTGATTGTTTGTAATTACTTTGATTGATTGTCCGTAATTACTTTGATTAGAATTTGATTATACGTAGTTTCTTTATTCTAGCTTAGGTTTTCTCTAAACCTCTTGTGTGTGTGTATATATATATATATATTAAACTTCTTATATGAATTAAGTGTGTGAATGTCTTCTCCTTTACATGATATATGGTTTAGGGTGAGGGAGATCGAAGGGCTACAAAACATGCAATAGAGAGACAGAGTGAGATGAGAGGAGGTTTAGAGTTCTTGAGGTGCAAAGGTGCATGTGAATGAGTGAGGGAGTGCGTGAGATATTATTTAACACTGATGTCTTAAACCGTTCAAGTCAACATAACAAAAATATTAAAAGTATACAAAAGGAAAAAAAAAAAATTATAGCCAATAAAAGTATAGTTTTTTTTTTTTAAAAAAAAAAAAAGAAAAAAAAAAAAAAACTAATTGATTTCCGACCATTCTCTTATTTTAATTCCGCTGGGGAGGAGCGGATAGAGAGTAGTGATTGCCTGTGATCGGAGGTACCTTTAAGATTGATTAATCTCCGTATCTAAGGGACTCTATTCAGTGAGAGTTTGCCACGTGTTCATGTATTATTGTTTGCGCGTCCATAAAAAAGAAAAGGAAAAAAATCCTGGAACGTCACTTTTGACCCTTATAATTTGTAATACAAGTTCTAAGGGACTCATAATTTGCAATACAAGTTCTATTTTTATTTCAATTTGGTCCGATTAGAAATCAATTTTGCATATTCTAAAATAGAAAAATTGCAGTGATATTTTATTATAACAAAATCTCTATATGATGACGACATGGACATGACATGGAGAAAATATTTATTTTTCACTTTCCACTTTGCTCTTCAATTTTGCCTCCGCTTTAATCTCTGACAGTTTCAACACTCCAAAATCTTTTCATTTTTTTTTAAATATCATTGCGTGGATTATCGTCGGAGATACAAAACACACAAACAAGACTAGTTTGAATAAAAAGATAAGGCATAGAACACGTGGCGTGATTTAGAGTCGATTTTTATCATTTTCAGAAAAACTTTCAAAAACTTTTAACCAAAAACTTTGGAGCTTAAATTTTTTTGCAGAATTAACGAATAGCTTTTTATTTTAGAGCTTGAGTGCAAGCGGTTTTTTTTTTTTTTTTAAGTACAACACTTTTTGGTTGAACAAAATAGAATTATAGTGCAATAAAAAAAGAGAAGAAATGTAGTATATTTAACAATGGAAAGATATGTAATGAATTTAGCAATGGAGTCACTATTCAATTCCCTTGCTCGATTGTTATTGAATACCGAAAAGGATGGAATATCCATCTTAAACTTCAAGGGTAAAAGTGAAATTATTCCTTGAAACAAAGGAACAAAGAAGAAAAGGGCTTTGAGGGGTAATGGTTAAGTACCATCAGACAGACTTTCAAAGTTTGTTGAAAATATTTTATTATTATTTTATTATTATTAATAAAGTAAAAATAATTTTTTTTTTAATTGAATTCAAGTAAAAATTTAATTTGATAGACAGAATACCCTTTCAGTTGACCGATTAGATCAAGACATGCAATTTAAACCCACTATTTTCAACGGTCGGCTAATTTGTTAAGTCAGTTGACCGACTTTATTAGTTTTCAAAAAAATTTATTTCACTACTTTAACCAGTCGAACGTTTAATTTATTTGATCGACCATTTGACCTCATTAACAAAAAAAAAAAAAAAAAAAAAAAAAAAAAAAAAAAAAAAAAAAAAAAAGAGGTTTCTTTATAAAAAGACAAAATTAAAAAAACAAATAGTAAAAATTAAAAACAAAAAAAAATATTTTATTTTTATTAAAAATAAAAGAATTAATGGTCAAATTTTAAGGGTATAAGATGTCAAAAATCCTTTTCATTTCATGAAACCCATTTTCTGACCTTGGCCCCTCTCTTTCCTATCTCTCTCTTCATAAAGATGACAATCCTTGCGTTTTAAAAACCGGGACTATTTGGTGAAACTTAAAAAAAAAAAAAAAACTAGTCCAGGCGTTCACAACACTGAGAGACAGACCCAAATCGCAAAAAACCAAATCATTCACCTAAATCGCAAACCCCAAAAAGAACAAAAATAAATTGCAAATCCAAAATTGAATTGAAAGAACAATCAAAATCGCAAACCTAGAATAAAAAAAATGTGTTGGATAGGTGGCGGTAGCAATAGTTGTAGTGGTAGTGGATCGATAGGAAGCAAAGGAAACAATGATGGCGAGCAAAGGAATGGCAACTACAGTACTAGAGGTAGTAGGCTCATACTTTGCTGGCATAACGGTATGGTTTTCTGTAATAAAAAATGAAGAAAAGCATAAGAATGAGAAGTGATGCAAAGTGGAAAAGAAGAAAGAAATGAAAAAAAATAAAAAAATAAAACAAAAATTAAAAAGGGGTAATTTTGTCTAGTTGCAGAAAAAAAATCGATGGAAAATTTCATTCCATACATTACTAAGAACATTCAGGAAAAGTTAATTTCTCACTTTAATGTAAATAGAAGGGATTAAAGTATAGGTGTTTAAAATGCAGGGGATAAAATAATCATTAATAAAAGCAAAAGGGGGTAAAAGACAATTTACCATATTCTAAAACTTATGTAGAGAACTATCGAGAATTGTAAAATTTTCTAAATGGCTCTAAAATATTTTAGAAACTTTTAAAAATCAAGAGTTTTCCTTTCCCCCTTCTTCTAATATATCTATATATGTCTGTCTTGCCTTCTCTACTTGCAATGCATGATTTCCTTCCCCCAAAGTCTCAATCAAGCCTATATGCTATTTAGAGTTGATTAAGTTGTAATTTTTTTTTTTTATTCTTTTACCATGCAGACTAACCTTGGGTATTATAATATGAAATAATTATGCATCTAAAGTGTCTATATATTCTGTATGCCGTGCAGATATAATTTTACAATTACTACTATTATTATTTCTTAGGTTAAAGGTTTATTTATTTATTTATTCCTACATTATCTAAATATGGATTAATGAATTGACTATACATTTTTATTTTATTTTCAAGAATTAATTTTAAAACTTTTTTACATGTTTAATGAGGTGATCTCATAAACCCATCATTCCAAATTCACTCCATCTCGGAAATTTATTTTTCTTAGGACTCTTTTTTTCTCTCTAAGTTATCTCACAATGAGTTTTGCCCCCCAATTTTTATCTCCCACAAAATTATATTTTCTCTAAAAGTTTCCCCTCCACGTGAAGAAAAACTCTTATTAATGATTTTTATAATTTTCCTCTAATTATAAGACAAACAAATGTTTTGAGTAAAAAATATAAACCAGATAATTTTTCCACAAGTAAATGACCATTAAAATAAAAGACCAAAAATAAAATATATTTTCCAGTAGAAAAATAAAAAGTAAAAAAACCGATAAACAATATCCACCAAAAATCCAATTAATAAAAACTTTTGACATTTAAATTCTTGCAACAAATGGTTCATCCATGATAATTAGCTACAGTTTCGAGACGAAAGTTTTGAATGAAAGACTTAGAAAGTAGGGGCGGCTTCCTATGCTCTTTCTTCCAACCAAGAGTAGACAACCTAGATGTAGGTAATAAACGGTCTAGACCTGTTGGTTCTAACTTACCCTCTTAGAACTTTATTTTCTTTTATTTTCTTTTTAAATGAAAATGACTAGAAAAAAAAATCAAAATATTTAAGGAAAAACTACAAAAGTTGACGGTTTTTTATGTCTCCTCCCTCAACATCAACTTTATCCGCATCGAAATAACTTTTCCAAAACCAATGCTTCTTTCATACCCATTCGTCCATCTCACCGATCGGAATACCCTTAGTCTCCGGCAGCAAAAACACGGCAAAAGTGCCCATGATCACGATCTAGGCAAAGAAGAAGAAGAAGGTGGCAGAGCGCATGGTACAAAGCATGCTAAGGAAAGCCTGGCAAAGATGAACATAAAGATCATGTTCGTGTTGACGGCGATGAAGAACCCAACGGTACACGTTTGGAGAGGGAAGATTTCGCTAGGGATAAGCCAGTTGAGCAGGCCCCAAGACCAAGCAAAACCGGCAACGAAGATGCAGATCATGACGAGGATGCTGTAGGCATAAGGTTGGGGAATGACATTGCTGGATTTCAAGTAAACCGCCAGAATTCCACTAGTAATTAACTCGACACAAGAAAATAAATGTATTTTGTCATTTATTTTTCTAATAATTTAGAAATATTATTTAAATACTTTTGAAAAATATTACTAATTTATTGTTATTTCAAATTGAAAGTAATTATTTTTGTGAGAAACAATTTTTATAATTTTAAAATTTTACTTTCTTGATTAGATTCTTATGACAAAAAGGTATGGATTAAAATATTTGTGTTCAAAGAAAAAATATGATTATCTAATTTTAAAATCAGACCAATTTGGGGTATAATTAAAGGGAGAAAAATATATTTTATCTTAAAGTTCAATTTATTATTGTTTAAATGAGGTTGTAACAACCATAATTAAAAAAGCTCAATTTAGGAGGCAAAGGAAAACCCAGGCAACGAGCATTTGGCAGGCGGCTTCAATAAGAAGAGTCTTCCTCCCCACTTTATCAACGAAAAATACGGCAACCAAAGTCGCCAATGTATTAACGGAACCGGTGGCCACCGCCGACATAAGTGCGGCGTCGCTTCCGAGCCCCATAGTCTGAAAGAGCACCGGCGCATAGAACATGATCACATTTATTCCTGTGAATTGCTGGAAAACCTTCACAAATTAATACACTTTAATTCTGTATACAATTTTAAAAAAAAATCAAATGTACTAATAGTGATTATAACTTGATTACCTTTATTCTTGTGAACTGCTAGAAAATCTGCACACAAATAATTTTACTTCAAATGTTTGATGTAAGTCTTATAGTTAATCTTGTAATATTACATTTAAAACTTGTATATGTAAAACAATCTCAAGTATGAATAAAATATATTCTTGATATTATTCTTATAATTGTATCATTTTCATTGTAGACCTTAGATGTTGATTAGAATATCCGGTATTTAATATGACCAAATAGGAAGAGACTACAGACGTTTGGTAACTCGATATTCTAACTTAGGCTACCTTTATCTGATGTTCTCTCTTTGAGAGTGGTGAGTTCCAATCCATTAGTAAGAGGTACTAAAACATCTGCAAGTGGACCTACTAAAAGTATAGTGAGAGACCGAACGTGATCATTCTTCATATCCTATGTAGTAGTTTTGCTCGAGTCAAAATAGAATATCGAAGGTGTGATTCTATTCTTGACATTTGGACTTGAGGTACTATATATTACCTATATGAGTTCTAATATTTTGATAATATAAAGTGTTGTTTTCTAGCCACAAGCATTCAAATTTATTCATTGGGTATAGTGGGATATACATGAAAGTATATGAGTCTGCAAGAAATAATCTATGACTTTTAGCAAAAGGAGACGTGACCCATATAATTCAAATTAGTATAATTCACCCAACCTCTAGGGATTTCTGACATAATCATATCGCATTGGTTATTTCGTGCACACACATAGCGAGATCATAGAATACACATATCACACTTGAGGGGTTCTCTTGGTAAAAAAAAAATATTTAAATTTTCTTTTATTTCTCCTCACTTAACTTAGATTAATTATACTCAAATGGATATTAGGTAACATTTTAATTGGATGTATTAAGGTGCCTAACACTTTTCCCGAGCATAACCGAACCCTCAGAACCATTTTGAACTTTTTTGTCCAACCTAACTTACGTGCACCTTAGCTAATCACCTCCTCGAGCGATTTTAAGGACGCACTCCTACACATCGGCCTGGTGCATTTTGGATTTTACTTTTGGAGTACTCCCCTATGATGTTCAAACCCTAGTTAAAAAAAAATAAAAAATAAAAAGCCCCTCATTTTACCATCCAGACTAATATAATACAAAATAGTTATGCATCTAAAGTGTCTATGTATTCTGTATGCCTTGCTGATATATTTTTACTATTACTACTATTATTATTTCTTAGATTAAGGTTATTTATTTATTTATTCCTCCATTATTTTTTAGATTGAAATATGGATAAATGAAATGAATATATATATATATAAGAATTAATTTTTAATTTTTTTGGGTCAAATTTATCAAAAAAATATGTTTAATGAAGTGATCTCTTAAACCAATCATTCCAAATTCCACTTGAGGAATTTGTTTTTCTAATGACTCTTTTTTCACTCTAAGTTATCCAATCAAAATGAGTTTTGTCCCTCAATTTTTATCTCCCACAAAATGATATTTTCTCTAACAGTTTCCTCTCCAAGTGAAGAAAAACTCTTATTAATGATTTTTATAATTTTCATCTAATCATAAGACAAACAATTTTTTTGAAGAAAAAATGTAAACCAAATAATTTTTCCATAAGTAAATGACCATTAAAATAAAAGATCAGAAATAAAATATATCATCGAGTAGAAAAATAAAAAGTAAAAAAAATCTATAAACAATATCCACAAAAAATCCAATTAATAAAAACTTTCAACACTTAAATTCTTGCAACAAATTGTTGCAAGAATAATAATGAGCCACAATATAACAATCCGGTTTCCCAGGACCATCACTCGGTTTATTTCATTGGAGAATTTATACTAAAATCGATTAACCGAATTTTTATTTTATAATATCTGATAAATTTATAATGCGTCGATGACAAGAGATTAATAATTAATCTTATGAAAATATTTTAATTCACAATGCGACGGCAGTTGATTTTTACAACTATAAATAATAAATGTTGTTTAGGATAATAAATAAATATATGATGATATTATATATTTGTAATAATTTAATATAATATAATTACATTCACATTCAAATATTACCATATACTGGGACTGAATATGATATAGTATGATATTTATTTTATGATATTACGATAATCATATGATATTTATAATTTACTTGATATAATCGAATATGTTATAATATATCGCATGATAATTTATAAATTGTTAGTATGAATTTTATGATATCCGGGTAAATTCTCAAATTTAAGTAATAAAAATTCAACTATAATTTTCATTATCGAATTCATCAATTCAGTTTTACAACTATAAATAATAAATACAATTTTTACAAATAGAAATTCAAATATATTTTCGGTCGCCGTTTCGTTCTCACCGGCTTTGCAATAAAAATTATGGGATTGTACCCTCTAATATGTGTATTTAATTAATACAACACATAAACCACATAAGCATGATTTCCACATAATTTTCACATAATCACAATTATTTTATAATATTTAACAGTTAAAATTTGATAATCATAATAGCATAAATTACATAATAGGAAAATTAAATACATATATTAAAAGAGTTAGAAATTCTACCTAAAATTCGAAGACGAAACTTGAACCGAAATCGAAAACCAAAATCCGAACTGAAGTCGAAACACTAAAAACACTCAAAACCTATTATAGATAAATAAATAACTATATTGGTTTTTAGATGAAAATGAGGGTTTTTATTAATTCCTGCCCAATTGGCTGACCCCCGAACCCTCTCTATTTCTCTATCTCTAAGTGATCTGTTGTTGGCACTATTATTATTATTATTATTATTATTATTATTATATCTAAACACATGCAACATGCCACCTACACACACATATATATGGCCATTACGGTTTCCTTCCTAAGGAAGGAAACCATTTTTGCCATTATTTATTTATATATTTATTTATTTATTTAAGTTAAGGTCCCTTTTAAAATAAATAAAAAATATTAATTATACTCCAAAACTTTTAAAAATATATTTTAAACAACACATTAATCCCAAAATTTCTAAAATCAATTTAAAGTAAACATTTAACTCCCCAAAATTATAAAATATTATTTATAACATAAATTTATAAAACAAATTCAAAAAAAATATCAAACTTATATAAAATAATATTTTTCAAAAATATAAATTTAACATTTAATTTAAAAATTATCAAGTATATATTTGTACCACAAAACCGTCCTCCATAAATATTAAAATATATTTTTTTTTCAAACATATAAATTTCGGAGATATTACACAGTTTCGAGACGAAAGTTTTGAATGAAAGGTTTGGAAAGTTGGGACGGCTTCCTATGCTCTTTCTTCAACCCAAGAGCAGACAACCTAGATGTAGGTAACAAACAGTCTAAACCTGCTGGTTCTAACTCGCCCTCTAAGAACTTTTTTTTTTCTTTTTTCTTTTTTCTTTTTTAAAATGGAAATGCCTGGAAAAAAAAAATCAAAATATTAAAGGGAAAACTACAAAACTTGACAGTCTTTTATGTCTCCTGTCTCGACATCAACTTCATCCGCATCGAATTAACTTTTCAAGAACTAATGCTTCTTCCATACCCTGTCATCCATCTCATCGATTGGAATACCCTTAGTCTTCGACAGCAAAAGCACGGCGAAAGTGCCCATGATCACGATCTAGGAGGAGAAGAAAAAGGAGGTGGCAGAGACCATGGTACAAAGCATGCTAAGAAAAGCCTAGACGATGATGAACGTAAAGATCACGTTTGCGCTGATGGCTAGAAGAACCCAACGGTATGTGTCTGCAGAGGGAAGATTTTGGTAGGGATGAGACAGCCAAACAAGGCCCACGTGTCACACCCCACCCCAGACACCCATCACTGTGGGGCCGACGTGACGTCGACATGACATCACCTGACCGTCAAACCAACTCATAAAAAGACTATACATAAAACAATATAAAATCATCTATACAACATATACAAAATTTAGTGCTATAGGGACACACCTGTCCCAAAAATAAGAACAACAAAATAAATTTCATGAACCTCTTATGTTCACCTCTGACAGCTCGTCTCAAAATACTCCCATATGACTCCATCGCATAACTCTAACTAGTGCCAATAGGGGACCAACTCATAAATTTGTTCCACCTGCGAGTGTATTGCCTTCTTAGTAAAAATATTTAATAAGAATAAATAATTCTACAACATCTAAATGGATCAAGCGTAAATATATAAACACTATATATCTCGTAAAATCTCCAGTATATAAGCAGTGAAAATAAAGCGATATAGATAAGTTCCATCCAAATTCATCTAGTATAAAATCATATCAATCACCATAATAAATAATAAATCACCCAATATAAGCAAAACACCATATCTCAAACCACTACTCCACCACAACACACACTGGCTAGCCATAGTGGTCGTTTTAACCTCACGATCAGGAGTTGCAACGGTACCGTAACATTCGTAGGAATGCCTTCCTACGAAATATCCACACCCCTTTTGGGGATAAATATAATCCACACCCCTTACGAGGAGAACTATCCACATCCCATGGGAAGAATCCACACCCCTTACAGGAAGAAATATAATCCACACCCCTTTCGGGAAGAACAACTATGGCATCATCAAAATCATCAGTATAGTTAAAAATCAACATCCCTTACGGGAAGAAATACATTTTCAAACCACATCGTCAAAAATCCACACCCCTTATGAGGAGAATATAAACCACACCCCTTTCGGGGAGAATTTTCAAAATTGCATTTATTCAAATCACACCCCTTACAGGGGAGAATTTCCAAATCACATTTTTCTCTTTCTTTTTAAACGTACTACCTATTTAGTAAAAACCATTTTTCCACTCTCTTTTAAATCACCAAAGCCAATGAAACATTTTTCAACTTTCTTTTACAACCAACATAATTTACCGAAAAATCCATTTTTCCCAACTCATCCAAAACCTGCTTGATTCATATCATTTATAAAATTATACAGTCCAAGTAAAACCATTTTACACACACATTTATATATATAAAAACAGTTTGGTAAGAAGACAGTACACTCACCTGGTTATCCGCTCCGAACAGTTTTCACTGACTACCCTTTACCGATACTCCAGTGCCTGCGAACCTAATAGTAACAAGGCCTAAATTAATATTTTATGCAAAATAGTCTAATCATGTAATGCAGGCCCTAAGTTCCGTAATTTCCCATTCCTCGCATTTTATTTATAACAATTTTTATTCGGTAAATTTCATTCCGTTAATTACTGCATAAAATTTAATAATACGACGGTCCCAAATTTATTATTCTGGTTAGAAAATTTTGATACTAGAATTTGATTTAATAAACTAAAATAAACTTAACGAAAAACGTTACCAATTCTGAATCGTTCACGGGCCGCGGATGGATTTTCAATTTTTTTGTTGGGGGTTATTTGTGTAATTTCTTTTTCTTTCTTTTTTCTTCTCCTCTTCTTCTTTCTTTTTTTTCCTTTTCTGTTTTGTTTTGTTTGTTGGGTTCCCTGTCGCCGATGGTCGAAGGGCTCCCGCCATCAATCAAGTTTTGCCGCCCCACCAACTTTCTCTCTTTCCGACAACCTACCGTTTGCTCTCTATACACACACACCCATAGCAGCAGACATAACACACACATCCACACCCACAGCTCGCCGGATCAACGGAGGAACACACCATCAAAATACACACACACACACACAGCCTGCATAACACACACCCATACACATTGCACACACGCATGCTCACACACACCCAAAATTGATCAGAACAGGGCACACATTCACCAGCGAAACACATGCACCGTACCTGATCAGGGTCGACGATCAGATTACATGCAAAACACACACTCCCACACCTACACACCAACCGATCTGCCACACACACTATAGAAACAGAGCACACACACACATACCCCCCCCCCCCACTGAATGAACAGAAAATTCACACACACACACACACACTTACCAACAGTCACTGTCGACAACCCAATTTCATCGGCCAACCTGGATCTGCCCTGATTCAGTTGGCACGGCAACCCCCATAAGCCGAAAAATACTCCACTGTCACCGTCTGCAACTACCGCCGATTATCAACCGGAAACGATCCACAGTTCCTCTCTCTAGATTCCACTACCTGATCTCTCTCTCAAAACGGACCAACGAGCCTCTACGTCGACGATCACACCCCCATGCACCTTTGACACCCTCGCCGGTGATTGCTTCTCAAACCCAAACTCCGGCCTGCTCTCTCTTTCTCTCTTCTCTCTCTCTCTTTCTCTAGATTTTTGGAGTGATTTCTCGATTTTTCCTCTGGCGATTGATAATCACTACTGCATGGATGCATATATATATATATACATGTTTATAGTGGGTTTGGGCTTGATCCTTCGATTGCCACGCCGCCTCTCTCTCTCTCTGTTCTGTCTCCAGCTTCTCACTGCACACACACACGATTATATGCATATATATATATATATATATATATGTTTAAAAAATTTCTTTTGTTAAATTGCTCTTTTCTCCCCCCTAATTCTTTAATTCTCCTTTTTAGTTCAATTTACCACTTATAATTTTTCTTAAATTGCAATTTGATCCCTAAATTTTTTATTTTTTTTTTAATTTAAATAACAAATTTGGATCCCAAAGTTTAGATTACATGTTTCTAAATTTCAATTTGACCTAATAACTTTTTTTTTTTTTTTAAATTAACACCATTTTACCTCGTATTTTCCCGAATGCTCTAAAATGCAACTATTAACGACGTACGTGCTAAATCGGGGTCTTACACCACGACCAAGCAAAACTGGCAACGAAGATGCAGATCATGACGACGACGTTGTAGGCATAATGTTGGGGAATGACATTGCTGGATTTCAAGTGAACGGCCAGAATTCCACCGGTTATTAACTATTTAAACACACAAGAAAATAAATGTATTTCGTCATTTATTTTTCTAATAATTTAGAAATATCATTTAAACAATTTTGAAAAATATTACTAATTTATTGTTATTTCGAATTGAAAGTAATTATTTTTGTGAGAAATAATATTTATAATTTAAAATTTTGGTTTCTTGATTACATTCTTATAACAAAAAATGTCTGGATTAAAATAATTTTGTTCATATTTTACTTTTAAAATCAGACTAGTTAAAGGGAGAAAAATATAGTTAATCTTAGAGTTTAATTTATTATTGTTTAAATGAGGTTGTAATAACCATAATTAAAAAAAGCTCAATTTAGGAGGCAAAGGAAAACTCGGGCGACGAGCATTTGGCAGGCAGCTTCAACAAACAGAGTCTTCCTCCCCACTTTATCAACGAAAAATACAGTAACCAAAGTCACCAGCGTATTTACGGAACCGGTCACCACAGCCGACATAAGTGCAGTGTCGCTCCCGAGCCCCATTATCTGGAAAATAACCGACGCATAGAACATGATCGTTCATTCCGGTGAATTGCTGGAAAACCTGCACATAAATTAAAACAAGTTAAATCCATATACAATGAAAAAAAAAAAAAAAAACAGATGTACTAATAGTGATTATTAATATCTTCACGGAAAATCAAGTAAAGAAACTAATAAAAGAGACTAATTAGTTAAAATATTTTTAACTTATTTTCGAACATTTAAAAATAGAATCTCAAATAAATTTATTATATAAAAAAATTATAATAATTATAAGTGAATTGTTTAAAAGAAAAATATAATAAATTTGACAATTTAAAAACCAACTATTTTTATTTATTTATTTCTTAAAAAAACTTAATACTACTTACATTAGTAAAGAAAAAGTCAAGGAAAAACTAATTCCAAAACAAAATAATTGAAATAAAATTAAAACTTAAAAAAGACCTGAAAAATCGCACTGCAAACCAGTTGAGGGCGACTCGATCTCTTCATCAAATTCCTGAAGGGGTGATTAATTTTGTTGGCCACCTCAGTTGCATGCAATATCTCATTGAACTCGGTGTCCACGTTATCAACCCCACGGATCTTCTTGAGAATTTGGAGACCTTTCTCCTTATGACCGCGCTCAATGAGGCTGGTGGGGGTCTCGTGGACGAGGAGGGAGCCAAGGCTGGGATGGTGACACTGCCGAGGGAGATCTGCCAACCGTAGGGGTGGATATTCGAGGTCACGTAGTTGACTATGTTCGTGCAAAGGATTTCGACTATGATTAGAAGTTGGAAGTAGATGTTCAATCCTCCTCGGTAATGTGCTGGCACAATTTCTAATATGAATAGTGGAACCGTAATAGTATATTCCATATATACAAAAGGAATGTTTCCTTTTGTATATTTGGAATTATGTCATTACCTAATTTAATTTAGTATTTATGTTGTTTTCATATTTAATATTATGTTTCCTTTTATAATTCCTCTTCCAACTTGTATAAATAGTGAAAATTGTTATCAATAAAAATATACAAGTCATTTCTCAATAGTTATATGGTTATAATTTTTAAAAACTAGACTTCTTGTTTGTATCCTTATACATACATTAGGCTCCATTTTAACAAATTAAAATGACGGGCAGTGTGTCCCCGCAAGATGGAGCTCCATGAAAAGAATCCAATCTTGGATCTTGAGTAGAAGAAGAAGAGCCCGTGCTAGTGGCTTGGTACTGTCAGCGTCTAGTTGTTGGGAGGCTCGTTGGAGTGCTTTCTTGAAACATTTGGGGCTCACTCTAGCGAGTGGTAGTGCACCATAGATCAAAACAAGCGTTGTCTCTCCAAACAAGTGTTCTGCCACAGGCACGAACACCTGACTTGCAGATGTGTGGGGTTATTCTTGCTGGGCACAATGGGAAGTCATAGTGAATATCCTTTTTTTTTTTTTTAAGTGCAGTAAACAAAGATTGAGACAAACAAGGACATTCTCGAGATCGAGATCTACAAAGAGAGAAAGAAATAGGGATGAAGAGATGGAGGATTTTCTTCTTCTACTACTCAAGATCCAAGATTGGATTTTTCTCATAGAGCTCCATCTTGCGGGGGTATATTAGAATATTCCATATACACAAAAGGAATGTTTCCTTTTGTATATTTAGAATTATGTCATTACCTAATTTAATTTAATATTTATGTTGTTTCCACATTTAATATTATGTTTCCTTTTATAATTCACTACAACAAAAAAGGGCTATAGCGGCAGTTATTTTAGTGACAGTTAAAAAGTAGCCACTAATGATATGCTTTTAGTGGCTATTTATTTAATTGCCGCTAATTTTTTCAAATTGTCGCTAAATGTTATAATTTTACTATCAAATTTTTGCGCCAAATTGTGTTAAAGATTTTTTTAATTAAAAAAATTAATTAAAATAAAAAATAAAAAAATAAATCAATTATTTCATTTAAAAAAACATATTTGGCAAAATACTAAATATGTAAACTCGATTTTATCATTTGGAGAAAACCCACCCTAACCGAGAAAGCCCTGTCGTTGGAGAGGATCAACCCAGATCCAAGGATGAAATCACGTGAGACGCTCATCTTCCTCGCCCCCGTCGCTCATGTTAAAGATCGTGATCCTCATTCCGTAATCGATGCTGCGAGTGGTACAAAGTTAGTGTTTTCCCAATCGAAGAAGACCCTAGCACCGAAGTCTGATCGTGTTTCTCCAATCTACATTCCATCGTTTCGATTTCTCTCTCAATCACTGCAGCGCCTTCGTTGTCTACCCACCGCTGGCCAAAGATTTGCCAATCGTTGCTTCCTTAATCGTTGTTCTCTCAGTCGACGAAAACGTTGCTCTCTCAATCGCGTACCTGTTTGATTGGTATGTTCTGTTGGTTGATTTCGAAAATTAATTAATTGATTTCATTTTTATTTGTTATTTTTGTTATTAATTCTTAATTATTGCATTGGATTGTATATTAGAGCCTCGTTTGTTTAATGTTTCTGTTCCCAGTTCAGCTCATCTTGGTTGGTGTTCTTTGTTCCCAAATTTCTGTTACTATTCCCATTTTAGAGTTTCTTTTTGTTCTGCTCCCATATGTTAAGAGCAAAATTTTAAGAAGTTGTTCCCATACTTCTATTTTTGTTCCCTATTTTTCTGGGAAAAGAACAGAATGGTATGTGTTCCTATTTTTGTCTTGGTGGTTCCCTGCCTTATTTTTATTTTATTTTATTTTTCTAGAAGAAAAATTGGGGGAAAAAAATGTTTCTGTTCTGTTTCAAAATTTAGAACAATTTTTTGGAAACAGAAGACAAGTAGATTGCATTTGTTCCCATATTTTTGTTTCCATTCTTGCATTTTCTGGAAAAATAAATAAATAAATAAGGTGGCATTTGTTTAGTTTTCTATTTCCATAATAGTTGGAACATAAGTAGACATTTTGGAACAATTTTGGTCTATTCTCAGAAATTGTGTAGGAATATGAGAACATAAAGTTTGTTCTCAGAAATTACGTTAAACTTTCTGTTTTCATATTTCCATAATATGAGAACAGAAAGTTTGTTCCCAACTTCACTCCTTAACCACCGCTCACACGGTTTAAACATTAATGGTTTAAATGCGATTTTTGAATCTGCTTATAGAACTATACTAACTTTTCTCACCCTTCAATGTGAATTAACAAACACATTGTCTCCGTGCATACTATTTCATATCTACAAATAGATCAGTTGGATGTTGCATAACATTCTAATACATGTGGGTTGTAGTACTAGCTTTAATATAAACCTTAAGTATGAAAGAGGGAGCAGTAGCAAGAGTAGGAGTCTCTTTGGGATTCATTAGACATTAAACGGTTCAAAAGTGCATTTAAAATGGTGTGATTATATTCTTATCTGGTGAAGATCTATTTTTTGTTGAAATAATTCTTGGTAGTAAAATATTGTTTGAAAAGTTATATCATTTTTCTGTGTATTTTTATTTTCTAATGGAAGAGGCTGAACAAGGTTAAGATTTCAAAATTTTGCTAGCCATTCTTGGGATTTAGTTGCGATAAAAGCAAGTTTGGACTGAGGTTTTCATTGGTGAAGGGAGGCAAACGTGAAAGGTGGGAGTAAATGAAGAACATGGGAGGTTCGAGTGATTGGAAAATGTGGGACGGTAGGAGGCTGGAGTGATTAGTGATCATGGGATGGTCGGAAGCTGGAGAGGAATAGTATCGAAAACTCACTCACTACCTCTCTCGAGTGTAAAGTGAATAAATATGCGACTTCACATCAATGCCGAAATCTCCCTTGAGCGTCTATACGACATTTAGTCACATGAGTCTCACCCCAACCTCACGGATTGTACACTTTCTAACACCCTCTCGGGTCATTAGATTGTCACGTAGTGTTTAAACCCTAGTCTAAATTCGAGGTTACCTCTCCCGAGTGTCAAACCCCGTATTCTCAATATATCATAATAAGCATATAATCGTGGAAGAATGGTAAACACAATCAAATACAATTGAACAACCGTTAACAAAATATCGATTTATTCAAAGCACGTTTTCATGAAGTACATCAAGCCCTAAATGATATATGTTTAGCTATACATGGTCATAACCCAATATTCAACTACAAACAAGCTAAACATGATCAAAACTACCAAAGGTTTAAGAAATAAGAAGAGAAACAAAGGAAAAAAGTCATTATTTGAAGAACTAACGCTTCCACGTCTGTGATTTCCACTCCAAGCTTGTTCTCTCTTCTTCAATTTGATAATCTCCTCCTTTTGGTATTGTCTTGGAGCTCTCAAGACTCCCAAAAACATGGTTTAGGTGTGGGAGAGAAAAGGGGTATAAGAAAAGGATCAAAATATCTAAAAAATATCTTAAACACAGTTGGACAGTGACCGCTGCAGCGGTGGACAACCAGGAAACCTTTTTTCTTTTCACCGCTGTAGCAGTGGATCTCACCTCTGCAGCAATGAACAAACATAGAGTTTTTGAACTCTCTATTGTTTCACCGCTGCAGTGATGGCTTGACCGCTACCGCGGTGAAGATACTGCAACCAATTTTGATCCTCTTGATCGTTTTTCACAGGATTTCCTACCGATTTGCTTGATTATCGATCGTTTATGTCCCAACTCCTGATTTACATCAAAACGAACATAAACACATTTAAATATTACTAAAACACTCAAAAACTACCAAATTCGACTTGGGAATATATAGATAAATTCCACTTATCAATATGTCATCGACATTTAGCACTATAAAAAAGAATTTACTCCACTGAACTTGTGGTACACACAATCATCAACTGTATTTACCTCAAAACCGTATGAAACAATGATTTCATGAAATTTGTGACACCATTGACGGGAATCTTGTTTGATGAAACTGGAGAGAAAGTCTTTTTATAATCCACTTTTGAGAGTCTAGACTTTGTTTGACTTGATGGAAGTCGATTGGATCATCTTCCATTGTCCCTATGTCAAGCTTATGTCTTTAGAGAAGGACGATATAATCATCCAAAATTGCACTTCTCCTTTCCCCAGTGAATCACCTTAATGACACTTCTTGAGGTTGTTGAATTTGTTATATAGGTTGTCTTTAAGGAAGAATTTCATTGTTGTCTTGGTTTGGAACAATGTTAGGAATCGAAGCCTGAACATTGTTATTTAGAGCCGGAACTGTGTCTTAAATAGTAATAAGTATAGAGACCTGATTACCTTTAATAATAGATTCCCCTTCGAAGAAAATTGTGTCCTGAACAACAATAGGTACAAAGACCTGATCATCGTCAATAGTAGATTATTCTTCAAAGACAACATTCCTTATGTTTTCTTCCCCCTCAAACTCAACATCTTCAAGGAATCTCGCATTTCCCTTCTTAAAAAATGTCTAATCTGAGGGATTATAAAAAAAAATAAAAATCTCTTCACCGTTTAGTGTACCTAACAAAGCAGTATCAAACTATTCTAGAGTCCAGTTTTCTTTTATTTTGCCTATAAGGCCTTGCCTCAGCTGGACAACCTCAAACGTATAAATACCTTATGCTAGGCTTTACGCCTAACCATAGTTCATAAGGGGTTTTTCCTTTCACTTTATTGGGTACCCTATTCAGGATATATGCTGCAGTCTTAAGCACTTCTCTCCAAAGTGATTCCGGTAAAGAAGAATGAATTATCATACTTATTACCATGTCCTTAAGTGTTCTGTTTCGTCTCTTAGCAACATGGTTCATGCCAGGTTTCCCCGGCATGGTGTACTATGGGACGATTCTATATTCCTCTAAGAATTTAGCAAAAGGTCCTAAACGTTGTTTTCCTAATCCATCAAATCTCCCTTAGTATTCACCACCAAGGTCCGATTTGACAGCCTTAATTTTTTTTCTTAGTTGAAGTTCAATTTCAGCTTTGAAAGACTTAAATACTTCTAAGGATTGGGACTTCTCATGAATTAAATATAGGTATCCATAATGTGAGTAGTCGTCTATGAACGTAATAAAATACTGTTGTCCATTCCAAGACGACGTAGGGAATTATCCCCAATATGTATTAGTTCTAAGACACCAGAACTCTTCTTGGCACCCAATTTCCTTACGTTTGTCTATTTTTCCTTACTCATTCAATACAAACTTTGAAATTTGTTAAATCAAGAGGATCAAAAATTCCGTTGAAAACAAGTATCTTTATTCCATGTTTAGAGATATATCCTAGACGCTTGTACCAAATTATGACGGGATTCTCATTAGCTAATTTGCGTTTTGTAAAACAAATAGTTGTCTGCAAAGTTTCATTATTTGAAGAAACATTATCCAACAACTAAAGATTATTAATTAAAGAACCAGTTGCAATAATTTTTTAAGCTCAAAAAATATTGAGGTTATTATTTCCAAATTAACAAGAAAAAACAAATTTGTCCAAAGTAGAAATAGAAACCAAATACTGTCTAAATGACGATATTACTTATGTCTATTTTAAATCTAAAAAGTAACCAATCTTTAAGGATAACCTAAACTCCTTATTGTCTCTGTTGATCCTAAGATTTTGATGAACAATTAAGTGTTGATATTTTGGTGGAACTAATGGTTTGTTAAGTGTTTCAGTTAATTAAAGTTCTAGTGATGAAGATATAATGACAAATTATAAATGGATGCTAAATGATGATGTCAAAGATGATTAAGAATTAAGAGTTTGAAGAAATTAGGAAAAACAACTCAGGTAAATTTAAACTCCTAATATCCCAATTAGGAACACACACACGGGGCACAATTGTTTTTTATTATTTATGTGTGTTTTGATAAGATGAAATTATTTGCTCATATATGTTTTAAAAGAAATATTTATAATTGACTAAAATGGAATTTAAGAAGTTAGTGGAGCTAATTTAGAAGAAAAAATGGTTAAAGGAGTGAAAACATAAAAAAAAAAAAAAAAAAAAAAAAAAAAAAAAAAAAAAGAGTTAAAAACAAGTTTAGAAAAGAGATCCAGCAGATATAAGTCGATTGATGAGTTGATTGGACCAAGCAGTATGAACTCTTTATATCTCTGAGTCGACAGATAGGTCGACTGGCCAAGAGAAGATGAACTCTCTTTATTTCCAAGTCGACTGGTAGGTCAACGATGAAGGTAAATCAAATTCTCTGAATTTTCAAGTCGACAGATAGATCGACCAATGAATGTAGCAACGTTGGCTTGGCTACATCCTGAATTAGGTAATCGACTGACCAGTCAACTAGGGGCACTGTTTCAGGATACTGTTGATTCCGAAATTATATCCAAAAGTAGCAGTTTTTTGTTGGGATTTAAGAGAGATTTCATGGATATTATTATATTTAAGATATGCTTCACCTAATATCTAAATTCTATTGATTTGGTTCATTAAATTTTAATGTTTCTTAATTTTGTACATAAAATTGTTTCTATTTTAATTAATTGAGATTGAGAAATATTTGGGAGACTTAATTGAAAGATTTAAAAGCCATTATTAAATTAATTGAACCAAAATGAAGTCATAGTAATGTAAAGGGTCTAAGAGAGCATTTAAATGTTATGATAAATAGGAACTAACCGTTAGAAGATTGATTTCATCATCCTATATAAAGACCTGTATTTTTTTATATATCATTAACACATTAAGAGAGCTAAAAGAGTTAAGATCATTTTTGAGATGCTATAAGAGTTATCATTTTGAGATATTGTATGAGCTATTCTAAGAGGCAATTTTGAGAATTATTCATTGCAATTTTTGTTGTTACCGGATCTGAAGTAATATCGTTTTATTTATTCTTTCTGTGGATTTCGGATGAGATCTTTTCAATTACTTTCTATTATTGCATTGCTTGTTTATTATTGGAAATTGATCTTAGAAATTATTTTTGATTCTTTATTGAAGAAAATATTTTATAAACAATTTCTTGAATCTGATTACGTGCTAAATTATTTGCTACCCATATTTTGTTAAAATCAGATTTTCAATCTCATATTTTTTTATCACTAGATTTGAAATATTAATCGAGTTATAATTTATCTGGGGTGGTAGAAGTTCCGAGTGAGATATTCTGCTTATCAATTTGTATTGGTGAGTAGTATGACAGATTAAATACTGTTGGGGGTATTTAATCAAAGGGTAACCGAGTTTTAATCTCTTCCTGTAAAGAGATTGAGGTAGTGATTCTTCTTGAAATAAAATTATTTTTTGAGTAACGGTTCAATCCTTAACAGGTAAAAGGATATTTGGAGTGTTGCTGAGGTTTTGATTCTTTGACCTTAGTGTTAAAAGAATTAGGTTATTCTTTAACATGTAAAAAAATAGAGGTTCTTCCTTAGCTTGGGAAAATGATATTTTGTAAAGGTTGATTCTGAACCCGTAAAAGAATCGTTGTGAGGGTTTGGTTCCTACCTTTAAAGGAATCTTGAGTATTAGTGGGTGCGAATCTCCGTGGGACTCGAAGGACTGGACTAGCCAAGAGTAGCTTGGTGAATCAAGATATATCGTGGTGTGCTGCAATATTTGATTTGTTTATTTTTGCTGTTTGGTGTGCACCTAGTTGATTATTTAATTCCGATTTGATATAAAGATAATAATTAATTTATGATTAAAATTAATTATTTGATTTATTGAAATATTATTCTAATAATTTTGGAATACCCAATTCACCCTCCCTCGTGGTGTGCTGCAATATTTGATTTGTTTATTTTTGCTGTTTGGTGTGCACCTAGTTGATTATTTAATTCCGATTTGATATAAAGATAATAATTAATTTATGATTAAAATTAATTATTTGATTTATTGAAATATTATTCTAATAATTTTGGAATACCCAATTCACCCTTCCTCTTGGGTATTCCACTAGGCCAATAGCCTCAACAACAACTGTTTCGCTATTATCCACATAGATGTATCTTTCAACATCAATTACCTTTCAGTTTTACAGGCAATCCTGTATAAACACACTTACATGAGTAGTAGCACCAGAAACTACCTACCAATTATAACTAGGTACAGAAGCTAATTAATCTCAGAATAAACCAGAGTAAAAAGCATACTCTTCTTTACACGCTATGTGGCGTACTTGGAACACTCTCTTTTCACATGTCCTTCCTTCCTGCAGAAGAAACAGGTAATTTCCTGATCTTGATTCTTTTCCAATTTGAGCTGTTGTGTTCCAACTACAGCTTCTTGATCTTTATCTCTTTGTTATTTCTTACCCTTAGAGATAGTGGCTAAGTGAGCATTTTCTTTCATTTCTCGCTTAATTTTTTTCTTCTTCTTACATACAATCAGATATGATCTCATTAAGAGTCTGTTTATCCTTTCGAGTATTATAACTCACCGTAAACTGACTGTATTGTCGAGAAAGAGAAATGAGTACTAAATGCATAAGTTAGTCCTCAGACAGCTCTAACTTTAGTGCCTTTAGTTCCGAAGCGACATTGGACATTTTCATAATGTACTTCATTATGTTCCACTTTCATTTATACTTTATCAATATAGGATCAGTTAAAAGCGTACTTGTCTCTGTTTTTTCATTTTTTACCAACGATTTTTTTATTTTCTCAGATAACGTCTCAGCAGTTACCTCATCGAATATACCTCCCCCGAATATTTTTGGAATGCTATGTTTGATCGTCATAAGAGTTATACGATTAGAACGATCCCACTTTTCATATTCCCTTTTAGCCTCAAGGGAACTTTCTTTGGTGAAAGGTGAAGGTTATTCTTTCCTTAGAGCAAAGTCAAAACCTATGGAGCTGAGAACAGTTGAAATGTTCTATCTCCAATCTTCAAAGTTCGTGCCATTAAGCATTGGAATAGAATTCATGTTGGCAGTAATAGTAGCAGTAGAAATATTAACTAAATAGAAAACAATGACGAATACAAGCTCATAACATAAAAGTTCATGTCAAATTAAAACTTTAACACATACGACATAAACAAAATAATTGTATTGGTGTGGCCCATTACAAGATACCTAGCACAACATTGATGTTTAGCGTTTGGGCACAAACACCAACTTGTAAGCGATACTCTCAACGCTATAATCAAAAGTTGACAATAAATTATGTCAAACAATAAGCCTTTCTTTGGACCGACTTACTATACACACGAAAACTTAATAATCATCACACATTCATTCTCGCAAGTACGTTTATTATTTGACCAAACAATAACCTTCATTTGGGTCAATTATTGATTGCATAAATATAACCATATATAAATCAATTTCAAATCAATATCTATTATTTAATTAAATAATAACCTTCATTTGGGTCGATTATGGTTCGCATAAACAAGAAACACCAAATTAATGCTCATTATTTGGTCAAACAATATTCTTCCTTTAGGTTGGTTATTGTTCGCATAAATAATAATCATCCCATTAATATTCATTATTTTGCCAAACAATAATTTTCCTTTGAGCTGGTTATTGCTCACATAAATAACAAACATCAACAACCACTAATGATTATTATTTGGCCAAAAAATAGTCTTCCTTTAGGACAACTATTATTCGCATAAATAATAAACATCCACATCTTAATATCCCAAAATAAACAAATCTACACAATAGAGATTACTTTGGATACATATTGCTTCAATTAATTTATTTCAAAATATAAGACAATTTGTTCAATAAAAAAAATTATTCAACTTGAGACAAGTAACAGACATGTAAGGCCCCGTTTAGTAACCGTTTCCATCCCATTCTCAGATTTTTGGAATTTCTGTTTGAGAATAGCGTTTGGTAAATTTTGTTTCCGTTCCCATTCGAAAATGCGAAATTTGTTCATTTTTTTGTATTGAAATAAGAATTAAAAAAAAAGTTATTTCTCATCCCATCCCAAAACAAAAAAAGGATACACACTGTATTTTGAGAATTGTTAATGAGAATCATTCTTTCTTTTCTTCCCGATCGTCATTTCATCCTCCTCACTTCTGCGATCTTCTCCTCCCATCTTCTTCAATCTTCTCATCTCACTTCTAGGATCGATCATTCGAAGCTCCTTACTCCTTACTCCTCTACTCTCGATCGTTCTGCGAAGTTGCTCCTCCCTTGGTCATCACCTCATCTTCCCTTGTTCGTCGCTTATTGTTGTTGTCTTGAAGTCCTTTGTTCATCGCTGTTTGATGTTTTGCAATCTGTTGATGCACAGGAAATTGGGGGTACCAAGTAAGGTTTCTTCTATCTCTCCATCCCTCTCTCTCTCCCTGTTTTTGTGTGCAATTTCTGTCGAGTCTGATGAGAATCAAACCCTAGATCTAGGGTTTTGGGTTCATTCGACAAAATGGTGGCCTACATCTACAGTATTTGTACAGATCTACAATAATTTCCCCTACATCTAAGGTTTTGTGTCAGTTTGGTTTGCGATTCTTGGGTCTATTTTTTCGATTTGTCTATTTGGTTTGCAATTCTTTAAACTGTGTTGGATCTATCTGTTTGGATTGAAAGAGGCTGTGAAATTGGAATTGAAATGAAGTTAAGCTCATTTTTGTTTTCAAAATTATAATGTTAGAATTTTGGTGTGTTTAGGAAAGCAAGATCGAAAACTAGCTGCTATTCTAAATTCATTGGCTATATCGAAAACTTGTTGTTGTTCTAGGTTCATTTGCTTTAGATTAACACATGACTAGGTTGAAATTAAATGCAATTCCATAGCAGAGGCTAATGGTTTTTGGTAGTGGTTGATAAGAGAAATTTCTCAATCACATGATAACCTTTTAGTACATGTTTGAATTGGAAGTTATTGTTTCAATTGTTCTATGTTGTGCACGATATATGTTCTATGTTCTAAGTTTTTTGCATAGTAAACACTTTATATTGTAGATGGAAACCATTGGTGCTAAAGAAAATGTTGTTCTTACTTCGTAGGGAACCTCAAATCCGAATGTTGATTTGTGGAGTGACAATAATACTAATATTTGTGTTGAACTAATGGAAAGTGAAGTGCTTATGGGTACTAGGACAACAACAACAACATTCACCAAAGACAGCGAGAATGGAGAAATAAACATGGCTTCCTGGCACCATAGAGGGGGAAAATATACAATTTAAGAGATTTTTGAGATAGACAGCCAGCGAGATTGGAGGAAAAATTCAATCAGTGTCACTCCTCTCTTCAAAACGTTATAGAACGGTATTTTGGTGTACTTAAAGCGAGATTCAAAATCCTCAAGAACATGCCTTTCTATGACATGGACGTACAAAAATATATTCCAATTGTGTGTTGTGAGCTTCATAATTTTATAAGAATGCACAATATGAATGATAATCTATTTGAAACATGGAGTAGGGAGGGGTATACAAAAAAGGGAGAAGGGAGTACGTCGAGACAAGGACGTGAACCTAATGAAGCTCCTGTGATTACTAATCAAAGTGTATGAGAAATGGGACGTTTTAAGGATATTCTGGTCCGACAAATTTGGGATAATTCAAATGCGGTTTGTATAAATTAAATAAGTTTTAATATTTTCTAAATTAATATCACATCAATAATATATCAATTTTTCACTAACTCTTTCTTTTATTTTTTATTTGCAGAGATGACTCCAGTAAACAATTATGGCCCTCGTCAACATTCGAATTTCACAAGAATTTTGTTTTATTTTTTTTGCAGATGTAGTATGATACTAATTCTGATAATGTAGTTTGTACATCTCATCATTGTGCTACTTGTTGTATATAAGTATGAGAAAAGGTGAAAATGGACATATATTGTAAAAAATAATAATATGTATGTATGTACATAATTTTTAACATTGTGTTTAATTACGTCATGTGTGATTTGCTTGAATTGGATGTAATTTCATATTTATTATCACACATAAAAAAAAAAAAAAAAATGGAAAAAAAAAAGAAAAAAAAAATGATTTTACACTAACAATTCCTACACTTAAAAAAAACACAAACGAAATTGGAAACAAATAATCGTTATCAAACGTAATTCTGTTACCAGAAGGAGACAAAATTATATCTTTACCAAACGTTATTCTATTCCCAGAACAAAATAGACTCTATCGTTACCAAACGTGATTCTATTCCTAGATCAAAATAGAATTATGTCATTACCAAACCCGATTTTGCTTCCAAAAGTGAAACAAAATTCTCATCCCATCCCATCCTATCCCATTCTCGTCCCACTGCATGGGATGGGAACGAAATGGTTACCAAATGCCACCTAAGCAATTTACACCTTACGAATCCTTAAATTAAAATCATAGTGGCCTAGATAAGATAATAATCAAATTTCAAGGGTACAAGGTGTCAAAACCTCTATAATTTTAAGATCAAATTTCTGCGAACATACCTAAATAGTTCCCAAATCCTCTGCACTTTTAAAGCTACATCTCGAATCCTTCATGCTTCTAGTTTTTGTTTTCTTTTTTCTTTTCTTATTTCCAATTTTTCTATTTTTCATTCGTATTTCATTATTTCTCTGTCATGTTGTAGTCTGATCTTTTCCATTTCATATTTTAATTTTTCGATTTTCAGCTTTAATTGTGCTATTTCTAAATCTTTTTCTATGAATTTTGGTGAACTTTTTAGATTGGTTTCGATTCCATATTTTTCTTTTGTACACATATAACATATTTCTATATGACATTGCAAATATTTGTATCTTCTATCTCTACTGGGGAATCCTTTGCACTAAAAACATTTGATATTATCATCGCCTAAACCATATTTCTAGTTATGCCTGTCACATTTCTGTCCAGGTTCTATTTTTGTTATGTTCATATAGCTAAATTCATCATTTGATTCTATGTTACTGCTATATTCTGTGCTACTATTATTTCTATATAATAATTTTATATCATCTTTACTACTTGTTTCTGTTACTATACTATATGCTATAGAGTCGTCGGAGTCTACACTTACTATATCTTCATCAATATCCTGTATCATGTTTGCTCATTCTATATTTTTAAATTTCCTTGGACATCTATTGGCTAAATATTTTTCATTTCCACATATAAAACATTTACATTTTTTTTTTGTTATTATATCTTTTAAACTTTTTGACATGATTAGTTTTCTTGAACTCTCATTTTTTATAGGTTCTACTTTTCCTAAGATACTTTTTCTTATTTTTATAAGGCTTGTATGGTTTGTAGCTATTTCTATTTTTATATTCCCTTGTAAATTTTTTGTACTTTTTTATTTCTTTTATTGAATCTTTTATACTTTTTGTTTAATTCTCTTTCTTCTCCAAATTTTTTAGGTGCATATATTATTCTTTTGCAAAAATCATAATCTGTTTTATTTACCATTTCTATGATTTTGAAATTTATGCTTTGTCTTCTGAGTTGATCAAAGGCAAATATTATCCTAACTTTTATTCCTATATTTTTATTGTTACTACTATGTTTAATCCATTCTTCTTGTATATGTCTTCCTAATAGTCCTTATATTTTTCTAAAATATCTATCTTTTATTTCCTCCTTATAGGCTAATCCTGCTTTACTTGCTTGATATGCATAATCCTGACTGAATTCTACTGTGTGTTTCAAATTTGCTATTTTCATCTGATCTATATTTCTCAATGCCACCTCTGCTAAGGAGTATTCGGCTGTAGAGTATATATTTGTCTAATCATATTAGTAAAATTATATGGGTTATTTCCTAAATCTTTTAATCTAATAATGGCCTCTGGATTATCTCTTTTGTATTCATTCTAAAAATTTCCCACCGTTTCATCTATTAGTGTTTCTAGATATTCGAGCATTCCTTATATCCTATTACAGTTTTTTCATGCTCTGGCTACATCTTGTTCCCACCTATCGATTATTTCTGGCCAAACCTGAGGTTCATATCTCATTAGTTCTATCCGGTTTGCGTTGCCGTTGATAATTTTTCTAGACTGTCCGGTTTTAATCTTTTTCCCACTACTTTTCCTGTTAAATCTATTGTTAACGGGTTGGCTCTCCTTCTTAGATATCTTCCTCCTAAAGAATATTATGTTCTGGTATCTGATCTTAAATAATAAGATGTTTTATCTAGCATGAGAGTATCTTCATCTATTGGTCCTCTACGAGTTCCTTTTCCTGATGGTATTATAAATGTACGTGCTCGTGGTTGGTCTACTGTACTTTCCATTTTAACCTCCTCTACATATCTATTGACTTTTTCTAAATCTATGTCCATTTTTATTGAGTCTATTTTGATTGTTGTATTATTATCAAAGTTAATTTTTATGCTTTGTTTATCTTTAAATGTGTCTACAGGTTTTATATTTGGATTTTCCGCATATAATTCCTCTATTAATTCCATATTCCAGATTTTTTTATTAAGTTCTATTATCTGTTTGTGTGTATATCTTAATTTTTCTAATCTACCATATTCATTATCTAATAATGTGGTTAAGTATTCTTTATTTATTTCACTCTCGTAATCCATATGGATAAAATTATATTCCTTTTCTATATTAACAAATATTGTCGCGTCCTCATTTATTTCTTCATTATTTTGGCTATTACTACTATTAGCTTGATATTTATAATCTGTAAATCTTAAGCTTAGGCTACCATCTTTATTTTTATATGTTATGTTATTATTTGGTGTAAGTATAGTATTATTTATGAAACTGTTAAGATTCCAATTTGTTCCTGCATTCATTTCTGGACTAAATTTCTTGGCTAGTAT
The DNA here is from genome assembly GCA_016647705.1 of Eucommia ulmoides. Lineage (NCBI taxonomy): Eukaryota > Viridiplantae > Streptophyta > Magnoliopsida > Garryales > Eucommiaceae > Eucommia > Eucommia ulmoides. The sequence continues at coordinate 89,476 of JAENRU010000484.1, forward strand.
TGCTTTTATGCCTTCTGTTTTTAGTAGATTGAATATTTCTTTATTTTTTATTTTATAGTCTGTAGTACTATTTTCATTCATTCTTCTTATGGATCCTATACATACAATTATATTTTCTGTTCCTATTTCTATATCATAACTTTAGTTTTAATTCCTATTTTTATATGATTTAAAAGGTCTGTTGTCTTTATTAAAAAATCAAGTGTAAAATACACAATTCCTCCATTATGGCTCATATTTATTTCAGCTATTCTTAACAGACTCATTTCTAAATTTTTGTGTCTACCTTCATATAAACATACTAATACTTCCATTCCCAAGAATTGTCGGTGTAGCCCTTTAATTTATTCCTATTATTACTAGTCCTATATGAGTGAGGTTTAAGTTTAATTTTATTATATCATTATGGCTTTGTCTACTTATAAAATTTACTGATATCTGTTTACTTTCTGTGGTGCAATTGATTGTTTGTATGTGAAAATGTCTGTATAGCTGGCTACAATTCCCAAATATATTTTTTATTATATTTCCTTTATTATATAAGTATGTTTCTTTTATCTTTTTTAATCCTCCTTTTAAAAAAAATTCATAATCTTTGTATATATCTATTAATGTTTCTATTTGGTTATCTACTGCTCTTTTTTTTTTTCCCAAATAACCTAGTACTAGGACTTTTTTTAACTGGTCATGTAATATTATTTATTTCCTGCTCATTTTATTGTTCCGTAGAGATAAGTAATTTTTGGTTTTTTGGATTTTACACCTTTTTTACTATGTTCTCTCTTTTCTAATTTTAAATTTTTTAATAACTCTTCGATTTATGTGGTATCAATTGTTTTACCTTGCAATTTTTTGTTGATTAAATCTTTTATTTCACTTTTGCTAGCCAAATGTTCAAATCCTAATTTCTTTTCTATTCTAACTAATCTTTATGTGTTACTAGAATTTTGACTCTTAATATATTCTAATTTTTCACTTAATTCTTTTATTACTTTATTCTTGTTTTCAGTTGCTATTAAAATTGAATAATAAATTATATCTTGTCTGCTTATTTGAGATTCTAAATTATTTCCTAGATTTATTATTAAATCTATCAAGTTGTTTAATTGTTTATTATCTTAACCTAATTTATTTCACTTTCCACAAGCGAAGCCTTATTTATCACATCGTTAGTATAAATTCTCTTATCACATGAACCCTATGTGGTTGGCTCTAGATTCATTCTTTAGCGGCGAAAAAAAATAAAAATAAATCATACCATGGACATGAAGACTTTAAATCATAATGATTCAACATAAAGTAAGATCTGATACTACTAATTGAGATTTCATCACTATAAATCTGAATCTATAACACCTAAATCAACATGTCAAATTATCAAGAATTCTAATATACATGTAAATAGCGTACCTGGATCCATTATGAAAAATCGACTACCGATGTGGAAATCTGCAACGATTGATCACGAGTAGGGTACAGATCGAATGGGTATGTGATATTCCTCAACCAAATCTCTTGAGTTCCTCAATGGGATTATCAATTCTCTTTTAGATGGGAAGAAGGGGGCCGTCAAATGATTTGATGTATTGGAGACCACAACCTTAACTTTTCTATATATATGGTGTGATTATGATTTCCATAATCTCCTAATCACCCTAATAGTTTTTGGTATCTACACATTTAATCCACATTCTTTTGAGTAGTTTACAGACTTACCCAAATTAATTAGATCACTTCATTTTAGCCCATTAAATTTAAATAGCAAATATAATTGAGTTAACGATATGTTGCCCAAAATAGATCAGGAAATAAAATTTCCTAACATTAGATTTGTGACATGTTGGATATGAAATTAGTACAACTTCAAAATATATGTTCAAATGAGAATAGTTCAGATATGATAACAACAAAAATTCAGGACAAACACTTGAAATTTACAAAGAAAGTAGGTCGCCTGCATTTCGGCATATGAGCTGGAGGAAGAGATTTACTAATCTACAAAATCTTCAATTAAAAAGAAAATATCAAATTTTCAAAATAGAAATAATATATATATATATATATATATATATATATATATATATATATATATATATATATATATATATATATATATATATATATATATATATAATACGGGTTTATACCACTTACCTCTCTTTTTGTTTTTGGCCGTTAACCAGATACTTCCCATGTTATTTAATATTGGTCAACCCCTTATCAGTAAAATGCCACTTACTTCAGTTATTAGGCAATAAGGTACAATCATTTTTGTAAAATGCCACTTAGTTCACTAATTAGAAAATAAGTTACTAAAATTTTATTGTAATGACAATTTTACCCTTAGCCATTTAAAAATGATTAAATAAATAAAAATAAAAATACAAAAATAACCCCCTAAATTTATTTTATAAATATTTTATCCTTTATTGTTTTACACTAACATTTCTATTTTTTTTTTTTAAAAAAAATACTTTTTTAACTCCTTTTTTTGACAAAATAGAAAAAAAATAAATAAAAGAAAAAGGGCTTCGGTCTTCTTCTTCTACCTCCCATCTCTCTTTCTCCCTACCACCACCTTTTCCTCCTTCTTTTCTCTCCCTCTCTCTCTCCCTCTCTCTCCAGTATGGTGCTGGATCTGTGCTCACCAACACTGATCCATGCCAGATATGTGCCTCACAAATCCAATGCTTTGAATGGAAGAAGACGACGGTTGTCAAGACCCACTGCAGGCGCAGCGGTGGAGTGATCAAGATCAACAACGTCCCAATTGAACTTTCCTAGCCTGAAATCCTATGATACGAGGCCTTTGAGCTGATCCTCCTAGATCCCAGATCTACACCATTCGATAGTCAATCGCTAAGGCTCTCGTTGTGCAATACCAGAAATACATCAAGGAGCAGTCCTCCTCCTCGTCCATCTCTCTCTCTCTCTCTCTCTCTCTCTTCGGGGCATGGTTCAGGATCTGCTAGCGAGCACAAATCCATGCCGGATCTATGTTCGCTAGCACATATTCGGAGTGGTTTCAACAATTTTCATGATCACCTTCTTAATATATATCTCCTTCAGACACAAAAACACACATGTTCTCTCTCTCTCTCTCTCTCTCTCTTCAGAGTTATCGTGTCGGTTCATTCGTTCTTTCTTCTTCTTCTTCTTGGTGATTATCGTCGAGTCAGACGGTATTGACTTGCGAGTAATGGGTATCTACAGCTCAAGCGAGTCGACCGCCATAGCCACAGCGAAATTGACTACAAGACGGTCGTTTACAGGAGTTTTCTTATTCGGTGAAGGTTTTATGTGTTTTCCAGCGAGTTGATTCCGGCGATGGAGTTGGAGTTGTTCTGACAAGGTGATGACGGGAGAGAAAAGGGGGGAGGGCCATTTAAAAAAAGAAAAAAGAAAAAGAAAAAAAAAAAGAGTTAAAAAAGTTAAAGGTAAAAAAATAATTTGAAAAGAGAAGGGGCTGCTAGTGAATTTTTAAAAAATAAAGAATAAAAAATATATTTTTAAAGGATATTCATGTATTTTCATTAAAAAAGTGGTCAAAGAGATTGACCTGTATTTGTATGATATTAAATATATATTAGTAACGGTAAAAATATATATATATTAGTAACGGCAGAAATATAGGAGATATAAATAGTATAAATCCTATATAATATACAAGAGGGGGGGGGGGGGGGGGGGGGGGCGGTTTGAGAGTAGAAATTAATAATTAAACAAAGCTTCCTCCAACAATTTCCAAGCCATATTCATCAAACCAGGACTCAATCTAAACATAAGAACACAAAACTCAAACTGACTCAAGCACCCATCCCCATCCAAATCACCTTCTCTAATCATCCACGTCGCCGCCACGTCACCGATCTTCAGCCCCATCGCTGCCGATCTCTCCGTCAAGCTCTCCTTTGTTATTACCCCTCTCTCTCCGTCCAACAGCTGCAGGAAACCGCTGCAGACCTCGTCTAGAAACCTTTCCGCCCCCAGTTTGTCCACCATCTCCGGGAAGAAATCCTCGAAAACGACGCCATACTTGGAACCCATTATGGGTAGTTCGTAAATATGAGAGAGAGAGAGAATGGTGAATATATTTGGGAACTGGGAAGATGGGGATTAAATAGGAGAGAGAAAGAGTAGGGTTCGTGGAAATGGTGGAACGTGAGGAGGTGAAAACGAAAGTACGGAGAGATGAGAGAGAGTAATGGTGAATATTTATATAAAGGGGAAGGCCGTGACGAGGTTGCTTCATGGGAAAATTGCTGTTGGTTGGGGCTGCTCTTTCGGCGAAGCTGCTGGGAAGCGAAGGTACCATGCATCTTAGTTTTGACTTTTTTCTTCTACTAGTTTAGTCCCGCGGCCTTAGCAAAAAATATAATAAACTTTTAATATTGATGCATGAAATATATGCATTATTTTGTTGTTTTGATAACAATATCCGAAAATTAAATCATAAATTATAATGAGTAATGATGTTTTATAAATATTAAAAATAAATATATTATTAAAAATTGCATAAAAAGTCTTACAAGTGAAATAATATTTTTACAAATTAATTTTTACTAATATACTATAACATAATTTAATTTTGATTGAAAATATTTTTTCAATCATTTTTTTTAAGTAATTTAAAATAGACACAAGGAAAATCGATCATATATTTGTACATTAATTAGAAAAAAAAAATTAAAAAAACAAAGAATAAGAAGAAATTGAGTAGGACACTCATTTTATTTTATATATATATAAGGATTTTTTTTTTATATAAATGAATTAAAAAAATAAAAGAACTCACCAAAATGCTTAAAAATTTATTCTCCAACCTCATTAAAATTTTCTCTATCCTTCCACTTTTAAGTATTAGTATTAGATATTAGATTAGATTAGATTACATTATAGTATTAGATTAGATTATTTATTATTATTGTTGTTGTTGTTGTTGTTGTTGTTACTTTACTAATTTTTGCAAGAGACATTCTCCAACTTAATTAATTTACATAATCTTTAATTTATTTTTGGTTGAAAATATTTTTAAATCACATTTATTTTTTAGGTAATTTAAAATGTGAACCAAGAAAATCAATCACATATTTGCACCTTTATTAGAAACAATTAAATATAACTAAAATAAATAAATAGGGCACTCATTATTTGATATATAATAGAATATATTGGTCCAGTGGAATACCCAAGAGGGGGGTGAATTGGATAATTAAAATTTATCAGAATAAAACTTTAATAAATCAAATAATTAATTTTAATCCTAAATTAATTATTATCTTTATATCACAGCGGAATTAAATAATCAACTAAGTACACACCAAACAGTAAAAATAAACAAAGTAAATATTACAGCACACCAAGATATATCTTGGTTCACCAAACTACTCTTGACTAGTCCAATCCTCCGAACCCCACGGAGATTCACACTCACTAATATTCAAGATCCTTTTAAAGGAATGAGCCAAACCCTCACACCGATTCTTTTACAGGCTTAGAATCAACCTTTACAATATCATTTTTCCAGGTTAAGAAAGAACCTCTACTTTTAACAAGTTAAGGAATAACCTAATTCTTTTTAACACTAAAGCCAAAGAATCAAAACTTCACCAATCACTCTAAATATCCTTTTACTCGATAAGGATTGAACCGTTACAAATTTTACTCAAAAACCCAATCCTATCCAGGAAGAATCAATACTTCAATCTCTTTACAAGAAGAGATTGAAAATCGGCTACCCCTAATTAAATACCCCAACAGTATTTAACCCATCACACTACTCAACAATACAAATTGACAAGCAGAAAATCTCACTCGGAGTTTCTACCACCCAAAAAAAATAATAACTCAATTAATATCCGAAGTCTAGTGATAGAAAAAATGTGAGATTGAAAATATGATTTTAAAGAAGATATGGGTAGAAAATAATTTAGCACATAATCAGATTCAAGAAATTATTTATAAAAATATTTTCTTCAATAAAGAATCAAAAAATAATTTCTAAAGATCAATTTCCAAAAATAAACAAGTTATGCACAATTAGAAAGTAATTGAAAAGATCTCACCCGAAATTCACAGAATAAATAAATAAAGCAATGTAACTTCAAATCTGGTAACAGCAAAGATTGATAGTAATTGATCTTCAAGATCGCCTCTCATAATTACTCATACAATATCTCAGAATGATAACTCTTATAACAGCTCATAAATGATCTTAACTCTTATGCACTCTCGATATTGATTTTTGATCTATAAAATTCGCAGGTCTATATATATGGGAAATAAATCATCTCTCTAATGGTTAGTTTCAATCTGTCATGACAATTAAATGCTCTCTTAAACCCCATATATCATTTTGACTTCATTTTGATTCAATACACTTAATAATAGCATTTAAAACTTTCAATTAAGCCCTCAAATATTTCTCAATCTCAATTAATTAGAATAGAATCAATTTTATATACCAAATTGAGAAACATTAAAAATTAATGAACCAAATCAATAGAATTTAAATATTAGGTGAAGCAAATCTTAAATATAATAATATCCCCGAAATCTCTCTCAAATCTCAACAAAAAACGGCTACTTTCGGATATAATCTCGGAATAAACAGAATCTTGAAACAGCGCGTCCAGTCGATTGGTCAGTCGACTGTCCTATTAAGGATGTAGCCAAACTATCGTTGTTGCGTTCATAAGTCGACCTGGCTGTCGACTTGGAGATTCAGAGAGTTCGTTTTGCCTTCAGCGGTAGACCTACCTGTCGACTTAGAGATATAGAGAGTTCATCTTCTTTTCACCGATCGACCTGCCTGTCGACTTAGAGATACAGGTTGTTTCTGCTACTTGGTCTGGTCGACCTATCAGTCAACTTACATCTGTTAAATCTCTTTTCTGAACTCGTTTTTAACTCTTTCTCGTTTACGTTTTCGCCCCTTTAACTATTTTCTTTTCTAAATATACTCCACTAATCTTCTTATATTCCATTTTAGTCAATTATAAATATTTTTTTTCAAACACACATAGGAGCAAATATTTTCATCTTATCAAAATACACATAAATAAATAAATAAATAACTTTTTGTATCGTGTGTGTGTTCCTAATTGGGATATTAAGAGTTGAAATTCACCTGAGTTGTTTTTCCTAATTTCTTCAAACTCTTAATTCTTCATCATCTTCGACATCATCATTTAGCATCCATTTAATTTACATCTTCATCACTGGAACTTAAATAACTGAAATACTCAATTAAACCGTTAGTTCCACGAAAACACTAGCACTTAATTGTTCATCAAAATCTTAGGATCAACAATCTCCTCCTTTTTAATGATGATAATTAATTTTGATGTTTTTCTTCAAAACAATAACATAACCGCACTCCCCCTGAATCTGAGGACGAGTTTTATAACTTGTTTAAGCAACATAATGAAGATTTTTAAAAATATAATCAAAATATAATCAATAAAGCAAAAATTTAAATAAACTCCCCCTTAATAAAACATCATCTCATTTCTCCGCCTTTGTCATCTTCAAAAATAAAATTTAGGGAGGGGAGAACACAAATAAGCATTACTCTAGACAATCATATAATATACTTGAAAAAGTAAACCTAAAGAATTATATCCATATATATATATATATATATAACTCTTTTGAAAGCACATTGAATTAACTTATAAATTCAACTTTAAAATCAAAACTCATTTTAACAAATTAACTATTAAGCACAAAACATCAACACTATGTAGATAATTTTTATAGATAAATATTAAGTCTACTCAATTCATCAAAATCCACACCAAAAATATCATTCTTAATCATGCAATCTCCCACAATATAAGTGTGAACAAATTAATTCATTTTAATGAGAAAAATATAATCTTTGAAGCACTAAGACATGAAACATCTCTTAATGATAGTTTATGAAACTATCAATATAATGCATACTTATTTCATAAAAAATTCAGCTTCATTTTTCAACAATAATCATTAACGCTCAAGAACATGAACCATATCTCAATCAATAACATACACATTAAAGATGTTATCTCGTAACCTGCTCAATCTCTTACACAATAATAATCATTTAAAAATCTTTTAATTCACCCCAAATAACATGCATTTTAATAAATCGAGATTAATAAAAAACTTAGTTCAATTCAACTCATTTGTATAAAAGTAAATAGCATGAATAATAGCACATTATACAAATAATCCTACTAAAAAAAACATATGCAACAAATAATTAACATTATTTAGTTAGATCACAAATACTTGATTAATCCTCTAAATCACATAACATGTTTTAAAATTAACACATGATCACTACTTGATAAGCACATAAAAATTATATTAATACCCCTAACTAAATGTAATTGTCATAATCACCATAGAATGTTTCTAAGACAACAGGAGAACGATTCATTTAGAATAAGTCTTAGAAACAATTACCAACTTACCTATTTGGTAAGTCGGGACTCTTTATCTTTAAAAAATTTAATAAATTTAAAATGCGAAGTACCTCTTATATCCGTAGAGGCAACTTTATTTTTTACCTCATTTAAGCTCATAATTGATTTGGGTACGCAATTCTTCTTGGCTTGTTCGTATTCACTCTTTTTTTAATTTTTGCCATTTGATTCATTGATGATTCCCTTTGTACGTATCGCTTATTGCTTCCGAGTGATATCCCATCTTGGATTTTGTACAATTTTTCACTTTGCATATTTCTCTTGTGGATTCTTTGCAACTTCACATTATGTCTTTGGTGTATCTTTTCGCTTTATATGAGTCGTTTATGGATCCTTGGTGACTTCCTATCTTGGCTTTGATATAACTTCTTTGTTTTCTCATTTAGGTCTACTTTCGATATTATGTAATTCTGCACAAGACATTTCAATAGTTCTCTTCGGTATCCATTTCATTTTGGATCCATTCTTGTTAGACATAAACTTAGGGTTCCAAAATGGACATGATATTTTAAAATGCTCAACCCTATTACAATAATAACATCTCAAATTCAATTTATTATAGAAAACATGAGATGTAAAACAAAAATCATTTCTAACAATAGCCACATAATTGTCACTGGTTTGTGATGAAGGATGAGACAATGAAGCATATCCACTTTGCCTAGAAAAATCATTTTCAGAATCTCTTGAAATAGACTTAAGGTCAACTTTTGATTTTTCAATTTTTTTTAAGTAAATCGATTTTAGAAACAAAATCTGACATTTGCTTAGAAATCATCTCAATATTATTTTTTAAAACTCTATTTTCATTTTCAAGAGAATCTACTTTAGAGAGCAAATTGTTAATTTCAAAAATAACATCCGAAAACTCTTTTGAACCACAATAATCATCTAAATGCATTTTAGATTTTCAAACACTTTTTCCACCATTTTCAAAAGAAACGATTTTTCTTTTTAAACTCAAACTCTCTTTAGCAAAAAGTAATGTGACTTAAAGTAAATTTTTCATAACAATATGGACATTTTCATTATCATCATCTCTATCACTACCACAAGAATCACAAAAATCATAGATCACATTATCATATACGCATTTACCACTATCAAAAGATGATACACAAAACACATCATCCATGGTGTATGCACGTGACCGGTTTAGCTAGGATGTTAAGCCTAACGAGCTAAAACTAGCTCTGATGCCAATTGTTGGTCCGGTGGAATACCTAAGAGGGGGGTGAATTGGGTAATTAAAATTTATCAGAATAAAACTTTAATAAATCAAATAATTAATTTTAATCCTAAATTAATTATTATCTTTATATCACAGCGGAATTAAATAATCAACTAAGTGCACACTAAACAACAAAAATAAACAAAATAAATATTGCAGTATACCAAAATATATCCTGGTTTACCAAGCTACTCTTGGTTAGTCTAGTCCTCTGAGCCCCATAGAGATTTGTACCCACTAATTCTCAAGATCCCTTTAAAGGTAGGAACCAAACTCTCACACCGATTATTTTACAAGCTCAGAATCAACCTTTACAATATCATTTTCTCAGTTTAAAGAAGAACTTCTACTTTTTACAGGTTAAAGAATAACCTAATTATTTTTAATACTAAGGCCAAAGAATCAAAATATCACCAATCACTCCAAATATCCTTTTACCCGGAAAGGATTGAACCGTTACAAATTTCAATCAAAAATCAAAAACATAATTCTATCAAGAAGAATCACTACCTCAATATATTTACAAGAAGAGACTGAAACCTGACTACTCCTGATTAAATATCCCCAATAGTATTTAACCCGTCACACTACTCAAGCAATACAAATTGATAAGCAGAAAATCTCACTCGGAGTTTCTACTACCCTAGAAAAATAATAACTCAATTAATATCCCAAGTTTTGTGATAGAAAAAAATGTGAGATTGAAAATTTGATTTTAAATGAGATATAAGTAGCAAATAATTTAACATGTAATTAGATTCAAGAAATTGTTTATAAAAATATTTTCTTCAATAAAGAATCAAAAACAATTTCTAATATTCAATTTGTAAAAATAAACAAGTTATGCACAATTAGAAAGTAATTGAAAAGATTTCACTCGGAATCCACAGAATAAATAAATAAAATAATGTAACTTCAAATCCGGTAGTAGTAAAGATTGATAGCAATTGATTTTCAAGATCGCCACTCAGAATAACTCACACAATATCTCAGAATGATGATTCTTATAACAGCTCACAAATTATCTTAACTCTTATGCTATCTCAATATTGATTTTTGATTTATGAAATTCGCAGGTCCATATATATGGGAAATAAATCAGCTCTTTAACACCTAGTTTCCATGTGTCATGACAATTAAATGCTCTCTTAGGCCCCATATATCATTATGACTTCATTTTGGTTCAATATACTTAATAATAGTTTTTAAAACATTCAATTAAGCCCCCCAAATATTTCTCAATCTCAAGTAATTAGAATAGAATTAATTTTATGTACCAAATTGAGAAATATTAAAAATTAATGAACCAAATCAATAGGATTTAAATTTTAGGTGAAGCAAATCTTAAATATAATAATATCCCCGAAATCTCTCTCAAATCCCAACCGAAAATTGCTACTTTTGGATATAATCTCGGAATAAACAGAATCCTGAAACAACGCGCCCAGTCAACCAGTCATTCGACTACCCTATTCAGGATGTAGCCAAGCCATCGCTGTTGTGTTCAAAGGTCGATCTGTCTATCGACTTGGAGATTCATAGAGTTCGTTTTGTCTTCACTGGTCGACCTACTTATCGACTTAGAGATACAGAGAGTTCAGCTTCTTTTTACCGGTCGACTTAGAGATAGAGGTTGTTTCTGCTGCTTGGTCCGGTCGACCTATCAGTCGACTTACATCTACTAGATCTTTTTTTTGAACTCGTTTTTAACTCTTTCTATTTTATGTTTTCGCCCCTTTAACCATTTTCTTTTCTAAATATGCTCCATTTATCTTCTTATATACCATTTTAGTCAATTATAATTTTTTTTTTTCAAACACACATAGGAGCAAATATTTTTATCTTATAAAAAAAAAAAAAAGTTTTTGTACCGTGTGTGTGTTCCTAATTAGGATATTAAGAGTGAAAATTCACCTGAGTTGTTTTCCCTAATTTCTTCAAACTCTTAATTCTTCATCATCTTCTATATCATCATTTAGCATCCATTTAATTTGCATATTCATTACTGGAACTTAAATAATTGAAACACTCAATTAAACCGTTAGTTCTACCAAAATATCAATACTTAATTGTTAATCAAAATCTTAGGATCAACAGAATATTAAAAAAAAAAAAAATAGAATAACTCACCAAAATGCTTGGAAACTCCATACTTCAACCTCATTAAAACTTTCTCTGATCTTCCTCTTTTAAGTATTAGTATTAGATTTATGTTGGTTTTTAATTTGGGTTTACACCATTTACTCCGGTGTCATTTTGCCTAAAACCAAAATTTCCCATATTATTTTAAAAATATCAATTATTTCCTTTTAAAAAAAATCTTGTAAAACGATATTGATGCAAGTTCTTTACACTATAATTATATTAAAAAAAATTATTCACCTGATAGGATAGATTTCAACTTATTTACCAAAATAAAATAAATCGGTAGCGTTGCAATTGTTTTTTCTTTCCCAGCCAAAAAATCGACTCCAATAGAGCCGGTTTTTTTCTTGTTGTGGATTGTTACAGTAGGAGCATCGGTTCCCTTTCTTTGATTTGGGTTCATTACACAAACACCCAAGGGGTGTTTATGTAATTAACCTTTTTAACTTAAAAACAGCAGCCAAGGGAGCATCGACTCCCTTTGTCCCGATGCTCCCTTTCTTTTTTCTTTTTCTTTTTTTATTTGGATTAATTACACAAACATCTCAAGGGTGTTTGTGTAATCAATCTTTATTTTTTGTTTAGAATAAATTTAAATAATTAATTAATTTTTTGAAATTAAATTAAAAAATGTGACTAATTCATTATTAATTGTATATTTTAAAGGGTCTTTTAATGTTTAGCTCAAATTTTACACACTCTCCTTAATTAATCATTTAAACTGCAAAGCCTAAGATGGTCATTGTTCGTCTTCCATGGCCATTCATCTTCTGGAACGATGAAGGCTCGGTGTTTGTTCGTGCCACGATTCGCGACCACTACGGATCTGATTCTTCTTCTTCTTCGTCAACTGCAAGCCTGAGATGGCCGTTGTTCATCTGAGATGGTTGTTGTTCGTCTTCTCTCGCTCACCGCCAAATTTAGACGTGGTTCGTCTTCAATGGCTGGAGTTGTTTGATTCTCTCTTTCAGCAGCAAGCTTCCAAATCTGGACGTCGTTCGTCTTCTGGAACACCTAAGACTGCCAAATTCGTTTGTTCGTGTCGCCATTCACAGTCGTTCGTGATGCTCACCACTCTCTCCGTCTCTCTCTCTCTCTCTCTTAGAGCTACGAACGATTTGCCATTGCGGCAACGGACTGTGGCAGTTCTCTATTGCCGTAGCGAGAGAGTAGTAGTTGTTCCAGATTTGATGCTCAGTCCCTCTCTCTCTCTCTCTCTATATATATATATATATATATATCTTTCTATCTATCTCAGATGCGAACGGTTCGAAATTGCGACGAGAGACGGTTTGCCGTTGTGGCGGTAAGGGGTAATGGGAGTTCATCATGCTCAGTTGCTCTCTCTCTTTATCCCTCTCAGATCTGGAAATTTTTCAAATCTAGAAAATTACGAATCTCTCTGTCGGTCATGTGAATGTGAATTTTTCAGATTTGTGAATTTTAAATTATTATTTTTTTCACGTGAATGTTCAGATCTTCGTGAATATTCATGTAAATTTCTTATCATTGAATGTTCATATGGAGTTTTATTAATTTTTGTGGAATTTTTGTTTATTGTTGTGATTTTTTGTTGATTTTGTTTTTGTTCTTAGTGAATGTTCATATTAAGGTGTTCTTGTGTATGTGTGTGAAAGTTTTTTTCAGTGTTTTTGATGTGTGTATAGTGTAATGTTTTTTTTTTTTCATTGTGTTTGGTGTTTTGGTGAAAATACACATTGGTGTATTTTGTGAATATTCATAACGGTGAGTTTTTCGATATGTTTTTTGTGTTTTGGTGAAATACATATCAATGTGTTTTATGAAAATTGTGAACATTCACAATAACATAATTAACATATATGAAGTAAAAATAGTAAAATAAAAATGTAAATGTTCACGTCTTAATTTCTTTACAAAATGAAATGTATGCAAAATAATGGGAAAAAAAATGATCAAAGAAACGATGACTATTTTCAAAAACATCTCTGGAGACTAAAAACTTTATTGTAATATGTAGGGGCCTATTTTCTGAATTCTATATCTTTTGAGGATTAAACAATAAATTGCTCTACTTTAAATCATAATTAAGAGGTTTATTGTCATAATTTTTAAGTATTTATCGTAAAAAAAAAAAAAAAAAAGTTAATTACACTTTGCCCTTGTTGTTAGGCCGTTTTGCACTTTACCTTCTGGTCAGACTACCAGGGCGGCAAAACTCTCCTTATCGAGTTTTAACGCACCTGTATTCCCAAGCCTCGAACCGAGGACCTTAACTCCAAGGTTTGAGGCTTGGGAATGAAGTTGCGTTAAAACTCAGTAGGGAGAGTTTTGTCGCCCTTATAGTCCGACCCAGCTTGATTCGGATTAGTTGAAACTCAATGTGGTTTTCGGATACTGGTTGGTTTATACCAAAAAATAAAATAATAAATAAAATAAAAATAGAAATAACAAAATAAAAATGCAATTGTTCACGTCTTGATTTTTTTTTTTTTTTTTACACAATGACATGTATGTAAACAACGGAAAAAAGATGATCAAAGAAACGATGGCTATTTTCTAAAAAAACTCTGGAGACTAAAAACTTTATTGTAATGTGTGGGGGTCTGGTTTCTGATTTCTATATCTTTTAATGATTAAACAATAAAATGTCCTACTTTAAATCATAATTAAGAGGTTTATTGTCATAATTTTTTGCACTTTGTCCCTGGTAGCATTTTCATCGCCACTTACCATCTTGTGGTTGTGGATTAAAGTACAACGGTTAAATTTTTCGTTAAATCTAATGGTCAACGAGCAAAAGTTAACAAAATTATGTTAAGTAGTGTTAAATGGCATTTTTACTCCTAAAATATTTTATTAACAACTGTTTTTATATATTTAAAAACTTAAGGGACTATTGTGTATTTTCTATTTCATCTTCTTCCCCTAAAAACTCTCTCTCTCTCTCTCTCTCTCTCTCTCTCTCTCTCTCTCTTTTAGGTGCTTTCTCTCTGCCTTCTCCACTGAACTGTCTCTCTCTCTTTGGCGAGGATTCTCTGCCTTCTCTGACGGCCACCACCACACCACGCCCACTACACCACAAACCCAGATCCACATATTGATAACGATGGACAATGACGAACCAACACCACGCCAACGACCTACACTACAAGAAAAAAGTTTTTTTTTTTGTCTCAAAACTAACTGTGATAGATGAAAATGTGACTAAAAGTAGACTTTTTATCATTGTTAAAAATTGAGACGGTAGGCTTTTTATCACAGTTAAAAGGGTAGGAAATGATTAACATTATTCAACCAAATGAAATTTCAATGAGTAAAAAAAAATACAAAAAAAATAAATAAATAAGAGAGAGAGAGAGACCTTAAAATGCACAAGAACAAAGTTTTTGAAAGTCAATATTAATCTTTAATACATCCAGAGAAATAGGCATGTTTCTGAGTCATTTTGCATAGATGAGAAACCAAAAGATGTAATAGTATAAGTTAACTGTCTCACTTTCTAAGATACACTGAATTGCATGATAAATGACCCAAGAAAATAAGAGTGAAAAGTACTGCTTAGACATATATCACCAAAAACATAGTTCCATTTCAGTAACTCAAATGTCAACTAACAGCAAACATTCACCTCATTTCGTGCCTCCATGCCTTCTGAATTGTCACCTCTGAAAAATCAACGAGCTAGACTGAGAAATGTTTATCCAATAGGACTTGCAGAGGAAAAAATTTAATAGAACAAAAGGTCCAAATACACTTATACTGTAAAGATAATTCTACATGTCAGGTAAATTTAATTGTAAAGCCCAATTAAACATTTACCTTTCACCACAAATGAGATTAATAATATATGAGGGAGCAAAGATTGAGAAAGCCAAAGAGACATTCAAAATCATTGAAAATAATAGGTGAAAAAGCCTATAGAATCAAAATAATTAGTTTTTTGATGAACGAAATGCCTAAAGCCCCTAAAACCTGAAAATTACAGCGAAGATATAAAAGTTACTTCAGGCCAACCTAGATACCTGATAAACTCCATACTATAGTTGTTGATACTGCAAACTCCACAACGATGAAATTGATAAAATATATAAATCTGCACAAAACTTAACAAAAAAAAATATATGAATATACACTCAGATCTTCAAGTTATGATCTTCATCATTTGACAAATTTCACACTTGAACACAGATCTATTGGCCCAAAGAGCTACCCAAAAGGGGGTGAATTGGATAGTTGCTAAAAAATTAACAATTAAACACTTAAACATAATAATCAATTTACCTAAATCAATTATTATCTTGCTACAAAGCAGAAATGTGTTTACTTATAAATGCACACCCAAACACAATATAAGAAAATAAGCAATCTAGCACACAACAATATATCCTGGTCGGTAAATTACTATTGCCTACATTCAGTTCCCTGAGCTCCATGGAGATTTGCAATCCACTGAACCCCTTGATTCCTTTACCAGATAGGAACCAAATCCTTACAACTCACAATTCTTTTACAGGCAAATAATCAACCTTTACAATTTACCATTTTCACAGATCAAGGATGAACCCTATTTTTTTCTCAGGCTAAAGATAAACCTAACCTCTCTCACTTATCCCTTTCACAGGGAATGATGAACCATTACAAATCACTCAAAAAATAATTCAATTGTAGGATGAATCAAAATCTAATTCTTTTTAAGAGAGAAGAATAATCTAACTTTTTATCAGGACAAAAATCAATCCCTAATTTTTTTCACAGGAAAAAAATTAAAGTCTAACTACCCTGACTAGATATCATCACAAACGTATCTAATCCACTAAAACTGACAAATACAAAAAATATAAATTTATTCCCACAAAGAGCTTCTGTCACACCCATACCCTGGGCCCCCAACGCCGGAGGCCGGGCGTGATATCGACTAGACATTACCTGATCAACCCACAAATATTTATATACGCACATGTACTGTTACAGATTTTTAATTTTTTTTCAAAAATAATATTTACCAACTCAAAGCCCAAAAATACACATGTTCCCAAAATATCGATAACAAAACTACAAAATTGAACCCTTTCGCAGTTCACACCTGTTCTGACAATTTTCCAAAAATGACACTATCATCTGACTCTACCTAGTGTCAGTAATGGACCCGTCTCTAGCCACGGCACCTGAGACCAAATATTTTATCGATGTACTGTCTTCATAATATAAAATAATTTATGGATCAAGCATAATTATCAAGTACCACTTTTCAAACATAATATAAATATAACCGCACACTGAGCAGAGATAACATTCCACAACTACAATTGCAATAAGATAATGCATTTAAATCAACCAATCAAATTATTTTTGTATATAATAAAGTACCGCACACATATTTTCCTACTAACCATAGGATCGTTTCACCTCACGATCGGGAGTTATGACGGTACCGTAATCTATACAATTGTGTCATCTAAGGTGGCTATTAGTGTCAGGGTCATTTAATAGCTCCAATGGTTGGAGCAATCACCCTGCAGGACTTGTCTGACAGGTAACAATATATATCCACCTTACAGGACTTGCCTGACAGGTAACAACATATATCTACCCTGCAGGACTCTCCTGACAGGTAATAATATATATCCACATCTAGCAGGACATACCCTATTGGCGAGAAGACAACTATGGCATAGTCGAATAATAAAAACCACTTCCACATTTAAAAATTTACTTGATCCGCGTAAAATTATAAGATAATCCATTTTAATAAAACTTTTTTTTCACATTTTAATACGAAAATATAATTTGACAAGTTACATTGAAGATAGTACACTCATCTCAATTTTTGCACTACTAAAAATACTATCGTCAGAATGCTATGTAGTCGGCGTCGCCTACAAACCTAACAACCAAAAGGCCTAAATTAAGAATTTATCTAAAATAAATCTAATATGCACTGCGTGACCCTGAAATGCACTATTTCCCATTCCCAAATTTTTTAATTATACGATACTATTTAATTCCTAATTTCTTAAGTTAATATTAACTGTACAAAAGTTTCTATAACAACAACTACAAATTTCTTCCTATTAAAAGTTTAGGCTACAGAAAAATATTAATCGACTATTAAAAATATTATTCGTTAACAAAATACTAAAAATTATTGTTTTGATAAAATTTACAATTTTTATTTTTAGATTGTATTCTTCGCAAATTAGATATATTTGTATATACGAGTCTACATGCTATATTTCTCGAACCCACCATATTAATTGAATCCATGTATATACATTTTTGACATAAATATACATGTATATATGTCTATATAGATGGTCTCATAAATTAAACATGATTTATGTGTTTCATTGTTGCAATATATACGAATGAAAGAAAAATACTTGCAACCGCGAGAGAGAATTGGAGAGAATTTCCTTCTCCCCCCCCGGCGCAGTTTTTTTTAAACATAACATGTGTCAACGCTTTTCCTTACTTCTTCGTTATATATATATATATATTCACATGGTTGAGTTCATTTCTTTCCTTAGGAAGGAAATGAATCTCAACCACTTATTTATTTATTTATTGATTTATACTAATTACCCTTCTTGAAATAAAGAAAATATTAATTATATCCCAAAATTTTTAAAAAGTCAAAATTAATATTAACATATTAATCCCTAAAATTTTAAAGTAAGATTTAAATAACACAGTGAACTCCATTATTTTTCTAAATATTCGAAAAGGCAACTAGAAATGTGCATGTACAAAAATTAGGCTTTACAGTTTTTACTACCTCGATACAGATATACTCGATTAATGTCCTGAATAATTATTGCATGATAGATACAACATGAGATAATTAAAATCTAATTAATAAATAAAGTTGGTAGCACAAATTTAGCACGTAATCAGATAATCAAGCCAAAATCGTGTAAAAAAGATTTTCAAGTTTTTACATTTAAAACAATTTTCTAGCAACTCTATACCAAGTAATCAAGATGAATATAACTTTAAAGCGAATAATAAAGCTTAGGTAGATATCACCGAGAAAACACCGAAGACGATGATAATATCACAATTAGAAATCAAGTTGGTGATGACAAACAATAAGCGTTTTAGATCAAAAACTTATATAAAATCCCTCATAGAAATTTCAGCAGAAATCTCACTTTTATAATAGCTCAACTGATGTTCTTGATATATTAAATACAATCTCACATATCTCTTTAAATATACCTAAAACTAGACCTCTAAATGCTAGTTTCAAATGTTATATCAATAAATGATCCATATGGACACCATGTATTATATAGATTCATAACGGCTATATTTGACCAAAAATATTGCTTTTAAAACTCTCAATTTAATCCCAAAAATATTTTGATTTTAGTTAATGAAAATATAGAAAGAATTATATTTAAGTATATGGACTAAATCGTAAGGTCAAATAAAAGTCCATAAATCTCTCCAATATCTTTGACCCCAAATACTCTTCACCAAAATAACAATATTTAATCTCAAAATTTGCAGGTTTTAATATAGGAATTTCAAAGATATCTTATAACGACTACTTTTCAAATACTATGTCATTAAATGACACCTCAATACCCCATATATCATATATGTTCAAAATAAATCATTTTCATTTAAAAATATTCTTGAAAAATCTCATTTTGGTTCTTAAAACATTTTTAAATTGAAATCCATAAAACTAGAAAGTATTAAGACACTTTAATCAAAATAACATTTAATTAAATGGACCAAATTAATAAGGATCATATAATAAGTCATGCATATTTGAATTACACTAAAATCCCTCAAAAACCTCTCTTGGAATCATCAAAACTAAGATGATTTGATTAAGAAACCAAAACAATCAATCTGTTGACTAAAGCTATCGGTTGACCGACCTGTCTCATTCGGTTGACCGCACAGTACCAAAGCTCAATTTAGCAGTTGGCTTTAAGCCCTGTTGGTTGACTGACCATTTTTTTCGATTGACCGATATGATCATTAAGCATCCAATTTTTATCATTTCATCTACTAACTCATTCGGTTAACCGACCTCTTCATTCGGTTGACCGATTGGATCAGTGTGCTCACTTCCTTACCTATTTCAACTACTATTTCAAACGGTTAATTGATTACTTTTCTTGGTTGACTGATGGGATCAGTAGGATTCTATTTCGATTCCTAAAACTCATTGTTCTGATAAGTTGACCGACCCCTTTTGCTGGTTGATCGAATTAACCAAAAAATACAATATTTTATACTTTAAAACACATTTTAATTACGTCATTTATTGAAACCATTTCACATAAGGTGTACATAAAATTTCTCATTTTAGGATCTTAAACTTATCACTTCTTATCATGGCACACATAAGATTAATTCATTTTAAATGTCGTGGGTGATCCTAATTCGGGTTATATTAAGAGTATATAAGTAAAGAGTTATCTTTATCATGTCCATCTTGCACCCTTTATGTTTTCTTCAACAAATCTTCTTCTTAATCAAATACATGGAACTATAAATATGAAACACTCAATAAAACCATTAGTTCTACCAAAAACATCAATACTTAATTACTCATCAAAACCTTAGATTCATGTCTCCCATTTTTTTATGATGATAATTAACTTTGATATTTTATTCAAAACATAATGGAACCACACTTCCCCTAAATCCAAAGACGGATATTATAACTAATTTAAGCACAATAATGAAAAAATAATTAAAATACTGAACATAAGCTCCAAATAATTTCTTTCCTTAATCAATGTAATGCTTAGGCGAAACAAATCTCTAAACATAAACTTCTCCTTAAACATAAACTTCTTAATTGTTGTGCGCAATCCTAATTCGAGTTGTATTAAGAGTATAAAAGCAAAGAGTTGTTTTCACCTAGTTTTCTTTGCATCTTCAAAACTCTTCACGTCTTCATCGTGTCCATATTCCACCCTTTATGTTTTCTTCAACAAATATTCTTCTTAATCAAACACATGGAACTATAAACTTGAAACACTCAATAAAACCCGACCACCCATAACTAAGGCAAAGAGACTAAGCCCCTAGTAACTACGTTGCTGAGATGAGTCGTTTTGCCCCCAGTATCGATCCCGGGACAAAAATCTTTGTTTAGAACTCAAATATGTGCTAGGAGAAGCCTCTTAAATGAAGAAACCGAGTAGAGGTTGTTTCTAAGGCCAGAGCTCGGCTAAGGGATCCCCCAATTGACATTTACCAAGCAGAGGCTATTCAAAGGGCAGAGCTTGTTTAGAGGATATTCCAATTGACATTTATCGAGCAGAGGATGTTCAGAGATCGGATCTTGGCTAAAGGATCTACAACTTTTACCAAGTAGAGGTTATTCAGAGGCTGAAGCTTGGACAAAATCTACAGAAGATCTCCCAAGCTGCTGATCCGAGCTGGGTCAACTCAAATAACCCTGCTCAAATGATGGGAAAGGGGTCTCCATTTTGAGGGCTACCGAGGAGGAAGTACTCGGATAATGGATCCATCTTTTGGTAATTACTAACCATAAGGTATTCAAATGATAGAGCTCGGCTGATGGGATAACCATTTAGTTTTTACTGACCAGAGGGTGTTCGGAGGATAAAACTCAATTGATGAGACCACCATTTGGTTTTTACCAACAAAAAGGTGTTCGAAGGCCAGCTGATTCTCCACAATTTTCTCATGGGTCACTTTCCCAAAGTGGTAACTCTTGTACGTGTTACGTCCTGAGAGGGTGGTGATCTCCGACCAAAATACCCCCACATCAGTTACCCTCCAGTCTTAAGCATCGATTCGAAATGGGCTATGCTCAGATTCCTTGGTCGGAGGTCTCTCTGAATGGATCTTCACTTCGCTTACCCAAGAAGCCTACCATTGATCTGTTGGATGGTTTACACGTGTACCCTCCTCACTAACAGCGCTAGAATCATGGTGTTTTTTAGTCAATGGATTTGTGACCTTTTGGATACCCTCCTCCGTTTCTATAAATAGAAGGTTTTTGACACTTGCAAATTTTGTGAGAGTGATTTCTTTGTCCAGCAAACAATACATTTTTTCTACCTTTGCCCTTCACTTTTCACCATGTTGATTTCTTTATCTTCCCCATTTGGTTTCTTTTTATCTAGTTCTAGCCTAAGCACGGAGTCCGGTTTCTCTGATCTAACTTTCTCTACTTCTCTATATTTTCAAGTGGAGTACCATTCGGCTCGGAGAAGAACATTCTCCTTCTCCTCGATGGACAGGCTAGATGCCTCTAGTGGTGCGAATTAGTCGAGCCACCCTGCGATGATCTGTGTGGTTAGTCGTTTTGATGAGAGTGGGGGACGAGCTTCCTCCATGATCCGATAACCGACCCTGGGTCCAGTAATGTGGCAGTGACGACGATACTTGAGGTAGTCTCTCTACCCAAGCTTATCTAGAAAACTATTGTCACCAACGCCGAGCCCAAGATTCTTTACGTGAAGGTTCCAATCACAAGCTCGATCCAAAGAATTAAGTCCATAGTAATTGAGAAAGAGTTGTTGGAGGCTCATATTATATATACTTTCCTAGGATTGGTAAAAACGATGATTCCCAAGTCCGATCACTCAGCTTGTATGCCCTACCGGGCCCCCTAACTTTCTTCATGCACCAACCTTAAGGCTAGTCTCCAATTCCCCATCCACTTATGGATTCGGGCCGTTTGCTCGAAGTTTGGGCTGGGTCTATCATAGCTTGCTCCTAACAGTATGAGGGAGATAGTAGTAGTGTATATAATCTTCTGGGTAAAGAGGATAAAGTCGAGCATCGAGCTCTTCGAAGCTATCTTTGTTACTATGTTGCTGCCCCGAAGTACTAGATGGTACTACATCTCCACTATGTCAACTTTTTTAACCAACCTGGACTCATCCCTTCACAACTAGAAGCCCAAATTCTTTTACCTTAGGAGAAACGGCTGGGAGTTCTGCCCAGGTGACGACAATAAATACCCAATCCAGATGGAATTGGAAAAAGTCACTAGGGTTACAATCCATGTGTTGGTAGATTCTAGTTGGGGGTTCTTCCTAACTTGTAATTTTTTTATGTTTTTCCTTTCCCATGCAGAGGATGAGAAGAAATCGAGAAACAAAGCGACCCCAAGCAAAGAAATCACTGAGGAGAAGGACAAGGTCATCAGGACCGTGTACAAGGAGGTAAAGAAGCTCATCTCCTTTACTCTTTATGACATATTCTTTTATCAGGCACCTTCCCTTAAATCGACCACCATCTCTATTGCCTCAGACAACTGTAAGTATACTTTTGTTCGGGTAATTTCCTATACTTGTATTTTTTGATGCCCCCAATAAACTCTTCTTCCTTCTGTGTAGCAATAGACAAAGTCTACACCATCAAGAGGTTGAAGGAACATCAGCCTAGGTCAGGAAACATCAGCTATAACAACAATAACAATAATCACAAATAAACTAAATTAAGAACTGTTGGCCAGTGATCTAGCCAAGAGGGGGTGAATTGGGTAGTTATAAAAATTATAGCAAATTATTATCTTTCAACACTTAAAAATTCAAATAATTAGGGATAAAGACCTTTTTTATCCCTGACAAATGATCCGGGTGTCCAATGTAACGGCTCGGTTTTCCAAGGCCGCTACTCCGGTTTCTCTTATAGAGAATTTTTACCCAAAACTAACTAATCGAATTTCCACTCTACAAAATACAGTAAATATAACCAAATACTCAATCTATATTTTCAATTTATCCACGAACTCTATATTTAACGGAGACAAAACTTATAATTTCATAATTTATAATTATAAAACCGAATATTTAATATTATCCAAAATTTTATGATTTTATAAAACCGATTAACCAAATTTAACTTCTAGAAAATCCAATAGCTTTTTGAATATGTCGGGGACAAATAATTAATAATTCTATTTATAGAAATAGTTCCAATTTACAATCCATTAGCAACTAATAATTACTGAACTCATAAGTTTAAAATCGAATTTCCCACATTTGATTAAAACGGTTTTCTCAAAACAATTTTTATTCAAACCGCATATTCAAATGTTAAAAGAGTTAGATATTTCACAATGGCTATGATGATTATAACAATAAATAATAAATATAAGTTTTACAAATAGAAATTTCATATATAATATCTCTTCTCTCGTTTTCTCCCAGCTGACCCTATAACCAAAACTATGGGGTTGTGAATCAATACTCAGTAGAACTCCAACCCCTCTAATACGTGCATTTAAATTAAATACGCCACGTAAAACACCTTAGCATGTTTTTCATATAATTTACATATAATCAAATAATATTTCATTGGAGTGGTTTATGTAATTTCTCTTCTTTTTTTTCCCCCTCTTTTTTTTCTTTCTTCTTTCCCGCTTCTTCTTCGTTGTTTTTGTTTCGGTTTCTGGGGCTCGCCGCTGATCTCGCCACACACCCATGAAGACAGAACACCCATGATGTCGAAGGGAACACACACCACCGGTCTCCTATACAGCCCCTGCCGAACCCACAACCGAACACATACACACATAGAGTCGAACCACCTTCTCTCTCTCTAACTTTCCACTCTCCCTCCGGTGATCATTGTACCCACACTCCCGGCACTGGACAGCACAAACACATACCAACGATCCATCAACGAATGGACAACACACACATACCCACGAAATCGACGACGCATGTCGGCCAATCAACCTACACACACACACACACACACTATAGCAATAGCATATACATACACACACATACACAATCACGAACAGAGCATGCACACACAGCTTGATCCACAACACACGCCCACGCCGACGTCTGACCAGCACACCCATATGATCACATACAAAAACTGACACCCACACTGTCTGATCACATACCCACAACTAAACCCACACATGCACCCTTCACTGGTGACCCAACGACACCGCTGACGACTCCTTTACCATGAACAGAACACCCACCTACACAAACGACCAGATCACACTCACACATACTCAACGTCCACATCAATGCTCACCGTCGGACCGAACAACATACCTATACATAATCGCTGGTGAACCGTAACACCGCCGGACGACCACTCTCTCTCCTCCCTTCCGTTCTCTGATTTCCTTCTTTTTTTTGAGAGTTCAAATCACAATTTGCATGGGGTAATTTATATCATGAATTAAGTGGATCAACTTAATCCTAAACGCTGCCACGTCGATCGGATTTGAAATTATTTTAGTCCCTCTACTTAAGAATTTGAAATCATTTTAGTACCCAAAAGTTTACAATTTCCATTTTGACAATTGCTAATTAACCCCTCAAGTTATAAATAACAAAAGTCTACCCCATAATTTCCTAAATGTGTGAAAATGCGACACAAATTGTACTTTAAAAAAAATCAGGGTCTTACAACCTTTCCCCCCTAAAAGCAATTTCGTCCCGAAATTTTTGTTCAAAACAATAGGAATATTTTAGTCAAGACAATAAAAATTCAGTTTCGCACCGCATGGTCATGTTAGTCACACATGATTCTAAAGTAATTATTTTCTATGTAGGGTCCCATAACCAAAAGTCACCAAAAATTCTTAACCGTCAACTCATTTCCACACATCGCAACATTTTCATTCGCAGTGGCCCACAGTATAACCAACAACCAAGGTGCACTTTGGTCGATAACACCTAACACAGACAACCAACTGTCAAAGAATCTTATGTTTATAACTACTTCCGCTGCGCTACTCTGATAAAATCATAATAAATAACAATATAAATACAATATATTGTTATTATTCATAATAAAAGTAATAATACTCATAAATATTTGTATAATTCGTTTCACAAGCATGAAAGTTTTAAAATTTTTAACTGGAAAATTAGCACTTTTAACCCTTAAGTTTGCGGTAGTTGTCAAATTGATCTCTACGATTTTAAAAGATACATTTTGATCCTAATGTTAGGACATAACTTCGAAGTAGTCTAATCAGTAACGAATTGTTCAATTAGCGAAGGCGTGAATGAATAGAATGGAAAATTTCTCTGAGAATATAAACAATGTTCAAATTATAATTAAATATATTTCCATTTTGAATAAGGAACAATAGTTTTGTTCATTCCCTATACGGATTGGCCCATTACTCATAAGATATTATAATTGATACCTAAACATAATATTTTTTTTAAAATCCATTAACTAAGAGAGCAAAATTATTTGTTTTGTTCCCAGAAACATGCTTGATGGTTTGTGTACTATGGTTTGATCCATATTTGTATGTATTGACATTCTGTTATGTATTGGTGATTTACCACTCTACACCAATGTGTTAATACCATTATTTCATTTTGGTCCTTATAATTTCACTTTGGTCCTTATAATTTCACTTTGAACATATTAATATTTGAGAGGGCGGTGGATTAATGTAACTTATCTAAATAAGTTAAATAAGCCTGGGTGAGTGCCGTGTTAGTTGTGGACCATAGGAAATTATCGCTGAATTAGAGTTATTACTATAAAGGTGTGTGTTGTCTTCTATATAAATCGTGAAAATATAGTTTCGTATTAAAGTATGGAAAAATAAGTATTGATAAAATGGACAGTTTACAATGATTAATGGAACAAGCAAAATTTTAAAAAGTGAAAAAAAAAAAATATTATCCTGCTAAGCCATAGTTTGGATTCCATCAGAAGGGCATGTCCTGCGGGTGGTTGATTACGTTGCGAGATATTATGACCTATCTGGAGAATTAGTCCAGCAGGTGGTTGTTGATATTATGACATGTCTGGAGGGTTAGTCTGGCAGGTGGTTGTTCATATTATGACCTATCTTGAGGGTTAGTCCGGTAGGTGATTGTTGATATTATGATCCGTCAAGAGTACCAGTCCTACAAGTGGTTGATTATTATGACCCGTCAAAAGGATAGTCCTGCTGGTGGTTGATTATTATGACCCGTCAAGAGGATAGTCCGACGGGTGGCTGATTATTATGACCTATCAGGAGGATAGTTGTAAGACCCCGACTCAGATTGCACGTCATTTTAGTTGCATTTAGAGTAATTGAGAAAATTCATGTGAAATTGGGTAAATTTAAAATTCAAATTAAAAGTTTAAGGGTCCAATTGTAAATTTTTGAAAATTTTTAAAAGCGAAAAAGACTAACCAGAGAAAGTTAGAAATTAAGGGGAATGAATGAGTAAATTATATTTATGCATGTATATGTGTGTGCCATGTGATCAAACGGAAAGAATGAGAGAGAAGGGCAATGTGGCGTTGTGTACTCCACAAATTCATCTATATATATACAAGCAGGTCAATCGGGGATCGCAAGTGTTCTAGAGAAAAACCGAAAGAGGAGAGAGAGAAAACGAAGAGAGAGAGTGAGGTCTGCTGGTAAAGTTTTGTCGCCGATTGTATGGGGTCGCCGGTGGTGAGTTTCTGGGTTCGTATAAGTGTGTGTGTGTGTGTGTGTGTGTGTTCTAGTCCCGTCGTAGGTGTGTTGTCGATCAGTCACTGGCAACAGTAACGAAGGAAAAGAGAGAAGTTTCGGTGTGTGGGTGATCTGTCGCTAGTAAGTGGGTGCTCCCTGTTTTCTGTTGTGATTCGGTGTTGTGATTAGTGTGTGTGTGTGTGTGTTGGAATGATTGCGTGTATGTGTGTCATTAATTTTGGGTGGTGGTACTATGGTCCGACGGTGGTTGGTCGCGTGGCGTCGCCGGCGTAGGTTGTTAAGTATGTGTTGTGCATGTGTTGCGGTTTAGTGGTGAGAGTGGTGGTGATTGTAAGTGTAGGTGTGTGGTTGTGAGGTTTGTGTTGTTGTGTGTGCGTGTGGAGGTCGTTGGTAGTAGTGGTTGCCGGAGTTGGTGAGAGAAGAGAGAGAGAAAGAGGCTGCTAAGATCCAAAACAAAGCAAAGAAATGAAGATGACCATCGTCGCAGTAGTGATTCGATTTGTCGCAGAGGTGGGAATTCAGTGAAGCATAAAGGGGATATGTCGCACGATCGCCGCGGCGGTAAAAAGTCAGTGAATCTGGAATTTAAGTTGTTGAGCATTCGCCTAGGCAATGGGGGTTCTCGCCTAGGCGGTGACCCATCAGTGTGTTAACCGAGAAAGGGAAGAGCTGGTTAGCCGCAGCGGTGGGCTTTGCGCAGAGGCGGTGGAAGCTGAGTCAAAAAATAAATAAAATTTTAAGGAGATCGACAATCGGTTTGGAACCTGTAACATTTCTAATTTACTTTTATGATTTCTAAATAAGGTTTCTCACCTTAAAATATCAAAATGAATAATATAACAAATGAGATCGTTTATGTGGATTAAGTTTAAATAGTAAACCTTAACAGTGCTAAAACTCGTCGAAATATATTTTTACATAATGAAACGTAGGGAATGGAAAAATTAATGAACATAGGGCTCACATTGCACGATTAAATTAATTTTCTCTAAAATATTAATTTAGATCCTGTCACGAATAGGTTCCCAATTTCCAGAGGATCGGTAGCAGAGTCAGTGGAACTTTCGAGAGCGGATTATTAGGTGAGTGTATTGTCTTCTTGCTAAACTATATATATATATATATATATATATATATATATATATATATGTGTGTGTGTGTGTGTGTGTGTGTGTGTGTGTGTGTGTGTGTGTGTGTGTGTGTAAAATGGATTTTACTTGACTTGGATGATTTTAAAACCATGTGGATCAAACAGGTTTTGGGTGCGTTGGGAAAAATGAATTTTTGGTAAATTGTGTTGGTTTTGTTCAAAGAAAGGAAATTGAAAAATAGTTCGTTAACTGGGTGATTTTAAATAAATATGATTTTGGAAATTCTCCCCGAAAGGGGTGTAATTTATATTCTCCCCATAAGGGATGTGGATTTTTAGACGAAATTGTTGATTTGGACGATGCCATAGTTTTCTCCCCGTAAGGGGTATGAATTATTTCTCCTCGTAAGGGATGTGGATTTCTTCCCATGGGATGTGGATAATTTTCCTCGTAAGGGGTGTGGATTATATTTCTCCTCAAAAGGGATATGGATATTTTGTAGGAAGGCATTCGTACAGATGTTACGGTATCGTTGCAACTCCCGATCGTGAGGTTAAATTATCACTATGGCT
The DNA here is from genome assembly GCA_016647705.1 of Eucommia ulmoides. Lineage (NCBI taxonomy): Eukaryota > Viridiplantae > Streptophyta > Magnoliopsida > Garryales > Eucommiaceae > Eucommia > Eucommia ulmoides. The sequence continues at coordinate 118,389 of JAENRU010000484.1, forward strand.
AGGTAGTGAATGTGTGGTGAGGTGTGTTTGAGATGTGGTATTTTACTTATATTGGGTGATTTATTATTTATGGTGATTGGTCTTATTTTATACTGAATGGGTTTGAATGGAACTTACATATATTGATTTATTTTCACTGCTTATATTATGAAAATTTTTACTAGATATGTGATGTTTGGTCTACTTATGCTTGATCCATTTAAATGCTGTATTATTTAGAATGTATTATTATTTTAAAATATTTTTATTAAGGAGGCAGTACACTAGCAAGTGAAGCTGATAGGAGTCATTCCCCTACTGGCGCTAGATAGAGTCCTACGTTGAAGTCGGATGTAGGTTTTGGAGATGAGCTGTCTGGGGTGAACCTGTGAGAGGTTCATGGTATTTATTTTGTTGTTCTTATATTTGGGGGGACGAGTATGTCCCCATAGTAGAAAATTTGTGTATTCATATTTAGATGATTGTATATTGTTGTATGTATATTATCGTTCTATGAGTTGGTCTGACGTTTAGGTGATGTCATGTCGATGTTACGTTGGCCCCACAGTGAAGGGTGTCTGGGGTAGGGTGTGACAATTTTGGTATCAGAGCCTAGGTTATAGGTTCTGCAGACTTGTCAGATGTTGTGCCAATAGGGGACATGAGATAGAAATATAGGAAGACGTGTCAGTCGTCTAGTCAGTAGGGGACATGAGATAGGGTGTCAATAGGTGAGTTCGATACGTAAGTGTTAGTTATTCCATTGCATTAGTTAGTGCATTGGCATCGTGCATGGTTGGTAGTCTTGTTAGCAAGTAGTGATGCGACAAAATGGTGATATTGTCAGTCGGTGGATTCGAGTGATGTTGTATTGATAATAGTAGTAATGGGTGGATCGCGATTGTGAGAGTACTAGTAGTTGGGAATGTGAGATTTTAAATGAGAAACAATCATATGCATATTACTTGAGGTTGAGACCTATTAGTAGCACCTAATATGCTAGTTGTTAAAATATTCGATAGTATAACAGAACGCATTTAAGTCCGATTATGAAAACAAAAGGAGAGTTCGTATTAGTTAAAATAAATAAATAAATAAAATAAAATAAGGATGTGAGAAAACTGTGGAGATATTAAAAAAGAATTTAATATGGTAATACGTTCTGGGTTGACAGGCAGGCAGAGCAAAAGATGGTGAAACTAGTAAATACAACATACTTACTAATAAACGATGTGTAGAAGGTAGCTGAGAATTTTGAGTCTATGATGATAGTAAGTGTGTATAACTATAGTCCGTGTCGTAGGAGTTGTTGGTGGATTGTTTCAAAAAAAAATTACCTTCTGAATTTCAGATAAATCAAAGTTTGTATTTTTAGGGAAGATGTAATCATTACTCCAATCAATTTGATAGTTGGCTCAGAAGATTAGAAAGGTGTTAAAGAAAGGATATCAGAATACTATATGCAGGTGCTAAGCACCAGTCAGAACAAGTTTAGGGGTGGATATTGTAGTATCTAGGAAAAGGAATTGTCGAGGTATCAATAAGCATGAGTAATAATTGTAGTTGTTGTAAAATAAGTTCCATAAGTTTAATGAATTAAATGTTCGGCTCATTAAGTTGGCTAAATATAATCGTGTTGATAAAATATGGGAAATTGGGATTTTAAATTATAACCTTGGGGTTTTAAAGGTGGTTGCCGTTGTGTAGAAAAATGAGTGGATTAATTCAAAGTAGAAGAGTGATTGCACTTAGTTCTTAATTACAATTTACTAAGTATGGGGAATTCGAGTGAGCTAATTTCAGGTGTAGGAAGTCTCTATAGGAGAAGCCGTGTGACGGCCCTGGAAAATCGAGTCGTTACAATAAATTAGACTGTTAACTCAGGATTAACTTAGATCTGGTGTTTCTCTCTATGAAGACCCAGTGTTGGTAACTCATCAATTAAAATTAATAGGTTGTTTAATCAACTGCGAAAGATTAGAGTGTTAGATTTTGAGTAGGATATTACCAGTTGGAGGTCAGGGACTGTGACATGGTGAAAACGATGATCCGATCGAGAGTAAAGAAGAGCATGTAGAATATCTCCAGATTGTGTTGTTGATGTTGCAAGAAAAGCAATGGTATGCCAAGTGCAGTAAATGTGAGTTTTGGTTGGATCGGGTGATAAATTTGGGACATGTGATCTTGAGAAATAGTATTCACATGAATCCAAAGGAAGCTAAAGCTATGGTTTAACGAGAAAGGACGAAAAGTGTACCTGGAACTCGAAACTTTTGGAAATACAGTAATTGTAGTTGTTTTGACATTTTAGTGATTTTACTTGTATGGCGAGATTTGTGGGATATCTACCGACCACCAGAGTTGGGAATAGTTGTTTACTCAAAAAAGAGCTAAATCTGAGGTAGAGGCGTTGAATAAAATTAATCAAAGACTACAATTACACCATCCATTATTTTTCAGGAAAGACCAAAGTTGGAGCCAATGCTTTAAGCCGGAAATTGGTAAGTTGGGTTGTGTACATTCAGGTTGTTTACACTAAATTATGTATTGAGTGGCCTTGTGAGTGTAGTGAGCGGTAAGTCAGATAGTAACGTTGTTCGATACTTTGATTTTGGAATCGACATTGATCAACTGTGTTGTAGAAATATAGAAGTCGGATGTCCAGTTGAGAAAGATTAGAGATAAAGTGGGAAATGGTCACAGAGCTGACAATCGTGTCAAAAATAATGATGAAGTCCTGATGATTGAAAGTAGATTGTGTGTTCCTAATGATGCCATTTGACGAAAGAGACCTTAAAGAAGTACATAGTCCAATATACACAATGCACCTCGGTGATATCAAACTGTATCAAGATTGCAGGAGCATTATTGGTAGTTTGGAGAAGAATGAAAAAATCGCAGAAATTGTTGTTAAGTGTTTGGTATGGTAGCAAAATTAAGATCGAGCATTAATATCCAAGTGGGTTATTGTAGCCTTTACCTATTCCAGAATGGAAAGAGGAGTCTTGATACGTATGCCAAGTGTATTTTGACGGGATTGTTCGGTTGCATGAGGCACCGATTTAATGTAATGGTTAAATAAAGTTGGGATAAAATACCAGTTTGAAATCAAAAGGGAAGAAATTGGTTGTTGACTTATTCGTTTGATAATTGATAGTTGTTCTTGGATAAATGGTTTGACCATTTTTTTTGATAAATTGAATTGTTAATTGTAAGTGTTTCTGCCGTATTGTAATTAGAAGACGATTTTTTTTTTTATCAAAACAAATTAAGTCGCTACTGTGTGAATAGTCAGTAGAAGAACTTAAAATGCAGTATTTGGATTAATTGGTGATACTATCATAATTACCGTCGTAAAAATTGGCATGTTGTAAACATAAAAAGTTGGGTAGCTAATTCCAGGTAATAATTCTCTATTGAATAAACTGTATAGGAGAAACTGTAGTACCAGGATATGATATTTATTTTGACGTTCTGGTTAGGTTTCCATACTGGTGCTAAGTTGAAGTTGGTACCTCATTTTAAACTGTAGATTAATGATCAGTCGGGAAGTGCGATTCAGATGTTGAAAGATATGTTGAAGAGTTGCGTTTTGAAATTTTTCGGATAGTGAAGCTAATTATGTGGCGCTAATGGAATTTGTTTAAAATAATAGATACCTTTTTGGCGTTCGAGGTGGCATCTTATAAAGCGTTGCATGAGAATAGATGCATGAATTCAGTCAAATAGACGGAATTGAGATAGGAGAACAGAAAATTATCGAGTTTTGGAGACAGCCGGTGTGGATATATTTTTATTGAGACATGGAGTTGATAAAAAAAACTCAACTAGATGTATTGGTCCACAACTAATATTAGGCAGAGTTAGCATGTGGAGGCATGAAGGGAATCCTAATAGATAACCCGTTTGACGTATTGTGATACGTATTGATGTGGTTTGATGAGATTTGTGTATTTTAAGGGATAAGTATATGATTTTTGACATGGTTCAAAACGTATCTATATGATTTTGGCGTATTGTGCAAAAAAAAAAAAAAAAAAAAAAAAAAATTGGTTAACGTTAAATTGTGATACTGATTATAAATCGTTTTCCGAGTATCGTTCAAATATTGAATGGAGATATTGTTGAAAACTGGTTGCCTGGAACAGTTGGACAAAATAAATAAATGTTGGTTATGAGAAATTGCTGAAGTCGTAGACCTACTGAAAATGTGATTCTTTGATAGTTGACTGTCTGTGCTAGGTGTTACTAACCAAGTGCACCCTGATTGGTTGGTTTTTGGATACAATATAACCCACGACAAATGAAATTGTTGGAATTTGGGGAAATGATTTGACGATTACAAATTTATGGGTGACTTGTGATTATAGAACCCTACATAGAAACCAGTTGTTCTAAAATGAAGTGGGACTAACGTAATCATGCGGTGCGCATCTGACATACAATTATGTTAACCAAAAATTTTAATTCCTATCGGTTTGACAAAAATTTCGGGACAAAATTTCTTTTAGGAGGGAAGAGTGGTAAAACCCCTACTCAGATCGTACGTCATTTTAGTTGCATTTAGAGTCATTGAGAAAATTCGGGTGAAATTGGGTAAATTTAAAATTCAAATTAAAAGTTTAAGGGTCCAATTGTAAATTTTTGAAAATTTTAAAAGTTAAAAAGACTAAGGAGAGAAAGTTAGAAATTAAGGGGGAGGAATGAGTAAATTAACTAAATAAATTTATAAATATATATATATGTGTGCGTGTGTGTGTGTGTGTGTGTGTGTGTGTTTGTGTGTGTGCCCTGTGATCAGACGAAAAGAACGAGAGAGAGAGGCAACATGGCGTTGTGTACTCCACAAATTCATCTATATATATATAGGCAGACATGGGTAATCGGGGATCGCAAGTGTTCTAGAGAAAAATTGAAAGAGGAAAGAGATAAAACAAAGAGGGAGAATGAGGTCCGCTAGTGAAGTTTTGTCATCGATCATGTGGGGTCGCCGGTGGTGAGTTTCTGGGTTTGTATGAGTGTGTGTGTGTGTGTGTGTGTGTGTGTGTGTGTGTGTGTGTGTTCTGGTCCCGTCGTGGGTGTGTCGCCGGTCTGTCACCAGCAACAGTAACGAAGAAAGAGAAAGAAGTTTCGGTGTGTGGGTGATCTGTCGCCGGTAAGTGGGTGCTCCCTGTTTTCTATTGTGATTCGGCATTGTGATTAGTGTGTGTGTATGTGTGTGTCGGAATGATTGCGTGTATGTGTGTCGTTAATTTTGGGTGGTGGTACTGTGGTCCGACGGTGGTTGGTCGCGTAGCGTCGCCGACGTAGGTTGTTAAGTATGTGTTGTGTGTGTCGCGGTTTAGTGGTGAGGGTGGTGGTGATCGTGAGTGTGGGTTTGTTTGTGTTTTGTGTGCGTGTGAAGGTCGTTGGTGGTAGTGGTTGCTGAAGTTGGTTGTTACCAGAGTTGGTGAGAGAAGAGAGAGAGGCTGCTAAGATCCAAAACAGAGCAGAAAAAAAAAGATGACCACCGCCGCAGCGGTGATTCGATTCGCCGCGGCGGTGGGAATTCAGTGAAGCAAGAAAGGGATTTGTCGCACGATCGCCGCGGCGGTGAGATCCGTTTCCACGGCGGTGAGAAGTCAGTGAATCTGGAATTTAAGTTGTTGAGCATTTGCCTAGGCGGTGGGGGTTCTTGCCTAGGCGGTGACCCGTCAGTGTGTTAACTGAGAAAGGGAAAAGCTGGTTCAACGTGGCGGTGGGCATTGCGCCGAGGCGATGGAAGCTGAGACCAAAAATAAATAAAATTTTAAAGAGATTAATAATCGGTTCGGAATGGGTAACATTTCTAATTTACTTCTATGATTTCTAAATTAGGTTTCTTACCTTAAAATATCAAAATGAAGAATATAACAAATGAGATCGTTTATGTGGATTAAGTTTAAATAGTAAACCTTAACGGTGCTAAAACTTGTCGAAATATATTTTTACATAACGAAACGTAGGGAATGGAAAAATTAATGAACATAGGGCTCGCATTGCATGATTAGATTAATTTTCTCTAAAATATTAATTTTGGCCCTGTCACGAATAGTTTCCAATTTCCAGAGGATCGGTAGCGGAGTCGGTGGAACTTTCATGAGCGGATTATCAGGTGAGTGTACTGTCTTCTTGCCAAACTATTTTTATATATATGTGTGTAAAATGGATTTTACTTGACTTGGATGATTTTAAAACCACGTGGATCAAACAGGTTTTGGGTGCGTTGGGAAAAATGGATTTTTGGTAAATTATGTTAGTTTTGTTTAAATAAAGGAAATTGAAAAATGGTTCGTTAATTGGGTGATTTTAAAAGAGATCGGAAAAATATATGGTTTTCTAACAATGTTTGGTTTTCTAAAACCAAAGGTGGAAAAATGGTTTTTACTAAATGGGTGGTACTTTTAAAAAAAGAAAAAGAAAAACGTGGTTTGGAAATTCTTCCCGTCAGGGGTGTGGTTTGAATAAATGTGATTTTGGAAATTCTCCTCGAAAGGGTTGTGGTTTATATTCTCCCTATAAGGGGTGTGGATTTTTAGACGAAATTGTTGATTTGGACGATGTCATAGTTTTCTCCCCGTAAAGGGTATGGATTATTTCTCCACGGAATGGGTGTGGATTTCTTCCCATGGGATGTGGATAGTTCTCCCCGTAAGGGGTGTGGATATTTCGTAGGAAGGCATTCCTACGGATGTTACAGTACCGTTGCAACTCCCGATCGTGAGGTTAAACGATCACTATGACTAGCCAATGAATGTGTGGTGGGGTATGTTTGAGATGTGGTATTTTACTTATATTGGGTGATTTATTATTTATGGTTATTAGTCTTATTTTATACTGAATGGGTTTGAATGGAACTTATATATATTGATTTATTTTAACTGCTTATATTATGAAAATTTTTACTAGATATGTGATGTTTGGTCTACTTATGTTTGATCAATTTAAATGTTGTATTATTTAGAATGTATTATTATTTTAAAATGTTATTATTAAGGAGGCAGTACACTCGCAGGTGAAGCTGATAGGAGTCATTCCCCTACTGGCGCTAGATAGAGTCCTACATTGGAGTCGGATGTAGATTTTGGAGATGAGCTGTCTGGGGTGAACCTGTGAGAGATTCATGATATTTATTTTGTTGTTCTTATATTTAGGGAGACAGGTGTGTCCCCATAATAGAAAATTTGGGTATTCATATTTAGATGATTGTATATTGTTGTATGTGTATTGTCGTTCTATGAGTTGGTTTAGCGTTCAGGTAATGTCATGTCAATGTCACGCCGGCCCCACAGTGAAGGGTGTCCAGGGTAGGGTGTGACAATAGTCCTACGGGTAGTTGATTATTATGATCTGTCAGGAGGGTAGTCCTGTAGGTGGTTTATTATGACCTGTCTGGCATATTAGTCCGGTAGGTAGTTGATTGGCCCATTAGGAGTACAAAACCTACGGGTGGTACGGTACCGTTGCAATTCCTGATCGTGAGGTTAAAATGATCCTATGGCTACTCGGAGGGTGGTATGGTGTTTGGTCGTAAACAGTGAACTGGTTGGATAAATTTATATATATTACTTTACACTGGATTGGATAGATATAGTATTCTGGTTGATTTTTACTGCTAGGATGGAATGTTATGAATATGTGAGTTTATTTCTATGGTGACAAGAAACCTGAGTTTCCGTGTGGTCTGTGTTTATTATATTTTATTACTATTGGGTAGTTTAAATACAGTATTTCTTAACAATGGTAACAGTTGAAAATTGGTTTGAACTATGATATACGGTGTTATAGTTATAGTATTTCATTTCATTGGTGGCAGTGAAACCGGGTACGTGGTTATATTATATTATATTATATTTTAAAACATGACGTTTATTATTTATTGGTTTTGAACTGTGGTATTTAAATTCTTATACTTGATTCATACAAAACGTTTTTATTATGAAGACAGTACACCGATAAAAAAAAATTGGATTTCAGGTACCGCGGCTAGGAGTTGGTCTACTACTGGCACTAGGGAGAGAGTCTGAAGGTAGTGTCGTGCTAGAAGTGAGTCGATCGGATGTGAAGAGTGGAAGGTTTAGGTATTTTAGTAGTTTTGGTTGTGGAAAGTTCGGGACAGATATATATATTTTACAGTAGCACAAGTGTGTCTGTATATATGTCTGATTGGATACTCGTGGTTTGGTCTGGTGATGTCAGGTCGACGTCACGCCCGGTCTCGGGTGACGGGTGCCCGAGGTGGGGTGTGACATCCAATTGGTCTCTAACTTTTGCAACTCGACACATTTTTCCTTGACATTTTAGAATAGTGTCAAATTAGCCCCTGAGTCGGGTTCTGTTAGTAAAATTTAGGAATTTTGGATGGAAACAAGCACGTGACTATTTGGCCAAGGGTACATGCGTTATTTCAACCTTATTAATTTAATTGGGTCTATTTGCATATGTTGTTAAACGTAAGGGGTCAAAATGTATTTCTTTCATCTTCTTCACAACCCCAATCTTCTCTTCACAACACCACTAAATGAGACACCACAACACCACTTCCTCCACCATCGCCAAAGGTCGATCCCAAGCCACCAGCAGGAAGGTTCCGTCCAATTTACCCAAATTTACACAATCTCCGTCTCTCCCTCTAATTTTCGTCTCTGTTTTGTTTCTCTACTGAGGTAAAGGTTTTAGAGAGAGAGTAGAGAGAGGTAAAGCTTCAAGTTCAAGTCTTTCTTGGGTATTATGATTTTTATCAGAATTTTAATGTTTTCTGTGAATTAATGTAGAGAAAATTTATGAATTTTAATGTTATGTTTCTCTATTGAGGTGAGGTTTTTTATTTATTTATTTTTTGTTTTTTTGGGAAATTTATTCCTTCTCCTTGTTGGATATTGCTGGTGATAGTTATGAGTTATATGATTCAATTGCCTCTTTCTCTATTTTCTCTCTCTTGTCTATCAAGAATATTGTCAAACAGTTTGTGGGCGAAGATTAGCTTGTTGAGTGATGGCATCTTTCAATGGATTATGTATTGGTTTTTCTGTTTGGGTGCATCTTCTTGGGTCTGATTGCTGAGCTCTACTATCTCTTATTGTGGAATAAGAGAATCATCCCCACAGACATTGAAGAAGAAAACCCCGGTGCCGCAATGACAACTAGCCATTTTCATTTATTCTGGTTGAAGAAACACAGTTCTGGAACCCAAGACCCAGATGGGAATCGCCATGAACCCAAGACCCAAAGCTAAGATTTGCTCCTGAAAGGCTTCGAAAATAATAAAATGGCGGCCTTCTTCTTGTTATTTGGCATTTTGGCAAATTCGTCTGCGAGGGACAACTGACGTACGAGTCCAAGGTCGATGATAACAAGGTTTACCCATATCAAACGTTGCGTTTCTTCCATTCTTTACTCTCACACTAAACTTACAACTTCTCTCTCTAGCATACCTACCATTACTCTCTTTCTACTCACTCTCTAGAAAGCAAAGCTATCTGGGTTTTGCACTCATTTGGAGTCGGTGACTTTTGGAGTCTACCATTTCTAGTTGAAACGAACGATCTGAAAATCGAGAAAAATTTAAACCAATTTGTGATCCTTAATGTCGATGGATTTTTTTTTTTGCTAATCATCGAGCTATTTTATTTAATTACCGTAAGTACTTCCTCCGACTAAAGGCACCTCTCCAATGGCGATCTGTACATCAGGAGCTTTGTTGCGAATTGCATATGGTTCCTGGATGAACCAAACAACAAGAAATGAAGAAGATGAAGAAGAAGAAGAGAGAGTTTTGGTGGTGGTGTTCGGCGGTGTTGTTCGTTTCGGTGGTATTTGTTCGGCGGTATTGTTTGTTTTGATGGTGTTTTTCGGTCGTGGTGTTGTTCATTTTAGTGGTATTTTTTGGCGGTGTTGATGTTTGTTTTGGTGGTGGTGTTCAGTTGTGTTGTTCGTTTTGGTGGTGTTTGTTCGGGTCTTCGGCGGTGTTGTTCTATTCGGTGGTGTTTGTTCAGCGGTGTTGTTTATTTTTGTGGTGTCCGGTGGTATTTTTCAGCGGTGTTGATATTCATTTTGGTAGTGTTTTTCCTCGGTGGGTGGGAGTAGCATTAGGGGTGGCCGGAGATAGAGCAGGGGTGGGGGTTGGCTGGCCGGAGATGGGATGGGGAGGGAAATGAAGAAAATGAATTAAAAGAAAAAATACACAATACAGCCTTAAGTTTTAGATAAAAAAAAAATTAAATGACCCTCAATTAAATAAATTTTTAAATTAACCATATTGAATAAAAAGACAAAAATACCTTTAATGAAATTTTGACCGTTAGTTTGACTTAACAGAATCTGTCTCAGAGGCCAATTTGGCACTCTTTTGAAATGTAGAGGACAAATGTGTCAAGTTGCAAAAGTTAGGGGCCAATTGGACACCCGAGCCATTTGTCAAAGACCAAAAAGGTCTTTATCCCAAATAATTAATTTAATCCTAAATCAATTATTTATATTTAAAACGCAGCGGATCAGTGTTATATAAACTAGGTGCACACCCAAACAACAATAAATAAATAAAATAAAAATGCATCACACAAACTAAAATAAAATAAGTCAATCACACTAATTTATTTAATTCAAAAGATTAACAAAATTTAGATTGACGACATTAAATCGTGTAAAATGTGGCGTGATTAATTTCTTTTTAAACACATATACACGAATCTTATTTTTTGGCAATTTTCTTGTTCGTCCTTGTATGCATGCTTCTGTCCGTTACATCCCAAGTGTTGCACATTTTTTCTTTCAAACTTTTTGTTGATCCCTTGAGCCGGCCTATGAACAGAGAACGGATAACTCTCCCCTTAACCATCCCCTGAATGGAACACGGATAACTCTCGAGACTTGTACTTTTTTTTTTGCTGAGAATTCTGTGAGTGCTCAAAAAATGGAGCTCTGTTGATAGGTCTACCCTTTGGCAAACTCCGAGCTAAAGTTGTTCAGAGGACAAAGCTCGGCCAATCTTCAAAGGCCTTATCCTTTGAATATTCCCGAGTAGTGGCTGTTTGGAGAGAGGAGCTCGGGTAGACCCTGTAGGGTCTAAGCTTTCCATCTTGTCTGAGCAAGAGTTATTCAATGAACACATCTCAAGCCAGGCTCCTGGACTCTACTTTTTTTTTATAAAACTATTCAGAGGGAGATCAGTGGTCAGAGGTCGGGGTTTTCTCATGACTTGTGGAAAATTTTAATTTCTAAAGGAAAGTTTGTTTGCAAAAATTTGTGTAACTTTGACGGATTGTTGTGTTCCCAAGCCCATGGATTTCCTATCCCCAATCCTAGGACACAAGCTAGTTTTTAGACTTGCTAGGACAACGAAGGTTTTCTCATTGTGCCTAGTCCTCTTGGCCCCCAAGGGCCAACGATCTGGTCAAATTTCTATGGTCGGTCATTTGTGAGTTCTCCATAGTTAGTCTCATCTTAAGCCCTATCAGGTTTTTACAAATTAGTCCATGCAACAACCCCTTCTCCTTTAATACGCCTGACATGTGGTCGTCTAGTAAGGAGATAGACATTCTATGCAAGCCCTCAAACCTGATCGATGCCCCGCCATTGATGGATGACCATGGTCTATCCTTGGGTACAAACTATCAACCTGTGTAGTGGCTTTGGTTTTCACTCTCGATCTTTTCCGTTAGGATGTCATCTTGGAAATAATCGTACGAGTCTTGAACAAATTACACCTAACAATTATTTTCATTGATATGAAAATTATTTACACTTGGGAAAATTGATGCTCTTACAAATGTGATAATTCCTTACAAAAGTACTGATTCAAGTGTCAGTATTCTATGGGTGCCTCGGTGGCACTCCGTCTTTGGTCTCAAGCTCATAGATGCTCGGCCTTACAATTCTTATGACTCTATACGGCCCCTTCCAGTTGGGGATAACCATACGACCCCTCCCAGTTAGGGGTAATCTTTCCAGCTTTTGGTTCCTTGGTGGCCAAAATGACCTTTCTGAGGATGAGGTCACCAATGTCAAAAGATTGAGGATGGACCTGTCTATCATAATATCAAGAAGCCCAATGCTGGTATGTCGCATATCAAATACGATATTGTTCGTTTCATTCTTCGAGGAGGTCTAAATTCAAGGATAGTATGGCATCATTCTCAACCTGGTCAAAGGTTGCATGTCACAACCAGGTTTCCCAGGGCCGTCACTATGATTTCTCCTATAGAGAATTCCTAGCCTAAAATCCGACTAGTCAAATTTCCCAATCTACAACATTCGGTAAGTTTTATAAATCATAGCGATAATTCTAATTGCCAAGTTTATAACAAAAATTTATGACATATAATAATCACCATTTATATACCACCAAATCACCAACCAATCCTTTTGTAAATTAGTCCGCAGATTATATAGGAAGTGGCGACAAAACTAATAATTTAGTACTTTATTACTTAAGCTGGATATTTCCATTTCATTTCTCTAAATCATTTATTTTAACAAAATATTGAAACCGAATTTCCAACCTCTTATCCAACTAATTATATTCAACAATTTCATTAACCGATTATTCAATACATTAAAAATTGGGAGAAATATTTTACAACAACTACGATAATTATAATTACCACTTTCACCGATTATGACAATAAATAATAATTACAATTTATACAATTAGAAATTTCAATAATTTATCTATTCTCTTGTTTTCTCCCCGCCAACCCTGCAACCAAAACATTGTGGGGTTGTGAGTCAATGCTCAGTAGAACTCCAACCACTCTAATACATGTATTTAATTAATATAGCACATAAACCACATAAGCATGCTCGTCACATAAATCTAACACATAAACCACATTAGCATGCTCGTCACATAATTCTCACATCGTCCAAATCATTTCCTATAATTTGACAGGTAAAATTTCCACAATGATATACCAAATAATTTCATATAATCTCCCACGAGACAATTAAATACTTATATTAGTAGAGTTCAGAATTCTACCTGCCCCGAATCGTCCGCCTACCGAGAGATTTGATTGTTAGATTTTTATGTTTTTTTATTTTCTAATTTTCTACATCCAGACCCACCGCCTCGGCGAACGCTGCACCGCCGAGACGAAAGATCCACCATCTGTTCTGCTATGCACACTAATTCTCTATTGCCTAGGCGAAAGAACCACCGCAACATGCAACAGACTAGGTTCCTGATTCTCTAACTTCTCTCCGCCGAGGCGAACGCGCTGCAGATTCAATTTCTGCTTTGTTTTACTCAGCTGCCACTCTCTCTCTTTTTCTCTCTCTCCTCGCCAACTCCGATCACCCTCTACACGCATTCTCAACGATCTGAGCACACATACACCCACATGCACATCGTAACAATTGAAACACACACACACCCACCCACATAGAACACACAACCATACACCCTCCCTTAACGGACCACCACTGACCGCCGTCAAACCAACTCACACCACGACCACCCCCGTCGATCACCTTCTGACCACATACATCACACACGCATACACCGCCAAACAAACAGAGAAATACACCCACACACAAACACGCAGTACACACAACACACAGTAAGCACACACACAACCAGTATCTCTCTCTCTAACTTTCACTTTCCGCCGGCCAAACTAACCGACGGCGACACACCCACAACCCACAACTCCCTAATGTTTTAAAAATTACAATATGACCCCTAAACTTTTAAATCACATAATTAATAGCACTATCCTCCCCGTTATTTTCAAATATGCTCCAATGCAACTCAAACTGTACGTATAAGAAAAATCAGGGTCTTACAACCCTTCTCTCCTAAAAAAAATTCGTCCCAAAATTTTTGTTCAAAGCAATAAGAATTAAAATTCCAGTCAAAACAATAATATCTCAAATTCGCACCGCATGATCATGTTAGTCACACTTAACTTTAAAACAATTGTTTTCTATGTAGGGTCCCATAACCGAAAGTCACCCTTAATTCGTAACCGTCAATTCCTGTTCCAACATCACAATATTTTCATTCGCAGTGGCTTACATTATATCCAATACCAACAAATATGGTGCACTTTGGTTGGTAACACCTAACACAAACAACCAACTATCAAGAATCTCATGTTTTTAAATGTTTCCGCTGCGCTACTCTGATAAAAAAAATAATAAATACAATATATATCCTTAAAATATCACGGTAGTCTCAGTGGGTTGGGTCTATCTCATTCCGACAATAATTTCTCCATAACCAACATTTAACCATTTTATCCAGCATTTTCAGTCAACCAATTCGCAATAATATTTTCATCCAACATTTAAACCAGCATGTTCGCAACCAATATTATAAGCAACAGATAGCCCAAACTCCACCTGAACTAACCCGTGAGATAAAAATCATCAATCTCAATATTTATATCAAAATTTTCAACAATCTCATAAACGTTTTATAAAAATTACCACAATCTAACTTTAAATAATAAATTTTCCGCAATAGGTCAAAATCACATAATTGTCTCTCAAAACACATAAATATCATCAAACCATATCAATACGTATCAAATTACGTTAAACGGGTTATCTATAAGAATTCTCTTCATGCCTCCACATATAATCAAGTCCCTGACAAGGCCAAGCGTCTCAAATATGTCTCAATCCACCTAAAAACGTCTCAAACATATAACCACGTACAAATATGTATTGAAATAAATACGTCCCAACTACGAAAATCCGATACGTCACAAAAATCAACAATCGCTGTATATAAAAATCCTATATAACTCCAATAAATTTCTAAAATACTCATCAACTCAAGGATAATTCAGATTATCCTTTCCCCATGAAATCCCAATGTCCCCATATTCCGACTCCGCCTAATGTTAGTAGTGGACCAATACATATAACGGAGTTATTTTTTATTTTAATTTTTTTTCAAACACCACTTTTCAAAATATACTATCATATATCGTATTCCATGTTAGAAACCAATTTTCCACTGCTACCAATGTAACAAATAATATATTTAAAACACCAAATTCAAATAATTTAAGTCAACCCATTCCAAGCATTTTAAATCTACCAATCCAAACATTTACGTCATATAATAAAATACCGCACACTATTTCTTACTAGCCATAAGATTATTTAACCTTATAATCAGAGTTTGCGACAGTACCGTGACCTACACAACTGTATCATCTAATGTGATCAACAGTGTTAGGGCTATTTATTTTTCCCAATGGTAAAGGTACACCCGTGGGATTTGCAGTCTAGACGGGTCACCACTCTAGCGGACCATGTCAAGCAAATAATCACCACTCTACCGAAGTAGATAATCACCACTCTATACAGATAATCAACACTATGTAGGACTGTGCCAAACAGATAATCAACGCTCAGTAGAAGCAGATAATCAACACTCTGCCGAAATAGATAATCAACACTCTGTACAGATAATACTACGGCATCGCAGGATAATAAAATCATTTTTTTCACCTTTAAAATTCTATTTGATCCATAACTCATCGTAAAATCATTCATCTTATCAACCCCCTTTTTTCACATTTTAATACGAAAATATCGTTTCACAATTTATATAAAAGACAATATACACCTTTAAATTAATAACTCAAATTTAGCAACAATTTCCAATGGTCCACAACTAACACAGCATTCACCCCGATTTGTTTAACTCATTATAGATAATTTACACTATTTACCTGCTATCTCAAATGTTAATATATTCAACTTATTAATCCACTGTCACCTCAGATGTTAATATATTCAAATTAAAATAATAGGGACCAAAGTGAAATAATGGTAATAACACATTAGTGCAAAATATCTAACCTTCCACAACATAACGAAGACGTCAATGCCTGTATATATATTATTAACCCCATAATATTCTTCACCTTTATTTCTACATATATATGTGTGAACAATTAGTGTACCTATGAAAATATTAATGCACATACATCGCCACTTGATAATATCACGTAATTTTGGGTGGAAACACATACAACACATAGATCATGTATCAGGAATCTCAGGGACGTCACTATGGTTTCTCCTATAGAGAATTCCTAGCCTAAAATCCGACTAGTCAAATTTCCCAATCTATAACATTCGGTGAGTTTTATAAATCATGGAGATAATTCTAATTGCCGAGTTTATAACGGAAATTTATTACATATAATAATCACCATTTATATACCACCAAATCACTAACCAATTCTTTTATAAATTAGTCTATGGATTATATAGGTAGTGGCGACAAAACTAATAATTTAGTTCTTTATTACTTAAGCCAGATATTTCCATTTCATTTCTCTAAATAATTTATTTTAACAAAATATTGAAACCAAATTTCCAACCAATTATATTCAACAATTTCATTAACCGAATATTCAATACATTAAAAATTGGGAGAAATATTTTACAACAATTATGATAATTATAATTACTATTTTCGCCGATTGCAAAAATAAATAATAATTGCAATTTATACAACTAGAAATTTCAATATTTTATCTCTTCTCTTGTTTTCTCCCCGCCAACCCTGCAACCAAAACATTGTGGGGTTGTCAGCCAACGCTCAATAGAACTTCAACCCCTCTAATACATGTATTTAATTAATATAGCACATAAACCACAGAAGTATGCTCGTCACATAAATCTAACACATAAACCACATTAGCATGCTCGTCACATAATTCCCACATCGTCCAAATCATTTCCTATAATTTGACAGGTAAGATTTTCACAACGATATACCAAATAATTTCATATAATCGTCCACGAGACAATTAAATATATATATTAGTAGAGTTCGGAATTCTACCTGCCCCGAATCGTCCGCCTACAGAGAGATTTGATTGTTAGATTTTTATGTTTCTTTATTTTCTGATTTTCTACATCTAGACCTACTGCCTAGGCCAACGCTGCACTGCCAAGGCGAAAGATCCACCTTCCGTTCTGCTATGTACATTGATCCTCTACCGCATAGGCGAACACGCAACAAACTAGGTTCCTGATTCTCAAACTTCTCTCCGCTAAGGCGAATGAGGCACCGCCTAGGCAAACGCACTGCAAATTTAATTTCGGCTCTATTTTGCTCAGCCACCACTCTCTCTCTCTTTCTCTCTATCCTCGCCAACTCCGATCACCATCTGTACTTATCCTCAATGATCCGAGCACACATACACACACAGAACACACCCACATGCACACCGTAACAATTGAAACACACACACACCCACATAGAACACACAACCATACACCCTCTCTTAACGGACCACTACTGACCGCCGTAGGACCAACTCAAACCATGACTACCCCCGTCGATCACCTTCTGACCACACGCATCACACACGCATACACCGCCAAACAAACGGAGAAATACACCTACACACACGCAGCGCACACAACACACAGTAAGCATACACACAACCAACATCTCTCTCTCTAATTTTCACTTTCCACCGGCCAAACTAACCTACGACGACACACCCACAACCCACGACTCCCTCACCACGAACAGAACATCGTCGGACCAAACAATTGAACAGAACAGAAACCACACACGCATACATGGCAACACATATACACGACAAACACATAAACCCACTGCCGACGAATCCTACACGATCGACGACAGAACAGCCCACCGGCGAACTCGTCTCTCTCTTCCTTTCTCTCATCACTTCTCGATTCTTCTCTCTTCTCTTTGTTCCCCTCCGTGTGTATATATATATATATATATTTTGATATGTGTGTGTGATCAAATGGCCAGCCAAGTAGCCATTTCCTCCTCCCGACATTTTCACCAACTCTCTCTCTATATATATATATAATATTTAATTTACACCAAACCCCCCTTCTTTTTAGTTAAGTTATAAATTAACTCAATTCTAATTTTAATGTTTTAAAAATTACAATCTGACCCCTAAACTTTTAAATCATATAATTAATAGCACTATCCTCCCTATTATTTTCAAATATAAACTGTATGTATAAGAAAAATCAGGGTCTTACGTTGCAGCAGTTCTCAAGGTGGGCATACTCATTTCTATCGGGATGACGAAAAGAATAGCATGGCATCATTCGGAACCTGGTCAAAGGTTGCTGCAATTCTCAAGGTGGGCATACCAATTTCTGTCAAGATGACGAACTCAGATACAAATGTCATTGCAATGGGTATTCTCTTGTAGGGACCTCGTAGGGGTTCTTAAGGTAGTATGATATGGCCAAAGGACCAGATACAAATCCTCCATCTATTTGCCTTTCGATTTGTCAAGTCTCATTGCTAGGTCATGCAGAATCGGTCGATTGGTAACCTCTATTTTCCCATTAGACTTGGGATGACCTGGTGAAACAAAATGCGTTCAGATACCCAATATAGAGTAAAATTCGATGAAGAGGTTATTTTCACATTGAGTGCCAATATTAGACACGATCGCCTTGGGTATACCAAAGCAACAAACCAAACTCTTCCACGCGAAATCTCAAGTCTTTCTTTTGTAATGGGCTAGGGGCTCAGCCTCGACCCACTGGTGAAATAGTCAATAGCTATAAACAAGAACCTTTTTTTCTCATGTCCTAGTAAAATGGTCCTAGCAAGTCGATACCGTACTGGGCGAATTTCCATAGGTTGGTCATTGGTACCAGGATGGTTTGGGGGACATGGGGGAACAGAGCAAACCTCTAACATTTGTTGCATTTCTTTACACAATCTATGGTGTCCTCGAGCATTACTGGCAAATAGTATCCTTGGTGGAGTAATTTGTGTGCCAATGATCTACCTCCCGGAGTGTTGCTACATATTTCCTCGTAGACCTTCCTCAGCACATATTCAGATTCTTCCAGTCAAAGGCTCCTATAATATGGGCCTAGAAAATATTTTTGATAAAGGACCTCGTCTATGAGGGAGTACCTTGCCGATCGGTAGCGTATTCATTTAGCCTCAGCTCAGTCCTCTGGAAGGATTTCAGGCTCAATGTACTGTTAGATTAGATCTATCTAGGTCAACCCATCCGTAAGCTTACAGATCGTGACTATCTAGTCCAAGGTCAAAGTATTCGGAGCATCTAGATACTCAAGGGGCATGCTCATTTTCAACGTCTATTCCACCACTGTGGCTAAATTAGCCAAAGCGTCGGCATACTTATTCTCTTCTCAGGGGATTTATGTCACTTGGAGTTTTTCAAAATTTTCCTTGAGTACTTCACCCTCTCCAGTTAAGCTATTATGATTGAGTCTTTGGCCATGTAATCACCGTTCACCTGATTGGCCACGAGTTGGGAGTTGCAAAAGATGAGAAATGTCTTTACATTGAAGTCTTTTTCCAAGTGATATCTGGAAAATAGGGACTCATATTATACCTCGTTGTTTGCTTCCCAAAACCCTAATCTAAGGATGTATTCCACCTCTTCTTTGTCTAGGGCCATGAGAACCATCCCAGCCCCACAGTCGTTCATATTGGAGGATCCATCGATGAAGAGCTCCCACGTGTCAGATCCAATGTCATGAGCTGGTTGGTCGAGGTCTCAAGGTCCTCAAGGCCTTGAATTCCTTGGTCGTTGATGATCGCCTCCTAGTAGTCGAGAAAGGTAAAATCGGTAATAAAGTCAGTCAGGACTTAACCTTGATGGTCGTCCTTGGTCAATAATCAATGTGGAATTTTCTAATCTCTAGGTTGTATTTTATAACCTATTCTGAGACGTCAGGCGAGTGCAAGACTTGTCTCAACAGCTGGTCAATGAGTACAACGAATGTGTGCACCTAAAAGTATTGCCTTAGCTTCCTCGAGGCGACCAACATGGCATAAGCGAGCTCTTTGAACATCGAGTAACTCTACTAGAATAGTGTACATATAGGTATAGCTTATCTCCCTCCTTCGAAGTGTTGAGCAAAAGAGCCGAGGAGAGGTAGTTCTTCAGCTCTTGGAATACAAACTTGTATTTCTCTGTTAATTCAAAATTCTTGTTGCTACGAAACACCTTGAATAAAGTTAGGCACTTTTTCCGAAGAACAAACAATGAAACGGTTCAGGGCTACGAGTCTTCCTTTGAGCATAGGCACTTCCTTTTTTGTATGGGGCAAAGGCATTCTGAATACAACATTTATTTGGTCGGGATTTGCATCAATTTTGCGCTAGGAGACCATATAACCAAGAAACTTTCATGCGGAGACTTTGAATATGCCCTCGTGAAAGTTAAGCTTTATGCGGTAAGCCCTGAGCTTATCGAAGCAGCCCTGGAGATGTTGTCACACCCCACCCCACCTCGAACACCCGTTACCTAAGGCCGGGCATGACACCGACCTGACATTACTTGATCAATCCACGAATATCCAAACATACATATACCTATACACACTCGCACTACTGTAAATGATATTATTCCTCCTTTTAGAAATACCTGAACCTTCCACGGCTCACAGTCGACCGATTCACCTCCAAAATGTCACTACCTCCAGATTCTACCCTATGCCAATAGTGGACCACCTCCTAACCGCGATACCTGAAACCAAATTTTTTTATCGGTGTACTGCCTTCATAATAAAAAACATTTCATGGATCAAGTATAAATAATAAACACCACGTTTCAAAATATAATATTATATAATCATATACCTGGTTCCGCTGCCACCAATAAAATAAAATAATATAACAGTAATACCGTATAGAAATCCAGTTTCTCTGTCACCACTGAAATAACTCATATATTTAAAATACCCAATCCAAATATATTAAGTCAACCAGTGCAACAAATGATATATATACATCAATCCATTTTTAAAATAATATGTCTAAACCACATCATGTCCAAATACTTTAAAAACAGCTAATCCCAATATCTTAAATCAAACCATCCAAACATTTCCTCAATATAAAATATTTTCCACATCTTCTCCTACTATCCATAGGATCGTTTTTACCTCACGATCGGGAGTTGCAACGGTACCATACCACCCACAGAGTTTGCACTCCCTGACGGGTCAATCTACATCCCTTATGGGAAGAAAATCCACATCTCTTATGGGAAAAAACTATGGCATAGTTGGACCACACATCACTCTCCACCTTACAAACCGACTCGATCCAAAAATCCGTTTTCCACCATTAAAACCAACCCATTGATCCAAAAATCATTTTTCCACTTTTAAAACAAATTTGATCCCAACGTATGTCAAATCTTCTTCCAACTCGATTGGCTGTGAAATCAACACATGTGAAGGATCTAGCATATATCTCCGAAGCATCAACACGTGGAAGATGTCGTGTAACTTGGACCGTCCTGGCGGTAGGGTGAGTCGATAAACTGTCACACCAATACATTCTAGGACCTCGTACGGCTCGATATATCTCGAACTTAGCTTCCTTTTCTTCTCAAACCTCATTATGCCCTTCCACAGGGATATACGCAAACCACATGACCGCCTACTTCAAAATCCAACTCTCACTTACGCTTGTCAGTATAACTCTTTTGTATACTCTAAACAATTTTCAATCTTTCCTAAATCACCTTTACTTTGTCTGCTGTCATTTGGGCAATATCTGACATTAGCAATTTTCTTTCTCCCACTTCGGTTCAACAGACTAGAGTCCTACATCTCCTGCTATACAACGCTTCATACGGGGCCATCTCGATTGCCAAATGGCAGCTGTTATTATAGGCAAATTCCATCAACGTCAAATGATCATCTCCGTTACCAGGAAATTCCAGAACATAACCCCTTAACATATCCTCCAACATCTGAGTCACACGCTCCGATTTAATCGTCAATCTACAGATGGAAAGCGGTACTAAATTCCAGCTTGGTACCTAAGGCAGTTTGAAGACTCGGCCAAAACTTCGAAGTAAATCTTAGATCTCTATCCGACACTATAGAAATCGGTGCGCCATACAACTTAACGATCTCATCAATATACAGTTGGGTATACTTATCAAGAGAGTATGTCATTTTTAAGACCAAAAATTGAGCAGACTTGGTAAGCCTATCAACGATCACCCAAATGGAATTATACCCCTTTTTACTACGGGATAATCCCGAAACAAAATCTATCGTGATATACTTCCACTTCCACTCTGTAATAGGTAGAGGCTGCAATAACCCACTTGACGTTGATGCTCCATCTTCACTTGCTGACAAACAAGACACCAAGCAACAAATTCTATGACTTACCGTTTCATTCCGATCAACTCATAATACTCACGCAAATCTCGATACATTTTGGTACTGCTCAGATGCATCGCATACGCGGAGCTATGCGCTTCATCCAAGATATCCTTCTTCAAATTTACGTCATCAGGCACACATAGTCTATTTCTAACCATCAAGCTTCATTACTGGTGGCCGCTAATTAAGCGCTGTCACTTTCACCGCAAGTGTACAGATCAAGTTTTAGTATAATGGACCTTTCGGTTGGGTATCGTATCCACAGGGATTGGTGTTGTTACTATCGAGTACCGCGATTATCATAACCTGACTTTATCTAGGCAACAAAAAATGTAATTTACTTAACTAATACTAATACTAAAATACTACTTTAACTATACTAATTACAAATATGAGATAGTTATGGGATGGATTATCTAGGAATTAACTTTATTTACTTAAACGCGTTTGATTTCGTTTAGTTCACAGTAATGGTGTTCGACATATTTGACAATCTTGGTATCTAAAATTCCTCCCCCACCTCTCTCGAGTGTAAGACGAGGGATATAACACAATTTCGTGTCAATGAAGAAGTCCTCCTCAACGTCTTAATGACCTTAGGTTGCGTGAGTCTTGCCCCAACCTCATTGATTACACACAAAACCTCAATTCGTAAACTCTCTCGCCACCTCTCCCGAGTGTAAGACGGAGGATATAACGTGACTTCGTGTCAACAAAGAAATCCCTCTCAATGTCTTAACGACTCTAGCTCACGTAAGTCTCGCCCCAACGTCATTGATTTCATGCGTTGTGTTTACCCTATCGACAATCTCAATTCAAAAACTCCCTCGCCATCTCTCCCGAGTGTAAGTCGAGGGAATACGCGACTTCGAATCAACGAAGAAGTCCCCCTCAACGTCTTAACGACCCTAGGCCACCTGAGTCTTGCCCCAACGTTATAAATTATCCATAATCCTAACCCCGACTGGGTTATCGGATCGTGGCATTTGTTTATTCTAATCCGAATCTGAGATTTGTCAAACCCCGTATTCTCAATATATAAATCTAAGCACAATAAACAAACAATATAATAAACACACTCAAAACAGCAAAGAACGATCATCAAGAAACACAACTCAATCAAAATCACGTTTTTATAAACGACATTAATCCCATACATAATCCATGTTTAACCTAACGTCTTAGCCGTTTATACAATGGAAACTAGGCTAAACATGCTCAAACATACATAGAAGATGAGAAATAAAAGGAAAAACGGGTGAACTTAGCCGATATCCGAAGATTATACGCTAAAACCGTCCACCGTACAATTCTCCTTCTCCGCGTGTTGATCTTCTCCTTTCGATATGTTTGAGCACTCCCCATACTCTCTCTATATCCTAACCTAAGCCTCAAGGGTTATAATGGCCGGAGAAGGTCAAATGAGAAATGAGGAAATGGGGTATTTATAAACAAAATACCTAAATAAATATATAACACTACGCAGAGGCCACCGTCACGGCCGTGGGATTCACTGCCGCGGCGGTGGAGTATGTCGATTAGAGTTCGCCTAGGCAGTGGAGTAAGCGATGGACTGGGAAAACATTCTGCTGGTTCCCGCCGCAATACTGGGTAGTCAGTAAGAATGGGTCTTCTCAGCATCTTTACCGCCGCGGCGGTGGGCTTATTTGCAGAATCTTGCCGCCTTGCTCATTTTTCCACCGTTCTCCAACTATTCTCGATATGAATTGATCATTTATGCTCCGATTTCATACCTTTTCACCCCACGCACCTGTTTTAATACAAAAAGAATAGAAACATATTAAAACATATAAAAATAACTATAAACGTACTCGAAAACTAACAAATTCGGATTAGAAATATAGGGGTAATTTACACCTATCAATTACTATCCCTGACATGATAATCAGCTCGGCGACCATTTTTCACTTCGTCCCAAATCCTCTCCAATTGTACGTCTGACTTCTGTGCTTCAACAATATGGTCTATTAATGTCGGCCTCAAAGTCAATGTCGCAAGAAACGCTACCATCTGACCAACCGCTAACTGAACTCATAACGATCACAACTCGGCATACAAAATAGTATGAACAACTTGAATGTGTGCGACCGAACCTGCCGATTTCCGACTTGACGCATCCGCTATAATATTAGCCTTCCCTAGATGATAGTGAATGGTGCAATCATAGTCTTTAATCAATTCTATCCAACTCCTCTGCCTCAAATTTAGCTTCTTTTGAGTAAACAAATACTTCAAACTCTGGTGGTCAGTGTATATTTCACAAGTCTCACCATACAAGTAGTACCTCCAAATCTTCAGGGCGAACACAATCGTTGCTAGCTCCAAATCATGCGTCGGGTAATTACGCTCGTGGTTCTTCAATTGCCGAGATGCATATGCGATTACGTGACCATGCTACATCAGAACACGTCCCAACTCTTGGTGTGACACGTCGCTATAAATCAAAAAACTACCCCCTTCTGTCGGGAGAGACAGTATTGGCGCCGATATCAACCTTCTTTTCAGCTCTTGGAAACTCTGCTCACATTTATCAGTCCACTCAAACTTAGACTCTTTGCGAGTCAATAGGGTCAATGGGGCAGCTATAACAAAAAATCCCTGCATAAACCGTTGATAGTAACCTGCCAACCCCAAAAAGCTTCGACTTTAGTTACATTTTTTGCCCTTTCCCATTGGACAACGGCTTCAACTTCCTTTGGGTCCACCTAAATACCATCTCCTGAGATAATATATCCCAAGAATACCACTTGATTCAACCAGAACTCTCATTTACTAAATGTCTCATACAACTGCTTCTCACGCAACGTCTGCAACGCAATCTGGAGGTACTCTTCATGTTCTTCTCTACTTTGAGAATAGATCAATATATCATCGATAAACACGATAATAAACTAATCCAGATATGGTTCAAAGATCCAATTCATAAAGTCCATGAAAGTAGCAGGGGCATTCGTCAATCCGAATGGTATAACTAGAAATTCATAATGTCCATATCTCGTACGGAACGTTGTTTTCGCCACGTCACTGTCTCTGACTTTCAATTAATGATATCCCGATCGAAGATCTATCTTGGAAAATACCCTGACCTTCTATAGCTGGTCGAACAAATCATCAATTCTAGGCAACGGACATTTGTTACGAATCGTCACCCTATTCAACTACCGATAATTGATACACATTCTCAACGTGCCATCCTTCTTCTTCACAAACAATACTGGGGCTCCCCATGAGGAAACACTAGGTCTGATAACACGATCTAATAAATCTTGCAATTTCACCTTCAATTCCTTCAACTCAATAGGCACCATACGATAGGGTGGAATTGATATAGGAGCAATTCCTGGAAGTAACTCGATCGTGAATTCCATCTCCTTATCTATTGGCAACCCTGGCAAATTTTTTCTAGAAACACATCGGGAAAATCGTTAACCACTAGATCATCTGCCACCTGAACTTCATTATGCCTGGTGTCAAACACGTGCACAAAATATCCCTGACATCCCTTCTTTCATAACTCTCTGGCCTCTAGGGCTAAAATCAAACCGACTAGAGTAAAGATTACAATTTCCCAAAAATGCAAACTCTGACTCACCTAGGATTCGAAAGATAATTTCCTTCTTGAAACAATTCACCGTGGCATGATAAACAAGTAGAAAATCCTTACCTAGTATCACATCAAAATCGTGAATACTCAAGGGTAATAGATCCACCGACTACTCCCTATCACCCATACAGAACGGACTATATTTATACGCACTAACTATTAACACGGACTCACAGTTCTCGGCTACTTCCTACACATCATTTTCTATTAATTTCGTTGTGTTTATTAATTTCGCATAACTTTTTAATCTGCCTGCCCATCAGCCTAGAATGTACTACTAAATTAAATCATTTCTGGAATCATCTACATCTGGTCTCTTTCGGGTTTTTTTTACCAAAGCAGGAACAAATCAAAACTAGACATCAAATTTAATTTCGTACTGCTGAACAGTCACCTTTTCCTGTTTTTACCATATGAACTCCCTCTCTAATAAGGTTACAAGGTTGCCCTAATATTACCTAGAAGGCAGTTTTATACACACCCTTGGAGGTTGTTCAATCATCCAACTTAGGTGTGCTCTGTCGTACTATCTATTGTTTTAACAACTAAAATATTAGGTGCTACCAATAGTGAATCCCAAGGTCAAGTAATACGAATATGATTGTTTATCAGTTACAGTTTAATATTTAAAACCACTAGCACCACCACAATCGCAATCCATCTACCACCACTACCAACAACACCACCCAATCCATTAACTAATAGTATCACCACTTCGTTGCGCCCACTAATTGCCAACAAAATAAATAACCACACACAATGCCAATGTACTATCTAATGCAATGCAATACTATCACTCACGTGCTGAACTCACTTATCGACTCCCTATCTTATGGTCCACCACTGGCTCGACACCACCTATCGACACCCTATATCATGGTCCACCACTGGCTCGACAAATTGACATGTCTACAGAATCTATAACCTAGGCTTTGACACCACAAATGTCACACCCCACCCTACCCTGGGCACCCGTCACCCGAGGCGGGGCATGACGCCGACCTGACATTACTTGATCAATCCACGAATATCCAAACATACAAATACCCATACATACTCGCACTACTGTAAATGATATTATTCCTCTTTTTAGAAATACCTGAACCTTCCATGGCACACAGCCGATCGACTCACCTCCAAAATGTCACTACCTCCAGATTCTACCCTATGCCAGTAGTGGACCACCTCCTAGCCACGATACCTGAAACCAAAAACTTTTATCGGTGTACTATCTTCATAACAAAAATATTTCATGGATCAAGTATAAAAAATAAACACCACATTTCAAAATATAATATTATATACTCACATACCCAGTTCCGCTACCACCAATAAAATAAAATAATATAACAGTAATACCGTATAGAAATCTAGTTTCCCTATCACCACTGAAATAACTCATATATTTAAAATACTCGATCTAAATATTTTAAGTCAACCAGTGCAACAAATGATATATATATACATCAATCTATTTTTAAAATAATATGTCTAAACCACATCATGTCTAAATATTTTAAAAACAGCCAATCCCAATATCTTAAATCAAACCATCCAAACATTTCCTCAATGTAAAATATTCTCCACATCTTCTCCTACTAGCCATATGATCGTTTTTACCTCACAATCGGGAGTTGCAACTGTACCGTACCACCCGCAGGGTTTGCACTCCCTGACGGGTCAATCCACATCACTTACGAGAAGAAAATCCACATCCCTTACGGTAAGAAAATCCACATTCCTTACGGGAAGAATATCCACATCCCTTACGGGAAGAAAATCCACATCCCTTACGGGAAAAAACTACAGCATAGTTAAACCAAACATCACTCTCCACCTTACAAACCAACTCGATCAAAAAATCATTTTTCCACCTTTAAAACCAACCCATCGATCCAAAAATTATTTTTCCACTTTTAAAACAAATTTGATCCCAAATTCATTTTCCACCGTTAAAACCCGACTTGAAAAAAAAAAAAAAACATTTTTAAATGTAATAATATAAAGACAACTGTATATTGCATACCATACTGAAACCAATTTTCCAAACTGTCACCCATACTGAAACCAATTCCAAACTGTCACCCATACTGAAACCAATTTCCAAACTGTCACCCACGTAATGAAATTATATATTTAACATACCCAAAATCGCTTGATCCATATAAGTTTCAAATTCGTCTATTTTTAAATAAACACATTTTTCACAATTTATATGAAAATAAAATTTGTAAATTTATATAGAAGACAGTATACTCACCTCTTTCTTCGCACTGCAAAAACGTCACTGTTCGAAACCTACTAGGATACTGGCGCCTGTGAACCTAACAACGATAGGCCTAAATTAATATTTTACTTTAAAATAACCCAACGTGCAATGCAGGCCCTAAATCTCATATTTCCCATTCCCCAAGTTTTTATTATGGAAAATTATTATTTTATTCGTTTCGTTATGTTGATATTCACCGCACCAATTTATTTTGATTGGCGATTAATAAAATATTACTACGATTATGAAAATTTCTTTCACGATTGCGAAATTTTTAATACTAACAATTTAATTTAACCAAAAATAATACCCAATTAAAATTTTACCTATTTTCGAATCCCTCGCCGGCCGCGAATTGGGTTTTTGGTTTTCATTCTGGGTTGTTTGTGTAATTTCCTCCTTTTTTCTTTCTTTTTCCTTCTTTTGTTGTTTTTGTTTTTCCTATTTTCGGTTTAGAACCAGCCACTGACCATCCTCTCTCACCTCTCCCTGCCACCGACTGTCGACCACCCTGCACTGTTCACACACATACGATTGTAATAGTACACACACATACACAACCACATCACAACTGAACACGGACACACCCACACACCCACCGGCCGACGACACCCTCTCTCTCTGCTCTCTACTCCGGTGACGACAGCGACGATCAAAGCACGCACCCACACACCTACAATCTCCAGAGAACAACACCACCGAACCGACGATGAACTGGACAACCGAAACACACACACTCGCTGCCGGACCGATCCCACACCGTCGGTGGCACACCTCACCGGCGGATCTCTCACTCTCTCTCTACATTTTCTTCCTCTGCTTTTTTTTTTTCTGGTTTGCTGGATTTGGCCGACATAACACACACGATATATATATATACACCCACTGAAACACGCACACTGGTAGGGCGTGAATGCGTAGCTACTTTCACTCGCAAGTGCACGAGGTCAAATTTTAGTATAGATCGGGAGAGTTAGGGTTATCGTGTCCACAGGGATTAGTTGTGATTATTATTGAGTACCACTTTTATCATGACCTAACTTTATCTAGGCAAAAATAAATGTGAATAAAATATATATTAAACTAAACTAATTAACTAAATTATCTATACTAATATAATGAGATGTTTTCGGGGAAAGAATTATCTAGAGATTAACGTTGTTTACAAATACGTGTTCGATCTCATTTTAGTTTATGTTAATGGTGTTCGGGTATCCGACAATCTCGGTTCATAAACTCACTCGCTACCTCTCCCTAGTGTAAGACAAGTGAATACATGACTTCGCATCGACAAAGAAGTCCCCCTCAACGCCTTAATTACACTAGGTCACGTGAGTCTCGCCCCAACGTCATTGATTGCACACTTTCTAAAATTTTCAATTGAATTTTATTTACGAAATCGACCCCTTTATTTTCTACATGCTTCCATAATGCAGCTAAAATTATGTATATACAAAAATCCGGGTCTTACAGATGTGGTATGTGGTCGAGAGCTTTAGAAATCTTTACTAGCATATCCTCGATGTACACTTCCATGGTTTTGCTAATATCTTCCTTGATCATCTTGTTTACAAGTTACTGGTAAGTAGCCCCAGCATTATGCAGCCCAATGGGCATTTCCTTGTAGCAATATGTTCCCCTATCCATAATGAAAGAAGTTTTTCTCTTATTCAGGGGGAACATGGGAATTTGACTGTAGTTTGTGTAACTGTCGAGGAAACCCAAGAGCTCGTACCTCGCCATGGTGTTAATGACTCTATCTGTCCTCTGTAGAGGAAAAAAGTCTTGGGATCATGCTTTGTTGAGGTCCTTGAAATCTACACAGAGTCACTACTTATTTTCGCCCTTAGGGGAAAGGACAACATTAGAAAGCCAATCCGGGAACTTGACCTCTTCCACCACGTCCAACTTCACTAAATTATCCATTTCTTCTTCAATAATCTTTTGGTGGTCAGGATGAAACTTTCTCTAATTTTGTCTCATGGGCGGGTGGTGTGGGTCAACATAAATTCAATGCATGGCTACCTTGAGATCAATCCCTAAAAGCTCATCGTGTAACCATACGAAGATATCATAGTTCTTCCAAATGAGGCCAGTGAGTTTAGATCTCTAATCAAGGCCAAGTTTGGTGCCTATTCGCATTATCCTTCTGTCAATGGTTGGGTAGACAAACACCTTCACCAGCTCTTCATGGGGTCGGGGACTCGATTATTCGTCATGGGGGTTGTCGATGGGCACGAGCCCAAGTCCCCCCTCTAAGGCCCTGAACTCAGGATATCTAAGCTCAAGATATACCATTAATTGTTATTTTTTCTTTTATAATGCTCTTTGAGTACTGGCCCTTGAAGACTTCTGATCTCCCCCACCTTTCCCACAACTTTAAGTGCAGACACCATAGGTCGACCCATAATTACGTTATAGGGCAACGGTCTATTTACCACTAGGAACCTACTCTACACCATCGTGGACTTGGGCTTGGTCCCGACTATAACAGGTAGGGAAACCCATCCTACCAAACTAATGACGTCATTCTCAAAACTAACCAGGGGAGACTTCATGGGCTAGAGCGCAATTGCCTTGACCTTCATTTTGTCAAAGACTCATTTGAAAATGCTATCGATAGAGCTCCCTCCGTCGACTAAGATTCGTCCCATCTTGAAGTAGTTAATGAGGGTTGTGATGAACAAAGTATCATTGTGGGGAACATAAGGCAGCATATCATCATCCTCATCATCATGAACACATAAACTTAATTCAACTGATCCACTAGGACCACTACCTACTACATTGCTTGAACCTCCATCAGATGTAGCACAAAAACCATGTCCAGGAATGATAGGATTGCCCTTTATTTCAACTTCCACAAAATCAACCCTAAATGATCTAATCAACACAATCACACCATCATAGTCATCTTGATCACATAACATAGGCAGAGAATTATGTATATCAAATGCCATTGATGACAAGCAATTCCATTGACAGACAATCTTTTCTAAAAAATTAACAAAACTCATCTCACTATCAATTTTCACAATTTTATTATAATCCTCATATTTGCACAAAACAATCACCAAGTTTGACATCTTATATCTAAATGCAGAAATTGCTACAAGAAAACATAGCAAAAACACATATGAAAAACGCATCACTATGTATAAAACACATTTACTATTAAAAAACAAAAATAGAACACAAAAAAAATAAACAACTAGAATATAACTAAAAACTGACACTAAGAGTAGCCAAATGTAACAAATCTTGCACTCAAAAAATTCTATATATATAAACACACAAGGATAACAAAATTAAAGCATCTCGATCATAAAAATCACGAACAGTTACTCTAAAAAGTCAAGAAAGATCAAAGAAATCCTACAAAAACATCAACTATCAAAGAACAAAACAAATTATATCGCACTTATCTGACTCTCATATCACATTACTAAAAACATCTCATTTTCTATACAAAAAAACTTAAAAGAACCGATAATAAATCAACCAGATCATTTACGAAGAACACAATCAAATTCTATGGCCATTTGAAGATCTAACGAAATGGCGTCGTAAAACATTAAGAATCAATAATCAAATCACTGAAAAATAGATTAAGAACAATAGATGTTGCTTACAATATCGATTCGCTGAAAACATCGACTTCTTGATTCAAGATCTCCAAAACCCTAACTTGATGACACAAACATTGACCGAGAATACAAGAGAACTCCAAAACTCAAACTATATATACAGCATAATTTAAAACAAATGACAAACGATCTGAATGAATGAGAAGGACGATTTGTTCACACTCCAAAAGCATACATGAGCACGCACGAAACTAAACCAAAACCTAGAAACAGATTAAGAAAGTAATTCTAAACTTAACAATTAGAAGGGACTAATTGTAAAGCCTCATTTTTGCTCATGCATATTTTTAGTTGCATATTAAAATATTTAAAAAAATAATGGGGTTTATTGTACTATTTAAATTTTACCTTAAAATTTTTAGGGATTATTAGGGTATTTGAAAGTTTGACTTTAAAAACTTTAGAGGTTAATATTTTAATTTTAATTCTTGCTTCTAAAAGTTTAGGCATTATTAATTCATTTAAAATATAATTTTAAAAGTTTTGGGATATAATTAAAAAAAATATATATTTTAAGAGAGATAATTAGTGTAAATAAATAAATTAAAAAAATATAAATATGCAGTAGAATTTATTTCCTTCTTAAGGAAGGAAACAAATTCTCACCATGTATATAGATATAAATATGTCAACTTGACACGTATCAAAACATGAAGAAGAAAAAAAGGAGGGAGGGGGGGGGAGGGAGAGGCAGTTCTCATATATATATATATATATATATATATATATATATATATATATATATATAACATAAAATAAAATATATATCACGTTTAATTTAGAAACTATTTTTACGGACATGTACACATGTATATTTATATGACAAAAATATATATGTGGGTTCGAGAAATATAGTGGGTATAGATATATCTAATTTGTGAAAAATACGATTTAAAATAAAATTTGTAAATTTTATTAAAATGACAATTTTTAGTATTTTTTTGGCTAATATTATTATTAATAGTCAATTAATATTTTTTGGTAGATTAAATTATCAATAGGAAGAAATTTGTAATAATTGTTATAATAATTTTTGTGCAGTTAATATTGACTTAAGAAATTGGACGTTTAGTAAGTTCTTATAATCAAGAAAATTTGGGAATGCGAAAAATTGTATTTTAGTGTCATGCATTGCATATTAGATCTACTTAAATAAATTCTTAGTTTAAGCCTTGTCATTGTTAGGTTCACAGGCAACGCCGACCATATCAACATTACAACAGTAGTGTATTCAGTAGTGCAAAAATCAAGATAAGTGTACTATCTTCTATATAAATTATTAAATGATATTTTTGTACTAAATTTTGGAAAAGAAAATATTTATTAAAAAAGAACGATTTTATAACGTTATGTGGATCGAGTAAATTTTTAAGCATGGAAAGTAATTTTATTGATTATCGGACTATGCCATAACGTGATCCCGATAGGAGGGCATGTCCTGCAGGATGTTGTTGGCCCTGACAAAAGGGCATGTCCTGTAATAGGTTTATGTTGTGACCTGACAGGAGGGCAAGTCTTACAGGTGGTTGTTCTTATTGTTGCCATTGTTGTTGTTGTTGTTGTTGTTGTTGTTGTTGTTGTTGTTGTTGTTGTTGTTGTTGACTATTAATATGGTGGAGTCAAATATGGTATTAGTTATCAATATGATAGGGTTGAATATGTTGATGATATGGTGGTTTATACCACGTGTCGGCTCCTACCATTGGAGATATTAAATGACCTTAGCATTAATAGCAACTTTAGATTGCAAAGTTGTACAAGTTACGGTACTGTCGTAACTCCCGATCGTCAAGTGAAACGATCATATGGTTAGTAGGGAAATATGTGTGCGGTATTTTATTATATATCAAAATAATCGGATTGGTTAATTTAAATGCATTTATTTTACTGTGATGATAGTTGTGAAATTTTATTTTTGCTCAATGTGCGGTTATCTTTATATTATGTTTTGAAAAGTGGTATTTGATAATTATACTTGATCCATAAATTATTTTGATATTATGAAAACAGTACACCGGTAAAATATTTGGTCTCAGGTACCTTAGCTAAAGACGGGTCCACTACTAGGACTAGGTAAAGTCAGAGGGTGATGTCATTTTTTAGGATTGGCAAGACTGGTGTGAACCGTGAAAAGTTTAGTTTTTTTGTTGTTTTGTTATGGATGTTTGGGACACATGTATTTCTGAATTTTGTAATTGATAAATAGTTTTTTTGGAAAAAATATATATATATATCAGTACATGTTTATATATTTGTTGGTTGGTCAGGTAATATCAACTCGACGTCACGCTTGGTCTCGGGCGTTGGAGGCCCAGGGTGGGGTGTGACACTAATGGAGAATTACAACCTAAAAATAGGACTAATGGCCGATTATTCCTTAATTTTTTTATAAATGGATTTTTAATTAAATAATTTTAACATATTTAAATTTTAGTGTTCTATAAAATATTTTTCTTTAGAATTATTATTGAAACTAATGTTAAGTGGAATTGTTATAAACAAAATAGGGGCATTCAATAGGAGGTCCATTATTTCACCCTTAGTTTTAAAAAAGTCCGAGAGTCATAAGCAACTTATGTTTTAATCCCACATATTTAAAAAAAAGAGGCCCACTACACGCGCCTGCAGACGCGCGGTCACATGTAACAACTTTGCGTATAAATTTTTATTAGATGTAACAAATATTATTGTATTTTGTAACATGTAACTAATTTGTGTGTAAAAATTTGTTAAATGTAACAAAAATCACACAAATACATGTAACTAATATTAAACTAATTTATGCGTGTAATATTTGTTAAATGAAACAAATATTACACCGATATATGTAATTGTAACACGTAATTAATATGTATATGTAACAAAAAATATACGAATTATGTAAAAATATGAAAATTATTAAATTATAATTAATATTCATCACATGTAACTAAAATTCACTATAATACGAATTTACTCACCAAGTTCTCCTTACAATCCCTGCAATGCGGGACTAAAACTCAAGTAAAATCAACTTAAGCGACTAAATCAAAACTTATATTTTAAGCGGGATTTATTTAAAATTAAGTTTATTATTTGGGA
Source organism: Eucommia ulmoides (assembly GCA_016647705.1). Taxonomy (NCBI): domain Eukaryota; kingdom Viridiplantae; phylum Streptophyta; class Magnoliopsida; order Garryales; family Eucommiaceae; genus Eucommia; species Eucommia ulmoides. The sequence continues at coordinate 153,160 of JAENRU010000484.1, forward strand.
CTTGTGGCCAATCATCCCAAAAAAAAAATATTTAATAAAATTGTTACTAAAAATATTTTAAATTATAAATTTCTTACAAAAAATAATATTAAATAGAAATTTTATTTTATTTTTATGTATTTTGTTAGTTTTTTATAAGTGGAATATAAATCAAATTAATTTTTTGATATTTTAAAATTTTTAGTAGATGTTATAAAAAAAAAAAAAAAAAAAAAAAATTGAGTGAAACATAAATAATGGTATTTATGAAATTTAAAAAATAAATATTTTTTGACAAAACAATAAAACATTATTTTTAATAATAACTAGATTTCTTATTTTATATCATATAAAAGAACAATTTTATTTTATTTTTCTAAAAACAAAACCAAACAACCCCTTGAAATCCGGGGAAAACCGAAGCTAACACAAGTAGGGGTATGCGATGGTCGGGTTGGGGCGCTTTAGGGTAAAACCGCAGACCAAATCAATATTATGCAGTTTGGACTACTTTGAACCGTAGACCGCTCAATAGTATGCAGGTTGTAGTGGGCAGGTTGGCTACTTCAATCCGTGAACCGCCTAATAATGTACTGTTTGAGTTTCGGGTTAGACTAATAAATATTGCTTAAATAAAATTACTAATAACATTTTTATTGCTTTGAAGAATGCAAGAAATAAACTAAGATTTAATGTACATAAATAGCAACATGAAACAGCAAACAACAGAAACAACAACATGAAAAATGAAAACTTCATTCATTAGTCCAAAAACAAAAACAGCAACATGAAACAACAATAAATAAACCAAAATAACCAAGATTTAATGTAAAGAAACAGAAACAACATGAAACATCAAACAACATAAATAGCAACATAAAAAATGAAAACTTCATTCATCACAAAAACAGAAACAAAGGAGTAATAATCCATGTCATCAACAAATTGTAATGGTACTTGATTGTCCGCTTGTTGAACTTGAAGCCGATTGATCTAGACCTTGTCATAAATTAAATCAAATAATTAGTAAATCTAATCTCAACATTATGAACAATAAAAAATTGAATTATATAAAATAAAAAACTTACATAATACAAACCTGATTCGATATCTTTTTCAAATTCCTCGACTTCATCCATTATATTATGAAGAGATATTGGCACTGAAGATAACAACCAATTTTGTGCACAAACAAGACGCTCAACCATTTGAGGAGATAATGAACTACGAAATAGATCTAGTATTCGTCCCCCCAATACTAAACGTAGACTCTGACGCCACAGTCGACACAGGAACAACCAATATATCACGAGCAACCAAAGCCAACACTTTTTATCTACTACAGTTAACCTTCCACCAATCCAAAATATCAAAATTTTCATCCTTAGTCCTTTCAGGTAATTCGTTTAAATACTTTTGCCACGACCCGTCCCAAAATGCCGATATCCCGGGCTGGAGTGACAACATCATGACGTCACCGAAAACAACCAACCAACCATCTATTACATGACAATATGCATATATATAAATAAACCATCATCTATATGAAACTATACATATTTCTGTTATGGGAACACACCCGTTCCCCAAATATACTAACAGCAAAATATAATATCATGAACCCCTCACAGGTTCGCCTCATAAAGCACATCTCAACCCTCCACACGACTCCATCGTAGGACTCTACCTAGCGCCAGTAGGAGGCCAACTCCTAACTGCTTCACCTGCGAGTGTACTGCCTTCTTAGTAAAAATATTTTTAATAATAAAAACTCATTCTACAACATCTAAATGGATCAAGCGTAAGTTTATAAATACCACATAGTTCATAAAATCTCCAGTATAAAAGTAGGGAAAATAAAGCGACATAATTAAGTTCCATTCAAATCCAACTAATATAAAAATCATACTAATCACCATGATAATAAATATCAAATCAACCAATATACATAAAACACCACATCTCAAGCACACATCTCAAACACACTTTTTAAGAACACAACTCAAACACACACTTCAAACACAAACCTCAAACACACACACCGACCAGCCCTAGTGATCGTTTTAACCTCACAATCGGGAGTTGCAACGGTACCGTACCACCCGTAGGATTTGCCTTCCTAACGGACACCCATCACTCTGCTAAAGTGGATAATCACTGTGCAGTATAAACGTCTAACATCACTCTGCCGAAGCAGATAAACATCACTCCGTCGAAGCGGATAAATACTATGGCATCGTCAAAACAATAACATCATCAAATTAATAACATCATCATCAAATCATAACGTAATGATATCGTCTAATCAACATCGTCAGATCACACATCCACCTCTCTTTTCCAAAAACTGACTTTTTATCCGAAAATCATATTTCTCACTTTCTTTTAAAAGGAAACGTCTAATTTTACCAGAACCACTTTTTCACTTTTTTTTTTTAAAAAAACCATACATATTTAGAAAAATAGATATTTTCCACTCTCTTTTAAAACCACCAAATTTCAGCGAAAAACCATTTTCAACTTCCTTTCGAAACCAACACAATTCATCAAAAATCCATTTTTCTCAACTCACCCAGAAACCTACTTGATCCATATCATTTTGAAATCATTTAATTTAACTATAACCATTTTTCATCATATAATATATATATATATATATATATATATAGTTTGGCAAGAAGATAATACACTCACCTGACTATCCGTTCCGAATAGTTTTTACTGACTATCTTCAACCGATACTCTAGTGCCTGTGAGCCTAATAGTGATAGGGCCTAAATTAATATTTTATGTAAAACAACCGAATCATGCAATGCAGGCCCTAAATTCCGTAATTTCCCCTGTACCCACTTTTTATTACGAAAAATTGTTATTCGGTAAATTTCGTTTCATTAATAATTACTGTACGCATTTGTTAATATGGACGGTGACAAAAAAAATTAGAATTAACAATTCCAAATTATATTCCTGTTTGCTAATAATTCAATTTAACAACAATGGTAATCGATTTAGATTTTACATGCTCCGAATCGTCCGTCGGTCGCGAGATAAATTTTTGAATTTTTATTGGGGTGTTTGTGTAATTTTTGTGTTTTCTTTTCTTCTCCTTTTCTTCTTTCTTTTTCTGTTTCTTGTTCTGTTTGTTGGGTTCCCTGTCGCTAAACAACGAAGAGCTCCCGCCGCCGATCAAGGCTCGCCACCCCACCAACTCTCTCTCTCTCTCTCCAACAACCTTCCGTCGACAATCAACATACGCATACCCACAGCAACAGATACAACACACACACACACACACACACACTCAACCAACTGGCGCTAAACGACACACACACACTAATACTGGACGACGAGCAACCACCTCCACACCCACCTATCTGACCGAACAACCACACACATACACGTACACCCACGTAACTGATCAAAACAGAGCATTCATACTCAAACATAACACATGCACAGCCCACAATCACCGTCGACAACACACCCACAGAACGATTAAACGAAATAGAGCACCTACCCACGCACAGACACGATCGACGAGCAAAAACACACGCACTTACCCAATGACAATAAACACACCCACACCGTCGAGCAAGACGGCGAAAATCACACCCACGTCGGAACCCACCGCCTCCGGATGACAGACCAAAACACCCACACACACTCACGACGATCAAAACAGAGGAACACCCCCGTCCAGTCACATGCACACACTCACCCAATGCCTGAACACGGTAGTGATGATCACACCCTCTCACATTCCCACAATCGCCGGCCGATCAGAATAGAAACCACGCCTACTAGCGATCACGAACAGCCCAACGATGCCCACCTCCAGTCCTCTCTCTCTCTCTCTCCTCTGAATTTTCTGATTTTGCTTTGAGATTTTCGATCAGTTCCATATACAAGAGTGAGTATATATTGCATGAGATTAGTGGGAGAAGTCGTTCCTAGCTTGCCACGTCGCCCCTGCCGATCTCCCTTGTCAGCCGATTTGAGCCTCGTTACACACACACAACATATAATATACATATATGTGTTTTAAAAAAAACTTTAGTTAAAATGCACTTTCCTCCCCCCTAATTTCCTTTAAGATCTTATTTTAATCATTTTCAACTTTTACAAGTTTCTAAAATTATAATTTCACCCTTACAATTTTTAATTTTTTATTTTAATTATCAATTTGGATCTCAAGTTTAATTTCCATGTTTTCTAAATTTCAAATTTAACCCCTAAACTTTTAATTTTGATTTTTATTAACAAAAATTTACCCCGAATTTTTCAATACTTTAAAATGCAACTATTAATGACATACGTACTACGATTTAGGCCTTACAACTTTTCTATCTCAGACTCGCCACCCATATTCATTTTTCCTTCCATAAACTCTCAAATTGTGAAGCAATTAACTTATGTGAATTTTCATTCATAATATCTAAGTCCATAATTGACATAAATGTCATATCCTCGCTCCCACTCCCATTTGGGTTACTTCCACCCCTAGTTTCAACATGCGTATTTATTGACTCCATAGAAGAATAGCATTCATACAACCGATTTATAGAAAGCTTCACATTGTCAATCAATAAATTTGTAATTTCAATAGAATACATTTTCGAAAAACAGAATTGGAGATATGAAAGCTTATCTCTTGGATCCAACAAAACAACCACATACAAAATGACATTAATCTTGTCCCCATTTCCCTAGTACTTGTCAAATTTTGATTTCATATTCATCGTCATTTTAGTCACCCCATTATCTTGATTCAAGATTAAGTGATCAATTGCACTTCGAATTATAAAAATCTCATCAAAAAAGGAGTTCGAAGTAACATATAAAGTACCAGAGAAACATTTCGTTGCCTCATAAAATGGTTTCAAAAATTTAACAAATGCACGACATCTTACCCAATCTTCATCATTCAAAGGCGATCCAGTTATATCACTCATATCTTTTTCAAGAAAATAAGCACGAAATCTAGGATCCTCGACATCTAATCTCTCAAATGCCTTTTCAAACTTCCCAGCAGACTCTAACATTTTGTAGGTAGAATTCCATCTTGTTTGCACATCAAGACACAAAAGACTCTTAGACTCAATTTTCAACATATTGACACATTTTAAGAAAGATTGAAGTCTACTAGGCAAAGATTTTACATATCTTACTGTTCCATGAACCCTTTGAATAGAATCATCCAAGTCTTTTAACCATTCCACCACTATCAAATTTTAGATGTGAGCACAACATCTCATATCGTGACCTAAAACTGTACCTTTCCAAATTTTTGTCACCTTTTGTAAAAATTTAATGGTAAGATTATTTCAACTAGCATTATCCACTGTTAAAGTGAAAAACCCTTCAATTCCCCATTCAAGCAAACATTCCTCAATTTTCTTACCAATAGTCTTTCCCTTATGATCATCAACAATGCAAAAATTCAATATTCTTTTTTCAAGTTTCCAATCATCATCTACAAAATGACATGTCAAACACATAATTTAAATTCTGAATAAATGTCCATGTATCTGTAGTCAAACATATCCTACCACCTTTCAAAAAAATTCTCAAGTTTTCTCTTTCTACATCAAAAATCTTCATTATATCGCAAGAAATTGTGTATCGAGAAATATTTAACCATTTTGATTGCCAAGCATTACAAAATCTCCTAAACCCATAATTTTCCACAAATCTAAAAGGCAATTCATTAATTATGATCATCTCCGCAAGAGCCTTTCTAGCGTCCTCTTGATTAAAACTTAATGCAACAAGTTGACTAGCTTCTTCCCCAATTTTTTTAGGTTTAAAACCTAATGTTGCTTGTCCCTTAAGTTGTTCTCTATATGGATATTTAGGAAAATTATGCAAATGATTTCTTAAACTACTTGTACCGTGAATATTTGAATTAGCGTTATAAACTTTTTTACAATATTTGCATGAAGCTTTCGGTTCACCCTCTATTTCAAATTAAATAAAATGAGCCCACACTGTAGATTTTTTTCCTTTACGTACCAAACTTTTAAAAGGAAGCTGCCCATTCAAATCAATATTCCTATTCGAACTGTCCACTTTCACTTCATCTATTACCGTAGTGTCCATCACTAAAAGAAAATATAAACCAAGATAAGCAAAATGACAAACAGAAACAGAAGCAGAAACAGAAACAAGAATGCAAACATAAACAGAAACAGAAACATAAAACAGAGAAGGATGCAAACATAAACAGAAACATAAAACAGAAAATGATGTAAACATAAACAGAAATAAGAGCATAATATGAACAATAAACACTAATCAGAACATAACATGAACAATAAAAACTAATCAGATCTAATGAAAACTTTAAAAACTAATCAGAACATAATATGAACATAAAGAAGAATGCAAACATAAATAGAAATAAGAACATAATATGAACAATAAAAACTAATCAGAAAAAAGAATGCAAACATAAACAGAACATAATGAAAACTATAAAAACTAATCAGAACATAATAAGATTAGAAGAGACTAAGATCATAATAAGAATATAATATGAACAGATGCATGATTTCAAAACCAGATTTCTCAAACAGGTTCTTTGCAATCTTATCCAATCCAACATTATTACAAAATATAAAGAAAATCAATAGATAACCATATTGATTTTAGGTTTAGAAAATCAAAAACGAAAATCAAAAACAGAAAACATGAAATAAACACAAGTTCAGTCGTTCAGAAACATGAGACAGAAACAGAAACAAGGCTCAAAAATTCACCAAACAGAAACAATGCTCAATTTTTTTAGATCCTTAACAGGATACTAGTAGGAATTGCTCTTTTAAAACTAAAAATTAAAAACAGAAAATCATAAGAGGGAAAGATTATACGTACCTATGAAGAAAAATCGGAATCGAACTCAAATGTGTATAGAATTTAAATCGAATATGTCACAGCCCATCCCGGACACCCGTCATCCCGAGGCTGGTGTGACTACACACACACCTGCCCACCCACACATCCACCGACCGAACAAAACAGACGAACGCCCCTCCACGCAGACCTCTCTCTCTCTCCTCTGCTCCTGGTTCTGGGTTTACTGCCAGTACTCACACACCTCCGACAATACCGACGATCAACAACCTACATACGCCGGCAATACCCAACGCCACCAGACGAGCAGCGACATACACACAGGCATGCGATCGCCGGCCGAATAGAACAGAGCACCCACGACGGATGAACGACGCATTGCCAGTGAACAGAACGCACATGCATACTCCGGCTGAACGACGGGCTAAACGACAGACAAGGCACATGCACGCCCGACGAACGGACAACCTACACACACACACGATCGTAGGCGATCAGAACGGCACACCCACGTGAGACACACACACATACCCATCCGATCATATACACACTAAAGAATTCTCACATACCCACTACAGCAGCAACACACACCACCGGCCCGAATGGCGACACCCCCTCCGGTGACGATCAGAGCACCGGTCGAACCCTCTCTCTCTCTATATTTTTCTCTCATTTTCAGAATGGATTCCCGACCCTCGATTATGAGTTTCTTAATCCTCTCATATGCATGATTTTAGTGGGTTGATTTAATCCAAGCGTGCCACGTCGTTTTTCTCTCCAACTCCTTGCCGGCCAGCTGCTCCTCCGACCGCCGGTTAATGTGTATGTATATATATATGATAATTTTTTTTTTAATTAATTGCTCTTTCCACCCCCAACTTCTTTTAAACCTTAATTTTAATCATTTTCAACTTTTAAAAGTTTCTAAGATTTTAAATTTCACCCCCTGAAAGTTTCATTTAAAAGTTAAATGTCAATTTACCTCCCTAAATTGGGATTTACTGTTTCTATATTTTTAATTTGACCCCTAGACTTTCTATTTGAATTTTTAATTGTCCTAGTTTCACCCCGAATTTCCATAATTACTCTAAAATACCACTGAAATTACGTACATGCTACGATTGAGGTCTTACAGAATATGTATAGGACTGAAATCCAAATCGAATCGAAATCGGAAGCTCTTTGTCTTTGTCTTCGAAAACGAAATCGAAATCGAGTGTTTAGTTTGCAGTTTGCCTTCATAGGACTTCACTTTTGTATTATATAAATCGAGAATTAGAAGGATGTACATCAATGTTTCCATAATCGAAATTGGAAATCAAAAATTTTAGAAGGTAATTAGACATCTAGATCTTAGATTTATGGAAGAAAAAGGGAAAAGGAGACGTGGGAAACCCTAGCCGTCGGCGAACATGGAATGGAAAGAAGCCTTTGAAGTTTGAACACATACCAGCCTATACGACGTCGTTTTGTCAATTATTCCGCGTGGGCAGGTCAACCCGTGGAATACACTACCCAAACCCGTGATCCGCTCCAAATATCAGCGGGTTGACACTGTTCACACCGCGCAATGCGCAGGTCTATTCGGCTGGTTCAAATTTCGGGCAGTTTTGGACGGTTTGGGTTGGTTTTACGGGTTGAGCCGCCCTGCTGCACACCTCTAAATACAAGCCCACATGCATCAAAACATTATTAAACTTCGCACACTAATTTTTTAACCACAACACATTGAACCGCGAATTTTTATAACTTGTCCACAATGAATCCAGAAAATACCCTTTAAAACTCTCATGGTCCAAAGTGCTACAATTGAAAGTTTAACCAAATTGTTAAGGCCTGTTTGGTTACTATTTCCGTTCCCTGATTTATGTTCCTGCTCCAAAATTTTGAAATTAATTTAAAGAAATGTGTTTGGTAAATACGTTTTTGTTGCCACATATTTTTAAAATTTTGGGACTATTTCATGATTTTTTTAAGAATCTCATAAATAAAAAAATGTTATTCCTATTTACTTCCACAAAACTATTCCTAATCTATTTCATAATTGTAAATGTTAAGAACCACCCCTACGTCAGCCACCACGTGGCCGCCGCCACCCATCAATTGCCACCACCACACCAATTAATAAATATGTATATTTATTGTCATACATTTTAAAGGAAAAAAAAATGTTGCAACCATACGTGTTTCTTTATTTTTGTTCTCGTAAATTAAAAGAAATAATTTCAAGACAATAGTCATTACCGAACATGTTTCTATCCCCAAAATACTTCAAAACGGGGACATAATTCTCATCCCAAATTTATTAGAAATAAAAATAGAAAACATGAACAATAACCAAATGCCACCTTAGATACCATATCAATTCTCAATTCACTACAATTTAACTCCAATTTTGATATCTGCAACTGGTTCCTAAACTCACAGATACAATTGACCTTTTCAATTCTCGACACCAACAAATTCAAACAACCAATTTTATTTTATTTCTTCTCAACGCACAGATATCATTAAAATTTAGGATTAAAATTTTAGTCAATGCAGTTCACGTGCTACAATAATTTTTACAGAAGTCCAAAGTTACTGTAATTTTATCATGTAAAATACGCAGTAACTTTTATGGCATAAAATGATTTTTGGATTTTTAATAGTAATTTTGGACATTTAGAAAAATTATTGTAGTGGGTGGACTACATAGGGTAAAAATTTAATTCCATTGACGGTTAAAAAAAAAAAAAAAAAAATCTCTTTTACAAAACGCACTACTTCCCAACAATGAGCATAGCCCTTGGATTACCTTCATTGATTTGGAATTGATTCCCCAACCCAAGATTAGCCATCAACAACCAAACAATGGTGATAAGCTCCCCCCCTTTACTCAAGACTGCAGCATGTGCATCTGCCCTACAATGGCAGGCAGCATAACACATCAACTCAACCCACACTTTACTCATCACGTTCCACTTCTTCTCCTCCCCCAATTTCTCCAACTCTTTTGCCAAAACACACGCATCAAATAACACCGATTTACTCGGATCGTCCTTCTCCGCCATCGGCTTAACCTCCGCCTTTATGTTGAATATCTTATCGCAGGCGTCTTTCTGTTCTCTTCTTTCTCTATTCTCTTTCTCTTTCCATCTCTGAAAACGTTTCTTTGCCTTCGAATACGGCCAAATCTCAACTCGGAATATCAGGCAAAAAGGGGCGAAAACGAGAACGATCGGTAAGAGAATAAATGGTAGAGCCAGATACTTGAAAAAACTGGCGAAAACGTAGACGACGACTTGCAAAATATTCACCTTTTGGCCGCCCCATTGTTGTTGCTGATGCTGTTGTTGGAAGAAGTTTTTGGCCTCGGCGCAGGTGTCGCGAAACCGTATATGTCCGATTCCAGCGACCGGCGACATCAACATCGGCTGCATCTGGAGCAGATACAGCATGTAGTCAGACAAAACTTTTGCGACTTCGCGAAGTTCAGTACCGCCGACCTTTTGATCGTTCTCATAGCAGAGTTCGGTCGCGATGTGCAAGATGAGCAGGCTTTGGTCATAGTCGACCTCGTTGACGTATTGGAGAAGATCCGTGCAACCCTCGGCGCGCAAAACCCAGTCGCCCCTGGACGAACATATCTCCCTTGCGGTCTCTATGTCATCAGCAAGCTCCGATTTCGAACGGAGCTCGGCAAAGATATGGTCTCTCAAATGATTGGTGAACTTGTTTTTTTTCACGTATTTCCACCCGTCGAGAAAATTGTTCAGCCCTAGATAACCGGCGAATTTATCCATCTCCACCCGATGAGGATGTAAACAATAGTATATCAAATTGTAAGCCGATATCGACTCCGACCACCTCCGGTTCTGACTAAACCAACTGCCGGCGAGCTTTGCTAGAAACTTCAGCCCCCAATCAGAGTACATTTTGACGAGAGTCCAATTCGAGAAAACTAGCATGACGAAAGCGATCATGTCGAGCAAAATAGCACCGATGAGCAATGTGTAGGTAATTTTGACGTCCGACGGATGGAAACCCTTTTTGTCAGTAGTGTAGAAGAGCGAAAACGACACGATAACCAAAATGAAAGACACGAATCGAAAAACGCACCCGACGACTGTGTGGATGACACTAGCCTTGGTGTAGAGGGCCTCGTAGAAGAAATTGAGCTCAACCTCGACCACGGCGAACGCGTCCTCAGCGGTCCGCCCGAGGAAGAAATCCCGGGTCTGGTTCCGCTTGTGGAAACCGAATATCATATCGACGATAATGCCCTTGAACATCTCATAATACTTGTGCGTGTGGTGCAAGATCTCGATCCGCTTTAGTATTCCGGTTGGAACTTTGTTGACCTCCTTCGTTCCCGAATCGGACTTAGCGATCATAACGATCCGGGTCGGGAGGTTCGCTTCCTTCTTTGACAAGTACACGTCCATGAGCTTCGCGTAGTTTTGGCACGGGTCGGGCGCCTTCAGCATTGATTTGCGGAAGCTATTCAGGCTCGCGAGGTACAAGGCCCGTGTCCGCTCCAAGTACTTTACGAGGCCCGTGAAAAACATCATCGTGGTCGGAATCGAAAGCTCGCTCAACGGGAGGGACCGAAAGAAGACGTAGGTAGTAGCTAGGGTTTGGAAAATGAGGCCAAGAAAGTGGCGGAGCCAGAGCTCGTTGTCTTGGAGGGCGAAGGCGGTGATGGTGTCGGGCCCGCCGAGGTGGACGAGGAGAAACGGGGCCCAAAAGGCCAAGAGATTGGGATTGTGGCTGTGGTTCCGGCTGTGGTTCCATCTTTGGCTGCTAGAGATGAGGCTGATGGCGAAATTGGCGGCCCAATCCGCGAGGAGGTAGGCGGACCAGAGGAGCATGATGATCCAGTTGTCGGAGATTCGTTTACGGAAGGGGGCGAAGAGAATGAGGAAGGTTTGAAGGATGAGGCTTAAGATGATGAAGAATCGGAGATCCCATTTTCCCCATAGCTCTTTCCAGTACTCCAGGTCCAGGAGATGAGGTTCCATAGTTTCCCCCTGAAAAAAAATTAACAATTAGAACAATACAATATATATATATATATATATACACACACACGTGTGTGTGAGAGAGAGAGAGGGGGGATCATGTATGAGATTTTAATGAAGAAACAGAAGGTAACTAGCCTATAGATGTTTACAGTCTCCACTTTGAGTTTTTCTTTATTTTACTTTTTTTCGTTAAAAAAAATAAGAACAATACAACTAGCTGCAATTTGGCACGTAATATATATATTTAAAATCTCATACATTATCCCCCCTCTCTCTCACACACATAGACACGTGTGTGTGTGTATATATATATATTAAATAAAGAAACAGAAGGTAAATAGGCTATAGATGTTTACAGTCTCCACTTTGAGTTTTTCTTTCTTTCTTTCTTTTTTGTGAAAAACAGTAAGAACAATACAACTAGCTGCAATTAGGCATATATATATATATAGATAGATAGATAGATAGATAGATAGATAGATAGATTTGTGTTTGTGTGTGCGTGAGAGAGAGAGAGAGAGCATATATATATATATATATGATATTTTAAGGAAGAAACAGAAGCTAAAAGATTATAGATATTTACAGTCTCACTTGGGTTTTTCCTTTATTTTCCCAGAAAACAATAGGATTAATAGAATTAGAAGTAATTTGATACATGTGTGTGTGTGTGAGAGAGAGATCATATTTGAGATTTTAAGGAAGAAACAGAAGGTAAAAGGCTATAGATATTTAAAGTCATACTTAGAAAAACAACCTATTGAAGAAGAAGTGCAGGCAATTTGCGACTACTGAAAATTGAAGAAAAATGCAGGGAAAAAAAAAAAGAAGAAAAGAAAATTGCAGTGTTGATCTGATGCAGGATTACAGAATATTTATATTTGTTTTTGGTTCGAAGAGAAAGATCCTTTTCTTTTTTGTCAAGGCGAAGAAAGAGAAATGAATGCAAAGTGTTTTTACTTCAATCCTTTTATTATATATGATATAATTTGTTCCTTTTAAAATATATGATATAATTTGTTCCTATTAAAGTGCCGATACTTTCTAATGTTGTCGGAAAATCATAACACAGTAAATTTATAGGACTGCGCTTGCTTGCCTCCATCATGCTACCTCTAGAGGGGTTCCTGCAAAAATCCTTAGTACCAGAGAGGGGATGATCCCCGTGAAAGACCTCCGGCATGAGAGTAAGTATCCGGCGGCAAGAAATATGTAATTGAATGTTGGACGTAATGTTGTGGGATAGCACGTTAAACATCATATCTGAACCCCTATCTTACCCGGGTATCTATACAATACCCAGTCGGTCTTGGAAAGAGAATAGAGTGTCCCGTCACCAATTCTGTTATGGCGTAATAATTGTTCTATCCTTTACCCATCATAAGGTGGACTTTCTATGCTTTTTCCGTAATAAGGAAGTGGAGTTAAGGATGCAGGCCGAAGCCCATGTGAGGGAGATAGAGAACCAAGCGCACCTTATGCAGGTGGAGCGTCAAGGCTTGTGTGCCTCCGGCGCCAGCGAGTCTCTCCTACTTTGTGAGTGGAAGAAAGATTGTGCAGAGTTTCGATCGGTCAAGGAGGAGTAGCATCAGATCTGTTGTGTCCTTCAAGGGGTCCGAAATTATCCCACGCCACGTAGGGTGAAGCTTGGGGATATGGGTGCATCGAGGGTCCTTGTGCTTCTCTAATACCTAATCCTATGAGGAAGACGCCAGTGGTATGCCCCATCAAGTGGTGGAAACAGAGAGCCTCTTATGTCTCGTCAGAATAGGTGAACGAGTCCTCACCCTCCCTCAAATAATTGATTGGACAAGCTAAGCATTCTTTGATAGGAGCACCTAACCTTCAAGGGCACGATGCTCCACAGTAGGCTATAGAGACCAGGACTACCCCCCCCCCCCCCTCTAGGGCTGACGTGTCATCATGGATGTTTGCATGATTTTTCACAAATATCCTCATAATGGCATGCGCGATTTCCCGTACAGGCCAGTCAAGTCAGTCCACTTGCATATATCGTCATTTCGATTCAACTAGCAAGACATCTGAGGGAAAATCTCATTGGGCACTTATCATTCTCTAAATAATAGACATGCTAGGTTAAATCATTATCCCTTACTTCGCCCTCTTCTGTTTTTTCTATTTTTTGTTTCAAATAATATGAGGAGTTAGTTTTCATGTTGTCTAGAAGACTAGTTGCCTCTTCACCCTTTAGCGAGTTGGGGTAGATGAAGACTATGTCTTCATCCTTCCTCTTGCTACCACCACCAAGGAGGTTTCTCACATGAGCACCCTCCGATCGGAAATCACCATCATGGACGACGAGTTCCTTCAGATGTCCATTCAGAAACTAAAACTAGAATGAGAGATAGTTGCACTTCGTTTGGAGAGTGGTGACAAGAAGGTTTGCCTTCAGGCAAAGCTGAATGATATGTTCAATCGAATGGACCGATTAGATTGGTAGTTTTTCCTAGAGGCTCTTCTACACGGTGATGGAGAAGGTGTCAGAGAAAATGAAATGATAGACTTTGTAGCCCATCGTGGATGTCAATAGTCTGGAGAGATGGATTGCGAAGCTCAAGGACATCATGCGCCAGGACTGTCGCAGTATTGATTGGCGCTCCTCTTCCTCTGGAAGGCTGGCTCGTCTTCCACCAATGGAAGTTCCTCCAACTCCCAGGCTAGGAGGGAGAAGAAAAGGCCCCGAGGCCACTAGTTCTAGAGAGAAAAGGGACGAGATAAAGGAACAAGAGAGAGAACTGACTCCTATCTATTTGTTTATTTATTTATTTTTTTGCCTTTTGGTGTACCCCTTCATTCCTCATTTCCATTAATGAAAAAGTTCTTTTCTTTTTACTGCTTTTGTGGTTTCTTTGATGCATTGTTTGCTTTTGATTGTTGCGTGTACCCATTCCCCTACTCCTCTCAGGGCCGGAGTTATTTTGGTGTGGGTGAAGGGTTAAATCATGATTAAATTTGGCACTTGTACTTCTGACGGCTCCTTTTTTACGAGGCTTCCCAAACATGCTATCTTAGCAGTCACACATTATGTTAGCGTGTTTCTTGCCTTACTGGGATTGCCTATATAATATTTGCAGGGTAACTTTTGGAGAATCATCTTTTGCAATTAGGGTATTCTGCTCTTCTGCATAGAATCTTTTTTACTTATTCTTTTCGCCCTTTAATATTTCCATGGCCTCGATCATAAAGAACACTCATCGAGACTTTCGACGAGAGCTGAACCTACCCGCCTCCGTTAAGGTGACTCTAGTTAACCCTGGCAGCAAGCTTGAAACCTTGGAGTATAGGGAGATACTTATCCATCCTTGGTATGTGACCAAGTGTAGCCTCCAGTTCCCGCTTTCTCTCGTCGTGCACAAAATTCTGAGGTTTTACAACATGTCACTGTTCTACTGCATCCCTAACATCGTTCGTATCATGATAAGAATTGTTGCCCTGAACAAATCATTTGGGCTATCACTTAAAGTTGGACAGGTGCGTAACCATTCTATTCTTTAGGAGAAAGAGAAGTGTAGCAGTTACTTCTATCACCTTCGTTATGGAAACAACTCTTGTCTAGTGGAAAAGCTAGACTTTACCAATAAAGGCTAGGACACTTTCCTAGGGTTCCTCGCGGTGATATGCGTCCTCCTAGGGACCATAATTGACCTCCAACTCTTGAAGAATATAATTATGAAGAAGTGAGGAAGGTCTTGTCCCTAAAGGCTTTAGCATGGACCTTTTGGAGCTTTCTTGCTACCCTTTCATCGGGTTGTTCTAGTAAGGCACATAGGTAGATGGATCGTCCATTACTATTGTCCTCATCTACGGAGGTCAGGCTTGCCATTGTGAACTTACTGGCGGATGAGTATTTTTCAAGTATAGTGGGGTACGTGCCCTATGGTACCCTCAGTGAACCGGTGCAATCATTTGCGGCAATGCATAATGGGAGGATTAGTGTGGCTGTACCACAGCAAGTGATTACAGTTTTCGACTCTGCTCTTCTGGGAGAAGGCAGCCCTAAAGTTGAGAAGTTGTTTCATGAGTCTGATATGGTTGGGGAAACCACCATTCCTTTTCACCTTGGCCCTCCGGAGGGAGCCTCCTTGACTCCCTCTCCTGTGCTTATGGCATCAACAGAACGGTTCAGCCAAGCTCATCATGTTCTAGAGAGTGGCGAGACGTGCCGCAAAGAAAATATCCCATTCCCATTGTTGATCCCCTAGGCATGTAGAATCGTCCCCAGAAGCAGCCTCAAAAATTGGCTCATGTGGAACCCTCGCGTAACCTAGAAGCAAGCCCCGTCGAGAGTACCAAAACTTGGATTCCATGGTTCCAAGTACATGGATATCTTTTTATGTCTAAAGATTCTTCCCTAAAGAGTCTATCCGTGGCCTTGTCTCTCTTACAGGGTGTCATCCTTCCTAGCGATAGGAAGCTAGTTCGGACTCACTAGGAGAAAGAGCTTATTCGTCAGGTAGGAAGGGCTCATATCAATCTTATGGAGCTTGTTCATCACCAACAATATCGTTTTAGGGCGGAGGATGTCTTCAATGAACAATTGGCTAGGATAAAGGCATAGTGTACTTCATGGGCATCTCGCTATGAGCTCCTTCACATGCAACTAATGGCGAGCCACAGGGTAGAGTTAGAGATGAATTCTAGGGTTGCAGGGTTAGAGTCTCAAGTGGAGGATCTGGCTTCTTAAGTACACTCTCTAATAAAATCAAAGACTCAGCTTAAAGCATTCGTGAGCAGATTAAAGAAGAAAGGCAAGGTGGTCCGTAATAGGTTATAAGCTCGTTATTTGAATGACTGGAGAGCATTCTGTAGGAATGAAATTATGGAGGTTTACTGTTGGACCAAAGAGCTACCCAAGAGAAGGTGAATTGGGTAGTTACCAAATTTAAACAATTAAGTCATTTAAAAACAAATAATCATTTTTTTCTAAATCAATTATTATCTTGTTTACTCCGCCTGTGGGGTTCGATGCTTTATTCTTTACACACAGCCAGTCCCAAGCCCGGATAAAGGAGAAGAGTTGCGTTAGTTGGCTAACAGCGAGCGTAAAACTTTGTCAGAACTTTTATGACATTAATCTGAATACATTAAACATTGGGGAATTCCCTACTAGTGACGTGTTATATTTCCACAGTTCGGATGTAGTGAAGAATGAGCGAGGGTGGGCTAGGGCGTTGCCAGGAAGCGACGCGCCGTGTTTTCGCCCAGATACGGTGTCAAATGAGCGAGGGTTACCGCATTATGGTAGACGGGTACAAATAAAAAAATTAGTCCATGAGAATAGGCTTAGGTTAGCAACTTGGAATATAGGAACGCTGATGGATAAGACTCAAGAATTAGTGCACATGATGAGTAGGAAGAGGATTAATAATCCATACTTGCAAAAAACTAAGTGAGTTGGAGAGAGGTCTCGAGAAATTGAAAGTACGGGGTATAAATTATGGTATACGGGGAAGGACAAATATAGGAATAGGGTTGGCATTATGGTAGATAGGGATTTAAAGGATAGCATGGTCGATATTAAGAGAATTGACGATATGATGATAGTTATGAAGTTAGTGATTGGAGGGGAAGTGATTAATGTTATTAGTGTGTACGTTCCCTAAGTTGGATTGCAAGAAAATATTATACGAGAATTTTGGGAGAAGATGGAAGAAATTGTTCAAAGTATACCTAACCAAGAAAAAATATTTACTGGGGAAAACTTGAATGGACATTGAGGAAATGAAATGGGGACTTTCAAGAAAGTACATGGTGGTTATGAATTTGGGGAGAAAAATGCAATGGGTGAGATGATTTTAGATTTTACGATAGCGTATGATTTAGTCCTTCTAAAGACATATTTTAGAAAGAATGATGAGCACCTTATTATATTTAAGAGTGGACAAAAGAATAGCCAGATAGATTTTGTCCTTACTAGAACGAGTGATCGTTTAATATATATGGACTATAAAGTCATACCCGTAGAGAGTATTGTTACCCAACATAGATTGATGGTAACCGATTTGAAGTTTCAGGGGTAAAACGGGAGTCTAAGATAAGTAGGCATGCAAGGATACATTGGAGATATCTAAAAGGTAAAACGATTGAGTTGTTTAAGGATAAAATTAGCAACCATGAGTTATAGAAGAGACATGAGGATATGAACAAAATGTGGAGTGATATGGCTAGTCGTATTAGGGAGATATGAAGAAAAGTTTTAGAAGTTTTTTAAAGAAGAAGACTACGATATAAAAAAAATTGGTGGTGGAATAAGGAAGTCCAAAAAGTCATTCTGGATAAGAAAATAGCCTTTAAAGAATGACAAAAATGTCGAAGTAGGGAGAGTTTGGATAAGTATAAACATACAAACACGGAGGCAAGAAAAGTAATTAAAATTTAGGGAGTACAATAATTTGTACCAGAAGTTAAACACAAAAGAAGGAGAGAGAGATATATTTAAACTTGCTAGGCTATGTGAACGAAAGACTAAAGATATTGGAAGTGTCAGATGCATCAAAGACACTAATGAAAATGTCCTAGTGAAGGATGAAGAGATTATAGAATGATGGAAAAGTTAATTTTATAATATATTTAATGAGAACAATGTTGGGGAATCTAAACTAGAGTTGTTTAGCTTATCTTCAGATAGGATTTATAGGTTTCATAGAAGAATTAAGGCTTCTGAAGTTGGAATAGCACTAAGAAATATGAGAATTGAAAAAGCAGTAAGGTAAGATGAAATCCCTATAGAAGTGCAAAAAAATTTGGGAGATATTAGGATAGAGTGGTTTATTAAACTTTTCAATAATATTTTGATGACTAAGAGAATGTCTGAAGACTAGAGGAGGAGTATCTTAGAGCCCATTTAAAAAAATAAAGGGGATGTTCAGTGTTACAAGAACTATCGGGGTTTAAAACTCATAAGGCATACTATGAAACTTTGGGAGAAGGTGATAGAATATAGAATAAGATATGAAACGTCCATAGAAGAAAACCAATTTAGATTTATGCCAAGCCGATGATCCACTAAAGCTATCTATTTAATTAGGAGATTAATGGAAAAAAATATAGGCAAAAGAAGAAATATTTACATATGGTATTTGTAGACCTAGAAAAGGCTAATGATTGAGTACCCATAAAAATTTTGTGGTGGATGCTAGAAATGAAACAGGAGTTCAATGCATACATCGAGGTAATTAAGGATATATATGTAGGAATAGTCACTAGTGTTCGAACAGGAGGAAGAGATACGTGTGCATTTTCTATTAATATATGTTTACATCAAGGGTCATCTTTAAGTTCTTACCTCTTCGTTCTAGTGATGGATGAGGTCATAAAACGTATTCAAGATGGAGTACCTTATAGTATGTTGTTTGCGGATGACATAATATTAGTTGAAAAAAGTAGAATAAGTCATAATACTGAGTTAGAAAGATGGAGAGAAACTTTAGAGTCCAAAGGTAAGAAGGTTAGTCGAAGCAAGACGGAATACATGCATTGCAATTTTAGTAATACATGAAGAGATATTGGCGCGGTCAAAATTTGAGATGAGGAGGTGCTAAAGATTGATTATTTTAGATATTTAGGTTCAATAATTCAGAGCAATGGCAAAATCGAGGATGATATTATGCATAGAGTCAATATAGGTTTGTTAAAGTAGAGGAGTATAGTTGGGGTGATTTGTGATCGTAGGATTCCATTAAAACTTAAAGAAAAATTCTACAAAACTACTATAAGACCAGTTGTTGCCCCCAATGATCTACCCAAGAAGGGGGTAAATTGGGTAGTTATAAAAAAAATTAAAAAAAAATTCTTATCTTTCAATACTTATTAAATCAAATAATCAATTTATCCTAATCAATTATTTATATTTATAACACAGTGGATAAGTGTTATTAAATTTAGGTACACACCCAAACAACAAAAAATAGATAAAGTAAAAAATACAACACAGCAGAACACATCGATATATCCTAGTTCACCAAGATAATCTTAGCTAATCCAGTCCTCCGAGCCCCACGAAAATTCGCACCCACTAAACTCAAGATTCCTTTACCAGGTAGGAACCAAACCCTTACACCAATTCCTTAACTTGGCTCATGATTAACCTTTACAATTTTCTTTTCCCAGGTTTAGGAATAATCCTATCTTTTTACCAGACTCAAGACTAACCTAATCCTTTCACAAGCGAATGATCAAACCTAATTCTTTTATGCCTTAGGCTAATAATCAAACCTCACCAAAACACTCAAAGTATATTTTTCACCGGTAAGGATGAAACTGTTACAAATCACACCAAATTAATTCTAATCAGGAAGAATCAAACCTAATTATTTTCAAGGGAAAACAATAACCTAACATTTTTATCCACTAGGTAAAGATCAAACCTCAATCTTTTTTTCGGAAAAGATTGAAACTCAAAGCTACCCTTGACTAGATACTCCTAATAATATCTAATCTGCACAAACTCACCAATACAAAAATCAATGAGTTTCTTCCCACTTGGAGCTTCTATCACCTTAAATCAATTAAACTTAATTAATGTCCCGAATTTACTTGTGATTGAATTTTAAGTCAGAAAATAAAAATCTGATTATAAAAATAATGCGAGTAGCACAAAATTGAAAATGTAATCAGATTATTATATAAATCATTTTAAAATAATTATTATGCTTTTAAAGTTCAAAAAATGATTTCACAAGATCTTATATCCAAACAAGCAGTAATAATATTAAATCACAATAAAGAACAAAAGTTTAGAACGATCTCACCAGGAAAACACTGAAAAATTGAAAATGAATCGCAAAACAACTTAGATCAGTGACGCCAAATCACTTAGCACTTTAACTTAAGAACTTCAACCACAGAATCATCTCACAAAGATCTCTCAATAAAATAATAGAATGATAAGTCTTAGAAAGCTCAAGAATAGTTAGTTCTTGATGGAAATAAGATATTGATATGTGAAATCTACAGGTCTATTTAAGTTGATTTAAAACAAACCCTATAACGGCTAGTTTTCACATGTTATGATAATTAAATGAACATATAGACCCTATATATCAATATCATTTAATCCTTGTCAATTTCAATTAAATATGGCTTTTAAATCATTCAATTTAATCCCCAAATTATTTCTCATTCTCAAATTGAAAGCTTAAGAAGTATTAAATAGACTAAATTTAGAAACACTTAAAATAAGTGTAACATATCTACAGGGATATTAAAATAAGTGTATCACATCATTAATATACCCAACTAAATACAATATCTCACTTAAATATCCCAAAAACGTCTAGTTAATCGCTAGTTTTTGAATAGTTCCTTGAAATTCTCAAAATTTGAAACAACACAGTCGGTTGACCAACCATAGGCCATCAGTTGACCGATCATTTCAGGTTGTAGCCCAAGCCATTTCTCAAAGGATCAGTTGACCGATCAATACAAGATGCAAACTCAGGCCAAATTTTGGCCCTGGTCAGTTGACCGATCATTGATGGTTAGTCGACCGATCGATACAGAGAGTTCAGCTATCGGCCATCAGTTGACCGATTTTCCTTAATAAGTTGATCGATCGATTCAGAGACTTTCCAATTCTCCAGCCCTTGCCCATCAGTTGATCGATCTTTCATGGTCAGTTGACCGATCACTGCTGGAACTCCTTTTCTCAAATTATTTTAACTCCAAAACTTCAACATTTTCAATTCTTTAATCGATTTTTTTTCACAGTTAACTGAATTGATACTATTAATCAATTTTAAACACTAATCTTTCTTAGGTCAATTTTTCTTTTTCAATATCAAATTAGAGCAAATAATTGAACTTAATTAGGATCGTATTATAAACACACAAATATCAATCATTTAATTTGTGTCGTGTGTGATCCTAATCAGGATACATTAAGAGTAAAAATAAATTTGAATTGTTTTCATCTAGATTCTTCAAAAACTTTAATATCTTAATGTTTGTCTCTACATCCTTCACAATTTTTTCATGATGTTATCTTAATTGAAACTCTTTAAACTGAAACATTCAATAAACTCATTAGTTCTACCAAAAATATCAACACTTAATTATTCATCAAAATCTTGGGATCAACACCAGCGCTTCTGTATAGTTCAGATTGTTGGGTGGTAAAAATGACACATGTCTAGAAAATTGAGGTGACAGAAATAAGGATGTTGCGATAGATGAGTGGGAAGACGAGAATGGATAAAATTAAGAATGAAACTATTAGAGAGAATTTAGAAATAGCATCCATCGAAAAGAAAATTAGAAAAAATCGTTTACAATAGTTTGGACATGTGAATGAAGACCTATTGAAGCACTAGAAAGAAAATGCGATTTAGTTCAAGTGCAAGGGGCTATTAGAGGGAGAGGTATACCTAAGAAAATATTGGACAAGACTATTAGAATTGATTTACTAACATCAAACCTGACTAAGGGGATGGTCATTAATCGATCACTATGGCGTAGACGGATTCATATAGCCGACCCTACATAAGTCGGACAAAGGCTTAGTTATTTGTTGTTGTTATTTTTGTAATTATTATCTTGTTACATAGCATAAATATGTTTAATACTAAATGCACACCCAAACACAATATATGAAAATAATTGTTGAACCCTAGGTTTTGATGAACAATTAAGTATTGATGTTTTTGGTGGAACTAATAGTTTTGTTGAGTATTTCAGATTTAGAGTTCCAAGCAGTTGATTAAGAAGAAGATTTGATCAAAAAAACATAAAGGGTGCAAGGTGGATATAATAAAGACATAAAGAGTTTTCAAGATGTTGAAGAAAAATATGTGAAAATAACTCTTTACTTGTATACTCTTAATGCAACCAAATTAGGATCTCACACGAAACTTGAAATGAGTTAATTATATGTGTTTCATGCTAAGAAATAATATGTCACGACCCGTCCCGGACACCCGTCATCCCGGGGCCGGCGTGACGACAACACAACAACACCTGAACGCCAAACCAACACACAGAACGACAATATACATACCAACTATATAGCACCAAAATATAAATATCCATATACAATTTATCTACTATGGGGACATACCCATCCCCAAATATAGGAACAACCAAAATAAAAACCATGAACCTCTCACAGATTCACCCCAGACAACTCACTCAAAACCTACACCCGACTTCATCGTAGGACTCTCTATCTAGCGCCAATAGGGGATCGACTCCTAATTGTTCCACTTGCGAGTCTACTGCCTTCTTAGTAAAACTATTTTTAACATAATAATAATATCATTCTAAATAATACAACATTTAAATGGATCAAGCGTAAATATATAAACACCACACAGCTGGTAAAATCTCCAGTAAGTAGTGAAAAATAAAGTAATAAGTATAAGTTTCATCCAAACTCATCCAGTATAAAATAAGACAAATCACCATATATATAATAAATCACCAAATATAAGTAAGACACCACATCTCAAACACCACACCACTACATCACTCACCGGCTAGCCATAGTGATCGTTTAACCTCATGATCGAGAGTTGCAACGGTACCGTAACCATCCGTAGGATATGCCTTCCTAGCAGACCTAACTGTGCAGATCACTGCCTACCGGACATCTCCGGAGGCCATAATATCAATCACCATAATAAATATTCATCTGCCGGACCACCCTCCGGACAGACCATAACATGAATCACCACCTGCCGGACTATACCTCCAGACAGGTCATAAACTATGGCATAGTCCAATCAAATCACAATCAATATCCATCTGCCGGACCACCCTCCGGACAGACCATAATATAAATCACCACCTCATCAATATCGTCAAAATCACCAACTTTTAAATTTGAAAATCATATTTTTCACCTTTGTTTGAAAACCGTCTAATTTCAACGAAACCATTTTTCCCCTTTATTTTATTTCGAAAACCAAATATTATCCACTCTCTTTTAAAACCACCAAAACCAACGAAAATTATTTTTCGACTTTCTTTAAAAACCCACGTAATTTAATGAAAATCCATTTTTCCCAACTTACCCAAATTTTAACAATTTATTTAAATCTTTCTTTTTAAAAACCAACGCAATTCCCCGAAAATTCATTTTAGCAACTCACCCCAAAAACCTACTTGATCCATATTATTTATAATATCATACAGTGGAAGTAAACACAGATTTCATCATAAGTATATATAAAAATAGTTTGATAAGAAGACAGTACACTCACCTGATTATCCGTTTTCGAAGACTTTGACCGCCTATTCTCTACCGGTACTCCAGTGCTTGCGAACCTAATAGCGACAGGGCCTATATTAATATTTTATGAAAAAACAACATAATCATGCCACGCAACCCTAATTTCTGTAATTTCCTAATCCCCGTCTTTTATTATAAAATATGTCTATTTAACTAATATTGTTCCGTTACCGTTTACTATGTCGAATTTATTCATGCGAACATATAATGCTAAAATCAACGATAATGATAACATGTATTTTATATTGAGACAATTAAATGTATTATTAAAGAAGTGCGGAATTCTACCTTCCCCGAATTTTTCACCGGCCGCGAGATTGGATTTATGTTTTTCGTGGGGTGGTTTGTGCAATTTCTCCATTTCCTTTTCCTTTTTTCTTCTTCTTTCTTTTTCTTTTTTCCTGTTTCTGTTTTCTTTTTGGAACTCCCGCCGCACCACCTCAACACTGGTCAACACTCACTCCTCTCTCCGATCTTCACCGCCAACGATCCGAACACACACACGGCACGCACAACACACACAAATACCCCCATGCACCGTCAGACAAACAACACCCGACGACACCCTCTCTCTCTTTACTCCGACGGCTTACCTCTGACCTAAACAACACATACCCATATAGCAGTTGGACACCTACAAAATACCCAGAGCACACAAACACACACAAACCCACACAATCGCCGACCACCGGACACTCACCAACGAACCCACCTTCACTTCTCTCTCTTCTCTGTTTTTCGACGACACACACACACACACATAGCATACCCACATGCACACATACTGCTCACACACATACATACACAACAATACACACACGACACACACGACGATGGACGAAAATAGAACACATACACACCCACTTACCGGAGACGAGGCATCCACACCGCAAGCCCACCGCCGGCGACTCTCCTCTCTCTTCTTTCTCTTCCTTTCTCTCTCTTCTTTCTCTTCGGTTCTGGATTTTTCTTCCAGATTTTCTTTGTATATATGTACACATATTATATATATATATATATATATATATATATATATATATATAATATGTGCGTGTGCTCAACGGCCGAACGGTGCCCATGCATCTCCTTATCACTTCACCTACTGCAAATTTCCTCTCTATATAAAATTGAGATATTTTTATAATATTACACAAACCTCCCCTCATTTTATGTTGGGGCAGCAATTTAAACCCAATTTATGTTTTAATGTTTATAAAAATTTCAATTCAACCCCCTAAAATTTTAGTTCATAAAATAAATATCGAAATCTACCCCGGTATTTTTTGAAATATTTAAAACGTGGCTTGAATTTTATGTAGGTCAAAAGTCGGGGTCTTACAACTCTCCCTCCCTCAAAGAAATTTCGTCCCGAAATTTTTGCGCCAAACTAATAGAATTAATTAACGTTTCGAGTCGCACCGCAAGGTCATGCTAGATACAAAGTCCCATAACAGGAAGTCACCTTAGTTCATAGTCGTCAATTTTTGCTCCAATCTCATAATATTCTTCTTGCAGAAATATCGACATGATAATTAGCGTACGTCTTGATTGGTAACCCACATTACAGACAAGCAAGGGTTTCATATTTCTAATGTTTCCGCTGCGCTACTCTGATAAAATCACAAACAACAACCACACTATAGGCTTAAAAGTTTTCCAGAAAATTGAGTCTATTTATTTCCATCACATACTGCGCTTATCCATTATATTTTGAAAAAATTTCAGTTGCCCGTTGTAACAATATTTTCATTTAATTATCTAACTTAACAATAATCGCGATATATTCATATCGATATTCTTCACAACACCCAATATTGCCAACCCACATATCTATAACTCAAATATATTAAACAGATCATTTATAAAAAATTCTTCCATGCCTCCACATTTGATCAAGCCCCTAATATGGTCAAGAGCTTCAATTTCGATTCCACCTACCTGACATGCTTCAATCATATATCCACGAATATACAACTCAAAAACATAGGTGCACCCTAACCACAAAAAAAATTGATATATTCTTAGAATTTCTAGCTACTGATTTTAAATTATTATATCGTGAATATAAATAACTCAAAGATGTTCAAAATATCCTTCTCCTTTGCAATCTCGACAACTTCCCATTTTCAATACAAATGTAGCCACATCGGGCTATTACTAAATCTCGCAAAAGTTGCGTTCTCTTATGAAAATTTTGTCTATCTGATCGGAATCCTGTACCCTTCTCATATAGCGCTTTATGTGATGCCACTACGATTGTCGTCAAGATAGTTGTTAGCATAAACATTTTTTTTTCAACCTTGCACAATCATCCTCTTTACTAGAAACTTCCACTACGCAACCCATCAACATATCTCTCAACACTTGAATCGCATTTTCTGATAAACCGTTAATCCATAACTGGAACAAGGTATCAACTTCCACCCGGGGCAACTAAAAGAGTACGGAAAAAATATTAAATCTGCACGTTAAAAATAACTATCGGCTTCTAATACTACAATTTCCTCCCACGGACTGTTCATACACTGACGGTTTATTTTACTTTGATAACAATTATCATCCAGATCACAACACGGCGACAATACTTATGACTTCAGAATTGAAATTCCAACTTCCCAAATAACCGATTAATCAATTACCAAGAGAAATAAATCCTCCTCACTTTCAAAAGAATGATTATCTTAACTTAACTCAATTTACCATTTGCATTGAATTTGTGCATCATACAATTTGTACGATCCCATCAATATGCGTACTGGCATACGCATCAGGAAATATTCCTCGAGCTACTTTCCCTTTTCCCTTCTAGAATAGATCGAAGCTACGATAACCCACTTGGATATTATTACTCCCTCTTAACTTTAATAACAAACAAAACACCTAATTACAAATGCTGCGATTTCCCATTTCCGTTCCAATCCACTAATAATACTTATGCAATCTCAATAATTAAATCTTACCAGAGCATTTCATATATTGTTTTATGCATCTCTCTTAAGACCTCTTCCGTAATTTGGCATTATCTATCCTACACACTTTATTTTCAATCATTATACCTTTGTCACGCTTGTCAGCTCTACAGTTAATTCCACCCTACTTCGCCAAACCTTCTTAACTGGACATCTAACTTCTGTACTTCCACCATACAATCGATAAATATCAAATTCATATTTACAGGCTTACAGAGAGTGGTCATCCGACCAACTGCCTGCTGAACTCATAAGGATCTCAACGCGACACATACATTAGTATGAACAACTTGAATATGCGCAACCACTTTTTACCGATTTCCGTCTCACAGCATTTTCTACGACACTAGCCTTTCCTGAATACTCAGGGATAGTACAATTGTAGTATTTAAATCAATGATTGTTCAACGTCTCAATTTCAGATTTATTTCCTCTGGAATTAGCAAATATGACAAACTCTGGGGGTCAATGCATATCCCACGAATTTTGTCATACAGGAAATGTTGCTAAAATGTGAAGGCAACAACAATCACTGCTACTCAAAAAAATTTCCAAATTTCAGTCATACTTTTTGGCCTTCTCCATACTCCATTAAACCACAGCTTCGACTCCCCCTTGGGTTCACCTAAATATTATGTCTCAAGATTTCTTATCCCAAAATTACCACTCGATCCAACCAAAATTCACATGCAATTGAATTCGACAACAATTATTTATTCTCGCAGCATTTACCACACAATCTAGAGATGCACTGTATACTTTGTTTTATGCTCGACCAAATCGCCGTTTTCACCACGTCACAGTCTCTAACCTCCAACTAGTAATACCCTATACAAAAATCTAACACCCAAATCTTCGCAGTTGATTTAACAAACCATCCATTCTACCCGATGAGTTACTAACACTGGATCTTCATGGAGAAAAACACTAGGTCTCATTTATTGTAACGACTCGGTTTTTCCAGGGCCGTCACACAGCTTCTCCTATAGAAATTTCCTAAACCGAAACTACTCACTCGAATTCCCAATATTCAGCAAATTCTTAAGTATGAATTTTACGACAAAAATTTATTAAATACAACCAAGGGAAAATCAATCTACTATTTAAAATTTATCCGCACAATTACACAACGATGACCAACTTTAAAGTCCCATCTTTTTCACATTTTATCAATCCGATTGTATTTAACCAACTTAATGAGCCAAACATTCACTTCCTAAAAATTATAGAGCTTATTTTACAATAACCATGATTACTAATCACGCTTACTAGCACTTCAACATCTCTCGGAACTACATAAGGAAAATCCCTAACTACTACCATATCCACCGCCTGAACTTGTTCTATCTGGTGCCTAGTTCCTACATACTATATTTTGATATCCGTTCTTTAACACTATTCTGACCTCCTAGACCCACTATCAAACTAAGTGGGGTACTAATTACACCTTCCCAACAATACGCCATTCGATTCTTTTAAACTTTGTCTCTACCTCAAACAAACGAACTCTATTTGTGCGCACTTATTTTCATCCGAACTCAAATTCTCGACTATTTTCCACATACCATTTTCTATTATGCTTGCTATATCTACAAGTTTCATAAACTTTTACTCTACTTTCCCGTCAGTCTAGAACGTACTACTATCTCGTCCCAGTTTTCTCATATCTTTTTCCAATTAATACAACTCTCTTTTTAATATCATTATAAAATGCCAATAATATTGCCTAGAAGGCGATGTTATACTCATTTGCATATCTCTTCATATTCCAATTTAAATGTGTTCTGCAATAATATCTACTATTTTCAATAACGACATTATTGGACGACTTATTGGGTGCTACAAATCGTTATCTCATCGCCACCTAATACGCATATAATTGTTTCTCACTTAAAATCTCGCATCCAACTATTAGCACTCCCACAATAGCAATCCGCCTATGTTTACCACCAACAATCGCAACACCACTCAAATCCACCAAGCACGATACCAGTGCACTAACTCACGGAATGAAAGAACTAACACTCACGTGCTGACCTCACCTATCAACATCCTATCTCATGTCCCCTACTGACTAACTAGACGACTGGCACGTCCTCCGACCTTATGATTTCTTAGTGATACATCCCCTGACAAGTCTACAGAACCTATAACCTAGGCTCTGATACCAAAATTGTCACGACCCGTCCCGGACACCCGTCATCCCAGGGCCAGCGTGACGACAACACGACATCACCTGAACGCCAAACCAACACACAGAACGATAATATACATACCAACTATATAGCACCAAAATATAAATATCCATATACAATTTATCTACTATGGGGACATACCCATCCCCAAATATAGGAACAACCAAAATAAAAACCATGAACCTCTCACAGATTCACCCCAGACAACTCATCTCAAAACCTACACCCGACTTCATCGTAGGACTCTCTATCTAGCGCCAGTAGAGGACCGACTTCTAGTTGTTCCACCTATGAGTGTACTGCCTTCTTAGTAAAACCATTTTTAACATAATAATAATATTATTCCAAATAATACAACATTTAAATGGATCAAGCGTAAATATATAAACACCACACAGCTGGTAAAATCTCCACTATATAAGCAGTGAAAAATAAAGTAATAAGTATAAGTTTCATCCAAAGTCATCCAGTATAAAATAAGACAAATCACCATATATATAATAAATCACCAAATATAAGTAAGACACCACATCTCAAACACCACACCACCACACCACTCACCGGCTAGCCATAATGATCGTTTAACCTCACGATCGGGAGTTGCAATGGTACCATAACCATCCGTAGGATATGCTTTCCTAGCGGACCTAACTGAGCAGATTACCGCCTACCGGATGTCTTCGGAGGCCATAATATCAATCACCATAATAAATATCCATCTGTCGGACCACCCTCCGGATAGACCATAATATGAATCACTACCTGCCGGACTATACCTCCAGACAGGTCATAAATTATGGCAAAGTCCAATCAAATCACAATCAATATCCATCTGCCGGACCACTCTCCGGACAGACCATAATATAAATCACCACCTCATCAATATCGTCAAAATCACCAACTTTTAAATCTGAAAATCATATTTTCACCTTTGTTTGAAAACCGTCTAATTTCAACGAAACCATTTTTTTCCTTTATTTTTATTTCAAAAACCAAATATTATCCACTCTCTTTTAAAACCACCAAAACCAACGAAAATCATTTTTTGACTTTCTTTAAAAACCCACGTAATTTAATGAAAATCTATTTTTCCCAACTCACCCAAATTTTAACAATTTATTTAAATCTTTCTTTTTAAAAACCAACGCAATTCCCCAAAAATTCATTTTAGCAACTCACCCCAAAAACCTGCTTGATCCATTTTATTTATAATATCATACAGTGGAGGTAAGCACAGATTTCATCATATGTATATATAAAAATAGTTTGTCAAGAAGACAGTACACTCATTTGATTATCCGTTTTCGAAGATTTTGACCGCCTATTCTCTACCGGTACTCCAGTGCTTGCAAACCTAATAGTGACAAGGCCTATATTAACATTTTATGAAAAAACAACCTAATCATGCCACGCAACCCTAATTTCCGTAAATTCCTAATCCCCGTCTTTTATTATAAAATATGTCTATTTAACTAATATTGTTCTGTTACCATTTACTATATCGAATTTATTCATGCGAACATATAACGCTAAAATCAACGATAATGATAACATGTATTTTATATTGAGACAATTAAATGTATTATTAAAGAAGTGCGGAATTCTACCTTCCCCGAATTTTCCACCAGCCGCGAGATTGGATTTATGTTTTTCGTGGGGTGGTTTGTGCAATTTCTCCATTTCCTTTTCCTTTTTCTTCTTCTTTCTTTTTCCTTTTTCCCATTTCTGTTTTCTGTTTGGAACTCCCGCCGCACCACCTCAACACCGGCCAATACTCACTCCTCTCGCCGATCTTCACCGCCAACGATCCGAACACACACACGGCACGCACAACACACACAAAGACCTCACAAATACCCCCCATGCACCGTCGGACGAACAACACCCAACGACACCATCTCTCTCTTTACTCCGACGGCTCACCTCCAACCTAAACAACACACCCCCATATAGCAGTTGGACACCTACAAAATACCCAAAGCACACAAACACACACAAACCCACACAATCGCCAACCACCGGACACTCACCAACGAACCCACCTTCACTTGTCTCTCTTCTTTGTTTTTCGACGACACACACACACACATAGCATACCCACATGCACACATACTGCTCACACACATACATACACAACAATACACACACGACATACACGACAATGGACAAAAATAGAACACATACACGCCTACTTACCGGAGACGAGGCATCCACACCGCAAGCCCACCGTCGGCAACTCTCCTCTCTCTTCTTTCTCTTCCTTTCTCTCTCTTCTTTATCTTCGGTTCTATATTTTTCTTCCAGATTTTCTTTGTATGTATGTACACATATTATATATATATATATATATATATATATATATATATATATATATATATATATATATATATAATATGTGCATGTGCTCAACGGCCGGACGGTGCCCATGCCTCCCCTTATCACTTCACCTACTCCAAATTTCCTCTCTACATAAAATTAAGATATTTTTATAATATTACACAAACCTCCCCTCATTTTATGTTGGGGCAGCAATTTAAACCCAATCTATGTTTTAATGTTTATAAAAATTTCAATTCAACCCCCTAAAATTTTAGTTCATAAAATAAATATCGAAATCTACCCCGGTATTTTTTGAAATATTTAAAACGCGGCTTGAATTTTATGTAGGTCAAAATTCGGGGTCTTACATAATATGTTTAAAATCCTAACACATAATATTTTATGTGCTCGATATATGAAATGAATTTGATAATTGACCTGATTAAAAAATATGTTTTAAAGTATAAGAAATTGAGTTTTCAAGTCAGTTCAGTCAACCAAGAAAAGCAATTGGTCAACTAAATCAAACAGTGAGTTGTTGGAGTTAAAACGAAGTGTTACTGGTGGCCGCAAATAATGCGTGGCCACTTTCACCGCAAGCGTACGGATCCAGTTTTAGTATAGTGGACCTTTCGTTCAGGTATCGTATCCACAGGGATTGGTTTAGATTACTATCGAGTATCGTGATTTTCATAACCTGACTTTATCTAGGCGCAAAAAATGGATTTTAATTAATTACTAATACTAAACTAAAATACTAATTAAGTTAACTATACTATAAATACTAATTTGAGATTGTTTAAGGGAGTAGATTGTCTAGGGATTAACTTTATTTACATAAATGCGTTTGATTTTGTTTTAGTTAACATTAACAGCGTTCGCGTATCCGACAATCTCAGTTCGCAAACTCCCTCGCCACCTCTTCTGGGTGTAAGACGGGGGAATACGTGATTTCGTGTCAACGCCGAAGTCCCCCTCAAAATCTTAACAACTCTAGGTCACATGAGTCTCGCCCCAACGTCATCAATTGCACACTTTCTAACATTCTCCCTGGTCGTTAAATTGTTGTGTTGTGTTAACCCTTGTCCGAATCCGGGGTTACCTCTCCTGAGTGTCAAATCCCATATTCTCAATATATCTAAACTAGCAAATAATCATAGAAAACACGACAACACAATCAACATACAAAGAACAACCAAGAACGAAACACAAATTCAACCAAAACTATATTTTCATAAATAATACGTTAATCTCTATTACAATCCATGTTTAACTCATGGCCCTAACCGTTTATACAATGTAGAATGAGCTAAACATGCTCAACAATTACCAAAATGAAGAAAACAAAGAGAGAAAATGAGCAACTTAGCTGATATCCGAAGATTTGCTGTTAGAAACGTTGATCGATCGCTTTCCTCTTCATCCTCCACCTCGGGTTGAGAGTTCTCCCTCCAAAATCCCTAAATATACCCTTAGAGATAGCCTAAGGGGCTCAAAAATGCAAGAGAGACCGAAAAGGGGAGAGGAGAAGGGGTATTTATAGCCAAAATATCCTAAAAATATCTCAAGACTGTGCAGGGAAAATCCGCCTAGGCGAAATTAGGTCGGTTCGGCTGATCGCCTAGACGGTGAAGTAGGTGGTAGACTGGGAGAACATTCTGTTGGATTTTCGCCTAGGCGAAGAAAACTTCTCCTAGACGAGCAGCTGTCAGTAGCCCATCTTCGTCTTCTACTGGATTTTCGCCTAGGCGAAGAAATCTTCACCTAGGCGGTTGTCCGTCAGTAACATTTTGCTCTTTTCTCAGTTTTTTCACCGCTTAGGTAGTGTTCTGGATGCCTAGGCGGTGGGCCTGTTTCATCTTTTAGCCTCTGAGCTTGTTTATCCACCATAACTTCGAACCGCTTTGGTTCGATCTCATCATTTTTGCTCCAGTTTCCTATCTTTTTGCCCCTACACACCTGATTTATACAAAAAGAATAAAAATATATTAAAACATATAAAAATAACTATAAACGTATTCGAAAACTAACAAATTTGGATTGGAAATACGTAGGTAATTTACACCTATCAAATACTCCCAAACTCAGAATTTGGTTAGTCCTCGAGCCAAACACACACACAATACGAAAAAGTATACAAACTAATTGCAAAATTAAAAATTACAAACGAAAAACATTAAAAACAAAAATGTGTAAGTTTTGATTATCATCTACCGGCTGAAAGATTTTTTCCTCATCGGCCCCCAATCCTATCAAGTTCAATCATAAATCACACTATGTAATGTTCTAGAATTTTAACGTTCAAAAATAGTAAGCGTCATTCTACATCCTGTTTAAGTGTGTGTGTGATTAAACTCAAATATACTACTATCCATTGATTAGATGGGATTATCCCTAAATAAAGATCATGACTAAAACCTTTAAGGTATAGGGAATCCATACGCCTAACCTGGGATCTATTCTCCACTAATGTAGGCTCGGAGGTTCAAAAAGATCAATAGGACTTGGTTTAGTTTTGGAATAATGGCCAAGGGTATTTTGGAATAGAAAATAGGTTAACGTCGTTAACTTAACGTTACCTGAGGCACATCGCTTGGCACTCTCACACTCGAAACCCCATAGTTTAATTAGAAACAACACTGAACAAACATTTAAGTACGTCATACTCACTTGTCATGTCAAAAAGAAACTATTTATATATATATATATATATATATATATATATTATTTTTATTTTATTTTATTTTAAACACACCCCCAAACTCATTCGAATTTGTACAATTTTAAGAGTGTGCAAAAATGATTAACTAATACACCCCAAAACGTATTCGAATTCTTATAACCTTAGGAATGTGCAAACAATATGAACGACAAACAACAAGCGAGTACTCGAATACCGAACCAATTAGAATTTCGGCCTAAACCCAACCGCTCACATCAAGTAGCGAAATGCTAACTTGATTCACTCTAATTGTGCCTTCAGTTTAGCGATGTAGGTTTGGAAAAAGTTCAATCGACTATGGTATTTGTTAAGTATTCAAAATTGAAACGGCTATTAGGCTTCGACAGGGTAACGAGGGATAATGATATTGCATGGTAGGCTTCAAAAGGCTCAAGCGATCAAATGACTGGCTAAATCATATCTCCTAAACAACCTCGCCTAGGATTTCGCCTCAAATTTCCCCCTTTTTAGGTTCTAGAATCCCTATTGTCATGAAATTGATTGACGGATAATCAGTTTTAAATCAATAAGATAGCGCTATATTGAGTTTACGTGCTCGAGCATTTAGGGTCTATAATAACTTTTACTAAGACGATACGTTAAGCACACAGAACACACATGAATGAGCGTTACGCTCGACCTTAAAACAATCAGGGGACAGAGTCATCATCGGGTAAAGGCCCAGATGACGTCAAAACTCAGCACAAAACAACAACTAAAATAAACAAACTAATCCTAAACAAGCATGCAAACAATAAAAACAGTAAAATTTAACTAAACACATAAACACATACTAAAACATACTACACATCACCACCAACTTAAAACAGGTGATGTCCAAAACGAGCCATCAGCAATCCCAATAGACAGAATATAGCATGATATTGAAGACGGGGGTTTAGAACACATACCTGGGAGGCGAGAAAATCTCGCCTCCAACTCAAATTGACGGAGATGTATCTAACTTATTTGTGACCCTGGGTTGCCTCCCAAGAAGCGCTTGGTTTAATGTCCTCGACCTGACACATGACCTCAAGACTGGCAAGATTTTCTATGACCGAACCGCAAGAGCACTTGTCGATCTAATAACTTCAAGCATCCTGCCGGAAACAAAAATAAAACTACAAACGAAAATTATATACAAAAATGCCTAGATTAAAATCAAGTTATTTACTCCCAATATCGATAGCAATCAACAAGACAATCCCCGGCAACGGCGACAAAAACTCGGTGACCGCAAATAATGCGCTGCCACTTTCACCGTAAGCGTACGGATCAAGTTTTAGTATAGTGGACCTTTCGGTCGGGTATCGTATCCATAGGGATTGGTTGAGATTACTATCAAGTATCGTGATTTTCATAACCTGACTTTATCTAGGCGCTAAAAATGGATTTTAATTAATTACTAATACTAAACTAAAATACTAATTAAGTTAACTATACTATAAATACTAATTTGAGATTGTTTAAGGGAGTAGATTGTCTAGGGATTAATTTTATTTACTTAAATGCGTTTGATTTTGTTTTAGTTAACATTAACGGCGTTCGCGTATCCGACAATCTCGGTTCGTAAACTCCCTCACCACCTCTTCCGAGTATAAGATGGGGGAATACGTGACTTTGTGTCAACGCCGAAATCCTCCTCAACGTATTAATGACTCTAGGTCACGTGAGTCTCCCCCTAACGTCATCGATTGCACACTTTCTAACGCCCTCTTGGATCGTTAGATTGTCATGTTGTGTTAACCCTAGTCCGAATCCGGGGTTACCTCTCCCGAGTGTCAAACCCCGTATTCTCAATATATCTAAACTAGCATATAATCATAGAAAACACAGCAACACAATCAACATACGAAGAACAACCAAGAACGAAACACAAATTCAACCAAAACTACATTTTCATAAATAATACGTTAATCCATATTACAATCCATGTTTAACTCATGGCCCTAACCGTTTATACAATGTAGAATTAGCTAAACATGCTCAATAATTACTAAAATGAAGAAAATAAATAGAGAAAATGAGCGACTTAGCCGATATCCGAAGATTTGCCACTAAAAACGTTGATCGATTGCTTTCCTCTTCATCCTCCACCTCGGGTTGAGAGATCTCCCTCCAAAATCCCTAAATATACCCTTAGAGATAGCCTAAGGGGCTCAAAAATGAAAGAAAGACCGGAGAGGGGAGAGGAGATGGGGTATTTATAGCCAAAATATCCTAAAAATATCTAAAAATATCTCAAGACTGTGCAGGGAAAATCAGCCTAAGCGAAGAAAACTTCTCCTAAGAGAAATTAGGTCGGTTTGGATGATCACCTAGGCGGTGAAGTAGGCGGTGGATTGGGAGAACATTCTGTTGGATTTTCTCCTAGGCGAAGAAAACTTCGCCTAGACGAGCGGCTGTCAGTAGCCCATCTTCGTCCTCTGCTGAATTTCTGCCTAGGCGAAGAAATATTCACCTAGGCGATCATCTGTCAGTAACATTTTGCTCTTTTCTCAGCTTCTTCACCGCTTAGGCGGTGGTCTGGACGCTTAGGTGGTGGGCCTATTTCATCTTTTAGCCTCCGAGTTTGTTTATCCACCGTAACTTCGAACCGCTTTGGTTTAATCTCATCGTTTTCGCTCCAGTTTTCTATCTTTTTGCCCCCCCCACACACCTGATTTATACAAAAAGAATAAAAACATATAAAAACATATAAAAATAACTATAAACGTACTCGAAAACTAACAAATTGGGATTAAAAATACATAGGTAATTTACACCTATTAGTTACTGATCAAGTCGGTCAACTGAATCAATAAGGTTGGTCAACCATTTGAAACAGTAGCTGAAATGGGTAAAGAAGTAAGTACACTGATCCAATCGGTCAACCAGATGAAGAAAGTCGGTCAACCATTTGAGCCGGTAGATGAAATGGTTGAAAAATGGAGGACACTAATCGAATAGGTCAACCGACTAGACATGGTCGGTTAAACGAATGGTGTAGTACTAATGGCTAATTGGAAACTAGCACAAGTCAATCAACCGACTAGTATAAATCGGTCAACCAACTAATTCAGTTAGGATTTCAGTTAATTTGGTCTCATGGTCAAAAACAATCTATTTTTTATGATTCCAAGAGGGATTTAAGGGATTTGAATATAATTCAAATATAAACAACTTATTTTATTATCCCTATTGATATGGTCGACATAATTATAGATTCTCTTAATTTAAATGAATAAATACTTTGTATTTCTATGATTTTAAATTGAGAATAGTTTTATGGACTTAAATGAAAACTCTAAAAGTTATTTTAATTCAGAATACACCTAAAATAACAAATAATGATATATTGGGTCTTAGAGTGTCATTTAGTAACATATCTTTTAGAAACTAGCTATTGGAGGGTTTGATATTGATCTATTAATAGAGACTTGCGGAAATGGAGTTTGATACCTCAAAAGCAATCAATTTAAGCTTTTATAAGAGTGAGATTTACACTGATATTTTTACGAGAAATTTGTTCTAAACTCTTGATCTAAAGCGCTTGTGGTTTGGCATCACCGACTTGAGTTCTATTGCTATTCCATTATTGTCTTCGGTGCTTTCCAGTGAGATCTATCCAAGCTTTATTATTTACTTTGAAGTTATATTTTTTTAATTGATTGGTATAGGATTGATTACAAAATTGTTTTAAACTTAAAAGCCCAAAAATCTTTTTAAAGGATTTTTGCCTGATTATCTAATTACGTGATTAAATTGTGCTACCCATTTTATTAATTAATTAGATCTTACTTGCCTCACATTGTATATACCACGTAGTAATTATTCGGGATATTAATTGAGTATATTCGTATTGAGATGGTAGAAGTTCCTTATGGGAAAAAAATTACAATTTCTTATATTTGTTAGTTTAAGCGGATTAGACACGTTTGGGATGGTGTCTAGTCAGAGTAGTTAGGTTTCAATCTTTTTCCTGTGAAAAAGGAAGAGAATATGTTCTTTGTCCTGGTAAAAAGGTTAGGTTATTCTTTTCCCTTCAAAAGAACTAGGTTTTGATTCTTCTAGTAATTGAATTGTTTTTTAAGTGAATTGTAAAAGTTCATCCTTCTTTATGAAAATGATAAGTAAGAGAGTGTTAGGTTAATCTTTAGTCTGGTAAAAAGATAGGGTTCATCCTTGACCTGGGAAAAGGGTAATTTGTAAATGTTGATTTTGTGCCTGTAAAAGAATCGTTGTAAGGGTTTCGTTCCTACCTTGTAAAGGGATCAAGGGGTTAGTGGATTTCGAATCTCCATAGAGCTTGGGAGATTGAACGTATGTAAGATTAGCTTAGTCGAACCAGGATGTATCGTTTTCTACTGCTTTGCTTGTTTTCTTATGTTGTGTTTGAATGTGCACTTAGTATTAAACACATATGCACTGCGAAACAAGATGATATAACTAATTTAGAAAAATTGATTATTTGACACTAAGTGTTTAAAGGAATAAATTTTTTAATTTTAGTAACTACCCAATTCACCCCCCTCCCCCCTCTCTTTGGTAGATCTTTGGGCCAACAATTGGTACTAGAGCTGGTTTTAGCTCGTTAAGCTTAATATCCTAACTAACACGATCACATAGAGTGCACTAATAATACTACTATATGTGAATCTTCTGCTTGTCTTGATACTATTAGTGAATTTCCTGCTTACTCTGATAATCAGTGTTCTATTAGTAAAGATTATCAAAATTGTGATAATGTGGCTGTAAATTAGGCTATTGAGATACTGATTGCCCTTAATTACGTTTTTGGAAAAGAAAATTTGAAATTCGGGTATAAGATTGCATTTCTGGAAAATAAAAAGTTTAGTACCACTAAATCTCTTAAAAAGAAGAATTTGGACAAGTATTTTGAAACTACTGAATTTTTAAATGCTTTATCTGAGATTAATAAGTTGCTTGAAAAAATCAATTCTCTTGAAGAAGATAACGAAGTTTTGAAAACTAATGATTATGATTTTCAGCAAAATGATTTTAAAATGAAAAATCTTGAGACTTTAAATGAGGCCTTGGGCATTATATTGGATAATGCAAGGTGTGAGTTTGATAGAGCTCGTTTGAAAATTCATTTGGTTGAAAATGATTGTCAAATTCTTAAGAATGATTTTGAACTTATGTGTAAGAAATATTTTGGTCTACATGTGAACGTTAGTTTGTTGAAACGATCAATTGAGAAGACTCAAAAGGAGCCTAAGGAAGCAGTAGATAAATTCAAGTATATTGAGATAACTAAACTTATTGAAAAATCAATAGTTGTTAAAGCAGCTCCTCAATATCATTATCAATATCGTGCTCCCTTACGAAATAATGATTATCTTAAACCAATTCGGAAGATCATCATTGAACCAATTAGGAAGAAATCCATTGTACATAAGGAAGAAATCAAAATAGTAAATCAAGTAAAAGAAAAAAAGGCGGATTCAAAGGACAATAAGCTTGAAATTAAAAGTCCACCAAAGGTATACACACAAATTGCTCCCAATGACGAACCAGGTATGTCAAATTTCTTGAAATTCAAATACGTTAATTTTGATAGGCAGACCGATGCTTCGTATTTTTTTTCAAATTAGTTTAATTATGACATGAGTGTGTGTGTGTGTATGAAAATATTTTATAAGATAAAAATAATATGTGTGGATTAAAATAAGAGGTAAAAATAGAGCAAATAATTAAATAGGACATATTGGCACTTAAGGACGAAAACGTCCTGTCGGTCAACCTACAAAAACAGAGCCTGCAAGTTGCAGTCTCTGCTTTGGTTGGTTAACTAACCAGAAATAGTCGGTCAACCAACTATTATGGGGTTAGTAACCCTTTTAAGTCTTCATTTTTCTCCAATTTCGATTTCCTTCATTCTCTCTGCAAAATCCCTTCAACACACAAGAAAGCTCCTTCCAAAACTTTAAAAGATCATCAAAGATTGGCTTGGATTCAAAGATTGTAGGCTTTGATCTATCATCTAAAAATAATAACTTCATCAAAAAGGTTGTTTTTCTTCCTATCCTGTTGGGTTTCAGTAGATCTACGATTTAGGCTTAATCTTCTTGAGTTTTTGGGTTTTAAGTTATTTGTTGAGAATTCTTGTGGAAAGATAATGTCTAAGGGAAGAGTAAAACAACCATACCCATGAAAAGCTAAGCATGATACTATTCACTTCATAAGTAAAGAAGATGAGGAAAAATACAAAAATGAAATTGAGAATCGAAAGGTTATATACTCTAAACCAGTTGATTTTGTTAGTCTCAAAGCGGAAAACATTAATATTGAAAAGTATGTCAAGAAGATAGGATGGATTGATTTTCTTACCCAAAGTAATGCTTAGATGCCACATTGGGTAAAAATGTTTTATAACAATCTCACAATTAATGAAGGAAAATTGGATTCTTTTGTTAAGGGTGTTAAAATTAGTTTAGGTATTGATGACCTCAGAAAAACTTTAAAGTTTAAGAGGGGAGATGTTCGTCCTTACAATAACACCGTATGGATTGTTGGGCATCTTAAAAGAAGTAAGGTTTAAACAAACTTAATTTGGTTGATGGAAGAGTTGGGTCATTGAGTCTAGAACACCGTCTTCTTCATTTCATAATTACCCGCTCTATCATATCTAGAGGAGGGAGTACTATAATCGTAAATGAATTTGATTTGTATTTGCTGAATGAGATTATTGATGGTAGAAATCTTGATTCGGCTCATATCATGGTTGAGCAAATAGAGTATCAAATGAAAAAACAGTCAAGAGTACTACCCTATGGTGATGCGCTCCATAGAATTTTCAAACATTTCAAGATTGAGGGTGATTCTGAAGAAGATGCACTTCTCACGACAATATCAGGGTAGTTAAATGTGAATGATGTGTACTTGATAGGGTTCGAGTTTAAGAGAAACGAATGGGTCAAGAAGAAAGGAGAAAGAATAGAAAGAATGATTGTGGATGAAGAGAAAGATGAGGATAAGTCAAGCATGGAGTTGAAATTTGATATGCTTTAGAGTCAATTTGATAACTTCCAATAATACACTGAGGTGATTGATTCCAGAGGTATTCGGGATATCGGATGATCTAGCGAAAATGAGGGTATCCATGGAAGGAGGATACGAAAAATTGATTATTTAACATTAAGTGTTTAAAGGAATAAATTATTTAATTTTAGTAACTACCCAATTCACCATCCTCTCTTGGGTAGATCTTTGGGACAACAATAACCAATGCAACACATAAGAATTTATCCAATTTTGGCAGGCTACTCTTACCGACATCCAGTCCTCCGAGCTCCACGGAGATTCGCAATCCACTAAACCCCTTGATTCCTTTATCAGGTAGGAACCACACCTTTACAATTTTCGATTCTTTTCATAGGTTCAAAATTAACATTTACAATATCCTTATTCTTTTCATAGGCTAACAATCAACCTACTACTCTCTCACTTATAATTTTCACATATTTAGGATAAACCTTTACAATCACTCTTTAATTCAATTACATCATGAATCAACACCTAGTTTGTTTCAAGAGAAAATAATAATCTAACCTTTTTACCGGATAAAGATCAAACCCTATTTTATTTTTTTTAGCAAGAAAAAGATCAAAATCTAGCTACCCTAACTAGACACCATCCCAAACATGTCTAATCCGCTTAAACTCACAAATACAAAAAATTATAATTTTTTTCTCACAAGAAGCTTCTACCACCTCAATATAGATATACTCAATTAATGGCCTGAATAATTACTATATGATAGTTACAATGTAAGACAAATAAAATCTGATTAAATAATAAATTGGGTAGCACAAATTAAGCACGTAATCAAATAATCAAGCAATATATATATATATATATATATATATATATATATATATATCTTAAAAATCAAATAAAAGGACTTGGAAAAATCTCACCGGGAAACACCGAAAACAAAAATGATTTCGTAATTAGAACTCAAACCGGTAACGCCAATAGCAAGCACTTTAGATCAAGAACATGAATATAATCTCTCGTGGAAATCTAAGCAATAATATCACTCTTAGAAAAGCTCAAAACTAATGTTCTTGATGTATGTATTCTTAATCCCGCATGTCTAATGAAAAAGACCTAGAATTAGCTCTCCAACGGCTAGTTTTTAAAAGATATGTCATAAAATTACATTTTAAGGCCCCCATATTACATACCCTATCAATATAGGTATAAATCATTTAAAAATACTCTTTCAAATGTTCATTTTGTTCCTTAAAACTTTTCCAATGTAAAATCCATAAGGATAGGAATATTAAATTATTTTAATTAAGAGAATATTAAATATATAGACCAAATCATGAGGGATCACATAATATGTCAAGTGTATTTGAATTGGACTCAAATCCACCAAAAAACCTCTCCTAGAATCATAAAAAATAGATAGATTTGACCAAGAGATCAAAGCAGTTAAATTTTTGACTGAACTTGTTGGTTGACCACCTAGTTCCTTCGGTCTACCGCCTAGTGCCAATGGCTATTTTAGTTGTTGGCCTTAACACCTATCAATTGATCGACTCTTTTGGTCGGTTGACTGATGCAATCTGTGGCTCTCCCCAATTTTTGAAATTAGCTACTGTTTCATTCAGTTGACCGACCCGAACCTGTCAATTGACTGAATCAATTAGATACCTCATTCCTTTACTCATTTCAGCCAATGTTTCAATCGATTGACCCACTCATTTTCTTGGTTGACCGATTGGATCAGTATGTCTCTATTTCTATTCTCAAAACATATAGTTTTGATAAGTGGACCGACCCCTTTTGCCAGATGTCTGAATTGACCTATAAACTTAACATTTTATACTTTAAAACACTTTTTTCACTTAGGTCATTTATCGAAACCATTTCACGTAAGATGCACATAAAAAATCTTATTTTAAGATCTTAAACTTATCACTCGTCAAGACACACATAAGATTACTTCATTTTAAGTGTCATGCGTAATCCTAATTCGAGTTGCATTGAGAATATATAAGTAAAGAGTTATTTTTACCTAATTTTATGCAGCATCTTTACAACTCTTTATGTCTACATCATATCCATCTTGTACCCTTTATATTTTCTTCAATGATTCTTCTTAAAAAAAATGAAAATATAAATCTGAAACACTCAATAAAATTATTAATTCTACCAAAAATATCTATGCTTAATTAATCATCAAAACCTTAGATTCAACAGTTACCTTTTTGGAGCTTCAAATACTCCCAGACTCTCATGGGATTCATCATCCTTGACGGTTTTTCTGAGGGGGCATTAGAGGAGTATCGGCGTTTCTATGAGGACGTTGTCGTCATGATGGTAGAGGGAAAGGTTCCTCTTGTGGCTCCTACCGAAGATCCTCCCAGTCAAGAGAAAGATTTGGTCAATAGAAAATCAAAGACGGAGCTGAAATAAACTATTTCAAGTAAGGCGGGTGTCGTGTTGGTACCGGAAGAAGATGTCTCGACTACCGAATATGCCAAAGCAGAGGAGCCCTAAGTTAGCCATGGACTTGTTTTTGTTTGTTTGTTTGTTTATTTTGTGTGTGTGTGTGTGTGTCCCATTGTGGGCGTGTACCCAGATTGGTTGGAAATGAACAGGATATTTTTTCTTTGGGACCAAATTAATCGGCGTTTCGTACCCTCTTTTTTTTGGCATTATTGTGGTACTATGTACCGTATGCGCTCCACCTTCCCATACTCTCGATAATGGGGAAAAATATTGGGAAAATTTTTCTGTAGTCCCAAATGGCCAAAAAATAACTTTTCAAGGACCATGGGTTTTTGGATCATCCCAAAACCCCCATGAAAATCGAATTGCCGATTTTGCCCCTCAGAATATTTGTAATTTACAAATCCATGCCTCTCGGTGAGCCCCGCCGCCTCTCTCTCTCTGGCGCTATGCAGTGGGCCACCCGCCCATCTCTCTCTATCTCTAGCGCTGTACACTGGGCAGGCGGGGCCCCCGCCTCTCTCTCTCTCTGGCACTATGCACTAGGCAGGCGGGCCCCGCTACCTCTCTCTCTCTCTACAGGCAGTGGGCAAGCGGGCCCCACGTCTGCCCTCTCTCTCTCTCTCTTTCCTCTCTTCTCTCACCGCTCTCTCTCTCTCTCTTCTCTCTCTCTCTCTCTCTCACTCATGGTTTGGACCCAAAAAAGGGTCCCACTC
Organism: Eucommia ulmoides; assembly: GCA_016647705.1. NCBI lineage: Eukaryota > Viridiplantae > Streptophyta > Magnoliopsida > Garryales > Eucommiaceae > Eucommia > Eucommia ulmoides. The sequence goes on from JAENRU010000484.1 coordinate 197,633, forward strand.
TATTTTCTCCCATTTTTATTTTACTCCCTTTATTTAGCATTATTTCACTTTCAAAACCTCATTTCTTTATTTTTTAATTTCACACATTTTTCTTTATTCCATTTTTACTTCCTTTTTTTTTTTGTATTTTTGGAACAAATGATAGTCCTTAAAAAGTTGTCTCTTGAAGAACAATGTAAGTGGTACTTTGTGATATTTTTTTAGTTCATTGGATATCTACTTAATTTCACCTACAAGTCTTGTAGAAACACAGTGAGTTCTGTAATATTTAGTAGATATCTACTTAATTTTTTTTCAGTAGATATCTACTTAATTTATTTTCAGTAGATATCTCCTTAATTTATTTTCAGTAGATATCTCCTTAATTTATTTTCAGTTGATATCTCCTTAATTTATTTTCAGTAGATATCTACTTAATTTGGAACAAATGAAATGTTCCAAAAATAAAAATAAAAAAAGAAAAATGGAATAAAGAAAAATGTGTGAAATTGAAAAATAAAAAAATTGGGGTTTGAAATTGAAATAATGCTAAATAAAGGGAGTAAAATAAAAATGGGAGAAAATAGAGTGGGCCCCTTTTTTGGGTCCAAACCATGAGTGAGAGAGAGAGAGAGAGAGGTGAGAGAAGAGATGAGAGAGAGAGAGAGGGACGGCGGGGCCCACTGCAGAGAGAGAAAGAGGGTAATTTTGTCATTAAAAAATATGAATAGGACTCTCAACCAATTTTTTTTTTCAAAAGAGGATCTAAAAAGTTGTTTTTAATTGTATAGGACCTAAAAAGTTGTCCCATTCTAAAATAGGATCTTTGGAGAAAAAACCCAAAAATATTTGCGCTTGTCGTTGCAGGTGATTCACTGACGTCAGGTCTATGACGACAGAGACGTTAATTTGTCCTTGCCATTAGTTTTTTTGGTCGCATTGTCTACTTCGCAAATGGAGTTTTTTTGCTGCGATTGCCGGTCAATCGCTTATGCGTTTTACCTCTCGAGGTTGGAGGTGTCTCGCCATGGCAACTAGTGGGCTGGCGAGAGAGTTCTATTCCACGACCAGAGGTGTCTCACCATGATCGTCACTTAGTTTCTTAGGCGTCTTACTCCACGACAAGGAGTGTCTCACCTTGGTTACTGAGTCGCCGATTTAGGCATTTTACCTCTCTGTTTGGGATTTTTGTTTCTGTCAAAGACGCTAATTGGTGGCTTAGGCATATTACCTCACGGTTGGAGGTGTTTCACCGTGTTCGTCATTCAGTGACTTAGGCGCTTTACCCCCGGGATTTGGGGTGTCTCACCGTGGAGTTGTTTACCTTTTTATTATATTTAAAATAAAATTACTGAAATAGGATTACTTTGAACTTATTTACCAAGCTAGTGTTACCCGAGAATGCGGAACCCCGGGTTCAAAAAAATAGTACGCCATATACCCGGTATTCGAAACACCGGGTATACGGCGATTTTTTTTAAAAAAAAAAATTATACCTGGGGATGTGATCCCTGGGTAAACAAATGGTTAAAAAAAAAATTGACTATTCCAAGTGTACAGCGGCTGTCAGGAGAGATTGAGATAAAGAGGAGAGAGAGCAAAGAGCAAAGAGAGACAAAGATGAAATGAAGCATTTTTTTTACACATTATATCCCTAAAGTTTGACTATTATTTTATTTTGAATAATTTTATTTTATTTTTTTAGTTTTTACTCTCTTTTTTTTTTAATTTCGTTTTTTTATAAAGAATTTTTTTTGTTTGTTATTTTAATTTCTTTGATTGTTATAATTTAAATTTAAAAGTGAGGATTGAATTTTGGTCGACCAAATTGAATTTCTAATCGACCGAATAGGGCATCCTATCGATCAAATTCAATTTGGTTGATCGAATTAAATTTTTGGTCAACCGAATGAGACATCCTATTGGTAGCGCGGGAAAAACACGCCACTACTTACACTCGCAAGTATACGAGGTCTAAGTTTTAGTATAGTGTGATCGTTAAGATCGGGTTATCGTATCCACAGGAATTGTTATCGTTACTATCGAATACCGTGTTTATCGTGACCTAATTTTATTTAGGCGAAAAACAAATGTATTTAATTAATTAAACTAATACTAATATATCTTAAATTAACTACACTATTATGTTAATATGTTTTAGGGTGAAGAATTTTATAGGGATTAACGTGTTTATAAATACGCGTTCAATTCCGATTTACTCGCGTTTACGTTGTTCAACCTATTTGACAACCCCGGTATGTAAACTCCGCCGCCACCTCTTCCGAGTGTAAGACGGGGTAATACATGACTTCGAGCCAACGGAGAAGTCCCCCTCAACGTCTTAACGACCCTAGGTCACGTGAGTCTCGCCCAGCGTCATTGATTGCACACCATCCAACTCCCTCCCGGGTTATTGGATCGTCGCGTTGTATTTACCCTATCGACAATCTCCGTTCTAAAACTCCCTCGCCACCTCTTCCGAGTATAAGACGAGGGATATAACGCAACTTCGAGTCAACGAAGAGGTCCCCCTCAATGTCTTAACGACCCTAGGTAGCGTGTGTCTAGCCCCACGTCATCGATTGTCCACGATTCAAACCCCGACCGGGTTATAGAATCGTGGCGTTTGTTTACCCTATTCCGAATCCAGGGTTTGTCAAAATCCCGTATTCTCCATTTATCAATCCAAGCATAATAAACAAACAATACGATAAATACAATCAAACTACGAAGAACAATCGCAAATGAAAGACCGAAATCTCCCAAACGACGTATTTATAAATATATGTTAATCCCTACTACAATCCATATTTAACTCGGGGCTAGCCGCATATACAAGAAAATAACGAGCTAAATATGCTCACATGCTCCTAAGATAAATAAATAAATAAGGAAAAACGATCAAAGAACTTAGCCTCGTCCGAAGATAAACCGCTAAGAACGCTCTACGATCGATTCTCCATCTTCTCCACTTTGGGATGTGAGCTCCACACCTAAAAATCCTAACCCTAGGCTTAACTATAGCCTAAAGGGCTCAAAAATGCAAGAGAGGGAAGAAAGGTACCGGCCAAGGGGGAGGAGAGGGAATATTTATAGCAAAAATATCCTAAAAATATCTCAAGACAGTACAGGGCAAATCCGCCTAGGCGATGGAAATTGCGCCTAGGCGGAGTTAGGTCGGTTAAGTCTAATCACCTGGACGGTGAAGTAAGCAGTGGACTGGAGAACATTCTGTTGGATTTTTGCCTAGGCGGTAGAAATTCCGCCTAGGCGAGCGGCTGTCAGTAGCCCTTCTTCGTCCTCTGCTGGATTTTCGCCTAAGCGGTAGAATTTCTGCTCCGGCGGTCGTCCGTCTGTAACATTTTTCTCTTCTCTGCATTTTCACCGCTTAAGCGATGGTCTGGACGCTTAAGCGGTGGGCCTGTTTCAGCTTTTAGCCTCCGAGCTTGTTTATCCACCGTAACTTCGAACCGCTTTGTTTCGATCTCATCGTTTTAGCTCCAGTTTCCTATCTTTTTGACCCACACACCTGAGTTATACAAAAAGTATGAAAACTAATTAAAACATAATAAAAATAACTATAAACATATTCGAAAACTAACCAATTTGGATTGGAAATAGATAGGTTTTTCACACCTATCAATACCCCCAAACTCAAAATTTGGCTAGTCCTCGAGCCAAACACACACACTAAAATGAAAAATACACAAACTGAAATAAATAACAAACAACCTAAAAATAATCTAAACATAACAACATGCGAGTTTTAAATTCTTCTAACGGCCTATTTATTTTTCCCTCAACAACTGCCAATTATTTCGAGTTCAGGCGGTAACACACAGCATGTAATGTTCTAGAATTTTGACATGCAATAATGGTGAACGCTATTCTAGATCCTTTAAACGTGTTAGTGCGAGACTCAATAATATAACTATACAACGATTGGATTGGATTATCCATCAACGAAATTCACGAGTTAAGGATTACCATAAGCTGGATTGGGGTCCACTCTCCACTAATGTAGGTTTAGTAGTTCATGAAGATCATTAGGGCTTGGTTCGGTTAAGGTTAATTTGGCCAAGGGTAATTTCGGAATAGAAAAATAGGTTAACGTTGTTAACTTAACGTTACCCAAGGCTCAACGCTTGGCACATTCACTCTCGAGTCCCCATAAAAAGATTGGAAAATAATCCCGAACATGCATTTAAGACCGACGTACTCACTTGTCAAAAGAAACGGAAATAAAAACCGTATTTACATTTGATTTTTTTTATTTTATTTTTTTTTTCTTTTCAACGAACACACCCCCAAACTTATTTGATTGTTACAATTGAAGGGGTGTATGAAATACAAATGAAAAATGACAAGTGAGTACCCAAATACCGAACCAATTAGAAGTTCGCCCTAAACCCAACATCTCACATCAAGAAGCCTTTGCAACGGCTAACTTGATTCACTCAAATGTGCCTTTAAATTCAGCGATTAAGGACTGGAAAGAATTCAATTGGCCATGGTATTGGTTTATGTGTTCTGAATTGAATTTGCATTTAGGATTCGATAGGGTGACGAGGGATAAACATGTAACAAGGTAGGCTTCAAAAGGCTCAAGCGACAAAGAGAATGCCTAAATCACGTCTCCTGAACTACCTCGCCTAGGATTTCGCCTCAAGCTTCCCCTCAGTCAAGTTCTAGAATTCTTAATGTGTCATGAATTTGGTTAATCGATAATTGTCCCCAAATCAATTGAATAACTATACATTGAGTCTATGTGCCCGTGCAAATTAAGATCTATAATAATTTTGACCAAAACGCATAGTCAAGCACGCAGAATCACACATGCATAGGTATTACCCTTGACATCGAAAACAACCAGGGGTAATTTTCATCATTGGGTGACGGCCCAGATGAATGCAAAACTCAACATATAACAACAACACACAAAAACATAAACACATTCTAACCTAAACACACATGTAATGCGGAAAAACAGTAACACATAAACTAACATACTACATACTACACATCACCCCCAAACTCAAAGTGGACAGTGTCCTCAGCGAACCCAATCATCATTCTCAACATATATGAAATTAAAGCACGTTGACGAAGGATGTTTAGAACACTTACTTGGGAGGGCGAGAGGATCTCGCCTCCGAATCAAGTCGGATGTGACGGATTTAACTTATTTGACCTTGGGTTGCCTCCCAAGAAGCGCGTGGTTTAATGTCCTTGGCCCGACATTTTCAGAACGCCCTCAAGATTGGCGAGGTTTTGTTTTGGATGGCTCAATCTCTCAACGTAACGCCTCATCGGCTTATGTGCTTGGCCAAGCAACATAAAACGGCTTGGAATCCCGTCGAAAGAAATGCATCAATACCCGTCGATCTAACATCGGCACGTACCCTGCATAAGAAATAAAAACAAAACTACAAACAAAAATTATATACAAAGAAATGCCTAAAGTAAAATTAGGTCATTTACACACAATATCAATAATGAACGACATCGCCAATCCTGGCAATACGAAACACTTGCTTCTCCTATCTAAAACTTAAGTCCGGAGCCGTTACCGCGTTTTTCCGACAATAACATCAAAACAATCCCCGGCAACGGCACCAAAAACTTGGTAACGAGGCCGGGAACAAAATTTGACAAATAACCAATCCCCAGCAACGGCGCCAAAAACTTGGTAACGAGGCCGGAAAAACACGCCGCTACTTACACTTACAAGTATACGAGGTCTAAGTTTTAGTATAGTGTGATCGTTAAGATCGGGTTATCGTATCCGCAGGGATTGTTATCGTTACTATCGAATACCGCGTTTGTCGTGACCTAATTTTATCTAGGCGAAAAGCAAATGTATTTAATTAATTAAACTAATACTAATATATCCTAAATTAACTACACTATTATGTTAATATGTTATAGGGTGAAGAATTGTATAGGGATTAACGTGTTTACATATACGTGTTCGATTCCGATTTACTCGCGTTTACGTTGTTCGACCTATTTGACAACCTCGGTACGTAAACTCCGCCGCCACCTCTTCCAAGTGTAAGACAAGGGAATACATGACTTCGAGTCAACGGAGAAGTCCCCCTCAACGTCTTAACGACCCTAGGTCACGTGAGTCTCGCCCGGCGTCATTGATTGCACACAATCCAACTCCCTCCCGAATTATTGGATCGTTGCATTGTATTTACTCTATAGACAATCTCCATTCTAAAACTCCCTCGCCACCTCTTCCGAGTGTAAGACGAGGGATATAACGCGACTTCGTGTCAACGAAGAGGTCCCCCTCAACGTCTTAACGACCCTAGGTAGCGTGTGTCTGCCCCACGTCATCGATTGTCCACGATTCGAACCCCGACCGGGTTATAGAATCGTGGCGTTTGTTTACCCTAATCCGAATCTAGGATTTGTCAAAATCCCGTATTCTCCATTTATCAATCCAAGAATAATAAACAAACAATACGATAAATACAATCAAACTACGAAGAACAAACAGAAACGCAACACCGAAATCACCCAAACGACGTATTTATAAATATAGTGTTAATCCCTACTACAATCTATATTTAACTCAGGGCCATAGCCGCATATATAAGAAAATAACGAGCTAAACATGCTTACATGCTCCTAAGATAAAGAAATAAGGAAAAACGATCGAAGAACTTAGTCTCGTCCGAAGATAAACCGCTAAGAACGCTCCACGATCGATTCGCCGTCTTCTCCACTTCGGGATGTGAGCTCCACCACTAAAATCCCTAACCCTAGGCTTAAGTATAGCCTAAAGGGGCTCAAAAATGAAAGAGAGAGAAGAGAAATTCCGGCCAAGGGGGAGGAGAAGGGATATTTATAGCAAAAATATCCTAAAAATATCTCAAGACTGTGCAGGGCAAATCCGCCTAGGCGGTGGAAATTGCGCTTAGGCGGAGTTAGGTCGGTTAAGTCTGATCGCCTGGGCGGTAAAGTAGGCGGTGGACTAGAGAACATTCTGTTGGATTTTTTCCTAGGCGGTAGAAATTCTGCCTAGGTGAGCGGCTATCAGTAGCCCTTCTTCGTCCTCTAGTGGATTTTCGCCTAAGCGGTAGAATTTCCGCTCCGGCGGTTGTCCGTCTGTAACTTTTTGCTCTTCTCTGCATCTTCACCACTTAGGTGGTGGTCTGGACGCCTAAGCGGTGGGCCTATTTCAGCTTTTAGCCTCTAAACTTGTTTATCCACCGTAACTTCGAACCGCTTTGGTCCGATCTCATCGTTTTAGCTCCAGTTTCCTATTTTTTTGACCCACACACCTGAGTTATACAAAAAGTATGAAAACTAATTAAAACATAATAAAAATAACTATAAACATATTCAAAAACTAACCAATTTGGATTGGAAATAGATAGATTTTTCACACTTATCACCTATCGACCAAATTTAATGTGGTCGACCGAATGGAGTATTCTGTCGACCAAATTCATTTTGGTCAATCAAATTTAAAAAAAAAAAAAAAAAAGGACTTAGTCCTAGTGTTATGAACACTGGGACTAGCTTCTTAACACAAAATTATTTTTAAAAAATTAAAAAAAAATGAGGTCTCAGTGTTGCGAACACCGTGACCAAGGTCCCGGTGTTCGCAACACTAGGACACTTGACTCTTGTAAATAAGTTTAAATAAACTTGTTGTCAGATTGTTTTTTTTTTAAACTATTTATTATGTAAACAACTCATATCAATTGCCTATCAATATATAATAATTTGTTTTCAAACAAAATATTTTTGTATAATTTTCAAGTAAATTTGAAAATAGCTTTTAGAACACATCCCACTTTTGAGGCAACATCACGTATCCACAAATCTTTAATTGTTTGACAAAGACTTTTTGAAAATAACATTATAATACCTCATTTTTTTATTTTTTATTTTTGGTCCCGGTGTTGCGAACACCGGGGCCAAAAAATAATTTTATGTGTTGGGAAGCTAGTCTCGGTGTTCACAACACCAGGACTAAGTCCTTTTTTTTTATTTATCAATTAGATCGACCAAATTGAATTTGGTCGATAGGATGTCGCATTCGGTCGACCACATTAAATTTGGTCGACAGGATACCCCATTCGGTCGACTAAAAATTCAATTCGGTCGACCAAATTCAATCCTCATTTTTAAATTTAAATTACAACAATCAAAGAAATTAAAATAACAAACAAAAAAAGTTTTCTTTAAAAAAAAAAAAAAAAAAAACTTAAAAAAAAAAAATTATTCAAAATAAAATAATAGTCAAACTTTAGGGGTATAATGTGTAAAAAAAATGCTTCCATTTCATCCTTATCTCTCTCTGCTCTTTGCTTTCTCTCCTCTCTCTCTCTCTCTCAATCTCTCGTGACAGCCGCTGCACAATTGGGAGTTGGGACAGTTAACTTTTTTTTTTTTTTTAACCATTTGTATACCCGGGGATCACATTCCTGAGTATAAAGTTTTAAAAAAAAAAAATCATCATATACCCGGTGTTTCAAACATCGGGTATACGACGTACTTTTTTTTTTAACTGGGGTTCGGAACCCCGGGTTCCAATACCCGAGGATCGCATCCCCGGGTAACACTAGTCTAGTAAATAAGTTCAAAGTAATCCTATTTCAGTAAAAAAAAATTAAAATATAATAAAAAGGTAAACAACTCTCTCACCATGACCACTGAATCGATGATTTAGGCGTTTTACCTTCTCGGTCAAAGGTTTCTTGTCATGGCCACTAGTTGGTCGAAGGACGTTATACTCTCCTATCGGAGGTGTCTCACTATGTTGTTCATTCAACGGTTTAAGTGTTTTACCCCGCCACAGGGGGTGTCTCGTCATGGCCGCCAAATCGACGACTAGATGTTTTACCTCACTATCTGGAGTTTCTCACCGAAGATACTCGTCAATCAATCATGTGTTTAGGCATGTATTATCGAATGGATTGAGGCATAAAATATCAAAAATTCTTCATTAATTTTCCTTGATGTTATAAGAATTCAATACAAAATACTTTTTCAGGTGTTCGCATTCCATGGGTAGGGTAGCCTTCTCCCCTCTATTGCTTCGAGACCATAAGTTCCCAGGCTTGCGATCTGGGTCACCCAATATGAGCCTTCCCATGAGGGTCCTAACATTCTCATCCCTGTCTCTTTGGTAGTAGTGACCTTCCTAAGGACAGAGTATCCCGCTTGAAATTACAGGGGGGAAGACTTACTTATTTTAGTAGCGGGACACCCGTTGTTGGTACACTAACGTTTTCACTTGAGATTGCTCTCGGAATTCTTCAAGGAGGTCTAAGTTCATCCTTAGTTTGACCTCGTTATATCGCTCGGTGTAACCCACCACTCAGGGGCTGGAGATTTTGTGCTCTATCAAAATGACCGACTCCAATCCAAAAGTGATAGCGTAGGGTGTTTCTCCTACTGGGGTTCGGACGATAGTATGGTAGGCCTAGAGAATGCCCGAGAAATCCTGCACCCATAACCCTTTTGATCTACATAGTCGTGTTTTGATTGTGTAGAGAATGGTGCGGTTGGTCACATCTACCTGACCATTCACTTGGGGGTGACCAGGAGACAAGAGTGATTCCAAATTCCCAATCTTGAGAAAAATTCCATAAATAAGTCATTGTCAAACTGCTTCCCGTTATCGGAAAAATGATGGCCTTGGGAATTTTGAAGTTGCACACCAGGTTTTTCCACTCTAAGTTTCAAATTTTTTCTTTGGTGATCGTGGCCAGGGGTTTTGCTTCTACCCACTTGGTGAAATAGTCGATTGTTACTAGCAGAAACTTTCGCTAGACCATACCCACGAAAAGAGGTTCGACGTATTCGATTTTTTACTAGGCGAAAGGCCACGGGCTGTTGATAGGCATCATTTATGTTGAACGTAGTTGCAGATGTAGGGCAAACCTTTGGAATTTACAGCATGCTTGCACGTACAGTTTTGCGTCGTACGTTACCATCGGCCAATAATACCCGTTGTAGATTATTTTCGATGCGAGTGACCGCCATCCAACTTAGTTCCCACACACTCTTTCATGAACTTTGGTCAGAATGTATTGAGCCTCCCAAGGGCCCAGGTTTCATGAATTCGGACCATGAAACAATCTTAGGTACAGGAGTCTATTTGTCATACATACTTGGAGGCCCTATATCGAAGTCTCTTGGCCTTTGTCGCTCAAGAGGGTGACATGCTCAATATACTACCGAATTGGTTCTATCCAACAAGGCAGAGTATCCATACCATCGATCGGGTTTACTTGCTCTACCTCGTCGATACTGGGTGCATGGAGAATCTCCACAAGATTATGTCGGGGACTTTTTGATGGCACAAACGAGGCTAGGTTGGCCAATACATCGGCATGGAAATTTTCATCTCAGGAAACCAAGGTGATGCTAGGAGAAGTTTATTCTTCCCATAGATCTCTTACATTATCCAGACGTCTCTCCATATTGGCATCTTTGGCTTGGTACTCCCTTTTCACTTGATTGACCACCAGCTGGGAATCATAAAACATCGAGAGGTTTGTTTTCCCCATGAACTTAGCTAACCTGAGTTCGGCTATCAACACCTCATATTTTGGTTCATTGTTAGTGGCCTTGAAGTCAAGTTTGAGCGAGTACTAGATTTATTTTCTTGTGGGGGTAGATAAAACCAACCCTGCCCCGCTGCCATTTCGGTTGGAGAAACCGTTGGTGAACAACCTCCACCCAAGCAGGGTAAGGTCTTCGTTTGGACTCTCGTTCGTAATGATAGCGCTTGATTGGCTTGCTTTGGGCGACTAGGCCTAGGTAGTCCCCTTCTGGCTAGATAGAGTTGTTGCTTCTAGTGGAGATTCTTCGGCGAATGTGAACTCAGCAATGAAATCGGCCATGACTTGACCTTTAATAGCCGTGTAGTAGCTGAAGTTGATGTGGAACTCACTGAGCTCAAAGGACTATTTAATCAACCTCCCGGACGTGTCCGCGGTGTGGAGTATCTGGCGTAGAGAATGCCTAGTTAGCACAACTATGGGGTGAGCCTAGGTATTCTCTACCTACCGATTTCGCTGGAAATATTGCCTTATTTTATAGGGAGGCCACCAGCCAGGTGGGTGCTAACTTTTCCATCCTGGAGTACCGAACATCGGCAGGTGCCAAGACATAACTAGAGTAATAAACTGAGCTCTAGCTGGCCCCTACCTCTGGATCAAAGCGGTACTCACAGCCTTTGGAGATATGGCGAGGTACAAAAATAATTCCTCTCCGATTATTGGCATGGTTAACAACAGGGCGATTGCAAGATAGTGCTTCAGCTCTTGGAAGGGGAGCTTACATTGTTCTGTCAATTCATAAGTCTTGTTTCCCCTTAGCAACTTGAAGAAGGTGAAACACCTATCACTTGACCAGGAATTGAAGCGGCTTACGGTTGCCACCCTTCCTGCCAGGCTCTGGACTTCCCTCTTGGTCCTCAGGAAAGACATTTCCATGATGTCCCAGATTTGATCCAGGTTAGCATCTATTCCCCTTTTGAGACCATGAATCCCAAAAACTTACCGAAAGCCACTCTGAAAATACACTAGGAAGGGTTTAGCTTCATTATGTGTATCCAGAGAATATCAAACCATCTTTAGAGATCAACGATGTGCTGCTTGGCCAATAGACTCTTGACAAGCATGTCATCTACATACACCTCGATAGACTTCTGATCTCGGACGTGAACATCTTGTTCATAAGGCTTTGATAGGTCGCATTAGCCTTCTTTAGTCCGAATGAAATCACCTTATAATAGTAGGTAGGCTTATCCGTTGTGAATAACGTTTCTAGGCAATTGGGAGGGTACATTGGGATTTGATTGTACCCAGAGAATGCATCTAGGAAACTCAAAAGTTTATACCCAGCGATGGCATCGATCATCATATCCATCCTCATATGGGGAAAAAAGTCATTGGGACATGTTTTGTTAAGGTCTTTGTAGTCAACGCACATCTGCTACTTTTCTCCTGCCTTCTTGGCTAAAACCACGTTAGCCAACCAATCCAGAAAGGTAATTTCCTCAATCACCTAGATGTCTATCAGTTTCTGAGTCTCTTCAACGATAATAACGTGTTTCTACTACTGAAACTTCTTGCATTTTTGGCAAACAAGTAGGTAAGCAGGCTTGATGAACAATCGGTGCATGGCTACTCAAGGATCAATCCTTGGAAAGTCAAAGTGAGACCATGCAAGGACGTCTTTATTTTTCTTGACAAGTTCCTTTAAAGCTTGCCTCATCTCAAGAGCCATCCCGGTATTGATCTTTATTGTCTTGGCACTGTCCTTAAGGTGGACTTGGATGGAGAGTAGATTCTCATTGGGCATGGGCATGCTCTCTCCCCCCCCTAGGATCTTCCACAAGCAAGTGCCCCAACTCATCCCGCAAGGGTGTGATTCTGCGCACCTCTTGTGATTGCTAATCTTCCGTCGGCAAGGGTCGGGCTTGACCATTTCCATGAAGCATTCTCTGGCCGTGGTCTAGTCTCTCCTCACCATACCAATCTCTTCTTCTATAGGGAACTTTATGGCCAGGTGGTACGTGGAGCATTCGAATTTGAGAAAACTCATGGCAGGTCGTTCGAGTATGGTGTTATATGCAGACGGGTAGTTCACGACCAAGAACCGAAGTCATACGGTGGTTCTACTGACTTCTTCTCCAAAAAAACACTAAAAGGTCGACCCACCCTAGGGGTTGGACCGTTCCCGCCCCTACTCCCATGCCGGCCCACGAAGCCCACTAGAGGAGAAGTTACTAGAATGAGCTTACCATGGTTGATTTTATTTTTCCTAAGCATCCGTTGAAAATGATGTCAACGGATCTCCCGTTGTCCACTAGTATCTTTTGGACCCAGTAATTGGAGATCACAGTCGTGATGACTAGGGCGTCATCGTGGGGGAAATGTAAACCTCTGAGATCCTTGTCGGAGAAGGTGATAATGGTGTCGGGCACCGTGGTCACTAGGAGCTCTCCACTACTTCTTTCTTCCATTTTCTTAGAGACCCAGAGATTCTCATTTCAAGCACCGCAGGAGGCTCCGCCCAAGGCTAACCATCCACGGTTTGTTTAGATTTCTCCTTCAATCCTTCTGAAGTCGTAGGGCCTCCTTCTCTCGCCGTCCCTCTGCTCGAGAGTAGTTCACATCTTCTTTCTCCTTCCCAATTATCTTCACGAACATAGCGCTAGAGATAGACACGTTATATCAATTTTTTAATTTCTTCTTTCACCTGGTAACATTCATCCCTGGTGTCATCGTGGTCCTTGTGGAGCTCATAATATTTGCTTGTGTTTTTCTCCCTTCCCTTAGCAGGGCCAAGCTCCTTCTTGTCTGTATCCCATAGAATTATTGCCACGGGTAGCATTAGGAGTATAAGCTACTCAGACCACCAGGCTGGGGCTCACCTGTCGTCTCTCAATCTTCCTTTTGCTTTGAATTTATTGCTCTCTATCAATGGGGATTGTCTCTCTTCTCTGACGTCTTCTCGTTTCTTGGGTACTTTAGCATTAACCGTTTCCTCTATTAGGGAGTCTGACTCACTGAAACGCTTCCCCGAGGCAAGGCATCGTCCAGGGTCCACGCAGGATTTTTGGCGAGAAAGTAGAAGTACTTTCTCTTCCTTAATCCACTCATGAGATTGGCAAGGGCCATATTATTATCTAAGCGGTCAACATCTCTAGCCCCCTCATCAAAGCGGTTGAGGAACTGATTGAGTGCATCATCCTCGCCATGCTTAAGAGTGAAAAGATGCATGGAAGTTTTGGCTTTCTTACAACTACATTTGAATCTAATATGGAACTTTCTCTCAAAGTTGGTAAAACACGAGATGGAGTGAGGAGGGAATGTAAGATACCATTAACAAGCTCTACCTTGTAAGGTAAAGGGAAAATATGTGAAATGTAGGGCATCATAGGCTTCCTAAAGGTCCAGGATCATCTTGAAGGTGGCTACATGGCCGATAGGGTCCTTCATTCTATCATAAGGCAGCATTTGGTTAGACGGGTAAATGAATCGGTGAGGCACCAGTTAGTCCAGGATATTTCTGGTGAAAGCAGGGTGAGTTGGGAGCAGCGTCTCCTTCCTGGTGCCTTCTGCTATGGCTTGCACTCTGACCTCCATTTCATCGAGGTAATTCTCCAGAGTAAAGGTATGTTCCTGAAGAGGGTACCACTCTCGAACCTGGCGTGGCCATGATTCAGCATGGGAGCCTTCGCGTTGGAGGAGATAGAGACCTTTGACGGCGCAAGTCTTTTCCAGGTGGATATAGTTTTCCAGGGGCTCATTGGAAGAGTTGTGCATGCACTCCGCTCCAATGAAGGCCTGTCCAATAAAATACAAATATGCCTCCTGGCAAGAGCCTCCTCGTTGAAGCAAACGAGCTCCCTCCGGAGGTGGCCGAAGAGGTTTCTAAATTACATTCACCAATTGTGCGATATGATGATTCAGCTCAATTCTTAATTTTCTCAAGACGATCTTTCCTGTGCACCTGCATGGGGCCGGGTGCAAGAGGATTCATTGACACTTCTTGGAGAGGTAAGTTATTAGACTGCGATTCTCGTACTGGCAGAGGATTTTCTCTCAAGGTGATAATCTTGGAGTGAGTGAGCATGAAAAGAGAACTATTGAAGCACACTGAGAGGAAACACAACTTTGACCATGGTTCCCACAGACGGTGCCAACTGATATTGCCAAAAAATGGTAACATGATAAATTTATAGATCTGCCCTTGCTTGCCCTCATCTTGCTACCTCCAAAGGGATTCCTGCACTAATTCTTTGCACATGAAGGTGATCTCAGCAAAAGACTTCTAGCGTGGGAGTAAGTATCTAGTGGCGAGAAATATGTAATTGAATGTCGGATGTAATGTTGTGTGATATCACGTTAGACATCATACCTAGACCCTTATCTTACCCCAAGTATTTATACGATCCCCAACCAGTCTTGGAGAGAGAATATAGTGTATCGTCACCAATTTTGTTAAGGCGTAATGATTGCTCTGTCCTTTACACGTCCTCCATGCCAAGAGAATATTCTCCGATAATTTGGTGATGAGTCACCGTTTAGCGGTTAGCGTTGAGCTCCATTTACACCCGGCGACAGGACCTTTTTCGAGGATGGATCCTGGGCTTTTTCGAAGGCATTGCTCTTCCCCTAGGAGTTTGGACTATTGGAGGTAATGGGACTAGGTCCAGAACTATCATAGCCTAAGCCTCTAGTGATGGGCCATCTGGGCTTTCGGAGTGAGCAGCCCATGACCAACTTCCCCACCATCATTTTCCATTCTCAATCAATAAACATTTTCATTTATATGCATACCTCAATTTGAGGAGTGATTACCATATGTATTTACCAAAAAAAATGATCTTCTAAATTATCAGATGTTTGTCCCAAATGTATTCACTATTTTCATCGTCAAATTATATAACAATAATTACCATTTCACTATCTTTAAAATGAGATATCAATCATTTTTCTTTTAGCATTGGATATAAATTCATGTTATATTCAACATGTTATCCATTATAAGACGAAAAAATACATTTGTTACATATGTATGTTGGTGTTACGTAAAATATGAATTGCTTCTAAATTAGGGTATGTCTTCCGCAAAGTATACAATCATAATTTTCGTCTTTTGTTTGGATGTGGAATATAACATTCATTTTTTTAAGAATTATATAGAAATGCATGTTATATTCAACATGGTATGCATTACAAAATAGAAAAATAGATTGTTACATTGTCTATTGGTATTACATATAACATGAACTGCTTGTAGACTAGGTATATGTCGTGCACGAAACACACACTCATAACCTTCTTCCTTGTTTGAATGTTTATTATAACATTCATTGATTAGGATGCCTGTTGTTCGTGAAAATTATTTTTTTGTTAATATTGTTGAATAAGGAAAACTATTAAATTTTGCAGATCGTTCTAGGGTATTTGGTTATGCATTTTTTAACCCTTTTAAAATTATGATTAAACATTTCAAAGTTGGGATTAAACAGTTCAAAAAGTCAAGTCAATAAGATTAGTTGGTTTACTCGCAAACAATTAGTATTAATTAATAATTTGATTTTTAATATAGGTCTGCCCAGTAATTTTTCTTATTTTTATATAGGATAATTGGTGAATACTGAATTATCTCAGTTATACAGTCTAATTTAGTTTGGGGATAATTGGTGGTTAGTCCCAAACAGCATGTGTAATCTGTTATTAGTCATATTTAAAATATAAGTTTTGATTTAGTCCCTCACGCTTATGTAATATTAGTTACACATATATATGTAATATTAGTTATAGGTTACAAATTACACGTAACTATGTTACATGTACTTTTCTACACGCAAGTTAAATACATACAACTACGAGAATGCAACGCTTATATTGGGTCTTCTGTCTTTTTTAATATGCGGGACTAAAATACAAGTTGTAATTACATATGTGACTTTTTTTAAAATTAAGAGTAAAATAAGTTTTTAAAAATTAAGTTACAATTAATTCTTTAATTATGTTTCATCTTGTTTTTTACTCAATAGTCAATACTCTCTTATATCTCCAATACTTTCAATTAAGTTTTACATCATTGATTGCCAACGCCACCCTCTGCCACCACTCGCCACCAAACCTCAAGCCTCCGGTAGATGAAGTCTGGGCACTGGGCACTGAATTTCTTTTAGTCACATGTAGCTATTTTTTTAGTTTGTGACTATTTTTTATTGTACTTTTTAGTAACATTTTTATGTGTTTTTGGTTATATTCTAATATACTTTTTTAGTTATATTTTTAGTGTATTTTTTAATTACATTCATGTAATGTTTTTACTACTGGCAACCAAAAATATTGAAAAATTAGTTAAATGTAACTTAAAAAAATTCCAACGATCAAAAAAATTACTAAAAAGTAATTGAATATAACTAAAAACAAATCTAAATGTTAGAATAGCAACAACCAGTGGCCGACTGTAGCCAGAATCCAACGTCCGTATGGTGACCAGTAGCCGTGGGGCGGCAGTGCTCGACGTAATCCTATTAGGAACATCAGTGTTTTCATAAATTCTGATAAATAAGACTAAAACTAAAGTAATTATTTGTTTTAAGAGTTTTTTTTTTATTAATTTAGTGTTATTTTTAGGACCTCCCACTAACTACGCCTTAATTGCGTGAAACATGGAACCTCTACAAAAAGAACTTGAAGGGAGCTCCAATGGCCCCAAATCTCAATAAAATAATCAAAGTCAAGAGAGCACCACGATCATCTATCAGAGAATTTGTTTCATCTTCTATCCCAATTCAAAAAATAGAAGGATTCGCTCAAAGATGAATCAATAAAAATAAAGCGTGTTGGCCCAAAGAGCTACCCAAGAGGAGGGTCAGTAAGGTAGTTACTAAATTTAAACAAATAACTCCTTAAACACAAATAATCAATTTCCTTAAATCAATTATTTTCTTGATACGGCGCGAAAATGTGTTTAATTCCAAATGCACATCCAAATACAATATAAGAAAATAATCAATGCAGCACACAAGAATTTATCCTAGTTCAGCAAGCTACTTTTACCTACATCCAGTTCTCCAAACTCCATGGAGATTTGTAATCCACTAAACTCCTCGATTCCATTACTAGATAGTAACTAAACCCTTACAATTCTCGATTCTTTTCACGGGCTCATAATCAACCTTTACAATCTCTTATTCTTTTCACATGCTAAGAATCAACGTACTACTATATCTTTTTCATAGGTTTAGGACAAGCCTTTATAATCACACTTTAATTTAATTACAAGATGAATCAAAACCTAGTTTTTTTTAAGTGAAAAAAAAATTACCTAATATTTTTGCAGGACAAAGATCAAACCCTAATTTAACTCAATCTCGTAGATCTCTATAAATAGACCTAGAACTAGACCTTTAAAGGCTAGTTTTCAAAATATATGTCAATTAATTACATCCCCACACCCCATATATCCCATATACTTAAAATAGATATGTTTCGTTTAAAAATACTCTAGGAAAAACAGATTTTGGTCCTTAAAACTTTTTTAATTCAAAATAAATCAAAATAGGAAGTATTAAAGCACTTTAATTAAAAGAAAATTTAATTAAATGGCCCAAATTAATACGGATCATAAAATATATCAGTATATCAGAAATAGACCCAAATCCCTTAAAAGCATCTCTTGGAATCATAAAAAACGATATGATTTGACCAAAAAACCAAAACAATAAAAATATTGACTGAATCAATCGGTTAACCGGCCATACACCTCTGTCGACCACCCTGTGCCAAAGGCTAAACTTAATCGTTAGCCTTAACCCTATCGGTTAACCAATAGGATCAATATCCTTCACCAATTTCTCCATTTCAGCTAATGTTTTATTCGGTTGACCGACCCAATATGTTTGTTGACCGAATTGATCTAAGGCTTTACTCCTTTACACATTTTGGTTATTGTTTCCATCGGTTGACCGACTCCTTTTTCTCGGTTGACCAATTGGATCACAATATCTCAATTTCTACTTCCAAAACACACTATTTTGATAAGTCGACCGACCCCTTTTGCCAGTTGACTGAATTTACCCGAAAACTTAACATTTTATGCTTTAAAACACATTTTTCACTTAGGTCATTTATCAAAACCATTTCACATATGGCGCACATAAAAAATCACATTTTAGGATCTTAAACTTATCACTCTTACTAGGACACACATAAGATTAAATTATTTTAAATGTTGTGTGTTATCCTAATTCGAGTTGCATCAAGAGTATATAGGTAAAGAGTTATTTTTACCTAATTTTCTTCAATGTCTTCAAAACTCTTTACGTCTGTATCAATTTCATCTTGCACCTGTTACATTTGCTTTAATGATTCTTCTTCTTAATCAAAAGCATGGAACTTTAAATTGAAACACTGATTAAACTATTAGTTCCACAAAAAATATCAACACTTAATTGTTTATCAAAACCTTGGATTCAACAATCTCCCCATTTTTAATGATGTCAATTAACTTTGATATTTTTTTCAAAAACATAATGTAACCATGCTCCCCCAAAATCCCAAGACAAGTATTTAAAATCTTTTAAGCACGTTAATGAAAACATATTGAAAATTTTAAATTTTTCAATATAACCTCCACACAATTTCTCCCCTTTTAATAAATGCAATGCTTAGGCTAACAAATTCATTAAACATCAACTTCTCCCCCTTTGTCATCTCAAAAAAGTGGAGGCGGAAATAACACTTTCAAATATTTTCTTTGATAAAATTTTATTCCATAAAAACACATCAATTTTTAAAGGTTGAATTCAACAATATAAGTTCAAAAAATAATTTCTCACAAAATCACAATTTAAGATTTTTAATCCATATATCAAATTCACGTGGATCATCATAAGAGATAAATTGTAAAGCATTAACATCCATTCAATCCAATAAGTATTAAAATCCACCATACTAGGCTAACACTTCTTGGGCCTATTTAGTTCGAGCAAGTATCACAAATCCTAGATTAACTATTACTAACCAAGATACTAAGTTAGGATATGTCCAAATACAAAACATAAATAAAAGAATTAATGAAATCTAATGGAGACCCTGACCCATAAATGAGTAACATGGACCTAGAGGACTAGTGGCTGGTGGCTGCAAATATTGACCTCCAAGTTGTCCACTTGAGTAAAGAGGCATCGGCTAATGGTATAATGTAGATAGTCCTGCCCCTAATGGTCTTACCCTCAGTATGGCCTCCAAAAGACTGCTAACCTCCATATGATGGTTGCCTGCTAAACTACTGTTGCCCACTAAACTACTCCTGTCTTCCGGAGTGTTGTTGGCTTTGCATCATCATGAACATTTGTTCTATATTGCTTGTAATTCTCCCAAACCCATTTTCCACCGATACGCTTAACCCTCTTATTTCATCAGTAATTCTTCCAAATCCTTCTTCCATCGACATCCTCATTTCCATTATCTCATCATTTATTCCAGACACTCTCAAATCAATCACTTTAGTATATTGTTGAAACTTATCATATTGACTCTGAAGTTGATCAATTTTCTGATCAGTGCTTCATTCTTCCATTTCTTCATCTTCATTAACTATTCTCTCTCTTTCCTAACCTCCCTTTTTCACCCATCTATTTCCAACATATTCATGTCCCATCAAGGTTACACTTGTTACATTCAACCATGTTGCACTAGGCATAACAAATGCCTCATCATCAGGTTCCTTTTCAACTCTAAAATGCTCAAAAATTCTTTGAAGATCATCACCATTGGGTAATACCCTTGAGGGCACACTCAACTGATATTTCATATGTTCAAACATAATATGGGTCAAACCAAGACGTCTACCTTATACTATTTCATTCATCAAATATAAATCAAAATCATTTACCGTAGCATGACTACCTCCCCTAGGAACTATAGAGTAGGTAATTATAGAATGAAGAATATGACGTTCAAGACGCAATGACTCCCCATTATTCGCAATCATATTAAACTTACAACAGACCTTAAATGCCTTAATATTACCAACAAGCCAAAGTGTACTATTATATGGAAATACCTCTCCCTTTTTGAATTTCAAAATTTTTCCAAACTCCTCCATATCTAACTTAATATGAACTCCATTAACAAATGATTTCAATCTTCTCTCATCAAAAGAAAGATTATTATAGAATAGTTTTACCTAATGCCACATCCATGGATTATCTTGAGAGATAAAACATTTATGCTACAACTTCTTAATCATTTTCTCAACATCAATATTTTTCTTCATAAGATTAGCAAAATCAACGAGTTTAGAACGCACAACCTTACGATTCACGACTTCATTTACATATCTTTCCTCACCTTCTTTGGATTAGAACTTTATGGCATCAAAATTGGGTTTTCAGGGGCATGGTTGCTTTACTCTACCGTTTACCATTTTCTTCTCAAAATGATATTCACCAAGAAATTTTTAAACCCCAAATCATGAGAAGATCAAACCTAGATAATAGATCTAATGAAGCCCTATAAAAGAGGAAGAACACCAACCTTCTTTCTAATAAAAACACTCACAATGCATTGAGAACGATAGATCTATGCCCAAAATGTTCAAATCCAAGCCAAATATGAAGATCCCTTAGAGTTTTTTTTTTTTTTTAGGACTTTTGAGATCTTTGATGGTTTCCAAAGAGAGAAGATGGAAAAACAAGACGACAATAGAAAAGGGGCTCCAAGAAGTATTAACCCCGTAACGATCAGTTGACCAACCATTACTGGTCAGTTGTCTGACCAATTTAGAATCTGTCTCCAGTAGATTCGGAATCCATTGATTAACCAACAATTGATGTCGGTTGACCGACAGGTCTGCTTTCCTATTTATCCCACATTTATTCCTTATTTTTATCCACATAAATAATTAGTTCGAAAAACATTTTGTACCCATCAAATATTTTCAATATTTATTTTCACACACACCAAACATAAATAAATTAATTTGAAAAATGTGAAACATTGGTCTCCTTAACAAAATTAACATATTTAAATTTCAGGAAATTTGACATACCTAGTTCATCCTTGGGAGCAATTTGTGTGTATTCCTTTGATTGATTTTCGATTTCAAGTTTGTTATCCTTTGAATCAACCGATTTTTCTTTTGGTTTATTCACTTTTATAATGTCTTCCTTATGCACAATGGTTTTCTTCTAAAATGTTTCAGTGATGATCTCCTTACCTTTATAAGATGCTCTCTGTTGTTTTGTCTTGTTGTGATCTGCCACCAACTTATACGTCATCCTTTTCTCGTATTGATTCCTTGCTATTCTTTAAGGATAACCATTAATTGATCTCCTATACATAATTTGTTTCTTTCTAAAATTCTCATTGGTCTTTTAGATATCATCTTGATTCATCTTTTTTTGTTCAATGAATTTGGAATTCCTTTTCGGCATATAATATCCATTGTATGTTCTTGGTTGAGCAAATTCATCATTCATACTTGCATAAAAATTTTCTTTTCTATGTATCCATTTATTTCTGGATCCAACCAGGTAACCATGTAACGAGTAACACATTTTCTCAAAATGACAAAACTTTCCAAAATAAAATCATCTAGCATTTTTAGCACGTTCTTTAGGATAATCATGTTTTCATACGGGAGCAAGATATTGATAATGATATTGAGGATCTACTTTAGCGATTATTGGTTTTTCAACAAATTTAGGTCTCTCAATATCCTTGAATATATTTAGTACCTCATTAAGCTCTTTTTGAGTCTTTTCAAGTGACCACTCCAACGAACTAACGTTCACCTGAAGACCAAAATTCTTCTTATGCATAAATTCAAGATCATTCTTAAGAATTTGACTATCATTTTCAACAAAATGAATTTTAAAACGAGCTCTATCAAGTTCACACCTTACATTATCCAATTCAATGTTCAAGACCTCATTTAAAGTTTCAAGATTTTTCCTTTTAAAATCACTTTGTTGAAAATCTGAAATACTATTTTTCAAAACCTCGTTCTCTTCTTCCAAGAGAATCGATTTTTTCAAGCAACTTACCAATTTCAAATACAACATTTAAAAATTCAGCAGTTTCAAAGTACTTATCCAAGTTTTCTTTTTAAGAGATTTGGTGGTACTAAACTTTTATTTTCAAGAATCGCAACTTTTTACCCAAGTTTCAAATTTTCTTATCCAAAAAAACGTAAGTAAGGTCAATTAGCATCTCAATAGTCTTATTAGTATCATTATCACAATTTTTATCATTCTCACCAACAAAACTCTGATTATCAGAGCAAGCAAAAGATGCACTAATAACATCAAGAGACGCAGAAGATTTACATACAACATTATCATCAGTACAATTCATGTGATTGTGTTTAGCTAGGATGTTAAGCCAATCAAACTTAAACAAGCCCTAATACCAATTGTTATCCCAAAGAGCTACCCAAAAGGGGGGTTAACTAGGTAATTACAAAATTTAAATAATTAACTCCTTAAACACAAATAATCAATTTTTTTAAATCAATTATTATTTTATTATACAACGAAAATGAGTTTAATTGTATATCCACATCCAAACACAATAATAAAATAATCAATGCAGCACACAAAAATTTATTATGGTTGGAAAAACTATTCTTACCTAAGCCCAGTCTCCCGAACTCCACGGAGACTAGAAATCCACTAAACCCCTTGATTCTTTTACCAGCCAAAAACCAAACCCTTACAATTCTCGATTCTTTTAACAGGCTCAGAATCAACCTTTACAATCTTTGATTCTTTTTACATGCTAAGAATCAACCTACCACTATATTTTTTTCACAAGTTCAAAAAACCTTTACAATCACACTTTAATTCAATTACAGAATGAATCAAAACCTAGTTCTTTTCATGGAAAAAGAATAACGTAACCTTTTTGCAGGGCAAAGATCAAACCCTAATTTTTGTCACAAGAAAAAAATTGAAATCCTAGCTACCCTGACTAGACACTATCCCAAACGTGTCTAGTCCGCTCAAACTCACAAATACAAAAAATATAAGTTTCTTCCCACAAGGAGCTTCTACCACCTCAATACAAATATACTCGATTAATGGCCCGAATAATTATTACATGATAGATACAATGTGAGGCAAATTAAATTGAATTAGTTTTTATAATCATGCGATAATTGTTGATAGACATCAAATAATTCATCAAAGTTTAACTGACAAGAACTGGAACATTTAGTTACCTCATCTCCAGTGGTCATTAGAGCAAGTATAGATGAATCATCGCTACTTGATTTTTTAAAGCTTCTTAATTTTGAGTCATCCCAAGTGGCTTTCATAAACTTTTTCTTACTTTTTTTCACCGTTTTCTTTTTTTTTTTTTCTTTTTTTTATCCGTCTTTGGCTCGGGACAATCAGATTGAAAGTGACCGGTTTTATAACAATTGTAGCATTCAGCATTATTCATAGTGAAATTTTTCTTTTCTCAGAATGTTCATCGGGTCATCTTTCTGAAGTTGTTGGTAAGAAGCGTCACATCCTTTTCTTGTCCACTATCAGGACTTATATCATCATTGTTATCGTTTACCTCATTCTTGGGAGCTTTCAGTGCCATGGATTTCTTATTGTTGCTTCCTGATCCATCCTTGTATCAACGAATAGCTAACTCGTGGGTCATTAGGTCACCAATGACTTCATCGAAGTGTATTTAGTGAGATCATTAGCTTTCTCGATTGTAGTTATTTTTAGTTCACATACTCTGATTAATGATCTCAAAATTTTTCATACTTTGTCCTACATGGAATACAGCTTTTCTAGTGCTCCAAGACTGTTAAAGATATTGGTGAATCTAGTGTATATATCTGGAATTATTTTTGGATCATCCATTCTGAACAGTTTAAATTGATGGACCAAGGCATTGATTTCAAACAGTTTCGCTTGATTAGTTCTCTCACATGTGATCTGTAATGTATCCCATATTTTTTTCACCAATTTGCAACCTAAAACCCTATTATACTCATTTGCATCTAAAAAATCAAAAGGTTTATAGCTTGAGTATTAATAGATAACTTTTGTTTATCAATCGAATCCAGATATTCTTTCTTTTTAACTACTGCATTTTCTTTAAGAACATACAGACCATCCTCAACGACCAACCAAGCATCATAGTTGGTGTCTTGTAGAAAGGCAAACATTTTACCTTTCCAAAATGCATAGTTATTGCATGTAAACATAGGAGGATGATGCATAGACTATCCTTTCGTTAGAGTGTTTATGTGGTGTGCCATGTGATCCTTTTAGTTAGGATTTTAAGCTTATCGAGTTAAACCAGCTCTGGTACTAATTTTTTGCCCAAAGATCTACCCAAGAGATGGGTGAATTAGGTAGTAACAAAAATTTAAACAATAAATTCAAACACAAGTTATCAATTTTCCTAATTAATTGTTATCTTATTAAGAAATGGAAATGTGTTTAACTAAATGCACACCCAAGCAATCAGAAATATAATAACGTAGCACACAAAGATTTACCTTGGTTGAGCAAGCTACTCTTACCTACGTCTAATCTCTCGAGCTCCACAGGGATTTCGCAATCCACTAACCCCTTAATTCCTTTCCCAAGTGGGAACTAAATCTTTCTTGATTCTTTTCGCAGGCTCATAATGAAACTTTACCATCTCATACTCTCACACTATTATACTTATCCTTTTCAATAGCTTAGGAAGAATCTTATCTCACTCCAATTCTATTACAGAAAGAATCAAAATCTAATCTTTTAAAAGACTAAAGATTAATCTAATCTTTTTTACAGGTTAAAGATCAAACCTTAATCATTTTCTCAAGCTAAAGATCAAACCCTGACTTTAGACATCGTCTCAAATATGTCTAATCCACTCAAACTTACAAATACAAAAAATTCACAAGTTTTTTTCCTACATGAGCTTCTACCACCTCAATACAATTATACTTAATTAATGTCATAAATATTACGTGATAGAATCTATGTGAGGCACAAATCTAATTTAATCAATTTAATGGACAAATAGTAAATAATTGGATTTCAAAAATAAAAACCGTTTAAAAGATTTTTCAAGATATTAGATTTGAAAGCTATTTTTCTCAACAAAAAAAAAAAATATGCTTAATCCAAGTAATTAAACAAATCATCTAAAAAATAAATTAATTAACTTGGAAATATCTCACTGCGATTTCTTGAAAACGATTACGATAACACAGTTGAGAACACAGGCCAGTGACCAAAACTTTTTGTGCTTCGATCAAAAACTCTTTTGATAAAACTCACTTATAAACTTTAATGTGAAAAATCTCTCTAATAATAGCCAAAAGTTGAATATTTTTAATTATTGAATTTGAAAAACGCAGGTCTGTATATATAGACCTTTAACTAGACCTCCAACAGCTAATTTTCAAATTCCAAGACATTAAATAACCCTTTAATACCCCATATATCATATACCATCAAAATATGTATGTTTTATTTAACAATACTTTTAGAAAAGCTGGATTTGGTCCCCAAAAAAAATTTCATTCAAAACTCTTAAAGATAGCAAATAGTTTTACCAATTCAATTAAAAGAATAAATAAACATATGGACCAAATAAATAGGAAATAGATAATATATGATAAATAAAAGTAAAACTTTCAAATCCCTTAAAAACTCTTTGAAAATCGTTAAAAATAAGGAGATTTGGTTCAAAAACCAAAATAGTCAAAGTTGACCGCTTACTCTGCCGATTGACCTATCCCTACTCCCAGTTGACTGACCTTCCAACGGTAAGATTTATAACCATTCCTTTGCTTACAGTCGGTTGACCGACTGCCCAGTCGGTTGACCGACTGCCCAGTCGGTTGACCGATCGTCTAGTAGGTTTATTCTTTTTCTTTCGTTTTGGCTATTGGAATCGTTAGTCTACCGACCCTAACCATCGGTTAACCGAATTAGCCAGTAAATCACCCATTTAACTTCCTTAAATTACTGTTTTCGTTAGTCGACCGACCCATTTCGTCGATTGACCGAATTGACCCAAAAATTCGTCATTTTATATGTTAAAAATATTTTTCAAATTAAACTTTTTACCAAAAACATTTTTATGACTTAACACTTTATAAAAAAAACCATTTTAGAACATTAAACTTATCACTTCTTACTGTAACACAAATAAGATTATTCATTTTAAAGTGTCGTGCATGATTCTAATTTAGGTTGCATTTAGAACATAAAGGTAATAAGTTGTTTTCACCCAATTATTTTCAACATCTTCAATGCTCTGAAAATCTTCGTTATCTTCATCTTGCACCCGTCTTGAATTCATTTGATTCTTCAATATTGCTTCATGAATTCTTCACTAATTAATCTTTTTCGACCCATTCTTTTTCTTAATTTTAACCTATGGAATGTTTAATTTAAAACCACTCAATAAAAATATCAATTCCGCAAAATATTAACATTTAATTATTCATAAAAACATTAGATTCAACAGATATGATATCAAATCATGATGCATAGTGAATAAATTCAATTTAAAGAAACAAAAACTTTATCCAAAATCATAGAATATTTTGTTGCCAAAACTTCTCCACAAAGCATTCTACAACATTCCACCCCTCTTTATAAAATTGCCTCATGGAATATTAAAAACAAAACCAAACAAAAAAAATGTTTAAAAATAAAAAATTATTAAAGATAGAGATTTTTGCACATTGCACCCCTAGAGTTTTAGAGAAATGTCAGTTTAGTCCATATTCTTTCACTTTGAACACATTAAACCCGTAAGTATCCAAATCGTGTCAAGACAATCCTTTCGTCTTTTGTTTGACACGTGACTCATTTATGTCATAAAAAATGACAAAGTGATTCATTTGGGCTAACTTGACACGATTTAAAACTTTAGGGTTTAATGTATTTAAATTAATAGTATAGGGACAAAAATAAGATTTCTCCCAAACTTAGGGATAAAGAGTGTAAGAACCTCCTAAAAAAAGGCATTCAATATTCTATAAAATCAAGAAATCGGCCCCTCAATTGGGCCCTATCTTCGTCCTTTGTCTCATTAAAAGCAGCATTCATATTATTTCTTTCTTAAGATTACGCAAAGGACATATGCTTGACTTGAACATGTGGCATTGTGGGACATTCTAACAATTGTGCGTTTTCCAGTTAAATACGTTTTGAATCCTTTATTTTTAGAACTATGATACATGTTGATATATTTTTATTTTTGCGACCTGAATTTTCAGAATTTGTTATATGTTAGAATATTGAGAAAATTATCAAATGATTTCAATAAGAGTCCAAATCTAACGAATGATCCATCAACTTTTTAATAGAACGAATGGTCCATAACTTACAGAATTGTATTACCGATTAGTCTCAATTTCAAATCCAAAATTAGATTTAGACGATTTTGCTCTTCCGCAATATTGAATATAATATGTTGATTATAACACATATATAAATTTCGTGTTGAATATAACACAATGTGATTTTTTTATTGAAAAAATCATTTTTCTTTTCTAGATTTTTATTTTTATTTTCTATATATACTATACCCCCCAAAAAAAAAGAGATAAAAATAAAAAAACAAGAGAGTAAAAACTAGAAATAGAAAATATAAAATAGACAGAAAAAATACTATGTCGCGAGAGTATTTATATTAATAGATTGTGAAAAAAATATCAAATTGAATTCAATATGATGTGAAAATATGAATGTGAATTTCTTGTTGAATATAATACGAATGTGTATTTTTTATGAAAATTGATGAACGTGATATCATTTTGAAGATCTTATTCATATGAATCTAAATATATAATTAGATCATAAAAAAAATACCATGTTACTTTGCATGTGCCCATCAAAAATTTATATTAATTCAATTTTTTTATGACGTGTAAAAGCACTATATAAATATATTAAATAAAAAATAATAAACATAAATTTGGAGTTCACAATCCATTTTTAATAGTTTTAGACTTCTAAGATCACTTCAATTTTTTTTCTTTTTACTTAATAGTGTTTTGAATTCTAGTAAATATTATCATTTGAAAGTATGTCACTTTATTTATAAATCACAACATGAAGAAGCAAAACAAGAGTGTGTGTATTTTATATGCATTCTATTATTATCCTTTTTTGCTTGATTTATATTACTCAATATTTTACTTGTTCTTCTTTTTCATTTATTTTTTTTTTTCTTTTTTCTTTTTGGTTTCTATTACATATGGACTAACAAAAAAATGAAAGGATTAAATACTAAGAGGTAAAATTTGAGTACAATCAAATTTTAAAAATAAAATTTTTCAATATTTTTTTCTTTATCTTCAATTTTTCATTTATTTTTTGTTTTACGTTTTTTATTTTTTGATTTTAGGTTCTATTATAAACTACAGACTAATAGAAACTGGATATAGTAAAAGATAAAATGCAAGTAAACTCGAATTTTTAAGGGTAAAATCTGTAATATTTTATTTAAAAAATGAACATGTAAATTGAGAGATGATTACTCCTTATCGAATATATGAATGTTAAAACATTACAACGTAGAAGTCAGTTATGCTCGAATTTTAAGAGTAAAATCAATAATTTACTCAATTTGAAGATTGAGTCAATTAATTGGAGCACCAATTTAGATTTCTTTTTTTGAATTTGAGAATTAATTGAAAAATAAAATATAACGAAAACTACAAGGATAGAAAGTGTAGTAATTTTGTTAAAATTGTAACTATTAGCAACTAAGATCAATCAAGACTAAAATTGATAAATTTAAGAATATTAAGAAAATAATAACAATATATATTTTAGAGTAATATGAAAATATCGAAAGTTAGGAAGAATAATACGAATGTGTTTAAAGTTACGTGGGTGTATTCATAATTTTGACTAAAGAGCATAAAAATTGCAGGGAAAAAAGAGAGAGAGAGAGAGAGAGAGAGAATTGACAAAAAAAAAAAAAAATACAAATTTGCGTTGAAAAATGCGAGATTAATTTGACCTTTTTTTCGTGCATAAAACATTATATAAATACATCAAATGCACAAAAAATAACAATAAACGTAAATTTGGAGTTTACAACTCCCTTTTTAAGTTTTACGCTTTTGAGCTCACTGCATTTTTATTTTTTCTTCTTGTATATTGATATTGTCTCCAATTTTGGTTGATATTATCATTTGTAGTTATTGTCACTTTACTTATTATCATTTGTAGTTATTGCCACTTTATTTATAAATTACAACATGATGGAATCAAAAGAACAGAGCAAAACGAAACATAAATTTAATGTTTATTTTTTTCTCCTTAAATTTAGATAGCTTATCGTTTTATTTTCGTTCTTTATTTTCAATTTGTAGTTGCCAATTTTTTATTTTTTATAACTGTGTTTTTTTATTTTATTTTTTTGTGTTTGTTTTTATTGTATTATTGTCTTCTTTTTTTTTTTTCCATTATTCAATATGTTTTTTTCCTTCATTTTCTCTTTTACATTTATTTTTTATTTTTTTGTTTCTACTATGTAAAAGTGAAAATATTAAATATTAAGAAGTAAAATGTAACTACATTTAAATTTTAAGGGTAAATCTATAATATTTTATTTGGAAGTTGAATGACAATTGCTTATTTATAAATATATTAATATTAAAATATTAGGAAGTAAAAATTAACAAAATTTAAAATTTAAGAGTAAAATCAATAATTTATTTAAACTTGAAAATTGAGTTGATTAGTTTGAATGTTTTCTTTCTTTAAATTTGACAATTAATAAAAAGATAAAATGTAAATTGCAAAATAAGAAGTGGGTTGTTTGTTTTTTTTTTTTTTGGTTAAAAATGTGATACTTAACAGATGAGATCAATCAATTGATCTAAAAATGATACATTTTGGAGTAATATAAAAATATTGAGAAGATAAAAACAATATATATTTTGGAATAATTTAAAATATTAAAATTTAGGGAGAAAAATGTAACTATGAATAAACTTCAAATGGTGTATTTATAGTTTTAACTAAGAAAAGAAAAGTTAATTAAAAAAGGACAGAGTAGGAAAGAAAATTACCAAATTATCAACGCCTCATAAAAAGGACAAAATCAGAAACAAAATTACAAAATTGCCATGAAATTGGTAATTAAGCCCCATTTGGTAACCGTTTCCATCCCAGAAATTCTCATCCCATTCCCAGATTTTTGAAATTTTCTGTTTGAGAATAGCGTTTGGTAATTTTTGTTCCCGTTCTCATTTCATTCTCATTTAAGAATTGTGCCCACTTTTTTTTTTTTTTAAAGAAATGAAAAACAAAAAACCTTCTCAGCCTCTCTTTTATTTATAATTATAGATATATGGGTAAGGTCTTTAAATGACTGGATGAGGATACACATTGAATTCAAGTAAACATTCTTAGATTATATATCCAAAAAAAAAATGTTAAAAAAATAAAAAGTTATTGAAGATAGAGCTTTTTGCACATTTCACCCCCTAAAGTTTTAGAAAAAATTTACTTTAGTTCTTGTTCTTTCACTTAGAACACATTAAACCCTAAAGTATCCGAATCGTGTCAAGACAATCATTTCGTCATTTTTATAAAGAAATTTACCTACATGGGTGATTTTGTGTTTGACGCGTAGTTCATTTCTGTCATAAAAAATGACAAAATTATCGATTTTGACTGACTTGACACAATTTAGAAACTTTAGGGTTTAATGTATTTAAATTAAAAGTATAGGGACTAACGTAAGATTTCTCCAAACTTTAGGGGTAAAAAGTGTAAAAACCTCTTAAAAATAAAATTTAAAAAAGAAAAAGGCATTCAATATTCTATAAAATCAAGAAATGGGCCCATCATTAAAAGCAGCATTCACATTTTTTCTTTCTTAACTTAAGAGGAAGCAAAGGACATATGCTTGACTTGAGCATGTGGCATTGTGGGACATTCTAACAATTGTTCGTTTTCCAATTAAATACGTTTTGAATCCTTTATTTTTAGAACTATGATACATGTTGATATATTTTTTCCTGAATTTTCGGAATTTGTTATATGTTAGAATATTGAGAAAATTATCAAATGATTTTAACAAGAGTCCAAATCTACCGAATGATCTATAATTTACGGAATTGTATTACAGATTAGTCTCAATTTCAAATCCGAAATTAGATTTACACTATTTTGTCTTTCCATCATGTTGAATAAAATATGTATATGAATTTCGTATTGATTATTACATGAATGTGAATTTTTAATAAATGAAAAAATCATTTTCTTTGCTAGATTTTTTTTTTTTTTTTTCTAGGTATACTATACCAAAAAAAAAAGTGAAAACTAGGAATAGAAAACATAAAATAAACAAAAAAAAATATTATGTCGCGAGTGTATTTATAATAATAGATTGTGAAAAAAAATATCAAATTGAATTCAATATGATGTGAAAACATGAATGTGAATTTCATGTTGAATATATCACGAATGTAAATTTTTTATAAAAAAATTAATGAACGTGATATCATTTTGAAGATGTTATTCATACAAATATGAAGATATAATTAGATCACAAGAAAAATACCATGTTGAATTCAATATGATATGAAAAACTAAAAAATATCCGAAATAGCATGTTGAATATAATACGAATGTGAAAATTAAAAATTCTAAAAGTAGCATGTTGAATATAACGTGAATTTGTATTTTGATGAAAAAAATAATGAACGTGACATCTTCTTGAAAATCTTATTCAGATAAATCTGAATATATAGTTAAATTATGAAAAAAAAAAAAAAATACCATGTCGAATTCAATACGATGTGAAAAATGATTTAGTGGGTAGTTTTCTTAATTTATAAGGATCCTTGGTAACTGCACCTAGAATATTTTAAGGAAAATTATATCTTTGGTTGCTAAAATCTAGAGTGGGTGTCTATGTGAATCTTGAAATTTTTCAAATTGCACATGATCCCTCAACTTCCACACAATCTCGCTAACTTAAAAACTTTGTTTATGATTTTAAATGAAAAATGAATTGTTCTCAACACATGTCATTCTAATAGGGATATTTTCGTCATTTTATCGCTCTATTAGATTTAAAGAGTGACAAAGGAAAACTTAAATCGTAATTAGGAAAAAACAAATTTGGTTTAGTAGAGTAATGAAATGACGAAAATATTCTCACTAGAAGGTTGTCATGCTGAGCAAATTTGATTTTTCATCCAAAACCATTGACAACATTTTTAATTTTGTGCGGTTGAAACAAATGAGAAACTTGAGAGACCAAATTGTAATTTAATTTTTAATTCTCCCTCATATATTAATACAGTATTTGGTTTAATTTTTATTTTTTTTTTATAGATTTTTAATTTTTAATTCATAATTCAAATCCTTATTCGTTTTCGTTTAAAAATTAATTGCTTCAGGAAGTGTTGAATTCAACATTATCAAACATAATCAACAGCAGTGTTTACAACATCGTTGTGTTATATTCATTCTTTATTTGTGCATAACTAGATTCAAATCACAACCATTTGTATACATTTTATTGTAGAATTTTAGGATTGTTGAACATGATATTGAATTCAAAATTATACGCAATGCTCAATATTTTAGTAATTATATGAACTTTTTATTTGTTAATTATTTTTGGTGATGTTGAATTCAACACAAAAAAACAAAAACATGAAAAATAAATAAACAATTTTAGCATCATTTTGAAGCTCACAATCAATAATTTGTATTCATTAGAATCAGATGATCATCCACAAAACAAATATAATAAACCTTGATAAATTTTAGAGATTATTAATCACTAAAAATCACCAGATGCAGATGACCAACGACAACAAAATAAACCAAAAATAAATCTCAATAACCAATTCAATGTTCATCTCAAATCGAAAAATCATAACAAACAAATATATCAAAACACCAACAAAAAAAACACAAAAATAAAATAAAATAAAATAAAAACCATAATCATCATCCAACAATGACTTCCCAATCCGAAAAATCATAACAAACAAATGTATCAAAACACCCAAAAAAATCAAAAATCCAAAAAAAAAAAAAAAGGAAAAAGAAGAAGCCGACAACAACGAAGAACACATAATCATCATCCAACAATGGTTTCCAATGGAGAGATGACCTACTCCCCTTCCATTGCTCTTTCAATCCACACCCCACTCTCATCACATGGAAAGAAGGTGAGCTTAGGGCACTTCACCTTCTCCAAATAAACCAACTTTGGAAACAACTCTTGAAGCCCTCTCCAATCCATCTCCATTTCATCCAAATACTTCAACCTCAACCTCTCCACTCTCCACGCCTCTTTCTTCACCAAAACCGACTTTCCATCGTCACTCAACTCCAGAAAATGACCCAAATCACAAAGCTTCCCTCCCCTGATGTATAGCCTCTTCAAGCGCTTCAAATTCGCCGGCTTCAGCCATTCTGGTGCCATTTCTTTTGGAAAACATTGAAGATCGAGCTTCTCTAGTTGGGGAGGAAGCGTTTTAGGTTCTTCGGTAGTCCCAGTGGTTGATATTGATGTTAATTTTGCCCCCTTTTTGCCTTGTTTACAGCTTATTTTTATCTCACCTCGCGATTTTGTTCCATCTTTCTCTTGTTTAGAGCTTGTTTCTGCTCTATCTTGTGACTTTTCTCCAACTTTAGAGCTTGTTTTTGTCTCACCTTGTGATTTTGCTCCATCTTTCTCTTGTTGTTGTTGTGAAGAGCCTCTACCCCAAGCAATGGTTAGCTTCAAAAGCTTTGGAAATTTTTGAAGCTCCTGGAGTTCACTCCCCTCTGGAAACTTGGTCGAACAGGTGTCAATACTTAGTTTTTTTAGCTTTGGCAATTTCACCAAATCCGCGATGGTGCACGAGTGTTCCTTTGTTGAATCCCCAATCACAAACCCTTTAAGAACTTGAAGATTCAAAAGTGAAGAGAGCTGTTTTGGCATTTGATCCAATAAGTAGCACTGGGACACGTCCAAATGCGTTAAGCTCTTGAGGAACCCAATTCCACCATTGATGACCTGGAGGTTGTGACAAGCCCTTAGATCGAGGATCTTTAGGGTCGAAAGGGAAGAAATTGATTTGGGTATTTCAGTAATTTGAGATACACCATGGAGGCTAAAGAGCTTCAAATGGTTCATGCTCTCTAACCCATTCAAGAACTCTGTTCCCTCCGCCAAAACGTGGTGGGTGGCCGATTCTTGCCACTTCCCAAGGCAAAGAACATTGATGTTTCTCATGTTGGAAAACCATTCTCGCTTGAATTCGAGGAACCCTTCGTTGAGATTGAACAACATGTGAAGCTTACCGAGATTACGGCTGTTAACCAATCCCTTGCCCGATAAACATGATCGAAATGAGGTTGAGAAATCCTCTGTTGCATCACCCTTTTCATTGAAATCGAAGAATTTAGCTCTTTTGGCTAAAATTATGAGCGATGATCGAACGAAGGGATGCATTTTGCATCGATCGATCGTGTGGCCTCGTTTTTTGGAGATTGGTTCGACGAAACCCAATTCGATGAGTCTGCGGAAGAACTCATTGGCATGGTCTTCCTCTGTTTCATTAGTGTTAGGGTTTATAAGGCCTTCACCAATCCACCAGTAACCCATTAACCTCTTCTTTATGATCACATTTTCTGGGAAAACAGAGAAACAGAGCAAGCAAAGCTTTAATTCTAATTCTTATTGATTGTAACGAACCTCGAAATCTTGAAAGGGAGGGGAATTTTCGAAGATGGTGCTACTGTGTAACTGAGGAATTTTGTCGAACAGCTTGGCGTCAACGGCGTCTTTGCTTTTTGATTGCTGGTTTTGATTTGTGTATTTATCATCTGAATGTTTCGGGGGGATTTTGAGC
The DNA here is from genome assembly GCA_016647705.1 of Eucommia ulmoides. Lineage (NCBI taxonomy): Eukaryota > Viridiplantae > Streptophyta > Magnoliopsida > Garryales > Eucommiaceae > Eucommia > Eucommia ulmoides. Next base: position 232,976 of record JAENRU010000484.1, read on the forward strand.
TTGAGCTTGAGCTTGGTGAGGATCTTCTTCTGATCGCGATAGTCTTCAAGGTCTCCCCTGTCCTTCAATATCTTCAGATTCAGCGAAACCTTATCAATGTGGTCTTTGACGAAATTCTTGTACTTGTCGACCTCATCGATGTGGTCTTCGATGTAGTCGATGTCGGAATTTATCAACTTCAATATCTTATCTTTGTCGTTGTCGACATTGCTGCTGCTATTGTTATCTGAAGTGGTTTGAGCTTGTTTGAGTTTGCGAGGGAATGAGAAAAATTTCACAAGAGAACCGAATGAGAGCTTTTTGGAATTGGGATTCGCCATTGGAGGAGAATTTGGAGATCCTTTGGTTGGAGTTCGGATGTCGGTAGTTGATAAGTGGGTGGAATTATCAGAAACAATTTCATCGGTGGAAATTGAAGTGGCCATGGAAGAAGAAGAAGAACAAAGCTGAGTTGATGAGAGAGAAGGAATCAGTAAGGTAGAGAGAGGAGAGATTCAAGCATTTCTATATTCTATATATAGTTAATATATGTTAGTGTCAGGTCCGACCAACGGTATGGTCCGAACACTCTCAGATCAGGGGTAAGAGGGGTGTAAAGATCGAAATTCCTAGCGTGCTACCGCCGGGTCGGACGGATCCAGTCGAGTCTGAGTCCGAGCCCGGGTCTTCATTTCCTTCCATGCTCCTAGCCACCGTCCGAACAGAGGTCCTATTCGTCACCTACACAAAGGACGGTCGGGTTTTCCCTAGCGTGTCCCCTCCGGCGTGAGAGTAAGAGACCGGGATAGAAATATAGATCGGAGAGTTACTGTTACCTCGACCTGTCTAAGCGACCTATGGTAAAATTTCTCTCTCTAGAATGGTTTTTCTCGTCCTCTAAAAGTGTTGGAAAAGTCTTTTATTTATAGGTAAAAGCGTGATTACCGTAAATAAGATTAAGACCTTAAGCTCAGATTACCGGTAAGCAATCATGCACGTGGGCGGTATGGCAGATTAGAGTTATGAGCCTAGACCTTGGGCCCATTACTGTTGATGGTGAGGCCGGCGTCCAACCTGCTGAGGTAGCGGGCCAGGTCGGGCCCAAGCGAGGAGGTCGGTTTGGGCGCTCCGACCTCCCGCGAGCTACAAAGCAGAGATCATTCTGGGCGGTCTATACACCGGGCTGATATGAGGCGATGGCGATGTGGTGAATCCGACCTTAGTGGCTGACACATGGAGGAGGTCCGATTTTACCCACATCACATCAATATCAAAGCGAGGATGAGAGCTTAATTTGACATGGCATTTTCGTAGTTTTTCTATCAATTTTGTCCTTTGTTTTGATATGGCAATTTCGTTATTTCTCTGAAGATTTGTCCTCTACGGTACTTTCATCTATTTTATGGTAATTTCGTAATTAATACTAACTTTTGTCCTCTTCGTTCATTTACCAGCCCTCCGTAATACAAGGGTCCATGGGGTTAGCAATGCATCGGAAAAACTTAGGGTTAATTTCCTTTTACACCCCTATACTTTTATTTTGTTTCCTTTTGTCCCTTTTACTTTTAAAACCTACACTTTCCTCTCTCCTACTTATAATAGGTAAAAAAGGTAAAAAAAATTCCTATTCGTTTAGCCTAACAAAATATGATAAAATATAGATGAAATTAAAATTTTCGTCTCAATTTCACATGAAATATTCTTGATTTTAATTTTTATTTCATATTGTCCTTATTAGAAAGAATAAAAGGAAAAATAAAAGTAGAGGCAGAGAAAATGTTAGTTTTTTTTTTTTTTTTTCCCTTTTATCACTATATTTTTTTCCCCAAAAACATTCTCTTTGGTTTCCGATTTCCTTGGAACCAAAACAAAAAAAATGAAACAGAACATTGATTAAGAGCATCTCCAACGATATTTTTTTTTCCTCTTAACCTACAGATTGATCCACCTAAAAAAAAAAAAATTAATGAGTTACACCCTTCTTTGTATAACATACAGAACAATTCTATTACAAATCATTTTTATCGATGGGTACGTGCGTCGCACGTGTCTTTTCTTAGTTTCCTTTTGTGAGGAAAAATTACACTCTTTACCTTGTGATTTTATCTATATTTTTATTTGTTCCCTTAATTTTTTTTTCCTATTTTCAAACCACCACTCCCCAAAAATAGGCTAAATTATTTTTGACCCCTTTATTTTACTTAATTATCACTTTATTCCCCTTTACCTAAAAAAACTATACTTTATTTACTTCTACTTTTTAACAAAGAGAAAAATTAAGTTTTTTCTAGTTTAAATTAACGAAATATGCCTGAAATTAATATATAATTAAATGTTACATCTAATTTTGGATGAAATAGATAAATTACTTATTCATTTTAATTTTAATTTAATTTTTTTAAAATGTTTATATAAAAAAATAAATCAAAATTAAAATGAAGGGACAATTTCATCTAATTTTATGCATATTCAATTAAATTTAAACGAAAAAAAAAAATACTTTCTCATTTTGTTCAAAGGTCAAAATAAATAGAATAATTGTTTTAATTGGATGAAGGTAAAGTAATAATTAGACAAAGTCACACAATAGAGAGAGAAAAGACAATTTACACATAAAAATATTAGTTGATTTACCATAGGTCTGGTTATCAGCCACACTCACGCCAAACTTTATCTAGGATATAATGGGAAAATGGTAAGTCCAAACCCACCCTGGCCCTATAATTGGGCCCTATTATCATGCCCAAGTCTAGCCGTAAACAAAAAAATTCAAACCCAAATCCGACCCTATAATTTTTTTTATAATATAAAAATAATCACTAAAATAACAAATAAAATTTAATTAGTACTTACCAATATTAATTTTCATAAAAAAAATCAAAAAACATTCATCCACACTTCACATTAAAATAAAATACATTCATCTATACCAAAATATAATTCCATATCAATTAATTATAATCCAACAAAAAGATTACATTCAAACAACCTGAACCAATTAACATTTATTAATTACTTGATCTTTATATATCTATCTATATATATATAGAAATGATGGGACTAGGCCGGGCTAGACCGAGTCACCAGGGTGGCACTAAACAAAAATAGTTATGATCAAGCCTAGCCCTAAATATGAACGACCTAAATTTTGAGACACTAGTCCTAACTATAGGCTCAAAAATCAAACCCAAACATTAAAAAAAAAAAAAAATGGATTGAATGAGTTGGGCGTGCCCAGACCCATGACAACCCCTACTACCAATCATTATCTAGGCCCAACCCAATATAAGGTGTCACATATTTGTCCAACCCAATATAAGGTGCAGCCAGCCAACGAGTTACCATTTGACCTGTGATCAATTTTTCAATTCGGCCAAACTATCTCATTCAAAAGACGCACATGCTCTAGTTATCATAGGATTTGAATATCGTAACTGATTTCGTTTATGAAATTAAATCAATTTTTTTGTAACATTTTTTTAAGAGTTATCGTAGGATTTGAATATCGTAACTGATTTCGTTTATGAAATTAAATCAATTTTTTTGTAACATTTTTTTAAGAGTTTTCGTAGGATTTGAATATCGTAACTGATTTCGTTTATGAAATTAAATCAATTTTTTGTAACATTTTTTTAAGAGTTGCAGAGGAAAAATGGCGACGCTTTTTTTTTGGGGGGGGAGGGGTAAATGCTAATTAGACATTTTGACAGTTTGTACCCCTTATTGATCAAAATCTAAATTCAATCCCCACGGTTTCAATTTGAACATATAGCACCTTAAAGTTTCTTAATATTAATCATCATACTACAGTCAAAGTCATTATCTCCATACGAAGAACAATCACGATCCTACCATGCACCTAATTGTTTTGAAGAGACTTCAGAGGAAATTTCAGTCTCCTCCTTCCCCTCCCATTCTCCTTCCCGCTCAAATACTTAATAATAAACACACATATATATGTTGTTTTAGAAAAGAAAAAAATTGTAAGAGAAAAAAAATGTTAGAAATGTCCATAAAGTTTCTTAAAAATAGTTAGCTACACGACGACACCGCGATATCCAAAATTGTAATGGAGGTATTGACTTGGACTGAAGTGTGATGATTACGGAACTTCATTACGTGTTCAAATCACAACAAGAAGGCCCAAAGTGAAATAATGGTCAAGCCTCAAGGTGCAAAGTGTAATGGACTAAGGCTCCAAATATCCATGAAGTCCCTACAGTCAAAAACTGTAAGGCCCTGCTTGGTTGCCATATTCATTCTCTGAATATTATTCTCACTCCCAAATTTTTGGAATTAATATAAAGAAACACGTTTAGGTGGCGTTTGATAACCGTTTCTGTTTATATTCCAGCAGTGGGATGGGATGGGATGAGAATTTTGTTTTCTTCTTAGGAGTAGAATCGCGTTTGGTAACGATAATTTTTTTTTTATTATTATTTTAGGAAGAGAATTGTGTTTGGTAACGATTTTATCTTAAATTTTTTTTTTTTTAATTTTTTTATTTTCTGTTTTGGCCGGACGGCAGTGGCGCCGTCGCCGGCCGGGCGGCGGTGGCGGGTGGGTTACAGTGGCCATCTGCCGAAAGTGGGTGGAAGTTTTTTGGCCGGACGGTGATTAGCGGACGGCGGGGGGGCGGCGGTGGCCGACAGCGGCGGACGGTGACCGGCGGACGGCAGGGAGACGGCAGTGGCCGACGGCGGCAGACGAAGGGGGGCCGGCGGCGGCGGACTGCGGTCGGGCGACGGATGAACAGTGACCGTGTGTTTTGAAAATTGAATAGGAATAATAAGAAACAATTTTTTTTTGTTTCTCATTTCTTAAGAAAAAAGTGGACACAATTCTCAAATGGAAATGAAAACAAAAATTACCAAACGCTATTCCCAAACAGAATTCTCAAAAATCTGGGATTTCTGGGATGGAAACAGTTACCAAACGAGGCCGCAAACACGTTTTTGTTCCTAAAATTTTGGAAGTAATCTGGGCGTAATTCCTTAATTCCTAAAAAATCTGAGAAAAAAGAAAATGTTGATTCCTATTTATTCGCACAAAACTATCCTCATTACTATTCTGTCAGCCACCACCACTTCCACCGACCACCATAAATTAAAAAAAAAAAAAAAAAAAAAAATTAGGAACACTTCAAAACGGAAACACAATTTTTATCAGAGTTGATTGAAAGTAGAAACAAGAAAAGCGAAAACACTAACCAAAACGCCGCCTAATTAAATAAAACTTCTTAAAATTTTCGAAAACTGTGTTATAAAAATTCAAAACCTAAAAAAAACTCACCTCTAAAAAGCCAGTCGATCCATCAACCATCAAGGTCACGGCTGACATCAGGGATCACAAACTGCCCATATCTTTTGATTTGACATGCCTCATTAAATATGGAAAGACGTCAAAGAACCAAAAAAAATCACTTTGCACCCCTGAAGTTTTGAAGAAATTCAACTTTAACCCCTCTTCTTTAAATTTGAACATATTAAACCATAAATATACAGATCATGTCAAGTCAATTCAAGTTGATAACTCCGTTATTTTTATGACGGTAATCAGTCACGTGTCAAATAAGGAATCATCCATGTGTATGAATTTCGTCATAAAAAAATGACGGAATGACTGACTTAATACGATTTAGATACTTCAGAGTTTAATGTGTTCAAATTGTACAAACAGGTACTAAAGTGAAATTTCTCTAAAACTTCGTGTGCAAAGTGCAAAAAGCTCTAAAAAAATGCTAATTACAATCAAAAGCACATAGTTTCCCCTTCATTCAAAGATCACCACAAGAACAGAGTTGTTTACATTAATATTATTTTTTTAAAACAAAAATACTTAAATAGCGTTCTTTAAAACTTATTTACGGAACTAGTATTACCCGGGGATCCAAACCCCGGGTATCTAAACACGGGGTTCAGAATTCCGTGTACACGTTTGGGCTACCGTATACCCGGGGATCCGTTTCCCGGGTATATATATATATTTTTTTTTTATACTCCATACCCGGGGATCCGATCCCCGGGTATACATAGTACACGGGGATTGGATCCCCGTGTACCAAGAAAAAAAAAAAAAAAAACAATTTTGCTCGGGAACGGGCGTTTCGCCGTTCCCGAGCAGCCGCTGCAGGCTGCCGGCCTGCAGCCTGCAGCGGACGGGACGAGACATGGGAGTTGACCTGAATAGTAAAAATTATGTGGTAAATTTTTACTTATTTGAAGTCCGTTTCGCATCCGTTTCTCTATAAAAGGCAGGGTTAATTTTTTTTTACAACTTACTTTCGATGTTGAGAATTTGAATATTTTTTTTTTTACAACTTAGAATTGAGTTGAGATTGATTGCAACTACCGTTTGAAATGCGAAGTTTGGCATAAATTTTCTATAAATTCTCTACAATTGTTTCTATCAAATTTATTCTTTTGATAATTTTTTCTTCTTCTTCTTCACTAAGCACAATTGGTTTCTTCAAAATATCTTCCCCTATTGGAGGTAAGTTTATTTTATTTATTTTGTTTAATTTATTTATTAGTTTAATCTATTATAATTGGTTAGTTAATTAATTTCTCTATAAGTTTCTCTATCAATTTAATTAAATTTTATTTTTTAAATGTGTTTAAAAAAATTATTTTATTATTAAAAAAAATTACTTCTTCAATAATTTAGTATTTCAGTTAAAAAATTTAAATATTAAAAAATGTACACGGTGAGAGATCTGTATCGTTCAATGGGACGTTATTGGCTTTTGGAAGATGAATACTCATACTCTTTCGATCCAAGAGTTCGTTACTCTTCACGATAGATTGCAAGAATGCGGGAGGAATACACTTATCGTGTCAACCAATCTGAGATTCTAGTAGACGGATGCAGGCAATATAATATTCCAATAGTGCATCAATTGGCTAGAACAATGCTAATAGACACGCCACATAATCTTCAGATGGCGTTGCATAGGTACCGCGAAGAAAATAACCGAATGCAAATTCGAATTTTTCGACATGAGCTTGAAACGACAGCACGTGAGCGTCTCGAACAAGGTTTGGTTGTCGAAGCGCGTACTTACATGAGATGCGCAAAAAAACCTCAATATCAGTCAGATATTGAAATGTCTGATGATGAGAGTGATGTTTAATACTTTCGCGTTGATGAATTGCAGTTTAACTATGTATTTCCTTCGAAGTCTAATGTATCGGTTCAATGTTAAATTATAAATAACGCTACTTCTACCGAACAACTGATTTTCTCTCTTTCAATTGGTAGGTAGTGTTGGGTTAGTTTTTTTTAGTGAAGTCTCGTGTACATAAGTCTCTTTTAATAATTATGTTTTTAAAAAATCTAATTTTTTTATGCAGTATAATATTTGGAAACAAACTATTCAACCTCTAATTTTCGTGATGTCTTCAAATATTAATTCAAGTGAAGAAAGCTCATTTAGTTTTTCAAGTGAGGAGAACTCGTACAGTGTTTGGGGTTGGCCTGGACCATGGGATCACCAAAGATGTTGGATTCTACGACCATACTATGATGACTACTGGAGTGATCAAGACACCAACCCGATAGAGTATCGAGTCGGTCTACGCCAAGAATGGGAATACAGGGTGAATGAGTCTGAGAACCTTGTATCTCGTTTGAGAAATCTGAATGCACCGGTTCCTTATCGTAGAAGTCTTCATATGCCTAGACGATGTATAATTGATGACACAACCGAGATCGAAGATGCAATTACACAAATTCGGCTGGAGAATAATCGAATGTTGTTACGCAGGAATCGATATTATCTACTACAACTAGCCAATGAAATGGCTGCCGCAAGTAACAGAGCACTATCTCCAAGCGAATACCATAACGTCATGAATAATAATGAATATTTATCTAAGGGGTACATGTCAAATGAAGAATAAATATTTTTTTTGTAGTTCAATTGTCTTTTTAAGTGTTTTCTTGTAACTATTTTCTTGATTTTATATATTGTATTTCTTATTTATTGTTTTTTTTATGGGTTTTGTACCGAACACTGCTAAACATGATTCTAAATTATGTAATATTTTTTTTATGTTTATAATTAATTATACTTACATTTCCATAGAAAGGTGTTGATCTACCGTGTATATTGCTTCTGAAATGGATAAAACATTGAAATGGGAGATCGAATAAGAAATTGTTAGAAAGCATACAAAGTAGAAATTGGTTAAAATGAATATATATATATATATATATATATATATATATATATATATATAGAGAGAGAGAGAGAGAGAGAGAGAGTTCTTGACAAAAAAAAGTATATGAAGTGTTGTCAACTTTGGCGATTTTTTAAAATTCATCCACTTGTCCGTTTTTAATGTTGTAAGAAGTATTATGGAGTGTTTCGAACGTAATTTATGCACAAAAAAATTGGTTCATTTTTCTTACGGACATGCAGTCTTTTGTTAATTCCAAAGTTGCCCAAAAAAATTCCGTCGTTATCGAAACAGCGCATCTTGTCAACTTTGGCGATTTTTTAAAATTCATCCACTTGTCCGTTTTTAATGTTGTAAGAAGTATTATGGAGTGTTTCGAACGTAATTTATGCACAAAAAAATTGGTTCATTTTTCTTACGGACATGCAGTCTTTTGTTAATTCCAAAGTTGCCCAAAAAAATTCCGTCGTTATCGAAACAGCTCATCTTGTCAACTTTGGCGATTTTTTAAAATTCATCCACTTGTCCGTTTTTAGTGTTGTAAAAAGTATTATGGAGTGTTTCGAACATAATTTATGCACAAAAAAATTGGTTCATTTTTCTTACGGACATGCAGTCTTTTGTTAATTCTAAAGTTGCCCAAAAAAATTCCGTCGTTATCGAAACAGCTCATCTTGTCAACTTTGGCGATTTTTTAAAATTCATCCACTTGTCCATTTTTAGTGTTGTAAGAAGTATTATGGAGTGTTTCGAACGTAATTTATGCACAAAAAAATTGGTTCATTTTTCTTACGGACATGCAGTCTTTTGTTAATTCCAAAGTTGCCCAAAAAAATTCCGTCGTTATCGAAACAGCTCATCTTGTCAACTTTGGCGATTTTTTAAAATTCATCCACTTGTCCGTTTTTAGTGTTGTAAAAAGTATTATGGAGTATTTCGAACGTAATTTATGCACAAAAAAATTAGATTTATTTAAAATATCGATAAATCACCGTTAATCATGCCAAAACTTTTTATTTTTTTGGGGGGTAAACCTGTCGGCGAATTTTTTTTTTTATTATTATTATTATTATTATTAATAATATTATTATTATTATTTTAGAAAGACATTTTTTAATTTCGTTTTTTTTTTTTATTATTTTTTTTTTCTTTGAGAAATGCATTTTCTAAATGCGTTTTTTTTTTTTTTTTTTTTTTTAAATGCAAAAAAAGGAATTGCGTTTTTATAAAAACGCATTTTTTATCTGCGTTTTACTCTCATCTCCGTAAATAAGATTCAACCACCATGTTTTCAGAAATTAAATTTTAACCATTTTCCACTCTGTATGCCGTCTAAGAGTTTGTTGCTCGATCTCCCATTTCAATGCTTTATCCATTTACAAAGTAATATATACGGTAAATTTACAATTTTCTAAATCTCCAAACATTACAAAAAATGGATTTACTAACTACATAAGTTCCTATATAACTATATATTTACAAAAACTATGTATTTACATTCCTATAAGTAAACTAACAATTACATAACAAGCTATGTACCGCAGCCTCGAGGCCGGATGTTCCTCCGCCCTCGTCGTTGAGCAATTGGAGGTTCCTCAGCCTCGTCATGAACTTGTGTAACTTCTTCAAAGTCCACGAACGACTGCTGCATACTTCCCGGGGTGATAACGGCGTCGTCCCCAAACTACTGCACCGGTGACACCTGTCTTTGTAATCTTCTTGGTTCGACAAATGTCACCGGAGGAATGACTCCTGAAGTTGAAATAATTTCGCTCATATTCGGAGTATAGAATGTGGATGAGGGTCCGACATCAGCACCCATGCCGTACATATCCGAATGTACGGCATCAGCACTCATGCCGTACATACCAGACGGTCCGGCATCAGTGCCCATGCCGTACATACCAGATGGTCCGGCATCAGCACTCATGCCGTACATACTAGACGTTCCGGCATCAGTACCCATGCCGTACATACCAGATGGTCCGGCATCAGCACTCATGCCGTACATACTAGACGTTCCGGCATCAGTACCCATGCCATACATACTAGATGGTCCGGCATCAGCAGTACAGGGTTGGGAAGTAGGCTGAGGAACAGTGTGAGGAGCAGGATGTACGCCACGTGCCATGAACCTCGCACGTGATCCTATTGCTAAATAACCCACGTCGGGCCAGTACTCAGGGTTGACCATGAACCTTCGTGTGATTCTCCAATACCAGTTCATGTATTCATGGTCAACCCCTATCCCCTGCAAGAAGCTGACCATATCAGGTGCTTGTCGACTGTTCCACCTATCTATATGTTGGCGGTGTAATACAGTCCAGTCAGCACCGTAGTGTCCTCGCCGACTAAGGGTGTGCAAGTTCTGATCCCAAGTACATTGCTTTGGAATCGGTTGCTGATAACCGAATTGTCGTAGTACGCGTTGGGGATACGTGTACTCGACAATCTCGTAGCAGATGAGGGGCAGTTCTGCCATCCATATTTGTTCTCCATCTCTAGTGTATAGAGGCAAATCCTGCTGGTCATATGGCATCCAGATAACCTGTCCAAAAAATATGTAAATAAAAAATTAAATTAAAAATTTGATGTAAATAAACAATTAACCTCATCATTCTGCAATCGATCTAACTGATCACGATACACGATCAAAACATGCATCGGCTGGTGTTCTGTACTGAATCTAAGGGTCCACCTGTACATCAATAAAATAACCAGAAGTTTAATTAAATATAGATGGAAATTTACATTACATGATAATAAAACAAAAAACAAATTATTAATTACTTACCAAGCACCCCTCGGAGCCGCTGGGAACAAAAAGTTCTCCAAAACCAATTGTCCGTACAATCCATCAAAATCGGGAATAGGGACAACATCCGGTCGAAGCCTCGGCAATCGCTCCCAGGCCCAACACTCTAACAAAAATAGACACCCGGCAATATCTTTGGTTGTACCATTTGCTGCCTTGCATAACTCGCGATATAGCACAGCTAGTGTCGCACTGCCCCAACTATACTTGACAAGTGGTGTCAAGTCACGGAGCAGTGGGAGGTAGACGAGCTTCACCATGTTCTGCGATTTATCAGGCAACAACATGGTGCCAAGCAAAATCAAGCAATATGCTCGGGCGTAGCAATGGATGGTCAGTTCGCTGGCATCTTCAGGAACTTGGTTGAAGGTTTCCTTTAACCAATTCAGCTTCATACACCCGTTCTTTATTACACTCGGCGGCGGTACCACGCCGAGAAGATTAGAGCAAAGTTCCTGCCAACTACGTACCGTCCGCGTGTCATTAGGGCCGGTTACGGGTTGCCCGTGCACAGGCAACCCCAACAAGACAGCCACGTCCTGTAGCGTAATCGTCATCTCCCCAATGGGTAGATGGAAAGTATGCGTCTCCGGACGCCATCTCTCCACTAATGCGGTTATTAGGGCCCTATCTAACCGCTTCGGCCACAGCTTGTAAGGGCCATATAATCCGGCCGATTCAATTAGCTCAACGACTCGAGTGGGGGTGTTTGCTCTCCATTCCCCCACATCACATCCCACGCAGTCTAGGACACCAATATCCTGAAACATTAATTAATATTAATTAAGACAGAATCAATAACATAAAATGAAAAAATTAATGTAATAAATTAAATATTAACCTGTCCTGCCCAGACTAACTCAGATCTGTGCTGGGCCTGCAAGTGGAGAACTGTAGTAACTTCTGGGCCAGGGTGATACATAACTGAATTTTTTTTCCCAACAATTGCGTTAAATTTATTAGTACCAAATTAAGATTTAATGACATTTACAAACAAAATATAGCATCCATTACAAATAAATGTGCGCGACAAGTGCATGAAATTTATAGTACATAAAATTTGTCATATCATATAAATAAATTAGGAAAAACGTTCATTACAAATAAAATTGTACGATAGAAAAATCCATAAACATCAATTACAATGATTGGACAAGATTAAATAGGTGTATGGCGAGGTCGGGATGGACACTTTCGTCTATCATGTCCAGTCTGGGAACACAAACTACATTGATTTGTCATAGTTCTTCGCGACTGATCCATCTCGTTTCGAATGCGAGTGGATGTCGGTCGACCACGCTGCACCACTCGAAGTCTATTATGGTCCGGAATTAAGTTCGGTAAACTTGTCTGTGGCCAGTAATCCTCGTGGATAAGCGGTCGAAAAGATGACTCCCACGCCATCAATTGATTCACCAATGTGTACTCAGTGGCAATATACTGGAACGCATTTTGCCACTATACTCGGTGGCCGCAAGTATATGGGAGCACGGATATCGCTATATTTTATACTTCCCACAAGTGCAGTCAGCGTCATCCCCTAACGTTACTTGGTGAACGATGAATCCCCCAGTAAAAGTCTTTTTTGTTCTGACATGATAGATTGTGTTTGCTCTACAAAAATATATATTAAATTAATTTATGTGTCCCAACAATTATATGTAACCTGAAAAAAAAAAAAATAACTAATAATTTACCGATCAAATATCTGAATCTCGTAAGTTTTGGACTTGGCTTGAGATTTCTGTATTTTTTCGATGACGTGTTTAACGTATAGGTGACCTTCACTCGACATATTTATTGCTTGTTGTCGACCAACATCGAAGTATTTAACCATCCTGTGAAAAGTAATTTTGACGGATGCAGTAATTGGAACATTTCTTGCACCCTTCAAGCAATTGTTAAATACCTCAGCATAATTGGTGGTCATCACTCCCCAACGCTTGCCATCGTCGTGTGCCCTGGTCCACTTATAGGGTGCAATACGTTCCAACCACCTATAAGCCTCAACATTAATTACTTTTATCTCCTCCATGATTGCATCGTATTTTCGAATTTGATTTGCAGCACCCGCCTTCCAAGCAAGATCTTTCAAATGTTGATTTTTAGCGAAAGTGTTAAAATTGCTGCAAAGGTGACGCAAACAATATCGATGATATCGGACGGGCTCGTTCGGTTGGTTAAGCCACATGTTGTCAACCGCACTAAGAATACCCCCGTGTTTGTCAGATATCAATGTTACCTCAGGACGATCTTTAACGATATGGCGCTTAAGCATGTAAATGAACCATCGCCAGCACCGATAGTCCTCCTTCGGTACGACGGCAAAAGCCAAAGGATAACACTTATTGGACGGTGTCATTCCAATGGCAATTAGGATCTTCCCCTCGTATTTACCATACAAGTGGGTGCCGTCAATCGTGACAACAGGCCGACAATAACGCCATCTGTCAATTGAAGCTTTGAATGCCCAAAACAACATGTCAAACGTCATGTAATTAGGCATATCAGTCGGAATAGTGCTCCACTCGACAATCGTACCCGGGTTGTAGTGCTGCAATGCGACCATATACTTCGGCAACTTTAGATATGATTCGTCCCAATCTCCGAACACAGTCTCAATGGCTTTAGATCTGGCCAACCAAGCCTTTCGATAGGAGATCGTGAATCCGTGAGACTGTTGCACGGAAGCCACGATAACACTCATCTTTAATTCTGGATCTTGTTCGACCTGTCCAAGTATTAAGTTCGAAATAAAGTCAAGGTCCAAATTTTTATGATCTAAAGCTGTTTGATTAAAAAAACATGTGTGTTGGCCCTCGTATTGTGTAATCTAGAACAAACCGTGGCTTTCTTTTCTAATCGCCCGCAACCTCCAACCGCATCCATTCATGCATTTTGCCACCCACACCTTCTTGGTCGATTCCACCACACGATACTCTTTGTTCTTCATGATGTGGTAAAACTTGACGGCGTGCTTGACATGTTTCTTATTTTTGAAGACGATACCGATACGAAATTCGTCCATATCCGTTGTCCAGAAATTTTTCAGCAACTTCGGCTCGTATTTCGCCAAGTCATCTTCATCGCCCCACTCCAAGTTATTGAAAAATGGAATAACCTTTTCCAACGCAAATTGTTGACTGTCACTCCCTTGCCCGCTTGGCCCAACCTCTAGATCTTCACCCCTATTCCCATCATCATCGGGCTCCAACGCAACATCTGCATCTAACTCTTCTTCTGACACACCGTGACTATCAAGTGCATCAACCTCACCACCATAATTACTAGTATTGTATTGCGGTGGACTAGATGGTGAAAAATGGTGATGTGGAGGAACAGAACTGGTGCCATCATCACGATGTTGTTCTGGAATGTAGGGGGGTGGGACAGTGTAATCAGAATGATAGTGTTCTGGGATGTATGGGGACGGAAGGGCGTAATTAGACTGTACTGTCTGGGGGTACGATTGGGTATTGTACGGATTAGAATTTGGAGTCATCAATTGGGTGAAATGACCAGTTTGGGGAAAAAAAATTGGATTAGGATTGAATCCTCCTTCTATTTCAACATACACCTCAACAGCAAGAAGTGAGGATATGTGAAGAGGTAACTCAAGCACTTGGTTTAATGCTAAATCGTCCCCAATAGAAAACAAGGTATATTTAAAATTTTCCCCCAACAGTGCCATCGGCATCCTACACTTTAAGTTTATATTTCCAGTAGCCCCATCCTAAAAAACACACGGTTTTAACATCTCAATCAATTCATTCAAGGTTGTTCCCCTTTGGACAATCAAAGATTTTCCTGATGATGTACTATAAGAAACCCCGTATTCAGTACCTTCTAATATTCTCCCACCCCAATAAAATAACACCCGAACGTAATCCATTTCAAGCGGCTATCATTTCACAAGTCAAAACAAAACAAAAAAATATTATGATAAAAAAAAATTAAAACTATTTGTAACAATTGTTTTTAAAATAAAATTTCCCTATTTGTTTTATAACAAATTCATTTTTTTTAAAGAAAGTTAAAAAAACGAATTTTTTTCTTTTGTTTCAAATAAATTCTAACACTTTAATTTGTGTCAATTGAGCCCATTTACTCTTACAATTATGACAATGAACTCGTTTTTGAAATCAAATTCGACAAGTTAATCTCGTGAAAAGCATGCTTAGCAATACAAATAGATGATTAAAATTGATGCATCAAGAATATTACAAATTTGACCTCCAAGTCAACGGTTATTTCCCTTGAACTAGCAGAATCGTTGATTATATATAATATCTGAGCTTCAAGAAGAATATCCAATGTTTTTACCCAAAGAAATCTATTTCAGCGTTCAAAATTTTAGGTTTTTCTTATATATTCTTGTAAGGTGTAAGTTGTAATTTTGATTTTGTTTTCATGTATTTGGATTGAGTGACCACATTAATATTGATGAGGGAACAAAGACATGTAACTTTTTGAGCGATTCAAAAAATAGAAGTTTATTGTTGGTAGACATTGAAAAATTATGGGAGTTAACTGACATAAATTAAAATAATAGGATTCATTTGAAACGGTTACAAAATCAAAGGGGGTTTATTGTAATTAGCGTATGTGACATGGTTTTTGAGGGGCTAAAAGGCCAAGATAGGAGCCAATTGATTCCATCGCTCTCTACAAAAAAATTGGGGGTTTGTTTACGTGTTTAGGAAAAGAAAATCGGGTGACACGTGTCAATAAATGAGTGGGTACTTATTTGGCTCGAAGAAGTGTTTGGTTTTACTAGCAACATTGAACTCAAAAATAAATAAAAATAAAAGAAATACTACATTACAATTAATGCATTTTTTATTTATTAAAATAATATTTATATTTATGTAAATAACCAAAACCAAAGTTCAAGTTTTTGGAGAAGACTTAAAAAAATTTATTTTAACTCCCTTTCATTTTACTAATACTAGCCAATTACGGACTAAAAAGATACCTTATAATTTTTTTTTTTCTCTATTTTTTTATAACAAATTTTTCCTATTTTTTAAATAACAAATTCTTTTATTTTTTTTCAAAAAAAAAATTAAATAATTAAAAATAACGTTTTTTGTTTTACAAAAGTTAAAAAAATAATATGATTTTTTTCTTTTTCCCTTCTTTTTTTTTTCTGTTTTACAAAACTTAAAAAAAATTAATTAAATAAAATAAACTAATTTTTACCCTACTTTTTTTATAACAATTTTGTTTTTATTTTTTAAATAACACATTCATTATTTTTTCGAAAAACAAAATTATAAATTAAAATAAACGATTTTTTTTGGAAAAAGTTAAAATAAACTAATTTTTTTCCCTATTTTTTAAATAACAAATTCTTTTATTTTTTTACGAAAAAAAAATTTAAATAATTAAAAATAACGTTTTTTGTTTTACAAAAGTTAAAAAATAATATGATTTTTTTCTTTTTCCCTTTTTTTTTCGTGTTTTACAAAACTTAAAAAAAATTAATTAAATAAAATAAACTAATTTTTTCCCTATTTTTTTATAACAATTTTGTTTTTATTTTTTTAATAACACATTCATTATTTTTTCAAAAAATAAAATTATAAATTAAAATAAACCATTTTTTTTGGAAAAAGTTCAAATAAACTAATTTTTTCCCTATTTTTTAAATAACAAATTTTTTTCTTTTTTTTCGAAAAAAAAAATTTAAATAATTAAAAAAACGTTTTTTGTTTTATGAAAGTTAAAAAAATAATATGATTTTTTTATTTTTCCCTTTTTTTTTCTGTTTTACAAAACTTAAAAAAAATTAATTAAATAAAATAAACTAATTTTTACCCTATTTTTTTATTACAATTTTGTTTTTATTTTTTTAATAACACATTCATTATTTTTTTGAAAAATAAAATTATAAATTAAAATAAACGATTTTTTTTGGAAAAAGTTAAAATAAACTAATTTTTTTTTTAATAACACATTCATTATTTTTTCGAAAAATAAAATTATAAATTAAAATAAACGATTTTTTTTGGAAAAAGTTAAAATAAACTAATTTTTTCCCTATTTTTTAAATAACAAATTCTTTTATTTTTTTTCGAAAAAAAATTTAAATAATTAAAAATAACGTTTTTTGTTTTACGAAAGTTAAAAAAATAATATGATTTTTTTCTTTTTCCCTTTTTTTTTTCTGTTTTACAAAACTTAGAAAAAATTAATTAAATAAAATAAACTAATTTTTACCCTATTTTTTTATAATAATTTTGTTTTGATTTTTTTAATAACACATTTATTATTTTTTCGAAAAATAAAATTATAAATTAAAATAAACGATTTTTTTTGGAAAAAATTAAAATAAACTAATTTTTTTCCCTATTTTTTAAATAACAAATTCTTTTATTTTTTTTCGAAAAAAAAATTTAAATAATTAAAAATAACGTTTTTTGTTTTACAAAAGTTAAAAAAATAATAAGATTTTTTTCTTTTTCCCTTTTTTTTTTTTTTCTGTTTTACAAAACTTAAAAAAAATTAATTAAATAAAATAAACTAATTTTTACCCTATTTTTTTATTACAATTTTGTTTTTATTTTTTTAATAACACATTCATTCTTTTTTTGAAAAATAAAATTATAAATTAAAATAAACGATTTTTTTGGGAAAAAGTTAAAATAAACTAATTTTTTTTTAATAACACATTCATTATTTTTTTGAAAAATAAAATTATAAATTAAAATAAATGATTTTTTTTGGAAAAAGTTAAAATAAACTAATTTTTTCCCTATTTTTTAAATAACAAATTCTTTTATTTTTTTTCGAAAAAAAAATTTAAATAATTAAAAATAACGTTTTTTGTTTTACGAAAGTTAAAAAAATAATATGATTTTTTTCTTTTTCCCTTTTTTTTTTTCTGTTTTACAAAACTTAGAAAAAATTAATTAAATAAAATAAACTAATTTTTACCCTATTTGTTTATAATAATTTTGTTTTGATTTTTTTTAATAACACATTTATTATTTTTTCGAAAAATAAAATTATAAATTAAAATAAACGATTTTTTTTTGGAAAAAATTAAAATAAACTAATTTTTTTCCCTATTTTTTAAATAACAAATTCTTTTATTTGTTTTTGAAAAAAAAAATTAAATAATTAAAAATAACGTTTTTTGTTTTACAAAAGTTAAAAAACTAATAAGATTTTTTTCTTTTTCCCTTTTTTTTTTTTTCTGTTTTACAAAACTTAAAAAAAATTAATTAAATAAAATAAACTAATTTTTACCCTATTTTTTTATCACAATTTTGTTTTTATTTTTTTAATAACACATTCATTATTTTTTCGAAAAATAAAATTATAAATTAAAATAAACGATTTTTTTTGGAAAAAGTTCAAATAAACTAAATTTTTTCCCTATTTTTTAAATAACAAATTCTTTTCTTTTTTTTCTAAAAAAAAAATTTAAATAATTAAAAAAAACGTTTTTTGTTTTACGAAAGTTAAAAAAATAATATGATTTTTTTCTTTTTCCCTTTTTTTTTACTGTTTTACAAAACTTAGAAAAAATTAATTAAATAAAATAAACTAATTTTTACCCTATTTTTTTATAATTATTTTGTTTTTATTTTTTTAATAACACATTCATTATTTTTTCGGAAAATAAAATTAAATATTAAAATAAACGTTTTTTTTCGAAAAAGTTTAAATAAACTAATTTTTTTCCCTATTTTTTTAATAACAAATTCTTTTATTTTTTTTTTGAAAAAAATAAAATTAAAAAAAACGTTTTTTGTTTTGGGAAAGTGAAAAAAAAAAAATAATATGATTTTTTTCCTTTTTCGTTTTTTTTTTTTTTCTGTTTTAAAAAACTGAAAAAAAAAATTATTATAACCCTTTTTTTAATGAGTAGAACCCTCTATTTGTTTTTTATCAAAATAAAGACCCTATAGTGTGACCCTTCAAAATAACTATTTTGTTTTCACGTGAGCATCTACTAAGTCTACTTTCCGCATGCCTTCAAATTATTCTTTGTAAAGTTCTATGCGAGCTAAACTATCATTTAATTAACATGTACACATTTTAACTACTTAAATTATTATTTAATTAGCATGCATACATATTAATACTAACTAAATTAACAACTAAACTAATTCATTAACTCATTTATGTATCATAGCAATAAGTAAATTAAACAAAACATAACAAAACTATTTAATCAAATTTAACTAATAAATAAATTAAACAAAACATAATAAATAAACTTACCTCCTAATAGGAAGAAAAAACGGAAGTGAAGAAGACGAAATCAAATTATAGCTGCAATCTATCTCAACACAATTCTAACTTGTAAAAAAAAAATTACTCTCAAGTCTCACTCATTTGTAAGTTGTAAAAAAAATTTAATTCACCCATTTATAGAGAAATGGCTACGAACGGATTTGAAAATGATAAAAATTTTGTACATAAAAATTACTATTTAAGTCAACATGAATGACCCTTCAGCTGCATGCCTGCAGCATGCAGCCGGCTGCAGGCTGCTCGGGAACGGGAAACGCCCGTTCCCGAGAAAAATTAAAATTTTATTTTTTATTTTTTGATACACGGGGATCCGATCCCCGTGTACCTAGTATACCCGGGGATCGGATCCCCGGGTATTAAGTAAAAAAAAAAAAAATAATAATAATAAAAAAAAAAAAAATTATACCCGGGAAACGGATCCCCGGGTATACGGTAGCCAAAACGTGTACACGGGGTTCTGAACCCCGTGTTTAGATACCCGGGGATCCGAACCCCGGGTAACACTAGTTCCGTAAATAAGTTTTAAAGAACACTATTTAAGTATTTTTGTTTTAAAAAAATAATAATAATGTAAACAACTCCACAAGAACAGAGTATGAGCTGTTAAAGTCAATCATTCCGTCATATGCTACTATGAATCTTTTCCCCTTCATTCAAAGATCACCACAAGAACAGAGTATGAGCTTCAAGCTGTTAAACTCTCCATCTTTATTTCTCTTTCACATGAACTTGATAATCTTGATTGGATCAATCACTAGAACACAAGCTTTCAGTAATGAAACTGATTATCAAGCCTTGATTGCCATCAGGAATCATATCAGAGAAGACCCTTTGAAGATCTTGGGCTCATGGAACCAAACCACACACTTCTGCAATTGGCAAGGAATCACATGCAGCCTCAGACATCAGAGAGTGACTGTCCTAAACCTCTCTTCATCAGACTTGTCCGGTTCTCTCTCTCCTCACATCGGAAACCTCACCTTCCTCAAGGCAATCATCCTCGAAGACAACCTTTTTCAGGGCATGATTCCCCAAGAAATCGGCCGCTTGTTTCGTTTGGAGTACCTCTCGCTTTACACCAACCGCTTTCAAGGCGAGTTTCCCACGAATTTGAGTCACTGCAGAAGAATCAGACTACTTGATGTTTTCGACAACGGCCTAAGGGGAAAAATCCCCATTGAATTAAGCACGCTACCCAATTTAGTAGAATTGCAGATGGGCAAGAATAAATTTCATGGTGAAATTCCACCTTCCTATGGAAATCTTTCGGCTCTCACTACGCTTACTTTATCTAATAACGATCTCCAAGGGGAAGTTCCGTTCGAATTTATAAAGCTTTCAAAGTTAGAGTACCTGGAGCTGTCAATCAACAGATTGTCAGGTACAATCCCTTTTCTGCTTTACAATATCTCATCAATTCAGTATCTAGCATTTGCTACCAATTCTTTTCATGGAACATTGCCGCCTGATTTGGGGTCGAAACTTCCAAATCTTGAAGCGATTTTCTTTGGGGGAAACAATTTCTCGGGTCCGATTCCACCATCAATAGCCAATGCTTCAGGCCTTACTCATTTTGATATTGGTATGAACTCGTTCACTGGGCCGATACCCTTGAATTTAGGCTCAAACCTTCAGAGTTTGCAATTGGTGAATTTCGAGGACAACCCACTTGGAAGCAACACGAGCGATGACTTGGGTTTTATCCGTTCTTTAACCAACTGCAGCGAATTGAGAGTACTTCACTTGCAAAGTACTAATCTCAGAGGAGTATTACCCGATTCGATTTCAAATCTCTCCACTACGCTCACATCCTTGAGACTCGATGATAACTTCATATCAGGCAGCATACCAGACGGTATAGGTAACCTTTTCAACTTGGAGACCCTGGCAATAAATCAAAATATGCTCACAGGAAGTATACCAAATTCCATTGGAAAGATAACTAAAATGCAGGAACTGTACTTATCGAAGAACGAACTTACAGGAGAGATCCCTTTTTCCGCTGGGAATTTTACTCTTATCACCATACTTTCAATGCGAGAAAATTTTCTTACAGGAAGCATTCCTTCAAGTATGGGTAATTGCAAGAATTTGCAAGGGTTGGATCTTTCGAGTAATCAACTTGATGGTTCAATACCCGAGCAACTTATGGGTATTTCTTCTTTCTCAATTGGTCTGAACTTGTCTCGGAATCAGCTGACTGGCCATGTACCTGATCAAGTTGGTGCACTGATAAATCTCGGGAGATTGGACATTTCAGACAACAGATTGTCTGGAACAATCTCGAGCAGTATAGGAAATTGTCTGGTTTTGGAATTACTCGATATGAAAGGCAACCGTTTCGAAGGCACAATTCCATCGACATTCGAAGACTTAAGAGGTCTTCAATACTTGGATCTTTCCAACAACAATTTGTCTGGACAGATCCCAAGATTCTTGAGTGGGTTAACTTCTCTTAAAACTCTAAACCTTTCCTTCAACAAATTTGAGGGTGCAGTGCCAAACGAAGGAGTGTTTACCAACGCCAGTGCATTTTCGGTGCTGGGGAATAATAACCTCTGTGGGGGTATCAAATTGCTGAGTTTGCCACCATGCCCTAGTGAAAATTCTGCAAGAAGGCGAAGAACACTAATCCTTTCTATAAGTATTGCTCTTTCAATTATCTTGTTACTTGCATGCCTCTGCATTCTCTTGTATATGCTCAAAAGATCCCCAAAAAAGCAGTCTTCTTCAGAATTTGAATTAGGAAACCAGTATCCCACCATCTCCTATAGGGAACTTCTCCAAGCTACAGATGGATTTTCCCCTGAAAATTTAATTGGGGAGGGAAAATTTGGTACTGTTTACAGAGGGGATCTTTGTTTCGGTTCGAGAACCGAAACAGTTGCTATTAAAGTACTCAAACTTGACCAAGACGGGGCAAACATGAGTTTTGCAGCTGAATGTGAAGCACTGAAGAGGATTAGGCATAGGAATCTTGTCAAGATCATCACTTCTTGCTCGAGTATAAATTTCAACGGCCATGATTTCAAGGCTTTGGTCTTCGAGTTCTTCCCAAATGGGAGTTTAGAGAGCTGGTTACATCCAAATTCATCTGATGGGAGAGAAGTTCAAAAGTGTAGTTTGAGCATGATCCAGAGGTTAAACATTGCCATTGATATGGCCTCTGCCTTGGATTATCTTCACAACCACTGTGAAACACCCGTTATTCATTGCGACCTGAAACCAAGCAACGTTCTTCTCAACAATGAACTCAGTGCCCATGTATGTGATTTTGGCCTCGCAAAGATTCTTTTAGCCACAGCTTCCACACACAATGAAAGCAGTTCGATTGCAATCAGAGGAACAGTCGGTTATGTTCCCCCAGGTAAAATGCATTCTTCATTCTACTAAGCGAACATTTAAAAAATTTAAGCTAAATAACAACAAATATACACCATTTTCATAATTTGATAACCGCTTAAAATTAAGTGCTGAATTTATTAAGTGTTAGGGCTTGTTGGATAATCAAATTAAGCACTTAAAACTTATTATATTAAGGACTTAATTAATTAAATTTGTTTGATAAATACAATTAAAATTAGTTAATTAATTAAGTTAACTTAAAAATTAAGTCAAAATTTAAGTAAAAAATTAAGTGAAAATCCCTCAACTTAATTCATTTTGCTTCTATAGAAGGTAAATAATTATAAATAATGTCCCATACTTGTTCTGAATTATTTTTTTTAACTATTATTTATTTTTTGTAAAATCTGAGTTTCTCTGTTTTTTTAATTTTTTTCAGTTTTATTTTTTTTTTGTTTTATTTTTTTTTTTATATTTTATTTTATATTTCACTTAATTATTTATCGTTTAATTTTATCTACGTACTATTCTAAGAAGAACGATGACATTTGCGACGATTCTTCCTATGAGGTACTATTTCTTCTTCATCTTCTTCCGATTGATCTGTGTTATATCTAATTTCATAACAATTTTTTCAAATTCCTGTTGACATTGCTGAAATTTGTTGATACTTAATTGCTTATATGTTCTATGTATTTCATCGATTTGGTTGATTGAGAAGTAAATTTCAAGTTCAGATTTATTTATTTTTAATCTTGATTTAAGGGTAATTATATAAATTAAATAATTATCAACATTCAAATTATGTAATTATCAAACAAACCAAAAAAATTCAGTACTTAAATTTTTAGCATTTAAAATTTAATGTTATCAAACAACTTTCTTAAATTTTCAGCACTTAAAATTTAAACACTTAATTTTCAGCACTTAAATTTTCAGCACTTAAAAATTAAGTGGTTATCAAACATGCTCTTAGTATTCAATTTTTTAATATTTTTAACTTAAAAAAAAATATTTTTGTACAAAATTTTATATTCCTAAAATAATTTTTACAACTTTATTTTTCTAAAATATTATCTCTACAACTTTCTCTCTCTATTTTTTCTCAATTTAATATTTTCTCCATCTATAATTTTTTGTATATAACTTTTTTTTGAGATTTTACAGTGTTGGTGTAATATGTTAGTTGTGATGATTAAATATTATATGGTATTAAGTGATAAGTGCTAAAAAATTAAGTGAATCATACATCACTTAAAATTTTGAACAATTTTTTAAGTGGTTGTTTAATTTTGTTATCAACTGCAAATAAAGTACTTAATGCATTCAATTTTAAGTGTTTAATTGCGTTACATTTGTCTTTGATGATGATATTTCAACGTTATACTTCAAATAATTACCAACTATGTTCGTGTACTTGAAATAAAACAAGAAGGGTATTTCAATCTTCAATATGCCATTTTATGTTCAAAATTGC
This sequence comes from Eucommia ulmoides, assembly GCA_016647705.1. NCBI lineage: Eukaryota > Viridiplantae > Streptophyta > Magnoliopsida > Garryales > Eucommiaceae > Eucommia > Eucommia ulmoides. The sequence goes on from JAENRU010000484.1 coordinate 257,040, forward strand.
AGAATATGGATTAGGACGGGAGATATGGGCAAAAGGTGATGTGTACAGCTATGGAATTCTCTTGCTAGAAATGTTTACCGGGAAAAGACCAACGGATAGCATTTTTACAGAGAGTTTTAGTCTCCACAGCTATGTGAAGATGTCTCTCACAGCTCAGGTGATGGAGATTATTGATGCTCAACTTATATTGGAAGAGAAAGACAAGTCAAAGAGAAGTAGCCAGAGCAGCAGAGGCAACACGTGTGAGATAGAAGAGTGCTGGGCATCAGTTCTTCGACTTGGAGTAGTATGTTCGCATGAATCGCCATCAGAGAGAATGGACATAAAGGATGTGGTCGCCGGGTTGCATATTATAAGAAATGCATGCTTAGAGAGAGAGAGAGCATATATTAGGTAATGACTGTGGTCGTAAGAGCACAATCATGTCTTTGTGCTGGTCTCTTAATTCTATTTTTCTTGGTGCATGTTGGGGGGGGAACTAAGATGTGTAATAATATCTCGGTCGATTCAAAACTTTTAATAAGCTTGTCTTTCAATCTATCCAAAGCTACATTTTTCAAGTCTGGGTTGGTCGTAAGCATTTTTCATGCCAACAGGCATATAGTTCAACATAAAATTTTAAACAATTAATGTTCGACATGAAGGCTGTGAATTGTCCGCTAGTTAGGATTTTCATTGACTTGTCTGGTCACCACCTGTTGAAACAAATGAATTTTAATTTAATTTTTAGAATAGAAAGTGCCAAATGTGTCAAATTGATTTTTTCCTCAAAACTTTTTATCTCACATTGGTTGGGAGAGGTGAAAATAAAGTGGTTATCTAGGGGTATGTGAAACACTTGGAGTGTGCCCCAAGGGGTACCCACATTTTGTGGCGGGGAGAGAAGTTACATCCCTACCGGTTTACCACACGCGCGCGCGCCGCCGCCGCCGTCCGAGTCGAGTCGCGTCTGTGATGAGGTGGCACTTATTTATTTTTTAGAAAATATTTTTTTAAAAAAAACAGTTTAATTAAAAAAAATTAATAAAAATAAACGTTTGAATTATTAAAAAAAATTTAAACCGTTAAAATAAAAAAAACGTTTTAATTAATAAAAACGTTTTAATTAATAAAAACGTTTTAACGTTTTTAATTAATACCGTTTAACGTTTTTTTTATTATTAATTTCGTTTAACGTTTTTTTTTTTTAATTAATCAAACGGTTTGATTTTTTTTTCTTCCCCTATAAATACTAGTTTTTTTTTCCAGTTTTAAGAATCAGAACAAAAGGAACGAAAAACAGTGTGCTCTAAAACTGTTTCTGTTTCTGTACTGTTTCTGCTTCTAGAACTGTTTCTGTTTTTTTGTTCCGGAATTATTTCGGTACTGTTTCTTCGTTTTGATTTTGGTTTCCGAGCAGTTTGTTCGTTTTGCGAACAGTGTCGGGGGTGTTTGGTTTCCAGGACTTCTACAGTGCAAAGAACGTCCTAGACAGAGGAGAATTCTGGGTTGTTTTATCCTGGGGACGACGGGGCTGATACACTGCTTGCACGTTCTTAGGCAAAGCCGCGAAACGTCTTAAAGAGAGCGACCTAGTCCGCGACTCATCCCAAGAAATTTTGATAAACTCGTTCTTTATTTATTTTCTGCTTCAACACCACCTCATCAGGTTCATGTCTCGGGCTTCACCTCCACAATTAATCTTTGACCCTTTACTGTACTTCTATTACCTTCAAGCTATAGATAGGTTCTCATTAGCCATATTCATATGCATAGTTGTCAAAGTCGTGCCCAGGCGCTCGCCTAGGCGCAAGGCTCCGCAAGTCGCAGGTATTGCGCTTCGCTCAGGTCTAGGCGATGAAGGTACAAGAAGTGATCGCTTTTACCGCCTGAGCGAGAGTCGCCTGCGACGTCAAAGGCGTGCCTGTGGTGGAGAAGGCGTGTTTTTTCCATCGTGGCCTTGATGAACTCTCGAATGAGCCCTAGCGTCCCTAGCCCAAGTCCCCAATAAATACCCAGATCCCTTACCTGAGCACAATTGGCCTTGATTGAGACTCGAACAGAATCGCATCGATTTCTAGAACAGAATCGCACTTCGATTTCCTTCTATTTCCTTCGATTTCTCCTTCGATTTCGTCGCTCATTGTTGTTGCTGCTCCTTCGACTGTTGTTGCTCATCGTTTGCTCGTCGATTTCTCCTTCACTGCTCGTCGTTTGCTCTCCTTCGACTGCTGCTGCTCCATCGTCAATTTCTCCTCCGACTGCTACTATTGTTTCGTTTTCTCCTTCGTTGTTCGTCGTCCAGGTCAACCGTTGGAGCAGAGGTAATGTTTATTTATTTACTTAATTAATTATTTATTTAATTATTTATTTTATTTATATAATTACTTAATTAGTTATTTTATTTATTATTTGTCTGTTTGTTTTATATTTTATCTGTAAAATCTGTTCTAATTTTCTGTTTCTGATTTTTGATGATCTATATTTATGTTTATGTTAATTGTTTATAAAATAATTGTTTAATTATTTATTTAGTTTATTTTTGTTATTATTTGTTCGTTTTATTGTTTGTTAAGAGTTTTACTTCTTGATTTTAGATTTGCAATATAAAAGTGCTATATATTAATTTATTTATTTTTTTAAATGTCGTGCGCTTGGTGTCGCTCACGCTAGCGCCTAGACTCCGGGACACCTTGTGTGCCTAGAGCCTTTAACAACTATGTTTATATGAGGAAAGAACAATCACCATCATCATAAACTAAAAACAATACAAACATATAGAGTTACTAAATAGCGCAAGAAAGCTGCTAGGATATACCATGCCGTGTATAAAAATTAATTTAGTTAATTGACATTCTATCCAGCCAAAGAAAGAAAAACAAAAGGTTTGAATTAAAATTTAAAGAAACCAAGCGAGAAGATTCCAGAGCTAAATTTTGTGACCCCAAACTCAAGTCTTCGTTGGAGGTCTGACCAGCCCTAACCCTGAACCACTCCCCAAATGTTTGAACTCAGTTGCTTCGAGATGATCCCCATGACCAGCAAAGCCTGTTCCTCCTTTTGCCAAACATACGATGCTCCTTTCCTTACATCCCTTGTTGCATACCAAACAGACCTTATCAACTGCCATGAACTTGTCCGCACACTTCTTGCAAAAGACATGTCCACAAGAGCTTAAGGCCACAAGTAACAACGTATTTGTCAAGGTGACTTTGCAGCTAGGACAGATATATGTCCTCTCAAGAGAAGTGCATTTCTTCCCTTCACTACTGTCTTCGGTGAAATAGATGGGGAACATGGTCTTTAGCTTAAGTTTTTCCTTGCCTTCCGGACAAATTGTGCAACTTGACGGTGCCTCAACTTTAACAGGAGCTTCGGGAGTGGCAGAGGGAAGCCAAAACGCTTTCATGGTTCGGAGTGCTTCTTCCTCGTAGGATGTGGCTCTCACACTATTCGCCCCATGAAATCCGTTCTTATCTCTGGTGTAGCTCTTATCATTGTATTGTGGTACGGCTCCATGGTTCTGTTGATCAAAGGCGTTGAGATCTCTAGCTTTCTGCAGCATTAACTTCTCTTCTTCCTCCTCCTTTTCTTGCTTCTGCTGAGCAGCATGGGCAGCCAGCTTCCTGCCAAGCAATATGTAAATGGTCTTCAGTGTTGCTCGTCAAAGTAAAACATTAGCTCGTGTTTGGATAAAGAATTTATGAATTCATGGAAGCTACAAATAATGGGATTTTGAAATTTTGAATTCTGAAATTCCATCATTTCAAATTCGTTGTTTGGGTATATTTTTTGAGAAATTTTATGGTTGTAATTTGACCTCAGGACCATATTCGGAAGCATTTAACAAAAATAAAAATAAAAAAACAACTGTCTCAGAGGTATTTGGAAATGTCATTTTACTTCCCTTAAATTCCATTCCGAAATTCAAGGAATTTTACAAATTCCTTTCTGAAGTAGTTTTACAAATTCCTTTCTGAAGTAGCCAATAAGAATTTTTTAACTTAAAACTTACAGAAACCCCTGATTAATATCAATATCCTCTCCCAAAATTCTTCACCCAAGCACACCCATAGTCTATTATGTGTTGAGGCACCCTCAAGTCTCATCAATAGGTTTTGTCCATTTCAACATTCAAACAAACAAACAAACCTCATATCAATATGCCAGCCAAAATTAAAGCTCTTCACCAAAATGAAATCATGAAATTAACTCGCAATTTCATTTTTGACGTATACTCCTGCATGACATACCATATGCCGAACGTAACTAAAATGAAATAGATAATTAGGCAACAAATAAAGTAATCAAAAACCATACCATATGACATTGAATAGGACCATATAAACTTAAGTCAAATCAACCTTATCCTTAACTTTAAGGTTCATTCAGCGACATACAAACCTCATTTTTCCACTAATTGCCTTGCCAAAAAGTATGAAAGCATATCATCCGCAGATAAAGACTAAGCTGCATTGTGTCACCGCACATTGTTCTCGCTAACTTCTGCACACCGGAACCCCCCCTTCTTTAGTTCACTAACTCTTAATCAGGCAAAAGATCATTAAATACCATGCAAAGAAGATTTTTTATAGTTTATTTAAGCTTGGTAGGCCTCAAAGAATTGGTGCTAGAATGTAATACATAGGTAAACAAAACCCAAGTTAATTATGTTTAAACTTGAATTTGAAATCCCTAAAATACAATCACCCAACATGATGATTGTCCTCCCAAAATCAATGTCCTCCTATTCACATAATGGTCGTCCACAGTGCTCAAAAACTATCACACATCTATCAAGCTTTGTTCCTCCAAATTGCAGATACATACAAACAATAACAATCAACGGATATGTATAACTCAAAAACAACTTAGAATGTAGAGAATACAATCAACCGACCTCTGGATATCTTTCTTCTGAGCCAACAAGCACTCGAGAATGCATTCTTTACAGAAGACATGGCCTCTCTGGCAAGACATGGGATCGATAAGTGGCTTCAAGCAAAGGCAACATGCGTCGAACGGCTTAATCGAATCCTTCCCGAGCCTCTCCTTCTGAGTTCCATAGCCGAGCTTCCGCTTCTCCTCGTAGGTGAAGATGGCCAAATCATTGTTGTTCTTCGAGTGCCTCTGCGGCATCCCTGCAACTGAAAAAAGAAAGAGAAACGCAGTAAACGCTAATCGACGGGAAACCGGTTGAATTTTCCGATCAAGCAACTACGAGATCGATCGAATGGATCGAGCAATTGCAATGAACCCTAGAAATCCAATGGAATTAGCCGTAGAAGTGGATGAGATTTTGTGACGTTGACAATGACAAGGCGGTGAGCGGCAGTTCATCAGTGCTTCCTGCTTTGGAGGGAAATAATCGTCTACAACTTGGACAATTTTCACCGCTACAACCCCTAATTATTCATTTTATTTAAAGTTAATTTATCAAAAAGTTCACCACTTACTAAAAAATATTTAGTAGTTTATTTCTTAAGATGCGTTTGGTTCGGTAAAAAATGGATAGAAAAAAATAAAATAAAAAAATACCCGTATTTAGTTGAATGGAAAATAGAAAGAAAGAAAAAATAAGATGAAAAAAATACAATTTTCGAGATAATTTTTTTTTCACATAAACAACATAAAAAAAATGAATTTTCTTTCACAATGTATAAAAATATTATCCTTTCATTTTTTTTTCGTCATTTTCATTTTCTATCCTTCCAACAAACACAGCCTTATTGTTAAATAATAGAATTTACATCGGCTTAAAACATTAGTATATACTCTCACGATAAAATTTCGATAACTGGTTTTATTTTTAGTACTTGGATCTAAATTTTGATTGAACGATTTTTAAAATTTAATGCAATAGCTGATATCTTGTTTTTTAATAATATAATTGATGGAGGTATTCTTAGATTGGGGTCGGTTTTCCTCCTCCCTCTCTAACCGAGCAGATCATGATCTCTTTTGTCGGTCTACATCGTCACAAGTAGATTCTCCTCGGTTTGAATGGTTCCCCAATCAATCTTCTTCCCCAAAAAAATGATTTTGAGTAGGCATTGCACCATTTGGGCCAAAACCATTGGGCCTTTATTGGCCCAATGCCAGCTATCCATGTGGGCATGTGTCCATTGGGCCTTGCAGGGTTGGTCTATGGGTCCCGCCGCCTCTTTCCAACAATCACGATCTATGTAAGTTGGATTAAGCCTTAATCAAATTGGGATAGACTTAATCCTCCAGGTTTGCCAACTTTAAAGTTCACCCTAATCTAGAGACCTATATATGTGATACTCCCTTTAATGTTTTAGGTAATACATTTATTATCTTTTAGATTGGATTGCCTGTTCAGTTTGAATATTTACTCTTACGCTTGAGGGACTTTGTTGAGAAAAGTTATGACAATTTTTTTTGTAGGTAGTTAGTGAACAAGACTGATTTGATAGGCAATTACTCATTCCGAGACCCAAATCGAACGAGAACAACTTGACTATCTCTTTTCTCTATCTATTGACAATTTTTGTGCAGGACCAATAATTATGATGTTATTTGACTCAATGGTTGAACCAATGACATATCTTGATTATTTTTTTTCAAGTAGATGGATAAAATAATTGTTAGATTGTTGATAAAAATAATTATGATTAATTTTTTATTTATTTATTTATTGTGTATTTTGTATGTTTAAAACGATAATGCGGCACTAAAAATGTCACACCCCACCCTGGACACCCGACATGTGAGGCCGGCATGACGTAGACATGACGCCACCCAACTAACTAGCCAACCCCAATACGTTAATAACAAAATTGTAAGTTTGTACAACGTATATAAAAAGTTCCCTCTGATAGGAATACACCGTCCCGAAACATAAATACAATCAAACAAAACCCCTGAACCTCACTTAGATTTTATTTCTGGTATCTCGTCTCTAAAATTTTCCTCAAATGACCCCTTTTTGCATGACCCGCATAACTCTATCTAGCGCCAGTAGGTGACCGATCAATTCCTAGCTATTTTACCTGCGAGTGTACTGCCTTCTTAGTAAAAATATTTTGTAATAACAAATCATTCTATAACATCTAAATGGACAAGCGTTGTGTATAGAATCAACACGTAACTAGTAAATTTCTCTATAATAATAGCAGTGAAAATAAAGCAACAAATATAAGTTTCATTCCAACTTATCTAGTAAAATGATACCAATCACCATAATAACTAATAAATCACTCAGTATAAGTAAAACATTACATCTCAAACACCCACTCCACCACAACACACACTGGCTAGCCATAGTGATCGTTTTAACCTCATGATCGGGAGTTGCAACGGTACCGTAACATTCGTAGGAATGTCTTTCTACGAAATATTCACACCCCTTTTTGGGGAGAAATATAATCCACACCCCTTACGGGGAGAAACATCTATATCTCATGGGAAAAATCCACACCCCTTACGAGGAGAACAACCATGGCATCGTCAAAATCAAATATAACATCATCGAATCACAACTCCATAAATATCGTTTACTCAATATCATCAAATCACCACGTCTATCTCTTTTCTTCGAAACCAACTTTTAAATCCAAAAATCATATTTCACACTTTCTTTTAAAGGAAACGTTCGATTTTATCAAAACTACTTTTCCACTCTTTATTTTTAGGAAACCAGACATTTTTAGAAAAATAGATATTTTCTATTCTCTTTTTAAAAACACTGTCTAATTTCACCAAATCCAACAAAAATTCATTTTCAACTTCTTTTTGAAAACTATCGAAATCTTCCGAAAATCCAGTTTACCAACTTACTCAAATCCTGCTTGATCCATATCATTTATAAATTCATACAATTTAAATAATCACATATTTCATCATATATATATATATATTCATACAAAAATAGTTTGGCAAGAAGACAGTACACTCACCTCGTAAACCGCTTTCCAAAACCTTTACTGACCATACTCTATCGGGACACCGGTGCCTGCGAGCCTAATAGTAACAGAGCCTAAATTAATATCTTATCTAAAACATCTGAATCATGCAATGCAGACCCTATATTCCGAATTGTTACTATTTTATGTACCACGTAATTAAAATTAATTAATCGTTAGGAAATTGTTACGCTTTTGGGATTTGTAACGCTAAATAAAATTTAATTTAACGAAAATTATTAATCGATTGAAATTTCACCTGTTTCCGAATCGTTTGGCGACCACGAGAGGGGTTTTTAATTTTGTACGGGGTGGTTTGTGTAATTCCCTTTTCTTTTCTTTTTTTTTCCTTCTTCGTCCTTTTTTTTTTTTTCCTTTCTCTTCTCTGTTTTGGCTTCTGCTTCAGTTCCTGTTTGAACCAACCACCGACCGACCTACTCCAATCACAAGCACACCGTCATAGATTACACACACCCCAAACGCCGAGCACACGCACTCCACCCCCCCCCAGTCACCGTCGATTGAACGAACACCCCGCCGGACGACGACATCACCGACGACTCCTTCTCTCTCACTTCGTTTTCTGTTTCTGCTCTGGGACTCGCCGGCGACCGACCTTGCTCCGATCACGCCACACATCCACGAAGACGGAACACCCATGACGCCGAACGGAACACTTACCCGAAACCGATACCCACCTTCTCTCTCTCTTTAACACTCCGGCCGGCAGCACCCAGCCTCACACCGGAGGAACACCCCCACGCCATCGATGATCACACATCCAGACCAGACAGCGCCACCACACACCCCCACACAGTCGCCGAACAACCAGAACATACCCACTGCCGGCAGCCCACACACTTGACGACGAGCCAAACGCACACGCCGACGAATGGCGACGATCAAGCACACACTGTTGGTGGACAGAACACACACCCACACACTCACAGTAGACCGACGACGATGGCCTATTACTCCCTCACTTGAAATCGACGACAACACGCACACCCACCTACATACACTACCGGAAAAAACAGAGCACCCACGACCCAACACCCACATGCACACAGCGATACACCCACTCTCCAAATGACGGTCGTCTGAACAGCGCTCACTTCGTCGGCGACACACACACACCACCGACTGGACGGACGGACACATACACGCACTACCGGAGCCCACTGTCGACCTTCCTCTCTCTCTCTATTTCCTGATTTTCTTTTTAATTTCAGATTTTATGAGATGTTTTGATCATTACACATATGTATTGCATGCATTTAGTGGGTTCAATTCCTCCAAGCTTGCCACGTCGCTGTTCTCCCTATTCCTGCCAACGGTTGCTCGTCCAATCACCAGCATATATATATATATATATAATAAACTTTTTAATTAATTACTCTTTCCTCCCCTAACTTCCTTTAAATCTTAATTTTAATCAATTGCAACTTTTAAAAGTTTCTAAAATTTACAATTTCACCTCTTTAAGTTTCAATTAAAAGTTAAATGTCAATTTACCCCCCAAAGTTTGGATTTAGTATTTCTAAATTTGCGAATTGACCCCTAGATTTTGAATTTGAATTTTTATTAATCCATTTTCACCCCGAATTTTTCCAGTTACACTAAAATATAACAAAAATGACGTACATGCTATAATTGAGGTCTTACGAAAAATGTGAAATGCATTTTATAAAATTGAGTTTAAATATTTGTCTTGATAATTTTTTATTTTATTTATTTTTAATTATTTATTAATTAATCAAATTTCATTTCTATTAGAGAAGGTAATGGCTTGATGATTTTTATTGATAACAATCTCCACTATTTATATAAGTGGAGAGAAGAATTACAAAAGGAAACAATATAAAATAAGGAAATAAAATTAATACAAAATCAATTAAGGTAATGACATAATTCCAAATATACAAAAGGAAATATTCATTTTGTATATATGAAATATTCTAATATGCCCCCGCAAGATGGAGCTACGTGAGGAGAATCCAATCTTGGATCTTGAGTAGAAGAAGATGAGTTCGTGCTAGTGGCTTGGTGTTGTCAACGTCTGGTTGTTGTAAGGCTTGTTGGAGCGCTTTCTTGAAACATCTAAGGGCTCGCTGTAGTGAGCGGTGGTGCACCGTAGTGCGTAACAAGCGTGTCTCTCCAAACAAGTGTTTTGCCGCAGACACAAACCCCTGACTTGCAGAGGCCCCTCAAGTGTTGCATCTTGTGGGTTGGAGGCATGCTATAGTTGGCGGGGTTTATCTGCGATGTAGCATAAATTGCCATAGTTGGAATCTGTAGGAAGACAGATTTTTTATTTAGGAGGGAGAGAGATGGATCACAAATACAGTGAACCACAAATAGTTCAGAGATCTAAGAAATACTGATAGATATATCTTGTGTGCGTGCGTGAAAGATAGAGATGGAGAGAGAGAGAAAGAAAGATTGAATCTCTACCGAATGACTCTTAAGTTAGGAAAATGTAGCACGAGCTTTTCTGTATGAATTTCGTAACGGGGCAGATTAGGAGATTAAGGGAGGGAGTGGATTTTTTTTTTTTTAAGAAACTTGGGCAGAAAGATGTATTTTGGAAACTAATGGGGTAGTTTCTGCAATTTCAGGATAAAATGGGTGGGGTGTTAAATGAGGGAGGCTCAAATAGGTTTAGTATGGGGAAAGTCTGAGGCTTAAATAGGTTTCATATGAGGGTGTTAACTCAAATGGGTTTAGTATGGGGATTCTTCTATTGATTGGGAGAAGAGAAATGGTGCGAACAGTGGCGACGAAGCAAGACAGGGTCTCAAATGGTTTTGAACAGTGGCGAGAACTGGTCTGAACAGGGGGTCGTCGGCGATAGACCAGCAGTGACGAAGGTCTGAACAACGGCAACGGCGATGGTTGCCGGCGGTTAGATCTCGTCAGTAGTGTGGGGACTGCAACAACACGGTGGATCTGGATCTGGTTTCGATTCTGGATATGGGTTACAAAATCTGTTTTTTTTTTTTTTTTTTTTTTTTTTAAGCGACTGAGAAATCCGGAGAGCATTTTAGAGAGAGAAAGCGGAGAGAGATATTAGGAGATGAGGTTAGCGGCGGTTGTTCGTAGATACAACACCCGCCGGACGACGAGTAGCGGAGCTAGGTTGGCGATTGATCGGAGAAAGGGAGGACTTAGGGTCATCGCCGGCGTCGTCATGGGTCTTCCTTATGCAGAAGACATGCGAATGACTGTGAGATCGGAGGAGATGGGTGGATCTAGATGTAGAGATGGTGGTTTGAGAGGCGTCGTCACCGTGGCGTAGGAAATTGGAGCACGAAGGCAATGAAAGGAGGTGGTGCAGACTGTGCAGTAGTAGAAACTGGAACAGAGACCTGTTTTCGGCGGCTGAATTTTCGCCGGAGCCTCGGAACAAATTAAGGGGGAGAAGAGGACAGTCTTTTTGGAGAAGAGGACAGTCGGAGGGGGGACTGTCGGAAATGGGAATGGAGCAGAAGTATTGGTGATTTTAAGAGAAAGGGTTTCAGGATTGAGGTTTTCGAAAATGAGGGTTCAGCGAAGCAATGGACAAAAAATGAAAATAAAAAACCGGGTAGTGGAACTTGTTTCATGGTAGCCGCCGCCGGAGTTCATCACCAGAGGCCATGAAGGCCGATGGTGACTGTAAACTCTCTCTTTCTATAGGCGTTTAGGGTTTTTAGATCGAAAGTTCTTATACCATGTAAAGAAATGATAATAACTTATTGTATTATTATTGATTCAAATCCTCACTACTTATACAATGTGAGAGATGTATTACAAAAGGAAATGAAATATAGATATGGAAATAACAAAAATACTACAATAATTAAGATAATGATATAATTCCAAATATACAAAAAGAAATATTCATTTTGTATATATGGAATACTCTAATAATTTCTTCCTCTTTTTATATATCCTCCCCCCCCCCCCCCCGACTTTTTTATATAATGAAAATAAAAATAATATTTTATGATTATTAAAATAATATTTTGGGTATATTAGGCCGCATTTGGTTAGGGCTTGTTTGGTAACCATTTCCATCCCATCCTATCCAAGTGGGATGAGATGAAATGAAAATTCTGTTTACTTATTGGGAGTAGAATCACTTTTGGTAACGATAATTTTTTTTGGTTCTGGGAACAGAATCTTGTTTGGTAACAATATTATCCCAGAAATCAAGAACAAACCTTAATCCACAATCAAGAAATCATCAAGCAATCGAATCCTAAACCACAATAAAAAAGTCATCAAGAAATCGAACCCAAAATAAAAAACGAAGAACATACCATAAACCAAAATCAAGAAATCGAACCTAAAATCAAGAACTAAGAACACACCCTAAACCAATTCGAAGAAATCATCAAGAAATTGAACCAAATTCGAACCTTAATTCGAAACCAAAATGACGAAGTTGAACCCTAATTCGATCCAAAATGACGAAATTGAACCCTAATTCGAACCAAAATGACAAAATCGAACCTTAATCCTCGTCTTTGCTTCACACTGCTCTTAAGCAGTAGTTCGTTCTGCGCATACGACGACGACGGAGAAGACAGATGATGACGAGCGAACGACGATTACAAGTGAAGATGATGATGATGACGAGTGAACGAAGAAGATGATGGAGAAGGAGGACGGCGAAGACGACAACGAAGGTGGTGGAGGATGGAGAAGAAGCTAATGAAGACACGACGAAGACGACCGAGTGACGCAGACGAAGACGCGACGCAAATGAAAACGATTGAACGACGTAGACGCAGAACACGTTGAAGAAGAAGAAAAAAAATGAAGAAAGAAAAAAGAGGCTTACAGAAATTGAAACCCAAACCTCATTAACAATTTCAATAATACCGGTTGTGTCCTTTTTGGGGGGATGAGAATAGCTGGAAACAATTTTTTTTGTTTCTCTTTTCTTAAGAAAAAATGAGAATGATTATTGGTTTTGAGATGGGAATGGAAACGGAAACAGATTTACCAAACGTTATGCCCAAACAGAAATCCAAAAAATCTAGGGAGGGAATGACAATTTTTGGGATAGGAACGGCTACCAAACAAGGCCTTAATGTTCCCACTTTTTCCATCCCAATTGGGATGAGATGAAATGAGAATTCTGTTTCTTTCTCGGAGCAGAATCACATTTGGTAACGATATTATCTAAGAATTGTTTCCACACAATTATTATTTTTTTCATTTATCTATTTCTCTAAACTTGTACCAAATAACAAGAAATCAAGAATAATAATTTTGAGAAATTATCGAGAAATAAAAAACGAACCCTAAATCAAAATCGAGAAATCATCAAGGAATTGAACCCTAATTCAGAGAAATTAATTTCAACAACTGAACCCTAAATTGATATCAAAAATAGAAATTGAAATCGATTTCGTGATCGATTTCAATAATGAAATCGAAACCCTAAACCCTAATTATAAGATGGCGAGGACAATGAACAAAGGCGATGGCAATGAGTGGCGATGGTGATGAACGATGAAGGCTAGTAGACGAGAGAGAAAGAGAGAGCTTACCCAGATGAGCAGCGACGACGATGACGAGGACTACGAAGACGATGGCGAGGACGAGCAATAATGAACAACAACTCTTGTGAGCAACAGCGCGTCAGCGATGAAGCAAAGAGAGAAGATGAACAAAGATGAATATAGAAGAAGGAAAAGAATAAAAAAATGATAATGAAAATAAAGGTTTACAAAAGTTGATGGGTTGACCTTACTAGCAATTTTAAAAATTTCAAGCGCATTTTTTTTTTTTTGGATGGAAATAAGTGGAATAAAAAAAAAAATTGATTCTCAACCTTTTAAGAAAAACAAGAATGGATTCTAGATTTTGGGATGGAATCGAAACGGAAATAGAATTTACTAAATGCATTCCTGCACTATCATTCCCAAAAACGTAGGGATGAGATAATTTGGGAACACTAACCAAAAAGGGCCTTAGTTTTTTGGTCTCTAAAGTACAAAGTGGGTACATGAACTCTGAGTTTTATCAAATTGTACATTTGGTCCCTCAAATTTCACATTTGTTTCAGTATTGTAAAATAATATTTTTTAGGTTGCGTTTAGATAACTATTTTAGCTGAAAAATCTGATCATGTAATTTTATAATTCTCTTGTTTGGATAGGTAAAATATTTGTAAATGAAATTTACAAATCCATTGAATTTTAAACTTAGGTTACGTTTGGGTAAAGGATTTATAAAATGTAATCGTGTAATTTTGTAATTCCCTTATTTGGATACGTAAAGTATTTGTTAAAAGAAAAAAAAAATCATATTTTTTTACCCCTTCTTTGTTCTCTGTTCTTCTCCTTCGACGCTCCACCACTACCATAGTCTTCTACTGTTGTGCCATACAGGTCTCTCTCTCTCTCTCTCTCTGATGAAAATGGCTGATCGATGAAAGGACAGATGATGAAAACAACGTAGAAAATCAATCCGGCTATAGTTGTGACGAAGAATTGGGGGAGATTGGACGAAGGGTTTCTATTGAACAAATCTGCAACACCATCACCCAATTCGAACACAAATCCAACAAATACCATTTGAAAATTTTCAATCCAATTTACATCGATCTCAAAATGGGTATCATTAATTAAAATTGGAACATTAGTCGAGAGGATTCGAGAAGAAAATAGAAAAAATGGAGAGATTGATATCGTTCACTTCCCCCAATACTTGTTGAAATTTGTCGCTGAAAACGAACCTAATAATGACGGCGACGATCACGAAAAATAATGGACAACGACGACAATAATTGATGGAGCAAAGGTGGACGACGACAACGAATAAACGCAGCGCAGATCGATGTAAGGGATCCGAAGAAGAAGACGATGGATGACGAAGAAGCGGAAGAAGGAAGACGCGGCGCATATCGATGGATGACGGCATTGACGAAGTAGATGAAGGAAGAAACGGACGACGAAGATGCAAGAGGAGGGTCGTGAAGAAGACAAGGGATCGATTTCACAAATCCTTTGATAGAGGAATTTGGCAAATGACACCTAGATAGAGTGGATTTCAAAATGACTCATTTTACCCATTTTTAAGATAAAAGGGATTTTATAAATCTCTCCGTATAACTACCCAAATAAGTAATTTGTCATAAAAGGATTTTGAAATCCTCTAAACAAATCAAATCCTTCCCTCAAATCTCTTAACCAAACACAACCTTATACAAATACTAAAAACAAGCTAAAATAATAAAAAATAATAAATTCAAGATTAAATAAACGAACAAACGCTAATCAAACGCTAATTCAAGAAGAATCGTGTTCACCCATTTTTTCCAACTCCCTGTTTCAACTATGAAATCGAACTCAAAATTGAAAAAAGAAAGGCAATTTTTTTTTTTTTGCAAAAGAAAACATTTTTCATTCATAGCAATAATGTTTAAAAACAGCAAACACAACCAAAACTTGAAATAAAACACAAATAAAACAGAACACAAAGCTATTCCAATTGCAATTCAGTTCCTACGGAAAACCTCTTTCATAATCTGTAAAATTCAAACTCATTTGAGAACAAACAAGGCCTTAACTTAGTAAAAGAAACCAAGCACTCTTCTGCCAACATTCTTTTTCCTAGCTTCTTCATGATCCATGATGCTAGCAGACGTGACAACGATTTTGGATGAAAATTGAGTTATTGTAAGCACGTGGTCTTTTTAATAGCAACACTTCCTCATTTCATCACCTCTAGTAAACTTAAGATATTTTTTCAATTTTTTTTTCTAAAAACGATTCATTTAAAGAATGAAAGAGAGAAACATGAATCTCTCTTAAGGAAAATCATATTTAATTTAGTAAAATGATGAAATAATGAAAATATATCAATTAAAAGGCCACATGCTTAGCACAAATAATTTTTCGTTCAAAATAACAAGACAACATTTTCAATTTTGTCAGATTCAAGCAAATGTGAAACTTGATGGATCAAATATATAATTTCACAAACCTCAAAATCCACAAGACATCCCTTCCATACTTTAGGTACCAAAACATAATTTTCCCTAATTTGTATACATTGAAACTTGAGGGGAACACTCTAGTAATTAAATCTTTAATTTAAGTTTGAATGTACCAAATTGATGTGGGAGAATGTGTCTGGATGTGGGAGAGTGTGTCTTCTAGTCAGATAATTAGTCAAGACACACCTAAGTTGATCCGAACAAATATTAGGCCAACGTGAAGTGTTGACCTTGATGCGATTTGAACCAATTATATTGCAATATCATAGAGATGTAAGTAATCTTCATTGCATAGGATCACTACCTTGCTTTTCTCTCTCCAAGCATCAAGCCCTCAAAGTAAAATCGACCAAATCATTCAATTTCTTGATCTCAGAAGCATCAAATTCCGAATCTCTGCCGGAAAATCCCCGCAAATTCTTAGTTTTTCATCGTTATGGCGTCGCCCAAGAAACCGCCGGAGCCTGAGCGGCCACCGGCAGCAATCCTACACCAGCCAGCCTCCCCTCGCTACCCTCTATCCCAATCCGGAACACCCACCTCCGGCGCCAACAGAAAAATCGCAATCGCCGTCGATCTGAGCGACGAAAGCGCGTTCGCAGTCAAATGGGCAGTTCAAAACTACCTCCGACCTGGAGACACCGTCATACTCCTCCACGTCCGTCCCACTTCCGTCCTATACGGCGCCGATTGGGGCTCCGTCGACCTCTCCGTCGACACCACCGATGAGGAATCGCAGCAGAAGCTCGAGGACGATTTCGATGCTTTCACGACGTCGAAGGCCAACGATTTGGCTCAGCCGCTGGTGGAGGCTCAGATCCCGTTCAAGATTCGGATAGTGAAGGATCACGACATGAAGGAGAGGCTGTGTTTGGAGGTGGAGAGGTTAGGGCTGAGCACGGTGATTATGGGGAGCAGAGGGTTCGGCGCCTCGAGGCGACCCACCAAAGGTAGGCTTGGGAGCGTGAGTGACTACTGTGTGCATCACTGCGTGTGTCCTGTGGTGGTTGTCAGATATCCCGATGACAAAGACAGCGGCGATGCTGCCGGCGACAACAATCCGTTGAAGGTGAAAAACGAATCCGACGTATTACATCCGGTGCCGGAGGAGGAGGCCCTGTATCATGATTCGCCGGACAAACATGAAAGTTAGAGTAATTCACTTTCCCATTTCCATTTTTTTTTTGTCTATTTAAATTTCTTGTTAATTAGTTTGAAAATGGAAAATTAAATGCTTGATATATTGATTTAATTTTCAATTTTCTCCTAAAAAATGTAGGACTTAAAAATATCTATCGATAGTATATATACATACATACATTTATACACAACACATAATCACATGGGCGTGCGCGCACACATTCATACATGTGGGTGTCGGAAATCGGTCAACCAGCAGTATGGTCCGGGTACCCTCTGGTCGGGAAAATGCAATTGGCGTCCCAAGGGGGGAATGCAATTGGCGTCGGGACGATCCCTATCCTTTTTGGAGTCCTACAACCGGGCTGGACGGGCGCTGTTCGGCCTGTCGTCCGAGCCCGGGCCTTCTGCTCTAGGCCACTATCCGGGCTGAGCTCCGACCTGCCACCTACACACAGGACGGGCCGGGTTTTTCCCCGCGTGTCCCCTCCGGCGTGAGAGTAAGAGCTCGGGGGGTAGGAGTTTAGGTCGTTTGGAAATGATTACCTCAACCTGTCTGGGCTGGCTGTGGCGGAGTTTCTCTCTCTAAAAAGTGTTAATGAAGCCTTCTATTTATTGGCGAAGATGTGATTAGCGTCCGCAAGATTAGGGCCTTAAGCTCGGATTTGCGCTAAGCAGTCAGGCGCGTGGTGACACGGCGGATTAGAGCTATTGGGCCTGGGCCTTGGGCCCTTTACTGTAGATGACAAAGCCCATGGGCTCGACCTGCCATGGGCAGTAGGTCGGCCCGAGCAACTGGGCGCAGGTCGGTCTGAGTGCATCGACCTGTCCTTATGCGATGATGCTTCAGGAAGGCTGCTGCTTGGAGATCCCGTGTTTCGTATTAATCGACCTGACGAGGTCCCGGGCTATCTATTCATTGGGCTAGTCAAGTCACAGTAACGTGGAGCTGGTGACGTGGCAGATCAAGTCCAGGTAGCAGACACGTAGAAGGAGCCCGATTTTACCCACATCAGTTGCCCCCCAAGCTTTAGCGTGGAAATGAGACATGAGACGCTGAGAGTTTTGTCGTCAGACTACTGGGAACAGTTAGCCGAGCTGATGGAGAGCAGGGACAATGGAGCCGAGATGACGTAGCCCGGAAGCTTAGGCCGGCCCGGTAAGAGAAATTGGACCGGTCATACCTTTTGGCTTCCCCAGGAAGTTCGACCGTCACTCTGATCGGATGGGCGACACGTGGTTGAAGGTGCGAGGATCGACGCTCCGCGAACCGGCCGATCAACGCAACGGTTCAACTTCTCAGCCCCTCTATAAATACATACTTCATTTCTCAAATTTCTTCACCAGAGTAGACCTCCGAGCACAATGTTCCTCTTTTCCTTTTCTTATTTTTCTTCATGTCTTCTATTTCCGAGTCCGGCTCGTCGGGGAGCAGCCCGACCGGATCTGAAGTGATTGCGGCCGACTCCCAAGTTGTATAGATCGAGCTTCGCTCGTCTGCGACGGAGACTGATGAGGCAGATGTTCCCTTGGCCACCGAGCCAGCGGGCGAGCAAGAATTCGCTGTCCAGTAGACGTTTTCTTCCTAGGAGTCCCATGGGGAGACCGGATTGGGGGCACACCCTGCGTCTGGCGCGCCCAACGGGTCTCTGAAGAGGAGGACGAGGAGCGAGGCGGGCTCCACCGGGAGCCCCGTGGTTAAGCTCGGCACAGGTCCAGCCGTGGAGTTTGACATGGAGGTCACCTTTTCTGAGGAGATGGCCGCCGAACCATTGTCGCCTGGACACCCCCCTAGGGCGAGCTCGTCCTCTCGTCGGTCGATCTGTAAGGTTTCCCCAGAAGCCTGGGTTTGGAGGGTAGAGTCCGACCTGAAGGAGAAGGACATCCGAGAACTGCGTTCCAGATATGCGATCTCGGGCTCAGTGGTGACACATGTTCCCGGGGAGGATGACCGGGCTTGCAACCCACCCAAGGGGTTTATCATGGTCTACGGTCGGCAGATGTTGGCCGGGCTGCGATTTCCTATCCACACCTGGGTGAGGGAGGTCTGTTAGGATCTGGGGTTGTGTTCGTCACAGTTCGCTCCCAACAGTATGCGCATGGTTGTGGCCTTTCACGTGATCTGCCTGGCCGAAGGGATCACCCTGTTCCTCGAGCTTTTTCACACCGTCTTCATAGTAAAGTCTACGCCCGGGGGAAAGGTTGGTGTTACATCCCAGCCCGGCGGAAATTCCTTAAGGGTTACCCTGACTCTATTAAAGATTGGAAGTCGGGGTTCTTCTTCTTGGGCGGCAATGAATGGGAAGCCGATGAGGCAACGGAGTTTAAGTTCCCGGTCCAAAGGCACTGGGGGACCGTGGGTAAGCCTTTCAGCTCAGAACTCGCCATTTTTCCTCCCGGTCATTCTTTATGAGTTTCCCTTGTCTCCTTTTTTCTTTCAGTTTCAAAGAAGCACGAGCTCAGCCTGGAGATTCTCGAGGAGAGAGATTGGATTTTCAATACCCTGTTCGTTAACGTCGGTGCCTTGATCACGTCGTGCCTCTACGACCTCTACTTTTGGAGTGATCCGTCCTTGCCCGAGCCGACCTTAAAGAGGAATTCCCGGAACAGTAAGTGTCTTTACCCCTGCCCGTCTGATTATTAGCACTTTGAGATTTTTTGTCGTTGACTGACGTTCCTCCCCCCTTTCTCGCAGTTATGGACATGGTAGCTCTAGCCCGAATGGCGGCCCAAGGCGTGAAGAAGGGCAGTGGGTCAAGCCAGCCCGCTCGGGAGGGTTAGGCCGAAGCGAGACCGGCACAACGGGAGCTGTCAACTCGATCCGGCGCCAGTTCCCCCAGGTTGACCATACAAAAATCAAGATCGAGCCCTTTGAGCAAGACCTCGCAGAAGCCCAGGCAGATCAGGGAGCGGGCACGGACGGGCTGAGCACTTAGCTGGCCACCCAAGACGCTGGGCCAAGCAGACCCTCGGGGAGTCGTGGCGGCTCGCAGAGGTCGTCCGGGGACCGAAGAGCGGCGAGCGGGCGATCTGGCGACCAAGCCGGAGCAGAGGAGGTCAGCGGAGGGCAGACCGACCCGGATCCATTCCAGCAGTAGCTCCCCTTCAGCCCAGCTAATCTTTTCTTGTTTTTTCTTTTTACTCAGCCCGTAAAGGAGAGGGCTTGTATCCACGGGCAGAAGTCCCGATTTTTTGTAATCCAATTTTTTTTTTGAACAATGAATATAACTCCTCCGTTTTGCCAATTATGTGTCATATGCTTTACTTTTCTGGTTTCGTTTGTTCAGTTCAGGTCGGTTTGTCGATTGTAACTAACACATGCGATTTGCTATTTATCTTCAAGTTCACGAATCTTACCGACCTCACGTATCCGAGCTAGGGGTCGCCGGTTTAGGCACCCAGACGAACCTCGGCAGCCTGACAACGGTTTTAACGGGCAGGGCGTCGCTGACCGGTACCGGTCTTCACCCCAGCAATTTTTGGCCATATGAATTTTCTGAGAAGTCCCATCACAGTATTTCTCAAGTTGTGCCCACCTTGCCCCCCAGGCGACCATAAGAGCTGGTATTAACGAGCTGTTGTGGTCGTCTTTTGGAGCTCGGCGGTTTGTTACCACTTGGTCTCCTCTGCAGCGCAAGTAACTTGACCAAGACACACGACAGCCCGATATTGATGTGTTCTGGCTGGTCGTTTTGCCCCCCAGACGATCCGGTGGGCTCGGTTTTACCGAGCTTCCCGGTCTTCTTATAGGGTCCAACCTGAAACAATATTACTTCATCTCCTTGGCAAGAGGGCTATCCCTGCCCGAAGGAATGGCTGGAGCACGACTCACCTCGGCCTTTGGCACGTCGGGCCGCTTGCCTCTGCCTTAGAGGGAGAAGGGCTAGAGGATGGCTCACCTTAGCCTCTCGGCACACAAAGGATTGCTCGTCCCCGCCTTTCAACTTGGAGAATCTGGGAAACCGGAAGTTCATGAACTGAAAAAGGCCATTTTTCATTGACTTCAATCTTTCCATTACAATCTTCTGAGATTTAAACAAAAAAAATCTTTGACAAGTTTAAGGATTCGGTTCCTTTCCTAGATAGTAGCGTTTCAAGTGTTCGGCATTCTAGGGGTGTCTAAGCAGTACCCTCTCTTCAGTTTCCAAGTTATAGGTTCCGGGCCGGGCTATGCGAGTTACACGATAAGGGTCTTCCTAGCTCGACGCTAACTTCCTGGCGTTTTGCTCCTTTGTAACCAGGGTGACCTTCCTTAAAACGAGGTCACCGACGTCGATCGAGGCTGGACTCGACGATTGTAATATCGGGCTGTTCTTTCTTGATAGGCGGCCTGGCGAACTTGAGCCTTCTCCCTTCTCTCTTCGAGCAGGTCGAGGTTGAGGGGCAGACTTGCCTTATTCTCAGCTCGGTCGAATGGCCGGGTTGTTCGGGAAGAAGGTAGGCCTATTTTGACTAGGATGACGGCCTTCGAGCCGAACGCCATTGCGAACTGCGTTTTGTCGGTCGAAGTCCGGGCTGTTGTATGGTATGCCAACAACACGGGATACAGGTCTTCCACCCATAACCCCTTGGATTTGTCTAACCTGGTCTTCAGGTTCTGCAAAATAGTCCTGTTGGTGACTTCGATCTGGCCGTTAGCCTGTGGATGACCAGGGGAGGAGAAGTGCGTCCCGATCCCCAGCCCGGCACATAGCTCGGTGAACATGTCGTTTTCGAACTGCTTTCCATTGTCCGAGACAATAGCCTTCAGGATGCCAAACCGACAAATCATGCGCTTCCAAACAAAGTCTCGAATTCGTTGCTTGGTGATTTTGGCGAGTGGCTTGGCTTCAACCCATTTAGTGAAGTAGTCGATGGCGACGACTAGGAATTTCCTTTGGCCGGTTCCCAAAGGAAACGGGCCGAGTAGGTTGATTCCCCACTGGGCGAATGGCCATGGGCTGGACATTGGGACTAGCTCAGTCGGCGGGGCGTGGGGGTGCAAGGCAAACCTCTGGCACTTGTTACATTTCTTAACGAATTCTACCTCTGGCATGCGTCTTCGAGCATCTTAGGCCAATAGTATCTGTTTAGGAGCAGTTTCCGAGCTAAGGATCTGTCCCCCGAGTGATTTCCGCAAATGCCCTCGTGGACCTCTCTTATAACGTAGTTGGCTTTTTCAAATCGGAGGCATCTGAAGTACGGACCAGAGAAGGACTTTCGGTATAGAACACCGTCGATGAGGGCATACCATGCCACTTGGTACCGTATTCTTTGGGAACGAGCTTGATCATTCAAGAGCGTCCCATCGGTAAGATAGCTCACTATAGGATCCATCCAAGTCGGCTCGGAAGTCAGGGCGCATATCATGGCGGTCTCGTCCTAGGAGGCAGTGCTCAGCTCGGCAAGAAATTCTACGGGAACCGTCCTCTTGAGCGTGTATTCCACCGCTGAGGCCAGGTTAGCCAACGCGTCAGCATGCCTGTTTTCTTCACGGGGTATCTGCGTGACTTGCACCCTCTCGAAGTGTTTGGTCAGATTTTTCACCCTTTCGAGGTAGGCCACCATGCTCGGGTCCTTATGTAGGTATTCACCGTTAATTTGGTTCACCACGAGCTGGGAATCGCACATTACCAAGAGGGTTTTTACATTGAATTCTCGGGCTAACTGCAGCCCGGCCAACAAGGCTTCGTACTTGGCCTCATTATTCGTAGCTCGGAATCTGAGTCTAAGGGCGTACTCAATCTCCTCTTTATCCGGGGCGACAAGAATCATCCCGACACCCGAGCCGTTCTGGTTAGAGGATCTGTCGGTGAAGAGCTGCCATGAGCCGAGGCCCAGGCCAGGGCACATTTTGGTCACTTCACTCGAGCTTCCAACCTCTTCTGGATTTGGAGAGGTCTGTTCAGCGGCATCTTGGCCGGCGACGGTTTCTTCGTCAGGGAAAGTCATCTCGGCTATGAAATCAGCCAGTACCTGTCCCTTTATCGCCGTCCTAGGGCAATATTCGATATGGAATTGGCTCAGTTTGAGGCTATACTTCATCAATCGACCCGAGACATCAGGGGAGTAAAGAATCTGCCTTAGTGGCTAGTCGGTCAATACCACTATGGTATGAGCCTGAAAATACTGTTTGAGCTTCCTCGAGGCAATCAGCAGAGCGTAGGCCAGTTTTTCAAACTTGGTATACCTCGTCTCGGCGTCGGTGAGTATTCGACTCGAGTAATAGACCGGTCTCTGCACACCGGTGTCATCTCTGACCAGGGCGACACTGACGGCCGTGGAGGAGGCAGTAATGTACAGGAGTAGGTCTTCACCTTTCTGAGGCGTGGTGAGCAGAGAAGCCAACGAGAGGTATTTCTTCTACTTTTCAAAGGCGTGGTCACACTTCTCGGTCCACTCGAATGCCTTGTTCCCCTGAAGAATTTTGAAAAACGGGAGACATTTTTTAGACGACCTGGAGATGAACCAGTTCAGGGCGGCCAACCGACCTGTCAACATTTGGACCTCTCTTTTGTTCCGAGGAGAAGCATTCTGAGCACCGCGCTGATCTGTCGGGATTGGCGTCAATCCCGCGTTGGGAGACCATGAAACCCAGGAATTTGCCAGTGGACACACCGAAAATGCACTTGTTCGGATTCAACTTCATGCGGTGAGCTCGGATCTTATCAAAGTAGGCTTGGAGATGGCCAAGGTAATCTTCAGCCCGGCTGCTCTTCATGAGCTTGTCGTCGATGTACACCTCCATCGTGCTCCTGATTTTCTGCTTGAACATTTTGTTGACAAGCCTCTGATAAGTCGCCCCTGCATTGCCGAGGCCAAATGGCATGACCTTGTAGCAGTAGGTGCTCCTGTAGGTAATGAATGAGATCTTGCTTTTATGCGGGGGATACATGGGGATCTGGTTATAACCGGCTTAAGTATCGAGAAAGCTGAGCCGTTCGTGGCCCGCCGTGGCGTCGATCACAATGTCAACCCTTGGGAGGGGAAGTAGAAGTAAGTCTTTCGGGCAGACTTTGTTTAGGTCTTTAAAGTCGACGCAGAATCTCCATTTGTTGCCGGCCTTGGGAGCCAGTACAACGTTCGTGAGCCAGTCCGAAAACTTGACCTCTTCCACAACGTCCGACCTAATTAGCTTATCCATCTCTTCTTCAATTATTCTCTGCCAGTCTGGATGAAACTTCCTTCTCTTCTGGCGAACAGGAGGGTGGTGCACGTTGGCGTGCAGCCGGTGCATAGCAATTCTTCATGAGGCCAGGGGATGGGCTCTTCGTCTTGGGGATCGTCGATCGGGACGGGCTCAACCTCGCTGGTCAGGACCGCGAGCTCTTTGTGAGCTCGGCACGGAATATTCAACTTGGGCCCCACTCTAATTGCTATTTTCTCTCCATGACCCTCCTTGCACAGGCCCGGGCGGTTTCCTAGTCTCCTTGGACTTCTCCCACCCTGGAACCTGTTGGGAACTTGATTTTCTGGTGATACGGGGAACAAACAGCCTTCAAGGCGGCCACGGTGGGCCGCCCCATTATCGCGTTATAGGGTGACAACCTGTCTACAATGAAAAACTTGGACCAAACGGTGGCGATCTTGGGTTTGGAACCGATGGTGACGGGCAGAGAGACCTAACTGGCCAAGCTGGCCATGTCTCCCCCAAAATCTACGAGGGGAGACCTAACGGGCTGCACGGCGCTGGAGTCCACGCCCATTTTATCGAAGGCCCCTTTGAAGATGATATCGCCCGAGCTGCCCCCGTCAACAAGTATCCTCGCCGTCTTGAAATGGTTTACCAGGGTTGAGATGACCAAGGCGTCATCGTAAGGGATGTGCACCCCTTTGAGGTCGGCCTCACTAAAGAAGATGACGTTATGCGATTCGGCATCTATCGTGCTGACCTCATAAACACCCTGTTTGGCTTTTCTCTTGCCCTTACTTTCGTACCTCTTTCGGGAGAAGGACGTCTCGCCACTGAGGCCAATGCCCCCATGAATGACGTTGATCTCGCCGTCTACCCTCAAGTCGGTATTATTACCTGCCCGCTCGTCACGGGGCAGAGCCCGGTTGTCGTTCCTTCTCCTGGGCTGCCCACGGTGCTCGTCCCGACGGTCATTCCCACCGGTTCGATCTTCACTTGCTCGACAAACATAATTTTCAAGGTAACCATGTCGGATTAAGGCTTTTATTTCCTCTTTCAACTAGAAGCAGTCTTCAGTAGCGTGACCGCAACTCCTGTGGAAGTCACAATATTTATCGCCCGACCTACCCAGGGACTTCTCCCTCAGGGGAGGGGCTGGCGGAAAGATTCCCTTTCCGGCGTTCGTAGCAAAAATGGTGGCGACGGGTGCGATTAGGGGAGGGAAACCTAGCTGGCAAAGGCCTGGGAGAGGCCTCCTATCGCCGAGCAGAGGTCCCAACCGTCCTTCCGCTTGGAGTCTTCTGGAGGCTTGAGATCGGCTCGTCCCTTTGTTGGGCCAAGCCTTTTTCGTGAGGAGATCTTCCATCTCCTTTTTTATCTTGTCGACTAGATCGGCTTTGTGGTAGTTGGCACCGAGGTCCAGAGCTTCACACAGGCTGGTCGTGAGCCTGGAATTCAGGTCGTAAGTGAGCCTTCGATGGCTCAGCTCGTCAATGAAGGCGTTGAGTGCCACATCATCGGACACTCCTTCACAGGCGAGGGACTCTATCTAAATCCTGTGCACATAGTCACCCAAATTCTCGTTCTCTTCCGTCGAGGAGATGAGTGACAGTCTTGGGCCTTCGCCGTGATCGGCTGAACCTCTCCAGGAACTACTGTTTGAGTTGGAGGAAAGTAGAGATTGAGGCCGACGAGAGGTCGTTGAACCACGTCCTAGCGGGACCGGTCAGCCCAAGGGAGAAGAACTTGCACCTTATCGTGTTGGAGGTAGCATGTACATCCATGTGGGAGACATAAATGGAGAGGTGGTCCAGGAGATCAGTCGTCCCATCGTACTGGGCCATCGGTGGATTGGGAAACAGGTATGGAACTGGTTCGCCTGCGATCGCCACAATGAAAGGGACCTGACCCCAATGTGCAACCCGGCTGCCCCTCCGGTGTTGCGTATCTGACTGAGGACGACCTCCATCTTGGCCATGCGTCGCTCCATAGCGGTCGCCACCCTCGCTGGTTCGACGACCTGGCTGGCGGCAGGCCTAGCTTCCCTTCTCCAAGCTGGCGGTTGAGAGTGGGAGTCTACCTCCCGGATTTGGCGAGATCGGTGCTCGGAGGGATCTCGGCGGCTGTACTCTCCGGCCGGTGGTGACCTTGGTCGGTCTTCGAAACGTCGTCCGCAAGTCGATCTTGAAATGGATCCCAAGGTAATAGAGGGGTCGAGATCCCTTTCCCTTCGTGCCCGGTTAGTGGCTTGAGGCCGGACCTGCGCCACCTGTCCGTGAGAGGCGTACACTTGATCATCAAACTCCTGTGGGCGGGCCCTCTTCCCTGCAATATGGAGGTCTGGTCCCCTTTCAACTGGGGCCTGAGGCAGGCGGGAGAGGAGGATGTCAAAGTACTCCTAGAACTTACCAAGCCGGCGTTCCACGTCATCGAGCCGGGCAACATCGATGGCTCCGGATACCTGCCTAGGGCAGGTTGTTGAGGCTGGGATTGGGGGACTGGTTTGTCCCTCAATATTGATAATTCGCCTCTCAATCTCTATGTCTTCTTCGTCGACCGTTCTACGGGCTGTGGCCCTGATTTCCGGTCTTGGTGCTCGTGACATATCTTCTCCAGGTTGTCTATTCACCGGGGCGTTTTTGCTTCGTGATCGCTGAGAGTGACCAAAACTTGTGTTCATCAAAGCTTAGCAAAGCAGGTAGATGATGATTTGGAGAAGAATTTTAGCACGCTTCTCACAAACGTTGTCAAACTGTTGGTGTCGAAAATCGGCCAACCAGCAGTATGGTCCAGGCACCCTCTGGTCTGGGAAATGCAATTGGCGTCGGGACGATCCTTGTCCTTTTTGGAGTCTTGCAACCGGGCTGGACGGGCGTTGTTTGGCCTGTCGTCCGAGTAGGGGTCTTCTGCTCCGGGCCGCTATCCAGGTTGAGCTCCGACATGCCACCTGCACACAGGACGGGCCGGGTTTTTCTCCACGTGTCTCCTCCGGCGTGAGAGTAAGAGCTCGGGGGGTAGGAGTTCAGGTCGTTTGGAAATGATTACCTCGATCTGTCTGGGCTGGCTATGGCGGAGCTTGTCTTTCTAAAAAGTGTTGATGAAACATTCTATTTATAAGTGGAGATGTGATTAGCGTCCGCAAGATTTGGGCCTTAAAAGCTTGGATTAGCGCTAAACAGTCAGGCGCATGAGTGACACGGCGGATTAGAGCTATTGGGCCTTGGGCCTTTTACTGTAGATGGCGGAGCCCATTGGCCGGACTTGCCACGGGCGGCAGGTCGGCCCTGGCAACTGGGCGCAAGTCGGTCTGGGTGCGTCGACGTGTCCTCATGCGATGATGCTTCAGGAAGGCTGCTGCTTGGAGATCACGTGTTTCATATTAACCGACCTAACGAGGTCCCGGACTATCTATTCACCGGGCTAGTCAAGTCACAGTGACGTGGCAGATCGGGTTGAGGTGGCAGACACGTGAAAAGAGCCCGATTTTACCCACATCAACACACATATAATATATACATACATACATATATACACACATATATTCACGCTTGCGTACACAGACATATATGCATAACATATATACACACGCATATATATTCACGCGTGCGCGTATATATATATATATGTTGAGGTTTGTTTTGATAGCTCTAGGCTCTAACATTGGAAATAAACCCTCAAGTTTTAAATACTTTTAGTTTCAGATAAGATTGATTTAGTCTTAGGCCATAAAAAATAGAACAAAAATTTGAATTCTGAGCCGATGTTTATTCAAAATTCGATTATGTTCTATCAGAATGCAATTCCATTACCTTCAGCCAAATACAGTTGCTATATGTTAATGTTTTAATTCTCCCAATTAAGTCCTTAAACTTTAACATTGTTCAAACCAGGAATTTTCCGTGCTTAAATGAACTATATCAATTTTCAAATTTATAAGAGTAAAAAAAATAGTAAAGAATAAAAAATTTGCTAATAAAGTATATATAAGAAACCTAAAGGGTACAAAATGTAATTAAATTGAACCGCTTTGTAATTGGGGTATGAATTTTTTTTAAGTTGGAATTTTTCCTCCTAAATTTTTCATCAACTCATCCCAACCATTCAATCCCCTCAAATTAATCTAAGCCGTTAATGAAAAGAGTTAAGAGGTGAAGAATGAGTTTGATTACTAGGGTAACAGTGGAAGAAAGAATACATAAACTAGGGTAATGAACATACTTGATTGAATTCTCAAATTTTAGGGGTTTAATTGAGACAATTGAAATTTTAGGGACCTATTTGACGGTATCCCTAAACTTTGAGGACCGATTATGTAATTTACCTCTCTAGAAATGCCGACCATATTTAGATTTATCCGACTTACGAACATTTGACATTTCTGATAGTAGGCACATCTGGATATGTATTCAACACGTCTAAATCTTTGTTGTAATATTTTGTTGTTTGAACACTTTTTTGGTCATGCAAACGTCGAGGGGTACTTTTAGTAATATTTAGAATTTAAGAGGGTTGAAAGTGTCAAGATGTATAAAAACAAGACGAGTCCTAATTCAATATTCTTGGAAAAACTTGTGTTCGAGACCAAGGTTAGCTCGTGTGGTATAAACTGTGCCTTTTGCTTATATATATATATATATATGAAAAATCAAAGCCACAATCCTTTGTCCTCTCATATGAAATATGAGAATGGATAAAATTAAGAATTGAAACTATTAGAAATAATTTAGGAATAACACGCATCGAATAGTAGCTGAAAGAAAATCGTTTACCATGGTTCAAATATATGCATAGAAATCCATAGACGTACCAGTGAGAAAATGCGATTTAGTTCAAGTGCGAAGGGCTACAAGAGGGAGAGGTAGGCCTAAGAAGACTTGTGACGAAACTATTAGAATTGATTTGATGACATTAAACTTGACTGAGGGGATGTCTCCTTGATTGATCACTATGTTGTAAACGGATTCATGTAACTAATCCTATTTAAGTAGGACAAAGGTTAGGCCCCATTTGGTTGCTGTTTTCGTTCCTTGATTTTGTTTCCACTTCCAAATTTTTTTGGATTAATGTGCAAAACGCGTTTGGTAAAAACGTTTATGTTCCCAAAATTTTAGGAGTATTTCTTAAATTCCTTAAGAATCTGAGAAATATAAAAAAATGTTGATTTCTATTCACCCCAACAAAACTATTCTCACCACCATTCCGGCTAAGAAATATGTACAATTATTGTCATACATTTAGATAAAAAAAAAGAACAAATGTTGGAACCAAACGTGTATCTTTGTTTCAGTTTTCATTACTTAAAAGAAACAATTTCAGGATTGTAGTGGTTACCAAAAACATGTTTTTATTTCCGGAATACTCCAGAACGGAAATAGAATTCCCTTCCTACTTTATTGAAAGTAGAAATAGAAAAACAGAAACACTAAACAAACGCCACCTTAGTTGTCGTTTTTGCTGCCAAATAAGGCCTTCATTTTCCATCCGATTTTCCGTCTTCATTTTTCCATTCATCATTTTTTCCACTTAAATGCACCCTAATCAAACTTGACCAACAAATATGTGTTGTTATATTATGTGCCCATATTGTAAAGAACAAACTTCTGGAATTAGAAGAGAAACTTTCTTTCTTTTCTGTTCCCTTTTTTCTTCTTCTGTTCTATGACATTTTTGGGAACATAAACACAAGCAAGATCAGAAATGAATGTGATATATGCTTAAACTTGTTCTGTTTTTTGATGCATGAATAGAGTAATTTCTGCTGTGACAATGAATGTTTGCTTTGCTTATATTAATCATGGTTTATGGCCCAAAATGTTTAAGCCAAAGTATTAGTAATAGCTCACATGGTACTTTATATATTTATGATCTGGGATATTGGATTAACCAAATCCAATTATTGTATTTCATCCCAGATGGTTTATTTAGTTTGTTTTCATGGTTTACAGATCTGGAGAAGACTTCTTGAAGTGATTTCAGTACTCAGGCCCTCTCTCTCTCTCTCTCTCTCTCTCTCTCTCTCTCTTACTTTGTAGCTGTGTTAATGGCATGAAGTCTCTCTCTCTCTCTCTCTCCCCCACTTCTCCCTCTCTCTGGGTGAGTTGGTTGTAGGTTATTAACATAAGCTTGTTTGAGTGTTTTTTCATGGCAAAAGTCACTGTTTTGGAACATTTTTTTTTTTTTTTTTTGTAATGGCAAGTTCTCAAACATTGTCATGCTTTGTTCTCTTAAAATTTTGCTTTTTTTTTTTTTTTTTTTTTTTCCGAACATGTAAATTCTATTTTAGTTGTCGGTTTAAGAGAAAATTATTAGATTGTTCTTGAAATAACTTAGTTATATTTTTTTTAAATGGTAGATTAAATATTGGAAATATCCCAATAATAAGGAAAAATACATTTTTTGACCCTAAGAATAAGTGAAATTACATTTTGGTCCCTAAAGTGTGGGGTTGGTGTCAATGTGGACTTTGACGTTTGTCAAATTGCATATTTGGTTTTTCAAGTGCTCATTTGTTTGAATTCAAACAAATTGACAATATTGTAATGATTTTGGACGAAAAATGCATTATGCTCAATATGCCGCCTTCTAATAGAGCAATTTAGGTTTCTCTCTCTCATTTTTCAGTATCTTCTAAACCTAATTTTTTTTCCTACTAATTGTTATGTAAAACGATTTAGTTTTAACTGGAGTGATGAAATGCCAGAATATCAGATGCCGTACAAGACTCATTTTATATGTAAAATTATTTTTAATTTTTAATTAAGAATCAAATGGCATTTTGATCCATATGCTGTATTTTAGGACTCAAAAACACAGAGATTAAGGCTTCGTTTGGTAACCGTTCTCATTTCATTCTTAGATTTTTGGGACTTCTATTTGGGCATAGCGTTTAGTAAATCTATTTCCGTTCTCATTTCCATCCCAAAACCAAAAATCGCTCCCATTTTTTCTTAAGAAGTGAGAAACAACAAAAAAAAAAAAAAAAAAAAGAAGTTGTTTCTCATAATTCCCATCCCATTCTCAACCAAAGTGTTGATCCTAAGATTTTGATAGACAATTAAATGTTAATGTTTTTTGTGGAATTAACATATTTGTTGAGTATTTCAGTTTATAAGTTCCATTGAAGATATTATTATGAAGAAGTTGAGATGGATGCTAAATGGATATTAAAGAGATTGACAAAGATGATAAACATTAAGAGATCGAAGACTTTGAAGAATTTAGGGGAAAACAACTCAGGTCAGTTTTTACTCTTAATGTTTCCCGATTAGGATCACATACGACACAAAAATGTTTTTATGATTATGTTTTTTTTTTATAAGATCCAAATTAGTTAAACATATTTACTTCTATATGAAATTGAAAAAGAAATATTGATTTAAAAAAAAAATAGAAATTAAAAAAATTGATTTAAGGAGTTAAGCGAGGAAAGAAATCGATTAAAGGGGCAAAAACGTTGAAAAATTAAATTAAAAATGAATTAAGGATTAAGTACAGTAGGATCGGTCGACCTACCTAAAAGGATCGATTAACCGATGAGAAGGTGCTGGAATTGTGCAGTCTCTGAATCGATAAGTTGACTTGTGGTATATGATCAATCGACCTATGGAAAATAGATGAACTCTCTGAATTATTCAGTTGATAGATCGATCGACCCATAACAATTAGATGAACTCTCTGAATCGTTAGGTCGACAGACAAAGATGGAAAGGTCGACCTGAGAAATTCTCTGGATCGTCAGGTCGACAGACGAAGGATCGACGGTCGACCGACGGGCGAGAGTTTTTGGCTTAGGCTACATCTTGAATCAAGCGGTCGACTGGTGGGTTATGGTCGGTCAACTGACAGTCGGTTTCAGGATTCGAGAATTTCATGGTTTTGATCCAAAAAATAGACGTTTTATGGTTATTATATGGGAGTTATCTTAGGGATCTGGTGGTATTTAAGATATATGGTTGATATTTCGTTATCCCTGTAGATATGATTCGTGTATTTTGATTATTTCTCAATTTAGTTCATGTAATTCTTTCTATTCTATCTAATTGAATTTGAGAAAATGTTTGAGGAGCTTAATTGAACATTTTAAAAGTTATAATTGGGTAAATTATACCAAGATTAAGTCATAATGATATAAGGAGTCTATTAGAGTAATTATTTGTCATGATATATGAGAACTAGGCGTTGGAGGGCTTGTTCTAATTCCATATAAATAGGTCTGCGTTGTTTAGATTTCAATAATCCCAATCAATTGATTTTTTAAGAGTTATTCAGTTCCTAAGCTTTCTGAGAGTAATTATTCTGATTTCATACTGAGCGTATTCTTGAAAAGTATTCTTAAGAAACTTTGTTGTGGATTATTGTTGCTACCGATTTAGAGATTCATTGTTATTCATTCTATACTTATTCGGTGGATTCATGGTGAAATCATTCAAAGTTTTTTTTTTGTTATTATTTGTTGTGTGATATTATTATTTAATACTTGGAATTTTGATTTTTGAAATCGTTTTTTCTTGAACTTGAACTTTAAATTGCTTGAAAATTATTTTGAAACGATTTCTTGTGAAAATTTGATTACGTACTAAATTGTGTGCTACCCGTTTTTATTAAAAATCAGATTTTGAAATTCTCACTATTTTTTTATCACCAGTATTGGGACATTAATTGAATTCAAATTAATTTGGGGTAATAGAAATTTCGAGTGAGAAAAAACTTATCAATTTTGTAATTGGTGAGTTGTGTGCGGATTAGATACTATTAGGAGTATCTAATTAGGGATAGCTGGTTTCAATCTCTTCCAGTAAAGAGATTGATGTTAGATCTTTGCCTAAAATATAAAAAGATTAGGTTACTCTTTTTCCGTGAAAAGAGATAGGTGTTAATTCTTTCTGAAGAGAATTAGATTTTAAGTGAATTTGTAAAGGTTCCATCCTTATCTGAGAAAATGATACTTGAAGTGTTTTGGTAAGATTTGATTCTTAGCCTAAGGTATAAAAGAATTAAGTTTGATCTTTAGCCTGTGAAAGGATTAAGTTAATCTTTAGCCTAGGAAAAAGTTAAGATTATTCCTGAGTCTGAGAAAATGAATTGTAAAGGTTGATTCTGAACTTGCGAAAAGAATCATTTTGTAAAGATTTGGTTCTTACCTGTTTAAAAGAATCTTAGTGGTTTAGTGGGTGCGAATCTCCGTGAGGCTCGGAGGACTGGATTAGCCAGAAGTAGCTTGGTGAATCAGGATATATCATGATGTACTGCATTGTTATTTTCTTCATTTCCTGTTGTTTGGGTGTGCACTTAGATTTGAACACTTATCCGTTGCATTATAAAGATAATAATTAATTTAGGATAAAATATATTATTTGATTTTTGAAGTGTTATTATTTGATAATTTTTTATTAATACCCAATTCACCCCCCCTCTTGGGTAGCTCACTGGACCAACAATAAAAGACATGACTTCACCTTCGTCACCTTCACCATCCTCCATCACCCTCGTCACCTTCACCATCCTCCATCACCTCCATCACCTTCATTCCATAATCATCCTCCATCGCCTTCGTCGTCGTCTTCGCCTTCCTCTTTTTCCATCGTCTTCGTCGTCGTCGTTCGCTCATCATCGTTGTTCTTCGTGTTCGTTTGTTTATTGGTTCTTCGTTGTTTGTGTTCGTCTACTTCTTGGTTCTTCGTCGTTTGCTCGTCATCATTGTTCTTTGTCGTCGTGCTCGTCATCGTTTTTCTTCGTGCTCGTCATCGTTGTTCTTCGTCGTTCTTTGTGGTCGTCTGCTTTGGATTATGATTTCGAAATCGAAATCGAAAAGGGTTTTGATTTCAAAGAGTAATCCCTGCATCGAATGGTATCAATAACCAATTTTCATATTCAATATACAAGAAACAAGGCAATTGGGACCTGAGAACCGTGTTCATGGGGTTTCACATATAGAGGAAAAACACACATGAAACATGATTGGTATTCAAACTCAATTGATTCCAAAGTTCAAACTATGTGTAGTTCGATTGGGGTTTAGGATTTTGATTTCGATTTCGATTGGGGTTTAAGGTTTGATTGCTTGATATTTTTTTATTGGGGTTTAGAGTTTAATTGTTTGATAATTTCTTTATTGTGGTTTAGAGTTCGTTCTTAATTTCTTGAATAAAATCGTTACCAAACGCTATTCTATTTCCAGATCCAAAAAAAATTATCGTTATCAAACGCGATTCTATTCTCAAGAAAGAAACAAAATTTTCATTTCATTCTATTGCATAGGATGAGAACGAAATGGTTACCAAACATACCCTAAATGTCACATACTCTAAAATAAATTTAACTTAAATATTTTCCAATCCAAATCATTACGCTCATTAAATTATTTGGCTATTATATGTTAAATGAGACTAAAAGGATGAAATGGCTCTCCAAAAATCCAAACATCACTAAAATATCTTGATGTCTCCAAAATGTCTTTAGTCTTGATCTTCGCCTTCGCCTTCGTCTACGTTTGCGTGATTTCATTTAAAAACTATCCGATTAAGAATTTTCAAGAGTTATAGCATCAGATTTCTCGTGCGCCTCAATTCCATTGTCAAGACGATCCTCACGTGCCGGTGAAACGTACAATTGCGCGCTCGCTCCAAGTGAATATTTTATTAATTAATAATCTCTCTCTCTTCTTTTTTTTTAATCAAAATTGTTAATATAATAATGGACTTGTCTCACGTAACTCATTAGGACAAAGCCCTAACTCTTACTTTTCCTATAAATATATGTGTATAACATTATAATCTTTGTATATTTTTCTCATAATATCAATACATGATTTATTCTATCACTTTTTAATTATCTTAACATAGAGCGTACAAAACACATTGAGACTGATTGTCATTTCATTCGCCATCACATTCACCAGAATACAGTTTCCCTTCAATCCGTCAGCTCGGCCAATCAAACTGCAGACATTTTCGCTAAAGCTTATCCACCTGGACGTTTTCACTCTTTGGTTTCCAAACTCAAATTCACCTCTCACTTACCGCCTTGAGTTTAAGGCGGGATATTAATGTAATAATGGGCTTGACCCACGTGGCCCATTAGGACAAAATCCTAACCCCTACTTCCCCTATAAATATATGTATATAGCATTGTAATCTTTGTATATCTTTATCATAATATCAATACATGATTTATTCTACCACGTTTCAATTATCTTAACAAAAACAATACGGAATAATATAAAACATTAGCATAAGAGGACAAATACTTAAAATCAAACTTTATATTTTGTTAGCATCAACACATATTGGCAAACGGAAAAAAAAAAAAAAAAAAAAAAATAATAATAATAATAAAAATAAAAATAAAAATAAAATAAAAAAGTGATGAATGATCACATTTACATTGTACTTTTTATTATTTTATAATGTTATTTGTTTCATTTGAATAAAAGCAGAAGAAAGTAAAATGTATGCTTTTAAGTTGAGGGGGGTGAAATAATAGTAAAACAAAATATAGGGAATAAACACAAATTGGGTTATGCGATTTTTGCACTTTGTAATCCTAAAGTTTCAAATAAATTCTATTTTAGTCTCTGTATTTTTAATTTGTACATTTTAAATTTTGAAATATCCAAATCGTGTCAAATGAATCTAAATTGTTAACCCTGTCACTTTTTTTACTGAAATCATCCATGTGGATGATTTATATGCTTGAAAAGTGGCTGATTTTTGTAAAAAATAATGATCGGGGTAAACAATTTAAATATTTTAGAGTTTAAAATGTTCAAATTGAAAAGATAGAGAAACTAAGTTGAAATTTATCCATAAATTCAGGGGTGAAAAGTGACAAAAACTCTTACAATATATAAAACCTCCTCAAGTCCCTCTATCGTTTGGGTAATGTTTCCAACCCAATTCAATCAGCCCATTCCAAAAATTTTGGGATTGATGTTTGGAAATACGTTTGGTAAACTCAATTCTATTCCAAACTCAACCTAAAAAGTGATAATTGATTCTCAAAATCCTGAGAAAATGAGAAGCAAAAAAAAAAATTCTTGGTAAACTCAATTCTTTTTTTTTTGCCCATCCCAATCCATTCAACTTTAGGGACACTTGACATTTCTCAAATTGTTAATGAGAACCCATGATCAATCATTATCCCACTCATTTTCGAAATCATTCTTTTTTTACATTTCTCTGGTCTTCGTTCATCGCTATTGTCGTGGATGGAATGTCAAGCTTCATCATGATGGTTGCCAGTGGCACAGATGGAAGCAGATCGAGCCTTTGTAGTTCCGCCTCCGGCGAATTCACCATCTTCCCCGATTCTCCTCCTCTCTAACTAAAATCTACTCGAGCCGATCCACGATTGCTAGAACGAATTGCTCTGATCAAACGGCATGAGCGATGCAAACACAAATTAGGTTTGGGATTACGATAATCCGAGACGGATACATACCAGATGAGGCACAGAAGAAGTGTCACACCCCACCCCGAACATCCGTCACCCGAGGCCAGGCGTGACGTCGACCTGACGTCACTAGACAAATCCACGAGTATCTAATCAGACATATATACATACACACGCATGCTACTGTAAAATATATATATATACCTGTCCCGAAAATCCACAACCAAAACTACTAAAATACCTGAACCTTCCACGGTTCACATCCGACCGACTCACCTCCAACACGACACTACTTCCGAACTCTCCCTAGTGCCAGTACTGGACCAACTCCTAGCCGTGGTACCTGAAACCAAAAAATTTTATCGGTATACTATCTTCATAATAAAAACGGTTTGTATGAATCAAGTATAAGAATTTAAATACCACAGTTCAAAACCAATAAATAATAAACACCATGTTTTGAAATATAATATAATATAATCACGTACCCGGTTCCACTGCCACCAATGAAATGAAATACTATAACAACAATACCGTATATCATAGTTGGAACAAATTTTTAACTGTCAACATTGTAAAGAAATATTGTATTTAAACCACCCAATAGCAATAAAATATAATAACCACAGACCACACGGAAACTCAGGTTTCCTATCACCACATAAATAAACTCACATATTTATAACATTCTATATCAACAGTGAAAATCAACCAAAATACTATATCTATCCAAATAATGTAAAGCAACCAAAATAATAGATACACCAATCCATCCAATCCAGTATATATATATATATATATATATATATATATATATCTAACTAGTTCACCGTTTACGACAAAACACCACATCACCCTCCGACTAGCCATAAGATCGTTTTAACCTCACGATCGGGAATTGCAACGGTACCGTACCACCCCCAGGGTTTGCATCCCAAACAGGTCAAATAACCATATGCTGGACTAATCCTCCGGACATGACATAATATCAATAACCATCTGTTGGACTAACCCTCCGAACATGACATAATATCAATAATCACCTGCCGGACTATCCCTCCGGACAGGACATAATATCAATAACCACCTGCCGGACTATCCCTCCGGACATGACATAATATCAATAACCACATGCCGGACTAACCTTCCGGACAAGACATAAGCTATGGCATAGTCAAATCAATAAAATCACCCTCTATTTCCAAAACCAATTTAATCCCAATATCATTTTTCCACCCTTTTAAAAATCAGCATAATCCACAATTTCACAAACACCCAAAACCGCTTGATCCATATAAGTTACAAATTCGTCAAGTTTTAAGTAAACACATTTTTCCATAATATAAATGAAAATAAATTTTGCAATTTACTAAAAGACAGTACACTCACTTGGCTATCCACTTCGCAAAACTTTCACTGACTACTCTCTATCGAGACTCCGGTGCTTGCGAACCTAATAGTGATAGAGCCTAAATTAATATTTTATGCAAAATAACCGAATCAGGCAATGCAGGCCCTAATTTTTCATAATTTTCCCGTTCCCCACATTTTATTATGTAAAATTATTATTTGATTAATTTCATTTCGTTAAAAATTACTGCATAAAATTTAGTAATACGAACGGTCCCAAATTTATTATTGCGGTTACAAAATTTTGATGCTAGAATTTAATTTAACAAAATTAAAATAAATTTAACGAAAAACGTTACCCATTCCGAATCGTTCATGGGTCACGAGATGGATTTTGAATTTTGTTGGGGTTATATGTGTAGTTTTTTTTTTGTTTTGTTTTTTTTTTCTTTTCCTCCTTCTTCTTTCTTTTCCTTTTTCTGTTTTGTTTTGTTTTTCTGGTTCAATTCGACTGTCGACCGACCACCACACCCTCACGTCCCTCTCACCGACGTCGACATGCAACAATACCCACTCCCCCGCCACCGTCGACACCACTCCCACACACACACATGCAGATTACACACCCACATGTCGACACCCTCTCTCTCTCTCACTAACTTCCCTTCACCGTCGGCCATCCCACACCAGTTACAACGTTCACCACTGACCGACGACGATCGACACACGATCGTCGACGATCGACGATTCGAACATAACCCTCACACACCCACACCCTGCTGCGCTAAACAGAAACAGAGAACGCACACACGCACATACACTGCCGCAGCGGCGACACACACTACCAGCCGCACCGTGGCGATGATCACACATACATGTACCCGAATGATCAACACAACACATATATACCATAGAAATTTAAACATACACGCAGACTCACCAAATGATGGCGACGAACGGCAACGATCACACCGTTGACGATCTCACCCCCACGACCGTCGAGTAAACAACCGAAGACCCACACAGGGATCGAACTGAGCACACCCACACGATTGTTTCATAGTAGAACACACACCCACGACGCCGGACTAAGCACACCGCCGAACACTCTCCGATTCTCTCTCTTTCTTATCCGTTTTTGTGTTTTTGATTTCTAGATTTACTCTGAGATCTTCATCATTTCTATTGCCTGAGCGAGTATATATATTGCATGAATTTAGTGGGTTCAATTGATCCAAACCTAATTTGTGTTCCCCGCCGGCCGGCCGATCACACAACACACACGCACAATGCATATATATATATATATATATATATATATATATATATATTATTAAAATCAACTTTTGTTAAATTACTCCATTCTCCCCTAACTTTCTTTAAGTCTTCCTTTTAGTCCAAATTTCACATTCAAGATTTTCTAAATTGTAATTTAACCCCAAAAAGTTTTAAATTCAAAAGTTAAATGCCAATTTTGGATTGGATGTTTTCTAAATTTGCAAATCGACCCCTCAACTTTTAATTTAAATTTTAATTGACCCAATTTCACCCCAAATTTTTCCAATTGTTCAAAAAAATAAATTAAAATGACGTACGTGCTACGATTTAGGTCTTATAAGAAGCATCGCCGCAGGCTAGCGAGTGTTACGGCTAACGGAAAACATATACACAAACAGAATCCGACATGGGTTTAGGGTTTCAATTTTGAGCAACAACGATATCGATTAGGGTTTAGGGTTCCGATTTCGATTTCGTTACTGAAATCGATCACAAAATCGATTTAGGATTTAGTTTTTTATTTTGGTTTAGGGTTCATTCTTGATTTCTTAATGATTTTTTTATGATTTCTCAGAATTAATGTTCTTGATTTCTTGTTCTTCGGTGTAAGCTTAAAGAAATAAATAAATAAATAATTGTGAGGAAACAATTCTAGGATGATATCGTTACCAAACGTGATTTTGTTCCCATAATAAAATAAAAAAATTGTCATTACCAAACGCAATTATGTTCCCAGAAGGAAACAAAATTCTCAACTTAACTCATTCCAAGTGGGATGAGAAAAGTGGAAATACTAACCAAACGCCGCCTTAAAAACCCATACGCACCCAACGTCCTTCACCTTTACCTTCATCTTCACCTTTGTCATCACCTTCACCAATCCTTTGCCGGCAAACTCCGACCTAAATCCTCTGTACGAATTGGGTTTGTCCCAAAGCCTTTACTTTTAAAAGGTTTTTACCTTGTGTATGTATATATCTATATCTATATCTATACATATTATATAAAACAAGGTTCAAATTGCTATGTGATTTTACATAAAAGTCCTTACTATTTTTGAATATTGTCAATACAATTCATCTCATTTTTACCATCATTAAAGTTTCCATTGCTATTCATTTGGATAGGTACAATAAGAAATAAATAAAAAACTAAGAGTTGCTTTTTAACTCTTTTTTTTTTTTTTTTTTTTTTTTTTTAAATAAAAATATTTAGTACATTACAAATTTTATTATATCTATCAAAACTATTATAAAAATCAAAAATTCCTTCAGCATTGATTTGTACTAAAATTGTCCTCAAAGGATTAAAAATTAAAGACTCGTATTTGTAATTATTATTCATAAGAGAAACATTTAATATATATTATTAAACATTTCGTATATATACACACAAGTTTTCTTTTTTGATATTTTTATTTGTAATATAGAACTACAAATTGAAATTAAGAAATTTAAAAACAAAATAGCATAATTTAATTAAGGGAAAATTATCAGCTCGACCCAGATTTAACAGTAATCTACCAATAAACCCCGCTCCTTAATCCCCGAACAAAACAGTCCCTCGCTGATTTTTCTGTGCATTGATCAGTCCTAAATTCGTCATTCGTACATTTTTTGTTGACCGATTTGCCCCTTCGTTATACACGCAACGAGATTCTATTCTTGAATCGCCGAGCATCGCCTTGATGCCCTGCCAATGCGATTCTATTCTTGATGCCCTGCCAATGCCTTCGCAACTTAGATTTGCCATTATCACTGTCGAGATTTGACGCATTCTCGTCGTCGCTGTCCAGATCCGATGTCTTTCCCATCGTCACCGACGCCTTCCCCACCGTCGCCGTCTAGATCCAGCTTCTCCACCACCTTCACAACTCAGATCCAAGTATTTCAATGGATGTCGTTACCTTATTTATGTTCTGTTTCAATATGATAGGATTTTCTTTATTTTTAGAGAGAGAGAGAGAAATGGTGAAATGAGTATTAAAGCCTTCGGAGTTTTTTTTTTACTATCTACACATTGCACCCCGCAATATTATATGTAACATT
Source organism: Eucommia ulmoides (assembly GCA_016647705.1). Classification (NCBI taxonomy): domain Eukaryota; kingdom Viridiplantae; phylum Streptophyta; class Magnoliopsida; order Garryales; family Eucommiaceae; genus Eucommia; species Eucommia ulmoides. The sequence continues at coordinate 298,257 of JAENRU010000484.1, forward strand.
CTCTTGAGCCTTTGGAGTTCCTTTTTTACTATCTACATACTGCACCCCGCAATGTTACATATAACATCCCCTTGAAATATAGTGAGAGAAATGTGGGTATGTGATAATGTGGGTATATGGTAGTGAGAGAAATTATAAATCGCATTAATGTTATATGTAAGATCCTCTGAAATATAGACTACAATGACAACTGACAAAGGTGGCGAACAACAAGACTACAAATTAAGTCTAAAAATAGCGGGATATGGATTAAAAGTGTAGTGTAAAATAGGATATGCAATTAACTTATTGATGGAGATGTTAAATGTTACTTTTCTTTTGGCTAAAACGAGGATTCATAAGGCACACAAAAAATCAATAGCATGTTTTTAAATGCACCATGAGCCTTATTTGTAAGCATTTTTTTTTTAAAACTAAAAAATATAAAATAAAAATTTATTGTAATTTTTTTTAGTAATGATGGGCACGGACTTGTCTGTGCTCTCTTTCTAGTATATACTATTTACGGTCTTTGTTTTGAAAAAAAAAAATCACGAGTTTTTCATGTATCGTGTACAAGGTATTGATTTAATATTTTGCTTTGACTTTCCAAATATTTACGTTTTTTAAGTTCATGTATTGCGTACAAGGTATTGATTTAATATTTTGTTCTGACTTTCCAAATATATAGGTAATCAGACGTGAAACGGGCTGTTCGTCAAGTTATAAGTGTGAGAGAAAACTACACCTCATAAGATAACTTTTGGAATTGAGAGATGCCCGAGAGGCCGAGACCACCCTTCACCAGTATCAGAGCTCAGGTTACAACAACTCTGGTAAAATAGTCACAAAGCGAGAGACTGGTAGAGGGTTAACCGACCAAAGGCCCGATATATGAGTGGAAGATTGTTGGGTCTATCCCATATTGGATGTGGAAAATGATGGTGGTTAAGTTATAAGTATGAAAGAAAATCTCACTTCATGCCGACCAAAGATCCGATATATGAAGGAAAGATTGTTGAGTTTATCCCATATCGAATGTGAAAAAGACCGGTGGTTAGGTTATAAGTATGAAAAATTTTTTTACCTCATGAGTTAGTTTTTGGAGTTAAGAGAGATCCAAGACCAATCTACCCTCGACAAAAATGACTTTTACCGCAGCCCCACCCCCAAAAAAAGTGTAGACGGAAGGATTTAGAATAGAAAGAAAATTACAAAGATTCTTACCTTATCAAGAGGTATGTCTTTTGCATCTTGAACCTTGAGGTCTAAACCAAAATTGCTCGTATCCGGGAGGTTTAACTTTGTTAAATCTTGGAAGGATTCAAATGAGTTCGAAAAGAGTACAAAGGCAAAATTCCATGTGATAATAGGCAAACATCAGCAGTATATTATGGCCTGTTTGGTTGTTCTTCAATTCGCAAATTGTATTATTTTTAATTTAGTCAATTGTTATAGTTTAGTGTTTGGACATAAGAATTATAAATATTTAAATTAGCTAACTAACTATTGTAATTCTAGTTTAGATGTCATTGTATTATTTTTTATTTAGTCAATTGTTATAGTTTGGTGTTTGGACATAAGAATTATAAATATTTAAATTAGCTAACTAACTATTGTAATTCTAGTTTAGATGTTATTTTCTCGTGTAATTAAAATAAAATATAGACCAAAAATTTAAATAAACTAAAACAATGTATGCTTCTTTGTACTAACAAACAATATGTAAATTCAATTAAATCATAGGTGTAGAAATCCAATAGACCTAACGCGCTCTCGAATGACGCTTTGAAAGAGGAGGATTAGCCCCAGACTTGTATATAGTTTAGGATTAGGTAACACAAGCAATGTGGGATTCAACAATAGGTAAATGGAGAAATACACAAATAAACTCATAAAAAATAAGATAATTCATAAAATAGTATAATTTAGACAACCAAGAAGTTACTGCACACAAGAGGAACTATAACGTTGCGTTTGGTACACGGGATTGGAATGGTAATGAGAATGGTCATTCCATTACTATGTTTAGCACATGGAATTCAATTACATTCCCATTACTAAAGATTCAATGATCCCACAAAATATGTGATTAACCAATACCAAGATAAACTTGGTATTAATTAATCTCAATTACATGAGATTAGATTTTAATCATTTATAGGCCAAAAAACGAGACCAAATAATAACCAAATATTTGATTTGGAATGACATTTAATTAAATTAACTATTATAATGTCTGAAAATTTAATTAAAGTACTATTTTACCTTTAATATCATTTCAATACCACATGTAATCCATTTTGTCACCAAACACAGGAATAATAATGACCATTCTATTCCATTACCGTACTAATTCCAATCCTATTTTCATTCTATTCCAGCGGACCAAAAACAGTGTAAGAGGATGAAAAAGAAAGTAAATGAAGATAAATATAGTTCAATTCAACCATCACCAATTCAATGGGAAAGAAAAATTAATTTTTTGATGATTAGAGCTGATCCATTCGCTAAGAAGGATTGGTACGATATCAAGGCTCCATTAGTATTCGGCGTCCAAAATATAGGCAAACTCTTGTTACTCGAACTCAGGTAAACTGCATTGATCTACATTTGATGTGTTAATTCTGTTTGGTATCATTTTGGCAGTGTCTCATAGTGATTTTGTGTATATTACTTAAGAAATGCCAAATGTTTCCACTGCTTAGTAAATGTTCAAGTAATAGGTTTCTAATTTGACTTCTGAACAAAAATTATGGACTTTTTTCTTTAATGCTACCTCGTTTGCAATTCACATTTCTACTATGAAGAACTTGTATACTTTTCTTCATGGTAACCTCTGGGAAATCTTTAAGTCTAACCTTTTCAGTTCTGGTTAACCATGATTGGGCCGCCCTTTGAGATTGAGTGATGTAGTTTTTGGCCGAAAGTGTTGTGTCACGGATTGTTGTTTGTCGAGGTGGTCATAAGGAACAAGTATGCTGGTAGGAGGGTTGAAGCGCGAAAATGCGGCTCTCAGCTAGGCGGCCGTCAACACAACGACGTTTCTTCGGAGTCAAGGCATACTAATCCGATTAAGTTCAGAGATTATGTTACTAGTCAAAGACCTAACAAAAGAAGAGAGATTTGACATCTCCTTAAAAACTGGTCAGGAGTTGGAGTCGCCCTCCTGAGGAGCCCAAGGCAGGACGAAACCAGTCAATATTGTACAAGAAGATAAGCTTGTCCCGCACAAGCGAACACCTCGGGGCTTCGCATTAAGGTGGCGTTTGGTATGTGAGATTCGGGACATGATTGGAATGACCATGGAAATTATAGTTTTTTTTCCTATGTTTGATACATGGGATTAAATCTCATTCCCATTACCAAGGATTCTCTAGTCCCATAAAACATGAGATTAACCAATACCACGATAAACTTGGCATTAGTTAATCCCAATTACATGGGATTAGATTTTCATCATTCATCGGTCAAAAAACGAGACCAAATACTAACCAAATATTTGAATTGGAATTAAATTTAATTAAAATAATTATTACACCGTTTGAAAAATTAATTAAATTATTATTTTATCCTTTAATGTCATTCTAATACCATGTAATCTCTTTTATAACTAAGTATAAGAATAGTAATAACTATTCCATTCTATTACCATCCTAATTCTATTTTTATTGTCATTCCATTCAAGCATACCGAACGTAACGTAAGTGTTTGGACATGGTATTCAAAAGTGTTGTGTACAAATCATTTAAATAATCTATATAATAAAATAGGATAGTTTTTTGGCTGATTAAGACAAACTTATGACTAGGACAAACAAAATGCTGACGAGAACAAACAAATGCCGACTAGGACAAACATAAAAAAAATCAATTTTGGTAAAAGGTTGAATCAATTTTCCTTAATTAATTTAATTACATAATTGAATAATTACACAATTCCTTAATGAGACATAGCAATTAGTGAGAATATAAAAGCAGATTAATTAGTGAGAATTGATTAATTAATATAAAAAAAGAATGGTTTATTGAGTTATAAAAAAATAAACATACATTTTATATATATTTCTTAATTCTTTAAATATTGAGAAAAAAACAAAACAACCTATTAATTTATATCATATTTAATTTATTCCTTAATTAAATAATATTCCTTAATTATTTAATTAAATGTTTCTAATTAAAATTTGCATCGTTGTCTGTCTCGGCTGTCTGCACTATACTTCGATTTCAACTATTTCTTCGATTGCTTATTACTTTGAATTTTTATTTTTTTATTTATTTATTTCTTATTAAATTTTAGAATCTCCAATTGATGCTTGGACGGTGACCCCTGGAGTTGAAGCAGTGTCGTTTCTTAATTAACATACCATTTTTTAGGTATGTTTAACTAATTTCAACCTTAAGTTTCGAATCCCCAAATAATTTTTTTTTCTTTTTTTGTTATAATACTTTTGTTTATGTTCCTAGAAAACTGGGAATACAAACTAAAATTTGGGACAGAAACACTACGGTGGTATTTGTTTAGTGTTTTTGCTCTTCAATTTCTGTTTTTGTTCCTCCAAAAATCACTTAAGTAGCATTTGTTTTAATGCGAATTGGAGTTTTCGAATTGCAATTAAAAATGAACGCATGCAAAAATCTAAAACGTAATCGAATTCTTCCATTTTGCCTCTAGATTATCAGTACTAAAATTTTCCCCTTTTGTACAGATGATGAACAATATCAATCTCGGGGTGGAGGTGGCGAAGGCCCATGGGATGGTGGCGAAATATGGTCAGGGCTCATCTCTTGCCCTCTTCACCGATGTCACCAACTCCAAGTACTCTCTTTCTCTCCAAATTTGCATTATTGGTATATCAATGTGTGTGCTAATGTATATTGTTTGTTTGATTTTAATGGATGCTCAATTTGTAGGATGGATTCATACTGCTTTGTTACCACCATCATCATTTAAGTATTGTGCTTTGTGGTAATGCTTAATTGGGGGAAAGTTAATGCATAAATTGTTGACTGGAATGGCGTTTTATTTGCAAATAGTTGAAATTTGCAAATAGATTTTAGTGGTTTTAGTCACAAGTTGATTCTAATATTTAAGTGGTTTTAGTCAGAAGTTGATTATGATATTGTTGTTAATTTTTTTATTTTTTGTTGTGCGCACCTGCGACTCAGTGATTGTTTTTTATATTTAAATTTGTATTGTATAGTTTTGTTTTGTTTTTTTTTTGTGTACTTGCGGCTCATTGATTGTTTTTTATATTTAAATTTGTATTGTATAGTTTTGTTTTAGTTACTATTTCGAGACAATGAGATTTGGGAGTGTTGAAAAAATTAAGAAGACTTTGTTAATAAACTTAGTTATTTTTTGTATTTAACAAATAACATTATTTTTATATTAAATTAATTATATATTTAATAATAATAAATTTAAAACCCGTGTCTTCAGGTACGGGGTATACGCTAGTTATATATATATATGTGTGTGTGTGAGAGAGAGAGAGAAACTTTTATCTAAATATATTTCATATTTTGTAGTGTCAATTATACTGTTGAATAAATGATATGCTATTGTTCCTTTTGACACGGTTTTTTTTTTTCCCCAATAAAATTCGAGTCAATTATTATTACTTCCGTCTCAAATTTATTGTCACATTTGACTCTTTAAAAAGTTTTAAGTATTGTTTGAATATTTTTAACTTTACCATATTATTTCGGAAAGGTGTTAAAGTGATAACACTTTTTGAAATTTGAATATGTGGTGGAGAAGCGAGTTATTTTGGAAAGACTGATAAAGTATATTTGTTTAAAAAAAAATGACAATTAATTTGGAATATCCCAAAAAAGAAAATAGGATAATTAATTTAGAACGGAGGGTGTATTTGTCAATATTCTCGCCTAAAGCTCTACTAATGTGTGTAGTTTAGCTAAATTTCAATCCATATGGAACACGTATACCATATGTAAAAAGCAACATGCAATGAAGGGTGTCATAAAATAGTAAAGTTAAAGACACGGACAAGACAAAGTATATGTTTTATATGATCCTAGTTGTGATCTATATAATATATCATGTTTAGTAGGCACAAATCATATTTCTTTTTAAGTATTTTTAAAATTTAAAAATTAATTAGACAAAAAAATATTTTTACTTAAAATTTTTTTAAAAAATCACAAGTAAAAAATCAAAACTTGTGTTTTATAGTGTATAAATAATATATTTATATTATATCTATAAATGATCTCTTAATCCAAAAAAAATCATAGATAATTGAAAAAAAGTGATTACAAAGTTCATAGTCCATCAATCTTCATTATATTATATATATATATATATATATATATATATATATATATTATTTTATTTTTTTGGTGTATACTAGGGTATCCCCGCACTACGATCGGCGGAGATTAATCCCTCGAGGTACTGTCGGAAATCGAAGCGGACACCTCTTCCAACATAGCACTCTCTATACACAACCCCTAGACGTTGCTTAAGAGATCCCAAGTCCCTTCCACTTGAATCAACTCGTGTTGGTCTTCATTATATCATATTATATAGAAATTGATAAAATCAAAAGCAATAATTTTTTATTTTTCAGAAAAATATTTAAAATCATATTTTTATATATATATTTTTTAAATATTGTTTTAAGTTCTAAAATGATACGTCTAAAAATTTAAGTATTTTCTTGCTTAAAAACTTGGATATACTAAAAAAAAAAAGTGATATTAAGGGGTGCCTAAGTTTTTTCATGTTTGGAATATAAACGAATTCTTGCTTTTTACCAGTAAATGTTCAAGGGAAGAACGTTCTCACAAATATTGGTAAGGAAGACGATCCACATCTACTTTGTATAGGGAGAGAAAAATGGAAAGTTCGGAAGGAAAAGGAAATTGAAAAGATTTATGACAAACCATATGAATTACCTTATTTTCATATTTGTCAATTTATGATTTGTCTCCATCATTAAATGATAAAAACAAAAATATAATCGGTCGGAAGTCCCAAATAATAGACCTAATTTAAAAAAAATCCAACTTAAGATATAAATTTTGATTCAGTCCTAAGGCCCCGTTTGGTAACCATTTCCATTCCAGAAATTCCCATTCCATTTCCAGATTTTTGGGAATTCTGTTTGGGAATAGCGTTTGGTAATTTTTGTTTCCGTTTCCATTTCATTCCCATTTGAGAATTGTGCCCATTTTTTTCTTAAGAAATGAGAAACAAAAAAAAAATGTTTCTCATTATTCCCATTCCATTCCCAAAACACATGGTCACTATTCACCTACCGGCCGACCACCGCCCGCCGCCGCCGGTCACCGTCCGGCCGGAAATTTCCCGGCCACTTCAGGCCGGCGTCGCCGGCGCCACCGCCGTCCGGTCATCGCCGGCTCCACCGCCGTCCAGTCATCGCCGGTGGGGGGCCACCGCCGTCGGCCGGAGCCGGAGCAACCCCGGCCGGCCGGCGACGGCGCCACCACCGTCAGGGCAAAACAGAAAAAAAAAAAAAAAAAAAAAGATTTTAGGATAAAATCGTTACCAAACACAATTCCCTTCCCAAAACAAAAAAAAAAATTATCGTTACCAAACGCGATTCTACTCCCAAAAAGAAAACAAAATTCTCATCCCATCCCACTGCTGGAATAGAAACAGAAAAGGTTACCAAACACCACCTAAGTTGTTGGATTTTGTTTCATTGCAGGGATTGTAGAAAAAAGTTGATGAGTAAATTCGTATTATGGTGAATGTTAGTTACATGTAACGAATATTAGTTACAATTTAATAATTGTTATATCTTTATATTATCTGTATATTTTTAGTTACATTATGTAATATTAGTTACATGTTACAATTACATATATTTATGTAATATTTGTGACATTTAACAAATATTATACATAGAAATTAATTTAATATTAGTTATGTATATATTTAATTACATGTATTTTGTGTGATTTTTGTTACATCTAACAAATTTTTACACACAAATTAGTTACATGTTACAAAAACAGTAATATTTCTTAAATCTAACAAAAATTTACACACAACGTTTGTGGTGAGCTTCCGTCTTTTTTAAATAGGTGGGACTAAAACATAAATTATTTCTAGCTTTGAAACTTTTTCAAAATTAAAAGTGAAATAAGAGAATTTTCACTCAAAAAAAAAAACACATATTGAACTGGTTTGATGTTCACTAGAGTTTCAAAGATTGTTTCTTCTTTCAATCCATTGGAGAACAAACTTAAACCACATACCTTTTCGCATAATCCACATGCACGTGCTACTAATGCGAAAATAATTGTGCACTTTTGCTACTTGACCTGAGTAATCCAATAACTTGGTATTGATAAGGACATATATACCATATTTGGCACCGGTGTGATGTCAATCAAAACATCACTGACGTGAGAATAAGTTAATCTGGTTTTGATATGAGTAAAAGAATGTGTAATTGAATAACTTAGGTGGCGTTTGGTAACCGTTTCTGTTTCCATTCTAGCAGTGGGATGGGAATGGGATGGGATGGGATGGGAATTTTGTTTTCTTTTTGGGAGTAGAATCGCGTTTGGTAAAGATAATTTTTTTTTTGTTTTGGGAAGGGAATTGTGTTTGGTAACGATTTTATCCTAAAATCTTTTTTTTTTTTTTTTTTTTTTTGGCCTGACGGCGGTGGCGCCGTCGCCGGCCGGCCGGTGGTGCTCCGGCACCGTCGCCGCCTGCCAGCGGTGCTTCGGCGACGCCCGGCCGGCGCTCCGGCAACGGTCGCCGACGGTTTTCCGGCGTTAGAGACGGCGGTGGCGCCAGCAACTGCCGGAAGTGGCCGAAAAATTTCCGGCCGGAAGGTGACCTGCGACGGTCGCCGGAGATGACCGGCGGTGGCGGCGGACGGTGGCCGGCGGCGGTCGGCGGCGGCGGACGGTGGTCGGCCGATAGGTGAATAGTGACCATGGGTTTTGGGAATAGAATGAGAATAATGAGAAATAAAAAAAAAAATTTGTTTCTCATTTCTTAAGAAAAAAGTGGGCACAATTCTCAAATGGGAATGAAATGGAAACAGAAACAAAAATTACCAAACACTATTCCCAAACAGAATTCCCAAAAATCTGGGAATGGAATGGGATGGAAATGGTTACCAAACGGGGCCTTAATACCTCTTCCTTTTATAGTTGAACCTAGGGTAGCTAGGTAGTGGCCGTTGGTATCAAAGACATGGGTATTCCACTATCCCCTCACCCGGTTATGGGTTATTCTTCCCAAAGTTGGTGCATGTAGTGGGAACGTGGGTTTGATCTTGTCGTGTTCTTTGGCTTTCCATTGGTTGGACCACTGCATTGGGTCATTACCTTGGGCTTGTCCGAACTAATCAATGGGTTATTGTATATTTTCCTCTCTAATTGAAAATATACAATAACATCTTCATCAATTAATTTGAATTAGCATATAAGAGAAAGAGAGAGAAAGAGTGTAAGGATATGTGAGAAAGAGAAAGAAATATAAGCGTCATGGGCGGCCACGCTGGAAATGGTTTTGGCCGTAGAAGAAGGGGATGAAGAATAGGAAAAATGCAGTTACCAAGCTTGGAGGGTTTAAGAACAACACATCTTCACAGACCAAGAACTACGAATTGCAACGATTTGATAGACGGGTTCTATATGCAAATGATGAGAGAATTCATCAATTAATTTGAATTAACATGTTTTTACATATACTGTCATTCTGTTAAAAAATCAAGATTTGAATATTCACATTTTTATTCTGATATTTTTTAAACATTTTAATACATTTTAACTCTGATTTTGCTGTTGTGAATGTTCATTATTTTTTACGTGAAAAAATCAACAAAATATAATCCTGGAATGAACCTTAATCAAAACCACCCGAAATTAATTATAAAAAAAAAAATGAAAAACAAATAAGATCAACGAAAAACAAATCGGTTTAAATATTTCATCTCACATGAATGTTCACCCAAAAACACTATGAACAACAAAATCAAAACATCAGAAACCCTTTAAGGTCAATAAAAATAAAATCGGCATAAACATTCACCAACCACAAATGACATATTCACCCCAAAAACTAAATCAAAATAGATCTAAAACACAAACCCAATTTGACCATTCACCAAAAGCCAAAATGAATAAAAAAAAAAAAATCGAAACAACCTAAGATCAACAAAAAACACATCGGTGTGACCATTTCATTTACCCATATGAACATTTACTCAAAACACCCAAGAACAACAAAAGACATTAGAAATCCCCTAAGATTAACAAAAACAAAGTCAGTATGAACATTTACTAATCACAAATGACACATTCCCTCAAAAACTAAATCAAAACATATCTGAAATCCGTGCGAACATTCATCAAACAGACAAATCAAGAACATCGAAGAACCCCTAATGATCAACGAAAAGAACATTCAAGTGAATAAATAAAATTCCACAAAAATCAACAAAATCAAAACAAATCTACCCTCGGTACAAACATTCACAGAAAACAAATCAACAACATTGAAAAAATTCCTAAAAGATCAATGAAAAACAAACACGTATGAACATTCACCAAATCTGAACATCCACAAATCCCACACAAACAACAAAAATGAACATTCAGATTTAGAATTTTCCAGATCTGAATCGGATCTAGGGAAGACAAGAGAGAGAGGAAGAGCATGACGACGAACTCTAGGCTGAGGACGAAGACAGTAGAAAGACAATGGCAAATAACAGAGAACGAGCAACTAAAAAGGGCTCAAACAACTGTTGCTGATGGTTGTAGACAACCGGTGGTGGAAAGATAACGATTTCTATTGGTTGTCATTTCTGGCTATCCCACTGTCATTGTCAAGCCACATTCGTTGTCGTCTATTTTCCAGATCAATCATTTTCGTCGTTCACTGTCGGATCTCCAGATCTGAAGATGGCGAGAAAGAGAGAGAAGAAGAAAGAGAAAGAGAGAGAGAGACATAATGAGAAAGAAATAGGCTCCGTGTCACGGGCTCACATTTTCGTAGCAGCATTCGCCCATTGGGCGCTTCAACGTGTTTGCTTGCGCGGGACAAGCCTGCTTTCTTTGTACGATGCCGACTGGTTTTGTCCTGCCTTGGGCTCATCAAGAGAGCGACTCTAACTCTCGACCAGTTTGTGTAGGGGAAGCCAAACCCCTTTTCTTTTATATGTCATTGACCATCGACATAATCTTCGAACTTAACTGGATCGGTATGCCTTGACTCCAAAGGGATGCCTTATTGTATTGACATATGCATGGCTGAGAGCCGCATATTAGCATTACAACCTTCCAGCCAATATGTTTGTTCCTTCTAACCGTCTTGACAAACAATGGTCCATGACACTTTCCTCCACCTAATATTGCAAACATTCTTATTGCGATGCAAACAACTCTCGATGTCGCACCCTTGTCGTGTCTCCATACTTTGCGCAACAGAGAGAAAGGTGAGGCGTTCCAAGATTGGACGATTTACGTGAATGATCAACATGACCCTCATTAACCCCCTACATGCCTATCCCTCGATGAGTGTTAGGTGCAACATCATTGCAGCTCAACTTCTTCCACATTGGAGTATCATCCCCATGGCTCGATCGAGTCCTCCTATGGAGCTAATTGTGCCATGCTTTGATACCACTCGTCACGGGCTCACATTTTCGCAGCGGCATTCGCCCTAGTGGCGCCTCGACGTGTTCGCTTCCGTGGGGCAAACTTGCCTTCTTTGTATGATCTTAACTGGTTTTGTCCTGCCATGAGCTCATTAGGAGAGCGATTCCAACTCCTGACCAGTTTGTGCATGGGAGGGCAAACCTTTTGTCTTTTGTCGGGTCCTTGACCAACGACATAATATTCGAACTTAACCGGATCGGTATACCTTGACTCCAAAGTGACACCTTATTTTGTTGACGCCCTTCTGGTTGGGAGCCGTATATTAGCACTACAACCCTCCAGTCAGCATACTTATTCCTTCTTATCGCCTTGACAAACAACGGTTCATGACATTCGGCTGCTAATGGCTGTCGTTCACTGCCACCGTCAAGTCACATCCTCCGTTGTCTGTCGTCCAGATCGATCATCTTCGTTGTTTGCCGCCTGATATCCAGATTCGAAGATGGCGAGAGAGATAGATTTGAGGGAGAGAAGAATGATTGAATACAAATGGAACTGATTGAGCGGCTATGAAGAAAATTGAGAATATGAATAATTAGGTTAATTTTATTTTTATTTTTTTATACAGGGGCACAAACATCTGTCCATATCTATTTTTTAACTGTTGGGGAACTAAATTTAAGAATATCTTTAAAATTTAAATAATAATTTTTTTTATTTAAAAAATTAATTCAGAAGAGAGAAAGACAACTTACATCTAAACAATAAAAAATTATTTTTTTAATACTTTTTTCTTACCCTTAGATGTAGCCGATTTTGCTGCCGTCTTATCGGACCCCTTAAATAGTTCCCCATGTTTTCATTTGAAAGAATAAATCCAACTACCCACATGGAGATTCCTCGTCGAACCGCTTTTCAAGGCTCCAATTTTCCCTTTTTCACACCATCAATTTTATTTATTTTTTAATTTATTTTTAGGTCATGAATGATTCATAAAATGGATTCCATTCCATAATCCGAAAGCTATTGAATCTTATATTCAGTCAACAGAGCCTCCATACCTACTCTTCATTAGGTATTCTCTCTCTCTATATATATATGTTTGTGTGTATATTGGTTGGGTTTAATGCTTCCTTCAATTGACTTAATTTTTGAATGTATGTTCATGTATAATGGGTTTTACCCTCTTTAATGTTTGTAATTTGGTTCATGAGTTGTTCTTCCTTTTTCATATTTTTTTTTTATTTCTTGCTAGATTTTGTCAGTATTTACTCTCTCTCTCTCTCTCTCTCTCTCTAGATTGTTAGACCCTCTTTAAAGTTTGTAATTTGGTTCATGAATTGTTCGTCCCTTTTCAATTTTGTTTTTTGATTTCAAGCAAGACTTTATCAGTATTTACTCTCTCTCTCTCTAGATTGGTATATACATATACATACACCTAATTCTACATCAAAATTACTGTGTACAGAAGGAGTAGCCATGACTATTGCTGATTCTGAAAGTGCCCCAACCAGGCTTCAGGTTATGAACCCCTATGGAACCCCTTTTTTTTTTAAGAGGTTTTTGCGCTTTGCACCGGCTGGAATTTCGGAGAAATCTCACTTTAATCCCTGTCTAAGTATCTAAATCGTGTAAGTCAGTCCTTTCGTTGGTGATTATGTGGTTGACAAGTAGCTGATTTCAGTCATGAAAAATGACGGAATTGACACTATTTAGATACGTCAGGGTTTAATGTATTCACATTGAAAGTTTAAGGGCTAAAGTGAGATTTATCCAAAATTCAAGGGTACAAAGTGCAAAAACCTCTTATTTTAATGAAAAAAATGATTTTTTTACATATAAAGACATGAATTGGGGATAAAGGAGAGCTCAAGATTCGTTCATCCTATCATCTCCTTGCTCCTTGCCTCAAGCTTCAATCGTGACCGTTGATTGATGCCTCCATCATCATCATCATCATCATCATCAACAACAACAATTACTCATTTACTCTTCTACCATCATCATCATTGACCATCCGTCATCAATTATCCATTTCAACATCCTGACGCCTCCTAAAACCTCTATCGCTCCCGTTGATTGTCTTCTCTACTGTAATCGTTGATCTGTTTCTTCCACAGCAACCTCTATTAATGCATCTTTCATGTCTGCTCAATTTACCATTGTTACTGATCCGGTGGGTTCCTCAGTTTCAAACGAATAGATCAAACATGCATTCTAATTTTATGCTTCAGTGATTACTCTAAAACTCGGGTTTAGCGTGGGCCTAAAACCAAGTATATATATATATATATATATATATTTCAGGGGAAGTATAGTGCAATGTTAGTGTGTTGGATTCTCGGACTAGGGTCTCTTGTGTCATGGAATAGTATGTTGACGATTGGAGATTATTACTATAATTTATTCCCAGTAAGTGCCTTCTTATTCCTTTTAATTTATTTATTTTTTCTATTTATTGAATTTTTTTAAGGGCTTGTTTGCTTTGCAATCTTAAAAACAAATTTATAGTTTTTTTTTTTTTTTTAAACAGAGTTTTTGGATATAGTTTCACGTCACGAGCTCTACTTGCACTATCAAAAAGCAGAAAACAATTTTACAATTGCAAACCAAACAGAGCCTTACCGCGCTTATTTTCTCTTTAATTTGTATTAAAATTGATTTTGAAATTTCACTAATGTTTTAATTTTCTTTTTTTTTTTTGGGTTTAAAAGCATTATCATCCTTCGAGGGTACTTACCCTTGTTTATCAACCGTTCGCGCTTGGAACAATGGCAATTCTTGCAAATTACGAGTCAAAGATTGATACTAGGCGGCGTAATTTATTTGGATTCATCCTTTTCTTCCTAAGCACATTGGCACTCCTGGTTGTAAGTACTATGATCATTCCGGTTTCTTGCCAATTTTGTAGTATTTTTTTTCAAGAAAAACGATTTTTGTACTGTGTTTTTAGTACTAAACATATTGTTGCGGTGAAAGTTAGGATTAATGTAACACGTTCATAAACTAGTATTCAAGAAATTTCGACTTCTATATTGAGCATTTTGTACTGGACATACTGTTGTCGATGAAAGTTGAATTCGTTTAGAATCTAATATTTAATACAAACCGTTCAGTACTAGTATCGGTGAAAGTTGAACTGTTCAATACTGTTTTCAATAAAATTGATCGGATGCGCCCGTAGCCTTGATATGAAGAAAATTTGACTTACGTATTGACTATTTAATTCTGAATTATATGTGGAAGTTGAATTAACAAGTTCATAACCTAGTATCTAAGAAATTTAACTTTTGTACTGATTGTTCAATACTGAGCATACTGTTATAGGTAAAAATTGGACCAGCACCTTTAAAACCTGCCTCCTAAAAAAATTTGGCCTCAATATCGTGCGTTCAATACTGAACATACTGTCATCGTTGAAAGTTGGATCAACACGCTCAAAAAAATTTGACTTCTGTGCCGAACATTAAGTACTAAATATACGATTATTGTGGAAACCCAATAGGTCTAACTCACTCTTGAAAGAATGCCTTGAAAGAGGAAGATCACCCGTAGACTTATATATCTCTTAGGATTAGGTAACACAAGCGATGTGGGATTTAACACGCCCTCTCATGCACAGGATGAACTTTGTGAGATACCATTGTGAACGGATATCAGTGTGCCCGACCCCACTGTGGGATTCAACAATTATCACTAAAAGTTGGATCAAGAACTTAAAACTCAGTACCAATATCAAATCCTATTTTGAATTATTCCTTTTGTTCGATGTGGCTTATGTTGCATGCATTTTTGCCAGTTGGATCTAGCGACATCAGGAAGAGGAGGGATTGGAAATTATATCGGTATATGTGTTATAGTAGCTCTTTTTGGGGTGGCAGATGCCCATGTTGAAGGAGGAATGGTCGGAGATCTGTCCTTCATGTGCCCGGAATTTATCCAAGTAATTTATTTTTTATTTTTATTTTTGTTATTTCTTTTCTTCTTCACCTTTTATTTCTGAATCAATTAATATTATTTTTCATGATTTTTTTACAGTCTTTTCTTGCCGGTTTGGCTGCATCGGGCGCTCTTACTTCTGCTTTAAGGCTAATGACAAAAGCAGCGTTTGAAAGATCAAATCATGGTCTTCGAAAAGGCGCTCGTATGTAATTTCTCTCTAATTACTAAATGTAAATTGTTACATTGAAATATGCACTTTACTCTCCCGTGGTTAATTGCACTTTACCTCTTGTGCTTTGACTAAATTGCATTTTACCCCCTGTAGTAGAATTGCGTAAATGATAATTTTACCGTTATACCTGACCCGACCATGGGGAATAAAAGGGGAAAAAATATGACATATATTACCCCTCTCAATCCGACTCGGTGTATAAATGTCAATTAATATTAAATAATTTATTAATTTTAATTTTTAAGGTATGTTAACTTTAACAGAAAATATAGTCGTTGCTTACAGAAATACCACAGGGGGGTTACGTGTAATTTGGTCAAACCACAAGGGGTAAAGTGTCATTAACCCAAATAAAATGAAAAGTATGTTTGATATTGTAAGGATGATATCTCAGTATGATTCAATAAACGATCTCCTAATCCAAAATAAATTCATGGAGGGCTGAGAAAATTTAGGTGGAGAGGTCCTATTTCTTCAATCTGTATAAATATTAGATGTAAAAAAACAAGTATTTTAATTTTAAAAACAAAATATTTCTAATTTCTTGATTTTTTTAAAAAATATTTTTTTTAGGCCCTACTTTTATTTTAAAGTATTTGTTTTAAAAAGCAAACATACTTAAAAAAACGTTATCAAACTATATCCAAACATATATATAATTTTTGTTTGCAGTGTTGTTCCTCGCCATATCCACGTTCTTCGAGTTTCTATGCATTTTTCTCTACGCTTTCTTTTTCCCTAAATTGCCGATCGTGAAGTATTATCGCTCAAAAGCAGCCTCCGAGGGATCAAAAACTGTTGCAGCTGACCTTGCTGCTGCCGGAATCCAAACACAAGAAAGTGAAGAAGTACGCCAATTTATTTTATGTTTTAAAAATACCAATAAAAATATTTTTTAAAATTTCGATAAATTTTAAAAAATCATTAAAAAAACGCATTCCACGTCTTTGCAGGCTAAGAGCTCGGAGCGGTTGAGCAACAAACAACTGTTCTTTCAGAACGTAGACTATGCAGTGGACTTGTTCCTGATATATGCTTTAACTTTGTCGATTTTCCCCGGTTTCTTATATGAAAACACAGGATCGCACCAATTGGGTTCATGGTAATTTTTTATTTTTTTTTATGATAATTGAATTTACTTTATATTGTGAACGGAACAGAATTGTTCCCAGACTTTTAAAAACAGATTTCTGAGAAGTAAACATAATTATTCCCGGATTTCTGTTCTATTCCATGATTTTTAGAGCAAGTTAATCTTTAATTACTACCAATCTCTCTTTTAGTTCTTACCAACATTTTTGTTGAATTTAACTATATGTCAAATACAAATTCAATATTTAGTTGGTGTTAACTAAATGGGAAAAATTGCACTTTACATTCCTGTAGTGTTTTCGTAATCACTTACCCCTTTTTTGTTTAGACTAAAGTGCAAATGTTACATTTTCCATTAAAGTTAACGGTCAAACTCAAAAAAAGTAAAAATTAATATAATATTTAATATTAATTTACAGTTATACCCCAGGTCGGATCGGATATATTCGTTTGCCCTCTGTTTTTTCCCTTTCCTTGATTCCCTAGGGTCGGGTATACGGTTTCCGGTAAATTTGTCATTTCGCAAAATTCTGTTAAAGTGATGAGAAAATATCATAGGGATATAAAGTGCAATTTTGTCAAACTGTAGGGCGTAAAGTACCATTAACCCAAAATTAAAAACGACATATTTTAAGTACAATCTAATAATTGTCTCTCTATTTTTTGAATAATTGGAACAAAAACATAAAAATAGGAAGAAAAAATCTGTTTTTGTTCTGATCTCGAAAGTTTGTTTGAAAAATCAAGACAAGATTAACAAACAGTTGAATTTTACAGGTATGCGCTTGTTCTAATAGCAATGTACAATGTGTTGGATCTAATATCAAGATACATTCCCCTTATAAAATGCCTGAAATTGGAATCCCGAAAGGGACTTGTGCTCGCAACGTTGTCTCGGTTTCTACTTATTCCCGCCTTCTATTTCACGGCCAAATACGGCGATCAAGGTTGGATGATTCTGTTGACGTCGTTCTTGGGATTAACCAACGGTTACCTCACCGTTTGCGTTCTTACAGCCGCTCCAAAGGGTTACAAGGTTAGTTTATATATATATATATATATATATATTGGGGTTTTTTCCAAACAAAATAATTGACCGAAATGGTTAATTAACTAATTTGAGCATTATTAATTTTTATAACCAAATGGTGACACTTAACAATTTGTAAAAATTGGGGAAAATTACATTTTGATCCCTAAAGTATGGGGTGGGTGTCTACGTGGACCTTGAGGTTTGTCGAATTGTACATTTAATCCCTTAAGTTCTTCATTTGTTTCAATCCTGCAAAATTATGTTGATGATTCTAGATGGAAAACGGGTTGTAATTAGCACGTGATATTCTAGTGGGGATATTTTTGTTATTTTATCGCTGCACTAAATCCTAGACATTTGTGCCTAACAACGATTCTGACTTCTCTATCTCATTTTTTAGACAAATGGTTGTTAGGAAAATATCAAAGTAAAACGTTGTAGGTTTAGTGTAGTGATGAAATGACGATAATATCCCTATTAGGAGATCACGTGCTAAGCACAACCCATATTCAATCCAAAATCATTAGCAATTCTTTTTATTTTACGGGATTGAAACAAATATGAAACTTGAGGTGCCAAATGTGTAATTTGATAAAAATCTAAGGTTCACATGGACACCGACCCCATACTTCAGGAACCAAAAATGTGATTTTCTGTAAAAATTTTCAATCTGTCCAACTAAACAGGTCCTAAGTTTTCGTCCCAAAAACATAAAAATAAATAAATAAATCTTCATAAAATTTGAATTTGAGTTTTTTTTTTTTTTTTTTTGTTCTAGGGACCGGAACAAAATGCACTGGGTAATCTCCTGGTATTGTGTCTTCTTGCCGGCATATTTTCCGGGGTTTCTCTTGACTGGCTTTGGCTAATTGGTTCAAACCAAAAATTTTGAAAGGAGGTGTTCAAAATCGCTTAGGACCCGTTTGGCAAATTGTTTTGGGATTTTGAAAAAATGGTTTTTTGGATATTTATACTGTCTGCCAAACAGTTCTACAATTGGGAATTGAATGATTTTTTTTTGTTTTTCGATTTTCTAGATTATATAGAAGAATTATTGAATTTGATTTATTTTTTTTGTTAATTAATGTAAATTGAAATGTTCAAGTTTGTGTAGAAGTGCTTGAAATAAAAGAATCATTAGATTAGGGTGTGTTTGGGTGAGTTATTTAAAGAATGAATTTGATTTGAAAAAGGGTTGTTTTTCAAGATGCCATTTGGTTAGTGTTTTATGTTTTTTTTATTTCTACTTCTAATAGACTGTATTTATTTTTGTTTTGAAGCATTTCGGGAATGGAAACATGGCTATTGTTCTAAAATTATTTCTTTTAATTTATGAGAATAGAAATAAAAACTACGTTTGGTTGTAATATTTGTTTCTTTTTCTTTAAATGTATAGTGGCCGGTGTGGTGGTGGTGGTGATGATCGGCGAGGTACTGGTGGTAATAGTTTTGTGAGAACGAATTGCAATTAATATTTTTATGTTTCTTGGAATTCAAAAAATACTTCCAAAATTTTAAGGAATTCAATAAATACTTTCAAAATTTTGGGAATTAACTCTTTTTGTTTTTTACATATGTTGGGAGGAGATTGAACTTTAGATCTTGAATAAAGAAAGTAAACTAGATATCACTAGGCTACAAGTTGTTAAGATAATTAACCCTTATTTATATTGTTTGACAATGTTTATCTTAAAGTTCTAATTATAACATTTTGTACCCCAAAGTTTAAAAACTTTACACAATTATATATGCCAATTAGACTTAAACTAAAAACTTTGAGAAGTAATCTGTCACATTTAAAATTGGAGTTTTGACACTTTTCACTTCTAAAGTTTGACTATTATTTCACTTTGATCCCTATAATTGTAATTTGAACATATAACACCTTGAAATTCCATAATCATCCTACTTCAGTCCAAATCAACGTCTCCCCTACAATCTTGGATGATGAACGATCAACTGCTATGCATCCAACTTATATGGATATTTTCAACTTTTTTCCTTTTTCCTTACAAATTTTAAAAATGCACTCGTGTACATGCACACTCACACACACACATATATGTTATGTTATATGTATATATTTATGAGTATTTGGGCAAAAAGGAGAATTGAAGGGAAGGGGGAGACTGAAATTGCTCATAAAATCTCTTTAAAAAATTAGGTGCATGGGTGACTATTTTTTGTCAAAATTTGTAACAAAGATGATGATTTGAATTGTAGTGGGATGGTTAAGAAACTTTAAGATGTCATATGTTCAGATTGAAACCATGAGGACCAAAATGAGATTTTAGTCAAACTTCAGGGTACAAAGTGTCAAAACCCTATAAAATTCTAGGGTGTAAAATGAAAAACACCCAACACAGAGGTTCAACAATGTAAATTACCAAAAAAAAAAGAAGAGATAAAGTTTATAATTTCTTCTCTAATATTAGATTTTAGGCCTCGTCTGATACTGTTTCCGCTCCCAAATTTTTGGGATTATTGTACGAAAATGTGTTTGGTAAACACATATTTGTCCCCAAAAATTTTGAGAGTATTTTAAAAGTATTTTTTCAAATTTCTTAAAAATCTGAGAAACAAAAAAATATTGGTTTCTACTCACTCCTACAAAACTATTTCCACCACGACCCTATCGGCTACCACCACTATGCCGACTAAAAAATATATGTGTATATTTTTTATCATATATTGAAAGGAAAAGAAAAGAAAAGAACAAATCTTGCAATCTGTTAGAATAATTGAGAAACAGAATATTGATAGAACATGGAGCGATTGTACTGATATATGAGAAAAATACATTTAACGAAATATACATGGAGTCTATATATTAGAGGTGACTAAAATAACCTTAGTTGGGTTATGTTTTGGTTTTCCTAGTGGGATTGAGATTTAACATTGTGGATCAAAGCCTATATACATATAAGAACACAATCAAATGTTTTTTGTTTTTTTTTGTTCTCATAAATTAAAGGAAACAATTTCAGGACATTAATCGTTACCTAACATGTTTCTATTCATGAAATATTCCAGAACAAAAACAAATTTTGCAACCCAATTTATTAGAAGTAGAAATAGAAAACCACAAACACTAACCAAACACCACTTTATATTTTTGATCAATTTCTACCTCAGCTATTATCTTGGAATTAAAATTGCAGTTACTGACCCTTCCTAATTATAAAAGAATATTATTCCCCATATTTTTTTTAGTTGAATTCAACTATAAAAATTCAACAGTTTTTTTCTTTAAAACTTAAAAGAATCAAATGTTGCCTTCTTTTAATCTTCTCAAACTACCTTTCTTTCCTTCTACTCCAACTTTTCTTTACCAAAAGTAACACACAACTAGATTCAAATGACATTAAGAACCACAACCCTAGTTTTTTTCCTTCATTGTTCGAAGAATTTTTCTCAATTTTCCTCCTCGATATAACATATTTTGATGTAGGATGTCATATTTTTCCCGTAAGATTTTTCAAATTTTAACTTAACTTATTTTCCGCCACTGTAATTTTTCAAGTTTTTTCGAGTTAATATACAATTTTTTTGTTATTGTTTTCTGAGTTAATATACGATCTTTTTCTTCATTTTTCAAATAATTTTCTCGATTTTTCTCCTCAAATATATCATAATTCGACTTACAATACCATATTTTTCTCGTAAGATCATTCAATCTTAAATTATTTTCCGATATTATAATTTTTTAAATAAGCTTTGGTTCATATATATACGTTTTTTTCTTTATTTTTTTAAATATTTTTCTTGATTGCCTCCTCAAATATATCATATTTCAATGTGCGATGTCATACTTTTCTTGTAAGATCATTCAATCTTAAATTATTTTCCGCTACTATAATTTTTTAAATGTTTTCGAGTTAATATTTTTTTTTTAGTATTTTTTTCCTTGTTAACATATTATTTTTCATGCAAAGTCTCGTAAAAATAATTTAATCGCACCATGTTGAATTTCACTAGGGTTTTCTCAACCTCTCATAAAATTACAAAAAACCCCTTATTTCACCGCCATATCACCAACCTCCACAACAAACCAGACGTCAAAGTGATCATGTGGGAAAAACCCAAAATGGGCTGGACCAAACTGAATTTTGATGGTTCGTGCAGGGGCAAAAACGGAAATTCCAGCATCGGCGGCCTTTTCCGGGATCACAAAGCCAATTTTCTCATGGGTTATGCAGAACCCATTGGTAGAACAAACAGCATACTTGCTGAGGTGGCAGCCCTGAGGAGAGGCCTGGAGCTGGTGCTTGAAAAAGGCTGGGACAAAGTGTGGCTTGAGGGAGACTGTAAAACCCTAGTTGATATTATCCTAGAAAAGAGAAAGGTAAAATGTGAGAAAGTTCAGGGGCATATTGGTCATATAAATTTGATTATGCAGGAGGTGAAGAACTGTGTTTTGACTCATACTTATAGAGAAGCAAATAGGGCTGCTGATAAATTTGCAGAAATTGGACATCATTTGAAGAGGCCGCAAATTTGGGAGTATAAGCCTCCTAAACAAGTTGTGAATATTATGCATGAAGATGCAAATGGGAAGATTTTTATTCGTAAAAGAAAATGAATATATATATATATATATATATTGATGATTGGTGCACCTTTCTCTGGACTCTGTGCATAGTGGAAGGATTGTAGCACCGGATTACCCTTTTTTCTTTTATATTTATAGTATTTGTGAATTTTTTTTGTGGAGGTTTTTCTCCTCTTTATTTATCAAAATTATATTGTAATCAAATGACCCTTTATTTGTATTTATAATTCAATATGTACGTATATATCCTTTTTATTTAAACTATTTTTTAACTTTTTCTCATATATATATGGAGAGAGACCTGGGGAGTTTAAACCCAAGATATCCCTATCATTTTGACAAATATCGATCACATTCTCTATTATTTTAATGATTGATAATTCTATATGTACATCCCTTATTGATAAATGTGTTGGGAATTAATATCTATAAATCTCAATAGATTTCTTAGTCTCAAAATAACATGTCAAATTATCAAGAATTTTTTAACACATAAACAAACTTAATTGAATCCATGGCGATGAATCATAGGGGTAGAGGTCTTTCGCAGGCCAATCACTTAATATTCCTCAATGGGTTCTCTCTCACAAATGGGAAAGAGGAGATGAGTAGTCATCTGATTAGTCTTGGGGAACCATAACCCTGATATAAGTTCTTTATATATTAGGTCAATTCAGGTCTCATTAACCCTAGTTGCATAATGAGTCACTACACATTGCAAAACTCATACCCATTTAATGTTTTCTGAGCCCAATTAATTAGATCACTTATTTGGGCCTATATAATTGATAGCCCATAATATAATTATTTAATTAAATCATATAAGCCCATAGGAAATAATTAATTTCCTAACAATCTCCCACTTTTGCTACATATATTTGAAATTCTGAAGACAATTATATTTCACAGTCTTGAGTGCGCGCAAAAGTGTTATCTTCCTTGGAAACATTCCTTAGTTACAATCTAGTCTATCTCCTATACCAGCATGAGATCAAAACGACCTTCGTTACATTTATATTCGTAATTAGATCTATCAATGATCACCATACTAAATATATTCAACGACATAGATCAAGTATGGATGTGCAGCAAGAAATTACATGCAATCTGACTTAAACATGCCTATTTTCAATTGGTCCTTCTTTATTACAAAGTGAGATCAATCATTAATCTTTCTATCCTTATGTTTAAATCACAATTAGAAAGAACACATTCAGAGTAAATAAACTTTAATCCATCTACTTTATTCTGCAGAAATCAAATATATATATATATATATATATATATATATATATATATATATATATATATATAAAATAAAAGAACATTCAACAAATACAAACTCCCACTAAACTAGCACATCATCAAATAAAATCACACCCATACAAGTAATGTGTTCATGAAATACCTTAGGTGGTAAATCTTTAGTAGCAGATCCGCAATCATGGAGTTTGTTCCCACATGTTCTATAGATACTATCTTACACTGAATTTTCTTTAACAATTAGAAACTTGATTAGAATCAAAATACCCAATGATCTCCAAATTATCTGTCTTCCGATAAGTGAGCATGTAATCTTTTGTTTTTGTAAATACCTCATAACCAGTTTGGCTAATTTTCAATTATCTATTCTAGGGTTACGTAAGTATCTGCCCAGCAGTCCAACTATGAACGCTAAATCTGGACGCTTACATACTTTAGAGTACATAAGACTCCCTATTGCCGAAGTATGAGGAATCTTTAGCATCTCTTTCTTTTCATCTCATTCTTGGGGTATTGAGTGAGATTAAACTTGTCTTCTTCAGCGAGTGCACAATCTTTTATACCAAATCTAATAAGCACGTTTTCGATATCGCTCTTTTGTAATAACCCAATGATACCCCAAGAGCGATCTCGATGTATCTTTATTCCTATAAAAGAGGCGTCCCCAAGATCTTTCATTTCAAAATTCCTAATTAGAAATCTCTTAGTTTCGAGCAATAAGCCTAGATCACTGCTAGCTATCAGTAACCATCGACATATAGCACTAGAAAAATGACTTTACTCCCACTGAACTTGTGGTATTCATAATTATCAACTGCATTTACTTCAAAACCATATAAGATAATAATTTGATGAAATTTGTGATACCATTGACGGGAAATTTGTTTGAGACCATAGATGGATTTTTTTTAGCTTACAAACTATAGACTTTGGATCGCCTGATACAAAATTTTCTGATTGCATATTGTTTCATCAATATCTTCATTGAGAATTGCAGTATTTACATCCATCTGTTTTAACTTTAATCAAAATGAGCTATAAGTGTCATTATAATCCTAAAAGAGTCTTTCCATGACATTGGAGAGAAAATCTCTTTATAATCAATGTCTTCCTTTTGAGTAAAACCCTTGGAAACTAGACGGGCTTAATATCTCTTAATATTGCCTTTCGAATCCCTCTTGGTTTTAAATATACATTTGCAACCAATGGGCTTCGCACCTTCAGGCAACTTGACAAAATCCCAAACGTCATTGTCCTTCATAGATTTCATATCATCATTCATAGAATCAATCCACTTTTGAGATTCAAGATTTTGTTTGACTTGATGGGTTGAGTAGATCATCTTCCATCGTCCTTATGTTCCTGGAGAAAGATAATATAATCATTTGAAATCACACTTTTCCTTTCTCTAGTGGATCGCCTTAGTAGCACTTCCTCTTAAGGTTGTTAAGTTTGCTATTCAAGAGCAATATCATGATTTTGAATGGGGAGTTCTTCATTATTGTCTTGAAAAATGTCAGGAACCTGTTCATTGTCAATAACAATATTTGGAATAGAAATTAATTCTTCTTTAAAGACAACATTCCTAATAACCTTATCTCCCATTTCAAACTCAATATCCTCAAGGAATTTTGCATTTTTCGTCTCGAAAAAGGTCTTATTTAAAGGATCATAAACTCAATGTACCCAACAAAGTAGCAGTTTACTGTTCTTGAGTCCAGATTCTTTTCATTTGGCTTATAAGGCCTTACCTCAGCTGGAAAACCCCATATGTGTAAATGCCTTATGCAACGCTTTTTGTCTGACCACAGTTCATAAGGGATTTTAGCTACCGCTTTACTTGGTACTCTATTAGGATATATGTTGCAACCTTAAGTGCTTCTCCCCAAAGTGATTCTGATAAAGAAGAATAATTTATCATACCTCTTACCATATCTTTAAGTGTTATGTTTTGTGTTTCAACAACACCATTCATGCTAGGTTTGCCTGGTGGTGTACTGTAGGACGATTTCGCAGTCCTCTAGGAATTTAATAGAAGGTCTTGGATGTTGTTCTAATGATCCATCATATCGAACATAGTATTCACCACCACGGTCAGATTTAACAGTCTTGATTTTCTTTCCTAGTTGATTTTCGACTTCAGCTTTGAAAGTCTTAAATACGTCTTAGGATTGAGATTTCTTATGAATCAAATATAGGTACCAAAACGAAAGTAGTCGTCTATGAACGTAATAGAATGTTATTATCCATTCCAAGATGTCGTAGTTAATGGTCCATATATATCAGTATGTATTAGTTCTAAGACATCAAAACTTTTGTTGGCACCCTTTCTTATGTTTGTTTGTTTCCCCTTTACACATTCCATACAAACTTTAAAATTTGATAAATCAAGAGGATCAAGAATTCCGTTAGAAACAAGTCTCTCCATTCTCAGTTTAAAGATATGTTCTAGACGCTTGTGCCAAAGTATAGTGGAATTCTCATTAGCTAATTTGTGTTTTGTATCACGAGTAGTTATTTACAAAGTTTCATTATGTGAAGTAATAGTATTCAACAAATATAGATTATCAATCAAAGAACCAGTTGCAATAATATTTAAATCTCGAAAGAGACTAAATTTATTATTTCCAAATGAATAAGAAAAACCAAATTTGTCCGAAGCAGAAATGAAAACCAAATTTCGTCTAAATAACAGTATAACATATGTCTATTTCAAATCCAAAAAATAACCAGTTTTTAAGGATAACTTAAAAGTCCCTATTGCCTCCACAACAACTATTTTGCCGTCGTCCATATAGATGAATCTTTCAGTATCATTTGGCTTTTGGTTCGATAGTCAACCCTGCATAGACACACTTATATGCTTAGTAGTACTAGAATCTACCTACCAAGTATGAATTGGTACAGAAACTAAATTAACTTCAGAACAAATAAGAGCAAGAAACATATCTTTCTTTGCCCGTTATGCGGTGTACTTGGAACACTCCATTTTCATATGTACTTTTTTTCTTGCAGAAAAAATAAATAATTTTTTTATCCTGATTTTTTTGCAATTTGGACTGTTGTGTTCCAATTGCAGCTTCTTGACCTTTATCTCTTTGTCGTTTCTTACCCTTAGAGATAGTGGCTAAGTGAGCACTTTAAGTCTTTTGCAATTGCAATTTGGACTGTTGTGTTCCAATTTCGCTTAATTCTTTCTTCTTCTTGCACACAATGAGATATGAGCTCATTAAGAGTCCATTTATCCTTTTGAGTATTATAACTCACCGTAAACTGACTGTATTGTGCGGGAAAAGAATGAGTACTAAATGCACAAGTAAGTCCTCAGATAGCTATAACTTTAGTGCCTTTAATTTGGAAGCGACGTTAGACATTTCTATAATGTACTCCCTTATGTTCTTTTTTCCTTTATACTTCATCGAGATAAAATTAGTTAAAAGCATACTTGTCTCTACCTTTTTGTTATTTACAAAACGTTTTTCTATTTCCTTACGGAACGCCTTAGCAGTTATACCGCCCTTAAATATTTTCGGAACGTTTGATCATCATAAGACTCAGGCGATTAGAACGCTCTCACCTCTCGTATTCCCTTATAGCCTCAGGGGAATTTCTTCAGAGAGAGATGATGGTTGTTCTTTCCTTAGCGCAAAGTTATGATCTATGCAGTCAAGAACAATCGAAATGTTCTCCCTCCAATCCTTAAAGATTGTGTTGTTAAGCACGAAAATTGAATTCATGTTGGCAATAATAGTAACAGCAGAAACAACAACTAAACAGAAAACAATGACGAATAACAAGCTCATAATCTAAAAGTTTGTGTCAAATTATTAATCAAAATATCAACACATATTTATATGCACGACATAAACAAAATAATTGTATTGGTGGGCCCCATCACAAAATACTTAGTACAACATTAATGTTTAGTCTTTGGACATAAACACCAATTTGCAAGTGGTACTTTCAATACGATAATCAAATGTTGACAATAAATCCTATCAAATAATAAGTCTTTCTTTGGACCGACTTACTGTTCACATAGAAACCTAATAATCATCACACATTTACTATCTCAAATACGTTTATTATTTGGTCAAATAATAACTTTCCTTTTGATCGATTACTGATTGCATAAATAATAACCATATATATATATATATATATATATTAACATCAAATCAATGTCTATTATTTGACCAAATAATAACCTTCCTTTAGACCGGTTACCATTCGTATAAATAACAAATATTCATATTTTAATATCCCAAAATAAACAAATTTAGATTATTTTGGCAACATATTGTTTCAAATAATTTATTTTAAGATATAAGACAATTTAATATTTTCACACCTCAAATAGATGATCATACAAAATCAACTTGGTCCGGATTCCATTTAAGATTTATGGATTTGACACATAATTATAGTGAGCCAACTAGCATTGAAAATAGCAATGGCTTAACTATATGCATTGGCACTTGTACTGTGAACCCATTCAATCTCATTTGCAGCTTACTAGATATGATTCTTCCCCAAAAACAGTGTCCCATTAATGCATTCAATGATGAAGAATAAAATAATGAGCATTATAACTGATAGACAACTCCATTTTTAACACAAGAATGAAGATTACTTTATTCTATTCCTATAGTGAGGCAGGAACGGCCAGAAACCAAACCCCAATGCACAACCCACCATATAGAGAGAGAGGGCAGCGATAAACAGAACCAAAAAAAATCACAAAGTTCCTTCCAATCTCAACGGCTCATGTTAAATTTAAAAAACCCTAATAATTTAACATGAAGTAGGCTCGGATACCACTTATTGAGAATTAATTTTCATAAATCTCAGTAGATTTCTTTGTCTCAAATCAACATGTCAAATTATCAAGAATGCTTTAACACATAAACAAGCGTACATGAATCCATGGCGATGAATTGTAGGAATAGAGGTTTTCTGCAGAATAATCACTTGATATTCCTCAATGGGTTCTCTTTCACGAATTTATAATTGATAGCCCATAATATAATTGTTTAATTAAATCATATAAGCCCATGGGAAATAATTAATTTTCTAAGAAAATGTACATCCTATTTAAAAAGAAAACAAAATTATTATGAAATTTTCACAATCCCGTACCCGCGCCGGCCACCCCACGCCAATCATGCACCCCAAACCATCCACCACCAATGGTCCCCCACCCCCAGCCCAACCTTTTTCTTCTTCTTCTCTCGCTCTCTATATACATATAGAGAGAGAGAGAGAGAGAAAAGATAAGAGTGAGAACAAGAAGAAGAGGAGGAAGAGGAAGCAGAGTCGTGGA
Source organism: Eucommia ulmoides (assembly GCA_016647705.1). Classification (NCBI taxonomy): domain Eukaryota; kingdom Viridiplantae; phylum Streptophyta; class Magnoliopsida; order Garryales; family Eucommiaceae; genus Eucommia; species Eucommia ulmoides. Next base: position 327,294 of record JAENRU010000484.1, read on the forward strand.
GTCGACGGTTGGGGCAGGGGTGAGGATTGGACGACGGGACATGAGGTAGGGAGAGAGAGAAGAGAGATAAATCTGATGACATCACTAAAGTTGGTGGTCGCGTAGGCGACATTATTCACCGGAGAAGAAGGTGGAGGGAAAAAAGTATTAAAAAAAATAGTATTGGCTAATAAAAAGAGTAAAATAGTAATTAAATTAAATAAAAAAAAAAAAAATTAAAGGGTATAGGGCTAACAAAATGGAGTGTCCATTTAAAAACACCTTTTAATAATACATGAGACTCTTATCATATTTTGTTGATAAAAAAATTCTTACAATATAATTTTTTTTAATAAAATTGCACTTTTTGTCCTCTAAGTTCGGATGAGCGTTTAAGTGGTCCTTGAGATTTTTGTCACTAACACATTTGGTCCATCAACTTATAATTTGGTTTCGATTTGATCCAATAATAAACGGTGTTAGGAAAATTATACGGAATCGATCACGTGCTATGTTAACTAAGGGAACATGCATCATTTTTTAACCGAATATCCTCCCAGATTTGCAAATATGATCACTACCCATTATTTGCAAATCTGAGGATATTATAATTTGATCAATGCCCATTATTTGGATTCTCTCTCCGACAGAAGTTGCAGATTTAGTGAATAAATATGGTCTTACAACTGCTAAAATGGAAGAATAAGGTGGAAGATGAAAAACAGAAAACGGGGGACAAGTTTTGGTCCTCAAAAGACAATCGGGGACCCAACACAAATGAAAATTCATCCAATTTCCTTAACATATTTTTTAATTGGACCAAATTGAAACCAAATATTTTAACTAAAAAAACCTTATGGCTCACTTATTTATCACAATTTTAGTCTTCTTCTTTCTTCTCTCTCTCTCTCTCTCTCTCTCTCTCTCTCTCTCTACGGGTCAGCGCCAATGTCAAATCTTTACTCTAGCACAGGTAAAAGAAATTTCAAAAATTTAGAAGTAAAAAATATATATTTTTTATTTTTTTTAAATATGGATGTTAGTGTAAAAAGGTAAAGCACGAAAATATATAAAATAAAATAAAATAAACTTAAAGAGATATTTATGTATTTAAATTTTTAATTATTTAATTATTTTTAAAATTTTAAGAGTAAAATTGTCATTACAATAAAATACCAGTAAATTTTTACCTATAGACAAACTAAATAGTATTTGACCAAATGATAAGAGGCTAACCAGTATTTTGCGAATGAAAAGAGAGATTTATCGTTTTAGACAAAATAACAAAAGAGATAAGTGACAAATACCCATATTTGAAGGGGTTAAAAATATAATTTCCTCAAAAGAAAGAAAGAATCAAACAGAAACCAAAAAGTGACCATATGTCCTAACGTTTACTTCCCTTTAATTCCCCCTCACAAACTTTAATACCAAGCACTCAAAACTGTTATATATATATACACACACACATTAAATTTGTTATATAATTATTTTCAAATTATGAAACTATATATATTTGTGTGTATATATAGCTGCTGCAATATACATGGGCAAAGACAACAGCCTTTTATAAGCACTGCATTTTCTCCAATTGACAAGCAAATCTATACTATTTTGTTTACACACACACACACACACATATATATATGTATATTCCATAAATAGTCGAATTAATTCGCTAAGTAGACGTTTGTTTGGCGTACAATTTCAAAACTCAAAACGGATTATCAAAATTTCAATTATATTCAGTCGAAAAAACTCTGAACTGTAATGTAAAAATTTTCAAACTGTAACGTCCCAAACCGGTCTTAGTCACCTTTTTATTTCCATAAACGGTTTTATATATATATATATATAGACACATACAATTCATGTTTGCATAATCTGAAGAAATCTCATTCTATGATCATTATCACTATTTGGTTGATCAAAATTCATGAAATTAATACTCAAATCTTTCCTCTCTTTTTTTTCACTCTCCATGTATACAAACATTAAATTCCATTGTGAGAGAGTAGTTCCCGATATCGTACTGTACAGAACTGACTGATCAATCTATATTGAATTGTCTGTACTGAATGCAGAACTGTATAAAACACAGTGTGCGATTTGGTCAAAAATACAAGGAAGAATAAAAAGTTATTAAATTATATTGAGAAAGAACGGTTATTGATATTATTGATTGATCAGTCTGTACTGAATATAGAATTGCATAAAACAGAGTGCGGGATTTAGTGGAGGAGCCAACATTCACTTTGATTTATATTATCAGTCTCTAAATCAAACCATGAACACCATGATAAATAATTTATCAAAATTTGATTCAAGAGGAGGATTATATCAGAAGAATTGAGCTAAATCTTTTGGCATTATCAGGAAGGGGTTTTTGATCAAACATCATAACAGAAAAAAGGCTGAAAATTCTGATGGATTGATTCAACAGAAAATTCGATGTTGATTGCATCAGATTGAAAACTCCAAAATTCGATTTATGGAAATTTGCTGAAATTGTTGATGTCAATTTCACATAGATTGAATTGTCTCTCTCCTCTCTTTCTCTCTCACACACACATGCACACAGTGAGAGAGAGAGTAAAGAGCTATCTCCTTTTCGCCATTCCCGTCGTGATTCATGCTCTGTCTCAGTCAGAAAGTACAGAAAACAACACGAACAAACCCTAGCAGAACCGAGGTAACGCCATTTTCTTTGATTATTTTCTAGTCGATTTTGTCGAGGAAGTGAAGAGATGAAGAGAGGTGAGGCTTTGCCGGACGATCTACGGTGCAATAGGAATGACGGCCGGACATGGCGGTGCAGTCGGAGAGTCGTGGACGGGAAGAAGCTCTGCGAAATTCACTATATCCAGGGGCGTCACCGTCAGAACAAGGAGAAAGTTCCGGAATCGCTGAAAATCGAGAGGAAGAAGATCCGCGAAGAGACTGAGGTTCCGATTGGAGAAATTAGGGCAGAGGATGCAGTTGAAAAATCGAAAATTTTGAAATCGGAGAAGAGAAAGCGATCAGTTTGCCCGTCGGAGGCATTGGATGTGGCGCTGAAGAAGCTGAAGCTGAAGAGAGGCGATCTACAGCTGGAGCTGATCAGAGAGTTTCTGAAACGGCGAGTGGAGAAGAAGAAGGAGAGGGAGAAACAGGAAGATACAGTGAAGGAATTGCCAAACGGATTAATGGCGATTCCACCACCCTCACCATCATCGCTTGTAAAATCGAAAAATGCAGGTCGTTTCAATGTCAAGTTAGGGCTTCAACCTTCTTCTGTTCCCCAGAGATGCTTTCGCTCAAAGAACATCGAACCGCTTCCAATCAGTACAATGCAGGTTGTTTCTCGTTTATAAAATCCATCCTTCTGAACTTTGATCATCGTTTTTCACACTGATTTTGCTTGATTTTCGGTTTGAATTCTCAGATTGTGCCATACGCAAAGAACATGGGAAATTCGAGGGGGAAGAAGATGGCCATCAAGAAGAAGAAATGCCATTGGTGTAAGAGAATCGGTAATCGAAATCTCACCAAATGCGCAAATTCGCAAAAACACTTCTTTTGCAAAGATTGTATCAACGAACGGTTCGTTTTTCTTCATTATCATAATCAATTCTCATGATCTTGAAGTTACATTCATATCAATTTGTAGCTTTTTCTTCAATGAATTTAGGTACATTGACAAGCAAGAACTCAAGCTAGTATGTCCAGTTTGTTTCAAAACATGCAGCTGCACAGCCTGCTCAAAGAATCAACCCAAGAACATCAAACAAAAGGTATGAATTTCATAGTTTTAGGGCCTGTTTGGTTGTCTAAATTATCATATTATCTTAAATCACTATTTGATTATTTAAGCATCAGAAACTGATGTATATATGCTTAAAAAAAACTGTTTTTTCTTTTTTTCCCAGGAAATTCGAAGCGATAAAAACATAGGCAAAATTCAATTGCTTCGTTATATGATTCGTACACTTCTTCCTGTACTGGAACAATTGAATCATTTTCAAAACATCGAGCTGGAAATCGAAGCCAAAACACAAGGTGGAAGTTGATTTTGTTAGGATCCAACTTGAAACTAGGGTATCAAGTGGAGTAACTCAGACTACTTTGGGAAGTCTCTCAGATTCGATGTGGGATTCTCGCGTGCAAGCTCGCCTTACACGTGATGCGATCAAACAAGCATAAGAGAGAAGACAAACAAACGAGACTTCCCAAACTTAACTTTGATGTCATGTTAGGAGGTTCCAACCTAAAATCATATGGTATCAAGTGGAGTAACTTCTTTCATATGTAGACTACTTTGGGAAGTCTCATAGATTCAATGTGGGTTTTTTTATCACCCACTTTCACCTGCAAGCCCACCTTGCATGATGCGATCAAACAAACAGAAGAGAGAAGACAAACAAACGAGACTTCCCAAAGTTAGCTCTGATATCATGTTAAGAGGTTCCAACCTAAAACCATATAATATCAAGTGAAGGAACTCCTTTCATATACAGACTATCTTGGGAAGTCTCACAGATTCAATGTGGGATTCTATCAGATTTTACTTTAAAAAAAAAAATTCAAGCATTTTTTTTTTAAAATTTTGTCTCTTTTATCTTAATTTCATTTTAACCAAATTGAAGTCTTTTATTTATGTATTTTGTTACAGGAAAAACTCCATCTGATGTTGAAATTGTGCAGGCTGAACAAGGTAGCGACAAGCTATGTTGCTGGTATGTCCAATGCTGCTTGAAAATTTGAAAAAAAAATTCAGAATAACCTGTATTAACCTTTTTAGGCACCGTTTGGTAAAAGCTTTTTTTACTCGCTTTTTTTAAGGTTAAACATTGGTCGATATCATAAAATGTGAAAATGGAAGAAAAAAACTGCTCTTTTTTTCTTTTCTTTTTTTTTTTTGCTTTACAAAAAATTATTTAAAATCGTGTTTTTCTCTTCTTTTTTTTATATATATATATATTTTTTTTGTAAATTACCTCTTCCAAGTACAAAACGAACGGAACTTTTATTTTTTTCTTTTATATTATAATAAAACCGTTACCAAATGCTGCCTTAGGCTGCCCCAATTGCTCATGTTTTAAATTTTTTTGATAGTAATATTTGCAAATCATCAATTCTGGATTTCCATAGAAGCTGCAAAAACTGTTCCTACACTATTTGTCTAAGGTGTTGTTTGGTGCTTTATCGAGAAACCTCACCGAAAGGATCAACTCACACCATTTTATACGATAAGAAAACATCCAAAATGAAACAAATCAACACCTCGAGAGCTCATCCAAACACCTCTATATCTTGCCCGACGCCAAATTTTGGCGGTTGTGAAAAAGGAACCCTCGATTTGAGACGTGTATTTCCGTTCAATTGGACGAAAGAGCTTGAAAAATCCGCTAAAGAAGCAATGTCGAGCTACGATTTTTCGAGAAGTTTGATTGTTTCTAGTGGAATTCAACTATTATTGCAAGAAGCGGCTAGGAGAGAAGAGTCCGATGATAATTTTTTGTTTTACCCAAAAGCGAAGGATCTTCAAGAAGAAAATCTTGAGCATTTTAGGAACCATTGGGGTCGAGGTCATCCCTTTATAGTCCAAAATGTGATTCAAAATTCGTCGGATTTGAGTTGGGATCCGATTTCCTTGTTCATCAGTTATCTCGAGGATAGCATTGTTAAATTACACAACGAAAGGGAGGCCGTTAAAGCCACAAAATGCTTGGATTGGTTCGAGGTCTTTCTCGCTCTCTTACTACATTGTTTATTATTGTAGGGTTCTTATTATGTAGTCCTCTATTTTTGATTTTTTCGTTTATCTATCCCGCTTTAAAAGTTAACTTATTTTCAAGTCCTAACCAGGTTAAATTATTTGAATGATTAAAAAGAAAAAGAGAGGAAAAAATAGGGGGTGAAAAAATTATAATTGACTTATTTCAAGGATAATATATTAATTTTCTTTTTCTAATTAATTTGAATGTTGAAATTGATAGCAACTAGATGAATTTTTCATGTTATTATGGGTTAATAATATCAAGTAGATGGATCCAATCAGTTGATATTAACCAGAAGACTAAAAACTTGTTAAAATAGAAAAAAATAGGGATAAAAAATTATAAGCAACTTATTTCAAGGATAATATTAATTATTCTTTTTTTTTTTTAAATTATATTTGCAGGTTGAAATTGTTAATAAGCAGATGTTCATGGGGTCTCTCGAGGGTCGGACGCACGCGAATATGTGGCTTCAAATGCTTAAATTGAAATGTTGGTTTTCTTCGAATTTGTTCCGAGAAAAGTTTCCAAATCATCACGCGGAAATATTACGTTCTTTACCCCTCCAAGACTATACAAATCCGATCTCCGGCCTACTAAACCTAGCATTGAAGCTTCCAAAGGAGAATCCAATGCCGGATTTGGGGCCTACTATCTATATCACATATGCAGGACCCGAAGAACTAATGCAGAACGATTTCTTATCAAAGTTATCTTACGACTCAAATGATGTGGTAAGTTAACTTGAAATTAAGAAAGATTATTATATTACCCTTGAAGTAAAATTAATTTATTTTTTTCTTTTTAAGTCATTTTGATAAATTTTAGTCCCTCGGTTAATTTCAACTAAATTGAATTCTTCTAATCTAATTGATAATATCTACTAGATGTTGAATTCATATATATGATATAAATATATAATAGTCAAAATCAACTGAAATATCGATAACAAAAAAAATGAGCTGGTTACTATTAGAGAATAACTTATCATAAAAGTGGGACCCAAAAAAAAAAAGGATTTTTTTTTCTTTATTTTTTAGTCCTTCTGTTAACATTAACTATATTGAATATATTGAGTTAACATGTTAACTAGATATAGAATTTGTAAACAAGCACTGAAAAATAAGTTATTCTATAAATAGGATAAAAAAATTAAAAACCCAATACTCGAGGACTATATAATAAGAACCCTAAAAAACCAAAAAACAAAAGCTATATAATAAAAACCTCTAAAATTGTGTAGTGAACAATTTTCTTTTTTCTATTTTAAAATTGCTGATTAATATATTCCCTTCTTTTTTTTTTTTTGGCCTCAGGTTAATGTTCTTGTTCATGCAACCGATGTTCCGATTTCTACAGAAAATCTCAACAAAATTAAAAAATTAATGGAAAAATACAATGCCCAAAAAAATATGGAGTCGTGTGAAGATGCCAATGATCTCCACCAATCGAAAAATGAATCATTTCGCTTGAACTTACCCGATATGGATGAAGAAAGCTTGAATTTACCCACTGGAGTCGCTAAAGTATCAATGTCTTCTTGTTCTTCAAAAATGGAAATTTCTGAAGATTCAGATTATGAGAATTTCTTTGTGGATGACGATGAGGACGATGATGACGATGGTGATGTGGCAAAGTGTGGGCCAGGAGAAAGATTAATGGACAATTCTTGTGGGGCCCAATGGGACGTTTTTCGCAGACAGGATGTTCCGAAGCTCGTGGAGTATCTTAAGAGACATGGTAATGAGTTCAGCCATGGATGCTTTGTTAAGCATGTAAGAAGATAAAAAAGATCGGTCACTGGTCCAAAATTTAAATTATTAGCTCGCGTTTGTTTAGTGTTTATGTTCCTGAATTTTTTGTTTCTGTTCCTAAAAAAATTAAGACTGAACAAAAAATTTGAGAACAAATCCGTTGTGTTCCCAGAATTTTTTTGTAAAAATCTTGGAGCAGAACAAAAACATATATTTTTACCTTCTAATTTGTCAGGAAACCAAAAAAAAAAAAGGGCAAAAAACACTAAACAAACCAAGCCTTAGATTGTGATTATGATTTTTTCTGTGCACGCGCGTTTTTCCACAGGTTGTTCATCCGATTCTTGATAAGGCGTTCTTCCTTGATTCGTTTCACAAAACGAGGCTTAAAGAGGAGTTCAGTAAGTTTTATATATATACATAGATATATATTGGTTGATTTTTCATTTTAAATTTGTGAAGATTGGCTCAATTTTTATATTTTTTTGGGGTGATATTTAAGATGTAGAGCCATGGACATTCGAGCAGCGGCTAGGTGAAGCTGTTATTGTTCCTGCTGGATGCCCATATCAGATTAAGAAACTCAAGGTTAGTTACAAATCTTGTTGAATTCAACTTTTAATTCATTATCATGTGTTAATTTCTTTTTGTTGTCTTGTATTTTGGTCTTGTTTCATTTTAACTACTCTAAAATCCTCTAAAATCCTACACATCACCCCGTTTTACCTTTGACTAAAGGGAAAAATTAATATTTTGTTGAAAAAATATAAAAATAACTTAATTTTTATCTATTTTTTTATTTAAATTTAATGTTTAAATGTTTAAAGTAGAGAAAATTAACCCTTTTAAAATTGATTCGGTTGTTTTTTCAGTCGTGTGTAAATGTTGTGATGGACTTCGTCTCGCCTGAAAATGCGATGGAATGCATAAATTTGGGGGATGAACTAGGGTTACTCCCGAAACGCCACAAAGCCAAAGAGAAAATGTTAGAGGTGATCGAATCATCATTTTTTCACAATTATATATATATATATAATGTATTTATTTTGTGAATTTATTTCCTCAGTCGGCTTCTTTTTACAGGTGAAGAGAATGACTCTTTATGGAATCAATTCAGCAATCGAAGAAATCCATAGCCTTAATCGGGATGAGTAAGTTCTTGTTCGAAATATCAAATGTTGGGTTGTCTTTTAATCATTGGCGGAGCCACGTTAGGCCGAGGGGGACTCAAACCACCCCTCAATTTTTGAATTTTTTTTTCCCCTATATCTTTATACAAATTTAATTAAAATCCTTAAAATTTTACAATAAACCCCCCTTATTTATATAAATATTATTTAAAAAGAAATTAGCATCCCTCAATTGATTTTCTAGATATACCAATGTCATATTATGGGATTTTGACACTTTGTACCCCTAAAGTTTGACCAAAATCTCACTTTGGTCCCTATAATTTCAATTTGAATATATAACACCTCAAAGTTTCTTAATCATCCCGGTACAGTCGATGTCATTATGCCCATTACAATTTTGAATAAAAAACAATCACATGTCATGCTCCTGACTGTTTTTAAGAAGCTTTATGGGCGGTTTCAACCTCTTTATTCTTTCTCTCCTTCCTGTCCAGATATTCAAAAATCTACATATAATGTAATTATATATGTATTGAAAATTTATAAGAGGAAAGGAAGAGATTGAAAATACCCATAAAGTTCTAGTAAAAATAGTTTGGCGAGGAGAGGTGTCCTCTTTCCTTGTCAATCAAGGTTTGACTCTACTGGTGAACACTCCAAGAATTAAATTTTGAATTTAATCAAGAATGTATCAACCCGATGTGGGGGAGTGTGTCCTTAAGATCAACCGGGAAGGTGATTAGTCAAGATGCACGTAAATTTACCGGAATACACCTAACCGTAAAACCAAAAAAAAAATAAATGGGTGCTCTACAATTGACTAAATATTGTTATTGATTTGAACTGAAGTAGGATGATTACGGAACTTCTTGATGTTACGTGTTAAAATTGAAACTATATGGACCAAAGTGACATTAGGGTCAAATTTCATGGATGCAAAGTGCCAAAAACCCTATGATTATTATCATCATCCAAGCATTTTTTAAGTGTCTTATTTTTATTAATTATTTTATTTTATTTTATTTTTTTACTCTTATCCAGTGATTCTGATGGATAGCCACGGAGATGATGGAGAGGAAATCAGAAAAGAGAAGAAGACAAAGTTTAAACATTTGTATGGTGAGTTTTGTAAATATGAAAATAAAAAAAATAAAAAATGTATAAATATGAAAACAGAGTATGGTGTTTCTCTGTAGTTAGTTGAATGAAAATGATGTTCTTCAAAAACACCCCTTTTTGTTGGCTAAAAAGTAAATAAATAATATTTTATTCAATTACTATTTTATCCTTCACACTATTAACCCAAATATCTTTCTCTGTTTTTATATTTTCTTCCCTCTTCCTTCTTCCTCCGTCCTCCTCCAGCGAGCAATCGCCGCCAGTGCCTTCCAGCCACTGTAATAGGATTTTTCTCTCATATACGAGATGAGAGAGAGAGAGAAATTGAGGAGAAGAAGAAAAGGGGACGGTTTGGGTGGGTGGGAGGAGCGTGTTGATAAATAAAAGCATTAAAAAAATAATGAAGTTTTTGGTGAACAATTCACGAAATTAAAATTTTAATTCATTCAGTTCACGTACTATAGTAATTTTTTTAAAAGTTTAAAATTATTGTTAAAAGTTTAAACATTAAAAAATAAAAAGATTAAAAAAAATATTGGAGTTTTAGGTAAACATTCACACGTTACAGTAATTTTTCTAGAAGTCCGAAATTACTGTAATACATAAAAGATATTGTAATTTTTCCATATAAAAAATTGCAGCAACTTTTATTACGTACAATAACTTTTAAACTTTTAACTCCGTCTGTGGGGTTCGATGTTTTATTTTTTACACACAGTGGTCCCAAGTCTAAGTAAAGGAGAGTTGCATTAGGTAAAGCCAGCGAAAAATTTTGTCAGAACTTTTATTATATGAATCCAAAGATATTAAACGTTGGAGCGTTCCCTACTAGTAACGCGCTACATTTCCACCACCCGGATGTAGTGAATAATGGGTTAGGGTGGGCTAGGGCTAGGGCTTTACCTGGAAGCGACGTGCTATGTTTTCGCCCGGATATGGTGTCAAATGAACGAGGGTTGCCACATTATGGTGGACAGGTGCAGATAAAGAAGTTAGTTCATGAGAATAGGATTAGGTTGACAACTTAAAATATAGGAAAGTTGACGAGTAAGACTCGAGAATTGGTGGATGTGATGTGTAAGAGGATGATTAATATTCTATGCTTGTAGGAAACTAAGTGGGTTGGATAGAAGTCTAGAGAAATTGAGAGTACAGGATATAAATTATGGTATATGGGGAAGAACAAACATAGGAATGGTGTGGGTATCATGGTAGATAGGGATTTAAAGGATAGCATTGTTGATATTAGGAAAATTGGCGATAGGTTGATGGGTTATGAAGCTGGTGATTGGAGGGAAGATGATTAACGTTATTAGTTCGTACGCTTTCCAAGTTGGACTATAAGAAAATGTTAAACGAAAATTTTGGGAGAAGATGGACGAAATCATTCAAAGTATACCTAACCAAGAAAAAATATTTATTAGGGGAGACTTGAATGGACATGTCAAGAAGAAAATGGAGACTTTCGAGAAAGCACATGGTGGTTATGGATTTGGGAAAAAGAATACAATAGATGAGATGATTTTAGATTTTGTTATGGCGTATGATTTAGTTCTTCTAAATACATGCTTTAGGAAAATGAATGAACACCTTATCACATTTAAGAGTGATCAGAAGAATAGCCAGATAGATTTTGTCCTTACTAGGGCAAGTGATCGTTTAATATGTGAGGACTGTAAAGTCATACCCGGAGAGAGTATTGCTATCCAACATAGACTAATGGTAAATGATCTCAAGTTTCAAGGGTGGAAATAGAAGTCTAAGATAAGTAGGCATGCAAGGATACGTTGGAGAGATCTAAGAGATAAAAAGATGAAGTTGTTTAAGGATAAAATTAGCAATGATAAGTTATAGAAGAGACATGAGGATGTGAACAAAATGTGAATAGATATGGCGAGTCATATTAGAGATATAGGAAGAGAAGTTTTAGGAGTTCGTAGAAGAGGAAGACCACGATATAAAGAAAGTTAGTGGTGGAATGAGGAGGTCCAAAAAGCCGTTCAGGACAAAAAAAAAATAGCTTATAAAAAATAGTAAAAATATTGAAGTCGAGAGAGTTTGGAGAAGCATAAACATGCAAAAACGAAAGCGATAAAACTAATTAAAGAATCAAAATTTAAGGCGTATGATAATTTATATCAAAAGTTAGATACAAAAGAGAGAGAGAGGGATATATTTAAACTTACTAGGTGACGTGAACGAAAGACTAGAGATATTGGAAGACTCAGATGCATCAAAGACACTGATGAAAAGGTACAGGTGAAAGATGAGGAGATTATAGAACGATAGAGAAATTATTTTTATAATTTATTTAATGAAAATGACGTCAAGAAATCTAGACTAGAGTTGCTTAGTTTATCTTCAGAGAAGATTTATAGGTTTCATAGAAGAATTAGGGTTTCGGAAGTTAGAATAGCACTAAAGAAGATGCGAATTGGAAAAGCAGTAGGGTCATATAATATCCCTATAGAGGTGTGGAAAAATTTGGGAAATATTGAGATAGAGTGATTGACTAGACTTTTCAATGACATTTTGAGGAGTAAGAGAATGTCTGACGATTGAAGGAAGAGTATCTTAGGTGGCGTTTGGTAACCGTTTATATTTCCATTCCAGCAGTGGGATGGGATGGGATGAGATGAGAATTTTGTTTCCTTCTTAGGAGTAGAATCGCGTTTGGTAACGATAATTTTTTTTTTTTTTTTTTTTTTTTTGGAATAGAATTGCGTTTGATAACGATTTTATCTTAAAACCAATTTAAATTTTTTTTGAGTTTTTTTTTTTTTGCTTTGGCGGTGGCGGCGGCGGCGACGGTCGCCGGAGTTTCCCGGAGATGGCCGGCGACGGTCGCCGGAGGTGGCAGACAACGGTAGCCAGAGGTCGCCGGAAGTGGCCGGCGATGGTAGCCGGAGGTGGCCGGCTACCGGACAGCAACGGCCGACGGTGGCCAACGGCGACGGACGGCGGCGGGTGGTGGTCAGCCGGCGTATGAACAGTGCCCAGTGATTTTGGAAATAGAATGGGAATTATGAGAAACAATTTTTTTTTGTTTCTCATTTCTTAAGAAAAAAATGGACACAATTTTCAAATGGAAATAGAATGGAAACGAAAAGAAAAATTACCAAACACTATTCCCAAACAGAATTCCCAAAAATCTAAGAATGGAATCAAAAATTTTGGAAAGGAATGGATTACCAAACGGGGCCTTAGTGTCCATCTATAAAAATAAAAGGAATGTTCAAAGTTACACGAACTATCGGGGTATAAAACTTATGAGTCATATTATGAAACTTTGGAGAAAATGATAGAATATAGAATAAGACATGAAACGAGCATAAAAGATAACCAATTTGGATTTATGTCCAGCCGATCAACCACTAAAACTATCTATTTACTCAGGAGATTAATGGAAAATATATAGAGAAAAGAAAAGAGATTTACATATGGTATTTGTGGACCTAGAAAAAACTTATGATAAGGTACCCAGAGAAATTTTGTGATGAGTGTTAAAAAAGAAACAGGTATTCAATGTGTACATCGAGATAATTAAGAATATGTATAAAGGTATAGTTGCTAGTGTTCAAACAGATTGAGACAATACTTGTGCATTTCCTATCAATATAGGTTACATCTAGGATCATCTTTAAGTCATTATCTCTTCGTTTTAGTGATGGATGAGCTCACAAAACATATTCAAGACAGAGAATCTTGGAGTATGTTGTTTGCGGATGACATCGTATTAATGGACGAAAGTAAAATAAGTCTTAATACTAAATTAAAAAAATGGAGAGAAACGTTATAGTCTAAAAATTTAAAGGTTAACAGAAACAAGACAGAATACATGGATTGCAATTTTAATAATGTCTTAAGAGACGTTGGTGCGGTCAAAATTAAAGACGAAAAGATGTTAAAAGTTTATCGTTTTAGATATTTAGGTTTAATAATTCAAAGTAATGGCGAAATCGAGTAGGATATTACGCATAGAATCAAAACAGGTTGGTTAAAGTGGAGAAGTGCAGTTGGGGCAATTTGTGATTGTAAGATTCCGTTGAAATTTAACGGAAAATTTTACAAAACTGCTATAAGAGCAACGCTTCTTTATGGTTCAAAATGTTGGGCAATAAAAACAAATCATGTACAGAAAATTGGGAACCGAAATGAGGATACTGCGGTGGATGAATGAGAAGACGAGAATAGATAAAATTAAGAATGAAACTATTAAAGAGAATTTAGGAATAACATTCATCGAAGAGAAAATTAGAAAAAATCGTTTATGATGGTTTGAGTATGTGCATAGAAAACCCAAATATTCCTTTAATCTGATCATTTATGAAACAATTCCTATAGTAATTCTTGGTGGAAAGGGGGGAAAAATATTGGGATACATTGCGCAAATGAAGTAGTAAAAGGAACTGTAAAGTTAAACTACCACCTGATATTAATTACTATACACTCCTTTAAAAAACACGGTAATGTTTTATTAGTGTTTCTGTTCCCATATTTTCAGAACAAAATTCCGGAAACTGAACAAATTGCTCCCAAATTTCGTTCCTCTTTTTAAATTTTCTGAAAACAGAAAATCCAAGAATAAAAAAGGCCGCCTCAAGGAATGCTTTGCCAAATTTTTCCTGACGTTTATGAAACAATTCCATTATAATTCTTGACCGCGAAATGTGGAAAAAATTTTAAATACATTGCAAAACTGAAGGAACTATAAAGTTGTACTACCTGAAAACCGGTTTTGAGGTATGGCGTTTGGTTAGCATTTCTGTTCCCATATTTTTCAGAACAAAATTTCCGGTAACTGAACAAAATTGTTCACAAATTTTGTACCTCTTTCTAAATTTTCTGAGAATAAAAACAAAAATGTGGGAACAAAAACACTAAACAAAGGCAGGCTTATGGAGCCATGAGACCGTCGATGGTGTAAGAAAGAGATTTTGCCCAGTCAGCTTTGAGTAGCAGAGTTTGAAGTGTTTTCATCATATCATAATCAGGATCAAGCTTTCTCTGCCAACCCTAATCAAGAAAGAAAAGAAAAACACAATTGCTTAATAAGGTTTGAATGAGATATCAAAAAATAAATGTACGCATATATATATATATATGAAAAATCCTAATGATGTTTGCTTGTATGAAATAGGAGGTGAGATGTATTGATTTTTGTGTTTCTCTCTCTCTTTCTGTCCTAATCTCTAAATTTTGTTCTCAAAATCATGGAACAGAACAAAAGTTATTTTCTTGTTTTTGTTTTTCTGTTTTTGTTCCATGTTTTCTTAGAACCAAAAAAAAATTGTTTTTGTCCCTGATTCTTGTTCTTCCTCCCAAAATTTTGGGATTCATGTACAAAAACGAGTTTGGTAAACACATTTTTGTTCCCAAAAGTTTAAGAGTAATTTCTGAATTCATTAAGAATCTGAGAAACAAAAAAACGTTGATTTATATTCACTCCCACAAAACTATTCTCACTACCATCTCACCGGCCACCATACATTAAAAAAAAAATAAAAAAAAATAAATAAATGTTGCAACCAAACATATTTCTTATTTCTGTTCTCATAAATTAAAAGAAACAATTTCAAGACAATGGTCGTTACCAAACATGTTCCTATTTCCAGAATACTCTAGAATGGAAATAGAATTTTCATTTTATCCTATCTCATCTCAATTTATTGGAAATAGAAACAGAAACACTAACGAAACGCCACCTAAACAAACAACACCCCCTGTTTTGTGTTTATCGTTCCCAAAAATTGGGAATAAAAATAGAAACGTGTGAACCAAAAATAAAAATATTTTTGTTCTGCTCCCATTTTTTAAAACAGTTTTTTGGGAATAGCACATAATTTTTCTTAAGTTTTTTTTTTAAACAAAAACACTAAACAAACGCCCCCAAAATTACCATGAAACCTCCGAGTTTTTCCCAAAATAACTCTAAATTCCACCTAATATCGTTTAAAAAAAAACAAAAAGACCATCCTCCAAATAACATCACTTACAATTTTCTTCTTTCTTTAAGATTTATTCTCTTTACTTTTTATTCATTCAGTTAACATCGACTGAATTTACAGTTGATATTAACTAGTATTGAATTTGTATTTGACATCATAGTTAAACATTAACTAAAATATGAGTAGGGACTAAAAAATAAATTGTCTATAAATTAGTGAAAAACTTTAAACCCTATATAATAATAACCCAAAAAAGATGGATATTTTTGTACATAGTCCTCTACTTTTCGGTTTTCAATTTTTTTTTATCCTATTTACAGTGCAACTTATTTTTTAATCTTTAATTAACATTAACTATGATACCAAATGCAAATTCTTAGTTAACATCAACTCGTTAGATTCAATCTAGTTAATGTTAACTTAAGACGACAAAAAATAAATTGAGGATTAAAAAAAATATAATTGACTAGTTTCAAGAACAATCTACTAATTTTCAAAAAAATAATTTAAAAAAATTTACCTCAAGCACCAAAATAGTAACCATGACGGTGCAGACATTGCCATCAATATTGACTCTGTGATGCCTCACTCGCTCAAGTACGTGATGCATGCAATCCGCCGGATGCACTGAATCACCTTCCGGAGTACCCCAAAAATCAAACGACTCTTTGATTTCCTGTTAATATATATATATATATATATATATATACACACACACACTTGATTTTCTAATTTATTGGCATAATAAAAAAAAATGATCAATCAAATACAAATGTAAAACTTAAAGAGTACAAAATATAATTTAATTTAACTGTCTTAAAAGTGGTGGGATGTGAAATTTTTGGAAGGGAATTTTCTCCAGAATTTTTTTTTTTATAATTTAATCTCATCCATCAATTCCCTCAAATCAATCTCAACCCTTACAAAAAGAAATTTTTTTTAAAAAAAAAGTACTAATTTATTATATAGCACAAGAATTCCTCATGCCTAAAAGCACTATATTAATTTTATTTATTTATAAGTATAAAAATATAGTAAATAATGATAAAATGGCCCAATGTAAAATTTAAAGGGTACAAAATATAATTTAATTTAACCGTCTTACAAAACACTTTATAATTTAATATCATCCATCATTAACGAAAAGACATTTTTAAAAAAGGGTACTAATTTATTTATATACACTAGGGATTCCTAGTGCTTTTTCATTTATGAGTATAAAAAGATAGTAGATAATTTTTTTTAAAATGACCAATTGAATACAAATGTACGGATAAACCAAAAAACTTCTCACAATTTTGAAAAAACGTTTTTCCAAAATTTTCGAAAGCTAAACCAAAGAGACCCTAAATGAACGACATAATTAACTAATAAAATCTTGCCAAAAGAACGTTCTCAATCATATCAGAATACCAAAATTACTACAATTTATATGTATATATATATATACCTTGATGAAAGCCTCAGGATTAGGGCAATTTTGTTTCTTCGATAATCTCAAAGTGCATTCAGCAGCAACCCGACCATCACGACGAGCAACGGCCTTAAAGAATTCCAAAAGAGACATTCTATCACTCTTGGAGAGTTCGGCGGTCATGCCTACATCAATGAAAATAACATGAGGTTTCGAATTGAATAACCGTTTTCGAGAAGATTTTCTCTGAGCTACCCGAACAAGGATATTTCCAGGATGCATATCAGCATGAATGAAATTATCCACCTGAAAACAGAACAGAAGTTCACAGATTAAAAGTTCACAAAAATTAATTTAAATACACCTTAAAAAATCGGATGAACAAAAAAATATGTATTGAAATTCATATTTGCATTCTTTAATTTTTTTTTTTTTTTTTTTTTTTTAAGATTTCGACTTTGAATACGGTGATTCAGTTGAATTTCAATGTAGTCAACAAGTACACTATCTTGAAAATCTCAAGTAAAAATCAACTAGACTACTTTGAAAATAAGTTTACAAAATAAATAAATGTGCATTAAAAAATCGAATGAGTAAAACAATCATTATTCGAGATCGTCCCATCGAGATGTTGAATTTGAAATCCATAATTTTCTTTTTTTTTTTTTAGTTATTTTGTAAATTTCAACTTTGAATACGATGATTCAGTTGAATTTTCAATATAGTGTATTTGAAATTAACTACGCTACGTTAATACTCAAGTTAAATTCAACTATTATGCTACTTTGAAAATCAAGTTGAAATTAACTAAACTACGATTCGTGAACTAAAGCCACCCTCATATAATTAACATAAAAATAACACTAAAATCTCTTCCAACATCCATTTTTCTCCCGAGTTAGGTTTAATCTAGTTTCCTCAAAGACATCGATTCTATCAAACAAAAACGACCATAGAAATTTATTTATCGGACGATAGCAAATAAACAACCCTAACTAGATAATAAAATAACACGAAGAAAACAATATTGTATAAATATGTTACCAAAAGCATCTTTAGAAGTGCATGAGTCCCGATATGAGCGAGCCTATTTTTGAGCCTTTCGTGTCCTTCAAGATCATCAATGTAGTACGAAACACTCTCTCCTTGCTCGAAGCTTTCCACTAAAACCGCCGGATGCACAAGCGGATACACCGGCTTCGGAAAAGACAAGTCTTTCCATCTCCGAAAATTATAATTAAAACGGCTCAAATTCGCCGCTTCCCTCGATAAATCGACTTGAGACAACATGAAAACCGCGAATTGCTTCAAACTCTCGTCCAATCTCAACCATTTAAGTGTAGGCACATACGTCGAAAATTTCGCTACCAAATTGATTATCTCGAAATCTCGTCGAATCGATTCGCCGACCCTGGGATGCCGAACCTTTACGGCGACAAGCATCGGCTTGATTTTTCGCCCGCGGTATCGATATCTTAAAGAAGCCCGATGGACTTGGGCTATGCTTCCGGAAGCTACCGGAACCTCCTCGAACTCGTCAAATATCTCAGTAAGTTTACGTCCAAACGCTTTTTCAACGGTTTTCTTCGTGTACGAAAAGCTGTGTTGGGGGGCTTTAGTGTGGAGCTTCGAGAGTTCATTGCATAAGTCTGTGGGAAAGAGATCTGGCCGTGTGGCTGCCCACTGACCCCACTTAATGAACGCAGGACCCGCTCTTTCGAGCGTCAAGTGAACAATATGGAGCCATTTTTTACGAAATTGCCCTCCGAGGGAGTCAACAAATGGCGCCATTGCTATGCTGGGAGAGAATAAAATTGCTAAATAGAGAGCCCTCAACAACAATATAATGCCTTCGAGTATTGAAAAAAGGAAAGACGTCAAAATAACGTGATGATCTTCCACTTGCGCGTATAGCCCTTTTCTCGTTTGAATGAGCTCTGTGTCTGCCGATGCCCATGTTTGTTTGTGGTCTAAATTTCCACAAGTTAAGGCGAATATACAAGGAACAACCACGTAAGAATGGGTCAAGGCCAAGCTAAATGCTTGAGCAACCCTAGAAATCGAATGAAAATTCTGAAAAGTTAAGGTATAACATTTCGCGAACGCATATTGCGAGTATAATCTTTTGTACTTGGGGAAGTATATCCCAGCTGATGTGATGGATTCATATAACCTTATTTCCGAGTAATTGTTCCTTCGATTTGAAGAAGTTGATTGTGAAACTCTCTTGATCCCGGTCTTAAGGAGCCTGCATTCAATGATTCGAGACTTAAATAAATATCGATGAAAATGTATTTTTGTTATTATTCGGAGCAATGAAGACGTAATATACTAAATTTTAGAGAGCATAATCTATATGATTGTGTCAACATGTTAGAAAATTGAAATTTAAAACCTGAGCTTTAATATGTTTTTTTCCAGAAATAAGAGACGTAAGACGAATCCGCGTTTGGTAGGCAAGAATGGAATTGTATTCCAAGGGAATGGATTCAACTTTTGATGGACGACCATTCCCTCTAAATTCAATTTCATTCCCTCCTACAAAAATTGAAGAAAGAATTTGATTCGAAAAAAGGAATTTGTAAAACAGAACAAAACCCTTTCCCGAATCAAAATTTCGATAAAGAATTTACTAAATTTAAAAAAAAAATTACAAATCCCTTCCCGAAATCAAATTCCTTCTTCAAAGACTTCACCCACTTCAAATCAACTCCTTTAAGTAGAGTAACAATGGTGGATGAAACTTTATCAAACAGCTTCAATTGGGTGCATTGTGTCCAAGACTTATGGATTTCTATGCAAATGTAAAGCCAAATACATGAACTGAGTGGTAAAATCTAGGATAATTCAAAAAATCAATGAACTAACCCAATGTCAGAATCGAATCCTTTCCATAAAGAGAAAATTAACGAAATGCTAAAAAGAACAAATTCAGAAGAGCATGAAATTTGATAACCTAATTCGAGTCAGAAATTATCCAAATCATTCCACAATTTCAGCAAGCAATCGAGCGAAAAGAAGATCGGAAACTGAACAGAAGAAGACGACGAAGAAGAAGAAGAATTTCAGACCTGGACATGGCGGTGATTGGTCGGCGACTACCGTGAGCAGATGGTCCGTCGTCGCAGCGGAGGGCATTTTTCAGCTACTTGACGGCGGACACAAATGAAGCATTTGTGCTGCTCAAGGATGAAATCGAGGGTTTTAGGGTTTATTCACGACGACCACCGGCTTTCTTCTTCAGATGCTGGAGATTTATTCAAACAAATATCGGTTCTGTCGGCGGCGCCGGAGAGAGGAAGATCGTGAGGCTAAACGCAGCGCATCGGTGGCAATAAATCTACCAGAAAATTAATCAACCACTATGAATAATGAATCAATCTAACGCAAAGATCATAAATGCTTAAACAAATGTGGAACTTTCTTTGATGAATTGACAGCAGAAATTGACGGGGTTCATGTAAGATCAAATCAAGTGGAATTGGTCAAGAACTATGTGATCTTTTATATACGTGGTTTAAGAGCTCATTGAGCTCATTTTTTAGTGCAAAATAAATTGCACTTTTATTTTCATAAACACTTATTTTTAAAGTTAAATATAATAATTAAATAATTAATAAAAAAATTATAAAATAACAAAATTATCGGCATACTCAACCCAGCCGATTTTCTATCATTACAAATTTCCAAAATTCAAGGGGTTAATCTACTTGGCAAAAAGAATTATGGTTTATGTCTCATGGGAAACATTTCGAAAATTTAATTTTAAATATACCTAACAAATGTAGAAGATTGCATCCTTAAGATCGTCTAGAGAAATGATTAGTCGAAAATACACGTAAGCTGATCCAGACACACCTTACCATAAAATTCAAAAATAAAATGTATTTTTTGATCAACTAATGCATATTATAGGATCATCTAGAATGTTCCCATGTAACTCAAGAGTAAACCCTAGGCATGTACATACATTGGTTATCGCATTATTTTATCTCTCTTTTCATCATATTGTTTTTTTTTTTTTTTTTATTTTAACTTGGTACCATAACCGAGAATCCGCCTCTCTCGTCTTCGTCGCTATAAGGACGAGTGCAAATCAAAACATTATATAAATCAAATGAATTACTTGACTTGACAAGCTAGATGAAAAATACCAAAAACGATGTTAACCTTCTTTTATCGTACACCCTCAAACACCCACATAAAAATATATTCACATATATGTCACCAACCACTGTAAAATGAAGTTTTTCATTCGAAAGATAGGGAGACTTGAACAAAATTACATTCCAAAAAAAAATAGAATTATTAATGATTAATACAACTTTAACAATGATTTAAACAGGAGAGAAACTAGCTTTCATGGTAGTTATTATCTCCTTCACTAAGTACCAATTTGCCACCAGAACGCCGCCGGGAGGATTGATGATTCTCCGACCAACTTCATCCGCCGCAAAATCAATTTCTTTACCGTTCCAATCCGTTACCTAAGAAAGTAGGGAAAATCCGAATTGATAAAAAAATCATTGAAATTATCATAAAATAATTTTAATTTTTATGAAGTTTTAGGTTTGCCTCTAATTGGTCTAATCATTGAAATGATCATAAAAATAGTTTCAATTTCACGACAATGATGTTTACCAAACATGTTTATATTCTCGATATACGCCAGAACGGGAATAGAATTCCGATCTCAGTTTATTGGAAGTAGAAACAGAAAAGAAGAAACACTAACCAAACGCTATTTATCTTTGATTCTGTTTTGTTTTGTTTTTTTTTCTTCTTTTTTTCCTAGAGAATTTGGAAATAGTAATAAAGGCACCAAAAACTATCTTTTTGTTCTGTTCCATAAATTTGTTCTGAAAATCTGGGAACAGAGCAGAAACGTATTTTTTTGTTTCAATTTTTATTTTTGTTCCAAAAAAAAAAAAAAAAATCAACACACAAACACTAAACAAATGCTACCTTAACAGTTTAGTTTTATTTTATTTTTATTTTTATTTTGGGGGGGGGGGGGGGGTTGTTCCTGTATTTCTGTTTCGGTTCTAAGTACTCTGGGAACATAAACACTAAATAAACACAACAGATGCATACCTCTCCAACTGCTTCTCGCACACAAATGGCTCCAGCAGCGTGATCCCAAGCCTAAATTTCACCCAAAAAAAATACATACCAAAATGCAAAATAATAATAATATTAGGGCAGCATTATTCGCACTCCCAACATCAACTTATATACTCCGTTTAACTTTATTTAAAATCAAATTAATAAAAGACTCATTATTTAAAGTTAAATTACTGAGATCAACTATGAAACTCCTTCCACTTTATTTATGGTCAAATTTTTAAAATGCATTTCGAATTCCAGTGCAACATTCCCCAAAAATAAAGAATCGAAAAAAAAAAAAAAAATAAGAAATTTTCATTTAAATTCTATTTTTATCAATAAATTGGTAAAAAAAATTAACTAACGAAATAGGAACATGTTAAGCTTTTAATTAGTTGATATTAAGTGAATGTTATTTTGGTAAATTGACTTTGAATACAGTAAAGGCGACGTAGAATAGTTGATTATGGGAGAGCTAATAGCGCTACCCTAATGATATTGAATATAGCTTCATACCATGATAGTTTTTTGAGGCCGAGCACGAAGCATGAAACCAGAAGCCCTACCGGAAGCCACCATTAAATACTTGCACAAACTGCTTGTCAATACAAAAGATCGTCAACATGGCATTGCCTCGAAAATAAAGGCAGCGTTTGGTTAGTGTTTCAGTTTTTCTGTTTCTACTTTCAATAAATTGGGATAGGTTGAGAATTTTATTTCCATTCTGAAATAGTCCAAAAATAAAAACATGTTTGGTAATGACCATTGTCCTGAAATTGTTTCTTTTAATTTATGAGAACATAAAGAAACAAGAAACGTGTTTGGTTACAATATTTGTTTTCTTTTTTTCTTTAAAATTTTAAATGTATGGTAGCTAGCAGGGTGGTCGTGGCTAACGAGATGGTAGTGGGAATAGTTTTGTGGGAGTGAATAGGAATCAACATTTTTTTGTTTTTCAGATTCCTATGGAAAGCAGTAAATAGTCACAAATTTGTCTCAAAATTTTAGGAACAAAAACGTGTTTATCAAATGAGTTTCTAGGCATTAATCCCACAATTTTGGAAGCGAGAACAGTAATCAGGGAATAGAAACAGTAACCAAACGGGGTCAAAATGAATTGCTTACTTAGATGGCGCTTATTTACTGTTCATTTGGGTGTCTTTCAATTCATATATTGTACAATTTTTTCACTTAGTCAATTCATAGATTGTTATAGCTTAGTGTTTGGTTGTAAGAATTAAAAACACATAAATTAGCTAGGTTTCGAGTAATATAATTGTGTTTTTCTTTGTTAAAACAAAGAATATATAAATTTGATTAAATCATAGGGAAATGGAGAAATATAGAAATCAATTCACTAAAAATAAGATAATTTAGACAACCAAACGTGCCCCAAGTGTTTATGTTTTTGTTCCTAAAAAAACTTGGAACATAAAAAGAATGTGGGGAAAAAGAAAAAAGAAAAAAAAAACTGTTTTTCTCCTGCTCCTAGTTCGAGGATAAGAAAAATAAAACAGAGACCCCATTTGTTTTGTGTTCCGATTCCCATATTTCTGTTTTTGTTTCCAAAAAAGCTAGAACTGAAACTGAAATATGCTAACCGAAAAAGAAATATGTTACTATTCTACTCCCAGATTTTCAGAACAAATTTCTGAGAACATAACAAAATTGTATATTTGTATCAAGATTTATGTTTTTGTCCCAAGAATTTTGGAAACAGAAACAGATTTTTTTTTTCCTGTTCCAAGATTGTAGCACACAAGAAAGATCGCAACAAAGTTGAGGAAAATGAAAGAGAAAAACAAAACACTTCAGGAGTTCAGTTCAGGCCTAGGAATTCAGAAAGAAACAGCGGCAGATCCAAAACATTGGGTGTGGGGTTTTGGGGGGGGGGGGTGGGTGTGCGTATGTAAACATTTAAGGGATTTTAATAATTTTAAAATATAAACATTTAAGGGATTTTAATAATTTTAAAATATATATATATATATAGAAGAATCAGGGCTTCGGAAGTTAGAATAGCACAAGGAAGATGAAGATTGGAAGAGCAGTAAGACCAGATGAGATCCCAATAGAGATGTGGAAAAATCTTGGGATAGAGTGGTTGACTAAACTTTTTAATGACATTTTGAAGACTAAAAGAATACCTAATGACCGAAGGAGGAGTATCTTAGTGTCCATCTATAAAAATAAAAAGGACTTTCAAAGTTGCGCGAACTACAGGGACATAAAACTTGAGTCATAGTATAAAACTTTGAGAGAGAGTAATAGAATATAGAATAAAACATGCAACGAGCATATATGAATTTAAGGGATTTTAATTATTTTAAAAAATATATGGGGGTAATAGTGAAAAAAATAAAAGTTCTTGGGGGGGGGGGGGGGGGGGAGTTGCTTGAGTTATCGTTGTATCCTTAATAGCTCCGCCACTAGAAAGAAACAAAAAAAATAAAAAATAAAAACTGTTTTTTGTTCTGTTCCCACTTTCCAGATTTTTTCACAACAAAATTTAGGGTAAGAGATGAAGAAAGAAAACCAACCTTCCGCAACAAGTAGGCAAGAGGATAATGTCATTCTTCCCAACAACCTCAGAACCAGTTTTTCCACTGAATGCTTTTGATATCGGCAACGACTCCCATTCTCGACTATCTTGAATACAAAAACACGCCTTGCGTAGCTTGTCACAAAAATCGATATAGCAATCACTCCAACTATCGACTTTTGTGTGAAAATCGTATTCCCATAATGTCTTTCTCCATGTTCCACAATCGACATGAGCAGCCATTATGGTTCCACATGGAGGATTCTCGAAATTCCCTTCTTGCCAATTAGGGCAACCCATAACTCCCAAAACAATTTCTCCTTTGACAACAAGAGCCAAACCTATCTACAATCACACAACGCCAAAAGGTTTAAGTACACCAATTCTTTTTTTGTTCCCAGAAATTTGTTCAGAAAAGCATATCTTAATTTTTATTTTTTTTGGGTTCCATGTCTTTGTTTTTGTTCCTAATGTTCTGGGCAAAAATGTGAAAACATGAACTTAAGTACTATTTTTGAAAAGCAAAAATATTTTTTCTTCTTTCTTCGATTTTCATATTACAAGAAAGTGATCGACTAGGACCTCTCCAGTAAATTTTTCTCAACTATATGCGAAATTCCTTTGAATGAAGATATATCATATGGGTATAACGACAATATTTTCAGGGTTTTTTGCCATGAATCCCCACTCGCTACAGTAATTTTCCGAGAAATCTAGTAATTATGTTAAAAAATCCATGAAAAGTCGTTGCAATATTAATTGAAAAGTCGTTGCACTACAGTAAAAATCACCGCAATTTTTCTTTTTATGTCAAAATAAAAATTCATTGCTCTCTCTTTTCTAACATAATGAAAAATTATTATTGTAGTGAAAGAGAGAGATGAGATGGTAACATTAAAAGACTTCATCTAAATCTATGACTATCATCAATCTGCGCTTATTTTTCTATACTGACAATAGTCATATGGTGAAAAATAAGAGTGCATTGAACTTTTATCAACATAAAATGAAAAATATTGCGGTGATTTTTCATTGCAGTGCAATGACTTTTCAATTATTAGACTCTCGACAAAACTGAACTCAAAGAAAAACTATTGTAGCACATGGACTGTAAAAATTTAAGCTCATGGACTATTTACGGAGAACCGCTATTTTTGTTTTCATTTTTCGCTTCTACTTAAGTAAAAGTACATTTTCAACATACCAGCATTTGTTATTATTAAAAATATTTTTAAAAAAAAAGTGTTACCAGATGGTATTTCTAACCTAACTCCTCTTCAATGCAAGTGATAAATCAAACGAATTAAAATACAAAAAAAAAAAATAAGGTCGAACATACCACATATAAGGCATCACCGCCTTTTAGAAACCCTGCTGTGCCATCAATTGGATCCAATATCTATATCAAAATCCCAAAAAAAAAAAAAAAAAGTAAAAGAACATAAGAACTTCAATCACACTGGCCCAAAAACAAGTTTATCAGATAAGAGAAGAAGAAAACATACTCACCCAATAAGTGGCTGGCTCAGGTCCAAAGCTGGAGCCTTCTTTTCCCCCTCTATCAATGGCCTCCAATACATCATCTTGAGTCAATTCTTTATCTTTTAAGTTTGTTTTATCTTTCACGGCATTAACAACCGAAGTAATCAGATTACTTGAACGTAGAAATCCAGAATCCTCTTCAGCCACCAATGGAATTGATGGAAACAATTTACATAATTCTGAAAAATTAAGAAAAGCCGAAAAATGAGTTAATTGCCCATCAGATGAAAAGACATTCAAGGCCTCGTTTGGATTGAGAGAATTGGGAAGAGTAGAAAATAAAAGAACATTGTTTCTCCTCAATTCTCTCGTCAATGAGGAGATAAAAGAAATAAAGGGAATTTGTTATTTATTTATTTTTATTTTTATTTTGGGGGCCCGGGGGGCGGGGGTGTGGATTTCTTTATAAATTGGAAGCATTCTTTCACCCCAAAATTGGGTAAATTGTATAGAAATAAAGAGAAATTGTGTCAAAAGACGCATATGTGACTATTAAAAAACTTCATTGTTTTCTATAAAACAAAGCATGATATTAAATCAACTTATATAAAAACAGTTTATTCTCTTTTCTTTTCATGGACTATCCAAACACAATAGAGAGTCATTCTCCCCCACTCTTTATCCTCTCTTCTTTTCTCTCAATCCAAACACGGTGTTAAGAAAAAGAAATGATAAAGTTTAGAACGCAGGCATAAAAACTGTTGAAATATTATATTTATGCGTTAATTTATATATTTGGTATCTTTATTGTAGGGCTTTATTAAGCCCATTTATTTCAATAATATTCTTCCTAATTTAGTCTGCTCCTGCGGCTATATAATTAGGGGAATAAGACTCATTTTGAATGTACAAATTATCAATATAATTTTCTTCTTTCCCTATATCCTTTATGGTATCTAGAGCCAATATTTTTTTTCCAAACCCTAAAAGCCGTTGACTTCACTGTTTACCACCACCAAGCCGCCGCCGCCGCCAATCACAAAACCCTAGCCTGCAAAACCAGCCACCACCGCAACCCTAACCCTTCGAACCGATCGCAACCAACCCACCGAAACCCTAGCTTGCCGTCGCTGGACAAACCCTCACCCTACGCATCTCAGCCTCGCCACCGAAACCGCCACCAATCACGAAACCCTAGCCTGCAAAACCAGCCACCACCGCAACCCTAACCCTTCGAACCGATCGCAACCAACTTCGCCCGAAGCCAAATTAGTTCACCACCAGCCTCGCCACCAAAACCCCAGCTGCGATTTCGCGACCCCCAGCTGCGATTTCACGAACCCCCGATCTTCGCGACCCCTGTAAAAATTTTAATGGGCCTAACTCACTCTCAAAAAACGCCTTGTAAGAGGAGGATTGCTCTTGGCTTTATATATAGCTTAAGATCAGTTAACACAAGCGATGTGGGATTCAACACGCCCCCTCACGCGCAGGGTGGACTTTGACAAACCACTGCGAACGGATATCGGGAGACTCAACATCAATGCGGAATTCAACACGCCCCCTCACGCGCAGGGTGAACTTTGACAAACCATTGCGAACGAATATCGGGGAGCCCATCATTGATGTGAGATTTAACATGCCCAACATCAGACAAAAGCCTGCTAGCTAATCATTTCATGTTTCAGTTTAACCGCTATTTCCTCATGGTTTTGAAGCAAAATATAGCTTAAAAATTAATTAAAACTAAAGCAATATGTAAATTTGATAAAATCAAAATCATAAGGAAATAGATGATCTAGACAACCAAACATGCCCTTATAGAATGAAAAACAAATGAATAATTCAGGATAGAAGACAATGCAAGTGAAAAATACCTAAGCTGATAAGAGCTTGAACCCCAAAATCTGCAACAGTGACCGGAGTTTGATCATTCTTTCGAAGAATCCCTTCATCACTGGAGTACAAAGACTTTTTCACCTGTAATTCATCACAAATTACAAAGATAAACCATTAATAATCGAAAAAATAACTCAAAATTCTGCTAATTACCAGATAAGCTCTGTTTGATCCGTGTGGAGAAATGCTAAAGGGAATGAAATTGATGTTCATAAGTTCATATTATATCCAGTAAAATCTGAAAAATTATAGCTTGTCTCAATTTATATTTTCCCACATTTTCTCAACAACCAAACAGGGACTGAAGATAGAAAAAAAAAAATTGAAAAAAAAAAAAAAAAAAAAAAGCAGCAAAGTGAGATTTACATCAACACATAGATTACATGCTCGTTCGACGACATCTACAGCAGCCTGGAGCTCTTTATAATACTTCGCTTCCTTCTCCGGAAATGGAAAACATGACCTAAAATTTCAAAATTAAAATTCAGAACAACAAGGCGAGAGCCGACAGAAACCCTAAAATTCGGAAGACGAGTGAGATAATGTTCAGTGATAGTGTTCGTTGAATTGAGCAAGAAAAAGACCTCACGACCAAGGAACGACGGCGAGATGGAGAGAGGCGAGGAGGGACGAGGTGAACTGCGGGGAACCGAGAAGCTGTATAACGCAGGAGATCCATGGCGGAAGCCGGCGGTGTTCGGGGCGGCTCGGCTGTGGAGTGGACGGCTGAGATTTGATTCAAGTGTGTACCGGTGGAGATGAGATTAGCTACTTTACTCAGTGCTGGTCGTATAAGGCTCGTAATGTTTTTTCTTCTCTTTTCTTTTTTTTTTCTCTAAAAAACTGTAAAATCTGTAAAAATTAATGAATTTTAACAAAATTAAAAAAAAAATTAAGTCATGTTACTATAATAATTTTTCTAAAAATTTAAAATTATTGTAATATACCGGTGTCTAAACTTGGTTACACACGCAGTTGGTTCAGTTAGCACACAGAGATTTTTTGTTGAGTTGTCGATCTTGAAGGTAGAATTATTTGTTATCTGACGGTCTATGATCAACAATCAACATCCAACAGTCAGAGTCTTCAAATCCGAGATAGCACATGCACAAAGGCCCGTTGGTGTGTGCCCATCGAAGTTATTCCGGCGTGAGAGTAAAAGCCCAAGAAAAATCAATTATATGCTTTAAGTAGGTAATTGAGTATTACTTGGGACATGAATGCAGGTTATTTATAGACGTGGAGAACAATTAGGGTCGTGCCCAACGAAGAGGCACATGAAGAGTTTGGGGCATTGGGCTTTTTCTTTTGGCCCACCAGGATAAGCCCATGAGCTAGCCTAGATGATCATGAGATAGATCCAAGCCCATAGGGATGACGGCGCCTTTATTTGGTAGCATAAGAGGTCGTTGTTCGGAGGTTGCTGGTCAGAGACCAGCCT
Organism: Eucommia ulmoides; assembly: GCA_016647705.1. Classification (NCBI taxonomy): domain Eukaryota; kingdom Viridiplantae; phylum Streptophyta; class Magnoliopsida; order Garryales; family Eucommiaceae; genus Eucommia; species Eucommia ulmoides. The sequence goes on from JAENRU010000484.1 coordinate 356,870, forward strand.
AGGAGCGTTGGTGGAGAACCCCTCAGCATTGGTCGTTGGGCGGGGTTCATCAAGAAAAGGTCGGCCATGTCATAACAAGTCATACGAAACTAGCATCATGAGGTCGGCGGTTGGCAAAGAAGAAAGCCAATGGACCATTGCTCGCTAATCGGTGATTGTAGGAAGCCGTTATGCCTACGGTTACTCTGGTCGCAGGTCGCTAAACAGAGTAGGCCACATAGATGGGTGTCATGGGGTTATTCAACGGATGAGGTAGATCTCAACAAGGGGTCATTCTGTCATATGTTGGTCTCTGAGTGGAGGTTAGTGGGCGATAGATTTTCTCCACATCATAATACAAAAAAGTGATGTTGCCAAAAAATACCCGGTACGTGTTTCAAGCCCTCACATACCAGGAACCTCCACAACCTGCAATCAGACCTGCAAAACTAGTTAGTTCTATAAAGAGACACCGGTGTGGTGTCGGCAAAAAAACCTCCGGCTTGAGAATAAGATCAAATTGCTCTTATGAGAGAGAGAGAGAGAGAGATTTAGAGTATATGAGAATAATATTGAGAGTAAGCTTAAGCATGAAACCATATGTAAATGCGATACCTCGCTTTTATAGACTGATCATGTCACTGTCACACATCACCTTGGGGCCAGCGTGACGTCGACATGACATCACTTGAATATCCAACCTACTATAGACGAAAAAAATAAAAACGCAATCACAAAATAAATTATAAGTATATACACTCTCTCATTTAGGGACACCAGTCCCTACAAAAATATCATTTAACAACACGAATACGAAACCCTAAATCTCTCATTTAGCTTCCCTCCAAGTAGCACCCCCAAGATATTCCTTCTCTATCGCACCTCCGGATTTGACCTAGTGCTAGTAGGGGATCGACTCCTAGCTATTTCACCTGCGAGTGTACTACCTTCTTAGTAAAAATATTTTTTTTTTTTTAAAAATAATAATACATTCTAAGTAATACCACATTTAAATATAGATTAAGCATAAATATACAAACATCACATTTATAATAAAAATCACCATAATATAAGCAGTGAAAGTAAATCAATATATATATAAGTTCCATTCAAACTCATCCAGTATAAAATAATACCAATCACCATATAATAAATCACCAAATATAAGTAAAACACCACATCTCAAAATACCACGCTACCACACCACTCACTGGCTAGCCATAATGATCGTTTTAACCTCACGATCGGGAGTTGCAACTGTACTGTACCATCCGTAGGATATGCCTTCCTACGAACACCCATCACCCCGCCTAAGTGGATAATCACTGCACAGTACAGACGTCTAACATCACTCTGCCGAAGCAGATAAATATCACTCCGCCGAAGCGAATAAATACTATGGCATCGTCAAATCAATAACAATATCATCAAAACACAACTTAATAATATCGTTTAATCAATATCATCAAATCACCACATCCACCTCTCTTTCCCAAAACCGACTTTTAATCCGAAATTCATATTTCCTATTTTCTTTTAAATGAAAACGTCTAATTTTACCAAAACTACTTTTCCGCTCTTTATTTTTAGAAAATCAGATATTTTTCACTCTCTTTTAAAATCATCAAATCCAACAAAAATCATTTTTCAACTTTCTTTCGAAAACCATCGAAATTTTACGAAAATTCATTTTAGTCACTCACCCCAAAACCTGCTTGATCCATATCGTCTATAAAATCGGCTCGTTTTAAGTAACACGTATCTCATCATATATATAATAAAATAATTTGGCAAGAAGACAGTACACTCACCTGATTATCTACTTTTAAAGACTTTGACCGCCTATTCTCTACCGGTACTCCGGTGCCTGCGAACCTAATAGTGACAAGGCCTAAATTAATATTTTACGTAAAATAACCTAACCATACCATGAAATCCTAATTTTCGTAATTTCCTATTCCTCGAGTTTTCTTTTGGAATATTTTCATTTAATTAATATCGCTCCGTTACGGTTTTTTATATAAACTTTGTTTATATAAACGATCTTATTATTTAGTTTTCATCAGTTCAATAATTTCGATGCTAATAATTAAATTAACAAATCACGAAATTTTAGCAAGAAACGTTACCTACTCCGAATCGATTGTCGATCTCCTTACGAATCCCTTAATTCTGCTTACTACTGCCACCGCCTAGGCGAAACGGCCACCGCCTAGGCGAACTCGCGCAAATTTTGGTTCCTAATGTTCCATCGCCTAGGTGGACGGTCGTCTTCATGTTTGCTCTGTTTTGGGTTTTTCAGCCATCACTCCCTCTCTCCCTCTCTCTCTCTCTACTCTCCACTCCGGCAACAACTCCGGCGACACCCCACACCACCAAGCACATACAACACTCACTCCTAGACCACCCGCCTACCATAGCAACTAAACACGCACACAGAACACGCACACATAGCACACTGTGATGAGCACACCCACACACACACACAAAGCAGCGTCGATCACGCACGCCACTCCCTTGCACAAACCGGAAACAGAACACAACACACCCACTCACACACAGACGGCAGCACAGAGCACACCCCCATACACGACCGAGCAACCACACCCACAAATGAAACACACACACAATGGCACATACAACATATGGCCGGACGACACCAACACACCGGCCAACGACGAAACAACGCATATACACACAAATGAACAAAATAGAACACACATACACACTCACCAGCTCCCCCCAAACAGAACATACTCCAACCGAACGGGACCTGCTCCTCTCTCTCTCTTCGTTTTCTGTTTCTGGTTCCTTTTAGCCCACACCATCAGATCCCTCTCTCTTTATATCTTCGAATTGCTTTTTGATTCTTCCCGAGAGTGTGTGTATATATGAATATATATATATATGTGTGTGTGTGTGTGTGTGTGTGTGTGCCACTTGGCCGTTTCCTCTCCACAATTTTTTTACCAACTCTCTCTATATGTATATAATATTATAAATTACACCAAGCCCCCCTTTTATTTTAGGTTAAGTTATTAATTAACTCAATTTCTAGATTTTTTATGTTTATAAAATTACAATTTGACCCTTAAAATTTTAATTTACACAATTAATATCGAAATCTACCCCCATATTTTTTGAAACATTTTAAAACGTGATTTGAATTATACGTATGTCAAGGGTCGAGGTCTTACAACTCTTCCCTCCTAAAAAAAAATTCGTCTCAAAATTTTCGTGCAAAACAATAGGAATTAGAATTTTTGGTCAACACAATAACAACTCAAAGCCGCCTCACAAGACATATTAATCACACTTGCTTCTAGCACAGTCACTTTCTATATAGAATCCCATAACCGAAAGTCACCCATAATTCATAATCGTCAATATCCGTTCACACATTGCTACTAGTCCATTTGCAGTGGTCAATATTATACCCAATAACCAACCAACAGGTTGCACTTTGATTGATAACACCTATCACAGACAACCAATTGTTTCATATCTCTAATGTTTTCGCTGCGCTGCTCTGATAAAATTACAATTAATACAATATAATACCATATATTCTTAAACTATCACAGTAGTCTCAAAGAATTGGGTCTATCTTATTTCCAATAGGTCTATGATCTCAGAAATTTTTCTCATAATCAATATTTATCCACTCAACATTTAAATCGACAATACTCGTCACTAATCTCATAAGTTCAGATAGCCCAAAATCATTTACCTCAATATCTACATCTGATCTTCAATACTCTTATGAATGTTCTAGAACTATTACCACCACTCAAACCACGTAGATACGTATCAAAATACATCCAACGGGTCGTTTATAAAAAATTCCCTTCATGTTTCCACATTTAATCAAGTCTCTGACAAGGTCATATGCTTAAATTATGTTTCAGTCTACTTGTTCATGTTTCAAACACATATAAATATGGATCGAAGTACCTAACTACGTTCTAACTAAAATTTCAATACAATACAAAAGTCATTTGGAATAATTCAAATTATCCATTCCTCATGAGATCTCAGTGACCCTGCATGCCGACTTCGCCTAATAATTAGTACATCAATACATTTGATTGAGTTCCTTTTATCTACTTCACTTTCTAAAAAAAACAAAAAATCATATCGGGCTGTCTCCAATTCTTGATAATTTTCTGTTCTCCTATCTTGGTTCAATCTATTTAACGAAGTCATATATCATTCTCATACAACGCTTTATACGGTACCACCTTGATCACCGAAAAGGTATCTATTAGTTTAAACAAATTCCATTAGCGCCACGTAATCCTCCTCGCTACCAAAAATTCCCAAACGCAACTCCTCAATATATCCTCCAATATCTGAAACATACCTCTAGATTGACCGTTAATCTACAAATAAAACGAGGTACCAACTTTCAACTTGGCACCCAAAACGGTATGGAAACTCGATCAGAACGTCAAAATAAATATCAGATCATGATACTACAGTTTCTCCTATAGAAGATTGTTACGTGGAATTAACTACCCGACTTTTCATATTTACGACATACCGATTTTTATTACGGTAATTATGACATATCGAACTCACCTTTTAAGATATCACCATTCAATACTGCATTTCGAATTCCTCCACGGAATGTTCATCCAACAGTGACTTAATTTATTTTGATCAAAATTTTCTTCCAATTACAATACGACGGCAACACTTACAAATTAACAATTCAATTTATCAAAATATGGTCAATCAAATTATCTAAGAGCAACTATCAATCATCGAGCGAATAAGTCAACAACCAATTTTCTCCTTTTTGATTTCAAACTAGCATCTTAACCCAACTTTATTTAACAATTTTGCTGAACCGGTGCCTCATCCAACCAAACCATCCCATCATTATACACTTGGCATACATATTAAGACTCTAATTTCCATTCTAGAATAGCTGCAATAATCTACCTGAATGTTGATGCTCAACCTTCTTTTGCAAACATACAAGACACCTAACAACAAATTCTGCGACCATTTCCCACTTTATCTGTAATCTTTCCCAACGGGACATCCGATTTCTACGCTTCTACAACACATTCAATCAATGTCGGTTCCCAAAATCAAAGTATCAACCAGCGTTGTCATCTGACCAACTGCCCACTACTCTCACAAGAGTCTCGACTCAACACATAAATAGCATGAACAACCTGAATGTGCGCAACCCAACTTACCAATTTCCCACTCAAAGCATTTGCTCCACCTTTGGTCTTTTCCTAAAAATTAATGGATGGTACGGTTGTAGTCTTCGATTAATTTTTATTTTTTTTTCAACGCCTCTGCCTCCAAGTTAACCCTTTTTTGAGTAAGCAACTATTCCAAATTCTGGTGATCGGTGCATATCCTACAAATCTCGTCATATAGGTAATGTCACTAAAACGTCAAATCAACTACAATCATGGTCAATTCCAAAAGTTTTGAGTTCTAATTATACTTTTTGGCCTTTCTTATTAAACTATAGCTTCAACTTCCTTTGGATTCACGTGAATATTATTTCTCAAGATGACATGTCCCAAATTCACCACTCGATCCAACCAAAACTCACATTTACCGCACTTGGCATATAATTGCTTTTCTCGCAGCATCAGCAACACACTCTGGAGGTGTTCTACATGCTCTTCTCTACTCTCGACTGGATCACCGTTTTCACCACGTCACAGTTTCTAACCTCCAACTAGAAATATCCTACTTAAAAAATCTAACACCTTGATCTTTTGTAGTTAATTAAACAAACCGATGAGTTATCAACACAGGGTCTTCATGGAGAGAAACACCAGGTCTAAGTTAATTGTGAGTTAACAGTCTAATTTATTGTAACGACCCGATTTTCCAGGGCTATCACACAACTTCTCCTATAGAAGCTTCCTACTCCTAAAACTAACTCACTCGAATTTCCAATACTTAATAAATTTTTAATTACTGATTTTACAATGAAAATTATTAAGTACAAGTAAGTGAAATGAATCTTTTACCCAAAAGTAATCCACTCATTTTTCTACACCCCGACGACCACCTTTAAAGTCCCAAGGTTATAATTAAAATCCCGAATTTCTCATATTTTATCAACACGATTATACATAGCCAACTTAATGAGCCGAACGTTTAATTTATTAAAATTATGGAACTTATTTTTTCAACATCCACAATTATTAATCATGTTTACTGGCACCCCGACAATTCCTTTCCCTAGCTACTACAATGTCTACTGCCTGAACTTGTTCTAACTGGTGCCCAACACCTACGTAAAGTATTCCGATACTCTTCCTTTAACACCCTGAGCCAACTATCAAAAGAACTGGAGTAATGATTTCATCTTTCCCAATACAAACTTTGGTTCATCCCAGATTGGAAAAGTAACTTATTTTTTACACAATCCACAGACGACTATACATTACTCATACAAACGGACTATATTTATGCGCACTTACTATCATCCCAGACCCACAATTCTTGGTCACTTCCTACATATCTTTCTTTCTTACGTTTATTATATTTACTAGTTCCACAAGCTTTTGCTTTACCTTCCCGTCAACCTAAATTGTACTACCAAATTAAATCTTTTCTAATATCGCTCAGTTTTTCTCACATCCCTAGCTCACCCATCTAATATGACCTCTCATTTTCAAATTTCACATTCCTAATTCCAACTCCTACGAACTCTCCTCTTAGTTCCATAATCCAACTGAAGTGTATTCTGCTATACTATCTAATATTTTAACCACTAACATATTGAGTACTACGGATAATTCGCAACATCAAATAATACGCATATGGTTGTTTCTCAATTGTAATTCCACATTCCCCACTACTAGTACTCCCACAATCGCAGTCCACCCATTACCACTACCGACAACACAATATCACTCGAAACCACCAACTGGCAATACTACAACTTTGTTGCCTCCACTAATTGCTAGCAAGGCAACCAACCACGCACGATGCAAATGCACTAACACAAGTAATAAAATAACTATCACTCACGTACCAGACTCACCTATCGACACCCTATCTCATGTCCCTTACTGACTAGACGACTGACACGTCTTCCTATCTCATGGCCCTCTACTAACACATCAACTGACAAGTCTACAGAACCTATAACCTAGGCTCTGATACCAAAATTATCACACCCTACCCCAGACACATATCACCCTGGGGCCGGCTTGACGTCGACACATCATCACCTGAATATCCAACCTACTATAGACGACAAAAATAAAAGCGCAATCACAGAACAAATCATAAGTATATGCAATCTCTCATTTAGGGACACCAGTCCCTACAAAACAATCATTTAACAACACGAATACGAAACCTTAAATCTCTCATTTAGTTTCCCTTTAAGTAGCACCCCCAAGATATTCCTTCTCTATCGCACCTCCGGATTTGACCTAGTGCCAGTAGGGGACCGGCTCCTAGTTATTTCACTTACGAGTGTATTGCCTTCTTAGTAAAAAAAAAATTCTTTTAAAATAATAATACATTCTAAGTAATACCACATATAAATATGGATCAAGCATAAATATACAAACATCACATTTCTAATAAAAAGCACCATAATATAAGCAGTGAAAGTAAATCAATATATATATATAAGTTCCATTCAAACTCATCCAGTATAAAATAATACCAATCACCATATAATAAATCACCAAATATAAATAAAACATCACATCTCAAAATACCACGCCACCACACCACTCACTGGCTAGCCATAATGATCGTTTTAACCTCACGATCGGGAGTTACAACTGTACTGTACCATCCGTAGAATATGCCTTCCTACGAATACCCATCACTCCGCCGAAGCGGATAAATACTATGGCATCTTCAAATCAATAACAACATCATCAAAACACAACTCAATAATATCGTCTAATCAATATCGTCAAATCACCACATCCACCTCTCTTTCCCAAAACCGACTTTTAATCCGAAATTCATATTTCCCATTTTCTTTTAAATGAAAACATCTGATTTTACCAAAACTACTTTTCCACTCTTTATTTTTAGAAATTCAGATATTTTTCACTCTCTTTTAAAACCACCAAATCCAATAAAAATTATTTTTCAACTTTCTTTCGAAAACCATCGAAATTTTACGAAAATCCATTTTACTCACTCACCCCAAAACCTATTTGATCCATATCGTCTATAAAATCGGCTCGTTTTAAGTAACACGTATCTTATCATATATATAATAAAATAATTTGGCAAGAAGACAGTACACTTACCTGATTATCTACTTTCGAAGACTTTGACCGCTTATTCTCTACCGGTACTCAGGTGCCTGCGAAACTAATAGTGATATGGCCTAAATTAATATTTTACGTAAAATAACCTAACCATGCCATGAAATCCTAATTTTCGCAATTTCCTATTCCTCGAGTTTTCTTTTGGAATATTTTCATTTAATTAATATCGCTTCGTTACGGTTTTCTATATAAACTTTGTTTATATAAACGGTCTCATTATTTAGTTTTCATCAGTTCAATAATTTCGACGATAATAATTAAATTAACAAATCACGAAATTTTAACAAGAAACATTACCTGCTCCGAATCGGTTGTCAATCTCCTTATGAATCCCTTAATTCTGCTTATTGCTTCCATCGCCTAGGCGAAACGGCCAACGCCTAGGCGAACTCGCGCAAATTTTGGTTCCTAATGTTCCAACGCCTAGGCGAAACCATCATCGCCTAGGCAGACGGTCGTCTCATGTTTGTAATGTTTTGGGTTTTTTAACCGTCATTCCCTCTCTCTCTCTCTCTACTCTCTATTCCGGCAACAACTCCGGCGACACCCCACACCACCAAGCACATACAACACTCACTCCTAAACCACCACCTACCGTAGCAACTAAACATATACACAGAACACGCACACACAACACACTATGACGAGCACACACACACAAAGCAGCGTCGATCACGCACGTCACTCCCTTGTACAAACCGAAAACAAAACACAACACATCCACTCACACACAATCGACAGCACAGAGCACACCCCCATACACGACCGAGCAACCACACCCACAAATGAAACACACACACACACGGCAACACACACAATGGCACATACAACACACGGCCGGACGACACCAACACACCGGCCAACGACGAAACAACGCATATACACACAAATGAACAAAATAGAACACACATACACACTCACCAGCTCCCCCCAAACAGAACAGACCACTGCCGAACACACTCCGACCGAATGGGACCTGCTCCTCTCTCTCTCTTCGTTTTCTATTTCTGGTTCCTTTCAGCCCACACCGTCAGATCCCTCTCTCTCTCTTTATATCTCCGAATTGCTTCACGATTCTTCCCGAGAGTGTGTGTATATATGAATATATATATATGTGTGTGTGTGTGTGTGTGTGCGTGTGTGTGTGATCCACTTGGCCGTTTCCTCTCCACAATTTTTCACCAACTCTCTCTATATGTATATAATATTATAAATTACACCAAACCCCCTTTTTATTTTAGGTTGAGTTATTAATTAACTCAATTTCTAGATTTTTTATGTTTATAAAATTATAATTTGACCCTTAAAATTTTAATTTACACAATTAAAATCAAAATCCACCCCGGTATTTTTGAAACATTATAAAACGCAATTTGAATTATACGTATGTCAAGGGTCGAGGTCTTACAGATCACCTCCTGAGAGTTTCCCTTTTTTGGCCCATGATTACGTCCTCATTTATGGAGAGTTACACCGCCATTTATGTTGCTATTAATTAGGGAGTTACTCCCTAATTTAATGGGGATTTATTCATTTTCAGTTCTCCCACTAGGCGGGAATTTCTCCCTCATCAAAATGTTATTGTGATTTTTTCATATAAAAAATTATAATAACATTTACGGCTCGTTTTGTTGGATAAGATGGAACTAGGGTGGAATAAAATAGAAAAAATAATGGAATGAGAGAATAAATAAAATAGATTTGTTAATGGAATTACTATTTCATTTTCTTGTTTGATTTTTATCGTATGTTTAATGAAATGGAATAATACTCTTTTACATATCAATTTTTAGATCAAATTCATTGATAAATATACCTAATAATAATTTATTTTAAAAATTGACTACAAAATATGAGCAATATTTCATGTGGAAAATGTTCAAAATATACCAACAACTAAAATTGTTTTGTTCATAAATTTTTGTTTTTGTTTTGAGAGCATAAATATATTTTTTTCCTCAAATATTTCTTTTTGTTTAGAAATAGAAATATATTTTTTGTTTTCATATTTCCAATTCTATTTCCTATATAATTTTTTTTTTTGTTCTCAAATTTTATTACTGATTCAGGAAAACAATTAGATTTTTTGTTCCCAAATTTTCAAATTTTATTTTCTATTTCGGGAACAATAACATATTTTTTATTCTCAAATTTATGTTTCTATTTCAAGAATATAAACTGATTTTTTCACTTTTAAATTTTTAGTTTTGTTTGAAATATAAATTTGTGAATAAGAAAATATATTTTTGTGTAGGAAACATAAACAGAAATCTAGAAACAAAAACATGTTTCTATTTCAAAAAAAATCGAGAACAAAAAATCTATTAATTCTATTCCCAATAAAAAAAATATTAGAAAAAAAAATCTATTCTCTTTTTCAAAATAAAAATATAAAATTGCGAACAAATTATTTAGTTTTCGTCATTTAAAAAAATAATATTTTTTATTCAAATTAATATAGAACTTGATTGATATCTATAGGAATTATCGAAGTCATTTTCAAATTGAGAAATATCGGTTAAAATGAGGTGAGATATTTTAAGTGTAACCTGAATTTTTTTTTACCATGAACTAGGAATTGGATTCCGCCCCATAAAGTATAAAATTCAATTTCATCCATTTCATTCCAATGGAATCAGAATCAAGGATGGAATTGCGATTTCATTCCACCCTAATTCATCCAACCAAACGCGACATTATGACATATAGTGATTTTTGGAGTTTCAACAATATAACTTTAAATTACTGAAAAAATTATTGTAACACATGAACTACACGAACTAAAATTTTAATTTCGTAAACTATTTATCAAATAAAACTCAAAATTAATACAGGCACTCTTGGACACGTTTTTAAAATAAAAGAAAAAAATATTAATTTGTTTTTTTTTTTTTAAAGTGTGTTTGATAGTATAACATATATCTTAATATTATTCTTATAAATTAATTTTTTAAGTCATATATAATTAAGAAATATAGTTGGATAAGTTGTAATATGAAGCAAAAAAAAATTAAAAACAATTATTTTTATTTTCTAAATAAAAATATTTCAAGAGACTGAACCTCACACCAAATATCATACATTATATCCTAAGGTTTGTAGTCTAACGATTATTTAGTTTACCTCATTTGTGAAAAATCTAGAGTTCAACTCCTCTCCTAAAAGAAAAGTATCATACCATCTTCTACCATCATCCTTATCGAAATGAGTAAACTCTCAGGACAAGTGTCCATGCAAAAGATACTCTTCCAGACATCGACTCTTGTATGTGTTGGAAACCACCTGAGTGGATTAGTTGGCCCATGCGTTGTAACCATTTCCCAAGTAACACTTGGATGAAGATGCACAAATTTCGTATGCCAAGGTTAACTTCATTAAGCACCCACATTGAAAATGATTTGGTTAAGGATATCAATGGTTCGATTTCGGTTTGGTTTCATATAAAACCAAAACCAAAATCAAAATCGTTAAACATATATCAAACTAAAACCAAAATCGTCATTTTTTTAAACTGTTTTAAAACCGAACCATTTAAATTTATATAAAACCGCGAAACTGCGAAACCATTTAAGATTGTTCAATTTAAAAAAAAAAAAATCAAAACCACAAATCGCAGACATTTGTTTTTTGAGTAATTTTTTTTTTCCAGCCCTTTAGAGATATATAATCTATTAGATTACCCCTTGACCTTCTTAATTAAGTTAATGTCCCAATAAAATTTCTTAGTAAATGGCCCTGTATGTTTAACCCTATTGGAATTCCCAAATTACGTGTAATGCCATTATTATGATTCAAACCGCCATTTTCTGATTATGAAAGGTGAAAGGTTTGCATGTTCACTTTCCCCCATTGAAATAGTTTCATATCTATCACACATCACATCATATTTGCAAACAAAAACCAATGAAAAAATGTGCAAGATGTCCTCTATACGGTTGTATTTTTTAATTTTTTTTTAGGTACATATTTCATTTAAGTGGACATTTACATCTCACTCCTCAGAACACAATCCCCCTCTCCTCCCCCATTGCCGCTGTCCACTTACCAAAAAAATATCTGCCATTACCCCATTAATTACTCCACTTTCTATATTTACGTTTCTATATATTCCTGAACTAGTTCCCGCTATCTACCCTTACAATATGAAACCCTAAAACCAAGCGATTTTGAGCGCGCGCCGTGTGGAGTGTTTGCGAACTAAATGAATGACGAAAAGTAGCGACGACAAAGGAACTCCAACCAAAAAAAGAGGTAGCAACAATCCACATAGTAAGCACCATCATGTGTTTAATGTGTTGATGTCCACGTATTAGTGATAATTTTGTTAATGGGCCCCGTAAATGTTTAAATTAGAGCCGTAAATATGGATATCCACTTACCTCAGATAAAATCTTGGTGGGTCCTGTTGGTGTTGATGTCCACGTATATATACGTTGGTGTTGATGTCCACCTATGAGTAATTTTTTGTTTATTAGTCCCGTTAATGTGTAAGTTATGGCCGTAAATGTTCTTCTAGATGTTTCAATTAGTGTGAATACCCACTTACCCCACAGAAACCTTGGTGGGGGCTTTTCGATGTTGATGTTTACATGTCTACTCGTTGATGTTGATGTTCACTTATCTATTACGTTGGTGTTGATGTTCACGTATATATACATTTGCATTTATGTCCACGTAAGAATAATTTTTGTTAATAAGTCCTGTAAATGTGTAAAATAGGGTCGTAAATGTTCTTTTAAATGTTTCAATTAGCGCCCAAAATTTTCTCGTAATCATTTTATTTGTGTTAAAGAAACGTTTTTATTATGTATGTGAATATCCACTTACCTGTGTCATTTTGGAGGAGAAAATCTTGTGGATATTTTTTTATTGATGTTCACGTATCTATTGGTTGGTGTTATTGTGTGTTGATGTTCACATATGTGTTAATTTTATGTGTCTATTTTTATCTACTTTAATATACGCGCAATTAAAAACGGTTCGTTGTTACCCCGTTAAATTGTAGGTCAATGAGTAAAAAAACAGAGGAAAAAAGGGAATACTCAACCTCGGCCGAGAGTGTTTTTGTATCGGAGCAATCTAAAACAAACGTATAAACTAGTTCGAGATTGCAAATTAACAGACCAACACAAGGTGTTGTTGCGTATGACACTATTTGCCAAAATCTTCGAAATGTTCTACAACAAGTAGGTGTCACTTGAGAATATCCATAAAAATGACAATCTGATAGAGAAGATCATACTGAATTATGTCCCAGCCCGGTCAGCATTCAAAATCAAAGGAAAATTGGTGAGGCTGACACCACTGGACATACAGTTGATTTTTGGTTTGACAGCAAGGGATGGAGTCATTGTGCAGAATAGATACACGAAGGCCGAATTGAAATTCCTCCGCAAACTGAAACTGACAAACCCGAGAGAGTTTAGTGTGGCCTACTTGAGGTCTTCGGTGGAGCAACAGGTAAAGAGTACAAGTGAAGAAAGCGCACACAATGTTGTTCGCTTGTTGTGCTTACATCTCTTGTCCACGTGTTTCTTCACGACTACTGGATAGTTGACGTCATAGTGGCTCGTTCGATATGTGGAGGATATCGAATGTATGAACAACTTCAACTGGCCGGACACAATTGTTACAGACTTGGAGACGAGTTTGAAAAAATCACACACCTAGCCAAGATCCGTTACGGGATGTGTCCTCGCACTGCAGGTAAAATCTAAAATCACTCAAAGTTATTTTTATTGGTAAATGGATGTTCTCGTGATTACCGTTTATCGCATTACTGTTTTATTGATTACATAAATGTTATCGGTATGCGGATATTCTTGTCGTTTCTGTAGATTGTCAACTTATTCTCTCGACAGCCATAGTGGGGAGGGAGTTTGCAATACCGAGGATGCAACGGTGGTGTTTGATTGCATACACCTCTTCCCTCGGGTCTACCCCGATCAGCGAACTATTAGATGATTAGGTAAAAAATTCTGGATCGATTTTTTAACATTCTATTCTAATTATGTTTTTGTTTTGCCTTACGTTTTAAATAAATGTGTTTAGGTTAATGCTGGGGACATCAAGGAGAGCTTGCTTGAATTGCAATCTGGCATCATACCCCCCCTCCCCCGATGCTAGCGAAGTTGTGAGGGAAACTCCCGCGGAGATTTGTGACGAATCAGAAGATACCATACGGGAACAACGAAGAATTGAGAAAGACAAGGGTATCGTTGATGAAGATGATCCTGAAATCCAAGTAATGGTTGACAGGTTTTTAGGCGAGTCGTTGATTCCCATTGTAAGCCAGATAGCAATGCAACGCCAGGATCCAACGTCCGATTTGGGCGTAGACTGCAGTCAATCGTGTAGTGACGTCACGCTTCCCACCTCATACGACATTGCCGTTGATGATGTTTATCATGCATTGGATCAAATGCAGGATGATTTTTATGCAAAACAAATAGAAGAAAACCAAACAATTAAAGAGCTGCGAATGATTGTCGTTAGCATGACTGTCCATAATATTGATTTGCAAACGAAACTTAACCAACAGAAAAATCAGCATGATGCAATGATGGCTGATCTTACCACACGATTGACGAAAGTTGTTATCGAAAAGGCTCAGATGGAACTAGAAATGGGCATTCATGCTTTCACTCAAAAACATCGCGATCCGCAGCCAAACCCCGAAAAAGATGATTTGAAAAAGAGATGTGCGGATTTGGAGATACAATTGAAAACAGTATTGGACAACAACATAATGTTGAAGGAAGCTAAGAATACGAGTGAGCATTCATACATTCTGTAAGACCCTGATTTTTTATATACGCATAATTGGAGTCGCATTTGAGTACACTTGAAAATAATGGGGTAGATGATGTTATTTATCATTTAATTTAAATATTTTGGGGGTCAATTAGTAATTTTAAGTATATTAAAATCTTGAATTGCACTTAAATGATTTCAAATTCTTAATTATATATATATATATATATATATATATATATATATATATATATATATATATATATATATATCCACATTCTCGGGAAGGATCGAGAAGCAATCAAAGAATAAAAACAGAGGGGAGAGAGAGGAGGTTGTGCCGGCAGTAGGTGTTCGGTCGGTCCGTCAGTTCGTCAGCGGTGCGTTGTTCGTCGTCGATGGTGGGTGTTGCGTTGTGGGGTGTGTTGCGTTAACAGTTCCGTTCGTCCAGTGGTCGGTGATTGTTGCTGTTGTCGACGGAGTGTGTGACTGTGTGTGTTTTGTATGTGTTTCGTTGTGCGTATGTGATCGGAGTATACGTTTTGTCTGTTCAACGGTGTGGTCGTCACTCCACTGAGTGTGTGTATTCAGTCACTACTGTGTGTGTGTGTGTGTGCGCGCCTACTGTATGTGGTGTGTGCTGTGTGTATGTGTGTGATCAGTGTGTGTATTTTGGTGTGTGTACGTGTGCTCTGTTCAGCCGGCGATCATGTGGGTATGTGTGTGGGTCGTTGGCTGTGCCGTTGGGTCGCCGACGAAGTGAGTGTGTTGATCGTGTGGGCATCGTGTGTGTGTCGACGGTGCGGTGCAGGTGTATGTGCGTGTTTTTCGTTTTCGTTGGGTAATTTTTGTGTGTATGTGTTCTGTTATTGTTGTGTATGTGTGTAAGTAGTAAGTTTGGCCATAGGGTAGTTTGTGTAGGGGCGAGTATTTCATGTGTGGGTGTTGGTTCGCTGTCGTGGTTTTAGAGGGTGATCGTCGAAGTTAATAGTAGAGTAAGAGACGATCGACGGTTTGGGTTGAGCTAGAAACAGATGCGAAGAAGAAGAAAGAAAAAGAAAGAGAAAAGGAGAATAAAGAAAATTACACAAACAGCCCCAATAAAATCAAAATTCAATCTCGTGGCCGACGGGAAAATTCGAAAAATGTAGAATTCCGAACTCTACTAATATATGTATTTAATTGTATTTAACTGTCTCGTGGGTAATTATGAAACTGATTACTAGCATCGAAAATGTTGCAATAACAATAATAAATATTGAGACCGTCTACCTGAATAAATTCAATATAGTAAACTGTAACGCAACACTCGTTGAATAGTAATATTTCACAATAAAACGCGAGAAATAGAAAATTACGGAAATTAGGATTTCATAGCATGGTGAGGTTATTTCTTCATAAAATATTAATTTAGGCCATGTCACTATTAGGTTCGCAGGCACCGGAGTACCGGTAGAGAAAAGGCGGTCAAAGTCTTCAAAAATAGATAATCAGATGAATGTACTGTCTTCTTGCCAAAAATCTATTTTTATATATCTAATGGAAAAATGTATTTACTTAAAAATTGGATGAATTTATAACTTATATGGATCAAGCGGATTTGGGTGATTTGGAAATATGGTTTTCGCTGGTTTTTAAAGAAAATGGGAAAGAAATGATTTGTTAAATCTAGTAGGTTTTAAAGGAAAGTGAAAAATATGATTTTCGGATTAAATTGGTTTTGGGAGATAGAGGTCGAAATATTATTGATTTGTAGTTTGACGATATTGTTATTGATTTAACGATGCTGTTGATTTTATCTGCTTTGGCAGAGCGTTGATTATTTATTGAGTTGTAATTTGATGATGATATTATTGTTTTGATGAGGTGGTTGATTGTAGGCAGAGTTGTTATTGTTGAGATGGAGATGAGTTGTTGTTGTTGAAGTGAGTTGGAGATTGATGTTGGATTTTCACCCGTCTGGCATATTCCAGCGGAGCGGTGTTTCACCCGTCTGACATAATCCAGCGGAGCATTGTTTCACCCGCTTGGCATAGTCCAGCGGAGCGTTGTTCACCCGTTTAGCATAATCCAGCAGAGCGTTGTTATATCCCGCTAGGAAGGCATATCCTACAGGGTACGGTACCGTTGCAATTCCCGATCGTGAGGTTAAAACGATCACATGGCTAGCCGAGGTGTGGTGTGATAGAGTGCAATATGGTGTGGTGTGATATGGTGTTTGAGAGATGGTGTTTTATCGTATTTGGTGTTTTATCATATATGGTGATGTAGTGCTTTATTTTATCGTCTTTGGTGTTTTATCATATTATCTTATGCTGATGGTTGGATGGATTTTATATATTTGATATATTTATATATATATATATATATATATATATATATATATATATATATATAGATAGATAGATAGATAGATAGATAGATAGATAGATAGATAGATGATGATTCTAAATGGTAAGAAGAATGAGTTTTCTCGTGGTACATGATTTTTATACTACTGTTAAAAAAATGTGTTTGTTTATATGTGTTGCGCTTGATCAATTTAAATATTGTATTATTTATAATGTATTATTATTTTAAAATGCTTTTATTAAGAATGCAATACACTCGCAGGTGAACCAGCTAGAAGTCGATCCTCCACTGGCACTAGGTAGAGTTCGGTGATGCTGTAGTGAAGGAGTAGTTTGGAGCAGCTGTTGGAAGCGAACCTATGAGAGGTTCTTAGTTGTTTTATCTTTATTGTTATTATAAGTTTGTAGGGACGAGTGTGTCCCCAAATGAGAGTGTGTAGGTATATACTTATCGGCTTTAGTGTTTGCGTATTTAAATTATATTTATTCTCGTATTCTAGATTGGTTTAGCATTCAAGTGATATTGTGTCAACGTCACGCCTGCCCTAGGATTATGGGTGTTCGGGATGGGGTGTGACACATTCAAACAATCAGGGAACTGAATAAGCAGATTGCTGATATGCGTGTTCAAATTGAGGGGTATGCAGCATCAACACAGCAACAATCTGCTGTCTTTGTGTCACCGCCCACTGAGGCAACACCATAACCGTCGCCCCATGCGTTAACCAAAACACCACCGGACGCCTGCACTAACTTGGTGATATCGGGTGTGACTCCCATTTCTGTTGTTTCCCGTGGAAATGTCTCCGCGATCGCCGGGTGTGAAACATCACCACCCCCTAAAGTGAATTCCATGATAAAAATACTAAAGGTGAAGGTTAGGCAGCCAGCACACAAGGGCAGCGATTTCGTCTACCCAGGGCCAAAAGAAAAAGGCAAAGAAAAGGTCGTTGGGGATATTGTAGATGTTGACAAACTTCCTATTTTTGAGTACGAGGACAACATCAAACTGCCCAAACGAAATAGATGCAAAATAGCGATGATGTTAAGCGATGATGATTGGAAAATGCTACAGATAATATACATTGAGGAAGGGATCGGGTAACATTAATTTCTACCGTTTTATATGATTATTTTAGCTAATTTTGTCCCAAAAAAAAAACTTACCGCGTTCCAATATGATTTCAGGGGCCTGATGTATAGGGGGACCAAACCACTGTCAACTGTGAGCCTGGGGGACGCCATATGCATACTTAAAGAGAGACAGATGGCTGATAATGTAAGTTGTACATTTCCAAAATCATTATATAATAGCGAGGTCTTTTAAGCAAGTACACATTATTTGGTCCTCCCTGATTGATGTAATATTTACTTTACCCCAACGCTGATATCCACGTGTTCTCATACCATTTTCATTTTGATCATTTTGGTTGTGCGTTAAATATTTCACTCACCCCCAATGTTTTTTAAGCAATTGCAAACTTGATTGGGTTTTATTTAATTGAGTTAATATTCACTCACCCCCCCAACGTTTTTTTAAGCAAATGTAATTCTGATTGGGTTTTGTTCAATTGAGTTAATATTCACTAACCCCCAATGTTTTTTAAGCATTTGCAAATCTGATTGGGTTTTGTTTTGAGTTAATATTCACCCACCCCCCAACACATTTGATGTTCGCGCATTCACTGACAAACGCCTTTTTGTATTATTCAGGTGCTTGATGCTTATGGTAAATATCTGGAAAATATGACGCACAGTCTCAATCTCAAACGAGCAGGGAAAATTGGGGGACTGTTTAATACATCCAAATTTGCTTTAGCGCAGATATAGGTATGGACGAAAGTCTTCTTTCGTTTTTAATATATTCATGAATATGATATCTAATTTTGGATGCGTTGTTTTCCAAACGATAATCCGGGAGAAATATGAAAATCTAAAGACCCATATCCACAAAACAATCAGTGAAATATTTACCTTGAATTGTAGGTACATTATTTTCTCTTTGATTTCCCCTGGTATTCATGTAACCCCCAATCATTGGACTATTCTGGTCCTCTACATTTTTTAAAAATGTTGAAAATTCTATAATTTGCTCCTGCCACGTGATCCCACAACTGATTGATATTACAGCGATGCGCGCATTGTGGTATGAAAAAAATACTTCCGTATGCATCACTTTTTATGCTCGCGTTACGTGTCTGTGTCTAACAATAATCTCTTGACAGAAACAATTTATGGAGGCGCATATAAACGACAATATACTGCAAGGCTAAGGGGAATAGAACAATGTGTAGGCTGTTCGCAGCAAAAGGGATCGTATGTCTCAAACTGCATATCACACTTCTCTTTTTTTTTCACAAAAACCGACGCATTTGTCTCCGTTTTTTAAAATCCTAATACTTTTGTGTCTTTTGTTTTTTACCAGGATTGAATGCGGTGTCTTCGTGGTATCAATCATAAAAAATTATGCTGAGAATAGGGCTGTGCCGAAGAATATAACTGCGGGTGATACAAGAAATATGCGGAAGACAATTGTACATAGTCTGTTGAATGATTGACCCAGGAGTTTGTCGTTTTTTGGCGCTATGACCAGAAATGAGTCTGCAAATGCGTCGTCGTCGTGACAACAACTAAATGAAACCTTGTCGGAATGTATCTACTTATTTTTTGATCTTTTATTTTGCACCACAGGACAAGGATACAAAAAGTGTGTTTTATTTGTGAGTGAATATTTACGTGCATGTTACAGATCAATGAAAAATAGTGTTTTTCTTTGAATCAATACATATCATGGGTCTGTGAGTATCAATAAAAAATGTGTATGTGAATATTTACGTGTCTATCACATAGCAATGATAATGGTGTTTTTCTTTGTGAATACATAGCATGGGTGTGTGAGTATCAAATACACAGCGTTGGTGTGTGAGCATCAATCAAATTGTGTGTGAGTGAATATTTACGTGGTGAGAGAACTTAAACTGAAGTAAGTGAATATTTACTCGATTATATACATTGAGTGAATATTTACTCGGTTTGACAAAAAATGTCCACTGATGAGTCAAACACATAACATGGGTGTATGAGTATCAATCAAAAATGTGTGTGTGAATATTTACGTGCATGTCACACGGTATTGAAAATTGTATTTTTTGTTTTTGTCAATACATAGCATGGGTGTGTGAGTATCAATCAAAAATGTGTTGTGAGTCAAAATTTACGAAATTCAAGAGAACTTAAACTGGAGTGAATATTTACTCGATTTGACAAAAAATGTTCACTAATGAGTTCCGTCAGTGTTTCAATGTCTAACAAAAAAAGCCGCTTACCAAGACTGAATGTATAAACTGAATACATCCTTGTTCTCACCCCCACGTTGTTCGCTGCCTAGACGAGATGACGTAATACACTTCACAATACACAATAAAACCCACACATACATTGAAGTTGCAGTGATTGTGAAGAAAAAAAAACTTTTATACTCAAAATATTCAGTTTAAAAAATCTTTAAAACTGATCATGTATGTGTCCCGTGTAAACATACATGTATCACCTGATTCACTCGCCAAAAAAAAATTCAAAAATAGAAGAAATATTTTAAAAAAAAAAGAATGATGTTATCGATTCAAATTGCTGCAGTGCATGACTTGCGATTGTGGTGCCCATATTTGTGACACCTTCCACATTTTATCTCTACAACCTCTCATTTAGATAGTATACGTTTTTTCCTAGGACGGCCAAGCTGCCGTTTCGTAATTGGAAGAATGATGACGGCTTTTAATTCATCCCAAGTTGGTTTCTCAATAGTCGGGACTCCATAGATACCTTCTGAATAATATTTTCGATAGTGCTCAACAGAAAAGTATAGCTCTATATATGAATACAGGTTCTTCTGGCTATGTTGTATAGCCGCGCAAGTATGCATATAAGGAAATCCAATGCCTTGTCAATTGAAACACGCGCAAGTCCTCTTATCCATGTCCACAATCATAGAAGGGTTTGAATGCACTTCATATATGTTTTTCTGACATTCCACAACAACCCATGTCCGACCATCCCTAATAATTTGTCCTATCGATTCTTCGCATATGGGGCACAGCACAGATGTCATTGTCAGTGATTCTGAGCGTCTATTAGATAGATGGGCCATCAATTTGCATATAATCTTGTTGATCATTAATATGATTGGCAGGTGACGATATTCACGAATCCACGCATTGAATGATTCAGCTAAATTTGAAGACATCTCGCCGTATCATTTACCTCTGAAATACATGTTGCAAAAAAATTCGGAGGGTACATCATGAAGGAAATTTTCTACCCAACCCTTATCTTCTATCTTCAACTCATCCAGCTATATATTGAATTTCTCTATTGTTGTAGCGTATGCCATACAAACGTATTTATAAACCAACTTCTCTTTGAACCGTTGTTTCGTGCCAGCTAATTTATCTTTTAGATTGTTCTTCAAGTGATTCAAGCAGAATGAATAAAAACAATTTGGAAATATTTTACGAACACCTTCAAGTATGCCGCTGTGACGATTCGATATAAAGGTCAACACCCGGTCTTGTGAAAAAAATTTGCGCAGATGCCCTATGAACCAAAACCAACTGTCGTCGTTCTCGGCATCAACGACGGCAAAGGCAACCGGGAACAACCCTGAAAAAAATGGTAGGTTTGATCGCACTACAAAAATTAGGTTAACAAAAAAAAATCACGTAAAAACCCAAAAAATAACCAAACATTGATATTAGGTTGCTAATATATTTTAAAAGAAAAAACACATTATTACAATTGTTCCCATCCTTTGCGTTTGCTGCCAACAGATATCCCTTATATCTACCCCGTAGAAACGTACCATCGAGGAAAAACATTGGCCGGCAATAATTGAAGCCCCATATTGTTGCATTAAATGTAATAAACAATCTTTGAAAATGCCCCTATTTCTTGTCGTATTCAAGAGCAATATGGCTGCCCAGATTTGTGCGCATATATGCCTCCGTATACTAACGCAACTAGTCATATGAGGCCCTGTGGTCGCTATACAGATCATCCCGTGTTTTCTCAACACCGTTCCATGCAATGTGATATGAGATCTCAATGCCATAATCATTTTTGAACGTGAGTACAACATCAATTGGTCTAGTGCCCGGTGTGTTCCGAACCAAGTCTACCAAACACGACTTCACAACACTTGAATTCATGTTCTCATTCATGTTCGTCCTGAATGCAGTATCGCACGTATGTGTATTTTTTAGTTCCCAAATATAGAAAAAACTATTCCTATCATCTACTCTCCCATGCACCTTCCACATACAACTTTTTTCTTCTTTTAGAGCGCATTCGACAGTTACTCTTTCTCTCTTGTTTTTTTTGTATTTAAAACTAAAACTTACTTGAACAACGTATTTTCTTAATTTTTCTCTGAACTCCATAGCACCACCCCTAAAGCTCTATCCTACTTTCTTTATACCACCAATCCAGTGATCAGACAACAACGGTTTTTGTGGGGGCAGACAAAATATTGGCAATAAATCTTCCTCTATGTATGCATCACCTCTGCCACCGCGCCCACGACGATGTTTAATCAACATATTGTTTCCCACGCCCTACCATCCGCTACTGCTGCCACATATCTTAATATCCACTCTAACGTAATCCAAATTCATTGTGCATGTGAGACATACCACCACTTCCAAGTCATCCTGACACGAAATCAAACACGCTTCGTGTCCAGGGATTGAATATTGTATCTCAAATGTGTCAAACTTCAAACCGTCCCATCTCGCTAACACCTTCTGTATTAAACCCTCATATGTGACATCATCATCGACTTTTACTTCCATCGAATACCCATTATACTTGAACATTAAAACCACGCGTGTGGTCATTTATCTAGTATGTTCTGTAAATACATAAATTAGAACTGTAAAAAATAATTGGAAAAAAAATTATTCCACCACAGTTTTCGTATAGACTCACGCATAATGCTATGTGTAAACGTCAACGTATGGAAAAAAAATATAAACATAAACTGAATTTATTTTGTCGCAAAGTTGATGTTTACGTGTTCTACTGCAAAAAAAAGTGTTCAATGTCATTTATGTTTATATTCACGCATTTACGTTTTAGGTTCACGCATAAATTCTATGCGTAAATGTCAACGTGTGAAACTGTTTCTGCGCAATGACCAAGTTACGTATATATTCACGCATTCGTAATATGCGTAAATGCCAATGTACGAAAACTGTTTCTGCGCAATGTCCAAGTTCCGTGTATATTCACGCATGAGTGATATGCGTAAATATCAACGTACGAAAACTGATTCTGTGTAATGGCCAAGTTACGTATATATTC
Organism: Eucommia ulmoides; assembly: GCA_016647705.1. Taxonomy (NCBI): domain Eukaryota; kingdom Viridiplantae; phylum Streptophyta; class Magnoliopsida; order Garryales; family Eucommiaceae; genus Eucommia; species Eucommia ulmoides. Next base: position 380,601 of record JAENRU010000484.1, read on the forward strand.
ACGCATAAGTGATATACGTAAATGTCAACGTACAATCTGTAAACTGGATTTATTATGTCGCATTGATGTTTACGTGTTCTACTGCAAAAAGGGTGTTCAATGTCAAAGTTGCGTGTAGATTCACGTATGAATGCTGTGTGGAAATGTCAAACGTACGAAACTAAATCTATTCAAAATACCTAATATTTGTGCTGAAAAAAATCTCAAATGTAAAAATTTGTTTCAAACTAGTAGATATCTTAAATATGCTTGTGCTATCTATTCCGTAAACGATCCCAATTGTTCGATTCTGATATATGCTCTATTCTATCGCGTCGACTACTTCGATTTCGAAATGGTCGCTCTGTTTCCCCGCATATATCCACAAAAGTATTTTAAAAATAGCTGAATCTTGAGCAATAAGCCTTTTGCACGTAAATAGTAACTGCCTAACAGGGGGCAACGAACCTTCCATAATTGAACTTCTCTATTTTTAGCTCCCGTGAAATCTGCGGGGGTATCACTGTCCTTCTCCTCTCTTGTCTAACGGTTTTGAGTTAAAAACTTTATTTGTGTGTTTGGTTGGACAAACAGCTAATATGATTGTTAATTGGGATTATTGTCTAATCTAACGCTTAAGGAAGGGTAAGAAAATAAAAATCTCTTTTTTTTATATATAAATAAAAATATAACTAAAATATAAAATATAAATTTTAAAAAATAAAATCAAATTACAAAATTATTAATTATTATAATAAACGTTTATAATCATAATTAAAATAAACGATTGTAACCATAATTGTTACAATAATATATATATATATATATATTAGAGCTTAAGCTGTAAATATATAAAAAAATGTATATATATATCTAAAATATCGATTTCACAGTTACTATTTCAAAATCAAAATCACTTTGCATACTAATTTCAATACTAAAATCGTAATTAAACCGTTAAATCGATTTCAAAATCGGTCCATTCAGTACGATTTCTCTCGGTTAGTCGTCGTGTTTTTTTTTTTTTTTTTTTTTTCAATCCCTAAATTTGACTTTGGCATCGAGAGGAATACCAAAATAAAGTCTACTTTGAGACATGAGACCATCTCAAAGCAAATTAGAACACAACAGATGAACACGTACGAGGTGTGTATGACACTAGAATGGTAGAATAGGAGGAGGATATCATTTGAGATGAGAGCGTGAGAAACGTGATTACTCGGTGTTGAGGGCGGCCCATATCCAATATATGCTAATATTATTATCCATATAAACTACTTTTCAATCCAAAAAATAAAAAATCTATTTTTCAAAAAAAAAAAAAACTCATATTTTTAACCTTTTTTTTTAAAAAAAAATTATTCTTAAAAATATATTTTTCTAAGTGCAAAACAAACGTTCCTTTTTTTTTTTTTTGTTAAAAGTAAAAAATTACTTAAAAACGTTACCAAATTATGTCTTATATTTTAGGACAAATTATACTTTTGAGCCTTTAATTTTTATGTCTTCCAATTTAAGAGGCTAGATCCGAGACAAATTATACCATGGCTTGGATCTGCAAATTTGAGCCCTTCTCTCTTTCTCTCTCTATATGTAGACACACACACATATACGGAGAGAGAGGGGGTGAGAAAAAGGAGGAGGTGGGAACAATGGAAAGATGGGGGGACGACAAGGCTTGGGCGGAGAGAGACAGGGAGATGTCAATGTCGCCGTTAAGGCCACCAGTGCAAGCGACGTCCCCAAAGAAGATGTGCATGGAAGGAAAAAAAAAGGGGGGGGGGGGGGGGGGAAGTTTTAAAAAAAATAAAAAAGTTAATAGATAAATATGTTATAAATTCAAGGAAAAACTATATTTTAACCCTATAGATATTGACATATTTCTAAATGGTCTCTTTCCGTTTGAGCGTTTTATTTTAAACTTTCTAGGTATCAGTACGTTTTTTTTTTATCCTTTTGTTAAAAATTCTGTCAAAACTAACTGAATGTTGATGGCAAATCTGTCATTTTATATTTTTTTATTTTTAAATCATTTTAATATATATATATATATTTTTTTTTTTTTTTTTTACTTCTCTCTCTCCCTCCCTCCCCGTCCCCGCGGGCCCATGTTATGAGGGTGATTCCACCCGTGAACCACCCCTTCAACAGGGGGTGTTTCACCTCCTTAACAAGGGGCCCCATGTTGCATGGGGGTGTTTCACCCCCTTCACAGGAGGTGTTTTCATAAGGAAGGAGGGAGAGAAAGTTGAGCGGGAGAAAAAGAGAGAGGGAGGAAGGAAAAGAGAGAGAGAGAGTTGAACGGGAGAGAGAGAAAGAGATTAGGAAAAACGAATCATTAAAAAATATGTAAAAAGACTATTTTGTTTCTCTATTCCGTTAGATTTGATGGATTTTTTGATAGAAAGATCATTTAAAAACATACTGATACATAGAAGGTTTAAAATGAAACGCTCAAACGAAGAGGGATTATTTAGAAATCTGTCAATACTTGGAATTTAAAATATATTTTTCCCTAAATTCAAAGAGTAAAATAGTAATAGAAGCTCCCACCCATTTTTTATTACACCAAATTAAAACGAAAGTAAAATTTCAAAATGTGTTATTTTTTCAACTACAAGAAACACCAATCCTAATTTTTAAGGGGTCAAAAGTGCAATTTATCCTTAAATTTCAAATCAAGTAGAATATAAATTAAACAAAAAATGAGGGATCTAAGTGTAATTATGAATTTTATGATGCTTATCAAGATATTTCAGAAAATTCTAATGTAAGAAACTTCCAAAATCCGACGTCAGCGATTTTATCCTTAACCTTTTCACAGATATCCATCCCGACACGTGTCGATTACCCACAGAATCAAATTGAAAAGCCCCCGGTTTTCTCCCTCTATTCCACCGGTAAACACCGCCCACAGCCGGTTGTTTCAGCCTGCATTAATTTCGCCAAATATTTTAATATTAAAATAAAATAATCCCCAATCTCCATGTATTTTTGGCTTAATCTCACCTTGTGCCCCAACATTTTGGTGTAATCTCACTTTACCCCTTTGATGTTTTAATCATTTCAATTTGGCCTTTTTAGAGTTATCTTTTTGTCTCAATTTGGTTCAATTGTCTGATTCAGATCAATTTTAGCTCTAAAATGGAGAAAAATAATGCAATAAAAAATAATAGGTTAAATTATGTTTTATCTCCCTTTCTACGTTGTTTGATTATCACTTTATTTTTCTCCACTTCATCTATATCTCCTTTAACTAAAGCGAAAAATTAAAAAAAAAATTGTTGAAATTTACGGAATATGCTCAAAAATAAATGAAATTAAATTTTTGGACGAAATCGACAAAATTATTGCTTTTTTTTAATTTAATTTTTTAAAAGTATTTATGATAAAAAAACAGATGAAAATTAAGATAAAATGACAATTTCATATATTTCATTCAAAAACTAGATGAAAAATTGAGCTTTATCAAATTTTACGCATATTTTGTCAAGTTTAATGAAAAATTGTCAATTTCTCACTTCGTTCAAAATAAAAGTAGTTAAAGTGAAGTTTTTTTAAGTTGATGCAGATAAAGTGATAATTAGACAAAATAAATGAGGTAAAAGACAATTTTATACCCTTGAAGCTTGCATGTTATTATATTTTGCCCCTCATCCCAGCAAAAAATTGACCAAAATCAATTAATTAGACCAAATTGATACGAAAAACAAACTTCAAAGCGCACATCACAATAATTGAGAATTAAGGGGTAAAAATAAAATGACCTCACACCTAAATTTTAGGGGTGCAAAGTGTGATTTATTCTATATTCTTTCGCTATAAGTAACCTCAAGAGGCATGAGCCATTCATTTTCTTCCAAGCTTCTATGATTTATCCTATGTTCTTCCTCTATAAATAATCTCATGACCCATTTATTTTCTTCCACCCTTCTATGATCAAACTCCCATTTTTCTGATTCCTCTTTTTATTGTTTGGCAAATTGGGTATTTAAGAAATTTCAATATGCATTTTTATATATTTTTTAAAAAATAATTTTTTTATTGGTATTCTCTGTTTGGCCAAGTGGGTTTTAATTGTTGAAGAAATTCGATTTTTTTTTTTATTAAAAAGAAAAAAATTGTTATTTCCTGTTTGGCAAAGTGGGTATTGGAGAAAATTGAGTATTTAAAAAACCCTTTTTGTTTTTCACTATTTTGTTATTCCCTGTTTGGCATAGTGGGTATTGGAGAAACTTGAGTTTTGAAAAAACCCTTTTTGATTTTCATTCTTTTGTTATTCCCTGTTTGGCAAAGTGGGTATTGGAGAAATTTGAGTATTTAAAAAACCCTTTTTGTGTTTCATTCTTTTGTTATTCTCTGTTTGGCAAAGTGGGTATTGAAGAAATTCAAGAATATATATATATATATAGAGAGAGAGAGAGAGATGTGCTTGAGGTATTTGCAGGAGGAGGTGAAAGAGAAGGGTAGAAATTGTGATTCAAAAATCAATTCTTCAACAAGAGAGAATTCATCTTGTTCCAAGAAATCAAGGTGGCGATTGGCTGATTCTTCTGCTTTTGAATCTGATGGGGGGAAGATAGAGAAATTAAAGCAGGCTGAAGAGTCTCTCAGGATAGTTATGTTCTTGAGCTGTTGGGCTCCAAATTGATTTTTTTTTTTTTTTTGTAGTATTTTGCTTGTGTTTGTAAATATATAAATGTGTATATTTGTTATGACTTAGAGCAATTCCAAGTAAATAATGGGGTAATTATCATTTTGACTAATTAAATTAAAAATATTAGGTCTCGTTTGGTTGCTATTTTCATTCCTTGAGAATTTGAAGAACAAAAAAATGTTGATTCTTGTTCATTTCCATAAAACTATTATCACTACCACCCTTGTTGGCCACCACAATCCCCCGGCGAGCCTCGCCACGGTAGCCACCACCATGATACCGGTCACCATTACCTCGCCAACCACTATACATTTGAAAAAAAAATATCACAACTAAACGTGTTTTTTGTTTTTGTTCTCATAAATTAAAATAAATAATTTTAGGAAAATAGTCGTTTATGAACTTGTTTCTATTCCCGAAATACTCGAGAGATGAAACATAATTCGTATTACAGTTTATTAAAAGTAGAAACAAAAAAGAGGAAACAAGAAACTAAACGCCACCTTGAGCTTCAACCAAAGAGCCCATAATGAGTCATTTTACCCAATGACCGTGTCAAAAGCCATTTTCTACTTAAGGTGAAGAGGTTAACTCAAAATTTGATCACAGAAGCCCTCTTGATTGAGCTCGAAGTCAGAAACAGGGCGAGGAACTAGAGTTGAGAGAGTAGGAGCGTCGGTCTCAGGTTACATCAAGGTCTCTACCTGTCTCAATGTATGTCAGGCCTGAGAGGGGCTCACATGCTAGAGCAATCCAAGCTAGTCGAGATCTCACCAATTTGATTATTCAATATCAATGTTATTTATTCTAATCTACTAGGTCAAGTTTGCTTAATCAAAATTAAAATATTAATAGCTAATTCATTTGACTAGTATGGTTAGGTTGGAATACAACTCTAAATTTTTATTAGGAAAAACATTGTTCATGAGGCAAAATAGTATTTTACTAATGAAAAATATCTATTTGGGCGGAGTGGTTGTTATGAGTTAACCATTAGATTTATTAATTTGAAGAAATTAAGGGGCAAAACTCTCAAATTATATTTTTAATTTGGTGTGTTTATGTGGGTCATGTTAGTTGTTAAATTGTACATGTGGTTCCCAAATTTTAGACTGGTTTTAATCTCGAAAAATTAAAAACGTTGTTAGCGATTTTTTATGGAAAATAAATTGAGCTCAGTAATGACTTTTTAATGGGATGTTTTGTCATTTTATCATTCTACTAAATATTAAATATTTTTATCATTCTGTCTCAGGTATTATGAAGTTGGCAAAAGATGTTCGTAGTATTGGTCGTAATGATAGGCTTAAACCTAAAATGTAACCATGGGACTTATCTCTAAATTACAAGATAAATGTTAACAAAAATAACACAAAAATATCACAAACGTATAAAATACAATTCAGTTAAATTAGACAGGATGGGTTGGTGGCGTTTCATTAGTGTTTCTTTTTTTCTCTCTCTACTTCTTATAAATTGGAATGAGATAGAATAAGAATTCTGTTTTTGTTTTAGAATATTTCGAAAATAGAAATATATTTAATAACAACCATTGTCCTGAAATTGTTTCTTTTAATTTATGACAACAAAAACAAGAAACACTTTTAATTACAATTTTTTTTTTCTTGGAACAGAAACAAGAAACACGTTGGGTTGTAATATTTTTTTTTAAATGTACAATGGTAGGTGGGTGGCGGCGGCGACTAAGGATGGTCGTGGAAATAATTTTGTGAGAGTAAATAAAAATTAATATTTTTTAAATCCTTAAAAAACTTCAAAAATTAGTCTTTTATTATTTATAAAATTTAATAAAAAAAAAAAACGTATTTACCAAACGTGTTTAGAGTTGAACGTGTAACAAGAAATAGTAAACAAACGGGAGGGGTTGTTTCCCAATTCACAATCAAACAACATCCATATCTGTAGTCTCCCACTATCCACCACAAAAACAATATAAGCCTTACCCACAACCCTAAACCCTATTTCCTCTCTCTCCTCCAGCCATTCAAACCATTCTTCACTGTAGAGAGAGAGTATGAATATACTCAACACTAGTAAACAATATTACACTTTCAACCCCCAATTTTTATCCCCCATTTCTAAATCCAATCTCCCAGTCAATACCCAAATTAATTTCACCAAAAAATGGAGTCGATTTGGAGTGAGAGCAAGTGGAGGAGGAGAGAGAAAGGAGGAGAGAGAGAGGAGGAGTTTCTTGAGCTTAGAAGAAGCCGGACTTGTTGAAATCTCCGGCCTCGGCACTCACGAGCGATTCCTTTGCAGATTGACGGTATTGACCCCCTATCTTTTCTTTCCTTTCATTAAAGCCCAAATATAATTTAATATTGGATGAAATCTCATTTATCCCGTTTGGCTGCGTTTGGTACGCTGGAATAGAATGACAATATAATTGGAATTAATATGATAATGGAATGAAATAAAATGGTCATTATCATTCTTATGTTTGGTAACGAAAGAGATTACATGTGATATTAGAATGACATAAAAGGTAAAATAGTAATTTAATTGAATTTTTAAATTGTATAATGGTTAAATTAGTGAAATTTCTTCCAATTCAAATACTTGTTTAGTATTAGATCTCATTTTTTGACCGATTATTGGTTAAAAACTAATCTGATGTAATTAGGATTATCCAATACCAAGTTTATCTTGCTATTGGTTAATTTCATACTTTGTGGGATCGGAGAATCCTTAGTAATAGGAATGAGATTAAATCTCATCTTGAATATCGCGTACCAAACGACACCTTTATATTTTGTTCTAGTTTTTTTTTAACTCCTTTTGACTAAAGGAAGAAAATTCTCATTTTATTCAAAAGAAAATAAATTAATTTAATTTCTTTTAAAGATAACAAACGAGAAAAAGTAATATTTTCTCTCTTTTATTCATCACTCTAATTCAATTCTTTTTTTATATAAAGATAAAATAAAATAAAAAATAAATAAAGAGTAGTTTTATCCATCTGTATAAAATTTAGATGGAAAAATTGATTTACCATTTTTAGCATATTTTGAAAAAAACATTTTATTACATTATAATAAAATATAACTTAATACCAAAAATAAATTGTAATGGTAATTGATGATTATTCTGTAACAATATAGATTTATAATATCATTCCACTGTTACAGTCGTTTCTTATTGTACACAAATGTAACATGCAATTTAAATTTTACGTTGATTCGTAATTTATTTATTTTAATTTTGATACTGTTACACCTGAAGATTAAATGTTGAAAGTATAATCAATTATATATGGAATAATATTAATGGTTATAACATTAAAATTCAACGGTATAATAGTCATTAGGACTAGCTCTAAGGTTGTAAAAAATAGTTAGGTTTGAAAATGGATAAACGATATCTATTGAGAGTGGGAGCCAATAGCGGAGCTATACAAGCCCCGGGGAATCAAGGACCCCCTAAATTATTTTTTGCCCATATATTTTAATAAAAAAATTAATTAGTCGCCCAATCAATTTTTTTGATCCGTCGCCAATCTTCCTTTTAAATAATTTGAAAAAAAAAAAAAGAGCAAGAAAATTATTTTACTTTATGAATAAAATGCTAGTTTTTTTTCCTTCAGTCCATAGTGGAATGGGGTGATGTGTGTAAAGTAGAGGGCTTAAAATGAAACAAAATTAAAATTAAAGGGTAAAAGTAAGTAACCTTGTAAGACATTTTTTTTAAGGTTAGGTGTGTCCGGGTCAGTTTATACGCACTTCGACTAATCACCTATCTGAACGATCTTAAGGACACACTCTCCCACATCGGTCTAATGCATTCAGTATTAAATTCAAGACTTTAATTCTTGTAGTATTTTCCATGAGAGCCCAACTCTGATTGACAAGGAAATTGAGCACCTTCTTTTGCCAGTCAGACTAACACCTCCTGGGTTATAGATGATATTTACTGATACTAATTAATGTATAATGTATTTATACATTATCTTAAGGGAAAAGTATAATTTGGACCCTCTAACTATTGACACATTTCTAAGTGGTCCCTCTAAGTTTAAACGTTTTATTTCAAATCTTCTACGTATCATAATGTTTCAAATTGGTCATTCCGTTAGAAAATCAGTTAAAACTAACGGAATTTAGGGGCAAAATGGTTTTTTCACGTTTTTTTAATTTTTTAATCATTTTTAATTTATTTTTATTTTTTTATCTCTCTCTCTTCCTCCCCTTCCTCTCTCTCCCGCCATCTCCCTCTCCCTCCTTCCCTCTCCCCGCCACCTCCCTCTCCCTCCCCTTCCCTTCCCCTCTCTCCCTCCCCCCCCACCCCCCCCCCCCTACAACACCCCACCCCCTGTTGCAGGGGGTGCAACCACCCCCTGCAACAGGGGGTGGTTGCACCCCCTGCAACAGGGGGTGGGGTGTTGTAGGGGGGGGGGGTGGGGTGGGAGGGAGAGAGGGGAAGGGGAGGAAGAGGGAGAGGGAGAGGGAAGGAGGGAGAGAAAGAGGAAGGGGAGGAAGAGAGAGAGATATACAAAAAAATAAAAATTTAATTAAAAATGATTAAAAAATTTAAAAAACGTGAAAAGACCATTTTGCCCCTGAGATTCTGTTAGTTTTAACGGAATCTCTAACGGAGGGATCATTTTGAAATGTTATGATATATAGAGGGTTTAAAATGAAACGTTTAAATTTAGAGGGACCACTTAAAAATGTGTCAATAGTTAGAGGGTCTAAATTGTACTTTTTTCTTATCTTAATGACACACACCCTCACATCGGCCTGATGTATTCATGATATAAATTCAAAATTCAAGATTTTATTTCCCATGAGATTCAAACCCTGATTGATAAGGAAATGAACACCTCCCATTGCCAATCGGATTAACATGTCGTGCGTTACATATGTAATTTATTGATAGTAATTAATGTATAATGTATTTATATATTATAAAATGCAGATATCATCCCTAAATCTATTGAGAGTGATCTCAGAGCAAGAAGGGTGTTCAATTGAGGAGCTAAATGCAGGGAGAGTGTGTGATTGGTTTTTGAAGGATAAGCTAAAGAGAGAGCAAGATGTTGGTTCAGCTGTTCTTCAATGGGATGATGATTCTGATTTCCAATTTTAACCCTCCCTATTTTTTCACAACATTAATTTCCTCTTTAAATAAAATGTTTTTTTTTTTATTCAGCTTTCGCAGTGAATTCGGTTTGCAGCTAAAATTACTTAATTACACATAGGACTAAATTAGAAAGAAATGGAATATGTCCCTGACCCGAACTTTTTACATATCTCATTTCAATTGAATAATTTTCCGCAATTCAGTTATTAAAGTTAAAAAACCAATGAAATTATCTATATTTCACTTGGAAAAATAAGAAAGAATTAGCAATTATAATTCAATTCCTGTGATTCGACACTCTATTCTAACGCTATACTACCCAGTTTGCGTAAGATCGAGAATTACGTATTTGAGCAATCAAGGTCGCCGGAGCAAGGAGAGGGGTGGGGAGTGGAGGAAACGGTTGAGGAGAGGGGGAGTGGAAGAGATGAATCAATTAGGTGGAGAGTTTGAAAAAATATATTTTGACTCCTAAAGTTTTGAACGAAAAAAATTCAAATAGATCCCATTAAATTAGTTGGATAAAAATAACGAAACTACCCTTATTTTGAAGTTAAATAACGAAAATAATTTCAGTTCTGTTAAAATTTTAACTTTTATACTTAAGTCTTAAGTATAAGGGGTATAAGTGGTGACAAAAATACTAAAAAAAAATGTAAAGTAAAATTCGGTATAAACCCCATCATTGCAAAGTATGATTGACCCTAAAAAAATGCATAATTTCATACCTAATTTCTTTGACATCATGTTTATTTATACCCATATTATAATTCTCATTTCAATAATTATGAATTTGTTTACACTTATCTTTCTTTAAAAATATTATTATTGAATTGAATACTCATGCCACAAAGTAAATGCCTTTTCAATAATTAAAGCATCCACTAACCAAACACAAGAAAATTAATCATAATTCATTAAACATATAGTGATTTTTAGAGGGCACTATAATCAAGGAAAAATTATATTTTTATCGTTAAAGTATATAGTGAGTGTCGACATAGATTATGATATTTGTCAACATAGATGATGAAAAATAGGTCGTGTTTAGCATATGACCTTCTAATGATGATATTTTTCTTATTTCATCACTTTACTAAATCAAAGACGTTTTTTTTCAATAATGATTCAGACTATATCTCTCTCATTTTACAGGCGAATTATTGTGAAAAAAATAGTAGGAGAAAATCTTTTATCTAATGTGCAATTTGACAAATCTCGTTGTCTACGTAGACATCTATCCTATACTCTAGGGACCAAAGTATAATTGTCTCTTTAAGCTATTTAAAATTGATTTTTTTTTTATAAATTTATAAATGGGATAATTGATCATAATCTAATCTATGACTTATTTTATTTTTAATTTTAAGTTAAGTACAAATCTTTTGATTATGTTTTTTTTTTCGAGTTTTAGTCTCATAGTTAATGCTTCCTTATATCTCGAATCAAATGGTTCCAATTAAGGTTTACATCGTCATCGTCCAACACTACCCCGTAATTTAAGTAATTAAATGAATTTCAATAAATAAATTATAATTTAAAAGTATTAATCTCCAACAAATCATTTTACTTATTACAACATGTAAAAGCATATTGGGTTTTTGACATTTTGTACACTTGATGTTCTATCAAAATCTTTCTTTGGTCCTCGTGGTTTCAATTTAAGCACATGACACCTTAAAGCTTCCTAATAATCCCATTACAGTCCAAGCCACATTATCCTCGATACAATTTTGGATATAAAATAATTATTTCCCGCACATGTGACCATTTTTATGGGATTCTATGGGCATTTTCAACTTTTTCCCTTCCCACCTTCCATTTGCCTTTTTGCTCAAATACTGCGAAGTAAAAAATATAGATATAATTTATCAGCTACCTAGCCTGATACACCTCCCCGAACCCACTGATGCCTTGTCAATACGCGAGTGAGACAAGTTAATATATATATTCTTATCTGATACGATCTTCTCTTATTCTTTCTCATATTCCCTAGATCGATTGGATTCATGTTCGAGTCCAGGTCAATTCACCATCGATCTTCCACCCACTTTTTATAGAAATACATCATTCTTGATTGATGCACATAATACGGGCAAACAAACACAAACACACGCGTGCAGCACACGAAAACACATGAATAGAGAATATAGAAATGACCTTAAGATCCTATTAAAAATAGCTGAGTACACGGCTGGTGACAGTTTGCCATCCAAAATTGTAATAGAACTATAGATTTGGGCTGAAGTGGAAACATTACGAAACTTCAGGGTATCATACGTTCAAATTAAAACTTAGGGACTAAATAGAAATAATACCCAAATTTAGGGGTACAAAATTTCAAAACTTCAAAATATATTAAAAAATTTTAATAAAAAATTTTATTCTATAAAATCATAATTTTATAGGATTCTATAACAGTAATTTTTTAACACATAACATATTTTTTAAAAAATAATTTTTTTGAGTGGTGCCGCACTCAAAGTCAACCACTTGCGTCAACGATGTAGGAAAATAGGCACCGAACGCGGATTTGAAACCAAACTAGTCAATTCAGTTTATTCTTCACCTTGAGATCCGACCTGTCTCCCTCTGTAGTAGTTGAACAACTATGTGCCGGTCGCCGGCGAATTCTTCCCGATCGTCTAGAAACAGCTGAGGTGTAGATTTGATTGGTTGCGCGTAGTTTCCGGTGGAGGTATAAAAATAATATATGGCCGTTGCTGAACAGAAATTGCCGTCTGACGGGGGAAGAGTTTGGGGTTTATTCAAGCTACCGTTTCGTAGCTCAGGGAATTCGAATCCAATGGCGTCGCCTTACCAGAACAATCAACAACATGCACAGAGTAATTCACAGGTCGAAGGATCGAATGCTGTTCAGAGCAATTCTTCGGGCTCGGTGTCGTCTGTAGCCAGATCTCTGCTTCCTACGCGTCGTCGTCTGAAGCTTGATCCGGCTAATAAGCTCTATTTTCCATGTACGCATTCTTCGTCTTCGGTTGGCACTCTTCTTAACTTGTTGATTTGATTCTTACTTCTGTGTTTGAGTATGTGCCTGCGTAAGATCTGTGTCAGCTAAAATATTTTGATGTTCGTGTCTTTAGAACACCGGGAGCTCATAATTGAGTTTATCATTATTATTATTAATTAGAATTCCGTGAATTGGGGAGTCTATTTGATGTTTGATCAAATTTTCGAACGATACTGTTAGGAGTTAGGAAATGGTAGTAATTGGTAAACCTGATCTAATATCAACCTCTTCTAATAAATTGATTACTGGCATGTGAAGAAATTGGAGCACTCCAGGTAATTGCATATTCGTGAAAATTTCGAGTTGGGTATAGTTTCGGTCCGGGTAATATTTTTGTTTGAGGGGAGTAATTAAGGAGTTGATCTAAAGTTAGAACAGCTTAAGGGTTCTAGCAAATGAAAAGAAGAGAATTTTGATCCACTGTTTGAAGTGGCTGTTCTTAGTGATTTTATATTTTCTTGTTTCTTTCACATATTTCCATCGTCCCTATCTTCTTTTGAAATGCAAGTGATGTTCATTTTTCTCCCGAAAATTTTAGAGCATGTTTTTCCTTCTTTAGTTTTGAGTACTAGATTCAGTTTACTAGTGCTATTGAGTATTGACTATTGGGGATGGCTTTAGTGCACCTGTAAGGTTAACTTCATAGCTACTTGGATGTCATAGTTTCAAACCACATTCAAACGATAGAAGCAAACTCCTTATTTATGAGGATGAGGTTTCAAACATCTAATCCTCCCTAAACTCTGAAATGCGAGAGTTACACTCACTAGATTGCCTCTACATATGTGTTAGGAGTGTGTAGATGAGGGGTACCATAATATAAAGAAAGTTGGTGGTGGAATGAGGATGTTCAAAAATAGTTCGGGACAAGAAATATCTTATAAGGAGTGGCCAAAGTGTAAGAGTAGTGAAAGCATGGAGAAGTACAAATGAGCAAAAAGAAGGCAAGACAAGTCATTAAGCTATCCAAGTTTAGGGATGACAATGATTTGTATCAAAAGCTAGATACAAAGGATGTTGAGTGGGATATATACAAACTTACGTCTTTAAAAGACGTGAAAGAAAATTAGCGCTATATAAAGTGTTAGATGTATGAAAGATGTTGACCGAAAGGTTTAGTGAAGGATGAAAAGATTATGGAACGATGGAGAAATTATTTTTATAGTTTATTTCATGAGAAAAGTGTGGGGGACTCTAGTTTAGAACTACCTAGTTTGCTTCCCGGTAAGATTTATCGATTTAATAGGTGAATTACGCTTCAGAAGTTAAAATAGCACTAAGAAAAATGAGTAATGGAAAAATAATAGGGTTAGATCCTTAGAGTTTTGAAAGAGCTTGGAATAGATTGGTTGATTGGGCTTTTCAATAATATATCGTGGAATAAGAGAATGCTAGATGACTGGAGGAGAATTATTTTGGTGCGTATTTACTAAAATAAGAGAGATGTTCAAAGTTGTACGAATTATGAGGGCATAAAGCTTATGACAATGAAACTTTGGGAGAGAGTGATATAATAGAGTAAGTCATGAAATGAGCTTATAAGAGAACCAATTTGGTTCTATGCTCAACTAATCAACCATTTAAGTAATATATTTACTTACCAAGAGAAGTATTGTGGTGGGTTTTAGAAAAGAAGCAAATATCCAATGCTTATATTGTGGTGATTAAGGACATGTACAAAGGTATAGTCACTAGTGTCAAACAATAGGAGGTAATATTTTTGCCTTTCCAAGTATAGGCTTACTCTTTATTGTTTATTTCAAGGATCTCTTTTAAGTCCTTACTCTTTATTCTAGTGATGGATGAACTCACCAAGTTGCAAAGTTAGAGAGAAGTTGTAGAGTCCAACAGTTTAAAGATTGTTAGAAGTAAGACAAAATACATTGATTGCAATTTTAGTAATGTTTGGAGACATGATGATTTGGTAAAAGTTAGAGGTCAAGAATTCCGTAAGTTCGATTGTTTTAGATATTTAGGTTTTATGATCCAAGGCAATGACGAAATTAAGGAGGATATTTCTCATAGAGTTTAGGCAGGATGATTAAAATGGAGAATCGCATTCGAGGTGATATGTGATCGTAGGATACTGTTGAAGTTGAAAGAGAAATTCTATAAGACTGCGATAGACTAGTAATTCTACATGGGTTCATGGACGCTAAACAAGAAATATGTTCAAAAGACTAGAAGACGAGAAATGATAAAATTACAAATGGCGTTATTCTAGAGAAGTTTATAATAACACCCATTGAGCAGAAGATGAGAGAAAATCACTTACGATGGGTAGGGCATGTGTATAGAAGAACCATAGAGATACCAATGAGAAAATGTGATTTTAATACAAGTGGGGGGTGCTACAAGAGGGAGAGTTGGGCCTATAGAAACTTGTGAGACAATTAGAAAGGATTTAAGGGCCTTGAACTTGACTAAGACTAAGGGGATGACATTGGAATGATCCTCTTGTTTCCTTAAGCAGGTTTTCTATACTTGTGTATGCATTGTGACATAAAGGAAGCTACATTTTACAGGAAATGAAAAAATGTCACGTGGTGGAGATTCTAGATTTTTTAAGCTAAAGTATAGTCCTTGTGGATGCTTCTGCTTCTTTCTTATTCAACCATGTAGAATGGCAGTTTTTTGCTTCTCCATTTAGGTTCTGTACTTTGAGTCAAAACAACTATAAAATTGCTTGCAGGAGCCATGATGAGCATTCCATTCTTTTATGTGCAAGGTATTGTGTGAAATTCTCTTTTTTATGAAAATTGAATAGCTCGATTCCTTCAGAGCTTTACCTTGCGAATTTAGATATGATGACTTCGAATGTCAGTTCTCAGTTTTTTGGTCTGCTGATCAATGCCTCACTTTTGATCTCATTCCCCATGTATGCACATTTTGTTTGTGCGAAGCAACAACTGTAACTTTCAATTTTATCCTCTTCCTTTCTTGCTTGCTTAGATGGTCTAGTTATTGGGGCTTGGGGTTTGACTTTGAGGTTACCATGTGCGTCTGCTGCGCACATGTGTGTGTGAGAGAGAGAGAGAGAGCATTGCATTCCCAGTCCATGAAGGCTCACTCCATTGCGAGGTCTGGAGAGGGTAAAATGTACGTAGCTTTACTCCTATATACAGAGAGACTGTTTTTAAGATTTGAACCTAAGACCTTTAGGTCACAATGGAGCAACCTTATCATTTTATCCAAGGCTCACCCCCATTTATATGAACTATTATTTATTTGTACTGTTTTCATCGTTCCTCATCAGTGTCTTGTTTTGCTTTTTACTTCTTCTAGATGAACCCGGTAAGCAAGTCCGAAGTGCTATCAGGATTAAAAACACAAGCAAGTCTCATGTAGCTTTCAAGGTGTGGCTGAAAATCTCTTTCTTTTTCTTCTATCGTGTTCTGTTTCTTCACCTATGCTACTAAATTTGTGACAGATGTGTTCGTTTTCTTTCTCGCCTTTTTGTTTAGATGTTATAGGCTTGTATGTGATCTTACTTCTGTTGATTAATATTGTATGTTTGTGATGCCTTAGTTTCAAACTACTGCACCCAAGAGCTGCTTTATGCGTCCTCCCGGAGCGATACTTTCTCCTGGCGAGAGTCTCATAGCTACTGGTAATGACTTTTATGATCTCTTAAGGCATGTTTCGCTGTCTAAGTTATCTTATTTTTGATGAATTGATTTGTATGTTTCTCCTTCACCTATAATTTAATCAATTTTTTTATATTGTTTGTTTATACAATTGTTCTAGTTTTGTGAAACTTTTAAGCTACTCATATGTTGAATCCCACATTGCTTGTGTTACCTGATCCTAAACTATACATGGAGCCTAGAGCAATCCTCCTCTTTCAAGGCGTCTTTTGAGAGTGAGTTAAGCCCATTGAATTTATACATGGTATCAGAGTCAGGCCTCTTATTTGATGTTAAGCGTGTTGAATCCCACATCAATGTCGGGCCCCCCAATATCCTTTCGTAGTGATTTGGGAAAAAGTCCACCTTGCGCATGAGGAGGTGTGTTAAATTCTACATCGATGTTGGGCCCTTCCCCTGATATTTGTCTGCAGTAGTTTGAAAAAAAATCTACCTTACGCGTGAGGGGGCGTGTTAAATTCCACATCGCTTGTGTTACCTGATCCTGAGCTATACATGGAGTCTAGAGCAATCTTGCTCTTTCAAGGCGTCTTTTGAGAGTGAGTTAGGCCCATTGAATTTCTACAACATACTTCATTACACAAGAAAATTACATGTTGAGTAGAATTAAAAATTGTTTGCTAGCTTATTTAAGCGTGTTCAATTCTTACAACCGAACATTAAATTATAAGAATTCATAAATTGACTAATTAAAAAATGTTGAATCCCACATCGCTTGTGTTACCCGAGCCTAAGCTATATATAATGTCTACGGCAATCCTTCTCTTACAAGGCGTCTTGTGGGAGTGAGTTATGCTCATTGAGTTTTTTCATGATATCAGAATTAGACCTCTTCTCAGATGTTGGGGCCCCCAACATCCGTTCACAGTGGTTTGACAAAGTCCACCCATGTGCTTGAGGGGGCATGTTGAATCCCACATCAATGTTGGTCCTGTCGATATCTATCTGTAATAGTTTATCAAAGTCCATCATGCGCGTGAGGAGGCTTGTTGAATCCCACATCAATGTTGGGCCCCTCGATATCCGTTTACAGTAGTTTGGCAAAGTCTACCCAATGTGTGAGAGGTCGTGTTGAATCGCACATCGCTTTTGTTACCTGATCCTAAGCTATATGTAAAATCCAAGGCAATTCTCGTCTTACAAGGGGTCTTTTGAGAGTGAGTTAGGCAATTGAATTTCTTCAGAAAATATCGTAATTTGTGAACTGAAGGACAACCAAACAGACCCTTAATTTTCAATCAGAATATGGTTTTGCATGAATTTATAAACTATAGTGATGATGGAAACCGTTGTTTATGAGTTTCCTTCCTTTGCTTCTTCTCGAATTATTATTATTATTATTATTTTTTTTTTTTTTTCTTTTTTTTTTTTTTTTCCCCTTTTGGGATTGTCTAGTATTCAAGTTTGTGGAGCATCCAGAGAACAATGAAAAACCAATGGATCAGAAGAGCAAGGTGAAGTTCAAAATAATGAGTCTGAAGGTGAAAGGACCAATGGATTATGTACCTGAACTGGTATGTAACTACTAGCCGATTTTCATTGCCCTGCCTATCTTTTAATTTCATAGTTTGGCTGCCTACATTATGTGAATATTATGCTCTCAATCTTATTCTATCACTATGGGTTTTTCGAAACAATAATAGTTTCATTCCAATATGTTGGGATTATTCACTATGGGTTTTTCGAAACAATAATAGTTTCATTCCAATATGTTGGGATTATTCCACATCGAATGTGGAAGGGGTTGGTGGTCAAGTTATAAATGTGAAGGAAGAGCTCACCTCATAAGCAAGTTTAGTTTTTGAAGTTGAGAGGGGCCCAAGACCACCTTACACTAGCATCAGAGCCTAGGTTACATCATCTCTGGCCCAGTAGCCACGAAGGGAGATGGTTAGCCGATCCAAAGGCCTGATGTGTGAGGGAGAAATTGTAGGGTTTATCCCACATTGGATGTGGAAGGGACTGATAATCAAGTTATAAATGTGAGGGAAAATTTTCCTCATATGCTCACTTTTAGGGTTGAGAGAGACCCAATACTACCCTATATAATCATAGGTTGTTGTCATAAGTTTGAAATAATATTAGACTCCGTTTGGGTGAATGGATTCGAAACCGAGGGATTTAGGGCCCGTTTGGTTGCGCTTCAATTTGGAAATTGTCCTATTTTTCAATTAAGCTATGTATGAACTTGTTACAGTTTAACGTTTGGTAGTAAGAATAAAAAACACTTAAAAAGTAACTAGTTAACCATTTTAGTTCTAATTCAAATACTATTTTCTCGTGTAATTGGATTAAAATATAGCTTAATATTTGAACTAAATTAAAACAACTGTATGTTTCTTTGAGCTATCAAACAATAAGTAAATTTGATTAAAGCATAGGTAAATGGAGAATTATACAAATCAATTCATTAAATATAAGATAATTCATAAGATGGGATAATTTAGGCTACCAAACGGGCCCTTGAGGATTTCTATTGCAAGATAAATATTGGTCATAAAGGCCCCGTTTGATTATTGCTTCCATTCCCTGACTTCTATTCTGTTCACTAAATTTTGTGACTAATGTATAGAAACGCATTTGGTAAAACATGTTTTTGTTCCCAAAATTCAGGGAGTATTTCATGATTTTTTTAAGAATTTGAGAAACAAAAAAAATGTTGGTTCCTATTCACTCTCACAAAACTATTCCCACCACCACTCCGCCGGCTACTACCACGACGCTTGCTACTATACATTTAAAGGAAAAAAAAAAAAAACAATTGTCGCAACCAACCATGTTTCTTGTTTCTATTCTCATAAATTAGAAGAAACAATTTCAGGAAATGGTCATTACCAAACATCTTTCTATTCCCGGAATACTCTAGAACGGAAACAAAATTCCTGTCCCAATTTATTGGATGTAGAAATAGAAAAGCAGAAACACTAACCAAACGCCACCTAAACCTACAACATTTCCTAAATTACTGTTTTAAAAATAGTTCAATTTGGGAATTGAAGGACAACCAAACGGGCCCTTAATTTATATAGGTTTGAAGTGGTTCTTCGATGCATATTTTGCATTTTTTGATGAGCATTTTTTTTTCTTCATATTATGCATTTTTTTTGCCTTTTTGATTAATTCTTTTCTTTGTTTTTTTTTTTTGGAACAGTTTGATGAGCAAAAGGATCAGGTAGCTGTTGAGCAGATTCTGAGGGTTGTTTTCCTAGATATCGAACGCCCTACTCCTGTAAGTCAATTTTTGTATTTTGATGTGTTACTACTATATATACCCTTTCTTCTTCTGCAGACAATTTTTTTGCTCTTTAATTTTGATTTTTTAGGCGCCGTTTGTCAAGGTTTTTATGTACTTTTTAAAACTCAAAAAGTTAATTCGACAAAAAATAACTTTTACTTGAACCCAAAAGTAAAAAACTCGAAGTGTTTGATAGTGTAGGGAGCATATCCTAATGTTATCCTTGTAAAAATCGAAGACTTCTTTTTTTTTTTTTTTTAAAAATGCTACTTAAAATCAGCTTTTTAATTTTGTTGATTTTTCAAAAGTATTTTTTTATATGCAAACAAACGCTACTTTTAAAAGTAAAAATAAAATTTTAGTTTAGTTTAATCTCAACTAGTTAAGTCCATATATTAATATCAACTATACGTTGAATTTGTATTTGATTTTATTGTTAAAATCAACTAAAATATTGGTAAGGATTAAAAAGTAAGTTGCTCACGACTAAAAATAAAAAAATAAATTGCTCTAAAAACATGGGGGTAAAAAAGGAAAAAACCGAAGATGGAGAAACTATATAATAAGAAAAAAGCAATTAAAAAAGCATTACCAAACGGTGCCTTAATTTTTTATGAGATGCATATTTGTTGTTGAAAACTGTGGAACTTTTTTATAGAATGCTAAGCTCTTAGATTGTGTATTTTGATATTTCAAGGCCCTTGAAAAATTGAAGCGTCAATTGGCCGAGGCTGAGGCTGCGCTCGAGGCTCGCAAGAAACCTTTGGAAGATGCCGGTCCAAAGATTATCGGTGAAGGACTTGTGATAGACGAATGGGTAAGCCATTAATTCTCCCCCTCCACCCCCCACCCCCACCCCCACCCCCCCAAAAAAATAAAATAAAATAATACACTAACCAAACGCCACCTCAAAACTTTTTAAGTTTCGAATTGTCAATTTATTTTTCTAACCTTTTGTTTTTTGAACTCTATTTCGCTTTTTTTAGAAAGAACGAAGAGAAAGATACTTGGCTCGCCAACAAGTTGAAGGGGTAGATTCGGTATAAGTAAGAATCTCACAGTTTTTTTTTTTCTTTCTTTTTTTGTGGTGAAAATTTGTGTACTATTTTTCAAATTTATCGGCGGATAATATCATTTTTCTACCCCTCATCTTTTCGGTGTTTGTAGTATGAAGAAAAACCGTGTTCCCATGAAGATGAAGAACTCATCTTCCTTGTAAAAAAATGGAAATTGTGAGTTTTTTTTTTTTTTTTTGGCATATGCTTTTGCTACCCTAATGTAGATAAAACCATAAATTTGTTTCCTCCCTAAAGAAAATGGGGTGGAGTTTATATTTTGAGTATTTTTGTGTGTATCTTCACTTTGAAAAACTCTGGTGGAAAGGTTATACCAGTTTTTTCAGTATTCTTATTATTAAGATTATGTCAGATGTTTTTTTTAAACACGGTTGTGATGCATTTTGCAGTACACATGTCATTTTTTTTTGGTTAGTATTTCTATTTTTTTTTATTTCTACTTTCAATAAACTGGGATAAGATGGGATGAGAATTTTGTTTCCGTTCTGGAGTATTTTGAAAATAGAAACATGGTTGGTGATGACCGTTATCCTGAAATTGTTTCTTTTAATTTATGGGAACATTTGTTTTTTTGTTCTTTAAAGTATGGTGGCTGGCAGAGTGATTGTGATCAGGGGATGGTGGTGGTTGACAAGATGATATTGGGCATAGTTTTGTGGGAGTGAATAAAATTTGACATTTTTTTTTGTTTCTTAGATGTTTAAGAAATTTAGAAAATAATCTCAATTTAATTTCAAAATTTTGAGAACAGATTTATGTTTATGAAATGCTTTTCTGTATATTAATTCTAAAATTTTGGGTGAGAGAAGAAGAATCAGGGACAAAAAGAGTAACCAAATGGAGCCCAACTGACTTGGTAAAACATGGCCTAATTGACTCTTGATAGATTGTTATTGTTGTGAGATTTTTCATTCTATAGAGGTTCCTAAACAAGATTGAGCTAGTGTTTGGATGTTCCCAATTGAACCCCCAAAGTGAACGTATAGAAATTTTGAGATTTTTGCAAGCATTTATCTTTTACGTCTAATTATGATTCTTCAATGTTGCGCAACCAAACACTACCTTAGTATTTGATCGTATTTGTTCCCAATCAGGAGAAAAAACCAAATATTGTAATTGTTAAATTCCACGTTGTTTGTGTTACCTAATCTTAACTGTATGTAAAGTGTATGACAAATCTCTTCTTTCAAGACGTCTTTTGAGAGTGAGTGAGGACTAATGTGATTTCTATATGGTATTAGAATCAGATCTCTTGTGTGATGTTAGGGGTATTGAATTTCACATCAATTAAAGTTGATTCGCACGATATCCGTTCGGAATGATTTGTCAAAATTTACCTTGCGCGTGAGGACTTGTTTGAATCCCACATTGATGTTGATATATATATATATATATATAAATTCTTTTTATTTGCAAGAGTTAGAAGAGTTTGGATAAGCCAAATTGTTTGGCAAGAAAAAGAGAAGCAAAGGAATAGGGCCATTTTGACACATCACTCTCTTCATTCCGTATGTACCACATATGGAAGGGGTGGACAGCATTGATTGCTGTTGGTCACATGTCCACGCCCAAATTCATGTTCTTCCCATGTGCACTCAATTCCAAAACCTTAATACCCAAATAAATAAAGTAATTAATCGTCTAAATACCCTTCTGCATTTAAAAACCAAGTTACCTACAAGATAACTTAATTAGTTGAGAGACCTTTACAAAATAAAGAATTTGAGCCTAAAAAAAATCATTTGTTGGGAGGGACAACCACGCACCCGAACGATATGGTCTTTCACTTTGTATGTGTAAGGGGACACTCGTGGATATATAAAAAAATAAAAATAAAAATAAATTCATTTATTATTTTAACTTTTAAAAAATATGAAAAAAAAACCCATTGTGGAGGAAGAATTCAGGAATTAACTTCTAGAATACCCAATGTCATTTGGCATTATATCAAGGACATTTCTTATAGTTTGCATAATGCATGTTTATCATTTTTATCAAATTATATGAGGCAACTCCTATCAAATAAGCTTAAAATGTAATGAAATAAAAAAAATACGGAACAAAAGCAAAAAATGAAATAAAAATAAAAATAAAAAAATAGTAAAAAATAGAAATTATTATGTTATAAGGGTATTTTTATCAATAAAATATGATAAGAGGTATTTTAGGTATTATTTAAAATATACATGGATTGTCTTTGGTATAAGACCAAAGAAAAAAATTACATTTTTGATCCCTAAAGTATGGGGGGAGTGTATGTGGACCCTATCT
Source organism: Eucommia ulmoides (assembly GCA_016647705.1). Lineage (NCBI taxonomy): Eukaryota > Viridiplantae > Streptophyta > Magnoliopsida > Garryales > Eucommiaceae > Eucommia > Eucommia ulmoides. The sequence continues at coordinate 403,600 of JAENRU010000484.1, forward strand.
TAAGGGATGTCAAATTGCACATTTGATCCATCAAGTTTCATATTTTTTCAATCTTGCAAAATTAGAACGTTTTTAATAATTTTGGATAAAAACTGGATTGTACTCAATACGTGGTCTTCAAACTGCGATATTTTCATATTTTCATCATTTCAATGAATTTAAGAAGTTTTCTATTAACAACGATTCAAACTCTTCTCTTATTTTTCAAACTAATCGTTGTTAGAGAAAAGTTACGGAAAAATGTCTTATACTTAGTGAAGTGATAAAATAATAAAAATATCCCAATTAAAGAATCACTTATTGAGCACAAACCATTTTCCATTCAAAACCATTTACTTTTCTAATTTTGCATGATTGAAATAGATATGAAACTTGAAGAACCAGATGTGCAATTTTATAAACTTTAGGATCCACATAGATATCCACCCGATACTTTATTATTAAAATTAGAAAACTCAATCTATAAACAAAAAAATGACTTCAAATTTGAATTAAATTCATCTTTTAATACTAAATGTAGTGAATACAAAGTGTATATATATATATACACACACACACAAAAACTAAGTACTTCTCGGACCTAAAGGCATTATATTAATTTTTAAATATAATAATAATGAAAAAAACTAATAAAGTATATATATATATAAAATTTAAAGAGTATAAATTATAATTGGACTCAACTTTTTTGAAAGTGGAGTAAAATTTTTAATATATATATATATTTTTTTATAATATCCCATCTTATTTCTTCATTTCTTCAAATCAGTCCTAACTCTCCTAAAACACGTCTTAATTTATTAGTCAATTACACATTAAATTGTGCTAAAAATGAAAATAAAAAATTAAAAGAATATAGTTAAAAAAAAAAAAAGATTTCCCATTATCAAAATTTCATTACAAGAGCTTGTTTTTATTGGAACTAATAATCATAGTTACAAAGCTAAAAAAACAACAAAAATAATTTTTTTCTAACATTATGAACTTAAAAAAAAAAGAAAAAAGGAGGAATTTATTACAACATTCAAGAATTCCATATTCCTCTAAACATGCTCTTGAATCTATTGGAAGACAATCTTCTTACAATTTTCTTAGCATCCGAAACCTCATCTTCTGCTAATTTATGGATGTTCTTCATGTACTTTGAGCTCATTATCTTCTTCCTCGCGCTGTTACAGTTGATCAGAACCACCAGAATCGACAGCAAAAGCTTCCGGTGGCCGGAATTCGTCTCCTCCGGATCAAGTTTCTTCATGATCAGACCCAGGTTCTGATCGTGCTTCGCGAATTTCTTTCGATTTCTGGGTACCACGATCAGATTCGACAGCGCCAGCGCCGCCGTTTCTCTGACCTCGTACGAGTTAGAATCGAGGAATTTGGCGATTTCGGGCATGAATCCGACTTCGCCCATGGCGGTTTTGGTTGTTTCCGATGAGCCGGAGAGCCAGAGCGCCGCTTTCAGCGCGGTTTCCTGAATTGAGAAGTCTCCGTTGCGGAGGTAATGGAGGATGTGATCTGTGTAGCCGGAGTTCCTCAAGAGCGCGGCGGAATCCGGCGGCGATGAGCATAGGTTTAGGATTGTTCTTGAGGCTAATTCTCTGGTTTTTGAAGAGGACGGAGATTTGGGGTCCAAAATACTGGTTAGAACTCGAATTCCGCCTTCTTCGACGATGATTCGCCGGATTGATTCGTCTACGGCGGCCATTGATTGGAGAAAATCGATTGAACTAATCTGGGTCAATTCATCTCTGGAATTTGCGAGCTTAATGAACTGCGAAATCGCCCCTTCTTCGATCATAAATCTCCTGATTTCTTCAACTCCGACGAGATTTTTCAACACCCCGACGACCAGATTCACTAATTCGCCGCCGGAATCGGGATTCGAGCAGGTTTTAAGCAGCGCCGTGACGCCGCCGTGCGCCGAAATGGACCAGGCGTTGTCGGAATTCTCCGTCAGCTTCTGCAAACACCTGGCGGCGAGCTCTTTACCCGTTACGCTACCACACTCCAAAACCCGAATCAACGGCCCAATTACGCCGGCGCCGATCAGTAATCCTCTGTGATACTGAAATCCGGCGATCACCGATACCGCTTTCGCGGCTTCTTCTTGAATCTCCGGCTCCTGCGAATCGAGAAAACCCACCAAAACAGAGACGAAACTTTCGATTTCGACTACAATTTTCACGTACCGATCGTCTTCATGGATGATTTCGTTCAGAGAGAACAGAGTTTGTTTCTTCATGTCTGAACCGCCGATTTTGAGCCTCGACATCAAATCTCCGGCGTAGAATCTCATGTCGTCACGGCAAGCCGTCGGACCTGGCTTCGAAACAACAATGGCGGCGTTGTGCCAGAGCAAACCCATGTTATAGATTTCCGACAGGTTCCCGATGTGATTCTCCAGCTTCGTCGAGACTATGTCGAGGTCGCTCTGCATCAGCAGCTTCCCGCTGTAGGAGAGGTCCACGCAGCGCCGGGCGTTGTCGGAGCATTCTCCAAGCGTGGCGTTTATGGCGACAACTGCGGCGGAGAGTAATGGGTTATCGCCAGAGTTGCAGTTCTCGACGGCGGTGAGCCCCGAATGAAGCTCGTCGAGCTTAGAACGTATCGATTGCCATTTTCCGGCGAAGACTTTGACCGAATGGGAGAGAGCAATCAGTGATGATATGAGCTCCAAGGCTCGCCGGAGACTTGCTCCTTCTTTTGATGATTCCGAGTAGCTTTCTTTTTCACCCATTAGGGTTTCTCCGATTTTCCTACAAGCTGGTCAGATTTTTTCCGGCGACGTCGACGGAATTAAGGAAATGCCATGAGAGAGGTAGAGAGAGAGAAGCAATTAATGATCTTATCATGAAGAGCAAGGCTCTCTTTCTCTTGTTCTGGACTTATCCTCTGGATATGGGGCCTGCCTGCATATGTATAGAGAGAGAGACCTGCAGAGAGAGAAGAGAGAGGCCTGTAGAGAGAGAAGAGAGAACAGAGAGAGAGGCCTGTAGAGAGAGAAGAGAGAACAGAGGAGTGGGGGTGGACAGTAGAGAGAGAAGAGAATCCTGCATATGTAGAGAGAGGAGGGAGAGAGAGAGAAGAATGGTCGCTTGATCAGTTGGGAAGTTGGAGGAAAAAAGAGGATGGGATATTTTAGGGGGAAAAAATAAAAAATAAAATAAAAATACAAATTAATTCTTTATATATATATATATATATATTTAAATATTTTATATAATTTTTTAATTATTGTTAATTTTATTTTTCAGTCCCAATATATATTTTAATTGACGTCAACTATAATTAATATTAATTAAATAAATTTAATACAATTAATATTAAGAGTAAAAGTAAAAAAATATAAAAAATTATGAATTATAAATAATCATAGTCCACATATTGGCATGATGAAGTAATTTTTTTAATCTCTAAAAGTTAAATTATTGGTGGAAGATTTAGATTTTTTATCTTATTTTGGTTAAATGTCTAAATGTAAATTTTTTATTATTTGATTTTTTTCATTTTATTTACGAAAATTATTATTGATTTTTTACTTATTTTGACTAGATTTTAAATGCACAATTTTATTTTATTTTTATTTTTTTAAAATAAAATTCATCATTTATCAAATCCACTCGGTATAATAATTATTGAAAAATTTGATAATTATGTTAAAAGTTTAAATTATTACTTCTTAGTCAGGGCAGTCATTCGTTGGTATTCAGGAATATTTTTCAAAAAAAATATTTATTTATTATTTTCTCGTAGATTTTTTCATGTTACTTTTAAGTTTTCAAAAAAATTCACTTTAATCCCTTTATTTTTAATTTACATTAAATTCTGAACTATCGTGTCAAATCAGTCCAAATTGGTAAATCCGTGACGAAAATTAACCATGTCTCAAACACGGAATCACTCACGTAAATAAATTCCGTCATAAAACTGACGGAAATACAGATTTGACATGATTTGAAAATTAAACTAAAATTTCTCTAAAACTTCAAGTGCAAATTGCAAAAGAAAACCCTTTATTTAAATTGTTTGATAGTTCAATTTTCAATGTTTATTTTGATTTCATTGAATTAAACGTTGTAAGATAGCTACATTTTGTCATATACTTTGGGATAATAACATCACAAAAATCTCAATACTTGACAAAATCAAACTTCCATCACCTTTATAGATTCTCAATGATTAAGAAAATTCATTTTTTTTAAGTAATAGAAATATAAAAATAATTTAAAAATGATAAAATTTAGAAAAAAAAATGTGAAAGGAAAAAAAAATTGTATAGTATTATTCCGATATTTGATAACTCTAGAATATTTTGGGGCGACTTTGAATTCAATATACAGATTATTACTGGGTCATTTTGACTAGAAAATTTATGTTGAATTCAACCTGGTCCATTTAATAACGCTCTAAATACTAAATAAAAATGTACAAAACAATATATCTTTCATAAAAAAGACAAGGCTATCAATTATAATTTTTTTAATCATCTATTAATATAATAATAAATAACTATATTTTAATTATAATTTTTTTATCTTTTTTTTAAAAAATAAAAAATAAAAATAAATACAAAAAAATTTAAAAGTGAACCAAATAGGAGAATGTCAATCTACCTTTGTTACCTTTAAATATTACATTAATTTATTTTTTTTAAAAAAAGGACAAAAATTAAGTTATTTCATATTTTTTCAACAAAATATTAATTTTTCTTTTTAATCAAGAGTATAAAGGACTGAAGTGTAGGTTTTAAAAATAAAAAAGACAAAATAAAGGGCTTCTTGGTGAACATACCATAAACTTAATTTTTCTTAAATGCAGTCAACATAATACAATAATTTTTTTTCAAAAATTCAATGTTACCACACTGTATGAAAGTCGAGTCAATACAAATTTTTCAATATAAAAAGTTACAGTCACATTTCTATAGTGAGTTAACTTTAAACTTATGACTGAACTTCTCAAAAAATTGTTGTAGCCAGTGGGTTAGTACAGTGGACAGCAAATTTGAGTCCATGACATGCACAAAAAAAAAAAAAAAAAAAATAGCAGAAGAGGGTGAAAAAATATTTTTTTTTGGGTTAACTACAAAAAAAAATCATTTGGTTTGACCCATTTGCACTTTACCTCCCTGTGATTCAAACGTCGTTACTTACCCTCTCTGTGGTTTGTGAACCTAAGTGCAACGCTAATTCCGTTGACGAAAAGCGTGAAATGTCTTTTTTGTCCTTCTATAATTATTCACAATTATTGGGGTAGAAAGTGTAATTAACCCTAAATTACTTTCAGCTCTCTTCCATTGAGAGGCGATGGTTTCTCTCAGACAAATGCCTCGATTCGTCTTCAGATTCAAGTAAAGAATAGATTATTACATCAGACTCGTCATCTATTTTGTTCATCACCGAGAAACCACCACTGGCCGCCGCAACAGCACGTAAAACTAAAATTACAAAAGCAAAAACACGATCAATCAAAGAAAAACTAGAAATCGACGGAGAAAAGTGAGAATTACAGGAACAAAAACATGATCACAAAAAGAAAAACTCGAAATCGATGGAGAAAAATGAAGAGGATTCTGAAAATACCTGGTGTGGAAACCCTAATTGATAAGGGCAGTGGAGTAAGGAAGCTTGTTCTTCCAGCCTCCTCACCCTCTCTCTATCTCTCTCTCGCTCGCTCTCCGATCTCGCGCCGACGCTCCTCTGAGCCGTCGTGACGACGACGGCCCTCGCCGCCAATCTGGATTCATCGTCGATTTCGTCGTCTTCTTCTTCGTTCTTCGCCGATCTTTGAGTAATTTGGATATCGATTTCGTCTTCGAAATTGAAATTGAACAACACGTTCGATTTTAAAAACAAAATCAATTTCGATTTCGAAATCGAAATTGAGTTTTGATTTCTATTTCGATTTGGGTTTCGATTTCGAATTTTTGAACTTGTTTTTTTATTTCTTCGAACGTCGTTTGTGTTTGGTTTGTGGGTTTCGATTTCGAATGCTCTGCATGTTTTTTTTTTTTTTTTTTTGGTTTTTTTTTTTTGGAATCTTGACTGCTGAAGAAAGAAGATTTTTTTTTTTATTATTATTTTTTTTTATTTCTCTCTCCTTCATAGAGAAAATCAAATACCTATATGGGGAATTTCGAAAGCCCAAATCGAAAAAGGGTTTTGATTTCGATTTCGAAATCGAAATCAAAACCCAGAGGCGATGAACACTTCGAAATCAGAATCGAAATGGAGAAAAAGACAAAGACGACAGTGAGGTGACGGTGAAGAAGACATAGAAGATAGTAAGGGAGAGTAGACGATCTGGGAAAAAAAAATTAAAGGAAAAAACTATTTTTACCCCTTAAGTTTAACAAAATATGCAAATAGGTCTCATTAAATTAATAAAAATGAAATGACGCATATACTCTTAGCCAAATAGTCACGTGCTTGCCACGTGACTGTTTCCATCCAATTTCTTCAAATTTTACTAACGGAACCCGACTCAAGGGCTAATGTGTCGGATTTCTGATTTCGAAATATTTTTAAAAATTCAATTGAAATATTTTTAAATGAAATTGAATTTAATTTCAATTGAATTCAATTCAATTGAAAATATTTTTACTTGAATTCAATTGAAATTAAATTCAATTAAAATTTAAAAATATTTCAAGGAAGAAGAATTGTAACTCCAAATTAAGTATTCTGGGTATGAAAATAAATTACATTATCACCTCTCAATTTATGTTTTAATTTTAAATAAATCACTAGAATTTTTATTTAGTTATACTTGTATTCAGATTCAATAAATTAACTCTTACTTTATTTACAAATGTATTCAGTACTAAAAATGAATTTTAATCAAATGAAATTAATAAGATTAATTTTAAATAAAAAATTTGATATAATAATGATTGAAATCTTGAAAATAAATAATAAATTAATAATTATTGTGGTGTAATAAATGTGAATTATTGTTGGTTTGGTGCAAAAAATGAGTGAGAAAACTTGCACTTATATAGAGAAATGTGGGGGTAAATTAGGAACAAAGAAAAAGGATTTTGGAGGGAAAAAAACACAGAAAACAAGCCCAACCACATTCCTGACGCGTGGGGCTCAATTCTATCAATTTTGACAGAAACTGTTAGTTTTGCACTTAGACCCAAGACCACCGGGGGGAGGGGGGTAAGTGGCGACGTTTGAACCACAGAGTAAAATACAAATGGGCCAAACCACAGTTGTTCTTTTTTTTTTTTTTTTTTTTTTTAACAATGCACAAAATTAAAATTTTAGCTTATAAAGTCCACATGTTACAATAATTTTCCTAGAAATTCAAAGTTATAGTCAAAAGTTCAAAATTTACTGTAATACATAAAAGTTTCTGTAAATTTTTACATGAAAAAATTATAATAAATTTTATGTATTACAGTAATTTTGAATTATTGTAGCGTATGGATTATATGGACTAAAATTTCATTTTGTGGACTATTCATCAAAATCCCAAATAATTAACCCTTATTTTTTTTTCTTCTAAAATTAATCAAATGCTTGTATGAGTAAAACTATTTTTTTATATATATATATATATATAACTAAAAAAGGTTAAAAGTAACTTTTAAAAAACTTAGGGAACAAGGGAACTACCACCCTTAGTCCCTATATACCATTAAATCAAATTGACCTTTATGGACCACTCCCACCCCAAGGCCTTTTAGTTAGGTGAAAAAAAGGGAGTAGCTTTCAAGTGTCTTAGCATATATATACATGGGGATGACAAAAGGGTTTACCCCCACCATGTGAGGCCCTCTTTTGTTGGATACCTTAAACTTTGGGGCAACCTTTTTTCTTACAGGAAGTGTAGTTGAACCTTCATCTAAGAACAACCCCCACCCCCCACCCCCAACCCCAAAAAAAAAATAAAAAAAGAAAAAAGAGAGGGTTTTCCTTATCTAATCTTACCTTTTGTGTGTGGTGGAGATAGTTAGAGGGGTATAAAGAAAAGCTAAAAAAGTAATAAAAAAAAAATGGTTTTTTTTTTTTTTTTTTGCACTCTAATGTTTGTTTTGCACCAAAATAGATAATTAAAAAAAATGCGAAAACATGATTTTTAAGTATTTTTTTACAATTATCTATGATATTATTTTTAGATTAAGAGAACACTTTGAAGGATTTTCTCATGTAATGTTTGGTAACGTTTTTTCAAATATTTTTTCAAGATAGTGAGAGCGATATACCAAAAAGAAAAGAAGGTAACAAAGAAATGGTACTTTTTCGGTCACAATATTTTTTTTATTTTTTTTAAGTATTTTTTTTTAAAATTATTTGTTTAATATTTGAAAACTATAATTTTAAAATAAAAAAAAATAAAAAACACGATTTTCAAGTATTTTATTTTTCAAAGAATAATATTTTTTTTTAATATTATAAGAGATCGATGGAGATCAATGATTTTAAAATTATTTATATTTTTTTTTGTTTAGAATTAAGAGATTACTTATAGGGATAATACTAAGATATTTATATTATATAACACACTTTTTTTTTTCTTTTAGTAAAAATATTTTTTATTAAATTATCATTTTATTTAAAAAAAAAAAATACTTAAAAATATTACCAAACAGTGCCTAACTTTTGATCTGCATTAGTTCTCACAATTGCTTAGGTTGCATTTTTTTCTAATAATTTTTCCTATTTTTTTTTTTTTAATGTAATTCTAGAAAAAGTTTTGAAGAAATAAAATAATGAGTATAATTTTGTTTAGTTTTCAAAAATCTGTTCTAAAAATCTCAGTCAATCTAGAAATATTTTTTTTGTTCCCGAATTTCTATTAATGTTCCGAGTTCAAAATTAAAAAATAAAAACACCAAACAAACTGCATAAAAATAAAAATAAATAATAAATAAATAAACTTTAGAGCAATTTTAGGAGTTCTTGAACGGAAAATAAGGATATCAAAGTCACGATTCAAAGAAGATGACAAAACAAACAAATGATAAAGTAATGAGCATGATAATGACATGATTAAATTAGGTGATTAATTATTTTATGAAATACTAATGGCAGCCCCTTATCTTTTTTAATCAGAACAGTTAACCTCTAAAATCAGAGTTGACCGGTTGATGTCACCATTTAAATTTAAATTTTATCCTTACTATATAAAATTCATTTCTAAAATTATTCACATGAAAACAAACCTCTGCCACCGCCATCTCTACCGCCACCTGAAAAAGGGAGCACCAAATACCATTCGCAACACCACTGGTCAACCTTGTCCAAATACAGAGCACCGAAACCCACCCCTCTATATTTTTCTTCCGTTATTTCTTATTTTTCTTCCGTAATGGTGGTGGTGGCTTTGCTTCCGTTTCAAATGGCGGTGGAGAGGGCATTGCGATGGCTTTGCTTCTATTTCATATTGGGATAGAGAGGAATTCTTTCCTTTCCTTTCGTCCGACGATGTAGGTGTTTGTGACCGACGGTGGTGGGATGGTCAATTGATTTGGTGGTGGGCAACGGTGGTTATGGGATTGTTCAGTTGAGTTGGGTTGCGCAGAGAGAAAAAAAATGAGAAAATAAAATTTTAAAAAATAAAAATATAGACAACGGTAATATAGTCATTGCAGTGATTTTATTTTTTATTTTTTTTTAAATATGTAATTAAAATATAATGGTAAATAGGTAATTGTCCACTTCTTTTTTTCAACAAGGGATCACCGTGATATTTGATAAAACTAAGGACTATTATCATCATTGTCTCAAATACAGGGGATGTTAATAGTAATTTTCACTAAAAATATTGTCTTATTACATGAACAACAAACAACCCATTATTTTGCTGGTCACGGATTATTATTTTATGTAACTTTTTTTTCTTTTAACGAGTGTGCTTTACATGAAAGTGTTAAGGATGACTTGGATTTAATTTTAATTTTTTTCAAATGTATAAAGTGCATGATATTATATTGTTGAAAGAATGTTTGGTTTACAATATGAAAAATAATTTTATAAAAATTTTAAATAGAAATTTTGAGAGAAAATATTTATTTAGTTAGGTTATGAAAGTAATTTTACAATTAATGAAAAAAAAAAATTGTGCTTCAAAACGCTATCTAACAAAATCTTTGATCTGAAAATAATTTTTTGTCATATTAATAAATCAGAATAGAAAAACAATTCAACGGTTCAGATTTAACTTTATAAAATGACTGGTTGAGATTGAATTTGTGCAACCTCTCAATCAACTTCCTTCAAACTTCTCTACATCACTTAATTCACTCAATGTCTTAGATGAAAAAATGAAATATTTGGGAGAAAAATTTTCGCTTAAAATTTTTATATTTTCACTTTGAAAATGGTTGAATTTAATTTTACTTTGTACCCTTCAAGTTTTAAATATTACTTTATTAATTAATTTTTTTTTTTTTTTTTTTTTTTTACAGTTATAAATTTAAAAATCAATATAATGTCTTTAGACATAGAAAATCCCCACTTTTAAAAATTAAATATCCAAATAGGTTAAAAAAATTATATAATAAATCAAGACATGTTTTACATTTGAAAATTTTATTATCATTAAATGGTTGGAAAAATTTTCAACCTTTGATTTATATTGTTGAGAAACTGAGGTCCCGTTTGATTACTCTTTTTTGTTCCCTAAATTCTATTCCCGCTCCCAAAATTTTAGGATTTATGTACAGAAACACATTTAGCACATACGTATCTGTTCCCAAAATTTTGGGAGTAATTCCTATATAAATTCCTTAACAATCTAAGAAACAAAAAAACGTTAATTCTTATTTACTCTCACAAAACTATTCTCACTGCTACCCCGCCAACCATCATCAGTCCTCACCTGCCGGCCACCATACGTTTAAAGAAAAAAATAATAAATGTTGCAACCAAACACTGTTTTCATAAATTGAAAAGAAACCATTTCAAGACAATGGTCGCTACCAAACATGTTTCTATTCCCGAAATACTCTAAAACGGAAAGATAATTCTCATCACAATTTATCGGAAGTAGAAACAAACAAAACACAAACACTAACCAAACGCCACCTAAATGGCAAACTCTCAATTTTTTATTTTTTTTTCATCATATTACTATATTTAACTATATTTTTTTTTTATTTATAAAATATTCGAAATTAATATTGAATTAAAATTAGTGATTTTAAAGTAACCTAAAAGTCTCTCTAGTGGGGGCACCCACCATAAATTCTTTTGAGTTGTCTTTTCTATGAAACTTTCCATTTTGTGGGTGGAAAGTGTCAATTTAAAAATTCAATCTGAAAATTGTTTGTTGCATGCATCCAAGTATGGTTTTGCTTGCCTTGCCACATGCCTAACCCTAAGCCTAAGAATATGATCTCTTGTTGTCAACCACTTCTCGTTAAATACCGCCCTATAGATTATTTAATGATTCTTGCCCATGATAAAACCTATCCTATAGATCAATTATCATCTATATTATATACAAGCAATATGGATTAAAAAAATAATAAGTTATACATACCAACTTTTATATATATATATATATATATATATATATATTTGTAAATGAGAAAATAGGGTAAATTAATTTACCCTTCAATTATATTCGAGAAGGGTCAATTTCGACAATTTTAATCGTTAAACTATGAGATCTTTGGTTTTTTATTTTCTAGTCGAAATATTAACTAGAGTTCTCAGTTTTATCTATACGACAATGATCGTATGACAAATAGTGGTAGAAATTGATATATGAACGACAATGGGTTGGAAAAATTTAATAGTACTTTTAGGTGTTGAATTTCCTAAAATGATAAATTCTAGAGCAAAGTGAAACTATAGTAACATTGAGGGGTCATAAGTGTAAATTAATTCACAAAATATGCCTATAGTATGTCACCTTTGATAAATTGCATCACAAATTGTCAAGAATTCAAATGTCATATCCTTATCAAGAAATGTGGAAAAAAAATTGAGGTGGGAAAGAAGAGATAGATTAAGGTAGGGGAGAAGAAAAGAATTAATTATACTTTGTCCCTTATGATTTTGACTAAACTGCATATTACATCCATGTAGTATTTTTGTCAGTTTTTACCCTCTTTGCGTTTTAAACTTAATAGCAATGGTCAAATGATTAATAGTATTTTACGAAATAAAAAATTTATTCTTATACCCGACCCGACTTGAGGGAATAAAAGAAACAAAAGAAAAGGAAAAAGGAAAGGAAAGAAAAGAAAAGAAAAAAAGCAAACATATATTATCCGACCTGACTTGAGGTATAATTATTAATTAATATTAAAAAATTTATTAATTTTGATTTTTTGAGATTTGACTAAACTATATATATATGTGTGTATAACCGTTGCACTTTAGTCTGAATTACGGGAGGTAATTGCTTACAAAAATATCATAGGAATATAGAGTGTGATTTGTTCAAACCACAGGGAACAAAGTGTCATTAACACCCCCCCAATATATATACATATGTATGTGTGTGTGTGTGTATATGCTCATTCAAAAGTGTTAGGTAAGGAGTCAAAATCTATGGGGAAAAAGTAGTGAGAGTTATAGCAAGGGTTTGAGTGAGAAAAAAGGATGATTGTGCAATTAGACCAACCAAATTTATATTTATTATTACAAAAAATACCTTGGCTTTGAAGAGAAAGCTACTTCAAACAAAATACTATTTCCATCTCCATCTTTTGCCAATCAATCCACAACATATATATATATATATATATATATTACAAAGAAAAAAATATAAATTTTTCTTTGGTACCTAAAGTTTAAGTTGTGTTTCAAATAAGTTCCTTAATTAATTTCTTTATCCAATTTAATCCCCAAAGTTCATTGTGTTTCTTTCAATCAAGGACATTTTGGATATCACATTATTCTTTTCACATGATTTAGTTAGTTTTTTTTTTTTTTTTTTTGTTGTTGTTGTTGGGGGGGGGGGGGGGGGGGGGGGGGGGGGGGGGGGATTTAATGGATTTAATCCATTTAATGGATTTAATTTAATTTAATTTGGATTAAATGTCTTTTACCCCTTTTTACTTTCGTTTTAACCCCTGTACGTTAAAAATCTACAGATTAGTCCTTTCTACTCCTGACTAATTTCATAAACTCTTATTTTATTAGAAATTATAAAATAATTTAATTATTCTTCATTTTTTAATTTAAATTTAACTTTTAAAGGTAATAAAAGAGAAAAATGGCGTTTTCTCTGTCTAACTCTCCTTCCCTCCCTACTTCTATTCTTATTTTTTTTAATAAAGTTAAAATTAAAATAAAGGGTGATTTTGTCCATTTCATGTAAGGAGGTGAAGTGCAGGTTAGTGGAAACAAAATAAAACAAGATCAAAGTATAGGGGGGTAAAAGGCAATTAACCCATTTAATTTTTACCCTTTGGGATTTGAGATAAAATAAATTTGGTCACATATCTCATGACTTTATTTTATTTTTAACTATTTTAGATAGAAATGTGATGTTGTCATATATATTATTAGAGGTTTTTGCACTTTGCATCCTTAAATTTTAGAGAAATTTCACTTTAGCCCTTATACTTTCAATTTGAATACATTAAACATTGAAATATCCAAATTGTATCAAGTTAGTCCGAACTGGTAACTCCATCAATTTGAATACATTACACTTCAAGGGTACAAAGTGCAAAAAACTCTTATTATTATTATTATTATTACCCTTATCCTTATCATTATTATTTGGACCCCTATTATTTGACTAGATGATTAGTATAGGAGGTGGAGCCCAATTTGTATAGTTTATTGAATGAAGACATTGAATTGCTAATGTTAATATCAAATGGGGTCAACAATTAAATGTAATATTGGAAGTTTTCAAGACTAAAATGGGGTCAACAAATAAATGTTATGTTCTTGAATTTTTATACAAATTATAGGACAATTATTTTTTATAAAATAATAAAATTGAGGACTACAATCGTATCGCCTTAAATTACGAAATTATCCTTTTCACGAGGTGGCCTATAGGAGATGGAGAAGGGTAAAAAAGTCTATAGTAATTATTATCCCAGTGTATAAGTATATTTGTAAACAATAAACTAGGTTGAAACTTAGGATTCATGAAAATGATGTTGTCACAAGGAGATCATGCATGTTCATACATAATTCTACAATAACTTTTTATTTAAAAATTATACTAAAATTTCTGAATGAGACAATTTACCAAAATCTTACTACATAATTTATAAATTAAATCAAGAGTTAATTAAACTTTATCTCCATGTGATTTGACCGATTTGTATTTATCCCCTATAGTTTGAAAATCGCCACTTACCCCCCTATAGTCAGATTTTCAAACCCCTTACCCCCTGATATAGGGGGTAAGTACAACAAATATCTGATCACAGAGGGCTAAGTGGTGATTTTTAAATTATAGGGGATAAAGTGTAAATTGACCAAATTACAAGGAGGTAAAATACTATTAATCCATAAATCAAATTAAGAAAGAAAAAAAAATCAACATTCAACAAGAACGTCACCTTTTATGAAAAAAATTATGTGATTCAGGTGAATAATTCACAAATTTAAATTTTTCTGTCAATGTAGTGTTATAAACTTATAAGGTTTTTTTTTTTTTTAAAAAAAAACATTAATTAAAAATTTCAAAATTTCCATTTTAATTTATTAAATTTTTAGTTTTTATTTGACAATTATATTAATTAATTTTTAATTTTTATTTTTGTGTTTATTGTCAATTATTATGTTTATTATTATTCTTGTAAATCTAACATTTTTTTACACAATATAAAGGGGGTTGGTTACTCTTTGAAAGATATAAAAAAGTATCCTACAAGTTATTCCTCCTACTACCATATCTCTATATAATATATTCAAGGACAATTTGATAAAGACAGTTCATTAGTCTTCCGGTAGACGTGAACCCCAAGAGGACGGGCTTGTGAGCAACAATTATATCTTGGAGTAGCCATTACCGTCAGAACTTTCACGTAGGAAGGTAATCATTACTTTAGGTCAACGATCATTTGTGTTTCCTTGAACTTATAGGCCAGCTACATTTCTTACTTATTTTATTATTTATATTTTTTGAGAAGTTTATTATTTATATTCTAGTAATAGTTTTAATATTTATTTGAATTATTGTCAAAATCATATAATTTTTATAACTTGACCCGTTTTGATTTAAAACGGTTTCAAAGTTTGTTAAAAAAAAATTAGAAGTGTTAATTATATTTTTATTTATTTATATTGCAATATTGTTTTCTTTATCTCTTTAATCTTAAAGGACAAAATTGATAATATTTATAATTACATAAATTAAGAATGAAATAATTTATTATTAATTGAATATGTAAATTGAGTTACTATCTATATCAATATTGCAAAACAATTATCTATTTTGACTAAATTGTTTATCTAAAATAAAAAATAAAAAAATTGTGCATTTTGTTTTATGCTTTGTAATTTGTTTACATTGTTTATTTAATTATCATTGTTTATATTTCTTACATATATCTTTGTGCTTAAACATCACAAAGTAATACTTCAATTTCTCTATAACCTTTTGTATCTATATCATTGTTATGACTCGTTTTAATTAAGTCGATAATGTTAAACCTGAAAATTTTAGTAGTCAATATTTTCGTAGATGACAAAACCAGCTTCGCTATTGGCTTACCGTACTAGGTTTAATATCAGCTATAGATGATTCACCTTCTGCTCAAGAAGTATCTTTTTTTTCTTAGCTTATTACTCCTGAAAAAATTAATTATCATTGTCTTCATAGAATCCTTAGTGCTTTGTCTGATCATCTTTGAGATGTATCTAAATTCAACATTTTCTGCTAAAGAACTTCGGAAAATTTTAGAAGTTGAACATGGTATTGATGATGCTGGAATTAAGAGATTTGATATCTCTATATTCAATAATTATAAAATGTTGGACAACGAGTCAATAAGAGACCAAATTCATTTGTTTAAAGAATATTTAAAAGGAGTAGAAAATAATGACATTGTTCTTAGTAAAGACTTTAAAGTTTCAGGCCTTATAGATAAATTATCACCTTCTTGGTCCGACTTTGCCAAAACTCATAGGCATAAGCAAGGTGAATTGAATTTGTCTCTAACCATCAACTTTATTAAGATTGAGGAAAAACATCGTTTCTCAACTTCTAAATATCAACATGAGAGACCTTCTCATATCATCTTGGTAGAAAATAACAAGAATAACACAGTTCAAAATTTCAAAAATAAAAACAATCTTTGCCCTAGGCGTAACTATTTTAAGCCTAATAGATCTTTCAATCGCTCAAGTCGATGAACAAACGACCTTCATCCTGCCAATAGATCAAAAGGCTTAGAGAAAGAGAAAATGTATTGTTTTGTTTGCGGTTGAGTCAACCACAAGATAAGAGATTGCTTCTATAAAAAGACTAAGCCTTACAAGTCTCAACTCAACCAAAATAATGATCAATGTGGTTTAAGAGCTCAAGTCAATATGCTTGTAGATCATGAAAACCTTGACGAATCTTCCTTTAAGTATGATATTTCTAGAATCAATTTTACCTGTGAGAATAAAGATTGATGGTTAAATTCTGGAACTAATATACATGTTTGTTTTGATCGTGGTATTTTAAAAAATTATCAGAAATCAAGTAGTGGAAATGTAACTCTAGAAAATGTTGTTGTCGCACAAATATGTGGTATAGGAGATATTGATTTGAAGATGACATCTAGAAAGACTTTAAATCTAAGCGGAGTACGACATGTTCTCAAAGTGAGAAGAAATTTTATAAGTATGTCAACCTTAGTCAAGCAAGGTTATAAAATTGTTATGGAGTCCAATAAGGTTGTTATAACCAAGAATAATATTTTTCCTGCGAAAGATTTTGTGTCTGAAGGTTTATTTAAATTAAATGTATTTTTAGAGGATAATAAAAATTGTCAAGTTTTGAATGTTGAGAATTCTAATAGATGACATAGTAGATTAGGTCATATAAGTTTGGGAAAGGTTAAAAGATTAATGGATCTTAATCTTATTCCTAAATCTTATGCGGAGTATAAATACAAATGTGAGGTATGTGTTCAAGCAAAACAACTAAGAAAACTTTTTAGAAATGTTAATAGGAATACACAACTCTTAAAGCTTATACATAGTGATGTATGTGATTCAAATAGATCATTAACTAGAGTTGGGAATAAATGTTTTCTGACGTTCATTGATGATTGTTTGAGGTTTTGTTATATTTGTCTTTTGAAGGCTAAATACGAAGTGTTCAATAAGTTTATAATATATAAGAAAAGAGCAGAAAATCAGCTTGATTGGAAGATTAAGAAACTTAGGTCTAATAAAGGGGATGCGTATACTTTGGGAGATCTTAAAACGTTTTGTGAACAGTGTGGTATTATACATGAACTTACTCCGCCATATTCACCTCAATCAAATGGAATTGCAGAAAGAAAAAATCGAACTTTGATAGATATGGCAAATTCAATGTTGATAAGTTCAGGGTTACCCAAAAATTTATGGGGAGAGACTATACTTATTGCATATTTCATATTAAATCGTATTACCCCAAAAGATAATGAAAAGACCCTATATAAAATTTGGGAGAATAGAAAGACAAATTTTAGAATCTTAAAAGTGTGGGGTTGTTTAGCAAATGTGGCTATACTTGAACCAAAAAAAAAGAAAATAGGACCTAAGATAATAGACATTGTTTTCTTAGGTTATGCACAAGACAGTAGTACAAATAGATTTTTAGTTATCGAATCTCAAATTAGTGGTATCTCCATAAATTCGATAGTTGAATCGAGAGATCAACTTTCTTTGAAGATATATTTCTTTATGTTGTTGCAGAAAATAAATAAAGTACGAGTTTACCAAAATTTTTTGGGATGAGTCGCGGACTAGGTCGCTCTCTTTAAGACGTTTCGCGGCTCTACCCAAGAACGTGCAAGCAGTGTATCAGCCCCGTCGTCCCCAGGATAAAACAGCCCCGAATTCTTCTATGTCTAGGACGTTCTTTGCATTGTAGAAGTCCCGAAAACCAAACACCCCCATACACTGTTCGCAAAACGAACAAACTGCTCGGAAACCAAAATCAAACTGAAGAAACAGTATCGGAACAGATCGGAACAATTCCGGAAGAACAAAATAGTGTAAACCGAAACTGTTTCAGAACAGTTCAGAACAGAAACAGAAACAGTGCAGAAACAGAAACAGTGTAGAAACAGGAGCAGAACACACTGTTTTCGTTCTTAAAAATGAGGGGGAAAAAACTTGTATTTATAGGAGAGGAAAAAAAAACCGTTTAAAAAAAATTAAAACCGAAATTTAATAAAAAACGTTTTAAATAATTAATTTATTAAAACGTTAAACTTTAAACGTTTTTTATTTAAAACGTTTAATATTAAAACGTTTTTTTTAATCAATATAAAACGTTTTGTTTTTTTTTTTTCCAACGGTTCAAAACTTTAATTTTTATTATTCAAACATTTTATTTTATTTTTTTATTTTTTTTAATTAAACTGTTTTTTAAAAAATAAATAAGTGCCACCTCATCACACGCCCGACTCGACTCGGCACTGCCGGACGGACGGCGGCGGCGCGCGCGCGCGCGCGCGTGTGGTAAACCGGTAGGGATATAACTCCTCTCCCCTCCACAAAATGTGGGTACCCCTTGGGGGCACACCCCAAGTGTCTCACATACCCCAAGATATCCTCATTAATTTCACCTCTCCCAACCAATGTGGGATAAAAGGGCTAGAGGAGATTGCACATTTGGCACTTTCTATTCTAAAAATTTAAATTACAATTCATTTGTTTCAACAATCCCCCACTTGAATTTTTAAAAACAATTTTTTCATCGAGCAATATAATTCAATATAAGATTGTGCATAAGAAAAGGTGTCTATCGACTTGAACCTTTACATAGTGAAGATGCTTTAGATTATACTAGAGTAACTCGTAGTTTTGAACTCTATCTCTAACAACATCACACACACAACCCTATCAGGGTGTAGTTCAAAAGCCCGTGCTTTACGGCCATGCACGTGTATCCCAGTATAGTGAATGCTCTAGAGAATTTTGCCCAAAATTCCATAGGAAGCAGCCACACTTCCACATTCACATAAGTGAATCTATCAAGAGTACTCTTGTAGTTAGGTACTCCACTCCAAAATAGAGTATAGATCTCATTAAGAGTTAATAAAAACTCAACCTTCTATCGCTTCAAGATATCATGCTTCAAACAGCACCTTTATGAAATAGAACTCAAATTTATAGCATGATTTTTCTCATATCACTTCATGGGTTGTTATTATCCTTTGAACCTATTTCTTGGGATCTCCAGTCTATTGGTTGGGTTTTCCTCACAAGTGACTTGTCAATCTATGAGCTTGAGTTCCATTCCTTTCGAGGTTTTGTAAACCTTTTCTCGAGCTAATCCTTTCGTCAAAGGATCGGTTAAGTTATCATCAGACCGTACATGATCCACTCTCACAGCCTCTGTAGAGATATACTCTCTAATAGTGCTGTGTTTGCGATGTATTTGTCGTTTTTTTTCCGTTATAATAACGGTTCTGAATCTTTGCAATAGCCGCGGTACTATCACAATGGATCAAGACAGCTGGAATCGGTCTCTCCCATAAAGGGGTATCAGAAAGCAGGTTCCTTAACCACCCTGCTTTCTCGCTAGCCGAAGCTAGTGCAATCATCTCAGACTCCATACTAGATTGAGCCAAAATAGTCTGTTTCTTAGATTTCCAAGAAACAGCTCCACCAGCTATATTAAATATATAACCGCTAGTTGCCTTGGAGTCATCTGAAAGGGTGTTCCAATCAGCATCGCTATATCCTTCCAGAATAGCGGGAAACTTCTGATAATGTAATCCAAGGTTCATAGTTCTCTTTAAATATCTCATAATCCTATCAATAGCATGCCAATGCTCAATACTAGGTCTACTTGTAAACCTGCATAGTAATCCAACAGCATACGCTATATCGGGCCTAGTGCAATCGGTGGCATATCGAAGACTGCCTATGATGCTCGCATACTCAAATTGTCTAACACCATCACCGGTGTTCTTGAACAACTTCACACTAGGATCATAAGGAGTACATGCTGGTTTACAAACAAAATAATTGTATTTCTTTAGAATCTTCTCTATATAATGAGATTGATCCAAAGAAATTCCATGTTTAGACCTAGTTATTTTAATACCAAGGATTACATTTGCTTCACCAAAATCTTTCATATCAAAATTAGCACATAGCATGGATTTTACATTATTCACAATATGAATATTGGAACAAAAAATTAGCAAGTCATCCACATAAATACATATAATAGTGCAAACATCATTTTCAGATTTATAGTAAATGCATTTGTCACTTTCATTTACTTTAAAACCATGTGAAATTACTAGATTATCAAATTTCTCATACCATTGCTTAGGTGCTTGTTTCAAACCATAAAGAGATTTATCTAATTTGCATACTTTATTTTCTAGACCAGGAATAACAAATTCTTCAGGTTGGTCCATATAAATCTCTTCTAATTCACCATTCAAAAAAGCAGTTTTAACATCCATTTGGTGCACAATAAGATCATGAATTGCAGTAAGAGAAAAAAGTACACGAATAGATGTAATTCTAGAGACAGGTGAGAAAGTATCAAAGAAATCTACATTCTCTCTTTGTCTAAACCCTTTGGCTACAAGACGAGCCTTATATTTATCAATGGTTCCATCGGGATTCAATTTCTTCTTAAGAATCCATTTACATCCTATTGTTTTACAACTAGGAGGTAAATCTACCAAATGCCAAGTTCTATTTGACTCGAGAGAGTCTAACTCGTCATCTATAGCCTCTTGCCATAAATTGGCATCTATAGAGGATAATGCCTCTTGGAGGGTAAGTGGATCCTCCTCTAAGGTATATGCATAGAAATCCGAATCAAAGTCTTTAGCTATACGAGGTCGTTTACTCCTTCTAGGTTCAATATCTAGTTCCTTATTAGATTCATTAATCCTAATGATAGGTTCATTATTAGAAGTCGAGCCCCCACTATTCTTCAATTTGAAAGGAAATTTATATTCATAAAAATCAGCATCATTTGATTCAATGATAACTTTATCTTTCAAATCATAAAATCTATAAGCTTTGCTATTTACCGCATAACCAATAAAAACACATTCATAAGCTCTACTGGCAAGTTTTCTTCTTTTGGGGTCAGGAATTCGAACATATGCCAAACAACCCCAAGTTTTAAAATAAGACAAATTTGGTTTCTTATTTTTGAAAACTTTATAAGGTGAAATTTTACTTTTCGATTTGGGAACTCTATTAAGTACATAGCAAACCGTTAATAAAATTTCACCCCACCAGTGAGAAGCTGCACCGGAGTTAAGTAAAATAGTAACTACTGATTCAGTAAAAGTTCTATTTTTCCTTTCAGCCTTACCATTCATTTCAGGAGAATACGGTGCAGTTTTTTCATGAATAATCCCATGAGAATTATAAAAATCAATAAAGATATCAGAATCATATTCTGTTCCTCTATCACTACGTAATCTCTTAATTTTCTTATTGCATTGATTTTCAATCTCAGTTACAAAATTCTTAAACATATCAAAAGCTTCACTTTTATTTTTCATGAGATAAATATAAGTAAAATCAGAACAATCATCTATGAATGTAATAAAATAGCGTTTACCATTCCTAGTCAAGACTCCATCAAATTCACAAATATCAGAATGTATTAAGTCAAGAGATTCAGATTCTCTAATTACTGATTTATGAGGGGTTTTAGTAATTTTAGCTTGACTACAAAATTCACATTTTTCAAAATCATTCAAAGACAATTTAGGAATTAGTTCTAAGTTACTTAAGTTTTTAATAATGCGTTTGTTAACATGACAAAATCTAGTATGCCAAATATTAAAAGAACGCAACATGTAAGCAGAAGAAGAAATTTTATTAATTTCAACATTCAATTTGAACATTCCATCAGTTGCATAACCCTTCCCAACAAAAATATTATTTTTGGTTAAGGTGTACAAATCAACCCTAATAGTTTGAGTGAACCCCGCCTTGTTTAGAAGATAACCCGAAACCAAATTCTTTCTCATCTCTGGAGTATGCAGAACATCTTTAAGGATGACTGTCTTCCTAGAGGTAAACTTTAATTCCACTTCACCAGAACCGGCAACAATAGTGGAGTGGGAATCACCCAGCAACACTTTCTTGTCTTCACTTTCAGAATAAGACTTGAACATGGAACGATCATAGCAGACATGGCGTGAAGCACCAATGTCTACCCACCACCCTTCGGATCCACCAACTATATTGATTTCAGAAATCATAGTTATAAGTTGGTCATCGGTAAGATTCGCCTGTAGAACAGGACGACGTCTTTGCTGGCAGTTCCGAGCCAAATGGCCCGCCTTCCCACAGTTATAACAAGTAAAGTGTTCAGAATTATTTCTTGAAGAGAGTTTGTTTCTATTCTGATTTTGATGCACATTTCTGTTCTGGTTATTGTGGTTGCGATTCTGATTTTGATTTTTCATATTTTTCCCTTTAAGTTTCAGAATAGCGTAAGATGATTTTTTGTGAGCGTTGTTAGAAACAACAAGCACTTCATCTTTCTGATCTTGTTTTCGAGCCTCCTCCTCAATCCGAATACGAGTGATCAAATTTTCTAAAGAAAACTCTTTAGTTTTATGCCTTAGAGTATTCTTAAAATCTTTCCAAGAGGGAGGTAATTTGTCAATTAAAACAGCAACTTGAAATTGTTCATCAAGGGACATACCTTCAGCAATTATTTCGTGAGCGATTTTTTGAAGTTCATGAGACTGAACCTCCACTGATTTGTCGTCGGTCATTTGGTATTTCAGATACCAACTAACAGCATATTTTTTACTTCCAGCCTCCTCAGTGTCATATTTCTTCGAAAGAGCATCCCAAACTTCCTTTGCAGTTTTGTTAGAGTAGTAATAATCATACAGATCATTAGACATACCATTAAGAATAAAATTCTTACAACGAAAATCATTTTCCTCCCAAGAATTAACTTCTTGAATTTGAGCGTCTGTAGGAACTTGAGATAATTGAGATTTTTTGGTTGTATAGACATATGCTACTTTTTCGATAGTAAGAAAAAATAACATTTTCTATCTCCATCTTTTAAAATGAAACCCTTCGAAACGAAAGGGTTTGTTGAGATCAACAGTTATTTGTTTAAAATCGTGATCAGCAGACATCTTAGCAGATATTGAACGTCTTAAAATTGTTGTTGCAGAAAATAAATAAAGTACGAGTTTACCAAAATTTCTTGGGATGAGTCGCGGACTAGGTCGCTCTCTTTAAGACGTTTCGCGACTCTGCCCAAGAACGTGCAAGCAGTGTATCAGCCCCGTCGTCCCTAGGATAAAACAGCCCAGAATTCTTCTATATCTAGGACGTTCTTTGCACTGTAGAAGTCCCGAAAACCAAACACCCCTACACACTGTTCGCAAAACGAACAAACTGCTCAGAAACCAAAATCAAACTGAAGAAACAGTACCGGAACAGATCGGAACAATTCCGGAAGAACAAAACAGTGTAAACCGAAACTGTTTCAGAACAATTCAGAACAGAAACAGAAACAGATCAGAAGCAAAAACAGAAACAGTGCAGAAACAGGAGCAGAACACATTGTTTTCGTTCTTAAAAATGAGGGGAAAAAAACTTGTATTATAGGAGAGGGAAAAAAAAAACCGTTTAAAAAAAATTAAAATCGAAATTTAATAAAAAAACATTTTAAATAATTAATTTATTAAAACGTTAAACTTTAAACGTTTTTTATTTAAAACGTTTTTGTTTTAATCAATATAAAACGTTTTGTTTTTTTTTTCCAACGGTTCAAAACTTTATTTTTTTATTATTCAAACATTTTAGTTTGTTTTTTTTTTTTTTTAATTAAACTGTTTTTTAAAAAATATTTTTCTAAAAAAGTGCCACCTCATCACACGCGCGGCTCGGCCGGATAGGCGGTGGCAACGCACGTGTGTAGTAAACCGGTAGGGATATAACTCCTCTCCCCTCCACAAAATGTGGGTACCCCTTGGGGCACACCCCAAGTGTCTCACATACCCCTAGATATCCTCATTAATTTCACCTCTCCCAACCAATGTGGGATAAAAGGGCTAGAGGAGATTGCACATTTGACACTTTCTATTCTAAAAATTTAAATTAAAATTCATTTGTTTCAACACTTTATAAAACAAGAATTCCTAACCAGTTAGTAAAGATGAATTCCACACTAATTCATGACATACATTCTATTAGCAAAAGTCTTCCTGCCGAGATAGACTTAGATTTTTCTATAGAACCGAGAAGAAGTAAGAGACAAAGAATTGAAAAGAATTTTGGGAAAGGTTTCTATACTTGTAGAAGAAGATCTAAAAACTTACAAGGAAGCGTTATTTTTAATAGATGCACCTTTTTGGAAAGAAGCAATAAATAGTGAGATTGAATCAATCATGTAAAATAATACTTGGGAGTTAATAGATTTGCCTCCAGAAAAAAAAAAAAAAAACTATAGGTTGTAAATGGATTTTTAAAAAGAAGTTAAAACCTAAAGGAAACAGATAAGTATAAGGCTAGATTGGTTGCAAAAGGATTTACAGAAAAGAAAGGGATTGACTATTTTGCTACTTATTCTCCTGTAACTAGAAATTACAATTGTTAGGATCCTTATAACTTTAACTTCTATTCATAACCTAGTGATACATCAAATGGATGTAAAGACTTTTTTTCTAAATGGGGATTTAGAATAGAAAATTTATATAGATCAACCTGAGGGCTTTATTGTTAAGGGTCTAGAGCATAAATTTTGTAAGTTAATAAAATCTTTATATGGTCACAAACAAGCCCTTAAGCAATGGCATGAAAAATTTGGTAAGGTGATTTTAGAATATGGCTTCAGAATTAATGGTCATGACAAGTGTCTATATTACAAAGAAAATAGTGGGGGTAGTATTATTTTATGTCTTTATGTAGATGATATACTTATTTTTGGAACTGATCTCAAGATTGCAGAAGATGTTAAGTTATATTTGTCTAAGAATTTTGACATGAAAGATTTGGGAGAAATGTATGTGATTTTAGGAATGAAATTAGAAAAAATTTCTAGCGGTATAACTCTTGATCAGTCAAGTATTGTAGAGAAAATGTTGAAGAAGTTTGAGTATTTTGATGTAAAACATATTAGCACACCTTATGATTCTAGTGTACATCTGAAAAAGAATAAAGGTTACCTAATATCTTAATTGAAGTATTCCCAGATGATCGGATCACTTAGTCTATACTTTATTTCTCTTATGTTATTGGAAGATTGAGTAGATATACCCACAACCCTAGTAAGGAACATTGGATAGCATTAGAAATTATTTGTAAGTATCTTAGAGGAACTTTAGATTTCACCTCATGCTACAAAGATTATCCTAGTGTAGTTAAAGATTTTAGTGATGCGAATTGGATTTCCAACAGTCTAGATGTGAAATCCACCGCTGGGATTGTATTTTTATTAGAAGGAGCTGCTATATCTTGGGGGTAAGGGTATAAGAAATAAACTATTATTTCAAAAAGTACAATGGAGGCAAAACTTATAGCACTTGATACAGAATGAATTAAAAACTTACTTTTAGATTTACCTTTAGTTGGTAATTGCTAAAAAATAATATCCTTTTAATGGTACCACGATACTGATGTAGCACAGGTTTAAGTAGGCTGTCGAACAATAGAGATCGATCTTGTAATTGTTAATTTCAATTACTATTTTTCTTTCTTTAAGAACAAATGAGTTTTGATTTTTAATTTGAGTTTTGCAAAGCGATAAATATTAAATTTAAATAATGAGAATAAATAACCAGATTAGGAATTGTGGGTTTCGTATTTTGGACTTATATATATATATATATATTTAATTCAAATTTGTATAAACGAGTGTTTATAATTACAAGTTGGAGTTAATCAGAAAGATTAGATTTATTATTCTTCGGCATGATTTATTTTCGGTCTACGTTACTATAATCTTTGGTAATTTAGGCATAAATTATTCAAACCAATAATTAAATCATAAGAATATGATTATATGATCGTTAGATCTAAACCACAAGTACTAAATCTAACGTTATAGCAACAATTGAATCTAAAATAAAAAAATTTACAAAAATATTTCAAGATTAAATTCAATCGCAATTAAATTATATTTCAAGCACAATATTCATCGTCATATACTTGTTTACACATAAACTAGAATTAATCTAAAAATATGATATTGTATAAATCAAAATACATACCACAATCTTAACTCGATTGAGAGGAAGTTAGCCGTTTATAGCAATTTGTTCCTCTTCACAAAAATTATTTCACATAGATCCCATTGAAGAATTAACACCACAAATCCAAACGAAGCAGAACTTTTTTGGAAGAGCAGAGAAGGAAAAAAAAAATAGTGGAAAAAAAAAACAAAAGAAAAGAAGTTCAAAAAAAATAAAATGAAAACTGTCTGCTAAAAAGGAGTTGGGCTTAAAAAAAGGAAATATTGGGCCTTGGAAAGAAAACAAATAAAAAATGTGTTGGGTCTTGGAAACCAAAATAAAACATAACCATAATGGGCCTTGGGAACCAACACATGGGCCTAAGTTAAAAATTGAACCAAAAAAGGGTGTTGGGCCAGGGTTTTTGCTCGGGCCTGCGGGCCGGGCAGGGTTGCGGACCATCTTGGTTTTCCTCGATATTTTTTGGGGGGTCCTTTTTAGCTCCGTTTTGTGCTCCAATTTCAAAAACCTATGAAAACAAATAAAATAAATCAATTATATTAATTTAATTTATTCTAAAAAATAATAAAATTTACTTTAGTTGTATTAAATCGTGCAAAATGTGACGCGATCAGTTGGTAAACCTATTCATGTTATATCCATTCGTTATAATAATAGAGTTGTTATTGACTTAGTCAAACAAGCTCAAACAAATAAGAAAATAAATAGACATATACAAGTAAGATGAAAGTATGCTAAGAGTGTCTTAAAAAGTGATATAATATCACTAAATTTTGTGAGACGAGAAAGTAATATTGTTGATCATTTGACCAAAGGTCTATGTTGAATCCCACATCGCTTGTGTTGCCTGATCTTGAGTTATATATAAAGCTAAGGACAATTTTCTTCTTACAAGACGTCTTTTGAGAGTAAGTTAAGCCCATTGAATTTTTTACATGGTATCAGAGTCAGACTTTTGTTTGATGTTGGGCGTGTTAAATCTCACATCAATGATGGACCCCCCGATATCCATTCGCAGTGGTTTGTCAAAGTTCACCCTACGTGTGAGGGACGTGAATCTAACAGTCTATTTAGGAATGCAATCCTAGATTTGTCGAGGGGGATGGGTCTAACCGATTGGGTAGATCAAGAAAACAGCTGTAGCGGCTGCAACAGGAGCTGAATATGCAACAGCAATCCAAGGTCGCATACCCAAATGGAAACTAAGCTCCCACTCACGACCCATGTAACAAGCTACACCAAGTAAGAAGTCACCGAGAGAAGTAGCTCAACCTCTGTAATTGAAAACCCCATGAAAGAGGTTCAATGAGTAAAAACAATCTGTATTGCATGACTTATTGACCAACACCTAATATCATAAAGATATTCTCAAGAGATATTCTTCTGCTCAACCTTATGGCAATAGTGCTAATGAAATGTGATGTTAAAGAAGGGTTTTAACCCTGAATGAGACCGAGGTAGGAAAACTACTGCAGGGTATAGGTTATATATACTCATGGAGGAATCACCCAAATGAGAGTTGTCGTGAGGCCACAACTATGGGAATGGGGTTGTTCCCTAATAAATTTCATAAGAATCAAGATCAAAGTGCATGACCATTAATAACACTAACCCGCGAACCATGTTGTATGTGTAACAGTAGAACTTTGACTTAGAGGGTCTAGTTTAAGACATAGTTCACTATAATTCTTCAAAGGAAAAACTATTAACATTAAGTGAGGTTTAAGTCCTGAAAATACCTTAACCTATTACCCATATTTTCTATATATGTTGAATAATGGTTTTAAATTTGTGGGGGATTATTATAAACTTATAAGTCTTTTTTTAAAAAAGAAAAAAGAAAAAACATCAATTAAAAACTTCAAAACCTCCATTTTAATTTATTAAATTTTCAATTTTTATTTGACAATTATTATTATTATTAGTTTTTAGTTTTTATTTTGGTGTTTATTGTTAATTATTGTGTTTATTATTATTCTTGTAACTCCTACAATTTTTTACACTATATAAAGGGAGTTGGCCACTCTTTGAAAGATATAGAAAAGTATCCTAAAAATTCTTCCTACTACTACTATATCTCAATATAATATATTCAAGGCAATTCGATAAAGACGGTTCATTAATCTTCCGGTGGAAATGAACCCCAAGAGAACATGCTTGTGAGCAACAGTTGTATCTTGGAGTAGTCATTACTATCAGAACATTCACGTAAAGAGGTAATCGTTACATTAGGTCAACGATCATTTTTGTCTCCTTGAACTTGCAGACCAATTACTTTTCTTACTTATTTTATTATTTATATTTTTAGAGAAGTTTAATATTTATATTCTAGTGATAGTTTTAATTATTTAAATTATTGTCAAAATCATATAATTTTTATAACATGTAGTCTATTAGATTCTTATCCCATATTGATTACTTAATGCCCAAACATTATATAAATCAAATGAGTGTTCATTTTTTGGCGCAGTAAAAAATAAATCATAGTTGCCCACTTCAGTACTGAAATTAGGTATCGTATCGTCGTTGACTCAACACCAAAACTATTTTAGTTTTGCTGACTCCTCACTGATATGAGAGTCTCCTCCCCTACTACTACTATTCTACATTGTGACAATTGGAAGGTTACTTAGATCACCCACAATTATGTTTTCTGCGAGCGCATAAGCCACATAGAGATTGATTGCTTCTTCATTCGCTATCACATTCTCCAAAATATCGTTCATCTTCGTTTAGTCAGCTTTGTCGCTCAAACTACAAATATTTTCATCAAGACCCATCCACCCGAACACTTTCACACTTCGGTGTCTAAACTCAGGTCATGTTTGTCTTACTACCTTGAGTTTGAGGGATGATGCTAATAAGATGTATATATGAGCTTTGATCTACTAGGTTATCTAGAGCTTATATACCAAACCTTAATCACCCTATATATATGCACCCATGTATATCTCTGTATCAAGAGCTAATTTTTTCCTGTCCTATTGTTAATAAAATTCTGCGACTTCTTTTCTTCGTGAATCATGGCCTCATTGCCTTCGACACATTCTATCATCGTCCTAACATGATATCAGATCCATGGTTACAGGAATTTGCATCTCTTCCATCGTAGTCAAATTTTCCATGCAAACTGGAGGTTGCACATTTCTCATAATTTCTTTGTAGTTCGTGCAAACCGGGAGTTGAACTTCAGTGTGTATGTTAAATTTTTATCCCATATAAATTACTTAAGAGTGCCCCACAAACAACTATATAAATCAAACGAGTTACTCCACTAACACCTTCAAACACAGTCCACTTGTCCACAATAAATTTTTGTGAAACTCAATAATTTTGTGAAAAATTCAAATTAATTGCACTACATAAAAATCGCTATAATATTTAATGTAGAGCAATAATTTGAAGTGATTTTCATGTCAGAAGTTCAATAATTCTGTTAGAAATGATTTGATAAGTTTAGTAATTTAGTAAAATTTCATAAAAATAATTTTGTCAAAAGTTAAAAATCACTGCATACATGAAAATCATTGTGCAATATTTTAAAATTTTGCACTGCATAATTTTTTTCAATCAATTCACTACATAAAAACCACTTCAATATTATTGCACTACAATAAATAGTGCAGTATTCCAAGATTTGTAACATAGTGGATATATATCTGGATCTCCTTGTGAAAAGTTTAGAGTTCAACCACCTCCCCCAATATATGTACTCAAAAAAAAAAAAAAAATTGCAATGATTTGAACTTCTCACATAATTATCGGAATTGTCAATAGTTAAAAGAGAATAAGTGAAGTTACATATGTGACGCCGCTATCATGTCAACAAATCCAAAAAATACCCCTCATTTTTATAATATCTGAGACATCCTTTATTACATTTTTTTTTCCGAAAATACATTTGTAATATATTCTTTTCTGCTATCTCTCTCACTCTTTTCTTTCTATTTTAATTTATTTATTATTTTTACTTTTTTTGTATTTTCTATTTTATTTTATTTTATTTTTTTGTTGAAAAAAATAAAAGTAAAAAACTAGAAAACAAAAAGATAACATAAAAAAAATCTTTAAAATAAAACAGATTGTTTTTTTTTTTTTTACCAATTTTTTTTTTATTTTATTTTTTAAAAAAAATCATTTTTTTCAATTCCTTTTTTTTTTTTTGTTTTGCATTTTGTTTATTTTTTAGAAAACACAATACAAAAAAAAAAAAAAAACAAATGAATTAAAAAATATAGAACAAAGATAAAAGTTTTAAAAAAGAAAAAAAACAAGAGTAGAAAATCGAAATTATGAAGTGAACAATAAAAAAATATTTATGTTGCGAAAGTATTTTTCCCAACAAAATGTGATAAAAAATGTCTTCCGTAACTAATCTCAAAAGATAAGTTGCGTCTAAAGTATTATGATATTTGACAAAATTATAGAGTATGTCCTTAATTTAAGCCCACAAATAGGTTGAATAAATAATGTAGGACGAAAATTTGGGCCCATAACATTAAAAACCCAAGGACCATTATGCGCCTCTGAGCAGGCTAAATGCGCGAAAGTCGTAGTGCTAACGCGCTTTTGGCTCACACAACATTTTAGTTGTGCTTGCTAGGCAAGGCCTTCAAAGCTCGATTCAGTTAAGATTTTTTTTCGCTAACTCGAAGAGACAGATCTTACGAGCAACAACTCTAAACACAAACTTAGAGAACTCTATACAAGTATTTCACAATTGAAAATTAATTGATTCTCAAATTTTCAAACTGCAGTTTGAGATCACCAAACTCTACGCCAAACACACCCTTAATTTTCGAAAAGTGGCTGTTGAAGAACCACAATATTAAGTAGAAAAACACATAATTCAAATGCAAAAACACACGCACGTGTGTCTATATATGTAGTACATGAAGAACAATGCACGACCATAATGATACATTAAGAAAAAGAACAATTTCGAATTCAAGATTAATCTTTTTTGTTCTTACCTCATAAAAACAGCTTGTCCAGAAAACTACCTCCATGACTAATTATTCCCCGTTTGGATCGAGGTCTAAAATACCCAAATTCAATTAACCCATTTTCCAACTCGGCCCCAAACGGGGCCTAAGCCTCAAGAACTCTCGAAACAGCATTTCCTTTGAATTATTACACAAACGTCCTTTCCCCAAGAGCATAATCTTTCACACCTCCGATGTTTTTAAGGTCGCGTTTGGCTGCACTAAAATTGCTCAACACTTTTCTGACGGGATTTGAGTTAAATTATCGGGGCATATTAACATTTATGTACATTGGGGGGGGGAAAAAAACTATTCTCTGAACAAGAATTTAGAAAAGTTTGTTTTCCAGAAATCTGTTGAATTTTCGAGGTTTTTTCGAAGAGTGCAGGGGTATTTTAGTCATTTTACCTTCATTTTGTTATTCGCTTATTTGTCAAATGAGCTTGATTTCGAGCCGAAACGAACAAGAATTTCAGAATTCGACCTCCATATTTTAATCATCTCTTTCAAGGATGAATCAAAGATTAAGAATTTCCAAATTGAGCTTCGTGACTTCAGTTAAAATACCTGTAGACAAAAAATTAGTCGTTCGTTCAGTTAGTGTTTTCATTTTTGTTCCAAACTTCCAATAATAATTCATATATATATATATATATATATATATTAATTCATCAAAATTCAATAATATATTTAATAAAATATGATAATTTAGAGTACCAAAGAGGCCCTAACAAAACACCACCTTAGCATGCATGCATATCCATGGAAGCGCGAGAGAGAGAGAGAGAGAACGAACCGGAAAATTTTGATGTCGATCAAAGTGTAAGAACAAACGGCGGCGCATCCCTCCTCGGCCCCGCCACGGACCGATAAACATAAACCTTCACTCCCTGACTATCATCGCCGTCCTCATCCTTCATCACCTCCACGTTCAACCTCGGCATCTCCTTAGCCAAAATCCGGCAACCGTTCACCGTCACTTTACACGCCGACATCCACAGCGACCTCATCGATTCGTATTTCTCCAATCCCGATAAAAGCGCGCGATTCCCAAACGGACAATCTCGAATCTCGAATTTTCTCAGTTTCGGACACCCGTCGAGAACGCATTGCATCCCCCAATCGCTGCTTCCGGCGAATGCCACCGATAGCGTCTCGAGGTTTTTGCCGTATTTTCCAATCGATTCGAAGGTTAAATCGGTCAGTAGGCCGGTAACGGAGAGCCGTTGGAGTTTGGTGCAGGTTTTGACTACCGACGTGAAGGCGGAATCCATGGGTTCGTTTGTTTGGTAATCGGGTTGGCAAGGGTCCATGATGCAGAGGCGGAAATGGGTGAAATCAGGGCAGTTTTGGACGATGGTTTCGACGGCGGCGTTCGTCATCTGACGGCAGAAGTAGAGAACGTAGCGGAGGTTCCGGCAGCCGGCGGAGACGGCGACGAAGCCGGTTTCGGTGACGCCGTGGACGAGGTCTTGGTCGTAGGGATCGGCGGGGAAGACGCGGAGTTCTTCGAGGAGTGGGCAGTGGGAACCCACGGCTTCTAAGCCCTTGTCCTCCACAGTATCCAGGACCTGAAAAATTAAGAAATAAAAAGATGGGTTAATTACCTTTTACACCCCTCTACTTTATCTCACTATCAATTAACCCCTTGGGAAAAAAAAAAAATATATATATATATATATATACCCCCACAAGTATCCCCTACCCACATAGGGTGAAAGACTAGCTCGTTCGGACTGCGTGTTGCCCTTCTCAACAAGTATTTTTTCGCAGGATCGAACCGCTGACAAGGGCCGCTCAATTGGTTAACCTAAAGTGTGGATTTGTGTTTATGTAGGCCCTGAAATTTACCAAATTTCACATTTGACCTCTCTAAATTGCACATTTGCTAAATTGCCAAATTCAACACTTCTTCCAATCCCGCAAAATTGAAGGCGGCGTTAATAATTTTGAAGGAAAAAATAATTGTGCCAAACATGTTTCCTTCTAACAGGGATATTTTCGTCATTTTATCACTCCACTAAACCTATGCGTTTTCTCTTAACCGTTTCCTAACAACGATTTAAGTTTCTCCCTCGTTTTTCATATCAATCGTTGTTAAGAAAATAATGTAGTGGGCTAATAAATGATGAAAATATTCTTTATTAGAAAGCCACGTGTTGAGTACAACATATTATCCATTTAAAATCATTAATAACATTTTTAATTTTACGGAATTAAAACAAATGTTAAATTTGGGAGACCAAAAATACAATTTGACATATTTTAAGATCTTCATAAACACCCATCCCATACTTCCCTAAAAGTAAAAAGGCAACCGAGCGTCCACATGAACATGTTGTGTGTGCAATTTGACAAGCCTCAAAGTCCACATAAACACCAATTCCATACTTCAGAGACCAAAAATATTTAAACATAAAACCAATTTAAAAAGCTATCTAAACGGTACGCCAAATTCAAATAAGGCATTTACCAAACGGCGCCTAACTTAAATTTTTTTTATAAAAGTACTTTAAAAAAACGTTACCAAACATAGTAAAAACATTCTTACCCATAGTCGTCGTAGATTCGGGCAATGAGCAAGAAGCTTCTCAAGTTCCCCGCCCTGCAAAGTCGCATAGCTCAAATTCAAGAAACTCAAACCCCTACATGCTGAATAAACAACCGACAAACTCCTCGAATTCGCCTCCCACAACCCCGAAATCGTCCTCAAATTCTTGCAATTTCTGAAGGCGTTATCGAGCTCCAAGTACTGACTGGTCGTCAGGTCCTGAGAGAACGACCCCGTGCCGAGCTCCATTAATTGTGGAGCCTTAAGGAGGAGTTTTTGCAGTTGTTCTAGGTTGAGGCTCTTGTTTACTTTCAAAACCCTCATGGATTTGCACCTCGAGACTAGTTTTTCGAGGGAGTCGAAGGCTACCTCGCTGTTTAGGGTTGAGAAGTTGAGGACTTGCAAGGTGTTGAAGTTTTCCGGGAAGGAAGTTAGCCAATTGCCGCCGAGGTCGTCCATTCCGTTCTCGTTGATGTCGAGTTCAGTTAAATTCCTAAAAACCAAAAAAACAAAAAAATATTAAATTTTCGTTGTCGCTTTATTTTTTTAACAAGTTTTCAGTGTTTCAGTTAACTTAAACTAGATTCAATCTAGAGTTAATTATACTTTGTTCTCTTGTGGTTGAAATAACTACACTTTAAACTTCTATATTTTCATAAGCACTTACCCCTTCTATAATTCAGACTAAAGCAAAAACGATTACATGTCCATTAAAATCAACGGACAAATCTCATAAAATTAAAATTGATAAATCATTTAATATTAATTAACATTTATACCTCTGAGTTTGTTGACCATCACCCTGCCAAACACCATACATTTAAAGAAAAGGAAAAGACCAAATGTTGCAATCAAATGTATTTCTTGTTTTTGTTCTCGTAAATTAAAAGAAACAATTTAAGGAAAATGGTTGTTACCCAACATGTTTTTATTCCTGGAATACTCCAGAACGGAAAAACATAATTCTCATCCCAGTTTATTGGAAGTAGAAACAGAAACGACACCCATATTTCTGTTTCTGTTCCCAATTTTATGAGAACAGAAACAGGGACCAATAATTTT
Organism: Eucommia ulmoides; assembly: GCA_016647705.1. Taxonomy (NCBI): domain Eukaryota; kingdom Viridiplantae; phylum Streptophyta; class Magnoliopsida; order Garryales; family Eucommiaceae; genus Eucommia; species Eucommia ulmoides. The sequence goes on from JAENRU010000484.1 coordinate 438,497, forward strand.
TCCAAAATAAAAATAAAAAATAAAAAATGACCTCAGATTCATCATGCAACACACAGCTTGTCTGGATAAAAATAATATGCAGACACAACAAATCCATCCAGCTCATTCTTGAACCACCCTAATTATTCTAATCCAAAGAGCTGGCTTGGATGCCTTACTTTATTCTCCACCTTTTCTTCTTAAAAATAAAAGAGTTTTTTGCACTTTGCACCCCTAAAGTCTCAGAGAAATCCCACTTTAGCCCCTATCCTTTCAATTTGAACACCCTGAAGTATATAAAAATCGTGTCAAGACAAACGTTCCGCCACTTTTTATGACGGAATTCATCCAGACAAGTGATTTCATGTTTGACACGTGGCTGATTTCCGTCATAAAAAATGACAGAGTTACCGATTTGAACTAACTTGACACGATTTGGATACTTTTGGGTTTAAAGTGTTCGATTTGAAAGTATAGGGGCTAAATTAGGATTTCTCCGTAACTTCAGGGGTGAAAAGCGCAAGAACCTCAAAATAAAAATGAATATTATTGAAAAAAGATTGGATTTTAACCAATTAAAAAGAAGAGAAAGTGTTTCTATGTAAAATTAATTTACTATTATATTTAGGGACTTTTAATCAAATATACATTTTTCCAACTTAATTTCTAAGTATCAATATTTTTATTTTACGTTTTTATCCTCGCTATTGATACCAACAACAAGATTTTCATCTTCACATTCTGTTAATATCAACATAACGTGAGTCTGTATATGATCATTAATCACTCTATGTTTGTTAATTTATATATTGATGCTAACAAAATAAGAAATTAATTTGTTATCTTGTGTAAATTTTTAATATCATCAAGGGTATTATTGTCTCATTTTTTAAGAAAATATTATTTCATAAGAAATAATATTAATTTTCCCTTATATTTATGCCCTGTTTTATAGAAAAAAGGATATATTTGTCATTTTATACTATTAATCATTTTTTGTTCTCTATACTTCCAATTTCTCTCAATCCAAACAAAGCCTTATATAACTAATATGCCCAAATTATAAACAGATAAAGGCCACATGAAGGGCAAAGAAAATCCAATAATTGAATGAAAGCACATATATTCGACAGATAGATAGCAAATGGATAGTTCACAGAGAGAGTTGGGCAATGTTTGGGATTAATGTACAGAAACTCATTTAGCAAACACGTTTTTGTTCACTAAATTTTTGCGTATTTCTTTAATTCCTTAAGAGAAACAAAAAAATATTGATTCCTATTCACTCCCACAAAACTATTCTCACTACCATTCCAAGCCGCCGCCGCCACTCCGTTGGCCACAATATATTTAGAAGGAAAAATATTGTAACCAAACGTGTTTGTGTTTCCAAACAAATTTTCATTTTCAGAATATTCCAAAACGGAAGTAGAATTCCCAGAAGTAGAAAAAAAAAAAAAAACAGAAACACTAACCGAACCCCACTAATTTACTCCATTAAAAAGGACGAGTTTTTTTTTTTTCCCCCCCCCCTTCCCGAGTAGTCCAATGTAAAAAGTGGATATTTTATGAGTATGACATCAAGGCAAGGGAAATAGAGCCACCAATTAAATGCTCAATTAACAGGTCAAATGTCACATCAAGAAAAAGCAACAGAAAAAAAAGAAAAACACAAAGTGGAGGGACTTCAATGTCCACTAATCCTCTGTTTTTTACAGTAAGAACAAGAAACATTTTCCCCCCACCCCGCACTGATAACTGCCCTCATTTATTTCTCAACCACATCAAATAGACCTTACATTATCTACCATTTATGTCACACTTCAAAGGACTTGTTTGGTAATGATGAGAAAAAATCAGAGGACAAACAAGAGTGGATGAAAAATTGGGTTTCATTCATTAAGTATCAAGGGAAAACATGAAAGATAGGAAAAATAAGAAAGGGAAAGTAGAAAGAACCAAAACTAGGAGGATATTTTTTGAATAAATTTTGATTTTTCGATTAATATCAATTAAATTAAATGTATGTATTACTACAAATTACAAGTGTAATAGTACACTGGGAATTTCTCATGCATAAAGATCCTCAATTTTTAAATTTAAAATTTTTGAAAATAATAAATAAATAAAAAATTAGCTAATAAAATATGTACATGAAATTATGAAATTTAGAAGGTATAAAATGTAATTCAATTTAATACTTCATAAGTGGGAATATGAATTTTTTTAAATATTTTATCAACTCGTTGCTTGATTTATTGATAGATATAAAAAAAAAATTAAAAAACCCAAAAAATGTTAGTCCACTGGACAACCGGAGGTGGGGGAGGTGTCTCATTCCTCGTCAATCAGAGTTACTTTTTTGAAAAGTAATCTCGAAGTTGAAAAGTGCGTCTTTAAGATTGACGACGGGTGAAGTGATTAGGCGAGTTGCACTTGCCCAGACGCACCTTGCGGTAAAACCAAAAAAGGAAAAAATGACTATAACCCAAAATAAATTACTTGAAATAATGACCTGTTATTTTGCTTTCTCTTCGCAATTATTAAATAATAAAAACAAAAATCAGCATTTCCTTCAAAGGGAAAACTAATCTCCATGAATGGAGTATGTATCCACCACTACCTTTTTCTTCCTTCCAATTTTTAATTTTTTTTTTTCCTACCCAAATGACCACAAAAAAAAAAAAAAAGAAAAAAAAAATTAGTAGAATTTCCAAATCTGATGAAAATCATGCCCAAATCAAGTAAAAAAAACCATTGATTCAAACTTGCGTGCACTTTTTTGTAGAAATCTGACCAGATCTCATATTACACAACACCCAATTTTTGTTTTTATTTTAAAGATCAATCTTACTTCATAGAAGCTGAAAATGCAGGAGAAATCCATGAAAATGGTGTGGAAAATAAAAAGGAAAAAAAAATTGCAGATAGAGACTTAATTTCACAATTAGAGCAATTAATTTGAATTTTTCAGGGAAAAAAATGGTGATTTAAGATGAAAAGGGAAGCTTACTTGCAGTGAGTAGCAATGGCTTTGAGACCATTGGTGCTGAACCCATCACAGCTTAACAAGGACAAGGCCTTGAACCGAGGAAACGACGTCGCTAAGAACTCCAAGCTATCGTCGGTCACCGTCATCCTCTTCAACCTCAGCTCCTCCAGAAAAGGGTAAGCCCTAGCGAAAACGACGAGCCAGTAGTGAATATCGGCGCCCCAATTTTCCGGCACCAGATTGAAGTCGGAAAATCTCGGTTTTCCTTTAAGAGTGACGCTCCGAATCTTCGGAAACCTCCCGGCGACGATCTCCGGCGTGACGGAGTAGCAGTTTCCGATGAAGACTTTGGTTCGGGTCCACCGCTCCGCGTTGTACCAGTCCCGGCAGACCAGCGAGACCGAGCTCCGGTCCTTGTGGGAATCGACCAGGGACAAAACTCGTTCAAGAACCTCGTCGGGAAAATGGGGACGGGAACGGGAACGGGAACGTTGAGTTGACCCGGACGAGTCAGGCGAGTTGGGCGATTCCTTGGATTTCTTCGGATTCGGATCCATTCGATGCGAAAAGCTCAAGATTCCACCCAAAAACTGCATCAAATAAACAATTTACGCAAAGAAGCATCAGAATCCGTTACGATTTCATCAACATTTACATGCTAACACCGAATCAAACTCAGATTCGCCATTAAAATCTGCAATTTCTTCTTCGAAAAAACGCCATAAACCACAAGAATTCATTGAATCAAACACAAAACCGAAACAAACAAGATTTACGCAAGCCAAAAAAAAATATAGGTCAACCACAAATCAGTTGAGTAGCTCCGAGAAATTTTCACGAAATCAAGTTGACAAAAAGTCTTACCTAAATAAAACCAAACTTTCAACGAAATCAAGTTCAGTCTCCAAGATTCAACGGATAAACTCAAAAACAAGTCTGTCAAGTAGACACAATCTTACCCTAAATTTAGAGAGAGAGAAGCTTAAATTAGAGAATTGCCATGGAAGAATGCTAAAAAAAAAAAAAGGAAAAAGCGAAAGAGGGGGGAAAACAAGATAATAAAGGGTTATAATGTGTAAATAAGTGTCACATTAATGGAGCTTTTGACGCCATGGACAAAGCTTCATGAGCTTTCCCTCTCTTACCTCTGTGGATGAAAGCTTCAAGCATCCGAAGAGCCAAAAGAGAAGGGCAGCAACTTGCTTTATTATAGCTCCCAAAAATAATAATAATAAATTTTAAAAATAAAATGTTAAATTATTAATTTATTTAATATGGTAGTATGTTAGCATTTAATTACACGTTATGCCCTCGTGATTTGATCGAATTGTATTTTCTTAATAAATAAAAATTAATAAATAATTTAATATTAATTGACATTTATACCTCAGATCAGGTCAAAAATAATAATACAGATTTGCCTTATCTTTTTCCTTTCACTTGTATCTATGTGTTCGTATAAGGTATATTTGTTATTTTATGCAATTTTATTAAATATTTAAAAGTTCCAAATTTAATTCTGAATAATATGAAATAAGTAATGACGAAAATAAAACATGAATATAAAGTGTAATTCAGTCCAATCGCACGAGACCCTTTTTAATAAGAACATAAAATAACACTTTACCTCTGACAAATGGTACTATTTTTTTATTTTTAAAAAAATATAAAAAAATCCGACCAATTTATTTATATATATATATTGTTAATAAAATATTTCTATCAATTTCATTACTAATTTAGGACAAAATATTGGGATTTATGATCATATAAAAACAAATGCTATGGATTGATAGTTTAAGGGCAAAATTTTAAATCATGATATAGTTAAGGACTACAAGTGCAATGTATCCTAAATAATATAGGTTAATATTACACTTTTATACCCAAAAGTGTATTATTTGTTATTCGTCACATCTCTAATTTTATATTAAGGTCTGTCTGATAAAATTGAAAATTATATGTTAAAAACTGATAGGTATCGAATTTTAAATGTTGAATTGGTTAAGTAACTTTATTTTTAATATTTTCAATTGCAATAAATTTGAATTTTTATAACTTTTAACTTTTAAAAGTTTTCTAACAGCTGGATGTATATCTCTTTAATTTTTTTCTTTATTTCTTTTCTCAACTTTACTTTCTCTTGCTAATTATTATTTTTATTTTTATTTTTTGCCTAGTTCTTGGTGAACAGTGTACGAAATTAATTTTTTACTGTACTACATACAAAGTCACTGTAATTTTTGTGTGTGAAAAGTTACAGTAACTTTTGTGGCATTATGTAGCGTTAAACTTTTGACAGAATTATTGGACTTCTTAAAAAATTATTTACTGAGTGGATTCGATCAATGCTGGATTGCAAATTTTTGGGGCGTGACAAAAGAAACTTAGGATTTAGGGTATAAATAGTCAATGCGTTCAATTTTAAGTGTTGAATTATGTGCTAAATTTCTAATCACAATTTTCTAGTGAGATTTTGGTTGAAATTGTTATAAAAATGAAAGTTTTAGGATCAAAGTGTAAACAATATAAAAACTCATGGACCAAAGTGAAATTTATCCTAATAAATTACAATTAAGGTTTGAATTATGATCAGAGTCCACCATTAGCCGAAGCTGACAGAGACGGGCAGGGGCAGCACCTAACCTCCACTGTGTTGTGATCTGCGCACACCCTCTAATATGCTGCCACGTGTTCTGATCACATGGGCCTAGCTTTTGGGTCATAGAATGTGGGGGGTGCGTAGTGCGCGTCGCGGTCAATTTTGGGAGGATATGCTTGCGTCGGGAGTTAAAAGTTAAACAGTAAATTTATTCGGTAACTTTTTTTTCACCGTATCTCTAACAAACGCGGAGTCCGTATACCAACCTAACGTTACTAATCATTTAACACCAAATTGTTGTAGAATTTACACTTTGACCCCCCCTATTTGATTAATAGTCCTATTTCAGTATACAAATTATAAGTTTGCTAGCCTACAATGATAAGAGTTGGATTGGATGAGCTAATATTTTACTTCAAATTTATAATTTTTTTTTAATTTAAAAAAATCTTACTTTATAAATTGTAATCAAATACACTAACAAAATTTTTCACAAGTTATAGAATATGCGGGTAAATCCATCTCATATATACATGTGTGCGTATATATTTCAGGTCGGAAACACTATAGTTGTTTCAGTTGACAACTCAGGCTATTCGTAGAACCACATGCTTCGAAAAAAAAGATTGGGAAGGGATGGTTTTCCAGATCAAACTAGAGGTTACCAAGTTTGGAGAAAGTCTAGGTGCCACGGGAAATCTTTATTTATACAGGTTTTCGGACGAGAATTTTGACAATTAATAAATAATAAAATCAGATTTTAAGTGTAAATCGAATTCATCCCCTACTTCATCTAAGTCATTTATTGATGGCGATTGTTTATTTTTTCGAAATAAGAACAAAGATTTCAATTCGTGTTCCTTTAGTTTCACATTTACATTTAATTGAACATTTTTTATTATTTATTATATTTTTTATAACTATAAATTAAAAAATAAAAATAGTTCAAGGCATAGAAATGCTAATAAATTTAAAAAACAACACAAATATTATTTTTAAAATAAAATTCTAAAAAAAAAAACAAATATATATATTAGTTTTACAGTAAAATGTATTTGAGATAACCTAAATGCATCTCGACTAATCATCTCTCTTGAATAATCTTAAGGATGCACTTTCTCACATCGGGATGATCTTTAAGAATACAATTGATTTCAGGATTAAATTCAATGGGTGTGTGTATATATATATACATCAACATGAGTTAGACTAGGGTTTTGAGCTCTTTAAGCAATATTTTCAGGGATTGAACCTCGAGAGGTTGTAAATAGAAAGTACTATGTTGGAACAGGTGTCTTGTTTCTGGTACTCAACAGTATCTCGAGGGATCAGTTTCTGCCGATCGTGGTGCGGAGATATCTTATGAAACCGAAAAAAAATAAAAATAAAAATAAATAAATAAATATATATATATATATCTTGAATTTTACTTTTGTTGAGTAAATCTCAATGGTCACTCACACCACAATGATTACAAGAGGATAAAATTTAGGCATTGAGTAGGGGCAGGGCATAGAAATAGCTGGTTAACTATTTCAGTTTATTCCGTTAACTTTGACGGGACCCGCGGTAACTACAACATGCAAACGTAATAACCCCTGGAATTTGACGTAATATACGAAAATGCCATTTCATTTTGGCGTCAGCAAAGCTGCTAAAAAGCGCTGACTCGCTAAAGAGCCCACGTGATTGGTCCAGCTTTTTCTTTTCTTTTCTTTTTTTGTCAGAAAATAAAAAATATTATTTTATTATTCCATTCTTTTATTTTTTTGATCGCTGGAATGAAAAAATATAAATTAATATTTTTATAAATTGTGAAAAAAATAAAATCTTGTTTGTTAAAAAGGAAAAATGAATAGAGAAAAAATAATTAATTGTAATATAATTTATTATTTTACCATCATATATGATTAAAAAAAAAATTATTATCAAGAGTATAATTATAATTTTACTAATTTTTTATCACTTTTCTGTATTTTTTTTCCAAATTTGTATGAAAAAAAATTATTTTAAAAATTATGTATTTTTATTCTTATTTTTTTCCCCATTTTTCATCTATCCCAAGCAATTTTTTTTTTTTTACACATCCTATTTTTTTTTTCCATTTTTTTTCTATCCAACCAAATGCACCCTCAATAATATAGGATGTGAATTTTGTTTTCGCTATTCTTCAAATACTCTTACTCTATTTTTTTTATTTTTTATTTTCTATAAATATAGAATAAAGTAAAAACTAAAAAATAGAAAATAAGAGAGCCATAGTGAAAAATAAAAACTAAGATAAATAATAAAAGATATTATATTATGGGGGTATGAAAGTAGCAGGGATGTCTCAGGTTTAAACTATTGACATTTTTTTTTTAGCGAAAATGACATTTTGGTCTTTAAGTTTGAGATGGGTATTTAAGTGACCTTTCTTGCTTCGTACTTGACACATTTGGCCCTTAAATTGTTAAATTGATTTCAATGTGATCTAATTGTCAAATTTGTTAGTTCAATTTGACAAAAAAGGCATTAGTGCATGGGCATTTTTGTCTTTTCAAGTCTAAAATAATCATTTTAATGGTGAATGCACATGTTTAATGTTTTTTTAAATGTATTATTTTTTTGGAATGTATTTTGGAATTTTTTTTAGAATATATTCCCATTTTTTTTAGTGTATTCAGATTTTTAGTTTTTTTTTTTGGAGTTGAAAAGACAAAAAAATAAAATAAAATAAAAAATACAACGTTTTTATGTCAAATTGGACAAATAGATTTGCCAATTGGATCACATTGAAATCGGTTTATTAGTTTAGGGATCAAATGTGCAAAGAACGAAATATCAGGGGCCATTTAAACACTTACCCTAAACTTAAAGGAATAAAAATGTCATTATTTTTTTTTCTTTTTTAAGAAAGAAAAATAAATAACAATAGTTGATGAGAGAAAATTAAGCGAGGTCCAAATTGTCGTCACGTGTTTACAGGCACGAGAAGCTATGACGAGGTGTGACTAACCAACATGCCTACCCTGGAATGAACATCATCTTGGATAGCGCTTCACCCAAAACCAACCGACTTCAACATCAGCCCGACAAGGGGAGATTGGCCCCTCGACCTTAACTCCTCACCCATCCAAGGTTACGAGTCCTCCCGCGCATATAAATATCGTCACGTGGGTCTGATCAGGTATTTTTTTTCTAGCATAGACTACCAAATTTTTCTCAAAATATCGACTTATTTTCACATTGGAAGTTCAATATCGGCAGACTCATCCGTAATGCATTATTTTGCATGAATTTGAGTTATAACGTGTCCAGTGAACCATTTTTTGACATCATTAATAATATAATTTAATTATAAATAATAATAATTATTTTATTCCTAATAAAATAAGAGTTGGCCGGAGTAAGCGGCAAGGCAATCGGACCGACACGAAAACCATGGGGTCACGTGAGAGAATCACGTGACTTCCTCCTCACCGCACGAGTTGGTAAGCCAAATAATTATAAGAAAATTAAAATTTGTTTAAATTACAGTTTATACCCTTAAAGTTTGAGTATAATCTTAATTTGCTCCTTAATATTTTAATTTTTAGTAATATACTCTTTGAAAATTGAACTTTGTATCTAATAGATCCAAAGGTTGACCAAAATCTTGGTCAACCCTTGAAGGTTGACCAAAATCTCATTTTGGTTCGTACAATTTCAATTTGAACGTACAACACTTTAAAGTTTCATAATCATTACAGTACAGTTCAAGTCATTATCTCCATTACGATTTTTTGACAAAAATTAGTCCCTTACCATGTATATGATTATCTTTAAAAGGCTTCATAGGCATTTCAGTCCCCTCATTTTTCACCCATTTGCCATCTTGTCCAAATACTAGAAGCTAAAATATATATATATATATGCAATTTTCTTCGTAGAAAATTTGTAAAGTGCAAACAAAATGATAAAAATGCATGAAAGATCCTCTTAAAAATAGATGGGTGCACGTCGATTTGGATCGAAGTGATATCATTACAAAATTTCAAGGTGTCAAGTGTCTATAGAGACCAAAGTAAAAATAATAACCAACTTTAGGGGTAAAAAGTGTAAGAAATCTCATTTTTCACTAATTTCTCTTAGCTATGATATTCCTGTTACTACTCTCTCAATTAAAAACTCAAAACTTGTACATTAGATAAATTAAAGGCAAAATTCAAATTTCAACAAGTAAATTACAAAAACTAGGCTGCGTCGAGCCAAAAAAAAAAAAATGTTCTCAAAACAATTTTTTTTTTGATTTTAGGATAAAAATCGTTATCAAACGCGATTCTGTTTAAAAAAAAAAAATATCATTACCAAATGCAATTTTAATCTCAAGAAGGAAACATAATTTTCATCCCATCCCATCTCATCTTCATCCCATTGTATAGGATGGGAACATAAATGGTTACCAAACGGCTCCTAAAATATTAAGGAGTAAATTGAAATTATACTCAAACAGATGGGGTATAAAGTGAAATTTAGCCTTATAAAATTAAAATGAAGCATCTAAATTAGTACAAGTACAACTCGAATTTCCATGACAATTAAAGCATGATATAAAAACAATTATTATTATTATTAAATTATTATTATTATTATACGTGCTAGGGTATGTGTGGTTAGAATGGTGGGACACGAAAAAGAAAAAGAAAAAGGAAATGATTTTTTATTTTTTTTATTTTTGTGTAGAAAAAATTATTTTTGTTACTATGTTTGATTGGAGAGATATAGAAAGAGAAAAAATAATATTTTGTGTATATTAAAAAAAGATAAATAACATATTTCACCTCTATTTTTTAAATTTTTTTTTTTTTACCTCCAACCAAACACATTACTCACTCCGTTATCTATTTTATTTTCCAATCAGCTTCTTAAGGAAACAACTGGCTAATTTATAAGGGACTGTTTGGCTTATACTCGATATTTAAAAAAAAAAAAGAAAAAAAATGAAATATTTTTTTTTTTATTAGAAATATTTTTGCTATTCAGAAATAGTTTTTTGTTTTTAAAAAATTGGAAAAAATGTTATTTAATTAAAATAATTTTACAAAATAATTTGGCGTTATTCAATCCATCACATAATCTATTTTTATTTATCACAAGCCTCGTAACCCAACAAATATTTAGTTTACCTCATTTATGAAGATTTAGAGTTTAAATTCCTTCCTATGTTCCCAACAAAATCTTTTTATTTTTTTATTTTATAAAATTAATTTTGTATTTTTTTATTTCTATTTTTTATTTTTTTATTTTAGGTGGCCTTTGGTTAGTGTATCTCATTTTTTGTTTCTACTTCCAATAAACTGGAACGAAAAATTTGTTTATGTTCTTGAATATTTCGAAAATAGAAACATGTTTCTTTTAATTTATGAGAAAAAAAATAAGAAAAAGGTTTAGTTGCAATATTTTTTTTCCTTTAAATGTATGGTGGCCAGTGTAATGGTGAGGGCCGAGAGTGGTGGTGGCCTGCAGGGTGGTCGTGGGAATAGTTTGTAGGAGTGAATAACAATCAACATTTTTTTGTATCTCAGATTCGTAAGGAATTCAACAATTACTCTCAAAATTTTGAGAACAAAAACGTGTTTCTGTACATCGATCCTAAAATTTTAAAAGCGAAACAGAAATTAGGGAACAGAAACAGTAACCAAACTGGGCCTTAATGACCAAGTAATGATGGAGTTTGGTGGTCCTCCACCTTTGACCCGTTTAACCCGGTAAAAGACAAAGTAACATGCAACATATAATTAGCCCATACACGGATTTCGTGGTTTGTTAAATTTATATATTGGGCCTGGGTCATGGGCCTACACCAAACCCGGCCCAATTCAATAAAGTCTATTAATTAATAAAGATTTTTTTTTTTTTTTTTTTGGAATTTCTTCGAGGAAAACGGATGAATGAGATTGCATTAAGTTTTTTGAGAAAAAAATTAGGATGGGTGTTCAAGTGACCCTGATGTTTGGCACTTGATACAAAAACGGGTGTTAGTCCAATTTGACGGAATTAAAATGGGATTGATAAGAATTTATAGATTCGTAATAATTTTCTCTGATAGTCATAAATTTAGTGATTGATGATGGTCAAAACGTGTTAGGCCGCGTTTGATTAGTGTTTCTGTTTTTTTATTTTTACTTCAAATAAATTGAGATGATGAGAATTTTATTTTCATTCTAGAGTATTCTGATAATAGAAACATGATTGATAACGACCATTGTCCTGAAATTATTTCTTTTAATTTATATGAACAGAAACAAGAAACACGTTTGATTGCAATTTTTTTTTTCTTTTTTCCCTTTAAATGGATGGTGGCGGCTTGGTGGGGGCCAAGGGCAGTGATGGCCAATGGGCTGGTAGTGGGAATAATTTTGTGGGAGTGAATAAAAATGAACATTTTTTTTTATTTCTTAGATTATTAAAGAATTTAGGAATTACTCCTAATAATTTGAGAACAAAAATGTGTGTAATCCAAAAATTTTGAGAGTAGGAACACAAATGAAGAAATGAAAACAGTAACCGAACGAGACCTTACTATCTCATCTCTATCTTTCACTACAATATATATACACACCGACCCCTACAGACACATGTACATGTATGCATGTGTTTATATATATATATATATAGACATACTTATTATGATATAATTAGAGTGCACTGATTTTTTATTATGACTTAAAAAAATTATTGTAGTGACTTTTCATTGTAACACGATGAATTTTTATTATATTAGAACACGATGAAAGCATGTTATTCACTCGTCTCGCTCTTTCATTACAACAATTGTTTTTCATTATGACGACAAAAAAAAAAAAAAAATTATTGTGACATAAAAAAATATTGGTATATTTTTTAATTAATATTGTAATGATTTTCATTGTCATACAATAATTTTTAAATTACTCGAATTTTGTAATTATTGTATTGATCTACCCCACATTCCAATCGTTGTACAATTTATTATCCAATGTAAAATTAGATTTTTTTCTTTGATAATCAATTGAAATTTTGAATTTGAACTTATAAATAAATCTGGCGGTGGGATAGCCATTAGGCTATCATCTTGCCTAGCAGGCAAAGATGAAAAATTTGTTGTCGGATTTGGTTAATTACCTTTTTATAGAATAACCCGGTTAAAGCGTAATAATCATACGTCTGTATGATAAATTTTCCATTTTTCCTACCTAACAAGTGACCCTACTTTATTTTTATCCATTTTTCTATAAACTATATTTTAAATTTTAAATTTTTATGCCTCCTCATTTATGACTCTAATTTTCAAACACTCAACCAAACACAACCTAAAACCTAACGATGTGATTAGGTGGCAATGTACCATATATATTTTTTTTAGGATTAATTACACTTTGCACCCTATAATTTAATTAAATTACATTTTATATCTTCATAATATTTTTGTCATTATTAACCATGCGTTGTTTAGATTTAAATGCAATTGTTTAACATTTAACATAATTGCGTAAAATAGCAAATTTATTCTTACACCCGACCGGATTGATCTGTCTCAACAGAATAAAGAAAAAAGGAAAAAATAGAAGCAAATAGATATTTATCCGTCATGTCCCGCCCCAACTTGACCATATAAATACTAATTAATATTAAATAATTTACTGGTTTTAATTTTTTTAGGTTTGACCGTGAAATTTAACAAAAAATATAATTGTTGCACTTTAATTTGAATCACATGGAATAAGTAATAATGAAAACATCACAAAAATGTAAAATGCAATTCGATCAAACCAAATAATGGAGCAAAGTGTTATTAACCCTTTATTGGATCATATTTTATTTTTATTTACTTTAAAAAAAAAAAAACACATGTCAAATCCACTTCCTATTTTCAATTATTAATTTAAGATTTTTATCCGGTTGGGTTGTTCAGATTTAAGTGCAAGTATTTAACATTTAACATAATTGCATAAAATAGCAAATCTATTCTAATACCCGACCAGATCAAATGGTCCCAATAGAATAAAAAAAAAAAGGAAAAACAATGGAGGCAAATAGATATTTATCCGTCATATCCCGTCCAACTTGGGAGTATAAATATCAACTGATATTAAATAATTTATTAATTTTAATTTTTTGAGATTTAACCATTAAATTTAACGAAAAATATAACTGTTGCACTTTAATCTAAATCACATGGGATAAGTAATAACGAAAATACCACAACGATGTAAAATGCAATTTGGCACAAAGTGTAATTAATCCTTCATTGGATCATATTTTAGTTTTATTTTATTTTTTATTTTTTTTATAAAACAAACATGTAAAATCCACTTACTATATTCAATAATTAATTTAAGAATTAAGGATTTTAATTAAAAAAAAATCAAAACTTAAAGAATTAATTTAATAATTATATTAAACTTCAAGGACCTTAACCTAATTTTCTATCAATCAATTTGACTTGTCGAACTTCTACTGTATATAGTCATGTGAGGAGTAGGATTATGGGACCATATGGGACCATTCACTTGACTATGATAATCAAGATTAATTACATTTTAACCTCTTATACTTTGGGCTGATTTTATTTTTACCCTTTTATTTTAAAAATATACAAATCACCCCATTTTACTCTTAGTGAAAGGGAAAAACTCTCCGTTTATTGAAAAATAAAATAAAATTATACGACTAGAAGGGGAAAGTGTATTTGAGTATAAGAAAAATTTACTCAAATTAGGTGTACGGATTTGATTTTCACCTAGAAAGATGATCATAATTTAGTGGATTGAATTTCCTGCTGGAGCTCAGGGGACTAGGCATAGGCAATAATAGTTTGTCGAACTATAATAAAATTCTGAGTGTCAATATCTCTACCCTAGTCTCTTCGGTTTGTGTGTGTGCGCTTTGATACGTTTCCATTAATAATGTGAGAAAGATAAAATCTAATAATTTTTTATTTAAAAGGTCACAATCACTTAGATGAATTTTTTGAACTACCAAATTCACCCCCTCTTAGGTAGTATTAGGGGTGGTTATGGGCCGGGCCATACCTAGGATATTAAAAAAAAATGTTAAGTTTGAGCCCGCTCCAGCCCTATAGCTGGTCGGTCCCTATTATTATGCCCAAGTCTGACCCTAAATAAATTTTTTGAAATCTAAGTTCGACCCTATAATTTTTTTTTTTTTTATAATTTAAAAATTAATCTCTAAAATAACAAATTAAAATTATAAAATGTATTCATACATAATAATTAGTACTTGCCAATATTATTTTTTATTCTTTTTTCTAATAAGGGAAATATAAAAATAAATTTAAAATGAAGGATAATTGTGACCCATGTGAAATTTAGATGAGAATTTTAATCATTGATTTTTTTAATATAACGTGTCAGGCTAAATGGAAAAATAAAATTACTTTCTTTATTTATTTTAGGTAGGGGGAGTAAAGTGTAGGTTTCAAAACTAGAAGGGACAAAATGAAGCAAAATCAAAGTATAGGGGTCAAAAAGTCAATTAACCCTAAGTTTTTCTAACACATTATTAACCTTTACCTTCCCTGGACCATTGCACACCGGGTTTGGTATTGTTGCGAAAAAGAACAAAAAAATTTACATGCTTCCTTGTGAGGGTATTTTGGGTTTTAACGAGTCAGCAGCTGAGTCTTGACTTCGTGTCTATTACCGCCAACATATTCTCCATAGGCCTGGCAATGGCCTATGGAGTTCGCCAAATGGGTCAAAAAGTCCAAACCCAGCGATTATCTTCTAAACGTTTCGGATTATCGATTAAATACAGGATTTCGACTAATTAACTGTGTTTAGGCCTGATTAATCGTCTCCAACTCCTATATATATCAGGAGTTATGCAAGCCCGAGGTACACTTTACATTACGCGTGAGTTCATTTGTTTACTTGCTGCATTACTGTACTTTTTCTCTCTGAAGATTGATTACCACGCCAGAAGAGTTTCGCCGGGACAAATTCCGACCTAAGCCTTTTACAGGTACACTCTCTGAGGAGAGCAGGACTCTAAGCACAGCAGGTCATTTCTCTCAGGACTCAGCACAACGCACGTGAAGAATTTTCAATCGACGACTCCATCTCAGCAAAAAGACTCACCTGTCATCTAACTGAACCATACAAGAGGTGTGTACCAGTTTTATACACCAACACTTCCATTTTTAATTCAAATGTTTCAATTTTGTGCAATCGAAAACACTACCGTAGCGGTTATTTAGTGTTTTTATTTATGTTCCCAAAAAAAATAAATCAAAACGCAACATAAAATGAAAAACAAAAGCAAATTTCTTCCTATTCCGATCCCATAAATACCCCATTGCTATCAAGAACACAAAAATACATTCCAACTGAAAAGAAAAAATTACTAACTCCAAACATTTTTTTTGAGAGGCCTAATTCTCAAGATTAAAACATAATGAAGCTTGAAGCTACCTTCGAAAGCATAATATTCAATACACAAATGTAAATCATCCACTATTCGGTAAGAGGAAAAGAGGAGTACCTTAAATTGGAAAAATTATCAGGATCGCTTAATGCTTATTCCCACGAGTACTACAAGTAGAGGTGGTCATGGGCCAGGCCGGACTTTGATTAAGGTATTACAAAAAAATGTTAGGCCCTAACCTGACCTGGACCTATGGTCGGACCCTACTTTCATGTCCAAGTCTGGTCCTACAAAAAAAAAAATTAAGCCCAAGTCCGGACCTATAATTTTAACCCTGTTTGTTCCCAAATTTTAATTTTTTGCTCCTAATGTCAAGCATATTTCATGTCCTCTTTCAAAAGTCACCATCAAAAAATGAGAAATCCATTTTTTTTTTTTTTTTTTTAAATTTCAGAAAATATGGAACAAAAACAAACCTAATTGTGGAAAAAAACAAAAAAAAAACCTACGTCCACGTTAAAAACAAAAGGTGAAAAAAAAGCAAAAAATATTTTCAAAGTCAATGTCCTTACTAAGAAATTGCATCACTTATGTAGAAAATTCATCAATTGTGTTTACATTTTCAATTTTCTTGGAAACACAAATTCAACAATGTGTTTTTGCAGAAAATTCACCAATTGTGTTTACATTTTCAATTTTCTTGGAAACACAAATTCAACAATGTGTTTTTGCAGAAAATTTACCAATTATGTTTACATTTTCAATTTTTTTGGAAACACAAATTCGACAATGTGTTTTTGCAGTGAAGACATTATATGAAGAAGACATTATATATATATATATATATATATATATATATATATATATATATATAATTTTTTTTTTTAATTAAAGTTCTCAGGCCGGGCTAGGTCGGCCCTAAAACATTTTGGTTTTGCCCAAACTCGGCTCTAAAATTAATCGGGCCTTAAAACTACAGCCCGGGCCTTACCCATGGACTTAAAACTATTAGAGTTTATTATTATTAGTATTTAGTAAGGGTATAACTGTCTTTTAATTGCTTTCTAGGTTTTCCTTTGTACTCTTATCTAAGTCTCTCTTTTTCATTTGTATGATTGCATTCTTGATTTCAATGATAATAAAACCCTAGCCGTCATTCCTTTTCTCTCTAATTTCGTATAGTTCCGATGTTCGTAGCAATTCGGCATTCATACAGATTCGGTGTTCATACAGATTCAGCATCTGTAGAACTATGATTGTTGATGTTCGTACAGATCTGACTTCCGCGCAATTCTGATTTGGTTTTCTCTGCAGCGAATCATCGATTTGTTCTGGTATTTGATTTTATTTATCTGTTGCATTAGATTTGTGATTTCGTTTGTTGGTATTTGTAATGGCATCTGAAAGGGATGATTCGCTTCAATCTATTCCTGTGAGATTGAATGGGAATTTTTTTTTCATATTAGAGTTATGTGATGAAAAATTTTCTTAAAGGCAAAAAGATATGGGGTTACGTTAATGGTACACTAGTTAAACCAAAAGATGTAAGGGCTGAAAATTATATAACTTTGTTAGATACTTGGGAGACAAATAATTTGAAAATCATTACCTGGATTAACAACTCTGTTGAACATTCAATTGGTATGCCGTTGACGAAGTATGAGTACGCCAAAGAAGTTTGGGATCATCTATCAAGACTGTACACACAGTCTAATTTTGCAAAACAATATTAGTTGGAATATGATATTTGAGCACTGAAGCAGAATGATATGAGTATCCAAGAATTCTACAATGCTATGATAGATCTCTGGGATCAATTGATTTTGAGAGAATCTGCAGAATTACGAGCGTGTATTTCGTACATTGCTCGTAGGGAAGAACAACGTTTGGTTCAATTTTTGATGGCGTTGCGTGATGATTTTGAAGGACTTCGTGGGACAATATTTCACTGTAATCCACTTCCATCTGTTGATTTAGTGGTTAGTGAATTATTGGCCGATGAGATACGCTTCAAGTCTCAGTCAGACACAAGAGTTCTCAAATCAGTCAATCCATCTGTTCTGGCAGTCGCTTTCAATCATCAAAACAAGTCATATTCGAGGCCTGCCGTTGATGAATGCAGCTTCTGTAAGCATAAAGGTCATTGGAAGGCTCAATGCCCTAAATTGAATAGAAAATAGCAACAGCAGCAACAATCGCCTTCCCAGTGGAAATCTGACAATCGTTTTCAAGAACGTCCTTACAGGCCTCCACAGCCTAATACTGTTGCAACTGTACCGTCGTCATCAAATTCGTTTAGATTTGGAGACCCAGCATCCTCTAATCCCACAATGGAGGCCCTTACTGAACAATTTCAGAAGTTCCTTGCCACACAGCCACATGCCATGTCCGCTGCATCTTCAGTAGGTTTGTCACCCTCTAGATCTTCAGGTATGACTTCCTCCATATGGGTTCTAGATTTTGGAGCTTCTCATCATATGTCACCTGATTTATTATCATTTGCATCTTTAAAGCCTACCTTATCTGTATATGTTATGACTGCTGATGGTACTCCGATGCCATTAGCAGACATTGGTTCTGTTGTCAAACCTCGGTTATCTCTTTCAAATGTTTATTTTCGATCTTTAAAGACCCAAATGGGTAAAGAGCTCATGCAAAAGCCCTGAAAAATTTTGTAGAAAAGGGAAAAAAAATTATGAAGAATAAAAAAACGATGAGATTAGATGCTGTCGAGGCTAGATTTAGGCAGAATTAAACCTAGATTTCGACAAATAGGCAGAATAAAAAGTAATATGAGTCGAAAACATAAATAAAAGTGGGAAAATAAGGGTTTTATCTCTGTACCGCTGAGGTCACGTCCCAATCAAATGTCGCCAGCGCTGGGGCGAAGAGGTGGCGATGATTTCGTACAGTGGAATGCTACCGGAGACACGTAGCTTCCTCAGGCTCTCTGTGTGTCTTAATTGTTCTCTCTCTCTTTTCTATCGCCGATACAACCTTCTAGCCTTGTCCAGTGGATTGAAATTACCGAAATGTAATGAAGCACGACGATATTATGAATTCGCCATTGATGGGTGAAATTACTGTTGTGCACCGAAATACAGGTAAATAATGAAAGAAATTGCCATTGACAGATCAACTTGAAAAAGTCCGAAATTGGAAATGAAATTATGAAAATGCCATCCTATTTAAAATGTAATTACAATAAAATTTTAAGGGTAAAATCTATTTTAGACATGTCATTGCACATTTTTGAATATATTAATGCTAAAACATTAAGAACTAAAGCCCAACTATGCTCAAATTTTAATAGTAAAAATAATAATTTATTCAATTTTGGGGCGGTTACCGATGGGTCCTTATAAAAGGACAAAATTACCAAATGAACCTTCTTTGAAAATATGTTACAAATTAATTATTTTGATTTTTTTGTAACAATTTTGCCCTTTCGTACTTTTCAACTGATGAACAAAATATTCTAACAAACTCATTTCCATTAATGTCGGCCCACTGAAATCAAATAGAATCCATCCTAAAATCAACAAAAACAAAGCGTTTCGCTCCAGAAAATCTCAAAATAAATGCATATTTGTAATCATTACTAACATACGAACAAAATAAGATCCATATTTTTAATATTTTGCAACTTGTTTACATGAACGTGTTACATTCAACATTGCTAATAGTTAGAATATGTATGAGATGTATATCCAGTAACGATTAAACACATAATGTACTCAAAATATAATGCGTCGAACAAAAAGTAACAAATAAAGAACAAAATTCTGAAGTGGAATATAATACGAGGTCGTGTTATATTCACCAAACAGATCTGAAATTTTCTGGATCTGAGAAAGTGATTGAGAGAGAGAGGAAAAAAAAAAAAAAGCACGACGGCGAACAAACGGCGACAGATTTAGCGGCAAACGACATTACAGAAAGAGAGAGTACAATGACAAGCACTGAGGCAGAAAATAGTAGCAAGTTTGAAAAATTCACCAAGTAGATCTAGAATTTTCCAAATTTGAGAGTGAGAGTGCGACTGAGATAAAGAGAGAGCATGACGAGCACAACAGCCATTCAAAATATAGAAGGGTAAAATTGTCCAGACCAAATTTTGAATTTGAATCAAGACTTTTGAGTAACATAAAATACTAACTTGAGGACTATTCTGTGCAAGCAAAAACTTGTGGGGCCATATGGTAAATTGACTTTATTATCAAGAGTATTCGGTAATTTTCCCTTTAAACATTAATGTGCTTAATTGTAATGCCAATTTAAGTTTCTTTATTTCAATTTGGAAATTAATAGAAAAAATATAATGTAAATTACAAAAACAAAAAGTATATTTATTTTGTTAGAATTGTGACTACAAAAAGAGAAGATCAATCAATTCTATTAAAAATGATATATTTCGGACTAATATAAAAATATTAAGAAGTTAAAAGTAGTATATGTTTTAGACTAATCTGCAAATACTGAAAATCAGGGAATAAAATATAAATATGTTTAAACTTCTAAGCATGTATTTGTAATTTTGAATAAAGAATATAATTTTTTTGCAAAAATGACAAAATTGAAAAGACAATTACAGATTTACCACTCAATTAAGTTCCTCAAGCTCCTCACTCTCTCTTTTACATTAACTATACATACATATATCAATGAGAAGAACAGTCGGTGGAGACCTTCTAGTGTCTTCCACGATCATGTGGGCGAAATTACCAAAGTAGATCAAAACGTCAGTAATTTACTAGCGCTAAATCGCTACCGGCAGTGATTTATTGCGGCGACACCTCTGCCGGCTTTGTTGTGTCGTTCTTTTCCTCGCCATCGTCGTCGTTCTCCACCCCTTCTCCCCCTTGCTATGCATCCGATGAAGGAAGGCCAATTCAAAAGCAATTTGGGGTATGAGAATAGTCAAGGCTGCAAAGTTTTAGTAAATGACGCATGAGGACAAAAATTATAACGCATTATAAATTTGCCATTGAAATCACTGTAATGGCAAGCATTGGAAACAAATAACGAAACTGCCACCTAAAAAGAGACAAAAGTAGCCTCAATATTACAAAATCACCCTTGAAATTGGCTCTTTTATATATGTTATATTATATATAGATAGATATAGAGATTATAGATATAGATAGATAATAGATTATAGATATAATAGATAACAATCTCGATCTCCGAACTCAGGACACACTACCCTCACTTCAGTAAGAAAAATACAAGTGAACTCTGATCAGATCAATTCGAGGTGTTTACCAATTTTAGATACTAACAACATTTACCCCCTGTGGTTCAAATTAAAGTGTAACTATTATATATTTGTTAAAACTAACGGTTAGACTTCAAAAAGTCATAATTAATAAGTTATTTAATATTTTAATTAACATTTATACTCCTAGGGTCCAGTCAGGTAGGATAATATCTTACCATTTTTTCCCAAGTCGGTTGTATTGGGTATAAGAGTAAATTTGATATTTTGTAAAATTATGTTATTTAACCATTGCACTTGCGTCTGAATCAGAAATAATGCAAAAACACCACAGGAGAATGAAGTGTAATTTTGTCAAACACAAGAGGATAATGTGTTTCCAAGAAGTCACATACGATAGGCCGACAATGTCAAATGTTGTTATATTGAAGGATACGAAGTTCTAAACCTTTTTCTTATGTCCTCAAAATATAGCGTCACAATTATCTTGTGAAATGGATAAAATCACCTTTACAGTACTATTTTGAGGGTTTTTCTATAATAATGCATGCCTCGCACCCCTCACCTATCACTTACTCTCTCCCTCATTTCTTTCTCTCTGAGTGCATACTTGCATCTTAATTTCTTTTTTGTTGTTCATCATGCGTACGTGTGTATAGAATATAGACCGGGGGGGGGGGGGGGGGGGATTTCGCGGCGGCGTTGTCGGTGGTCCGAGTCGGAGTTCTCCTCCCGATATTATTATTATGCAATTTGTTTCTCATTATTCTAGATATTAAGCCATCAAAAATTTCCAAAAAACAACCTTCATCATCGAGAAGCAATCCAAACAGAGTTCCTATCCTACGACCGGACAACATAAGTCATGATGGCAAACCGGTCGACCTTCTCACTAACCATATCATCCTCCAAGTCGGTGAAGAGAAGTCCAAATTGGCCAACGATATAAGTCG
This sequence comes from Eucommia ulmoides, assembly GCA_016647705.1. Lineage (NCBI taxonomy): Eukaryota > Viridiplantae > Streptophyta > Magnoliopsida > Garryales > Eucommiaceae > Eucommia > Eucommia ulmoides. Next base: position 460,630 of record JAENRU010000484.1, read on the forward strand.
CATATGTTCGACATTGAATGATATCCCGTCGATTCAATGGAGAATAGGTACCCGATTCGGTAGTGAAAAGATTAGGAGCTCAAGAATGGGCTCACGATGCGCAGAGGCTTTCGACAAATCATAAAACGGATCTCTAACGAAGGTTTAACACTATATTTGGACTACTTTATTGGGATCTTTGTGAAACGAATGTCGGTTATTGATTTTCTCAAAAATACCTAAATTTGAAGGAGCCAATGGCATAGAAAAGATTAAAAAAGAAGTGAAGGATGCCATAATATGGTTGGAGGTTGAGTTTGAGGACAATACTAGTGGTGTTACCAATCGAAAGTACATGGTTTGTAGAGATCTTAGTTTGGGGGGATATTTCCAGAACAAGGATATTCGTTGTTTGAAGCTTGAGGGGATACGTCGATGCTTGCTTTAATGGCCACTGGTGGTAAGGTAATCGATTGTTCAAGTTCTTGTCTTCTAAATTTTGATGAATTATTTGATATTTACCAAGAACTTTCATATGATTATAAAAACCAGTGTTAAAAAATAAATGTCCTTCAAAGTACAATTAACACATTAAACAAGTAAGTGGTGGATTATGAATTTGAAAACAATGAGTTGAAATCTAAATTGATGGATTTGCAATCAATTGTTCTCAAATTTACCAGTGGTGAAAACAGGTGGTGAAAATAATTTAAAAATGCTTTTGGGAAGTTCACGTGGAGTTTTTGATAAGGCTGGTGTTAGATTTCAGAAAAATCTTAAACAAAAACGCTTTCATAATTTTTTTTTCTTCTGAAATCAAGGATCTTGTTAGATATTTTAAATGTAACGTTGTGGGGGTATACTATTCGAAGATGTTTTGCAAAACTATCTAACTGTAGACAAGCTTGGGTTCCGAAAGGAACAAAAATTATCCCGACTAACAAGATCGGACCCACGTAGGCTGGGTACCACTTAGGAACTATTTGAGGTGCTTCTTGCAGGTTACTCTAAAAGCATCAATAAGCAAGAACAAATGGTTCCTGGATAGTGGTTGTTCTCGACACATGACGAGAGATAAAAGTAAATTTACATCTTTAACACCTAAAGATGGAGGCCATATGACTTTCGGAGACAACACAAATGGTAAAATTATTGGTATAAGTAATATCGGTAATGGTACTACTATGATTAAAGATGTGTTACTAGTTGATGGACTTAAATATAATTTGCTTAGTATCAATCAATTGTGTGACAAGGGATACAATTTTATATTTGATCATGATAGATGCATCATTAAGAATAGTCATGATAGTAGTATTTTGTTAATAGCATCACGTTTTGAAAATATTTATACTTGTTCTTTTGATAATTTTAATTCTCAAAATTTATCTTGTTTGAATGCGTTATTTGAGAATAGTTGATTATGGCATAGAAGACTTGAGCATGCTAGTATGGAGTTAATTTCTAACTTATCTAAGAAAAATCGTGTACGTGGCCTATCTGATTTGAAAGATGTGAAGGATAAAGTATGTGATGCATGTCAATTAGGTAAACAAGTTAGATCATCATTTAAGAAAAAGATGCACACATCCACGTCTAGATGTCTTGAATTATTACATCTTGATTTATTTGGGCTTAACTCTGTTGCTAGTTTTGGTGGTAAGTTCTATGTATTTGTTATTGTTGATGGTTATTTTAGACTTACCTGGGTATACTTTCTTGCTAAGAAAAGTGAAGTTGCTTCCGTTCTTGCTAAATTTTGTAAACGTGTTCAAAATGAGAAATAATATTCTATTATTAAGATTCGTAGTGACAGAGAAAGAGAATTTAAGAATGATGAAGTGATAAGTTACTCTGATGAGTATGGTTATGCTTACAACTTTTTTGCACCAAGATCACCGCAACAAAATGGTGTAGTGGAAAGAAAGAACAGAACACTTCAAGAGATGGCCAAAACAATGCTAAATAAAAATCGTTTACCAACCTACTTCTGGGTCGAAGCAGTAAGTACCACTTGTCACGTGGTAAATCAAGTATCAATTCGTAGAGGGTTTAACAAAACCCCATATGAAATCTGGAATGGTAAAACTCATAATATCTCATATTTTAAAGTTTTTGGATGTAAATGTTTTATTTTGAATGACAAGGATAATCTTGATAAATTTGATGTTAAATCCGATTATGGGATTTTCCTTGGATATGCTACTAACAGTAAGGCTTATAGAGTTTATAATAAACGTACTTTAGTAGTAGAAGAAGTTATGCATGTCATTTTGAAGAGGCTGATCCATACTTGTCGAGAAAGGTTTTGGATGATGATAATGCAGGTATCTTAAATAACCAAAACCAAGGAAATGATTCAACAAATGAGTCTCAACAAGAGGAGGAACCTAAGGAGAAATATTCGACTTTACCAAGAGCTATAAAGAAAGTACCAGAGCATTCAATTAAAAAAATCATCGGTAATTTTAAAAAAGGTGTAAGTACTCGATTTTCTCTTATTGATATAATTAATCTTACTTTCTTATCTCAAATTAAGTCTAAAAATATAAATGAGGCACTAATTGATGAATCTTGGATTTTCGCAATGTAATATGAATTAGTTCAATTTGAGCGAAACAAAGTATGGTGTCTTATTCCGAGACTAGATTTTCATCCAGTTATTGGTATTAAATGGGTATTTAGAAACAAAAAGGATGAATCTGATATGGTAATTAGAAATAAAACAAGATTAGTGACACATGACTATAATCAAGAGAAATGAATTGATTATGATGATACTTATACTCCTGTTGCTAGACTAGAAGCAATTAGAATGCTACTCGTCTTTACATGTTCACGTAATTTTAAGCTGTATCAAATGGATATAAATAGTGCATTTCTAAATGGCTTTCTAGCTAAAGAAGTTTATGTGGAATAACTCCCGGGATTTGAAAGTGACAAAATTTTCGATTATGTATTTAAACTTCGCAAAACTTTGTATGAGCTCAAATAAGCTCTGAGAGCTTAGTATGAGAGACTTAGTCGATATTTGATCGAAAATGGTTTTCAAAGGGGTATTTGTGATATTACACTATTTGTAAAGCAAACTGATTCTGATATTCTATTAGTACAAGTATATGTTGATGATATCATTTTTGGATCTATTAATGAGGATCTTTGTCAAGAGTTTGCTAAGATAGTGCAGGTTGAATTTAAAATGAGTATGATGGGAGAGCTGAATTTTTTTATTGGATTGCATATTAAGCAAACCAAAGAAGGGATATTTGTAAACCAAACTAAATATATCAAGGAGCTGTTAAAGAAATATGACTTAAAATGAGCTAAAGAGTACAAAACTCCCATGACAACGGCTACAAAAATTGAAAAAGACGATATGGGCAAAAGCGTTAATGAAAAGATGTATCGAGGTATGTTTGGTAGCTTGTTGTATTTAACTGCTAGTAGACCTGACATTACGTATAGTGTTTGTCTTTGTGCTAGATTTCAGTCTTGTCCTAAAAAATCGCACTTGACTGCGGTTAAACGAATTTTTGGTTATTTAAAGGGGAGGACTGACCTAGGATTATGATATCCTAGGGGGAGTGATTTTAAATTGGTAAGTTACTCTGACGCTGACTTTGCCGGTTACAAAGTTGAGCGAAAAAGTACAAGCTGATCATGTTATTTGTTAGGATATGCTTTGGTTTCTTGGTCAAGTAAGAAACAAAATTTGATAGCCTTATCCACTATTGAGGCTGAATACATGACAGCTGGTAATTGTTGTGCTCAAATTTTATATATTAAGCAACAGTTAAATGATTTTGGAATTTGTATGGAGGAGGTCCCTATCTTTTATAATAATAAAAGTGTTATATGTCTAAGTAAGAATCCTACACAGCACTCACGAACTAAGCACATAGATATTAGACATCACTTTATTCGTGATCACATTCAGAAAATGAATATTATTATTGAGTATATTGATACCTCTGACCAGCTTACTGATGTTTTTACCAAACCACTAGCGGAAGATCAGTTTGTGAAAATCATTCGTGGTTTGGGATGGCTAAGCATAATGATGTTTGCCTAGAGTGACTTACATGTTTGTTATTTTCTCATTCCCTACCTAAATTGTTTTTTTTTTAAGATGACAAAGGGGGAGAAATTAGTGATGTTTTATTTAGGGGGAGAATTCTAAAATTGTGTTTTAATCAAAAGGGAGAAATTTAAACAATTATACTTTATTGAGTATTTTTAAATTGTGAATTATTGAAATCTTTATTATAATGTTTAAATGAGTTAAATAGCCCGTCCTCGGATTCAGGGGGAGTGTGGTTATATTTATTTTTAAAGAAAATATCAAAGTTAATTGTCATCATAAAAAAGGGGGAGATTGTTAATCTCAAGATTTTGATGAACAATTAAGTATTGATATTTTGGTGGAACTAATATTTGATTAAGTGTTTCAGTGATTTAAAGTTTCAATAATAAAGATGTCAAAGTGAATGGATGTTAAATGAAGATATCAAGATGATGAGGAAGTATTAAGAGTTTGAAGATATTAGGAAAAACAATTCAGGTAAATATAAATTTTTAATATCCCATTTAGGAACACACACATGGTATAAAATAAATTTTATCTTTTATGTGTGTTTTGGTTGAGTTTATTTATTTGCTCATATGTGAATTAAAAAGAAATATTTTTTGAATGACTAAAAAAATAATATAAGAGTATTCGTGGAGTTCATTTGAATATAAATATGGATAAGGGGGCAAAATTATAAAAGAAAGTAAGTAAAAAATGAGATCAGAGAAGAGATTCAGGAGAGGGCAGTTGATTGAGAAGTCGACTAGAGAAAGAAGAAAAACTCTCTGAATCTGCGAGTTGAGAGAGAGGTCGACTGATAGAAGCTTGGCAAACTCTCTGAATCTGCGAGTCGACAGAACGGTCGACCGATGGAAGCCTGACAAACTCTCTGCATCTGCGAGTCGACTAAGGAGTTGACCGATAAAGTGTATGGGCTACTTCCAGTATCCTTCAGTCGACTAAACGCACAGTTTTTGGATATTGGTTGATCCGATTTTAAATCCAAAAGTAGTCGTTTTTTGTTAAGATTTGAGAGAGATTTCGGGGATATTCTTAACATTTGAGATATGGTTCATATACATATTAAATCATTTCAATATGGTTCATTAATTATTAAAATTTCTCAATTTGGTACATAAAATAAATTTTATACTTATTTGTTTTAATTGAGAAATATTTTGAGATTTAATTGAGAGTTTTAAAAGTTGTTATTAAGTGAAATTGAACATAAATGAAGTCCTCATGTTATGAATGGTCTTTAAGAGTATTTTATTGTCATGACACTTGTAAACTAGCCGTTAGGAGGCTGATTATATGTGCCCTTATATAAATCTGCGAATTTTTTAAGAAAGCTAATCATCCTATTCATTCTAAGAGAAAAAATCAGTCTATATTTGAGAGAGCGTTTATAGGAGTGATCATTCAATGATACTGTGAGTTGTTCTAAGAGTGATTCTGATAATTAACTGCGATCAATTTGTGCTGATATCAGAATTGAAGCTACATTGTTTTCATCATTAATTATGTGGATTCCGGGTGAGATCTTTCTATATTAATTATTACTTGTTTATTATTGTTTTTGAAAATTGATCTTAGAAATTATTTTTTGATTCTTTAAAGAAAATATTCTTTTAAACAATTTCTTGAATCTGATTACATGCTTTAATTTGCTATCCATATATTGTTAAAATCAGATTTCTGCATCTCACATAATTCTATCATTAGTTGGGATATTAATTGAGTTTATATATATATCTGGGGTGGTAGAAGCTCTGAGTGAGATTTATTTATCAATTTTTGTATTGCTGAATTGTGACGGGTTAAATATCATTGGGGATATTTAATCAATGGTAGTAATTCTTCCTGAATAAGAATTGCGTGTTTGTGAAAGATTTTGTAACGGTTCAATCCTTACCGGACAAAAGGATATTTGGAGTGTTTTGATGAGGTTTTGATTCTTGAGCCTAAGTGTTAAAAGAAATTAGGTTATTTTTTAGCCTGTAAAAAGTAGAGGTTATTCTTTAGCCTTTGAAAAGAAAATTGTAAAGATTGATTCTGAGCCTGTAAAAGAATCGGTGTGCAGGTTTGGTTCCTACCTTTAAAGGAATCTTGGTTTTAGTGGGTGCGACCTCCATGGAGCTCGGGGGGCTGAATTAGCCAAGAGTAGCTTGGTGAACCAGTATAAATCTCTGATGTGCTGCTTTCTTAATTTGTCTATTTTTGCTGTTTGTGTGTGTACCTAATTGATTGATTAATTCTGTTGTGTTATAAAGATAATAATTAATTTAGGCATAAAATTAATTATTTGATTCATTGATTTTTATTCTGATTATTTTTTAATTACCCAATTCACCCTCCCTCTTGGGTATTATATTGGACCAACATATTTATTTGTAAAATTAGTGATTTTATTAACTATAATATTACGAGTGCTTAATATTACAGTAAGAGTTACATAATTCATATGTTATATATAGGTGTGCGAAGATAAAATAATATATAGAAGAATATAGAGTAATATAGAAGAATATAAAGAAATATAGAGAAAAGTAGAGAAAAAAATATGATATTATAATAGTGAGTAGCATTCTATTGAGATACAGAAATAGAGAGAATTGATCATATTGAGATACAAAAATAGAGTGAATTGATATTTTGATATATGTTATATATATACTTGATTTTATACGGGTAATAGGGCTTACGATCGGTTCAATATAAGAATGTTCTACTTGCACATTGACTCCTTAGATCGTTGTATCTTGAGAAAAACTCGTTATTTTGCCCTGTGCATAGAGAAAGAGTATCTTTTTTTAGGATAGTGTTTATATGTCTTGATCCACCATATATATATATTTTCTCTCAATTCTATACTTATTTATTTATTTAATTGTTGAAATTTTGTAGTTATATAAAGAGATTATGTTGGATTATGGAGTGGATCGGGTTGACCCGTGGAGCGTCCACATGGACCCCATGGATAGTCATCATGTGAATGAGTGCACCTTTTGACCTCAAAGATCACGTCTATCCAGTAGACACCTGTTGGAATTGACACACCATTTGGGATTTTTTTTTTTAAATATGCATAGATACCTCTAAGGTTTCTATTCTCACCATATTACAGAAAATTGAGTGGCCTTGATTGGTAAGTATATGGATGTAATTGAAAAATACTTTAGTAGTATTTTTCTTACCAACGAGAGAAGAAACAAGAACGGGTTGTAAACGAGTCTTCCGAATTTGAAAAATACGCTTTCGTTTTAATATTTTCGCATTTGTCTACAGATTAAAATACATTGAAATATATTTATTATTTAATTTGTATTTAAATAATTATGTGAATTTTTTCCAAAAAAAAAAATATTCTAAAAACGTATTATGGTCGAATTCTTAATTATTTTTCCATATTCAATTTTTCAAACCCAATTTTATTTTATTTAATTTATTTATCTATCTAAAAATATATTTTGTGTGCTTAATTCACCACCCAACCAATATGAGAATGAGAGTCAAATACCAGTTAGTTCTCCTATACGTTAAAAACTAATAAATTTTTCGTTCTAATGACAATTACCCTTAACAATTTAAAAATAATTAAATAATTAAAAATTAAATATATAAATATCTATTTAAGTAGGTTTTTATTTATTTATTTATCCTACCGCACTAGTCACCTTGCAGGAACAATCCCCAACCCCACTTGTGGGGTGGGGTGGGGTGGGAGGTAAATATATTTGTTAACAAAATTAGGAGTAAAAAGTATTTTTTAAAAATAAGAGTGTTAGTAAATTTTTTAAAAAATATATTTTTTTAAATGAAATTTTATGTCTTTTTACAAAAAAAAAATGATTGAAAAGAATGATTATAATTTTTCAAATGAAAAAGGAGAAAAACAAGAAAATTGTAATTTTAGGCAAAATGAGAAATGAATATTACCCACTCTCTCTATATAAGAGAGAAATTAAATGTTATGTTTTAAGAATTTTCTAGGTTTAATATTTCATGTCAATAATTATGATTTTGTCTTAAATTTTATCGAATTGTGTACAATTTATTAAAAAAAAAAAATACTCGTGTACATACCAATTGTTTTAATTGCTTTATTATTTCCTAATTAATCATGATAATAGTTGGAAATAACATTTTTGCATGTAATTGTAAATTTCTCCTTGTCTCATTGAATTGATGAAATTATTACTTTTAACTTGTTTTCAAAGAATGAACAACTCAAATTGGAATTTATTTTTTGATATTAAACTAAATTATATTTTATATTTTTGAAATTTGAATACGATCTCAATGTACTTTTAATATTTTAATTTTTGCAATGTAGTTCTAAAATTTAAATTTTGTTTCTAATTGGTTCGATCAATATATTTCAGTTATTTAATTACCAGAGTAGCAATACAGGCACATGTTGATTTTTTTTCTTAATTGTTTTTCCCAATTATGATTAGGGGTGGTCATGGGCCAGGCCGGGCCGGGCTCGGGCCGGACTTGAACTAGGGTATTACAAAAAAATATTAGGCCCTACCCCGGGCTGACCCTATGATCGGGCTCTACTTTCATGCCTAAACCCGGCTCTACAAAAAAAAATCAAGCTCAAGCCTAACCCTTAATTTTTTTATTTTTAATTTTAAACATAAACACTAATATATAAACATCAACACTAAAATATAAAAGTGATCAACGACAAGACGAGACTTGCGGCGAAAAAAAACAATCAACGGCGAACGAAATCGACAAATAGAAGCGATCGCCGGCGAAGGAACGTGATAGATGACAGCGATGAGGAGATACAGGCAGGGATGAAGGTTTCGGAAATGAAGATTGAAGAGGTAGGCACAAGGCAGTAAGCGACGGATGAAATGAAATGAACTACGGTTGATTTTGTTTAACCTCTCTCTCTCTCTCTCTCTCTATATATATATATATATATATATATATAATTTTTTAATCAATCCTCGGGCCGGGTTGGCCCTAAAAATTTTTGGTTAGGCCCTAGCCCGACCTTAAATTTGATCGGATCTGAAAATAAAAACCCAAGCCCTAAAAAAATAAGACCGGGCTGGGCGGACCGAGCGGGCCCCTGGGTCTGTGACCACCCGTAATTATGATACATGAGTTGTTACTATGACAATTAAGATGGTCAAAACATGCTGATTAGAACAACTAGAGGCAAATTGAGATTGCCTAAAAAATAATATAATTTTATATTAAGATTTAAGTATTGAACGTACTGTTTCAACGAGGTTTCGCTAATAAAATTTTTGTTCTTATTAATATTAAATATTCTATAGTAATTTTAATTCAATACATTAATCTTGAATATTCTAAAATTAGTTCAAGTATATTAATCATGAAAAAAAATATATTTTGTTCAGAGTTTGTCTTTTAGTTTTTCAACAAAATTAAAGTTGAGAGTTTGTTAATCATGAAAATACATTTAGTTAGTTGAGAGTTTGTTATTTAATTTATGAATAAAATCTAAATCAACGGATAAAAATGTCTCAAACCATTCAATTATGAAAATATATTTTGTTGAGAATTTGTTAATTTAGTTTCTCAACAAAATCTAAAAAATAATCGAAAATGTCTCCTACCATCCAAGGATAAACAAATATCTCAAAAATACAAAATATATTCTGCTTTAATATATTTGAGCTAACAACAACATATTCAAGATTAATCTATTATATAAATCATAACATATTATAGATTTTCAACATTTTAAACCGGTAAACCAACTTTAGATTCAACAGTTGAGATCAAACATCATATAATATCTCTAACTAACTAACTAACTAACTAACTAACAACATATTTTAAAATATCTCACACAAAAATTTCATACACTCACTTTTAAGACAGTTAAATAATATTATGTTTTGTACCCTTTAAGTGTTATATTTGTATTTAATTAGTCAAATCTTTTATCATTTATTATTTTTATATGTATAAATTACTAAATTAATATACTGTCTTTAAGTATTGTCTTGATATTTTCAACGAGTGAATAGTGTTGTACGCGTGAATAACACCATACTCGTGAATAGTAGGCGATTCCATTGACTGTGAATAGTGGAACACGCGTGAAAATGATTTTCGGGGGAACAATAAACCGCGCATGCGTGAACAGTAAAAATGCATTTTAGACTTTTAAGGCTGTTAAATAATATTATATTTTGTACCCCTTAAGTTTCATATTTGTATCTAATTAGTCAAATCTTTTATTATTTATTATTTTTTAATATTTATAAATTAAAAAAATTATTATATTGTCTTTAAGTGTTGCCTTGATATTTCCAACGCAAGTGAATAATGCCGTACGCATGAATAGTATATAGTTTCACCGACTGTGAAAAGTGGAATACACGTAAATGTGAATTCTTCGTGAACAATAAAAATGTATTTTAAAATTTTTCAGAATATCCATTTTGCCGTTGTCTCGGATTATATTGAAAATTAGGACAAAAGATGAGGGGTATTTGTTTTTGCTTGTCCAAGTTGACCACTTAATTATATGTCTATCTATACACAATTTGATAAGAAATATAGAATTGACCCATAAACTATTATGTCCCCCAAAATTGAAGCCGCCCATGTTCTTACCAAACCCATGTTTTTTTCCCCTATCTCCCATTGTCTCATTGTCTTTTTTTTTTCATTGAATCATTATCCAATCTTTGTATCTTGTCCACACCTCTGGCAATTCTTCAATGGGGGGACCTCCTCTGGGGTTTTGACACGTGGCAATTGATGGAATTTACGTGGGTCCTACCAATTTTAAGAAAATAATATGCAATAACTATTCATTTGTTTGGTTGGAAAAAATATTGGATAAAAAAATAAAAATAATAAATAAATAAATAATAGTAAAAATAGTATTTTTTTTTCTTTTTTTGAAAAATGAGAAGGAAAAAAAATCGGACTAAAAAACACATAATTTTCAAAACAATTTTTATTACACCAATTTAGAAGAAAAATGAAAGACTTTTCAAGAAGAGTAAAATTACAATTAAATCCTTAATAATAAAATATTTTTTTATTATTTTTTTTTATATATAATATACGAGGATAAAATATTAAAACAAAATAGTAAGTTATTCATTTCTTTCATTTTTCTTTTTTAACCAAATAACAATAATTTTTTTTCACAATAAATAAAAATATTATCTTTTCATTTTTTTCTTTCTTTTTTTCATCCTCTCAACCAGACATAATGATAAAATATTTTATATCAGATCGAACTAATATGAAATTTTGAATACAAAACTAAAGATGCATTTTCGTTCGAAAAATATAAAACATTTTTAGGGGAATTAGCATCTTAAAATATTAGTTTATTTTAATATATTTTTAACTGTAAAAAATAGAATTATCATTACATATTAACGCTAATCAATACAGTAAATATATTTTTTCAACAAAAATACTCTTGTTCGCCAGCACTGTAAATATATATTTCTTTCAACGAAGATAGTCCAAAGCTCTCTACAAATAAATAGATAAATTATAATAAAAACAAAACGATAAAATAAAAATAAAAATAATATATTTGTAAATTAAAGTTTATACATTAAGTTGGGCCTCATGTTGGCCTTCTTCAGCCTCCAAAAACAATGTTATATTACACTTTTAATTCAAACAATTGGTCCAATAAGCATTTAACAAAAGCCTATTGGACTCTTCAAATTGGAATGACCAAACAACAATCAAAGGTGTGTTTGTTTGTTATTTTTTTTTTCTTCTTTTTATTTTGAAAACAATAATTTAAAAATATAATCGAAAACTAACCTCTCCCTCCATCTCTTGATTCAATTTTTTTGAGACAATATCATCACTGTTCGATCTCAACGTCAGTCTCATTTAACTCTCGCTCCAGTTCCTTTACAAGTAAAGAATGATTCTTCGCCAGTACTCCTTCTAATTCACTTTCGCACATCAAATCATCCTCTAGTAGTTTTGTTAGAAAAGCAGAATTCTCAGAGCAAAAATTTAATTTTTTCTTTTTTAAAGTTTTGTCATTTTCGAGTTCACTTTTACGTTGTTTCATCTTCATATTTTTCTCGATAAAGTTGGTAGTGAGTTTTTCAGCTAAAAAATTTACATTTTCTTGATAGTTTTGCTTTGTTTTTTCAACTTGGTCTTTTAAGGTGGCAAAATAATTGTACATCTCGTCCTGTTGTCGTTTTAATTTCTGAATTTCATTCTCCAATTTGTGATTTTCGGTCCTGATTGCCTCGATTTCGATCTCGATATCCATATTTTTTGAATCAGGACAAGTTTTGACTGGTTGTTCTGACGTCACAACTTTTCTCTTTATGTTCTTCAACAAATCCAATCTTCCCCACTGAAACCATTCATTTTTGTATTCACAATGTTTCCAACCAACCTTGTTAAATCCCTACAAATCACATTTCATTTGCTAAAAATAGTTAAAATTCAAAATTAGAATTTCAATGTCGAGCTAAAAATATAATTTTTTTAGGGTCTGTTTGGATATATTAAATGCAATTTGAAAGCTTTAAATTTTGGTTTAAAATTTATAGATTTTGTGCCAAACAGATACTTAAAGGGAAAATTTTAAAAGAGTTAAACTATATCCATTTGTAATTATTTTTAGAATGCAAGACATGTAAAAAGAGTATTAAAACTTAATAAAAAAAATATGGTAAAAAAATAAAATATGAAAAGATAAAGGCAAATAATTAATAGAATTATATGAATTTTGAGGTTAAAGAGTTAATCTTAACGAAAAATATAACCATTACATGAAAAAGTATAACTAACAATTTTATTTTTTTTTTTTCGAAAAAATATTATTTTAGAGAGAGAGAGATAATCATAGTTAAAAAATACATAAACCCAAAATTTCAAAATCGCTTAACACTTTTTATCCCCTAAAATCAACTCACTGAATCAATCAATCAATGAAAAATAAGGAATACCCAAAAATTAAAACCACTAAAAATAGGTACCCGATTTCTCAAATTTTATTTTTCATGTCCAAAAAAATTTTAAATAATAAAAAAAAATAGTTTTTTTTTTTTTTTTAACAATTTACGGAATTAAAATTTTATGCCATGCAGTCCACGCTCTACATAATTTTAGAAATTAAAAATTATTGTAATAGATAAAAGTTAATGTAATTTTTATGTAAAAAATTGCAGTAACTTTTATGACTCAAAGTAATTGTGAACTTTTTACAGTTATTTTGGACTTCTGGAAGTGGAATGTATGCATTTACATTTTAATCTCTTCCCCAAAAAATTCAAAAAATTAAATAAAAAATAATAAAAAATTCATACTTACATAATTGTTGAGTTGAAAAACAAAACTAGAGAAATTGCGATGCCTGAAATATTTTGGAAAAATATCAGAACACAACTTGTTCTGATCCCAAATAATAAGACTGTCCTGAGATGGGCTCCATGATATAATTGAGTCGGTCGTTGGGTCATCCACCATCTCATACAATTTCTTCGCAAATGTAGTCAAATCCGTCCCAATAAACATGGGTTCGGGTACCATATTCGGATTCAATGGTGAGGAAGGGGAGGAGGAGGAGGAGGTATCACTCGGGTTAATTGATTTTGGGTTCATTCTTAATACTTAATAAGTATGCTTGAAATGTAGAGAGGGAGAGGGGAGTTTTATAGAGGGGAGTTCAGTAAATTACACTTACACCCCCCTTCAACCTATTCTAGAATGTTTGTCTTTTTTGTTCAAAAGTCCAAATTGGACAATGTAATCTATAATTTATTTTATTTTAATTATAAGTTGAATATAAATCTTTTAATTATGTTTTGTCTTTAGTCTTATGGTCAATACTTCCTTATATCTCTAATTAAATGCTTTCAATTAAGATTTGCATTATCGGTCATTAATGTCACCCTCTATTATCACCCAGCCGCTGCCCGCCGCACCCATCGTCGGACCTCAAAGTCTTTAGTCGCCGGAATTTTTTTAAGTTACATGTAAAAAAAATTGGTGCAATTTTTAGTTACATGCGATTATTTTTTAAAAAGTATTTTCAATCATATTTTTAATGGTTTTTTTTTTAAGCATATTTTTAATTATATTTTAGTGTATTTTTTAGTCACATTCAAGTCATTTTTTGGTGATCGGATAGCTAAAAAATTAGTTGAATATAATTAAAAAATATAACTAAAATATATATTAAAAAATATTACTAAATTAATTGTATGTAACTAAAACAATTTCGATGACCCGTGATCGGTGATGATTAGAATTCAACAATCAGAGTTTGGTGATCGGCTACTGGTAACTTAATCCGAATTAGAACATTAGTGTTTTCATGAACTCTACTCGATAAAACAAAAATTATAGTTGGAGATTTTTTTTTTAATTAATTTGCCGTCATTGTTACGACTTATCATAATTATCCCTATATTTCATGGTCGATTTTTTTATTAATTTTGTAATTTTTAGGAAAGAAAAATAGTGATAAATTTTTGTAAAAAAAATCGAAAAATTTTAGATAGAAATAATAAAAAAATAACTAAAAACGATTTTAAAGATTAAAAACAAAATCGTTGTTTGAGGGAAAAATTATTGAAATTAATTAAGGTAGCGTTTGATAGCAAAAAATTAGAACTTTAAAATTAGATGTGAAAATAAACGAACACAATTTTTTTGAAATTTTTTACACATTTTTTTAGATTTTAATTCATGAAGCCAAACGCCAAATCAATATATAATTTAATTATAAAAGGATAATTTTAAACACAATATAAATTAACTCATCGATTTTTATTTTTATTTTTACAAATTCGATATTTATTTGACCACTTTGTTTTTAGTTTCTTTTAATCATATTGTACTGTTTGTACATTATTGTCACAACAAAATTGAAGGTAGAATATATTCTTCCTCTTTGCACACACCTTTTTCATGTTTGTCCTATCTACATTTTTGTCTTTTCTATTTTTTTTATAATTCTTGTTTTAACAATATTTTTTTTTATTTTTTTTTCAATTTTTTTTATCAATATTTCATTTAGTTTTAATAATGATATCAAATTTAAATTTAAAATTTAATTAAAATCAACTACATTAACTCAATGTCAAGTTAAAAAAGGATCGATAAGAACATAAAAATAAAAAATAAACTTGTTTGGTATATGGAAGGAAAAAGGGAGAAAAAACAAAATCGGAAAAAAAAATACACAATTTTGAAAATAATTTTTTTTTACACCAATTTGGGAGGAAAATGAAAGAGTTTTTCAAGGAGGGAATAAAATTACAATTATACTCATAATAATAGATTTTTTTTTAAAAAAAATCTATAATATGTGAGGGTAAAATAGTAAATATTAAAGTGAATTATTTATTTTATTTTCTTTCATTTTTCTTTCTTAACCAAACAACAATAATAATTTTTTCGACAATAAATAAAAATATTATCTTGTTTTTTTTCTTTTTTCCATCTACTCAACCAAACATAACAATAAATATTATATATCAGATCGAACTAATATGAAATTTTGAATCGAAAATTAAACATGCATTTCCGTAACATAGGTGAATTAGCATCTTAAAATATTCGTATATTTTAATATATTTTTAACTATAAAATATAGAATTATCATTACATATTAACATTAATCAATATAATAAATGTATTTTTTCTTCAACGAAAATATTCCTGTCCGTCAGCACTGTAAATATTTTTTTTTTCCAATGACGATAGCCGAAATTTCCCTACAATAAATAATAAATAAATAATAATAATAAAATAAAATAAAATAAAAATAATATATTTGTAAATTAAGGTTTAAACATTAAGTTGGGCCTCATGTTGACCTTCTTCAGCCTATGTTATATTACACAATAAATTCAAAAAATTGGTCCAATGGGCATTTTAAAAAAAAAGCCCATTGGACTCTTCAAATTGGAATGACCAAACAACAATTAAAGGTGTGCTTGGTTTGAATTTTTTTTTTTCTTCTTATTTTGAAAACAATAATTTAAAAATATAATCGAAAACTAACCTCTCCCTCCATCTCTTGATTTGATTTTTTTGAGGAGATATCATCACCGTTCGATCTCAACGTCAGTCTCATTTAATTCCTGCTCCAGTTCCTTTACAAGTAAGAAATGATTCTTTGCCAGTACCCTTTCTAATTTACTTTCGCACATCGAATCATCCTCCAATAGTTTCATTAGAAAAGCAGAATTCTTAGACCAAAATCTATTTTTTTTTCTTTTTTAATATTCCATCATTTTCAAGTTCGCTTTTACGTTGTTTTATGTTCTTATCTTTCTCGATAAAACTGGTGGTGAGTTTTTCAGTTAAAAAATTTACATTTTCTTGATGGTTCTGCTTTCTTTTCTCAACTTGGTCTTTTAGGGTGGCGAAATAAATGTACATTTCATTCTGTTGTCGTTTTAATTTATGAGTTTCATTTTTTAATTTGTGATTTTCACTCTTGATTGCCTTGATTTCATCTTGTTATCGATTTTTTCTGAATAAAGACAAGTTTTGATTAGTTGTTTTGGTGCTGCAATTTTTTCTCTTTATGTTCTTCAACAAATCCAACCTTCCCCATTGAAACCATTTGTTTTTGGATTCACAATTTTTCCAACCAACCTTGTTAAATCCCTACAAATCACATTTCATTCGCTAAAAGTAGTTAAAATTCACTATTAGAATTTCGATCTCGAACTAAAAATATAATTTTTTATGGTCGGTTTGGATATATTATATGCAATTTGAAAGCTTTAAATCTCGGTTTAAAATTTATAGATTTTATGCCAAATAGATACTTAAAAGAAAAAAATTGTAAAAAGTAACATTATATCCATTTGTTATTATTTTTAGAATGCTAGACAAGAAAAAGGAGTACTTAATAAAAAATGTGGTTAAAAAAATAAAAAAGATAAAAAGATAAATGCACATAAAAGATAAAGATAAGTTAATTAGTTAAGACTGGCTAAAGAGAGAGCATATTAACAAATACAAGCACCCGACTAGGGTCTTGAATCTTAAGTCTGTTAATTTTTAGAGTCGAATTAGGGTTTAACATTATATTTTAGGGTTGACTCAATCGATTAATTAAAATAAACAATATATATATATATATATATATATATATATATATATATATATATATATATATATATATATATATATATATATATATATAGTTAATATAACTATCTTAAAAGTAGATATTATGTAATTTTTAGTTGCATGAACTTTTAGTGATGAATGCATTTTCTTGTAATAAAGAAATTTTTAATTAATTGGATGTTTGATTATGATTGATTTTTTAGGTAAATGATAATTTATGTCCTGTAGTTTGACAAAATTGCATTTTAGATTCCTATACTATTTTGGTCATTACTTATCCTCTGCACTTCACATTTAAGTACAAGGATTAAATAATTAACATAAATTATATGAAATCACAAATTTATCATTATATTTGACCGAATTTGATCAAGGAAAAGGACAAACATATATTACCCAATTCAACTCGACTTGGGAATATAAATATCAATTATTCTTAAATTATTTATTAAATAATAATTAATTTTTGTAAGATTTTTTTGAGGTTAGATAGCCAATTTTAACAAAAAAAATATAACTATTGAACTTTAATGTGAATTACAGTGGAATAAGTGTTTACCAAAGTACTATACACAATTTCTCAAATTTTATTTTTCATGTCCAAAAAAATTAAAAAAAAAAAAAGGTCTTTTTTAACAATCTATGAAATTAAAATTTTAGCCCATGTAGTCGACGCGCTATATAATTTTTTTCAGAAATTCAAAATTATTGTAATAAATAAAAGTTAGTGTAATTTTTATGTAAAAATTACAGTAACTTTTATTAAAGTAATTTTGGACTTTTTACGATCATTTTGGCCTTCTAGAAGTGGAATGTATGCACTAACATTTTAATCTCATGGACTGTTCACGAAAAAATCCCAAAAAATTAAATAAAAAATTGATACTTACATGGTTGTTGAGTTGGAAAACAAAACTAGAGAAATTGTGATGTCTGAAATATTTTAGAAAAACATCATAACACAATTTGTTTTGATCCCAAATAACTGTTACGAGATGGGCTCAATGATATAATTGAGTTGTTGAGTCATCTACCATCTCATATAGTTTCTTCACGAATGTAGTCAAATCCGACCCAATAAACATGGGTTTGGATACCATATTTGGACTCAAAGGTGAGGAAGAGGAGGAGAAGGTATTATTAGAGAAATTTGTTGATCCTGAGATTTTGATGAACAATTAAGTGTTGATATTTTGGTGGAACTAACAGTTTAATTGAATGTTTCAGTTATTTAAAGTTCCAGTGATGAAGATGCGATGTCAAGTTATGAATCGATGCTAAATGATGATGATAAAGATGATAAATAATTAAGAGTTTGAAGAAATTAGAGAGAATAACTCAGGTGAATTTCAACTCTTAATATCCTAATTAGGAACACACACATGGCACAAAAAGTTTTTACTGTTAATGTGTGTTTTGATAAGATGAAATTATTTGCTCCTATGTGTATTTGAAAAGAAATATTTATAATTGACTAAAATGGAATTTAAGAAGTTAGTGGAGCTAATTTAGAAAATAAAATGGTTAAAGGGGCAAAAATGTAAAAGAAAATGAGTTAAAAATGAGTTCAGAAAAGAGATCCAGCAGACATAAGTCGACTGGACCAAGCAGCAAAAACTCTCTGTATCTCTAAGTTGATAGACAGGTCGATCGGTGAAGAGAATATGAACTCTCTGTATCTCCAAGTCGACAGGTAGGTCGACCGGTGAAGGTAAATTAAACTCTCTGAATCTCCAAGTCGACAGATAGGTCGATCGATGAACGCAGCAATGTTGGCATGGCTACATCCTGAATTGGGAAGTCGACTGACTGGTCGACTGAAGACGCTGTTTCAGGAAACTGTGGATTCCGAAATCATATCTAAAAGTAGCTGTTTTTAGTTGGGATTTGAGAGAGATTTAAGGGATTTTAAGATATTTAAGATATGCTTCATCTATTATTTAAATCCTATTGATTTGGTTCATTAATTTTTAATGTTTCTCAATTTGGTACATAAAATTGTGTCTATTCTAATTAATTGAGATTGAGAAATATTTGAGGGACTTAATTGAAAGATTTAAAATCCATTATTAAGTGAATTGAAACAAAATAAAATCATAATGATATAAAGGGTCTAAGAGAGCATTTAAATGTCATGATAAGTGGGAACTAGCCGTTAAAAGGCTGATTTCATTATCCTATAAATAGACCTGCATTTTTCTTATATCATAACTAATCATAAATCAATATCAAGTGAGCTAAAAGAGTTAAAATCATTTTTGAGCTGTTATAAGAGTTATCATTATGAGATATTGTGTGAGCTATTCTTAGAGGCGATCTTGAGCAATATTTGCTGTTAATCTTTGCTGCTATCGGATCTAAAGTTACATCACTCTATTTATTTATTCTGTGAATTTCGGGTGAAATCTTTCCAATTATTTTCTATTATTACATTATTTGTTTATCTTTTGGAGATTGATTTTAGAAATTGTTTTTGATTCTTTATTGAAGAAAATATTTTTATAAACAATTTCTTAAATCTGATTATATGCTCAATTATTTGCTACCCATTTTTTGTTTAAAATCAGATTTTCAATCTCACACTTTTCTATTACTAGACTTGGGATATTAATTGAGTTTTAATTTATCTGAGGTGGTAGAAAATCTGAGTGAGATAATCTGCTTATCAATTTGTATTGGTGAGTAATGTGACAGATTAAATACTGTTGGGGGTATTTAATCAAAGGGTAGCTAGGTTTCAGTCTCTTCCTGTAAAAAGATTGAGGTGGTGATTCTTCCTGGATAGAATTGCGTTTGAGTGAATTTTTGTAACGGTTCAATCCTTACCGGGTAAAAGGATATTTGGAGTGATTGGTGAAGTTTTGATTATTTGGTCTTAGTGTTAAAAAGAATTAGATTATTCTTTATCCTGTAAAAAATAGAGGCTCTTCCTTAGTCTGAGAAAATGATATTGTAAAGATTAATACTGAGCCTGTAAAAGAATCACTATGAAGGTTTGGTTCCTACCTTTAAAGGGATCTTGAGTATTAGTGGATGCGAATCTCCATGGGGTTCGGAGGACTAGACTAACCAAGGGTAGCTTGATGAACCAGGAAATATCTTGGTGTGCTGCAGTATTTAATTTGTTTATTTCTGTTATTTGGTGTGCACCTAGTTGATTATTTAATTCCGCTGTGATATAAAGATAATAATTAATTTAGGATTAAAATTAATCATTTGATTTATTGAAGTTTTATTCTGATAAATTTTTAATTACCCAATTCATCCCCCTCTTGGGTATTCCACTAGGCCAACAGAATTAATTTATTAATTCCTTAATTATGTATTTCTATAATTATTTCGTTCGTTTCCTATTTAGGTGTTGTAAATAATTTGAATTGATAGCAAATCCCACAGATTAAGTTATTAGCTAGGTTTAGAATATTTGATTGACTATTAATTAAGATTGGGAAAACAACCAAATATCATCTTGTACATGTATATATACCTCACCGTTATTTAATGGAAAGTAAGCCATTATTTCCAATCTTCTATATGGTATCACAACAAGCACGTTCCTGACCTGACCTGTTTCTTCCCCCTCTCCCCTCCCTTTTTTTTTTCTTCTTCTTCTTTTTCTCTCACAATTCTCCACAATCTTCTTCAACCATAATGGCATCCTAAGACACCTATGCACCCCCCCATTGCTCATACCACTATTCAAAATATCCAAGACGCAAATAATCCTCTTGTTACCATCAACACTACAAGCATCACAAAACTAACCACCACCAACTATATCATGTGGAGCCTCTAAATTCGAAGTCTATTAGATGGATATGATCTTCTTGACGGTTCTCATCCTAGTCCCACACCAACTGTCACAGCTAATGGTAATCCGGCTCAAAATCTGGCCTACAAAACATGGAAGTTCCAGGATCGTCTTCTCTTCAGTGCACTCCTTGGTGCAGTCTCTCTACCCATCCAACTTCTTCTTGCCGACAATACCACATATTAAGAGGCCTAGACCACCTTGGCTAATACCTATGTTAAACCATCTCATGGTCATATCAAATAGATCAAGGACAAATTGAAGACTGTGTCAAGGGTTCCAAGACGATCTCCGAGTATATGCAATTTATCAAGAATCGGGCTAATGAACTTGCTCTTCTTGGAAAACTCGTTGATAAACAAGATCTCACCTATCTCATTTGCTGAAATAAATGAAAAACTCGTCAACAAGGAGGCTTCTCTCCAACAATCACATACGCCACTGTAATTCTTTTCGACCACCGCCCATTCTGTTAATCAACGCAACAATCAAACTTGGTGACCATCTCCTCGTTCTTGACGTCCTTCCATAACCACCATTCACAATCAAGGAACACAATCCAATGCTCCTCGTACTGATCGACCTCCACCACATCCATATCTTGGGCATTGCCAAGGATATGGTGCTCAAGGACACATTGTCAAACGATGCTCCCATTATCGAGTTGTTAACGCCCAATCCTTATCTGCTCCATCGACAACACGTCCATAGGCTCCACGTCCAGCTTCTCCATGATAACCGTGTGCACACTTTGCATCTTTTGAGACCATCGACACCCCCACATGGCTACTTGATAATGGGGCGTCGCACCATGTCACCGTGGACTTGAATAACCTTTCACTTCACACTCCTTATGCAGGGTCTGATGACATTATGATTGACGATGGCTCGGGCCTTCACATTACCCATACCGATTCCACCACTCTTCCTAACCCTACTCGCACCTTTAATTTACACAATATCCTTTGTGTGCCTAACATGAAAAAGAACCTTACTTCTATCTATCAACTTTGCAATACTAATCTTGCTTCTATTGAATTCTTACTCATTGTCTTTCATGTAAAAGACCTGAGCACGGGGGCAATTCTTTTGATGGGAAACACTAAAGATGGTGTCTATGAGTGGCCAACCTCCTCTTCAAACGCTCATTGTAATGCGTGTTTAGCAATAAAAGTCACAAGCTTCATTTTTCTACATATACAATTGTCTAGTCTCACCCCTTACAAATCATATTTTATGATGTTTAGACCTCTCTTGTTTATTCTGTTGATGATATCAAATATTATGCTATTTTCGTTAGCCACTTTACACGTTATGTATGATATTACCTCTTAAAGAAGAAATCTCATGTCTGTGATGTCTTTCCTCGTTTCAAAGCACTAGTAGAAAATCACTTCAAACTCTTTATTGTCACTCTTTACTCCGATAATGGTAGGGGAATATCTAGTATTAGATCAATTTTTATCCCCTCATGGAATTTCTTATCTCACCTCTCCCCCACATACACCTGAACACATTGGTCTCTCCGAACGTCGACATCGACATATTGTTGAAACCAGTCTTTCTCTACTCACTCATGCCTTACTTCCGTTCACATACTAGAACTATGTCTTTGCAACCGTCGTGTATCTCATTAATCGCATGCCCATACCCAAACTTTCCTTTTCGTCTTCTTATAAGTCTCTTTTCCACTTTCCACCAAACTACACAAAGCTCCGTATCTTTGGTTGTTTATGTTATCCATGGTTTCGTCCTTATTCTAGTCATAAACTTGAGTCTCGATCCATCCCTTGTGTGTTTGTTGGGTACTCCCTCATCCAAAGTGTCTATCTCTATCTTGATCCTTCTACTTCTAAAATCTACACATCCCGTCATGTCAAATTTGTGGAATTTGTCTTTCCATTCAAATTAACTGAAAGTCATCTTAATCATCCAAAATCCAAAACACTCCCAAATTGGTTTCCATCAGTGTCATTTCTTCCCACTATGGTTGCGCCACTCAACAGGCCCTCCGTAGCCTCGCCCCAGGGCTCGGATCTCTCTTACAGCCAATCTCTGGTCGACCATTACACATTTTCGATCCACCGCACACCCTCCGAAACTCCACGTCCCATAACCGAACCCCTACTTCCTCTTAGCCATACTTCTATAGATCGAGCCCCACCATCCTATCGATCGGAACATTCCACCGACACCACCAATAACCCACATAATCCACCCTCTACTTCTTTACTACCCTCTCTAGACCCCCTTCTCTAAACCCACCCACCAACGCCCACACCATAACCACCCGTGCTCAAAATAATATCCATAAACCTATCCAAAAACTTAATCTTACCTCTACTATCACCTCGAACCATCAACTTGAGTCGCACACATTGACCCAAGCCCTCAAAGATCCCAAATGACGTCAGGCTATGTCTAAGGAGTATGATGCTCTTGTGCGGAATGGAACATGGGAACTTGTGTCCCACTTGATTCAACGCAAAATCTTGTCAATTGCAAATGGATTTTTGACTTAAACGTTTACCTGATGGCTCAATTAACAGGTACAAAGCGCAATTAGTTGCAAAAGGGTTAAAGGGTCCATTAGCATCCTGGTGTTGATTATCATGACACATTCAGTCCGGTTGTCAAACCTACCACTATTCGCTTGGTTCTTCGTCTTACTGTTAGTCGTGGGTGGTCTCTTCGTCAACTTGATGTCAACAATGCCTTTCTACAAAGTCATTTATCTGAAGATTTTTTTCATGACACAACCACTAGGTTTTCTTGATCGTGACAATCCTACACATATTTGAAAGTTACGTAAGACTATATATGGTCTCAAACAAGCACCACGGTCCTGATACCATAAGCTAAGACAATTTCTTGTAGCCTTTGGGTTTACAAACTCCCTTGTAGACACATTACTCTTTGTCTCCAACACCAGCAGTTATATATTCTATCTCCTTGTGTATGTTGATGACATAATTATTATTGGATGCAATGCCACTGCAGTTCAACAATTTATTGATCTTCTTGGCAAAAGGTTTTCCATCAAGGATCTTGGTGCTTTGACTTACTTTCTTGGTATTGAAGTTACTACTACTTCCATTGATTTACTTTTCTCACAGAGGAAGTATATCATAGATCTTCTCGCTCGCACAAATATGACAGGGGCCAAATCTGTCACCACTCCACTTGCCACTGAGCCAAAACTTACAATTCTTTCCGGCATTGCTTTGACAGATCCTTTTGAATACAAAACAGTTGTTGGAAGTCTCCAATACTTGTGCCTTACTCCCCTTGATATTGCATATGCGGTTAATAAGTTGTCTCAATTCATGCATTGACCTATTACTGATCATTGGAATGTTGCCAAGCGCTTACTTCGCTATCTTTCTGGTGTAGCTGATCATGGTCTTGCTTTGCACCTTCATACATCTCTATCTCTTCATGCTTTCTTAGATGCTAACGGGGCCGATAATAAGGATGACTACAACTCTACTAGAGCTTATATTGTTTACCTTGGTCTCAATCCGATATCCTGGTCCTCCAAAACATAAAGCACGGTTGCACACTCCTCTACTGAAGTCGAATATTGTTTTACCGCTGCTATAGCTGCTGAGTTACGTTGGATTTGTTCTCTTCTAACTGAGTTTGGCATTTGTATTCCTGTTGCTCCGGTTATCTATTGTGACAATCTTGTGCAACTCATCTTTGTTCCAATCTTGTCTTCTATTCACGGATGAAGCATGTTGTGATTAATTATCATTTTATTCAGGATCAAGTACAAAGCAGAGCTCTACGTGTCACCTATGTGTCCTCCGAAGATCAATTAGCCGATGTCTTGACCAACCCTCTTCCATGTACTCGCTTTCAACTTTTGAAGACCAAGATTGGACTCTCCACATGATCTCCATCTTGAGAGGGCATATTAAAGGAATTAATTTATTAATTTCTTAATTGTTTATGTCTATAATTATCTCGTTCGTTTCCTATTTAGGTGTTGTAAATAATTTGAATTGACAGCAAATCTCATAGATTAAGTTATTAGCTAGAGTTAGAATATTTGATTGACTATTAAATAAGATTGGAAAAACAACACAATCTCATCTTGTACAAGTATATATACCTCACCTTTATTCAATGGAAAGTAAGCCATTATTTGCAATCTTCTATAGGTATCACTCGGGTTAATCGATGTTGGGTCCATTCTTAATACTTAAAGAGTATGCTTGAAATGGAGAGAGAAAGAGATATGAGTTTTATAGAGGGGAGTTTAGCAAATTACACTTACACTCCCCTTCAACTTATTCTAGAATATTTATTTTTTGGTCAATTGTCCCAATAAGACAGTGTAATCTATAATTTATTTAATTTTGATAATAAATTTAATATAAATCTCTTAATTAGATTTTTTGTATTTTAGTGGCATGATCAATACTCACTTATATCTCTAGTAAAATGCTTTCAATTAAGTTTTTATCGTCGGCCACTAATGTCACCTTCCATTGTCACCTACCGCAATCAATTGCACCCATTGGACCTCAAATTTTTGGTTGCCGGAATTTTTTTAGTTATATGTAATAATTTTTTAGTGTAATTTTAGTTTTATGTAACTATTTGTCACTACATTTTTAATTTTAGCGTATATTTTCTTACGTTTTAATATATGTTTTAATCATATTTTTAATGTACTTTTTAGTTACTAATTTTCTAGTGATCGGACAATCGAAAATTTAGATGAATGTAAATAAAAAATATAACTAAAAATATATTAAAAATATTACTAAAAACTTAATTGTATGTAACTAAAAAAAAATTGACGACCGGTGATATGCGACAGTAGGGCGACGACTGACGATGCAACCCTAATTGGAAACATTAGTATTTTTATAAACTCTAATCGATGAAACAAAAACTATAGTTCATATTTAGTTTGAGTTTTTTTTTTTTTTTATTTATTAATTTGTTATTATCATCAGTACTTCTCACCAGCTATCCCAATATTTTATTGTCGATTTTTTCTATTAATTTGGTAATTTTTAGGAAAGAAAAATAGAGATAAAAATTTGTAAAAAATCGAAAAGATTCAGATAGAGATTGAGAAAAATAAAGTTAAATGACAATTATATCCATGTGAATTTTTTATTTTCTTTTTTAAAATAGTGCATTATTATACTATCTTCACTTAAATAAAACAATTTTTCTTTTTTAAAATAGTGCATTATTATACTATCTTCACTTAAATTAAACAATTCCCTCCCCCCCCCCTTAGTGAGTTTTACCTCCGAAAGTATTTTATTACTTGTTTTAATAAATTTCTTCTCATTTTTAAAAAAATAAAAAATTAACTAAAAACAATTTTAAAGTTTAAAAGCAAAATCATTGTTTTAGGGAAAAAATTATTGAAATTAATTAAGATAGCATTTGATAGCACGAAATTGAAACTTTAAAATTACACGAGGAAATAAACGAACAAATTTTTACCCTTTTTTTTTATATTTTAATTTCATGAAGCCAAGCGCCAAATCAATATATAGTTTAACTATAAAAAGAATAATTTTTAAAGATTTTTTCACAGATTAATTAATTAAAAAAAAAATCTGATATGACATTTATATACAATTAATTTCGAAAAGCTTATGAAATGAATTTTCAAAATTCATTTATTGAAAAACGAATTTTGAAAATCTATTTATTAAAAAAAATGAAACAGAAATAGAACATCTGTTCAATTTATTTATTTATTTTTTATTCGGTAGTAAAATTTGATGGTTTTTTTCTGGGGATTTGACACTTTGTACCCCCAAAATTTTAGGGGTACAAAGTGTCAAATCCAAAAAAAAAAAAAAACCGCATCAGAGTTTTCCATAAGAAGTGTAAAATTTCAGGGGTACAAAGTGTCAAATCTCCAGGAAAAAAAAAAAAAAAAAAGAAGCAAAAATGCATCAAATTTTTCATAGAAGTGTTTAATTTGATTTAATTTAATTTGATGGGTACCCATGAAATTTTCCATAAATGAGTGTATATTTTTTTTCGGGTTAATTAAACTTTACCTCCTGTAGTTTAACCGATTTGGACTTACCCCATGTGGTTTGAAAATATCCAATTACCCTCTCTATGGTTAGATTTTCAAACCACTTACCCCCTGATATAGGGGGATAAGTGCAACAAATATCTTACCATAGGGAGGTAAGTGACGATTTTTAAATTATAAGGGAGTAAAGTGAAAATTGACCAAATTACAGGGGATAAAGTGTTATTAATCCTTTTGTTTTTTTTTCTTTTTCCATTCCTCCAACCAAAGAAGAAAACTTATTTTTCTTCTAAAAGGGTTAAAAAAATTATTTTCTTTTCATTTCTTTTTTTCCTTTTTCATCCTTTCAACCAAATATAGTAACAAAATTGGGATAAATTTATCAAATAATCCCTTGACAATTCATAACATATGTTTATTTAGTTTTTCCGTGGGACACCTTATTATATAAAACACTCAAAAAAAAAAAGGTAGGAAATAAATTTGTCAAATATTTTTTTTTTTAAAATACTTTCATCTATTATTGCTAGAGTCCCTCCCAAAAATGAGGCGTCGATCCAATATGATATGACCAATGCCCTTGTTCTCCAATTGATTATATATATATATATATATATATATATATATATATATATATATATATATATATATATATTACAAAGTTTAATAGTTTTTGTAACTGCTATTAAATTTAGGAGTTTTTTGGTGAACAATATATAAAATTAGAATTTTATCCCAAACAATTTATGTATTATAGTAATTTTTACAGTAATTTTGGATTTTTGAAAAAATTACTACAACACGTGAACTGCATGGACTAAAATTTGGTACAATAAAATCTTGGGTTTTTTTAATATGGGCCCCATAGCCTACCCATATATTAGACTTATCCCCTAGTAGTAATATACAATTAAAATAAAACCCATTCTGATCGGTGAGTTTCACCCAGAGAGGATAGGCGCGTGAAGGGGTCTTAAATTGGAAGGTAATTTTAGGGTGGAAAGCTTCAATCAAAATTGGAAATCAAGAAGAGAAGAAGGCATTTTTCTTCTGCAGCAAACATTCCACAACAGTGACTTCATCCTCCCCAGAAAATCCTGTCGCGGTTGTCGTCGTCGTTGATTCCAAAACCGTTGCCTGTTCATTCGAAGTCACCGTCGTCGTTGATTCCAAAGCCGTCGCCTGTTCATTCCTAGTCGTCGCCGTCCATTCACAGCCTATTCATACCGTCGTCGTCGTTGTCACAGTCGTCCATTCATCGCCGTCTTCTTTACAGTCGTCCATCACAGTTTGTTGCCGTCATCTACTTTGCAGCGCCGTCGTCTACTTCAATATATTGTATTCTATTTCAGAAGCGAACAACATAGGTACTAATCAGAACCCTAACTTCAATCTCAATTTGTAGTGTTGGATTTCACAGGTAATAATCAAAACCCTAGCTTCAATCGCAGATAAGGGTTCTTTTCCTACCCGGAAGCATCCTGCCGCAGTTTAGCGTTGATTGCAAGCGTCGTCGCTGTCCATTCCCAGCCGCCGTCGCCGTCCTTGTTACACGCCATCGGTGTCCTTCTCTGGTAAGTTGCAATTTATTTATCCCAATCTCTTCTCCGTTTAGGGTTTCGTGATTTTACTGTGCAGTAACAATGGTGATTGAGTTCTTGATATATTAATTGATGTGCTAAAATCGATTTTTGATGTGAGTGTTGTTTGGTTTCATGAAAAAATTTGGCCTGAGAAAATGCCCAAATCACCGTTTAGGGTTAGGGTTTCGCGATTTTACTGTGCAGCAACAATGGAGATTGAGTTGGTTACTGTTTTGTTGATCAAATCAATACTGTTTAGCAAAAATCGATATTTAATTAATGTGTAGCAACAATCGATGTTGATTTCTTGGTTTGAATCTCTATCTTCTTCCTTTTTATTGTTAATTTTTGAGTTATTGAGATATTTAATGTGTAGCAAAAATCAGCAAATGAAATCTTGTTGATGTTTGATTTATTGAGATTTTTACTGTGTAGCAAAAATCAACAATTGAGTATTGTTTGGGATTAATATCTTGTTACTTTTCATTGTTGACGTGGGCTGTTGAAAAAATCGTTACTATATAGCAAAAATCGATATTTAGTTAACGTGTAGCAACAATTGATGTTGATTTCTTGGTTTGATGATTCCATCTTCTTCCTTTTTCTTGTTGATGTTTTGAGTTGTTGAATTATTTATTGTGTAGTAAAAATCAATAATTGAGTTTTGTTTTGAATTAACGTCTTGTTACTTTTCATTTTTTATGTGGGGTTGTTGAGCAAATAATTATTGTGTAGCGAAAATTGACGTTTAAAAATTAGTTATACGAGTAAGGTGGACTAACCGGTACGATGACGAAGGCAACTAAGGTAAGACTATGGTTTTGCATAATTTCTTTTTTGTTTAAAAATCGGTTCTTGTATTATGTTTTTCTTATTTTTTATTTTAAACTTGTCTGTCAAAAAGTAAGATATTACTCTTTTTCTTTTATGGATAAAGGGAAAGATTTGCCCTAATATTGGGAATTTTTTATCAATGATTTCGGTTCTCTTGATTGTTTTTGTTCAAATTTTACATCTTCTATATCTTGTACTGTAAATTATTTATTTAGAAAGCTTGTCATTAGCATATACACAAGCATTTGGTTTAGATTAATAAAATTTCACAGTTTCTGTTCTATATTTATGTTTCCACTAATAAAATTTTGGAATATTTGCTACGAAGTCTCCTTAATCCAATATAGATGTTCGAGATATTTATTGAGTCGAGCACTGTAATTGTGTTCTCTTGTTTTTTGCAAATATTTTTTGGTTAATTTTTAGGTTACTGCGTGATTATTATTTGGTTACTATTTTGTTAATGTTTGGTCGCAAATAGTTTGGTTGTTTTTGTTCTATATTTCTATTCCCACTAATAAAATTTTGGAATATTTACTGTGGAGGAAAACTCGATGTTGAGTTCTTGGTTTGAATCTCTATCTTCATTTTCATTGTTGATATTTGATTTCTCGAGATAGTTAATGTGTAGTAAAAATCAACAAATGAAGTCTTGTTGATGTTTGATTTATTGAGATTTTTAGTATATAGCAAAAATCAACAATTGAGTATTGTTTTGGATTAACATCTTTTTACTTTTCATTTTTGATGTGAGGTTGTTGAGAAAATAATTACTGTGTAGCAAAAAATAACGTTTAATAATTGTGTGGCAAAAATCGATGTTGATTTCTTGGTCCAAATTTTCATCTTCATTTTTTTGTTGATATTTGATTTATTGAGATTTTTACTATGTAACAAAAACCAACAATTGAGTTCTTTGAGTTTATTACTGTACAGTAAATATTCAATCGATTATAACTATACAGTAAATATTCGACTGAATATAATTGTACAATAAATATTTAACATGTACCTTTTCACTGTTCTGAGATGATCCAATGCCTTCCTACCTGATTTTATTCGAAACAATGTCAAGCTATTGAAACAGCTGAATGGAGGTGCCAACTTGAGAAACGTCGTCAAAAAATTCCATCCTCAATTGACATATTGAGTTCAATACAATGTCATGAATTGGAGATCCACGAGGTTAGTTTCATTTTATAACTCTTTTTGTTCTTTAGTAGCTTAGCTTTTTGTCTTGTTTTTGGGTTTTGAGAGAGATTTGCAGATCTGATATTTGGGATCTATCGAAACTTTGAAACCTTTGTCATTTCTGCAATTGAAAATATACTTATGAATGCATACTTTATTTTCAAGTTTGGACTTTATCTTACTCCAATCGAGCATCTTTTGATGCGTAATATTCAAAAAAATCTTATATTTATTGCTGGCATTGCTTTGTGATGCTACTGTTGATGTTGGACATAATCCTCCAAAGGAAATTGTGGCAGTTGTTCGTCTTCGTCCCCAGTTCTTTTGTTTTTGCAAGCTCTTCAAAGACTTTGGATCAAAAGTCGATTCTGAAAGAAAAATTTCAGATGGTTCTGAAAATTGAATGAGCCCAAGATGAGAATTTGCAAGATGTTAATTCCATCCTTTTTGCCTGTATAACTTCTTCATCGTGCAAGGGGTTTGATGGGTTGTATATATATTCACTGAGGCGCAAATTTCCAAAGTTGTTCCAGAGGGCTGGTCTTTATATATTTACATTCTTTCTTGTAAGCAAGCACATATGTTTTGGTTGCATGTAATGCATTTATGCTCCCTAAACAACATTTTATCCTCTGTGGTCCTAATTTTTTTTGGGATGTTTAATTTTTAGGTTATTTTGTTTGGTTACTATTTTGTTAATGTTTGGTCACAAATAGTTTGGTTGTTTCTATTCTATGTTTCTGTTCCCACTAATAAAATTTTGGAATATTTACTGTGAATGAAAAATCGATGTTGACTTCTTGGTTTGAATCTCCATCTTCCTTTTCATTGTTGATAGTTGATTTCTCGAGATAGTTACTGTGTAACAAAACTAAACAAATGAAGTCTTGTTTGAGATTAACATCTTGTTGCTTTCTATTGTTGATGTGGGGCTGTTAAAACAAAAATAGATGTTTAATTAATGTGTAGCGAAAATCGATATTGAATTCTTAATTTAAATCTCCATCTTTTTCTTTTACATTGTTAATTTTTGAGTCATTGAGATATTTAATGTGTAGCAAAAATCAACAAATGAAGTCTTGTTGATATTTGATTTATTGAGATTTTTATTGTGTAGCAAAAATCAACAATTGAGTTCTTTGAGTTTATTATTGTACAGTAAATATTCAATCGATTATAAATGTACAGTAAATATTTCAACATGTACTTTTGATTGAAAAAATGAAGAAAACGTAATCAAATCCCATTATAACTGTACAACAACATTCAATCAAATTGAACGTTATTCAAACCGGGGAGGTTGTAAACAAAAAATTCAACCAATTATAACTAAACAGTAAATATTCAACCAATTATAATTGTATAACAATATTCAACCAATTATAACTATGCATAAATATTCACCCAGTTATAACTGTACAACAACTTTTAATTACCCAATATTCAATCAATTTCAAAGGTTGCTCAAAACACGGAAGTTGTACAGAATTGTTGGAAATTTTGTTTTTTTTTACTTTAGAACAAATTATTAGGAATAAAAATAGAGTCATACATAAATTTCCGTTGTTGTTCTTAGTTAATGGGAACAAAAAACACTAAAAAAAGGCGACATTGTTTTATGTTTGGTCGTGCTAATCAATGGGATTTGGCCATAAATGAAGAAGAAAAAACCCATTTTTCCTCCGAAGAGAACGAGCTAGAGCTGAGGCTTGGACCACCATGTCAGGACTGGTCCATTGGAGAAACAGAGTAATCTCTTCTCTCTCTAAAAACAACATTTTTGGTCCAAAAAGAGGGTTCATGAGCCCATTTGATCACAAATCAGCAGAAGAAAAAGGGGTTTTCAACGAAAATGGAAGCCAACCAAGGAATATCTCTTGTTTGAAGAATCAAAAAGGGGATGTTTGTTCATCTCCATGGGCATATTCAGGGTTGAAGGCCAAGAACCATATAAAAAACACCCAAAAATAGCTCCATTTTTTAATGTTTCATCAAATCCACAAGCTAGTGAAATGGAATTGCAAAATGCAGAAAAAAAATACATTTTCACCAGCAGCCGTGCCAAACAGCTCCCAAAAAAGGTAACCACAGAGGTTTATTTAAAGACTCAAACCTGTTAATCTTGAATTGCTGCTCAATCTCGCCGCTGAATCTGCTGCCGTCGTCGCCTTTACCTCCCGCCGGCGTGGAAATGGTGTTCACAATTTAGGGTTTTTGTTGTCGCCATCCTTAGCTACTTTGCAATTTATGGCATGAGAGATGGGAATAGAAAATTTGATCTCTTCCATTTTCATATCTTGAATGAATTAATTGCTTGGAGCATTGATGTTATTTTTCCAAAATACCTACAGAGCAAAGCTGTTCCAACTGGGCGTGAAGAAATGCACTGTGTTTTTTGGGGTTTTCTACAAATAAAAATAATTAGATGGGTTTTTCTTTGTTTGGGCTTGATTATTGGGGCCCATTCTAATATCTAATGTAAAAATAGATGTCTAATTAAAAATTCCTAAAATCTTTTGTACGAAAGTTGTACCAGATTTTCCAAAGTTATCTTCTATTCAAATTTTTTCATGTAGAAGTGTTTATTCTTTTTGGGCAATACACAGTCAAAACTAGGGGTCGGCAATGGGCCGGGCCGGGCCTGCTCGGCCCGAAAATCATGAAGCCCGATTGGGACCGGGCCAAGCGGGCTTTGACCAGTCAACGGGCTTGGTCGGGCCGGGCCGGCCTGGCCCTGAAATGGAGAAATCCGAGCCCGCCCAATAGGCCCACACATTTCGGGTCTATGGGCTTCGGGCTCGGCTTGCACGGGCTCGGGCTTGAAGCCCGAATTTCGGGTTTTTTTTTTAAAATGGTTTAAAACTATTTTTTTAATGGATTGATTGAAGAGTATGGAGATTTGAACACTAGACCTTTCAATAGAAAGACAATTTTAATAACTAATATGCTACAATTCTTAGTTATGAATAAATATCTAATGAAAAGAGTTAATTGTAATGTTTAATTATCAAAATAATTAAGTTTTAAAACATTAGTTAACATTTTTCATAGACATTTATCTTTAATCAAATTTATTTTAAACTTTAAGATTATATTTTTTTTAACTTTATTAATATAAGTTTTAATTTTTTGACTTTATTAAATTTATTTATAATTTAAAAAAAAAAAAAAAGGAAAAAAAAAGATTTTATTCAAAATTTCAAACTTAACAAAAAATAAAATAAGAAATGAATAGTGATATTTTTAGTAAAAATAAAACAATTACATCACTATATTGAATAGTAAATATTTGTAAGCAAATGTATCACTACAAAATGTATATATCCTAACTAGGTTGGCACCTATACATTTGACAATCATTTGCATTGCTATCAACCCAAAATAAATTACATTAAAATAAATTAAAATTTTCAACGATTTTCAATCACCACCTTCATCTGGAGAACTATCTTCCATAAATGATGGTTTTGATAATTTTAAATTCAGCAATTCTTCATTAAGCGCATCTATTCTGTTTTGTTCTTGTTGCCTCTGCTCCGCAAGTTTCCAATCTTTTAGACATATCAAAGCTTCCACAGTATCTGGATTAAGACTGCTACGGGTTACTGATACAGTTCTACCACCTGCACTAAAAGCTGCTCCCGATGCAATAGTCGAAACTGGAACCGTTAGTATGCTACGGGCCATGATTGAAAGAAGTGGAAATTTTTGTTGTTGAGATTTCCACCAGGCCAATATATTAAAATTTTCGTCATCACTATCAATAAGTTGTGCATCAAGGTAGCGTTGCAATTCAGTTGAGTTACTGCTAGCAGATATGTTAGATTGTGATTTTTTGTATTTCCATATTGCTAGGGCTCCTCCTATTATATTATTAGATGATGGAATTGGAGTAGAGCCTGAGGCATGTACAGAAGTTACATCAGTACCAATAATTCTTTTATAATATTCGTATAAATTGAAAAGTGAACTTCTAACAGTAGACAAATATTGCTTGGGAAAATCAGGAATATGTTTAAAAATTATTTCTAACCAACCTTCTAAGGCTTCAAATTTATATCTAGGGTCTAAAACAATGGCCATTCCGTAAATTTCGGGTAATTCTTCTTCCCAATATTTATAAAATTTTTCTCTCATACTAAATAAAACATCCGTAAATAAATCAAGATGCTCATAAGCTTCAAAAACATAACAAATATTAGTTAATTGAATAAGCACATGACAAGATGTAGAATAATAAATGCCACAAATTTTTTTAGTAGAATCTTCAAAAACAAGCAAAAAATCACGTACAATTTCAGCCACAGTCCAATCAGCCTCATTAGGATATACCATCGACGATTGACGAGATGTTTGTGCTAATTCAGTACAAAATAAGTCTATAGCCTTTTTATATTTTGTTGCTATTTTTAGAAGCTCATATGTAGAATTCCACCTATGAGGAACATCACTAAGTATGTTTTTTTTCTTCATATTCAATGTTTGAGTGCATTTTCTATACAATTCGTAACGTGCTTGTGAAGAATTAATATTACGAACAATAGCTTTAATTTTTTCAATAGAATCATTTAAAGTTGATAATCCATCTTGTACAATTATATTTAAAATATGAGCACAACATCGAACGTGAAATAAATGACCTTTAAGCGGCAAATCTAAATATTTTTTAAGATATCTCTGAGCAACATCATTGTTAGAAGCGTTGTCTAAAGAAATTGAAAATATTTTGTCTTTAATACCCCAAGAATTTAATTCTGCAAGTATTTCATTGGCTATTATATAACCTTTGTGAGGAGTTTCAATCATTTTAAAAGAAATAATTCTTTTATTCAAATTCCAGTCATAATCTATGTAATGAGCAGTTAATGTCATGTAACCAATATGTTGTAGAGATGTCCAAAGATCACAATTCAAACAAATCTTACCATTATAATTTTGAAAAAAAAGAATCAATTTTTGTTTTTGCAAATTATATTTTTTCATTATATCTCTTTTGGCCGTTGTCGCTGAAAATCTTTTATATTGTGGAACAAAACTTCTTTGTATCATGCCTGAAAAATCATGTTTTTCTACAAATGTAAATGGTTGTTCAGCTCTAACAATGTAATCAGTAATTTCTTCACGGGCTACTTGCTCATTGTAAGAAAATGTTAATAAATTACCACTACTACCAATAACTAATTTAGATTGATTTTTAGTATTATTTTCTTGTTTTTGAGCTTGTTTTCTATGTGCAAGTAAGTGTCTTCTTAAATGAGTAGTGCCTTTAGATGAGTCGCCACATAATAAATTATTACAAATTTTGCATTTAGCTTTTGTTTCTTCAACCCCATTATTATGAACTACTATAATTTCAAAATCTTGCCAAACATCAGATTTTTTTCTTCCACTAACGGATGATGGAGTTACAATATGTGATGCACATGTAGTATCATGGATATTAGTTGCATCAGTTTCAATTGAATCTAATTGAATTGGTGATGAGGATCCAACTTCAAATTCATGAAGTTCTTGATCCTCATTTATAGATGGAATGAAATTTAAATTCGTGTTAGCCATTAACAAATATGAATAAATAAACAATTAAAAATAATAATCAACAATATAATAGTAATAAATTAAATTAATGTTACCGAAAATAGAGCAAATAATTGAAGACGGTGAAGGATGTTTGACAATTTCTTGCACTTCCAAAAGTCTTGAATTGAACACTTAGCAATTGTGAAAGAAATAAAATATTGAAGTATGAAGTGGAGAGAGTTTGAGAGTTGGTGTGGAAGAAATGAAATTAGATGGGGTTATTTATAGTTTTTCTTAAGTGATAATAAATATAAATAAAGGGATATATAATGTAATTTTAATAAAATATTAAAACAATAAAATTTTAAAGAGCTGTCAAATCCCAACGGTAACTTGGCAGTTGGCTGGATTTCATTTCTCTCTCTCTCTCTCACACACACACACACACACACACACATATATATATATATATATATATATATATATATATATATATATATATATATATATATATATTGCCTAGTTTGGACCGTTTGGTTAATTCACTTCATTGGTTGGAGGTTGGACTTTGGAAGTTGGAACTTGAGAATTTGGAAATTGGATGGAAAGATCATGTCCTTGTCCTACACCAAATCACCAATGCACCTGCAGGCCTATAGCTATAGGCTATTACCTATTCCTATTGTCCTATCATATTTTACCTTTGACTTTTTATATATATATATATATATATATATATAGTTATGGGCCTTGAAAATTGGGCTTCGGGCTCGAGCCTCGGGTAGCCCGAAAATCGGGCTTCGGGCTTGGGCTTCTAAAAAATATTCAAAGCCCGAGCCCAACCGGAAGCCCTATGGGCTTGGGCTCAGGCGGCCCTAATTCCGGGCTCGGGCCGGGCCAAGCCCGATGGGCTCGGGCAGGCTTCGGGTAGCCCATGGGCTTTGGGCTTTTTGGAGAGGCCTAGTCAAAACCCATCACTACTGTGCAGTGAATGGGCAGTCAATTAATTGATTTTTTTCTAATTTTATTTTAGGACACTTTAATACATAGTAGTCTTTCGCCTATTTTTAGGATTTGAGCTTGATGTCTAAATTCATGGATAGAGCCAATATTTTTAGGGCTAGACGAAGGTCAACTTGTTTATATTTAGCCCTGGATTGGCTCGGCCTTCCCATTCAATTATTAAAAATATTATAAGAAAATAAAAAATTATAACACGTAACACATTCGAACTAGGTTTGTAATCTAGTAGTTATCTAATAAACCTTCAAATTAGAGGTCTAGTGTTTAAGATTTCCCTTTCGGGTTAATAGCATTTTACCCGCTGTGATTTTTCTCTTGGATACTCCTTATGGTGTTATACTTAAGTACAAATCTAACCCTTTCCATCTAAATTAACCATGTTTGTTGTGCATGCGCGATTTCTGGTGTTGGACATGTTTTTGGTTTCAAAATTTTATAAATTTTATTCCTATTTTACCCCTACTTATCCTTTTAATAAAAGATTCATCTTTCTAACACAATTTGTTACCCATATTTCTCTTATTTTTATTTTTCATATATTCTTTTATTCTGGTGATATTGAATGAATTTTGAAAAAAAAATGCAAAAATGATCGAATAATCGACTTGAAAGTTGTTCAAAGTAAAAGACCTTCATTTTCCAAACAATTGTATTTTTCGTGATTGTTATTACAATTTTAGTTATGTTTATAACAATGAAATAAATTGGTAATATTTGAAGTAATGAAATATGAATTATCATCTTTTTATCGATTACTCTATCATCCATGAAGTTAAAAATATACGATCATTTAATATATCTCAAAATGCACAATTTCACCATAATACATCAAAATACTTCAAAAAAAAATTAAATTCACTCGAGAAATTCACTCATAAAAAAAATTATAATTTACTTCTTCAATATATCATTAACAATATCTCGGAACCACTGGGATTGCCACCTGGAGATCAGAAAATTCACTTTAGAGAAAGAGAGCAGGAGAGTTTTAGCCAAGGTTCTTCAGTGTTTGAGTTCCCAAATTTATGTTTCTATTCTCACAAAACTCGAAAATGCAACAAAAATTTAGTGACATCACCAATTGCCTTTATCTGTAGCTCAGTACCATCGCCAACCAAAAATCAAATTCAAAAATTTTGAAGGGCTCTGAAAGCTGGATATTGCGAAATTGATTAGAAAACAACCAGCATTTCAAAAGAATTGTGTCTAGAAAGTAGATAATGTAAATACCAGCTTTGCTTATTCTCTGATTGCATCACTGATTCACAATGTAGTGCCATCTAGAGCTTCTGCTTCATTATTATACAAATCATGTAGCTTCCTTAGGTGTGTACTTTCAACCAGCTGAAGGCAAACAATGGATATCAAGATAGCTCATTGATATCGATTTTCAAAAAAAAAAAAAAACACATGCACCTAGATTCACAAAAAAACGGAGGATATAAATAGAAAAATACGAATTTTAATTGCAAATCGTTTGATTCTTCCAGAACTCTTCAACAATCATACAGATCGAACAAATCTGCGAACAAATTGAATACGAATCGAACAATCTGATAACAAATCGAAAAATGGCATTT
The DNA here is from genome assembly GCA_016647705.1 of Eucommia ulmoides. Classification (NCBI taxonomy): domain Eukaryota; kingdom Viridiplantae; phylum Streptophyta; class Magnoliopsida; order Garryales; family Eucommiaceae; genus Eucommia; species Eucommia ulmoides. The sequence continues at coordinate 499,346 of JAENRU010000484.1, forward strand.
GAATTCGTAAGAATATGAGAACAAATGAAATTCGTAAGAATCTAGGAACGATCTAGGATTATCGTTCTTAGATTTGGAATGGTTAAGTAGGATGAAAGGTGAATTGCACTTTTATACCCTTGTAGTCACTTCAAGAAAAAATGACATTTAGTTACAAATTTTTTTTTTTAGCTGAGGCAACAAAATATCTTCGTAGTCAATTTTGTCGTCTATGTACCATAACAGAAGGTATTTGGTGAAGAATTAAACTTTCGTCATGCAAAATTACTCTTTCGCGACGCATTATTTCGTAGCCAAAATTGTAGCTAAATAGTTACATTTAAATAGCCAAAAAATAGTTGAAAATGGCGGGAAAACTTTTTTGACGACAAAAAATTTTCATTGCCAAAACACGATTGAAAATTGCGGAAAACATTTTGGTGACGAACATTTTTTATAGCCAAAATATGTTTATAAATGGTGAGGAATCAGTGACAAAAATAATTGCAGGAAAACAATATGTAACGAAAATCTTTTGTAGTCAAAAGAATTTTTTGGGAAATACATTTGCTACAAAAACAAATTTTGTAGTAAATTCCTTTACTTAAGGTGATGAATGTCAAAGTTATAAATTCCATTACTTAAGGCGATGAATGCCAAATTTGTAACCACAACCAATTAATGAAGGGTAAACAAAATCATACAACAGCATTAAAAATTAAATATATCAATATACTAATTATATCAATGTCTTTAGACACTAATATGACAAAAACAAAAATACGTCTTACAAAATATCATTAGAAAATAATCAAGAAACAAACGATGGATGTTTAAACAATCAATATTATCAATTCCATAATATAATGAATCTGCAAATTGGTTGAAAAAATACTTAGAATAAATTAACCATAATTATAATATTAAAAAAAAAGTTAATTAAAGTTTACCTCATGTGGTTTGAATGTCGCCACTTACCCCTCCTATGGTTAGGTTTTATTGCACTTCAACCACTTTGACGTATGCATAACCACAGGGGGCAAAGTGCTTACGAGGAGGCTAAAGTGTCACAAATGTCTAACCATAGGGGGCAAATGCTGACGTTCAAACCACATGGGGATAAACTTTAATTAACCCTAAAAAATGACGGAACACAAGGGTTACCATGAAGACGAAGATTCTATAGGTCTTGATGATAAAAAAAATAGAAATGGTTAAAAAAAAAAACGCTCACATTATCATCTTCAGCTGCATTAGATATCTATTGCCCATTTTACTCTCTGATGTGTGATCCGATGTAGATCAATCTTATTCCGAGCCTACAATCATTGAATTTTCATGTATATCACATTCAATAATTGACAATAAATATCCATTGTCCATTTATCATCGAAGTCCTTCCAAGTTTCAGAATCTATTGCGTGCCACATGACATTCACATCTAGACACGCTTTTTAAACTTCAAACACTAAAACTTCATTGTTTTATGAAAGTGGGAAGCTTAGGTCGCGTTTGGTAACCGTTTCTGTTTCCATTCCAGCAGTGGGATAAAAATGAGAATTTTGTTTCCTTCTTGGGAGTAGAATCACGTTTGGTAACGATAATTTTTTTGTTTTTGTTTTTGTTTTGGGAAGAGAATCGCGTTTGGTAACGATTTTATCCTAAAATCAATTTTTATTTGTTTTTAGATTTTTTTCTTTTGGCCGGAAGGCATGACGGTGACGGCGGCGGCGACGATGCCGGACGGCCGGAGGTGACCGGCGACGGTCGCCGGAGATGTCCAGCGACGGTCGCCGGAGATGTCCAGCGACGGCAAACGACGGCGGCGGTGACCGGCGGATGAACAGTAAAAAATGATATTGGGAATAGAATAAGAATTATGAGAAACAACTTTCTTTTGTTTCTCATTTCTTAAGAAAAAAATAGGCACAATTCTCAAATGGGAATGGAATGGAAACGAAAACAAAAATTACCAAACGTTATTCCCAAAAATCTGGGAATGGAATGAGAAATTCTGGAATAGAAACGGTTACCAAACAGGGCCTTAGTAATATTGTAGCAAATGAGGGAAGCAAAATATATAAATATGAGTTGCATCCCCTACTTGAAAAGATTCAAAAAATCAATCAAATTTACAACTAAAAATCAAAGAAACGAAAATGCAAAGGCAACAATGCTTGGTTATAACCATGAAAACACAGCCAAATTATGCTTCTGTTTGCAGAGTAATTTGGCTGTGTTTTTACAAACCACAAAGCCAAATCATTTACGAGGAAAAAAAAGGCAATTTATGCTTCTGTTTGTTCAGACATTAGATGAGGGCTCATGGCCTTTTCCTTCAAGAACAAAAACTATTTCGTTTCATCTCTAATTCAGAACATAAACTTACTCAATAGAAACGGGTAATCAATACACAATAGAAAAACTCAAGGAAGGAATTAAAGGAAACAATGGGGAGAGAGAGAGCTGAAGCCTAGAACCTGGTGAATGGGATGCTCTGCAACTTGAAGAGTGAAGAAGATTGGAAGGAAGGAAGCTTGATGAGGCTGATGCACTGAAGAAAACAACCAACTAATTCAATTATACATACATACATATAATCGATTTCTGGAGATACAAAACCAACTAATAATCTTCGAAGAAATATAAAACAAAACCAAAAACCTAAATCAAATATATAAATAATCGATTTCTAGAAAAAGAACACTACCTTAGGAAGAACGATTTCAGGTCAGGAATGATTTCTGGTAATGAACAATTTCTGGAAAAAGAAAAATTAGTTCTTTCTGTTGTTTTGGTGTTTCTCTCTCTATCTACTTCCTCTCTCTCGTTTGGGTGTCTTTCTCTCTCTATCTACTTCCTCTCTCTCTTATTTTGGTGTTTTCTCTCTCTCTCTCTCTCTCTCTATCTACTTCCTCACTCTTTTTGGTCTCTCTTTCTTGTTTTGGTGCGTTTTTCTCTCTACTTCCTCTCTCTTATTTTGGTGTGTTTCTCTCTCTCTATCTATTTCCTCTCTCTTTTGGGTCTCCCTCTTGTTTCGGTGCGTTTTACTCTCTACTTCCCATCTCTCTTTTCATTTTGACTGAAAGCCTCAACAATCAATATCAAACCGAATGAAATTTCTCTAAAACTTTTTTAACATCCACCACATGTGCACCTTTGACTCTTCTACTCAAGGAAAGGAAAAGAATTATTGATCATCTCACAAAAATTATACAACCTTTTTTTTAATTACAAAATTATTGTAATTTTGCTATCATGTCCATCAACAAAATTTATAATTCATCTATGTATATATATGATGAAATACAAATTGAAAATGGACAAAAAAAAGAAGAAGAGAATAATTTAATAGCACTAAATGCTAACAGCATTCAGCTATCTTGTCTATATGTTAAACTAATTTTTTATCAGCAAAATTTACAATTTATTTGTGTGTGTGTATGATGGAACCCAAATTGAAAATGGACAAAAAAAAAATTATTAACGGTAGATACTAACGACGTTCTGCTGGACTCAAAAACTGACTCTGCACTCCTATGACTGCTTTACCCCACCATGATGCTGGCGCTATGGTTACCGAACAACATATACGCCGGACAGTCGATGTGAATATGAAATATAGGCTAGATGAATGACCTGATCTTCAACTTGCCCCGCCCATCGATCTTGATCATCAGTAAGATGGTGCTGTTGGAATGGCCCGTGCAACGGAAGATGCCGTTGTAGGGCTGCACCCAGGACATTCCATGCATGGACGTCGACCATGCTTCGACGTCCTTGTGGCCATGGTACGTCGTCTGTAAGTGCGCGTAACTGGTGATAGTTTGGCACGGATAGAAGGCGGAGGTACGAAGGTGGTCGTAATAGATGCCGATCTTGTCGTTAAGGTTCCACGAGTAGAACGTGACCTGCAAATTAGAGCTGAAGGTGTTGGGGGAGGAGACTTTAAAGGCAAATACGGTGACGTGCATGAGGACGAATCTGGGTCTATTGGGCTTTAGAGCGAACTCGATTTAGAGGATAATGGTGATGACGCCAAAAACAATGATGCAAGGGCTAGTGCAGCAGCGACGAATTATCTTCCAACGCCTATTCCTCTGGCGGCTTTCCTGCATGGTAACAGCGGCAACAAAGGAGGAAGCGGATAGCATTATGTATAATCAGTGACTATGAGAGGAGAGGAGATGAGTGGAATGAAAAAGGGGTCTGTCTTTCGGTGCAAGTCGACGATAGAAGTTTTTATGGTGGTAAGAAAATAAAATTATTTTGCGAGAAGGCCCTCCAAAATATCAATATTTATGATTTTATCTTTCGTTTTTTTTCCCCAGTTGGGGTGGTTGCAAGAAAACACCCAAGAGATTAATCCAGAGAAACATTTGAATATATATATATAATCTTCTTTTTTTTTTTTTTTTTTATTATTATTATTATACTCAAATGTCAAATCCTTATGTTGAGAATTCCTCAAAATACAAATAAATAAACCCGATAGATAATTGTTTTATTTGTAGAAGATGCTCAATAATGACTCTAGAAAGATTCAGCCCCAAATATGCACATGCAAAAAGACTTGCTAACTGGGACATTTCGACGGTCGGGATTAATTTCAAAATCATCTACAGCTGAGATGAACGCATATATCTAAGGTTTTTTTGTGGGAATGGAGTGTAGGTCAGTTGGCAGATTGGTTCAATTCTTATCACACTCTTTTTTTTTTTGTTCCAACCAATTTCATTTCCATAGACTGTTCCCAAGCTTCACAGCTTCATCAATTCACACGATCCTCCTCCCTTATTTGCAACCCAATCCACACACGATCTTTACCGTCGACGTCACCTACCATGTTTCTCCGTTAACCCCCCCGTTCACTGATCATCACCTTCATCTTCTCTTCATCTTCTTTATTTAAGAACTGAAACTTCAAGCAATCCGATAGATAAAGGGTAGAGAGCGCATAATGGTAACCGCAAGAGGTGACATGAAGGGTTTCTTCCATCGTTGTCAAACTGCTCCACAACATTCGGCTAATCCTGCCTCCTGCCCTCATCTCCATTGGTACTCTAGATCTCCAAGGTTTCTTCCCTTCCTTATGACTTTGCACATTTAATCTTACATTTTTGTAACCCTAATCGGTTTTGATTTGGGGATTTTTGTGATTCAATTGCTCTTTCAACCCTTACATTCGGGTGTTGAGGCAATTCGATTGGAACATGGCATACAGACCATGCCTGGGGATGAGGAGATTGGACCGGTGGGAACGTTCTTTCAATTTGGGGCTGAACTTTTCTCTAGTCATTGAACACGTTCTACGAATTAGCCAATTATCTATCGGATTTATTTATTCATATTTTGAGTAATTTTCAACATAAGGATTTGACATTTTAGTATAAAAGAAAAAAAGAAAAAAGGAAAAAAATAGAAAGAAAGATTACATATATATATACTAGGGTATAACCCGTACCCGAGGGCACGGGTATAAAAAAATACACTTAAAAAAAATTGATATTATGGAAATATATTACTCATGCATGTAATTTCATTTTTCCTAATCCCATAAAATTAGGTACATAGAGACTAAATTAATAGCATAATTTTTCATAAAAAATCAGACAATTGTCATACCTTAATGTTTGCCCAAGATTCTTCAAATTCAAATTATTCATAAGATCATAATCACAATAGTTGCAGCCTTGCCAAATCAAAGAGAGGACAGTTAAAAAAAAAGGGGTATATTAGATTTATAAAAAAAAATTATGGACAATGTCGTTTCTTGAAATCGTAGCTGGATGAAAACAAAATAATAACCGATAAACATGACAAATATAAATAACAAAATTAAGCAACCAATGCGAAAAAAAAAATAAAAAAAATTCTCTTATCAAGAGGAAATAATTTACTAATTTTAACAATTGTTAAAATGCCAAAAGGTCTTAACACTAATTTTATTAATTAACAATTCCACTAATTTTTGCCCGGATAAAAAAAAAAGTTTTGACACTACATCACTCATCACTACCCTTATATATTTTTTTTAAGAGTTAAGTAGATGGTAATTTGATTTTATTTTTGTATTATTCAATTTGACTTAACCCAAATAAGGAGAAGAGAGGGAAAGAGATGGAGGATCCAATTAAGAGCGGGAATTAATTTATTATTTTAAGTTTTTTTTTTCACTACATATTTTTTATAATTTTCAATCAATCCATCACATACCTTCTCTCCTATTTGTTCAAAACAATATTAATAAACATTCTATTTAAATAAAAATAACTTCTTAAAACTCAAATAATTTTTCAATTTTCAAAGATTATTTTCGAAAAAATGTTAACCCCCACCACATAACCAAGCTCACATACCCGCCTCACCTTTGTCCGCCTCAGACTGAAATTCATGCATTTCGATATCAATATCAAAACCTCATTCCTTTACTTATTTATATATGAAAACAACTCTTTTTTTTGCCTCAAACACCCCCACCCCCAATCATTCTCTCTCTCTCTCTCTCTTAAATTTGAAAAAAAAAAAAGTGAAAATGGATCATGAAGATGATCTTAACCTCAAAGCGACTGAGCTAAGGTTAGATTTATTCGGAGGCGTTTCGGTAAAATCTATTTACTTATTCATTTGAATGAAGATTTGAAGAAAAAAAAAAAAAAGTTAGCTTTTTTCAATCATCCATGATGCAGGCATTTCCCTCAACCGATCGATGGCAGCCGCTCAGCCGCCGCATCGAGTGCCGATCCGAAGATCAATGATGAGAGTGAAAGTGTCGAGATCCGACCACCGCCATCATACGCCGTCCGGATCCAACCACATGCCATTTTACGCCGTAAAGATCCGACCACCACTGGCCATCGCCATCTAGAACCAACCAAGTTGAATTTAGATTTGGCCAATCCAAACTCAAATCTAGCCGAATCGACGGCAACGGCTACTGCGACAGATCGGAGAGGCATAGATGACGTGTGAGTACGATTTGAACTGGCCACATGATGACATATGAATCCGACCACTGCCGGCCAATTGAGGGATCTACGATGGCGATGATAGAGCATCGGTGCTCCGGTTGTGGCCGCGATGAGGGACGGCGATGACAATAGTGAAGGAAACAGCAACAAATCAGTAGTGCTCAGAGATTAATATTTTTGGGCATGATCAGTCGTCGAACCAATTGTCGACCACCGCCATCCGAGCCCTCGCCGAACCAACCACCAACTATCGTCATCTACATCTAAGCACTATCGCCATCCAAATCTGAATAAAAGTTCAGATTGATAATAATAAAAATAATAATAGCACAAAACTAAATAAATATAATTATTTGTTAAAAAATAATTTTATTTGAATGAAAATTAATTTAATTTTTTAAAAAAATCAATATTATAAAAATATTTATTTAAAAAATAAAATAAAATTTTGAATTGATAATATAAAATAAAAATAAATAAATATTATAATTAATTTCAATACAAATTTTTATTCATCTAATGTCATTGTAAGAGATAAGATATTAGCAATTTAAAACACCACTTTCTAGGTCCCATCCCAAAGGCGAAAAAATCCCTTGGATAGAACTTCCATAAGTAGTGTTTTTCACTTATGGGACCTTTAGAGAAATTTTCTTTTATTTTTATTTAATAAGAATAAAAACTTTTAAAACTTGTCTTCTTCCACTAATAAGATAATAAGATTATGGATTAAAATTAATCTTTAGATTATGGATTAAAATTAAACATTGTTCAACTCCACACATGGACATGCTCTTCCCATACCCAACATCCCCGATCTCTCAAAACAAACACCCCATGCTTGTCCAACTCTTGTCCCAAAATGTAGAATCATTTTGCTTCAAATGTGCTACTAATACTACCGACAGCTTTAGCCTAAACTTTGTCCAAAATTCATGCACTTTGATATTTACACAAACACCCCCTTACAAACAAAAAATAGTAATCGAAATTCAAAAACAGTAATTAAGAAACCAAAAAATACCAATTTGGGAGTCGGTTCAGCTTCAGCTCTTTCAAAATAGAGATGAAGTTTTTTTTGCCAAATGGTCAATTAGAGAAAATAGAGGTATGTTTTTTGTTAAATTAAGATAGAGTAAAATTTTAAAATAGATGGTTTGAAAATTAATTAAAATAAAAATATAGGGAAGTAAGAGACAATTAACCCAATAATAAATGACGTGAAGCACTCCAATATCCCTACCCGTCCATCAAAAAACTATACCCATTGAGATGCAGCCGATGGTTTATTCCGACGACCAAATTGGTACCTTGCATCACCATCTCAATAGGCAAAATGTACCTCAATACCTCACCTCCGTCCCCTTCATCGGAATCTCCAGGTTCAACAACAGATACGATGCCGTGAAATTGAACACATGCGGCTAAAATTTCGGGAATCATTTGAAAGTGATCAAGTGTTTAAAATGACCCAAATTCAAAATGTGTAGACATTTTCAAATGAGTTAATTCAAAGGCCCAAAACATCTCCCTCCAAAAATATGCAGAAGACATTTTTAGTCAACCACAGCCTAATTCTTTCGGAAACTGTTAATTTAATACTATAAAGTGCATTGCAATTTCAAAAAAATGGACAAATGGACAAACACAGATATTTTATTAAAACATAGGCTATCTAACACATCAATATCTAATAACACAGATATTAGGATATTAAAATAATACCATAATTAAGCAAAAAATGCTAACTAACTATCCAAATTTTAGTACTTTAATGCTACATTTTGCATATGGAACTAAATAATTAATTAATAATTCAAAAATCAAAACATGGTACTTTATCTATGACTTCTATTTTGTTCTTCACCAACAAAAATCACCTTCAAGTTTTTTGATTTAATTACGTTGGCCTAAAAGTACAATGAAGTTGAAGCAAGACAATGAAACCTGTAAAAGGAAAAGATATAAAAACTTAATTGGACATGTGAATCAATAAAAATAAAAAATTAATATTGATGTATTATAACAAAAGTCGTTGAAACACATAGGAAATCACTCAATTTAGAATAAAATAATTTAAAAAGAAGATTCAATGGATAGGTTAAAATCACAAATTCTTACCTATATTCATTGGTGGATTTGAGACACTATAGCCAATTCATCCAAAAAAAAAGGGTAAAAATATAAAGAAATTGTTTAACACAAAAAAATAATAATCATCATTAGAAAATATTTTGACCCAAAATTAAAAACAAATATAATGAAGCCCAATGAAAACAAATAAATTGAAAATAGTGGTAGGTTTAAAGTGTAATTTGACCCCAAAAAATATAATCACACTTGATTTTTGTTGCCTAAAAAAGTGGGAGAGAAAAAACTATTTTTTTTTTGTTTGGCAAAATAAAAAAAAAAAAAAAAAAAAAAAAACATTCCAGCTGCCATCTTTAAGCTCTCTCTCAAAAGGAGGAGAAAAAATGAAAAGGGAGGTTAAAGGTGAGGGCAAAAATGTAAATAAATGGTTCAAATTTCATAATGTTGAAAGATTTTTAGAAAACAGAGCATCGGTCTGTGTTCCAATGATGAAACAGAGTTGAGCAAAAAAAATGATGAAACAGAGCATTCTTTGGCTACACAATATTAAAATACCCCATTTGTTTCAGCAGTAGCTGTTGAAGCAAGGAATATCCTTTACATAGTATCCTGCAAAATATTCGAACAAATTTGAATTACCTTAGTTCCTGCAAAATTCGCTTGATGAATATTTGTTCTCGATTTAGTTCATAGCATACCTTTTATAGCCTTTCATTCAAAATAGCTGAGCACAGAAATATCAATAGGATTTTAACTAATTAAATTAGTAAACAATTAAAGCTAACTAAATTATCAAACTAAACACTACATTTAACATCCTAACTACTAATTTCAACAATTACTCATACCTGAACATTGAACATTGTTGTACTTCTCCTTTATGTAAAGAAACAAATTTTTAATCCCTCTTGGATACACAAAGAAAACACTCACTCCAGTCTGAAACTCACCAAGATCATGATAATTAAATTTACATTTTGCACCCCCTAATTATAAGAATAACCAACATTTTGCACCCTCAACTATCATGTTCGATTTCTAATAACCAGACAATAAGAATAAAATTAATGATTTATAGGTGATAAATTTAAAAATTAAATTAATTAACTTTTTTTTATTAATTAAAATATCAAACCAATCATAGAAAAAATAAATAAAAGATCAATAAATTCAATACCCAAAATGGATGTCACCCTCTCATCCACTCTTTAGAATGTCAAAAGAGCAATAGTGAAATTGGGGAGCAAAGAGAATTGGAGAGAGAGAGAGAGAGGCGTGCAAGCAAAGCGAGACATTGTTATGGGTTCCAGACCTTCGGGTTTCTTGGAGGAGATGATGTAAACGGCCGAGGCAACGGTGAACACGCGACACCCAAAATCTGAATTTCAAGCGTACCCATAAAATCCATCGCTACTGAAACCTGTGTATACCAAGGATGTTTCGATCAGAAATGAGAAACGGATCTATTCATCGCTGCTATGAAATTGAGATCGTGATGGCATACCTGGGAGATAAACAGCAAGGGAGGTCGTCAGATCTGGCCAAAGCGACGACAGCAAGTGGCGGCGATGGACCGACGACAGCAAGCGGCGAAGGAGATGGTTCTTGGAGGTGATGGCAAGCGGATCTCGGCGGTGATGGCCGGTGGTTTATGGATGGCGATTGCGATGGCAAGCGTGCTCAAATCTACACAAATCGGTGGTAGATCTAAACAAATCTAAGATCAGACAGCGAACCGTCATCGCGCAACGGCGAGAGATTGGCCCGCCATCACCATCACCTTCAACATCGGGGCAGGGGCTTCAATGACAGGGTGATGGAGGATGTGATGATGGAGAGAAGAAGAAAGAAGGGCTGCAATTTTTGTGGATGAGAGTTTGGGGTCGATAAAGATGAAGGGGGTGGAGTGTTTTTAGGAGAGAGGTTACACTTGATCAGCGAGATTTGGGGGGAGATTTTGACCGAGACCCTTGCTAAGTGAGATTTATGTGAAAAAGTAATTAATATAATTTAATATTTGATCTCAACCGTTAGATCTAAAATTGATCCGATGGTCGATAAAGATGAAGGGGGCGGAGTGTTTTTAGGAGAGAGGTTACACTTGATTAGCGCGATTTGGGGGGAGATTTTGACCGAGACCCTTACTAAGTGAGATTTATGTGAAAAAGTAATTAATATAATTTAATATTTGATCTCAACCGTTAGATCTAAAATTGATCGGATGGCCAATTATGTCTATTGAAATCATTTAATTTTGTCCGTTGGATATTCGATCCAAGGGCCTAAAATGTCTCAAATATAAAATATCTCTAGGTGTAATCTCAGCCATCAGATATTCGATCTGACGGTTCAAAATGTCTCAAAATGTAAATATGTTGTGATTTATAAATATATATATATATATACACATATTTTCAAATGTTTCTCTAAATTAATCTCTTGGGTGTTTTCTTGCAACCACCCCAACTAGGGAAAAAAAAGATCAAATCATAAATATTGATATTTTGGAGGGTCTTCTTGCAAAACAACTTTACTTTCTTACCACCATAAAAACTTCTATCATCGACTCGCACTGAAATACAGACTTTTCTCACTTCACTTCTCTCATAGTCACTGATTATACACAATGCTATCCCCTCCCTACGCCACCGCCACCGCTACCATGCGGGAGAGCCGTCAGAGAAATAGGCGTTGGAAGATAATTCGTCACTACTGCACTAGCCTCTGTATCATCGTTTTCGGCGTCATTGCCATTATCCTTTAGACCGGGTTCGCTCTTAAGCCCAATAGACCCAAATTCGTCCTCATGCATATCACCGTATTTGCCTTCAAAATCTCCTCTCCCAACACCTTCAGCTCCAATTTGCAGGTCACATTCTACTCCCAAAACCCTAACGACAAGATTGGCATCTACTACGACCACCTCCGCGCCTCCACCTTCTACCGGCGCCAAACTATCACCAGCTACGCCAACTTATAGACGAGGTACCAGGGCCACGAGGACGTCGAAGCATGGTCGACGTCCATGCACGAAATGTCCTAGGTGCAGCCGTACAACGACGTCTTCCGTTGAAAGGGCCATTGCAACAACACCATCTTACTGATAATCAAGATCGACAGGCGGGTTAGGTTGAAGATCGGATTGTTCATATCGCGTATATTTTATATTCACATCAACTGTCCGGCGTATATACCGTTCGGTAATCATAGAGCCAGCATCGTGGTGAGTAAAACCGTTAGATACGAACTATCATAGGAGTACAGAGTCAGTTTTTGAGTCAGGCTGAACGGTGTTACTATTTGCTGCTAATAAATTTTTTTTTTGTCCATTTTCAATTTGGGTTCCATCATATATACACACACACACACACATAAAATTGTAAATTTTGCTGATGAAAAATTAGTGTACATATAGACAATATAGTTGAACGTTAGTATTTATTGCTATTAAATTATTTTTTTTGGTCCATTTTTAATTTGGATTTCATCAAATATATATATATATATATACGCATAGATGAAATGTAAATTTCATTGATAGACATGACAGCAAAAGTACAATAATTTTGTGATTAAAAAAAAGGTTGTATAATTTTTATGAGATGATCAATAACTCTTTTTTTTCCTTTTGAGTAGAAAAGTCAGAGGTGCACATGTGGTGGATGTTAAAAGAGTTTTTTTCATTTTGCACCTCTAAAGTTTTAGAGAAATCCCATTTAGCCTGATATTGTCGAGACCTTCTGCCAAGATGAAGAGAGACTAAAAGGAAAGCAAAGAGAAAAACGCACCAAAACAAGAAAGAGAGACCCAAAAGAGAGAGGAAATAAATAGAGAGAGAAAAACACACCAAAATAAGAGAGAGAGAGAGAGAGAGAGAGAGGAAGTAGATAGAGAGAGAAAAACACACCCAAACGAGAGAGAGAGAGGAAGTAGATAGAGAGAGAGAGTGAAACACACCAAAACATGGTAGACAAAGAAGACTAAAGAGAGAGAGAGGGGCATGTGACATTGAGTCACACAGTAACGGGCCATTACGGTGTCGTAACAGCCGTTACAGGCTGGTAACGGCTATTAAGGCTCAAATCGGGGTGTGAAAATTTGAATTCACACCAGCCCTTTTCCTCCGCATCCGTGCAATCTTACTCGGCCTATTATTAGGCTTTTCAAGTCGTCAGTTTGTCACCACATGCGAGGACAAGAATTATAAAACTTTCCCTCTAGTTTTTTTACTTTTCTACGTCTTATTATAACTTTCTTTCCATTTATCTAAGTTATATATTTACAGTTTGCTTGGTTGGATGCAATAAAATGAGAATGGAATGAAAAAATAGTGGAATGAGAGAAAAAATAGAATAAAATTGTCAATAGAATCACTATTCCATTCATTTGTTTGGTTGGTATGGAACGAGAAAAAAAAAAATAGTAAAATATAATAAAATTCTCATTATACCCTTATAATAAAATTTTATTATATTTCACTATTCCATTCCTTCCCTCATTTTATTATATTTCAATATTTCATTCAATTTTCAGTTTTTGCTCTCTAATTTCTATTTTTGTTGTCAATTTTCAGTTTGTATTCTCAATTTTCAATTTTTGTTATCTAATTTTCTGTTTTCTAATTTTTGTTTTTATTCTTAATTTTCAGTTCTATAATTTTTTGTTTTTAATTTTTTATTCTCAATTTCTGTTTCTGATTTCAATTTTATATTTCTATTCTTTAATTTTTTGTTCTTAATTTTATGTTTTCAATTTATTTCTATTCTCAATTTTTTGTTCTAAATTTTATGTTTATATTCTAAATTTTATGTTCTTTAATTTCTGTTTCTGTTCTCTAATTTCTGAATTGGACTAGATCAGCGATGGACTTTTTTGTAATTTTAGTTTTGATTCCATTGAGTTGGATTTGATTCCATCTTATTTTAAATGGAATCCCATTAATTCCAATAGAATCACTTTTGGAAAACCAAACAACGAAATAAGAATCGAGGGCGGAATGCTATTCTATTCCGCCCCCGATTCCGTCCAACCAAACATGCCGTTAGTTTTTACATTTCCTTCTTCTATATCTACCTGTTTATCGTCTTTAGGATTACTTGAACATTCGAACCTTCAAGGTTAATTCTATTTGTATTTTATTTTTATGAGATTTTTCTTTTCATAATATTATTTATTTAATTTATTATACATTTTAAATTAGGATTTTCTAATGTTTAACTCCAATTTCACACTCTCTCTCCTCAATAACCATTTGAAGAAAAAGAATTATTATTTAATTCTCTATTAAAATATTGTTAATATTTAATCATTTGTGAATAGTGAAGGGACATATTTACCCTTCTATAAATGTAACTAAATAAACCCTAAATCAACTAACATTAACATTCCTAGCCACCTCTCCGTATCTCCATTTATCAAACCGTAAATTCCCAACATGAAGACCTCTTGAACATTGGAATTTGGAACAGAAATTTGTAGCCTAGCATTCCCAACCTGCGTAGGATGTTTGTTGAGATCTCCATTCACGCAAAAACTCACACCATTTGTCCCAGCCTTCGTAGCATGTGTTGAGATCTCCATCCAAGCAAAAACTCACTCCAGCAAGCACGAGTTTGGGGCCACATAGGTTTCGAGCCATATGTTGCCCGGTCAATCCATCGATGCAGTATAAGTCATATGTTGTCCTATATTATTTTCCTCAACATGATCAACAATACTCATAATATCCCCCCAACAATATTATCCCCAACAACAAAAATGAAGATCAAGATCAAGTGCAATATCCTCCCCGACACTCTTTTTGGTTTTGGTGGTGACATCAATGTTTCATATATGTAATTTGTTATTAATGACTTATTAATATATAACTTGATTTAAATTCAAATTATTTTAAGTTTTTTTTTTCCTTCTCATATAGATTATTGACTATCTTATTCATAAAATTTCAAAAGACAGAATAAAACGATTATTATTGCTCTTTAAAAATAATATTAATTTATAGATAATATAACGAACAATAATTTCAAATAAATTTCCAAAATTATCATACTTACATGGATTATAGTCTAATTTAAAGTAAAAGATTTGAATAAATTGGATTTATAGATGTTGTGAATTGAAAATAAAAATTCATGATTGCGATATCCGTTACGTTACACCTGCCACCTGCTTCACCCCTTCTTTCGTGTCACTGCGTCCATTGCCGTTACCGCAATTTAAAACCATGCTGAGAAACCAAAACAATAGATTGAAAAAAATTTAATTTCAAAATTTAGTTCTTCTCGGTTCATTTTATATAATTAATCTTTTTAGTGTCTTTAATTTTTCATTTTACATACATATTTTGATTTTTTTGTTGTGTTATATTTTTGTTCTTGATTTTCAATTGGTAGTTTCCTTTTTTTTTTTTTTAATGTATTTTTTATTTATTTTATTATCATATTTTTTGCTTGTTTTATATTATAATAATCAATATGCTTTTTGTTTTTATTTTCTATTTTTTTTTCCTTTCACTCTTTAAACTTTTTTATTTTTTGTTTCTGGTTTCTATTATAGACTAATAAAAAATAAAAGTATTAAATATTAAGAGGTACAACGTAACTATAATCAAATTTTAAATGTAATATATGTATTATTTCATTATTCAACATATTTTTTCTTCAATTTTTTCATTTGTTTTTCATTTTATTTTTTGTATTTAGTTTCTATTAGAAAACGAAAATGGTAAGAGCAAAATGCAAGTATAAACAACAATATATATATTTTAAAGTAGGATGAAAATATCAAAAATTAGGGAGAAAAATGTTAATGTGTTTAAACTTTTGAGGGCATATTCGTAATTCTGACTAAAAATACATAAAAATTGCAAAATGATAAAAGGACAAAATTGACAAAAATAAAAATAAAAAATCACAACTTTTCCCATCAAGAGTGCTTGATTAATTTAACTCCCTCTTTTAATCACGCATGAAACATTATATGCAAAAAAACAATAACAATTCCATATTTGTGATTTATGTTTTGAGTGCTTTGATGAATGTTACTTGTTTGGTATAGAATGCATTTGATCAACAAGAAACTAACCGCGATTAAAAGATTTGTTAATATATATATATATATATATGGGCTTAGCCCATCAGGTTAGCTAAGATTTTTTTAGTCTCCTATAAATATCTCAATTGTAAAGTTTATTATTGTAGTTTTGTTAAATATCAATATATGACTTCATACTCTCCCAACATTCCGTCCCTCAATTATCGGCACTTATGTGTACTTATCAAACCCGCATCTAGAATAAAAAGCAACTAAAAAACACTCAAAAACTAAACCAACAATTGAAATAGCTCAATAACAAAGCGAACATCGTGCGAGAGAGAGAGAGACAAACCAATGGCGATACAGGTCCGACGAGAGCGTCCAGATCCGGCCACCACCGTCCAGATCCGACGTACGAAGACCAGATCCAATCACCACCGGCCATTGCCAACCAGATCCGACCAAGTTGACCTGCCAGATCAACAAAAAAATCAAACTACACATTCATACTACACACAAACAATTCGATTCCTCGATATGCAAACAAACCATTTCTTCAAAAAACAGGACATTTTAACTTACAATAGAACATAAGCAGAACTAAAGTCTCATGGAAACATTACCTGAGATGGCCGTTGGAACCCTAGCAGCAATGCAGTGTCACTTTGCTCAACTCTAGGGGTGGTTATGGGCCAGGCTGGGCTAGGTCCGGGCATGGACAAGAATTTGCTAGACCTAAGCCTAGCCCAACTATAGTCGGGCTTTAATTTCATGCCCAAGCCCGGTCCTATCATTTTTTTTTAATTTAAAAATTAAACAAAAACAAAAACATAATTAGGCCATTCATTTCTACCAAAACAAAGGTAGATCTATGCAATTGAAATTAGGGGCGCTTACCGGGAGATCCCAAAAATGGTTGAAAACTACCAATTACACCCGCTCCTTTTTTCATGAACCGAGAGGTCCTTTTGCCATTTTTGTGACGAGAATACCCTTAATTATTGTGCCTACATAATACATCCCTATCTTGCGGAGCTAATTTAGGTAATAAATAATTATTTATTAAAATAAAAATAACTATTGTTGTGCACATTTTTTTTACAATAAAATTATATATTCAGATTCATCTAAATAAGATCTTCAAAATGATATCAAATTCACTATTTTTTTCATTAGTTTTCAGTTTTCACATTCATGTTACATTCCACATGGGAAATGTAACATCTATAATTCAGAGGATATTATATGTAACATTAACCAAAACCAAACCAAAACCAAAATCAAAAGGTTAGTAATTATATCATGTTACATTTAATATTCATGTAACATCAATGTTATATTTCATGGGATGTTACATGTAACATCTTATAATTCGTAGGAACTAAAAATTTAAAAAATATCATGTTACATGTAACATGAATGTGAAAACCGGAACTAATGAAAAAAAAATAGTGAGTTGGATATCGTTTTGAAGATCTTGTTTAGACGAATCTGAATATATAATTAGATTGTAAAAAAAAAATGTGTACAATAATAGTTATTTTCGTTTTAATAAAATGATTTTGTTAAATATGGAAACTCTCAATCACTATTAAAGAAACCCGCATATAATACAAGGGCAAATCTGTCAATGGAAAGCATATTGCATGTGAAAAATAACATTGCCTGTATTGAATTGGATATCGTAATGAGTGTGAATGTTACATGTAACATGGTGTAATAGTCATGTTACATGTAACATTCATGTAATAATAATGTTACATGTAACATTCATGTTGAATGTAACGCTAATCTGAAATAAATAAATAAAAAATATATGAATGTGATATCATTTTGAAGATCTTATTTATACGAATTTAAATGTATAATTATATCGTAAAAAAATATGTACAATAAAAATTATTTTGATTTGAATAAAATGACTTTGTGTGAAACCTCCAAATAAGGAAATTATAAAAAGGAAAATCATACAGAGGTAATTTTGTCATATAATTTCCGCGTTTTTTAAAATTGGGGATTAGATAGTTCAAAAAATCTGTAGATTGGGATTATTTGATTTATTTTCAAACATGTGAGTTTGATTAGTAGTTTCACGCTAAAATTGAGATTGACCAGTAATTTTCCCTTGAAATTAAGAGATTTGAATAAATCAAATGTATTTGAGATAAAATTAGATAAAGTGTGTTTTTTTAAAGTGAGATAAAATCAATGTTTTTAAAACCGGATCGGACATCGAACCGGAAAGGTTACCGGGTCACTGGTTCAACCGGTAGGCGAACCGCGGTTGAACCAGTGACGTCAGAATTATTTTTTATATATATTTATTTAAATAAAAAAAATACAATATATATATATATATATATATATATATATATATACACACACACACACACAGTTATGCACACACATATACATAATCAACAATCTACAGGGAATACTCAACAACATTGTGAATACTCAACAACACTGTGTCACTGTGAATAGAAGTGCGAACGATAATGAAGAACTCAACAACACTGAAGAATACTCAATCGTAACAAGTGATCAAGAACAAAACTAAAATGAACTACCAACAACTCAACAACAATCAACAATTCGAGTGAAGAACAAAACTCCAAACGAACTGACAAACAAAATATAAATGTCAGACAAAAAAAAAAACTTGCTGCAGTCAGCCGTTTGGCCATCGTCCGCTGTCTAGCCGTCGTTCGCCGTCATCGTCGAAGGTCGCACAAACAAGGAAGTAGTTTGATCCCGTTGGTTGAGATCAACGACAATAAACTTGGTTGAAATCTGAGTAATGGGTTTTGGGAATGGTTGAAATCGGACAAAATTAAGGTGAAATCGGAGAAGGAATTGAGACTTGAGATAGAGAGATTGAAGAAGGGAATGAAGGTGCCGATGCCCGATTGCAATGGTGAAGGATGTAGGGTTTATTTTGGGGGTAGTATTTATCTGTTGGGGAAATCTCAAAAACCACCCCGATTCAACTAAAATCGAACCGGTTCACCGGTTCGAAGTTGAACTGTTCGGTTGGCCGGTTTTTAGCCCTAGCCGGTTTTGGGGGTATTTCCGGACCGGAAAGGTGACTGGCCGGTCCGGTCCGGTTTTTAAAACATTGGATAAAATGCAATTTATCCTAAAAAAATAATTTAAAAGATTATATATTTTTTTTGGGGGGGGGGGGGACCACATGGACCAATTAAATACTAAGCATAAAGTTTATGGATCAAAAGTGCAATTTTCCCATAAAATTTCAATTTAAACCTGGAAAGGGAGAGATAATCTGCATCCTTAATTAGATGAGATCAATTGTTATATATATATATATATTTCGACAAAATGTGTTTGAATTAGTTTACACGTATCTCGACTAATTATTTTTCCGATCGGTTTCAAGGGTTTATTTCTCCACATCGACCGTCTGCATTCATGATTAAATTTAGGATTAAATTCCTGAAATGTTTCTTAAAAGAGTCGAAATGAAAATCACATGGACCAATTAAACACTAACCTAAATTATAAGGGTAAAAAGTGCAATTTTCCAAACAAATTTTCATTTCAATCAGGAGAGAGAGAGAGAGAGAGAGCAATAAACAAATTTGGATAATCTCAAGTGACATTTTAGGGTATGTTTAGTTGGTGGAAAAAAAAAGTAGATGGAAAAATAAAAATGAACAAGGAGTGGAAAATGTATTTTTTTTTTTTTTTTTTATGTGCTTGTTTAGTTAGAGAGGAAAATGAAACAGAAAAAAGAGTTGAAAACGACTTATCGAAATTACCATTATGCCTGTTATTTATCTACCAATTTACTTCACCACTTCATAATTGTACGATGACTTTTTGAATTTTTTTTGTGAATTTACTTTTATATCCCGACACATTCACTTCACCATGATTTTTGAAAATATATATATATATATATATATATATATTTATTACATTTTGTTAGTAAATTACATATATTATATTCAATTTGAACGGTAATTGTTGTAATTATAATCCTATTTTAGTTACTTATTTATAATTTAAATTACAAATCCACCCCCTAATTATAAACAGATTCACCTAATTCCCAACCCAAATCAATTAAAAAACCCAAATTACAAACCCCCCCCCCCACACACACACATTATAAACATCCACCCCTAATTCAGCCTAGCCGTTCCAAATCATATCAGATAGATAGCGAAAGACAACTGATCGCGAGGGCTCAAACTGATCGCAAAGCTTATAGGTATTTCATTCTCTCCTGTCCTTCACTGTGAAATTCTGGATTTTTATTGATGTGTTGTGTCCTCTTTTCCGCGGCGCCGCTTGAATCTGTTGCGTTTTGTTGTTTCACTGGGCAGTGGGTATTTTTTTGGTTTTATACGCATGGGCGGTGCTGTGGGTAATTATGATTTATGACTGTGTTTGATTACTAAAATTTGTTTAATGTTTATGTGTTTCAATTGGATTTTGCTTATATGATTTGTGAATGTGTTTGATTACTCAAATTTGTTTAATGTTTGTGTTTCATATGAATTTTGCTTAGATTTTATCGACCTTTGATTGAAAATTCGTATCTTCTTCTATGTTTAATGATTTCGTCATGTGAGTGTTGAGTATCTTGTTCTTTTTCTTCTTCTTCAAGGTTTGGTTGCATAGTGAATATGGCAATAGATGTGTCGGATGATGAGTTGGATTGGGCATTGCTTCCCCGCGACATTGTTGATTCAATTTCGGAGCATATGACACAGTTTGCGGACTACTTGCGATTTGGGTCAGTATGCAAATCATGGCGTTGGGTTGTACAACAGGAGAACCATCTCCACTCTCTTCAACTAAAGAAATGGCATATCCTTAAAACATGTCAGAATCGTCTACCATTGCTCATGGTCGATAACGCCGAGGATAGTAGTAGAAGAAGCTTTTATAGCATCAGGGACAAAGCAACATATGACTTTGAGTTTGTTCAAAATAAATCTTTTTACAATAGACGTTGCTTTGGTTCTTCACATGGATGGTTATTCACCATTGACAAAAATATGGTTCTTACACTGGTGAATCCTTTTATTGATGGGATCATTCATCTTCCGCCATTTGAAGATCCAGAAGACGTGTACAGATGTTGGGTGGAAGAAGATGACTATGAGTATTTCATTCGTAAAGGTATTTTATCATATGACCCTGTTCTCAATCCATATAGCTATGAAGTAATTGTCATTTATGGTGGCATGCGAAAATTGGCATTGTATAAATGCGGAGATGAAGCTTGGACATTTTTGAATGTTAAACGAGATTCTGCATTCCAAGATTATGTATTCCAAGATATTCAGTGTTACCAAGGACAGGTTTTTGCGACAAACACGTGGTCTGAACTTGTATCTGTTGATCTTGCCAGTCATACGGTTAAAGTTATTGTTGCTAAAGGGATGTCGGGTTTTTGTGGTATGGCTTATCTATTAAAGTTAGGAGGAGGAGGAGGAGATTTGATAATGGTTAAAAGAAGGTTAATTTTTGAAGAAGAAATAAACAAGACTAAGACGAAAGAGTTCA
Source organism: Eucommia ulmoides (assembly GCA_016647705.1). Classification (NCBI taxonomy): domain Eukaryota; kingdom Viridiplantae; phylum Streptophyta; class Magnoliopsida; order Garryales; family Eucommiaceae; genus Eucommia; species Eucommia ulmoides. The sequence goes on from JAENRU010000484.1 coordinate 520,963, forward strand.
AGCTTTTTAAATTAATAACAGATTGTAATGATCGGGCAAGCTGGGTGCAAATTGAGAACCTGGGCAATCATACTTTGTTCTTGGGAGATAATTGTTCATTTGCAATTTCTGCCCTTGATTTTCCATGTTGTCAGCCGAATAGCATATACTATACCGATCATTATTTAGAAATTGGACCTTATGCTCCTGGTGGAGATGATGATGATACGGGTATATTTTACCTCAAAGATGCAAGTTTTGGGTCGCATTACATGCCCGGCTCCTCTACAAGACATTTGTTGCCCGCAATTTGGATTGTTCCTAATTTTAAATAATTATTCAGGTCTTATGGAGGTTTTAGTCTTTTATTTGTTTAACCTTGTTTCTACACTAGAGGAGAGTTTTTTGCTTGGATTTCAAATGGCTAATTTAAAACTGAACTGAAAATGTGAAGTTCATTTGTTCAATAAAAGTGTTCTCCAATTTAAGTAGTTTTATTTGTTTCTGTTTCAAAACTAATCCCAAATCACATAACGATATTTTTTTTTTGTTCCGGGCTTAATTTTAAGGAATTAGTTTTGTTAGGATTGAGTTGCTTATTACTTTTGTTACTTGGACTTTTGTTGGGATTGGATTTGGCTTCCTGAATTTTGAGTTGCGTGGGGGGCATGTTTGATAAAAAAAGAAAAGTATTTAAAACTGATTATATTAAGTACTTAATTAATTAAGTTTATTTAATAAATACAATTAGTATCACTTAATTAATTAAGTTAACTTAAAAATTAAGGGCATATTTGATAAAAAAATAAGTGCTTAAAATTAAGGGGAAAAGACTTTTTTGGTCCCTGAAAGATAGCGAAAGTGTTCAATTGGCCCCTAAGATTTGAAACTCGACACATTTGATCTCAACATTTCAAAATCATTCCAAATTGGCCCTGAAGCAGATTCTGTTAAGTCAACTGACGGTCAACGTTTCATTAAGGGTATTTTAGTCTTTTTATTCAAAGGGGTTAATTTTAAAAAGTTGGGAAATAGACCTTTTTGGTCCCTAAAAGATAGTGAGAGTGTTCAATTGGCCCCTAAGATTTGAAACTCGACACATTTGATCTCAACATTTCAAAATCGTTCCAAATTGGCCCCTGAAACAGATTCCGTTAAGTCAACTGACGGTCAATGTTTCATTAAGGGTATTTTAGTCTTTTTATTCAAATGGGTTAATTTTAAAAAGTTATTTAAACTTAAGGGGTCAAATTGTTTTTTTTTTTTCTATTTCTTTTTATCATTCTTACTCAAATACTTTTAAATACTCTTCCTACCCCCATATTAATTGTTTATTCTTCATTGAAACTCAAATTTTGGAACAAATTTGGAACACAAATATGACCCTCCTATATTGAAACAAAAATCTGGGAACAAATTTTGAAGCCGATGAATAAGACCCTCCCATATTCAAACAAACAAATTTCGTCGTCGTCTTCTTCGTCGGCAAATGTAAATATTGCTAAATTTAAACGTGTAATTTCAACAATAAATTTATAAAAACGAAACAGAATTTATGGGAATAACAAATCTATGGGAGTAAAACAACATATTTTTTTGGGAAATATTATTTGATTTTTTTTTTTTCATTAAAAGGGAAATTAAAAACCCCAAAGAATACAAAAAGAATGACATATTCAACCAAATCAAATACAAACATCTATAAAAGAGGAAATAAGAGTAAAACTAAGGGATAATTTCATTATATTCTAAGAATTTTGTGCTAAAAATAAGGGAGTACAACATAATCATATTATTATTTTTTTGAAACAATTTTGAAATGTTGAGATCAAATGTGTCGAGTTTCAAATCTTAGGGGCCAATTGAACACTTTCGCTATCTTTCAGGGACCAAAAATGTCTTTTTTCCTAATAAGAATGAAATGACGCATATACCCTTGGCCAAATGTCATGTGCTTGTCACGTGACTTTTTTTCATCCAATTCCCCCAAATTTTACTAACGGAACTTGACCCAAACCCACCCAAGGGCCAATTTGGAACAATTTTAAAATGTTGAGATAAAATGTGTCGAATTTCAAATCTTAGGGGCCAATTGAACACTTTCGCTATCTTTCAGGGACCAAAAAGGTCTTTTCCCCTAAATATAATATGTGTATGATTTTTGTTGATCCATAGCAACTCTTTCACCTAAAGTCTCTTATCTTTTTCCTTAATAATAACGCGGGATTTTGACACTTAAGACCCCTAAAGTTTGATCATTATTTCACTTTGGTCCCTATAGTTTTAATTGGAACACACGACACCTTGAAATTTTATAACAATCTTGAGATGGAAGAGAGAAAGAAAGCAAAATGAATTTAAAGAACACGAGGTCAAATTTTGTATTAATCTCTCTAGCATTTCTTATACATCAAGTGTTGATTTCATTCTACTATTTATATAAGATATGTATGAATAGAGCGTGATTGATGAAATATACAATATATATGATCAATCTAATAAACTTCATTTTATATGTGCTGAGTTGGGCATAGAAGATTCAGTGAATTTGTTATTCCATTTGATGTGGCCGACATTTCTGTTATCAAATTGTTGGTGTATAAAAAAACTGGTACACACCTCGAGTATGGTCCAGTCGGATGGCAGGTGGGTCCTCTTGTTGAGGTGGAGTCGTCGGTTAAAAATTCTTCGGGTGAGATGTGTTGGGTCCTGGAGAGAATGACCTGCTGTGTCCAGAGTCCTGCTCCTCAGGGAGTGTACTTGCAGAAGGCTCAGACCGGGATTTGTTTCGGTGAAACCCCTCCAGTGTGGTAATTAGTGCTCAGAGAGAAAAAGTACAGTAATACAATAAGTAAACAAATGAACTCGCGCGTAATGTAAAATGTATTTAAGCATACCTCGAACTTGCACAGTCCCCGATATATATAGAAGTTGGAGATGATTAGTCAGGCCTAAACACGGTTAATTAGCCGAAACTTTGTGTTTAGCTGATAATCCGGGTCGTGTAGGAGATAATCGCTGGGTTTGGGCTTTTGAAATGTTGGCGATAGTAGACACGGGGCCGGAGCCTAGGTGTTGACTCAAAGAAGCCCAAAAATACCCTCATCACAAATGATCCCACTTCAGTCCAAATCAATGGCTTCATTAAGATTTTGGATGACAAACCGTCACCCAACGCAACCAACTATTGTTAAGAGGATCTTAAAGGACATTTTCATCCGCTTTCTTTGTCCTTCACAATTTTCTATAAAAAAAATCTATATATGATACAATATATCTATATTTTTTACTTTTGAGTATTTAGACATGATTTACATGAACGAGAATATGTTGGGGAAAAGAGACTAAAAATACCCATAAAACCCTTCAAAATCAGTCACATACATGGCAAGTGACTACTTTTCGTCCAAAATTGTAATGAGTATAATGATTAGGACTGTATCAGGAAGTGTTGCAAGTTCAAATTAAAACTACGAAGACCAAAATGAGATTTCAGTCAAACTTATGGGTACAAAGTGTCAAAACCCCTAACAACGTGGTACTTTCAAGACTAATTTGAATCAACTATGTTTAAAATAAGGGGAAAAGACCTTTTTCGTCCCTAAAAGATAGCGAAAGTGTTCAATTGGCCCCTAAGATTTGAAACTCGACACATTTGATCTTAACATTTCAAAATTGTTCCAAATTGGGCCTTGGGTCGGGTTTGGGTCGGGTTCCGTTAGTAAAATTTGGGAAAATTGGATGGAAAAAGTCACGTGACAAGCACATGACATTTGGCCAAGGGTATATGCGTCATTTCATTCTTATTAGGGAAAAAGATCTTTTTGGTCCCTGAAAGATAGCGAAAGTGTTCAATTGGTCCCTAAGATTTGAAACTCGACACATTTGATTTCAACATTTCAAAATTGTTCCAAAAAAAATAATAATATGATTATGTTGTACTCCCTTATTTTTAGCACAAAATTCTTAGAATATAATGAAATTATCCCTTAGTTTTACTCTTATTTCCTCTTTTATAGATTTTTGTATTTGATTTGGTTGAATATGTCATTCTTTTTGTATTCCTTAGAGTTTTTAATTCCCCTTTTAATGAAAAAAAAAAAAAACCAAATAATATTTTAAAAAAAAATATGTTGTTTTACTCCCATAAATTTGTTATTTCAATAAATTCTGTTTTGTTTCTATAAATTTATTGTTGAAATTACACGTTCAAATTTAGCAATATTTACATTTGCCGACGACGACGAAATTTGTTTGTTTAAATATGGGAGGGTTATTCATCGGCTTCAAAATTTGTTCCCAGATTTTTGTTTCAATATAGGAGGGTCCTATTTGTGTTCCAAATTTGTTCCGAAATTTGAGTTTCAATGAAGAATAAACAATTAATATGGGGGTAGGAAGAGTATTTAAAAGTATTTGAGTAAGAATGATAAAAAGAAATAGAAAAAAAAAAACAATTTGACCCCTTAAGTTTAGATAACTTTTTAAAATTAACCCATTTGAATAAAAAGACTAAAATACCCTTAACGAAACATTGACCGTCAGTTGACTTAACGGAATCTGCTTCAGGGGCCAATTTGGAACGATTTTGAAATGTTGAGATCAAATGTGTCGAGTTTCAAATCTTAGGGGCCAATTGAACACTCTCACTATCTTTCAGGGACCAAAAAGGTCTATTTCCCTAAAATTAATTACTTAATTAATTAAGTTTGTTTGATAAAAATTAAGTTAAAATGTAAGTAAAAAATTAAGTGAAGACCCCTTTATTTATTTCATTTTATTTAATGCACTCCATTTTTTTTTACTTAAAAAAAATTATGTTTTAACTATTTTACCCTTGATCTCCTACGAGAGTTTAATTAGAATTAGGTTTAATAAGAATTAAATTAACTTTGAATTATTTTAGGGTTTTAATTTTATTTTATATTTAAATTATTGTTATAATTTAATTTAAGTAATCAAACTGCATAAAAAATACATAATATTATATATTTTTAAGTTAATTTTTAATTTTAATTTTAATATAATTTTTTTTAAAAAAAATGGAGCATTGCTTTTATTGTTTTGGTCTCAATTTTTTTTCTCCATATTATCTTAATTCAAAGATAGTTATGTAAATTAAACAATTTTTAGCATACAAATTTTGTACATATAAAAAAAAAATAAAAAATAAAAAATTAGCACTTAAATTTTCAGTACAATTTTATCAAATAACCTTCTGAAATTTTTAACACTTAAAAATTCAACAATTAAAATTAAGTATTTAAATTTTCAGCACTTAATTTTTAAGTGGTTATCAAACATGCTTTTATTTATTTATATTTGTTTGAGAGGAACAAATTTGCTAAACTGTGTGTATTTGTTTTTGTGTTATTGATTGAATTTCTATACACTCTATAAATGTTCTTTTAACCTTTTGGTTAATTGTGATGTTCATGATGCTATGAAATCAGTAAAATAATTTTGTTGTTTTGTTTTGTTACGTTCTTTTGGTTGTTTTGCAATTTAGCGAGGGACAAATTTAGGTTTTGTTCATAGAATTTTGAACAATTTATTTCTATTCACCTAAATCCAGGAAAAACATAATATATTTTTCTGTTTTTGTTTTAATTTTTTTTAGAATAGAAACTGGTTTTCCCAAAATCATTTTTTTTTTTAGTTTTGTTCCAATTTTTAAAAGAAAAATATTGGTAATGTGATATAACTATTCTTGAACTTATAAACTTGTTTATGTTCACACTGGCCGTTTATTCATCCTACGCATACATTGTTGTTTCTAGTGAAGTCAATTATATTTCAACTTGAAATTAATTTTGCTTTATTCATCATATATCATTGATTTTGATTAACGAACTATTTAATCAGTTTCTGTTGCATATTTCTCTTTCAGTTGCCTCCATTGCTCTAATCGCGCAATTTTCATCTCTTATAGTTGTAGGCTCTTCTTCATTTCATTGTGTTTGTTTTTCATTGACCAAGATATAAATATAACCACTTAATAAATAACTAAATAAATACACTTTAATTAAATAGTCTAGACTAATCTAACTAAAATATGTCACCTTAATTCGATAACCTAATTACATAACTGACTCCAATTAATTAAGTAGCTCAATCCCTAAATAGGCCAAGCCTAGTTAATTAAAATGACTAATTTAAAAGTTAAACCCTAAGAATATTGGCAATTGTACATGGGTAATGTGTTGTCTGTTCTGGGTATTGTACTGGAGAAGAGAACACACAACAGGCAATCCATGGATGAAATAGATCGAAGAAAATTGAAAGGAGGGAGAAGAATAAGATTTTTTTTTGCCTTGAGGGGGTAAACTCACCAGAACTATATCAAGTTTAGAGACATACATTTTGCCTACTGTGATGCCTAGGGGTCAGAGTTAATTTTTCTATTTTTGTTTAACCAAAATGATAGTTAATTTATTTGTCTACCATTTTGCCTACTGCGTTGAAGTAGCTTTAGGCAGTGTAGGGCTTGACAATGGGCCATACCATTTGGGATCACTATTTCTGTTCTCATACCATTTGAGACAAAAAAAAAATTTCTTTCATATTATGTTCTAAAATCTGGAACAAAACAGAAACAAAATTATTTTATTTTTATCTCATAGAGTGAAGTTTGAAATCTGGAACAAAAATAAATTCTTCAGTGAAGTGGAATTGAAACATATTACATAGATGGGGTCCTCTTCATTTACATAAATGTGTGTGTGAGAGAGAGACGTCGGCAAGTTGAGCAGCCTTGTAAGGGTTGGGCCTCCAGAAGCCAATGCCACCAAACTGAGTAGCCATTTTCTTCACCGACTCGAAGGGAGCTGAGGTGTCGATTTCGACCCTAAAATCCGTCGCCGTCCCATTTTTGCCCACCGATGCGGCGTGGAGAAATCACCCTCCGTTGATCCAGTTGAAGAAGAAGGAGAAATGTTAAAGGCAAGAAAACATTTAGATTCATTGAAGAAGAAAAAGGACTAAAATACCACTATTAAATGTCGTGTGCCACATGGTTATTTTTCCGTACACTTTGGATGGAAGATTTAACAGATGACCATTTAACACTGAGTGCATGTTTAGAACTGAGTGCATGTTTAGAAGGTTTAAACTAAAACAAAACAAACTTTTTACATTACATAAAAATGTGTCAATAGTTAGAAGATTTAAAAGTAATTTGCCCTAAAAAAATGACAACAATTTTACCAAAAAGGCTCTTTCTCACAAAATCTACAATTCCTTCTCTCAACTCAGCGATTATGCCTTGAAGAAGATTGAAGTCGTGCGACAACAAAGAAGCAATATTTATTGTTACTTTAATTTAATTTTTTTAATATTATTGAAGTAAGAGATAATATAAGATTTAAACTAAATAAAAATAAAGCTTATTTACTATGGCCCCAAGGTCCAACCCTAAATTAACCATTTACCCATATACCAATAGATATTTAGAAGAAAACCCATGTTTTGGCCATGTGATTCCACCAAGACTACCAGCGCGTGAGTGTGTGATAATATAGGAAATGAGTTTTGGGGGGAGAAAAGCTACCACCATTTCCATCAATAGTCATTCTCATATCAACCTTCCAAAAAGTTCTCCGCAATTCATCTTCTTCCCAAAAAGAGAGTTCTCATGCCCTCGTCGTAAGATTTCCATATCCACGAAACAGCACCGTGTCGACCACCGTCGTAACGTTGTACTCCCATTAGCCATGCCCTTTGTCGTCATCTGTCGAAACCGTCTCCAGTGCCAGCGTCCTTGTATCAGCTCCAATCGGCAGCGGTCGTAGTAGCAACTCCAGGCGGTGGCGTTCATTGTAGCAGCTGCAGTTGACTGCGTCCTCGTAGCAGCTACGACCGACAAACCATCATAGCATCTCTAGCAGGCGTTCTCCCTCGTAGCAACCAGATTTCAGTCAGGTGTATTTAATTTCATAGGTAAACAAAGGTAATAAAAATCTTAGCAACCAATTTCAATGAGTTGTTTTGAATTTTCCTCTTCTTCCTTTACATTGTTTATATACATTGTTGATGTTTTAGTTGTTGAGATGATTGATGTGCAGTAAAAATTACATATTGAATTCATGTTATTGAATTTCGCTGTGGTTCCATCTCGTTGGTAATGTTTGAGTTGTTAGGATTATTGATGTGTAGGAAAAATCACATATTGGATTCACGTTCTTGTATTTTCATTTGGTTTTATCTCATTGGTGATCTTTGGTTCCGTTGAGATTTTTAATGTGTAGCAAAAATTACAAATTGGCGACTTGGATTTTGAGTTTTCCTCTCCCTCATTTTATTGTTGATATTTTTGTTGTTGAGATGGTTCATGTGCAGTAAAAATTATATATTTAATTCATGTTCTTGTATTTCCCTTTGGTTCCATCTCGTTATTGATGTTTTGGTTGTTTAGATATTTTATGTGTAGCAAAAATTACAAATTGACATCTTGGATTTTTGAGTCTCTCTCCCTCTTTTCATTGTTGATATTTTTGTTGTTGAGATGACTAATGTGTAGTAAAAATTACATATTTAATTCATGTTCTTGAATTTTGCAACGGTTCCATCGCGTTGGTGATTTTTGGGTTGTTAGGATGTTAATGCGTACTAAAAATTACTATGTAGTTACTATGGGTTTTTGAGTATAACTTTGAATTTTTTAGTATAGCTATGAACTATAGCCAATTTCTATTTCTATGCAGTAAAAATCGCAATTTCAAATTATTTCCTGTTTTTGTTCTTGATTGTTGTTTTTGTGTAGTAAAAATCAATATATTGTTATTTTTCTTTGTTGATGTGGGGTTATTGAGAAAATAATTATTGTGTAGCAAAAATCGATGTTTAATTAATGTGGCAAAAATCGATGTTGAATTCTTGGTTTGAATTAACATTTTGTTACTTTTCATAGTTGATATGGGTTTGTTGGAAAATAATTACTGTGCAGCAAAAATTGATGTTGAATTCTTGGTTTGAATTTCTATCTTCTTCCTTTTTCCCTTAATGTTTGATTTATTGAGAACAAAAATCGATGTTGAATTCATGATTTGAATTTTCATATTCTTCCCTTTATTGTTGTGCAACAAATATTGCTCCTAGCAATATTCCTGCGCTGCAATTATCACTGCGGCGTTATGATTTTGGCAGTGTGTTGGCAATTTTTTACCGTTAAATTTTCATCAACGAAGGGTTACAAAAAGTGAATTAAACATTTTTAGCCTTGTTGAGTATTGTTTCAATATTTTTGGTCCATCTATTATGCCTTGATGATTGAAGCAAGTATCTAATTTGAGTAAAAATCGTTTTACATTAACTATTATCAGTTTTTATGAAATTCACACTTATTATCGTTTGTCGTATGTCAATACTGTACAAAAGAATCGAGGGAATAGAGGCAGTCAACCAAATCGAGACTGAATCTGGGACATTAAAATTCTAGAAATATTGACATCACGTTTTCAACCAAAATTCAAAATTTAATTTTTCTGCAAAATCAGTCCATTATTTCCATTATTATTGTACATAAATAAAAAATATGTAATTATTAGAATAATTCACCAATAAGTACTCTTTAACTACTAAAAAACTGTTAAGAAAATATCATTTGATCCCAAAAATAGTAAAAAAAATAGAAATGAAAATGTATTACATAAATCAACATTAATTTAATTCTCAAAATATTTTTAAAATTCAAAATTTTTAACCAAATACTGAAAAAAATATAACGTTCATCATTTGATCTAAAAAATCATGAAACAAATTGGAATTGAAAATGTGTTACATAAACAAAATTTATAAACAAAAATCAAACTTGACCGATATATTAATTCTTCAGAGGGTTATAAAAGCAAAATTTTTATTAGATAGTTTCAATTATTTTTTAAGTTGTATAGTAAAAGGACAAAAATAATAATTTTATATTTAACATTAAAGGAAAAAAGTGTCGGAAATATTTTTCAAATGTTAAGGGATATCGTTGTAAGTTTGTCAAATAACAGGAGTTCACTAAAATTTACCGATTGTTTTCATTGTAACTGTATATAACCATATATCTCTTCATCTATTTCTCTATCTCGAATAATTTAATAAAATTATTTCTTTGCATCTATTAATTACATATAAATATTCAATTTATGTACTGCTTTTAACATTTGTAACAAAATAATAGAGACCATTAAACAATATAAAAATGACCTATTAAATTATTTTACAACTATTATTTAAAACAAATGTTAAAATTTGTAAAACCATTCTAGGAACTTATTTACTACTTAACAAAAATAAATATGAGTGGTGAAAAGTAATGGGCTCGGAAGTTGGCATAAATAGTTTCTAGGTTACAATTTTATTTATATTTTTCATCATTAATTTTTTTGTTACCTTTTCATAAAATATGATAAATATAACAGTAAAAAATCAATTAAAAGATAGGTGTAATATTCAAATAAAAAATATATAATAATTCTTTTTATAGGCCAGCATATATTGCAGGTTAAAAACTAGTTCACATAAATCTAGGAAAAAAATAGAATATAGTTTTCTATTTTTGTTCTAAATTTTTTTAGAATAGAAATTGATTTTTCAAAATCATTTTTTTTTGTTTTGTTCCAATTTTGAAAGGGAAAAATATAGGGAATGTGATATAACTGTTCTTGAATTTATAAACATGTTTATGGTCACACTAGCCGTTTATTCATCCTACGCATACATTGTTGTTTCTATTAAAGTCAATTATATCTCATCTTGAACTTAATTTTGCTTTATTCATCATATATCATTGATTTTGATTAAAGAATTATTTAATCAGTTTCTATTTCATATTTTTCTTTCAGTTGTCTCCATTGCCCTCATCGCGCAATTTTTCGTCTCTTGTACACTCTTCTTCACTTCATTGTGTTTATTTTTCATTGGCTGAGATACAAATATAACCACTTAAAAACTATAGATATAGATATCCAAAAAAAAAAAAAAGAAGTAATAAATTACTAAATAAATACACTTTAATTAAATAGTCTAGACTAATCTAATTAAAATAGGCCACATTAATTCAATAACCTAATTGCATATCCAACTCCGATTAATTATGTAGTTCAAACCCTAAATAGGCCAAGCCTAGTTAATTAAAATGATTCATTAAAAGTTAAACCCTAATAATATTGGCAATTGTAGATGGGTAACATGTTGTCTGTTGTGGGTACTATATTGGAGAAGAGAACACCACAAAAGGCAATCCATGGATGAAATATATCGAAGAAAATTGAGAAGAATCGGAAAAAAAAATTGTCTTCTACAACAAAAACGGGCTTTAGCGGTAATTCTATTAGCTCCTAAAAAATTATTTTTTAGCCGTTAAAGGTTTTAGTGGCAATTCATACAACTGCCACTAATTCTGCAGTCGCTATAGGATATAACGGCTAATTTATAGTTGCCGCTAAGATTTAGCCGCTACATATAAAAGATTTAATGGTTATTTATATCTCATATAGCTAAAATTTCAAATGCCACTAATTTTTTTTTTGAAAAAAATATTAAATATTTATATTTATATTTAGTGGCAAATACCAATTTAACCACTAAATATAAAAGGTATAACAGTTATTTAAATGTCATTTTTTTATATTTAGTGGCAAATGAAAACTTAGCCGCTAAATGTAATGGCCATTAAATTTTTTGTACAGTGGCAATGCTACTAAAAAAATATTTATTTTTACTTTTAGTGAGAAATAACAAATTAGCCTTAAATGTTTCAAGAGAATCTCAATAAAATAAAATAAAATAAAATTTTATTAATCACCAACAAAAATCCGAGTGAGAATACAAATAATTGAGAACGTAAATCATCATTCTTAACCAATACAAAAAAAAAAAAAAAAAACATCAATGAAATAATATTAAATTAAACTCCTAATTTACCGTAAATCAATATAATTTAAACAATAATCTCTCCCTTGGAAGAGTGGAACCAACGTCAAATGCCCAATTAGCCAAGAAAAAAAGAAGTACCGGTACATATACTGAAACAAAAACAAAAACATAAGAAACACACACACACACACACACACAAAAAAAAAAAAAAGAGTTAAATATTAAAGTGGTGTTCACACAAAAAATTTAACATAATCCCCTTTGTTTATGCAACGTTCTAAAAATAATTATCACCTAAAAAACACGATATTAAATATAACCAACACGAAACAAAGACAATAACCAACATAATTCATCTCTTTAAATCTATCTTCCTTGGCATGCGAGGCATCATAAATTACCTTGATACGATCCTTGAAGAATTGTTATTGATAATCCATCTGCAAGAAGAATGCTAATGCAACAGTAAATATGAAAATAAGAAAAATGAGTCTGGAGAGAATAAAACAGAAGGAAAAAAAATACAAGAATCTCTTGATTACCCATTCCAATCCACTGAAAATAAGTTCATCAAAGAAGTTGATTGATTAAATTCCTCCTAGAATCATTGGGAAAAAACAAGCTCAAGTACTTTAACTTTTAAAACATGGTGAATAAGCTTAATTTGGGATTTCTTTTGAAAGATTATACTAGAGGAATACATATTTAAAGGAACAGGTAACAAAAATTATGGCCGTTAATCATATTTAAGATTCTTTTTGACGGGATTTAATCAAAACTATAAAGTTTATTTCCCAAATGTTTGGAATGTAGAGCCATATTTAACGTTTAATCATGCATATGCTTATAAGTCAATGACACATCACAATCTGAGAGTTATCTTTATATCTTAGTATTGACACATCACAATCTGAGAGTCATCTTCATATCTTATTTCTTAGAATTTTCAGTTAAAAAAAATACACATGCTTATGACTTGTGCATAACAAGATTACATAGTTTTGTGGATTAATGATAACAACTCTTGAACCCAAATGATTAATTTGTGTCATTATTTTGGATTTCTCAAAGCGTTGCCATTACAACAATCGGTAGATGGTAACTGAGTTTGGTTCCTACCAGCAAAAACTATAGTATGTTGTTTATGTTGATGACGCCCAACTCTTTTAAGTTAAAATTTATAAATTCACTAGTGGTCTATTTGGGTGAGATTACCTTGTTGTTATGACCCTTTTCAAGGTGTGAAATTCATTACAACGACCATTGGTGGCCAAACTATTTCCTTGTCTTGGACTGCATCAGTCAACCCCTCCCATTTGCTGAAGGCTTTCCCTGCAGGAACAACAGATGTACCCCTCATCTACAGCTCTTGGTCCTGAAGTTCAGCAAGTTCTTGATGGAGCTTAACCCTTAGTGATCCTTTCGCTTTTGCATGTGTCCAAATGTAATCTAGATAGGCTTAAGGATCCTAAAGCCTTATGATGCACATAAGTTAATCCACACTTGTAGAGACAACAATCCAACTTAATACAAAGAAACAATTAGCTATGTTAACAAACCATACAAAAAAAATTGTTAATGCAAGGATTAACATTTATAACACAAGATATTACAGGTCACATTTAAAGGCTCAGAAAAATAATAACCTCGCCATCAAGGAATATGCTGACCGAAAGCCTTAATACAAATTGATTTTACCCTTAAAATTAAATAGACAACCAAATTTTTGCTTGAGATCGATAACAGAGAGTAGATAATTCATCATAACGATATTTAGTCTCAGGGTTCTACATACATGTGGCACTACTACTCCTATAGCTTATAGGAAAACTTTGCATTATATGCAATGTGTTTAGGATCTTTTACAAAAATTTCCGCACCAATTATATATCAGGTGGAAACACTATATAAAATTTTTTATTGCACCCATATTTATGAAAGCTCCATTCCAAAACCAAGGCCAACCACAAGATTCCCATCTCAGCATCTCAAGCATCACAAGGCGAAGTTATTCAAGGTAAAATAACTATATTTCGGGTAAACAGATTGAAAGACAGATTGTTCATGCCTATTAAATAGTAAAAGTATTCTAACATTAAAAGGAAAAACAAAATAAAAATGATTCATATAAAGAGACAGAGAGATAAGAAGAATTGTTGTCAAATAAAAAATGACATACCCAAGAAGAATCGTTGTCCAATCAAGAATTGCCGCAAATAGAGACTAAGAGAAGGGACGTTGTCCCGAAGTTTGCAGATTTGGTAGGTTGACCATCTAATACATGTACAAAATTTCAAGTCAGGAATTGAAATTTGAATATATACAAACATTTCTCACCTAATGTACCTTGTTTGATGCAAATTCTAGCTTAGGAATTTAATCAAACTCCTTCATAGCATCATTCAACAGTTCAATTCTACAATGCCCATACCTAAATTCCACTTTAGTAACTGTATCGTTTAATGAATTAAACACCCATATAAAAAAATAATTAAATGAAAAAACATGAATCTAATCACCAACGATGCCAGTAAATTCTAAATTAGGATTAAAAATTCACCTTAAAACCTTTAGGCTTATGCTAGGTAATATACTTCTCGAACAAAAATCAGGGAATTGGACCAATTGTGTACTCTTTCCCAAACCAGTCTCTACAATCAATACCAATATCTATAGAAAATTGCAAGTAGAAGAAATATCATGCAATATCTGACTAGAAAACAACAAGATCATAGAAATGAGTTCAAAATTCCACCTAATCCATAAGAAAATAATAATAATAAATGACATAAAACCAGGAAATCCATTTTAACGAAGATTCCCCATTGTTGCATGTTAATGTGTTAATCATATAAGTTGTTCATCCTTAATGAATAGTCCATGAGAAGTCCAGAAGGTGCCACATGGATACTATGAGTAGAAGGTAGAGAACTAGAGGGCATATGTTAATTTAAAACATAAAGGCAACAATGGAACAAATTGTTTTAAACTTCTGTAAAAACAACCCCCAAATTGAATCACCTCAAGTCCTAATTATTTATCAATATTATTAATGTAAGACCCCGACCTTGGACATACGTATAATTTAAATCGCATTTAAAATATATATATTGTAAGGTCCAAATCATAGTACGTACGTCATTAATAGTTGCATTTTAAAGTATGGGGAAATTCGGGGTAAATCTTTGTTAAAAAAAAAAAGAAAAAGTTTAGGGGTCAAATTTGAAATTTAGAAAACATGGAAATTAAACTTGAGATCCAAATTGATAATAAAAATAAAAAATTTAAAATAGTAAGGGTGAAATTATAATTTTAGAAACTTGTAAAAGTTGAAAATGATTAACATAAGATCTTAAAGAAAGTTGGGGGAGGAAAGTGCATTTTAATTAAAGTTTTTTTTTTAAAAAAACTCATAAATGCATAATATATGCCGTGAGTGCGCAACAGGACTCCAACCGGCCGGCAAGAAAGATTGGCGTAGGCGACGTGGCAAGCCAGGGACGATTTCTCCCACTAATCTCATGCAATATATACTCAATCTTGTGGAACTGAGGAAAAATCTGAAGACACAATCTAGAAATCACTCAGAAAATCTAGAGAGAGAGAGAAAAGCGAGAAAGAGAGAGCAGGCCAGGGATTTGGGTTTGAGAAACGATCATCGGCATAGAGGCTCGTCGGTCCGTTTAGAGAGAGAGAGAGGGTTCGACGGTGGTGAGTTTCGGATCGTGGCCGTTGCTCTGGCAGGGGTGCTACGGGTGTGTGCGGTGTTGTTCGATCGCCATTGTTGTGTCGTTGGTGGGCGTCGTTGTCGGTCCGGTTGGGGTGTTGTCGCCGTCTCTCCGACTGGGTGGGTGGAGTGTGTGAGTACTGGTAGTAAACTTAGAACCAGGAGCAGAGGAGAGAGAGAGAGAGAGGTCAGCGTGGGGGTGGTGGTGAGATTCGACGAGTATGGGTGTGAATGGGTTCGGACAGTTGTCGATCGTCGGGGGTGGCATTCGGCGGAGTGGGTGTTTTCCGTTTCTTGTTTTGTGCGGCGTGGGTGTGGTGTGTATTTCTGGACCAACGACACTGTGCGTGGAGGGGTGTTTGTCGGTTTTGTTCGGTCGGTGTGTGTGTGGGTGTCTTTGTATGTGATTATTGACTCCAGCGATGTGTAGGTGGTCGGCTGTCGGCCGTTGGCCGTCTAGAAGAAGAAAAGAAGAAAAAAATTATAGGAAGAACCTCAATAGAATCCGAAATCCATCTCGCGACCTGTGAACGTTTCAGAACGGGTAATGTTTTTCATTGAATTTATTTTAGTTTATCAAATTAAACTAACACATCGAAAATTTTGTAGCGGGAATAATAAATTTGGGAATGCAGTAACTTTTAACGAAATGAGAATTTACCAAATAATAATTTTACATAATAAAATGTGGGGAATAGGAAAATACGGAACATAGGGCCTGCATTTGCATGATTGGGTCATTTTTTTACCTAAAATATTAATTTAGGCCCTGTCACTAATAGGTTCGCAGGCACCGGAGTAATGTTAGAATATAGTCGGTAAAAGCTTTTGGGAGCGGATCACGAGGTGAGTGTACTGTCTTCTTGCGAAACTATTTTTCTATGTATCTATATGATGGAATATGTATTTACTTAAATTGTATGAATTTATAAATGATATGGATCAAACAGGATTTGGGTGAGTTGGTAAACTGGATTTTCGGAAGATTTCGGTGGTTTTTGAAATGAAGTTGAAAATGAATTTTTGTTGAATTTGGTGAAATCAGACGGTGTTTTTAAAAAGAATAGAAAACATCTATTTTTCTAAAAATGCCTGATTTTCTAAAAATAAAGGGTGGAAAAGTGGTTTTGATAAAATCAGACGTTTTCTTTAAAAGAAAGTGTGAAATATGATTTTTTTTTCGAATTTAAAAGTTGGTTTTGAGGAAAAGAAATAGACGTGGTGATTTGACGAGGTTGAGTAGACAATATTTATTGAGTTGTGATTCGATAATGCTGTATTTGATTTGACGATGCCATATATTTATCTGTTTCGGTAGAGTGAGGTTATCCGCTTCGGCGGAGTGATGTTATCCGTTTCGGCAGAGTGATGTTTATCTGCTTCGGCAGAATGATGTTAGACGTTATACTGCGCAGTAATTATCCACTTCGGCGGAGTGATGGGTGTTCGTAGGAAGGCATATCCTACAGATGGTACGGTACCGTTGCAAACTCCCGATCGTGAGGTTAAAACGATCACTAGGGCTGGCCAGCGTGTGTGTGTTTGAGAGGATGTTTTGAGATGTGGTATTTTGCTTATATTGGGTGATTTATTATTTATTATGGTGATTGGCATGATTCTTATACTAAATGATTTTGCATGGAACTTATATATAGTGCATTATTCTCACTGCAAATATTATGAGAACTTTTACGAGCTACGTAATGTTTGCATATTTAAGCTTGATCCATTTAGATGTTGCAGAATAAATTATTATTATTATTATAAAAATATTTTACTAAGAAGGCAGTACACTCGCAGGTGAAATGGCTAGGAGTCGGTCGGTCCCCTACTGGCGCTAGATAGAGTTATGCGGATCTCGCTATAGAGTCAATTGAGAGAAACTTTGGGACGAGGTGTCAAAGATGAATCTAAGTGAGATTCATGGGATTAGTTTGGTTGTTCTTATAATTCGAGACGGTGTATATCAGATGGAATTGTGTATAGGTGTTATAGTTAAAAATTTATATATTGTCGTATTGTGGTTGGTTAGTCAGATAGATGATGTCATATCCACGTCATGCTGGCCCCACATGAAGGGTGTCCGGGGTGGGGTGTGACAATTAATAAATTCATAATCTCTGCATTTTCCTTGAAACCCTATAAAAGCATACTGCATTAAAAAAAATGTCATATTTCTCAAAGAAAATTTACTTTTCTGTTCTAATAAACTCTGCAAAAGTAAATCCGTACCTCTGCAAAAGATCTTTAACTCCTGCATGACTTCCTCTAATAGAATCTATACGCAATAGACAGGGAACTCTAAGTGCCTTCTCTACATTGTCATCTAAAACAAAATAAAATACAATGTCAGACAAATATTAACAATTATTTCATATAGAAAGATCTAGCTATCGGCTAGTAAGTTTATTAACATCGTTTTAGTGGAGTGGACTAATTATGCAAATCATAATAGAGTGCATTTGTTAAATTCAATTTTGAATTTTGGCTATCAGAGTATTATCAGAGTATAATTTATTGAAATCCTGGAGTAATAAAAAACTCCACTTGTCTCAGGGTAGTCAGTGTGAAAGGGAGGAGAATTTGACTTGCAAGACGTTGAAGGGTTTGAGACAACTGAAGTTGAAATTCTCATATTGAAACCAAAACTCAAAAGAAAATAGTCACAGAGTGTAAGTAATTAACATTAATATAAGATTACAATTTTTAAGAAGACATAACCTTGTGAAAGAAATTGACCGCATAAATCATCGGTTGATGCCTGTACGCCGAGAACCCAATTCGCTCCTTAATAGAAATCATCGGTCCCAACTTCTTTATTGCCGTCGCTCTCCTTTCCCTTGAGTACGCACAATCTAGAGATCTTTCCATCAATAATCTTTACTCAGATCCACTAATTTTGGATCTCCATTTGAATTTTTTATGCGCATCTCAATTCGCAAAAATCACATCTGATGTAACCCAGTGAAACAATTGCACAAAGACATAAATTCGGTGAAAAATGTGGAGTGGGCCTCGTGACTTCCATGGAAGAGAGAGAGAGCTCTTACCCAACAATGGAGCGGGAGAGATGACGGGAGGCAATGAAGAAGAGGGTTAGGGATAGGCGGGAGCGGTTGACAACAAAATATTGTTTTGCTTGGGAGAGTGGTTTGAGAAATTAGTTTTTTATCTTATTTTTTTATTTTTTTATTGTTTTTTTAATGATTGAATAGTTTGTTCATTATTGTTATTTTTATTTGCACTTTGATTTTTTTGTTTTTTAAGTAAAGAATGAGATATCAAAATTTGGCGCCAAAATTTGACGCCAAAATGTGCTTTAATATTTCAACATTTAGCGGCAATTGCAATAAATTAGCGCCAATTAAACAATTTGCCGCTAAAAATATATTTTTAGTGGCTATTTTTCAATTGTCGCTAAAATAATTGCCACTATAGACCGATTTTCTTGTAGTGAGAGGAACAAATCTGCTAAAATGTATGTATTTGTTTCTATGTTATTGATTGATTTTCTATCGACATTGTACATGTTCTTTCAACCTTTTGGTTTATTGTGATGTTCATGATTCTTTGAAATCAGTAAAAATAATTTTATTTTTCTGTTTTGTTCTGTTCTTTTGGTTGTTTTGCAATTTAACGAGTAGGTTCTCTTCATAGAATTCATAGAATAGAATATATTTTTCTTTCTTTGTTCCAATATTTTTAGGAATAGAAATTGGTTTTTTCAAAATAATTTTTTTTAGTTTTGTTCCAATTTAAAGGTAAAAATATTGAGAATGTGATATAACTGTTCTTGAATATGTTTATATTAACACTAGCCATTTATTTATCTTACGCATACATTGTTGTTTCTATTGAAGTAAATTATATCTCAACTTGAACTTTATTTTTCTTTATTGATCATATATCATTAATTTTGATTAACAAACTATTTAATCAATTTCTGTTATATATTTCTTTTTCAGTTGCCTCCATTACTCTGGTCGCACAATTTTCCATCTCCCGCAAGCTCTTCTTCACTTCATTGTATTTGTTTTTTATCGGCCGAGATACAAATATAACCCACTTAATAAATAGCTATAGATATTGATATAAAAAAAGAAGAAGGTAATAAATAACTAAATAAATACACTTTAATTAAATAGTTTAGACTAATCTAATTAAAATAGGCCACATTAATTGAATAACCTACTTACATAACCAACTTCGATTAATTAAGTAGCTCAATCCTTAAATTGGCCAAGCCTAGTTAACCAAAATGACTCATTTAATAATATTGACAATTGTACATGGGTAACATGTTGTCTGTTGTGGGTAGTGTACTGGAGAAATAGAGGGGGGAAACTCTCCAGATCTATATCAAGTTTTGGGACAGTGGCATTTTGTCTGCTTTGATACCTAGGGTTAGAGTTTATTTTTCTATTTTTATTTAACCAAATGGCATTTAACTTATTTATCTATCATTTTACCTACTGCGTTGAAGTAACTCTTAGGCAGTGTAGGACTCGACAATGCGTTAGGCCAGGCTAAAAAACAAGAAAACCGATTGGGTCTGAGCCCACCAGGCTTTGATCCTTAATGACACATTTGATCCTTAATGTTTCATTTTTTTTTTAATTTCATGCGATGAAACTTTTTACTCGTTGTAATGTGGGTCCACACTATCTCCACCGCCATTAATTTTATCTCTCCACATCTCTTTATCTCAATGAGTTCACTCGTCTCACATTTTTTTTTGATAATCTCTTGACAGAGTTTCGGCAAGTGGTGACGAGATGACGTGTTTATCATGACAAAGTTAATGTTTGAATTTCAAGTCGGACACGTTTTACGGATACAATAAGGTTAAAGTTTGTATTTTAAAAATATAATGGGTGACATATGTAAATAAAATAAAGGGTAAAAAGTGAAAACAATTCAAAGTTAATGATTTCCTGAATTGTCTCTCACTCTCAATCTTCAAGATGTATACATATTAAATATTATTTGAATACTTTTTTCCTGAAAAATGATGTGTTTGAGCATATTTACGATTGGTTTGTAAATCGGATTTTGAAAATCCAGCTTTAGCATTTAAAAAAGAAAGAGAGAGATAACCGGAAATTAAACCTCCGGTTCTATGGTAAAATTGTTATTTTTTTTTTAAGGGATAGCCGAACTTGGGACACATTAATCGAACAAGGCTTAGTGGCGTTTTTTAGTGTTTTAGTCCTCGTATCATTATTTTTGTTCTCATATCATTTGGAATAATATTTTTTTTCTTCTTTCATATACTATTCTAAAATCTGGAACAAAACAGAAACAAAATTATTTTATTTTTATCTTAGAGAGAGAGAGTGGTCCTCATAAAAGAGCCAAAAGAATGAATAAAGATTCAAGAATAAGATAAAAGAGCAAAAAATATACCTCTACAATCTTCGACGGGTACGATGCCTCCTAAGGTCTTGATGAATGGACAATTCTGCATGGTGAAGAAACCTCCTCCCGCAACCAGGATACTGACAGATCTTCCTGGCCCCTCTATGGGTCTTCTGGTGTGCGATCAATTGCCGGTGTTTGCCTTCAACATGTAGATGGCAGATATTGCACATCTGTCCAAAGTCATAGCCAATCGTGACTCTCTCTTCTTCTTCTTCCACATTTTCATCATCCACTCTTTTAGTTTTTACCAAGTTTTGGATTTTTTCGGCGGCAGCCATGAGAACAATTTTAGCAAGAAAAAAAAAGAGAGATTAGCGCGCCGAGAGAGAGAGAGAGAGAGAGAGAGAGCGTAAAACAGATAGAAAGAGTTTATAGAGAGAGAGAGAGCGAGGGAAACATAATTTGGAGGGAAACAAAAATAGCCGTCGATTTTCGATCCGCCGTTATAATATCGACCGCTACAATTTCAACAGGGAGAGAAAGAGGGCCATCTATTTTCTTTATTCTATTCTAATTATATAGTTACCTATATTCTATTTTAAATCAATTTATTTTTTTAATCAATTATACAATTTCTTATTTTTTATATTATATTTTTATTTTTTTATATATTTTTATCGTTTTATTTTCATTTTAATTTTTATTATATACTATGGAATAATAGAAATAAAATTTTAAATATTAAATAGAATATAACTAGTAAAATATTAAATATTTTTTTAAAAATACCAAATGTTTAAATGTTAAAATATAAAAAATAAAAACTCACTGATCTCAAATTTTAAGAATAAAATGAATAATTTATTAAATTTCAAAATTGAAATGAGTAGTTTAAAAATTATAATAAAAAGTAATCTTATTACCTTACTTAAAATCATGCATGAATGCACATGTAAGTAGATCTTGAAAAACAAGCAAATGAAATAACAACGTTAACAAATGAATAAATGAAAACCGAAAAAATGCATATTAATGAAAAACTTACCGGCGGCTGAGCAGGAATCAGAGACGGAGATGAAGCCGGCGTAGGAAACAGAGCACGTAGGAAGCGAAGTAAGACGAAACACAGTGGATCTTCGCCAGACTAGCTCTGAGATTAGCGCTGGCGACGACGTCGTCCAGCAGTAGGAAGGGATTCTCCGCAACCGTAGCGGCAGCCATTTCGTTGTTCTCTCCTTCGGCATGTGGTGATGATATGGGAAAACTCATGCTCATAACTGATATAGGCGTGTAACCTTAAACAAGTTGGATCGGGTTTGAAATCTGATCCTGGACAGACAGACCCAATAGGTTATCTGAGCTGAAGAATGATAGGCCCAACTGAGTACTATCTTCAGCAGTCTTTTGAGTGAGACTTACAGCCTCATAAAGAAGCCCATATTTGGGTATACTCAAACCCATGGTGTTCAAGACCAAGGAACGTACAAGTTAACTTATAGTGAATGTCTTTCCTACGCTTGAAAAGATGAGCCAGATTGACTGTAACAGCCCATATTTAATGGGAACCGTTACAGAGATCTCTCCTGAAATCATGGAGATATTGGTTATCTTCCGCCGTTAAGAGCGTATCACGTAATAGGCGATCTCTCCAAAATAACGGCAACATATTTCTAAGCCAATAAAAAGGGCAGGTATCATTGGTAAGAAAGGACGATTAAATCTGTGTACTACTCTCTTCATTTACCAGATTAATTTATTCTTACGTCGGAATTTTTTTAATTGACACACTAGTGTGCCAATTAAAACTCACGATTTTTAATGATTAGAATTGATGAAACTAAGATTTGAGGCAGGGGCATTGGGTCGTAAGAATGTAGCTGAGTTTACCAGGTGAAATTACGGATGAGTACCTCCATCTGCTGTAGTAAATAATGCATGAGGACGAGGATCAAGAAGAATTACAAAAATACCATCGAATATGCGAAATTACACTAATACCCAGAATTGGGGAGAAATTACAAAAATGCCTAATCAAAATGGACGAAATTGCCTTCAGTATTACAAAATTGCCCCGAGGGTACGTGCCCATTATAAAAAATCCATGGCAATGCACAGTCAAAATCCACCACTACTGTGCAGTGAATAGGCAGTCAATTATTTGAATTTTTTTTAAAAAAAATTATTTTATGCGTATTCTTAGGATTTGAACTTAAATTTTAAGTTCATAGATAGGGTCAATATTTTTAAGGCCACACTAGTGTCTACCCGCTTATATTTAGCCTTGGCTTGGCTCGTCCATTCAATTATTAGACAAATATTTATAATAATGTATTCGAATAAGACTTGTAACATAATAGTTATGTAATGAATCTTCAAGTTGAAGGTCTAGTATTCAAGATTTCCCTCTCGCCTAAAATAATTGTATAGACTATATTTTATTTAAAAATTATATAATTTATTTTTAAAAAGGTATTGCTTAATTATTAAAAAAATAAAACATATAGATCCGGGTTGACCTAGGGTTGCGTTTAGACTTTATGAATGGTAGGTTTGGATTGGGAAATAAGGCCCGACGTTCGGATTGAACACAAACTTCTGCCCTACAAATTCTTGTGATTTATTAAGTTAAACGCAGCCTAAATCCGACCCAGCCTAACCCAATAGACCCCTAATTATTAATGTTTATCGGGGACAGACCACGGCGAGCTAGGGGTGGCAAGTGACACTAAATTTAATATAGGTTTAACTACACTTTGCCTCTGTGATTTGACATAATTGCACTTTTATACTTGATGAGGGTATTTTTGAGCACCTCTGAGTCAATATTTGAGACTCAACCACGTGTCAACCATCGCAATGACAGGGACGCATTCCGGAATCCACAACGCTATGCTGGAGTATACGCCGACTCTAGCTCCTCCTTGGAATCTCATTTGCACCCAGGGAAGAGCGAGGAGCCCCACAAGGACGTGCCGCTCTTAGTTATGTGTCGTGCCCTCGGCAATCAGTTTCAGGGACTCAACCGTTCACCTTGATCGACTCCCCTTTTCACCTTGTTTCTTCTCCAGAACTCCACGGATCTCCGTTCTCCTCCACCAACTTACCGTCGCAGGCCTAACAAAGGCCCGCGAGCTTCGCCAAATGGGCCCAAAAGCCCAATCCCAACGATTATCTCCTAAACGCTCTAGATTATCGGCTAAACACAGGGTTTTGACTAGTTAATCGTGTTTAGGCCCGACTAATCATCTCCAACGCCTATATATATTGGGGGCTATGTAAGCCCGAGGTACGCTTGAATACACTTACATTACACACGAGTTCATTTGTTTATTTACCGTATTACTGTACATTTTTTCTCTGAGTACTGATTACCACACCGGAGGGGTTTCACCGGGATAAACCTCGGTTTGAGCTTTCTGCAGGTACACTTCTTGAGGAGCAGGACTCTGGACATAGAAACTCGGTCCTCCTACCCAGGATAGCTCACTCGAGGACTTTTCAACACACGACTCCACCTCAGCAAGGTGACTTATCCGTCATCCGATTGGACCGTACTCGAGGTATGTACCAATTTTACACATCAACAGTTTGGCACCGTCTGTGCGAATCGAATAAAAAGCCTTTCCCCGATCACTGCTAACTGCTCAGCTGAGCTTGGGTGATCACAAGGTCCAATTAGATAGACACAAAACAGAAAAACCAGAAGACATGTAAAAAAATCCAAGTGTATACCCCTCAGCTCCCACCAACGAGAATAACAGCCCCTTCCATGGTCAGGCTGGATCGTCCACTCTGCAACCAGGGACTGCGGGACAGACCTCAGGAGCTGTGGAAGCATCTCGGGTTGATCTCTTTAAGCGCAAAATGCAAGAGTTCAAGTCAAGTATACAACTCTTCCTCGCGTGCTTGCCACCGCCCCCTATTTAGGGCGGACCAACCCTCCAGTCGGCAACGCTTAAAGAGCTGTCTCAAGACAACGATGTTTTCATGGACACTCGGAATGGGCAGGAGCCCGAGGGCCGCCATTCGCCTCGCAACCCTGAGTTTGTAGGACATAAGAGGGCCCCCCCTACAATGCCGAGATCTCCACTTCCTCTGCCACACGAATTTGTGCTAAGGGATATGTCGGTGTCCCTAATAGTCATGCTCTTCATCAGCCTGCCAGGTCTGATCACAGAGGTCGGCGTGATCATGAGGTTGATTCCTACTCACTTTCCTCCCATCACCTTGTGGCCTAGGCTGAGGACAGTCAAATCCAGGGAGAGCCTCGAGTAGGAAAGGTTGTGGAGCGCCACCTGGCCAACATAGAAGCCCGTCTCTAGGAGGTGCAAGGAGGCCGAGTAGGACCGGGTGTAATTCCGGAGGTGAATTCTCCTTTTGTGGATGAGGTTCTGAAAAAAGTAGCGTCGAGACACTTCACCCAACCCCAGATGAGTCCGTATGATGGGACTTCAGATCCCGTTGACCACCTTTATATGTTCAAGTCTCATATGGGCATACAGGTGGCCTCTGTAGCTTTGCGGTGCAGAGCCTTTCCCATCACCCTTATAGGTGCTGTAAGATCGTGGTTCCAAGGTTTGAGGCTAGTGATAGGTGTGATCTACCTATATATTTTTAAACTGATTTTGTTAGTTTTAAAGTATTTTTTATAGCGTTTTTATTATGTTTTAATTAATTTTTATTCTTTTTGTATAAATCAGGTGTGTAGGGTGAAAATGTATGAAACGGAGCGTAAACGATCATATCGAACCAAGAACGGTCGAAGAATGGTGGAAAAACAAGCACGGAGACAAGATTCTAAAAAGAAGCCCACCGCCGCGATGTCAGACCTCTGCCGCGGTGGTGAAAATACAAAGTGGGCCTAAATTTGCTGGAAGCTCACTGTCTAGGCGGTGAAACTGCAGGATGGTCACCAAATCCACCACTGTCTTCACCACTGCAGCGATTACTGAATCGACATACCCACCGCCTAGGCGATGACCTCTGCACCAGATTATATATTTTTTGAGATATTTTGCCTATTTAATCCCTTCTCATATCCTTTCCTCTTGAGGATTTCTAGCCATTAGATCCCTTAGGGTTTAGTTTAGAATAGAGAGAAAGTATGGGGAGTGCTCAAACAAATCCGAATGAGAAGATTACAACGCGGAGAAGGAGAAGCAATCAGTGGACGGTTTTAGCGGCTAATCTTTAGACTACGGCTAAGTTTATATGTTTTTCCTTTCATTTCTTAACTTCTATATTTGTTTTAGCATGTTTAGCTTGATTTCAATGTATAAACGGTTATGACCATGAGTTGAATGTGGATTATCTTTGGGATTAACATTATTTATAAAAACATAGTTTTGTTTAAAATTTTGTTTCTTTAATGATTGTTCTTTCGTTATTTTGATTGTGTTTGCCGTATTGTTTGTTTATTATGCTTAGATAGATATATCAAGAATTCGAGGTTTGACACTCGGAAGAGGTAACCCCAGATTCGGACTAGGGTAAACACAATGCGACGATCCAATAACCCGGGAGGGAGTTGGATTGTGAGTAATCGATGACGTTGGGGCAAGACTCACGTAACCTAGGATTGTTAAGATGTTAAGGAGGATTTCTTCGTTGACACGAAGTTGCGTATTCCCTCGTTTTACACTCGGAAGAGATGGCGAGGGAGTTTACGAACTGAGATTATCGATAGGGTAAACACAACGCGATGATCCAATAACCCGGTAGGGAGTTAGATTATGTGTAATCAATGACGTTGGGGCGAGACTCACGTGACTTAGGGTTGTTAAGACATTGAGGGGGACTTCTTCGTTGACACGAAGTCGCGTATTCCCTTGTCATATACTCGGGAGACGTGGCAAGGGAGTTTACAAACTGAGATTGTCGAATAGGTCGAACACCATTATTGTAAACTAAACGAAATCAAACACGTTTAAGTAAATAAAGTTAATCCCTAGATAATTCATCCTCTAACCATCTCGTATTAGTATAATTAGTATAGATTTAATTAGGTTTAATTAGTATTAGTTTAATTAATTAATTAAATACATTTTTTTTTGCCTAAATAAAATTAGGTCATGATAATTACGGTACTCGATAATAACGACAACCAATCTCTGTGGATACAATACCCGATCTTAAAGATCCATTAGACTAAATCTTTGACCTCGTACACTTGAGAGTAGTCAATACGCGAGCGTGTAACAAACGCTTGTCGTACAAGTTTTTGGCGCCGTTGTCAGGGATTGTGTTTGAGTTATTGTCAATATTGTGAATAAATGACCCGATTTTACTTTAGGCATTTTTTTTGTATATAATTTTTGTTTTGTAGTTTTGTTTTTATTTCTTATGCAAGGTACTTGGAGATGTTAGATCGCCAAGTATTGTTGCATTCCTTTCAATGGGATTTCGAGCCGTTTTATAGTGTGTGGCCACGCACATAAGCCGGTGAGACGTGTCGTTGAAAGATCGAGCCATTCTAAGCAAAACCTCGCCAAGCTTGAGGGCGTTTTGAATATGTCGGGCCGAGGACGTTAAACCACGCACTTCTTGAGAGGCAACCCAAGGTCAAATAAATTAAATCTGTCACAGCCGAATTTATTCGGAGGCGAGATACTCTTGCCTCCCCAGTATGTGTTCTAAACTCCCTTCGTCAGCATGCTTTAATTTCCTATATATTGAGAATGATGATTGGGTTCGCTGAGGACACTGTCCATTTTGAGTTTGACGATGATGTGTAGGATATTAGTATGTTTTATTGTTTTACAGTGTGCATGCTTGTTTAGGTTAGAATGTGTTTATGTTTGTGTTGTTGTTGCATGCTGAGTTTTGCGTTCATCTGGGCCGTTACCCAATGATGATATTACCCCCTGGTTGTTTTTGAAGTCAAGGGTAATACCCATGCATGTGTGTTTTGTGTGCTTGATAATTTTTTTTTGGTAAAAGTTATTGTAGATCCTAATTTACATGAGCACATAGACTCAATGTATTTCTATTCAATTGATTTGATGACGATTATCGATTAGCTAAATTCATGATAATTTAAGGATTCTAGAACCTGATTGAGGGAAAACTTGAGGTGAAATCCTAGGCGAGGTAATTCTGGAGACATGATTTAGGCATTCTGTCACACCCCACCCCGGGCGCCAGTCACCCATGGGGCCAGCGTGACGCTGGCACGACATCACCTGGCGACATAAACAAACCAGAAAGCGATAGGAAACACTCATCTTTTTTTTTTTTTTTTCCTTTTTGTACAATCACAAAATCAGGTTATAAAATGGTTTCTTCTACTAGGGACACACCCGTCCCTGAGATTCTAAATACAGCAAGAGGGAAAAACAATAAACTTCTGCTAGGTTCGCCTCCGACTGCACTTCTCAAAATACCCCCCAGTCTGCTAAACCGCCGACAGATTCTACCCAATGCCAACAGGGTACCGACTCCTAGCTATTTCGCCTGCCAGTATACTGCCTTCTTTTAGTAAAACATTCTCATATAATAATAATATATCATAAAAAGAAAACATTTAAGCACAAACATCTAGATGTATATGGTGGAAATAAAGCAATTGTTTATAGGTTCCATTTCAGAATTACCCATCGTAAATATTCTACTAACCATTATCATAAAGTAATAAATCATCCAGTACGAATAAATACCACATTTCAAACCACCACACACGCACACTGGCTAGCCATAGTGATCGTTTTAACCTCACGATCGGGAGTTGCAACGGTACCGTAACATTCATAGGAATGCCTTCCTATGAAATATCCACACCCCTTCTTGGGGAGAAATATAATCCACACCCCTTATGGGGAGAAATATAATCCACACCCCTTACGGGGAGAACAACCATGGCATCGTCAAAACAAATACAGCCCCATCGAAAACACAACTCAATAAATATTATCTACTCAACCTCAACATTGTCAAATCACCACACCTACCACATTTCTACAAAACCCCGTTTTTAAATCCAAAAGTCATATTTCACACCTTCTTTTAAAGAAACGTTCCATTTTATCAAAACTATTTTTTCATCTTTTATTTTTTTCCAGAAAACCAGGCATTTTTCAGAAAATAGGTGTTTCTCGTTCTCTTTTTAAAACCACCATCTAATTTCACCAAATCTAGCAGAAAATCATTTCCGACTTTTTCTTTTTTGAAGTCTATCGAGGTCCAGTTACTAATTCATTTAAATCCTGCTTGATCCATATCATTCATAAATTCATACAGTTTAGGTAATCACAATTTTCATCTCATATATATATAGAAAATAGTTTGGTAAGAAGATAGTACACTCACCTATCTTCTTGTGCTACCGTAACTGCACCGTCCAAAGCCTACCGGGATGCTGACGTCTGCGAACCTAGTAATGATAGGGTTTAAATTAATATTTTAAAATAACCTAACATACAATGCAGACCATTATTTCCATATTTCTCATTCCCCGAGTTAATTATATCAAATTGTTATCTATACCCATTTCCTGTGTCTATATTAGCCGTACGATATTACTAATATTAGTGATTACGAAATTATCGTAACGAGTATATAATTTAATGCTAACAATTTAACTAGATGGGAATAGTAATTAATGATTTAAAATATTAGTCCACGAAATCATTATTTATTTCGAATCACTCACCGGTCCCTAATTGGGTTTTTGATTTTTCTGTTGGGGTTGTTAGTGTAATTAGTTTTTTTTTCCTTTTTTTTTCCCCTTCTCTCTTCTTCTTCTTTCCTTTTTTTTTTTTTTTTTTTTTTTGTTTCCTGCTCATGGTTCCCCCTGTTCCTGCCGCCGCCGACACCTCCCCTTCCTCACCAACCTCCTTCGCCGGCGACTCACTACCCACGAACAGTGGACAGCCCACATACCCACAGCCCCTTCACCAACGGCGAACGGCCAAACCACCCGACATGCACACACACACACAGTTTCGTCAACATGACGTCGCAGCAGCTCCGGCCACCGTTATCGTCTACAGCTGTCGCCGGCGATCTGAACAGACATGCACACACAGTCCTCTCACGCACACCCATACTCCGCTGGTGACCCAACAGTGCCGCTGACGACCCTACATGTCTACCCACCTAACGACCCGTGCATCCCCTTCCCACTTAACCTCCGTTGACCGGTAACCAATGGCCGATCACCTACCGGAAAAACATAGAAACAGAATGCTCATAAGGACTTACCGAATGATAGAACCGAACGGCGATCGGTTACGCCGTTGACGAACTCCCCTCTTCCCACGGTCGCCGAGCAAACCACCGGAAATTCCACACGATCATTCTCACAGCAGTGGCCACAGGAACACACCCAGGTAGCCCCAGAACACACGCTCTACCTTCTCGCCAGTGGCACGTCGATCACGGAGGCCCGACGTTTTCCTCCTCCTCCTCTCTCTCTCTCTAGATTTTTCAGATTTTCCTTCCTTGATTTCTCACCTCAGCACACGAAAGGGGCGATTTAACGCATGAAACTAGTGGTTGTAAACAGATTTGAGCCTGCCACGTTGCCCCTTGATCGTCGCTCCTTGGCCAGTGGGTTGCCGTCGGTGTGCCGGGTGTGTGCGCACAACTATATAGAAAAAATTACACTCTCCTCCCTTTGTTTTCTTTAGGATTTTTGTTTTAGTATATATATATATATATATATATATATATATATATATTTATTTATTTATTTTTTTAAAAATCTAAAATTATAATCCTTGCCCCTAACATTTTTGTTACATTTTCTTTTTCGTAATTTAATAATTTATTTACCCTAAAATTTTCTAACGTCTTGGAATGCGGTTATTTATGACGTACGTTCTACAACTTGTGTTTTACACATTCTTTTTTATCGCTTGAGCCTTTGAAGCCTACCTTGTAACATGTTTATCCCCCGTTACTGTACACGCGAGGATTTCATCATCGTCCTTGCGGTATTGACTACTCGCAAGTATACGAGGTCTAATTTTAATATAATGGATCTTGTAAGATCGGATATCGTTCCACTAGGAACACGTGTAACTTGATTGAATATTGTGATTAAAATAGTTTTATATTATCTGGACTAATAAAAAATTGTTTGTATTCTATTTAATCTACCAAGATAAATGACAACTATTAGGTTAGTTCTAATTACACTAATTACTTAGGTATTGATTTCTTTCATATAATGCATAATTGATTTTATTTAGTTAGCTATAACGGTGTTTATATATTCCGACAATCTCTTTATCGATAACTCTTTCGCTACCTCTCCCAAGTGTAAGACGGGGGATTACACGACTTCGTGTCAACGAAGAAGTCCCCCTCAACGCCTTAATAACCCTAGGTCGTGTGAGTCTTAAGCCAACGTCATGGATTGCATACGTTTTAACGCCCTCCCGGGTCGTTAGAAAGTCATGTTGCATTTACCCTAGTCTAAATCCAGGGTTACCTCTCCTGAGTGTCAAACCCCGTATTCATATTAGGGTAAATGCAACGTGAAGTTCTAATGACCCGGGAGGGCATTAGAATGTATGCAATCCATGACGTTGGCTTAAGACTCACACGACCTAGGGTCGTTAAGGCGTTGAGAGGGACTTCTTCGTTGACACGAAGTCGTGTAATCCCCCGTCTTACACTTGAGAGAGGTAGCGGCGAAGTTATCGATACAGAGATTGTCGGAATAGATAAACACCGTTATAGCTAACTAAATGAAGTCAATTATGCATTATGTGAAAGAAATCAATACCTAAGTAATTAGTGTAATTAGAACTAATCTAATAGTTGTAATTTATCTTAGTAGATTAAATAGAATACAAACAATTTTTGATTAGTCGAGATAATATGAAACTATTTTAATCACAATATTCAACCAAGTTACACGTATTCCCAGTAAAAAGATATCCGATCTTACAAGATCTAT
Source organism: Eucommia ulmoides (assembly GCA_016647705.1). Taxonomy (NCBI): domain Eukaryota; kingdom Viridiplantae; phylum Streptophyta; class Magnoliopsida; order Garryales; family Eucommiaceae; genus Eucommia; species Eucommia ulmoides. The sequence continues at coordinate 552,795 of JAENRU010000484.1, forward strand.
TATATTAAAATTAGACCTCGTATACTTGCGAGTAGTCAATATCGCGAGGATGATGATGAAATCCTTGCGCGTATAAGTTTTTGGCGCCGTTGCCGGGGACTCAGGGTGTTTTTTAATTGAGTTGATATTGTGATTAAGTAGTTGAATGTTAATCACGATAATTATTTTGCTTTTTAATTTCATTCAATTTATTTTTTATTTGATTTATTTGTTTGAACTAAGCTGTGCATGCGGTGTAGTCAACGAATTAATAAACAGAAAGAGGAGGAAGCTACCACTATGGCCGGGGGATGTGAAAATGTCCTGCAACCACCAGAGCCGCACGCACTCCAGCCTCCGGAACAAGAGCACCCACAAAGAGTCCTTAGGGACTATTATCGACCATTAATGCTGGATAATTATTTAGGCATCCAGAGGCAACCGATCCAAGTAAATAATTTTAAGTTGAAGCCCGCCCTAATCAACATGGTTCAACAAAACCAATATGGCGGGAATCTTCATGAAGATCCCAATGTCCACTTGAAAACCTTTCTAGAGATATGTGACATTGTGAAGATCAATGGTGTTGTAGAGGATGTTATACGGTTGAGGTTATTCCCTTTCTTATTACGAGATAGAGCACGGAGTTGGTTCCAATCGATCCAACCGGGGAGCATAAATACTTGGGAGGACCTTGCACAAAGGTTCCTCACTAAGTTCTTTTTCATCTTCTAAGACTTCTCAACTCCGAGGCGAGATTGCACAGTTTTGCCAGAGAGACTTTGAGCCGTTATTTGAGGCTTGGGAGCGATTTAAGGATCTATTGCGAAGGTGCCCCCAACACGGGTATCAGGATTGGTTTTAAACCCAATTGTTTTACAACGGGTTGGATGGCCAAACCAGAACGATCGTTGATGCTGCCTCAGGGGGATCGTTGTTGTCCAAAACCCCGACCGAAGCTAATGCACTATTGGAAGAAATGGCGGCCAACAATTATCAATGGCCGAATAAGAGGAACATGGGAAGACGAGTCTTTTCTATCCAAGAATCTAAAAATGTTATCGACCCAAGTGTCCAAACTTTAGGATCAATTGGTTGCCTTGTCTACTAAAGGCTCTTTGTCAAGTCAAGGGGAGGAGAATGCAACAAGTTGTTCTCTATCCAGATTGGATAATGAGTTTGAGGAATGTCACTTTCTGAACAATCGAGCTTATACTTTCAGGCCCGCTACCAACATTCTAACTCATTACAATCCTGGACTTCGCAACCATGAGAACTTCTCATATGCGAACAACCAGAACTCTTTGCGGCCACCTCCGGGATATAGAAATCAAGCTCCGGGATATCCGATGTAATCCAATCGTCAAATGCAACAACCACCGATGCATAATCCAAAATCAAATTTGGATGAAGTCTTGGGTTCGTTTATGAAAGAGACTCAGACTATGATGCGTGAGACGCATAACCGGCTAAACAAATATAAAACACGGCTTGACTCGATCGATACAACTTATCTAAACACCAATGCCACGATGAAGTCTTTAGAAACTCAAATCGCGCAACTTGCTAGGTCCATCCAAGAGCAACAAAAGGAGAAGTTTCCAAGCAATACGGAAACCAACCCTAGGGAATACAAGGCGATTAAGTTGAAGAGTGGAAGAGAAGTGGAGGTAAGCAAGCCTATGAAAAATGAGCCAGGAGTGAGTTATGAGTTTCATCATAATGAACCAAGAACAATTGTGGAGGAGGAAGTTGAAGTAAAAATCGTTGAAAGAAATGAGAAGCCGAGTCCAGACTTGCATAAGGATAAGAACCAAGAGAAAGTCGATGAGAGAAGAAAAGATGACAGGGTGATGCCGGGGCAAGTAACATTTTCAGAAAATCCACCAATTTTAGTAATCCCATTGCCATATCCTAAAAGATTCCAAAAGAGAAAGTTGGTTGCCCAATTTGAAAAATTTCTTGAAATTTTCAAGAAAACCCACATCAACATTCCTTTTGCGGATGCATTGGAGTAAATGCCCAACTATGGCAAGTTCTTGAAAGATATCATGACAAAGAAGAGAAAGTTGGAGGAGTACGAAATGGTAAAGCTAACAGAGGAGTGTAGTGCAATACTACAAAGAAAGTTGCCTACCAAATTGAAAGATCCGGGTAGTTTCACAATACCGTGTACTATTGGGAAATCTTATTTTGATAAGGCTCTTTGTGATCTTGGGGCTAGTGTAAATTTGATGCCTTCTTCCGTTTATCAAAAGTTGGGACTCGGGAGTGCAAAGTCGACAACGATCTCTCTCCAAATGGCGGATCGTTCGTTAACCTATCCTAAAGGTATCATTGAGGATGTTCTAATGAAGGTAGACAAATTCATATTTCTGGTGGATTTCGTTGTGCTAGAAATGGAAGAAGATAGAGAAATACCGATCATCCTAGGAAGACCTTTCCTTGCAACGGGAAAGGCCTTAATTGATGTGCACAATGAAAATTTGACGTTAAGAGTGAATGATGAAGAGATAAGGTTCAACATTTTTAAAACTATGAACTTTTCGGATGAACTTCCCAAATGAAATCGAGTTAATGTTGTGTACTCTTGCGTGAGGGAGTTATTTCTTGCAAATATGGAGACGGATTCGTTAGAGTATACTCTCACAAATTCCTTATCTATGGGGGATCTTGGTGAGGAAGGCTCTACCATGGAACTTGATGTTGTGGACTACGTGCTAATTTTGGATGCTCAATATAAAGACGTAGATGATCCTATTCATGTGGCGGAGATTCAAGAAGTTGTAAACTCTCCCGAGAAATCAAATTCGTCTCACGGTGGATTATTACTCAAGCAATTACCGGAGCATCTTCGGTATATCTTTTTGGGAGAGAATTCAACCAATCTGATTATAATTTCATCATCTTTGATGAAAGAAGAGTAGAGTAAGTTGCTGAGAATCTTGAAGAGACATCGATCCGCTTTTGCTTGGTCTATATCGGATATCAAAGGAATTAGCCCTTTGGTTTGCATGCATAAGATTTTGATGGAGGATGCGTTCAAACCCTCTATTGAACATCAATGGCGGCTAAATACGGCTATGAAAGAAGTGGTGAGAGCGGAGGTGTTGAAACTCTTGAATGCGGGAATTATATATGCTATATCCGATAGTGAGTAGGTTAACCCGGTGCAAGTGGTGCCCAAGAAATGAGATATGGCAGTGGTGAAAAATGATAAGGACGACCTTATTTCTACACAGACCATCACGGGATGGCGTGTGTGCATAGATTAGCCGGATATGAGTACTATTGCTTTCTTGACGGCTATTCAGGTTACAATCAAATAGCCATTATATTGGAGAACCAAGAAAATACTACTTTCACATGCCCGTATGGGACGTTCGCTTATAGGCGTATGCCATTCTGCCTTTACAATGCACCAGCAACTTTTCAACGGTGTATGATGGCAATATTTTCAGATATGGTGGAAGCAAAAATGGAAATCTTCGTGGATGACTTCTCAGTCTTTGGGTCGTTTTTTGATCACTGTTTATACAACTTAGCGCTTGTTCTTGACCGATGTGAGGAGAATAATTTAGTTCTCAATTGGGAGAAATGCCACTTTTTGGTTAAAGAGGGGATCGTCTTGGGTCATCGAGTCTCTTCCAAGGGGCTTGAGGTAGACCGAGCAAAGATTGAAAAGATTGAGAAGCTTCTGCCATCGATTAATGTGAAAGGAGTTCAAAATTTCTTGGGGTATGCCGACTTTTACCGGTGCTTTATTAAGGACTTCTCGAAGACGGTGAAGCCGTTATGTCACCTTCTTGAGAAGGATACTTCATTTGAATTCAATGAGGCTTACATAGAGGCTTTTAAGACGATAAAGGAGAAGTTGATCACGGCTTCAATAATGGTCGCTCCGGACTGGGAGATGCTATTTGAGATTATGTGCGACGCGAGTGACTATGCCGTTAGCGTAGTGTTAGGCCAACGGAAGGAGAAGCTCTTCCGATCAATCTACTATGCAAGTAAGACATTGAATGATGCCTAGGAGAATTACACCACGACGGAGAAAGAAATGCAAGTTGTTGTTTTTGCTTGTGATAAGTTCCGGTCTTATATCATTGGTTCAAAAGTGATCGTCTACATGGATCACGCGGCTATCCAGTACTTGTTTGCAAAGAAAGATGCCAAACCAAGATTAATAAGGTGGATTCTTCTATTGCAAGAGTTTGATCCTGAAATAAGGGATAAAAATGGGAGTGAGAACATTATTGCCAACCATTTATCAAGGTTGATTCAAGAAGACATTGGTGAGGAGTCTAGCATCATGGAGGTGTTCCTTGACGAACAACTATTTTCAGTTGAAAATGCACTACCTTGGTATGTAGACATAGTAAACTATCTTGAATGTAATGTGTTACTACCCGATTTGACTAGAGCCCAAATGAAGAAATTCCTTTTCGATTCAAAGTATTATTTGTGGGGCGAGCCGTTGCTATTCAAGAAATGTGCTGATCAGGTGATCCGGAGATGTGTTTCGGAGGAGGAGATGGCTAGTATTCTCTATTATTGCCATTCATCATCTTGTGGCGGCCATTTTGGTACGACTCGGACAGCATCGAAAGTATTTCAATCAGGTTTTTACTGGCCTTCATTGTTTAAAGATTCGTACACGTTTGTGAAAACTTGTGATAGATGTCAAAGGGTGGGTAACATATCGAGAAGGCAGGAATTGCCATTGACGTCTATTCTTGAGCTTGAGTTGTTTGATGTGTAGGGCGTTGATTTCATGGGGCCATTTTCGTCATCATTTGACAAGGAGTATATTCTGTTAGCGGTAGATTATGTGTCCAAATGGGTCGAGGCCGTCGCAACACCTACCAATGATGCCAAAGTGATTTTCAAGTTCCTTCAACAAAATGTCATGACACGGTTCGGGACACCTCGAGCCTTAATCAGTGATGAGGGAACCCACTTCTGTAACAAAATACTTAGTGCTTTGTTGCCAAAGTATGGGGTTAGGCATAAGGTGGCGCTACCATACCACCCACAGACAAATAGCCAAGCTACAGTTTTAAACCGAGAAATCAAGCTAATTCTGGAGAAAACGGTTCATACTAATCGCAAGGATTGGGCAGTGAAGCTTGATGATGCTTTATGGGCGTACTGCACGGCTTTTAAGACACCGATTGGTATGTTGCCGTATCGATTGGTGTTTGGGAAAGCGTGTTATTTGCCCGTTGAATTGGAGCACCGTGCATTCTGGGAGATTAAGAAACTCAACTTTGACCTAAAGGCTTCTGGTGCGCAACGTCTCCTCCAATTAAATGAAATGGAGGAATTTCGGCACGAGACTTATGAGAATACTAAGCTTTATAAAGATAAAATGAAGAGGTGGTATGATAAAATAATAATCCGGAGGGAGTTCAGTCCGGGCCAACAAGTTTTGTTGTTTAACTCAATGCTGAGACTCTTTCCCGGAAAGTTGAAGTCTCGGTAGTCTGGACCGTTCCGGATCAAATATATTTATCTATTTGGTGCTATCGAGTTAGAAGGCGAAGACGGACGAATTTTTCGAGTCAATGGGGAGCGGATCAAGCACTACTTCAAGGATAAAGAGCGAGTTGTGGAGAACATCTCCCTCGTTGAAGGATAAAGCCAGAATTCATAAACGTCCAGCTAGGGACGTAAAACCAAGCAACATCTTTTGATATGTCGTCGAGGGTAACGAACATTCCCAACTTTTGTATAAATTACTTTTTGGAGATCGTATTGATCTCAGAATATTATTTTTTTGTGGTGAACTAATGAGGCTAGATACGTTGGGTTGAATTGCATGCTAAAATCGTTTGAGGAACGAAGTGGAAGTAAGAGGTGTAGAGCAAAATTGTGAAAACATGAAGGAATCCAGCCAAACTCCACACTGTCGTAAATTCGCCTAGGTGGAAAAACCACTACCTAGGCGGAAATAGGACAGAAGGCTGAGTTTTTATACTGACGTAAATTTGCCTAGGCAAAAAAACCACCGCCTAGGCGGATTAACAATAGAATCAAAGGTTTCACACTGGCGTAAACTCGCCTAGGTGGAAAAACATCCGCCTAGGCGAACTAACGTCAGAAGGTTTTTAAAAACAAAAGGCGCTACTTCGCCTAGGCGGAAAAACCTCCGCCTAGGCAAATTCGCGTCAGCCCTGTTTTAAATAGGAGCCCTTCCCCTTGGCAAACGGCACTCCCCCCCTAAAATTTTCAAAAACCTCTCAACTTCACCATTCCAAATCCTTTCCTCCTTTTAAAAATTCATCCTAAATTTGCGAAAAACTTGGAATTCCACCAAGAATCTTCATCCAAGCGTTGGATTTCTCTTCTCCATTTTCGAAAATCTAGGGTTTAAGGGGTGAACAGTGCGAAATCGACATCTTCAAGCGATTTAACCAAAATTTTCCAACAAGTAAGTATCAATGATCCTATTTTTCATTTAATTATTGAAATTTTTTCTTGATTTGCATATTCATTTCAAAAATCCTTGGATTTGGATAGAACGCTAAACCCTTCAAAACCCTAGTATTGCATTTTTCATGCTATTAGGCCTTTAGGAGTGATTTTTGGTAAAGCCTATCATGTTTATGTGTAGATACACAATGGGAATGGTTTATTTTAGGCTACATTGTGAAAAAAAAATGTGATTTGGTTTTGGTTGGTATGTTATATTGTGAAATTCGTATTGATTTGGTTTTGGTTGGTATGTGGTTGTTAAAATGGCAATGTGTGTTCGCTGACAATGGGTTGAATTGTGTGTTCTATTGTTATTGTTGTGGCTTGTGTTATGATTGTGATTTATAGGCAAAATGGCAAAGCTTTGAGCATCTAAATAACCATGCACAAAAGAATCTTCGGTTGCCATAAATTCGTTTCCAAGCAAGCAGAAGCCCATGTCAACAGATATGAAAGCAGGTGCACCAGCATTTGCCAAAGGGGGTTCGGACCTTTGCAAGGACTCCTTGAAGAATTCAGGTCAGTCATACAAAGTCGAAAATGGAAAGAGTTCTGCGCTTCACCCTTACCAGGGGAGTTGGCCTTGGTACGCGAATTCTACGCGAATATTACCGAGGCCACTAGCTTTCAGACGAAGGTCCGAAACATCCCAATTTTGTTTAATACGGACCACTTCAATGAGTTGTTGGGTTTGACGGGGCCGGAAGCCTCGCGGGATTTATCTGAAGCTGCCACACCAACGATGAATGTTGTAATCCAGGCCCTGACTACGGGTAACGCCCAATGGAAAAACACATGGCTGGGTCAGGCCATCTTTAAGGCGCGGTTTCTAAAACCAATCCCGAAGATATGGCATCAATTCATCTGCGGGAATCTGCTCCCCACCTCTCACGTTTCAGATGTTTCCAAGGAGCGCACTTTTATGCTATATGGCTTCGATAGAGGGACCCCCCATCAATGTCGGTTGGCATATCTACTCTTCAATACTTCATACTGCCAAAACAATGAAGGGTGGCTTTCTTTTTCCCTCCATCCTAACCGTTCTATTTCGGCGTGCCGGAGTTTATTTCATAGCGACAAGCCCCTTGCCACCTATTCATTCGCTCGATCTTTTAATGACTAACCAATTGTGGAAAGGAGGACCAGTTGAGAAAGAAGAGGGTCTTGACGAGGAAGAACCCGGCCCTTCGGAGGCACCAACGCCCAGAACCCGGCGTGACCAACTAAACCATATTTTGCGAGATATCCGTGGTCTCCAATCCGACATGAACCATCTTCAAAATATTTTTTCTCGGATGGAGATTTACATGGATCACTACACTAGGCAGGAAGATCAAAATCAAAGGGTGTTATTCGAGCACCTCGGAATTGACATGACGCGTTATATGCCCGTGCCACCTTTCGAGACCGATGAGCCGCAACCACCATCTCCTCCCCAATGAATGGTAGGAGGTTAGACTCTTATGTCTTCCCTCCTAGGTATTTGTCCGACCTAGTTTTCAATACTTAGATGTCTATTCTGTTATTGGGTTCGCTGCCTAGGCAATGAAGACACTGCCTCGTTCAAGTTTGGGGGTAGTAAACATGGTAGCATGTATTTTCTATTCTTTTTGGGATATTTTGGGATATGAAGGATAAAAATTCTTTTTGATGTGAATGATGTAGGAAGAAAAAAAATTTGTGAACAAATTTTTGTTTATAATGGTATTAATGTTTAGTTTTTGTAAATTTTGAAATTCTTTTTGTTGTGCATGTGTAATTATTAGTTATACATGTGTAAGGATCATTAGTATAAGTATGTTAGTTTGAAGAATTAGAGTAGATATGTTAATGAATGTAGTTGTACGTGCATACTGAGTTTTTGAGTTCGTCCGAACCATGTCCCGATGATGAAAATTATCCCCTAATTGCATATTGAGGTCGGGGGGTAATGCTATTCATGTGTGTTTTGTGTGCTTAGCATGTCGATTAGGTAAAAATTATTTTGATCCTAAATCGCACGATCGCATAAACTTATTGTATAATTAGTTGAATGATTTGATGCCGATTGGCGTATTCACTTGTCAGTCTTTTAGTTGTATTTACACGCCCCTAAAATTGTACAAAATCGAATAAGTTTGGGGGGGGGGTGTTGAAAAAAACAAACAAACAAACCACTATGTGAATATAGTATTTAATCTTGGTTGTTGTGACAAGTGAATACAAGTTTACTTAATCTTGTTCAGGGTTGTATCTTCAAAGTTAGGGGGTTACGAGAGAGATTTAGAGACAAGCGTTTGTGCCTCGGGTATCGGTAAAATTATAACGAGTTTCTGTTTCTACGATACCCTTGGTCTTTCTCCAAAGCCAAACCAAGCCCTATTGATCTTGGTGAATGTCCGAACCTACATTAGTGGATAGTTGAGCCCAGTCAAGCATATGACTTTCCTAAATGTTTTAACAAGTTTAAGTTATGACCTTATTTATTGAATAATCCAATCCGGTGTTTGATTAGTTATATATCTGAGTTATCTCACACACACATTTCAAATGGATCTAGAATGATTTTAACTGATATTGAGTGTTGAAATTCTGGAACACCACGTGGTGTGTGTTATTCCTTAACCTGATCTGATTACGGGTTGTTGAGGGAAAAACCACATGGTCTCTTTGATTGAACTTGAATCTCACAGGTGTTTACTTCTTATTTGTTAATGATTATTTATTTTTACTTTAGAAATTAGCTAATTAGTGTAGTTAGTATTATTTAGTATTAGGGTGTTTTGCTCGAGAACTACCAAAATTTCAAGTTTGGGGGTATTTGATAGGTGTAAAATACCTATCTATGTCTAAACTAATTTTGCCAATTTTTGAGTATTTTATTAAAGTTTTAATTGCTTTTTAGCGGTTTTTTAAAAATCAGGTGTAGGGACGTAAACAATCGACAAACTGAGTGAAACGGTGGAAAAAAAAAGGTAACCAAAAGATAAAAAAATGGAGGTTTCAAGACCAGCTGAAATTCGCCCAGACGAAGTTTCCACTGCCTAGGCAGAATTTCGTCAGAAGGTTAGAAGTGCTGAAAAGCTGAAATCCGCCTAGGCGAAGTAACTACCGCCTAGGCGAAATTCCGTCAGAAGGTTGGAAGTGCTTAAATGCTGAAATCTGCCTAGGCGAAGTTTCCACCGCTTGGGCGAAATTCTGTCAAAATGCTGGAAGTGCTGAAATGCTGAAATTCGCCTAAGCGAAGTTTCTACCGCCTAGGCAAAAATCAGTCAGAATGAAAGAAGACTAAGAAGTTAGTCCTCCGCCTAGGCGAATAAACCATCGCCTAGGCGAATTTCTAATCGACCTAACCTTCGCCTTGGCGAAGATTCTACCGCCTAGGCGAATTGCGCAGAACAGGGCAAAATATCTGTTTAGATATTTTTGAAACCTTTGGCCTATATATACCCCTTTCCTATGTCAGAAAAGGGTGGCTTATGATCCCTAACCCTAGTATAGAGTTCTTAAGCTATATTTGAGAGATCAAGGAGGAGGTTCATCATTCGGGTAAAGACGAATCACTTGCGGATCGATCATTAGCGACAGTGGATCGTTTCACTTTCAGATTTTATCGTTCTTCTCTTGTTTTTATCTTTGTAATTACTTTTCCATATCTAATAATGCTGAATCCCTTTTGTTTTGTATAGTATATGACTAAGATCTTGTAGTATTAATTAAATGTTACTTAGGTGTAGTTGAAATCATGTAAATGTTAAGTTGAATGAATTAATGTTACTTTAACGTGTTGTTTGTCTAAATCCGATTGTGTTTACTGTTATTCTTGATATTATGCTTGAATTGATAAACCGAGAATACGGGATTTGACACTCGGGAGAGGTAACCCTGGATTCGGACTAGGGTAAATGCAACGTGACATTCTAACGACCCAGAAGGCGTTAGAACGTATGCAATCCATGACGTTGGCTTAAGACTCACACGACCTAAGGTCATTAAGGCATTGAGGGAGACTTCTTTGTTGACACGAAGTCGTGTAATCCCCCGTCTTACACTTGGGAGAGATAGCGGAGGAGTTATCAATACAGAGATTGTCGGAATAAATAAACACCATTATAGCTTACTAAATGAAGTCAATTATGCATTATGTGAAAGAAATCAATACCTAAGTAATTAGTGTAATTAGAACTAACCTAATAGTTTTCATTTATCTTAGTAGATTAAATAGAATACAAACAATTTTTGATTAGTCGAGATAATATGAAACTATTTTAAGCACAATATTCAACCAAGTTACACGTGTTCCCAGTGGAACGATATCCAATCTTACAAGATCCATTATATTAAAACTAGATCTCGTATACTTGTGAGTAGTCAATGCCGCGAGGACGATGATGAAATCCTCGCGAGTACAAGTTTTCGGCGCCGTTGCCGAGGATCGAACCTGGGTCACCCGCGTGATAGGTTAGAATACTTACCCGCGTGACAGGCAGGAATACGCGCGAGGATTTCATCATCGTCCTCGTGGTATTGACTACTCACAAGTATATAAGGTCTAGTTTTAATATAATGGATATTGTAATATCGGATATCAATCCACTTGGAACACGCGTAACTTGATTGAATATTGTGATTAAAATAGTTTCATATTATCTGGACTAATCAAAAATTGTTTGTATTCTATTTAATCTACTAAGATAAATGACAACTATTAGGTTAGTTCTAATTACACTAATCACTTAGGTATTGATTTCTTTCACATAATGCATAATTGACTTCATTTAGTAAGCTATAATGGTGTTTATTTATTCCGACAATCTCTGTATTGATAACTCCTCCGCTATCTCTCCCAAGTGTAAGACGGGGGATTACACGACTTCGTGTCAACAAAGAAGTCCCCCTCAATGCCTTAATGACCTTAGGTCGTGTGAGTCTTAAGCCAACGTCATGGATTGCATACGTTCTAACGCCTTCTGGGTCGTTAGAACGTCACGTTGCATTTACCCTAGTCCGAATCCAGGGTTACCTCTCCCGAGTGTCAAATCCCGTATTCTCGGTTTATCAATACAAGCATAATATCAAGAATAACAGTAAACACAATCGGATTTAGACAAACAACACGTTAAAGTAACATTAATTCATTCAACTTAATATTTACATGATTTCAACTACACCTAAGTAACATTTAATTAATACTACAAGATCTTAGTCATATACTATACAAAACAAAAGGGATTCAGCATTATTAGATATGGAAAAGTAATTACAAAGATAAAAAAAAAAAAAAAAAAAAAAAAAAAACGATCAAATCTGAAAGTGAAACGATCCACTGTCGCTAATGATCGATTCGCAAGTGATTTGTCTTTACCCGAATGATGAACCTCCTCCTTGATCTCTCAAATATATCTTAAGAACTCTATACTAGGGTTAGGGATCATGAACCACCCTTTTTAGATGTGGGAAAGGGGTATATATAGGTCAAAGGTTTCAAAAATATCTTCAGATATTTTGCCCTGTTTTGCGAAATTCGCCTAGGCGGTAGAATCTTTGCCTAGGCGAAAGTTAATTCGGTTAGAAATTAGCCTAGGCGAAGGACTAACTTCTAAGCCTTCTTTCATTCTGACTGATTTCTGCCTAGGTGGTAGAAACTTCGCCTAGGCAGATTTCAGCATTTCAGTACTTCCGGCATTTCAGCACTTCTAGCATTCTGACGGAATTCCGCCTAGGCGATGGAAACTTTGCCTAGGCAGATTTTAGCATTGAAGCACTTCCAACCTTTTGACGGAATTTCTCCTAGGTGGTGGAAACTTCGCCTAGGCGGATTTAAGCTGGTCTTGAAACCTCCATTTTTTTATCTTTTGGTTACCCTTTTTTCCACCGTTTCGCTCGGTTTGTCAATTGTTTACGTCCCTACACATGATTTATAAAAATCCGCTAAAAAGCAATTATAACTTTAATAAAATACTTGAAATGCTACTTGATGTGAGCGGTTGGATTTTGGACAAACTTCGGATTGGTTCGGTATTCGAGTACTTACTTGTCGTTTTTCTTTCGTTTTAACCATACCCGTGAAATCATACTAATCGAATAAGTTTGGAGGTCTAGTTGTATATAAAAAAAAATTACGTTTCTTTTGACAAGTGAGTACGTCGGTCTAAAATGTTTGTTTAGAATTGTTTTCAATTTATCTATGGGGGTTCGAGAGTGAATGTGCCAAGCGTTGAGCCTTGGGTAACATTAAATTAACAACGTTAACCTAATTTTTATTCCAAAATACCCTTAGTCAAATATTCCAAAACCGAACCAATTCCTTCTGATCTTTTTGAACTTCCAAGCCTACATTAGTGGAAAGTGGACCCCAATCAGGTATATGAAAATCCTAGTCCTATACGGTCTAAGTCATGAGTTTCGTTGGTGGATAATACAATTCGGTCTTGTACAGTTATATTATTGAGTCTCGCACAAACACGTTTACAGGATCTAGAATGGCGTCTACCATTATTGCATGTCAAAATTCTAGAACACCACATGATGTGTTTTACCGTTTGAACTCGATATGACTGACGGTTGTTGAGGAAAAAATGACTTGGTCCTTAGAAGAATTCAAAACTAACATATCGTTATGTTTAGATTGTTTTTAGGTTGTTTGTTATTTAATTTAGTTGTGTTTTTCATTTTCGTGTGTGTGTTTTGCTCGAGGACTAGCAAAATTCCAGCCAACGTCCATCTCCACCTTCAAAGAACTCGAGTAGTTGTTCCTGGCTCGTTTCAGTTGTTCCCGGCAGAGGCCAAGGATTGTAGCTCATATCCTCACTCTTCGGTAAGAGCCCACTGAATCTTTGGGTGATTACGTTGAGCGTTTCAACCGAGTAGCAAATTTGTTCGATGACCTTCTTGATGTCGTTGCGCTAAATGCTTTTGTTGACGGGCTTTAGCATTAGAGATTGTCTTACGATCTCTACTCTAAGACTGCTCTTACACTCGATCAATCTCTAGATTGTGGAACTAGATTCCATGGTGTTGACCTCCATGTTGCCACTAGGAGAGACCGGGAAGAGGCAAACCAGTCGAGAGAACTAAGGAATAAAGGTTCAAATCAAACCCAAGGCTCAAGAAGGTTACACGCAGAAGGAAGACTAGGACTCCTACCGGGGGAGAGGAGACCACTTCCTCTCCCAAGGCATCACCAACAAAGGTTCAGCCCGTTTATGGTCTCGGTAGCAGTCATCTTCGCGGACAATTCAGAGAGGGATTTATTTCCTCCTCCGCCACCCCCAAGAGGAAAGCCTTTTGGAAGGACAACAACTAAGTACTGTGCGGTTCACCGGGACTGGGGGCACTCTACTGAGGACTGCTTCCAGCTAAAGCAGAAAATCGAAGCCCTCATCCGAAGAGGTTATCTGGGGAACTATGTCCGGAAGGGGAATTAGGAGCGCCCCGCCGAGGAAGAACCGCCAGTAGAGACTCAGGCTCAAAGGAGATGGGGGAACCACCCCTGTTCGCAGCCCCGGAGGGTAGAGGCTGGGGACGATCAGCAACGCGTAGATGGCGAGATCAACGTCATCTACGGCAGACTTGGCTCCCGGGGAGGGGGGGGGGAACATCATCTTCTAGAAAGAGGCATGAGCGAAGGGCCAAACGAAAAGCGAATGAAGACATATATGAAGTAAGCACCGTAGATATTTCCACGCACAATGTTATCTCCTTCAACGAGGCCGACCTCCGGGGGGTACATACGCCCCATGAGAATGCCCTAGTCATTACTGTCGTGGTCAATTATTTCAGAATGGGGCGCATCTTGGTCGATGGAGGGAGTTCGGTTGACATCATCTTTAAATGGGCCTTTGACAAGTTAGGGACAGAGGCCAGTACCCTGCAACCCATTAGGTCCTCCCTAGTTGGTTTTGGGGGAGAAGTGGTCAATTCCCTCAGATGGGTCTCCTTGCCTGTCACGATTGGGACAAGTCTAAAGTCTGTGACGATATGGGCCAAGTTCTTTATTGTGGACAGACTGTCACCCTATAACGCTATCATGGGGAGACCGACTGTCTCAGCATTCAAGGCCATTTGTTCTTCGTACCATCAAGTCATGAAATTTTTCACCAATTAGGGGATTGAGATGTTAGAGATGAGTAGGAGGCATCACGTGCCTGTGCCCGGAGGGCACTAGAATAAAAGAAATAGCAACCAGTGGCGGGGCCTGTGTAATACTCCGAAAATTTATATTTTTAAAATAAAATAAAATATTATTTTATATAAGTGTAATATTTTTTTTTTGGTTGTTTTGTATATTGTGAAAATTTATAATAAATATTGAGAAAGGTGTAATTATTAAGTCCAACACAAATTATTCTATAACTTTGAGGTATTAAGTGTAATATTTCTAAAGCTTGCATGAAAAGCCAATATTTTGTGGCTAGGAAGGGGGGGGGGGGGGGGGGAGTTTGTTTGAAGAATGCGGCTACAATTGCTCTTAATTATCCAACATATATATATCATTTACTTTATCAAGGGAAAGGATGGTATAAGATTAGGAGTTTGGCGGTGGAAAGTTCTTGAAGTTATAATATAATATTTTATTACTATATTATATTTATCTATTATAAACATAAAGATAAAGGTTGAAAAGGGGAAGGTGGGAGACGAAAAAAGCAAAGAGAAGAATTATCAATAACAACATATACATAGAGATGAAGAGATCGGGGGGGGGGGGGGGGGAGATAAACCAAACGGCAGAAGACACGAGTAAAATAAAAGGAGAAAAGACGAAAAAGTGGAGGAAGAAGTACAAGAAAAATAAATGTGTATTTAATTTTCTCATTATGAAATTTGTCTTATTATTATTGATCAATTATAGCTATTAAATTTTATGAAATAATTATGATTATATGAAAATTATATAAAAATTATGTGAAAATCATATTGATGTGTTTTATTAGTCGCGTTAATTAAATACACATATTATAGAGATTGGATTTCTACTGAGCGTTAGCTCACAATCCCACAGTTTTGATTGCAGGACCAGTGAGGATGAATCGGCACCGGGAGTTGAATTTCTATTTATAAAAATTGTATTTATTATTTACCGTTGTAATCGGTGAAATCGACAACTAAAATTATCGCCGTCGCATTTTAAAATTTATTGGATTTTATTGAATGAAAATTTGGTCAATTGGTTTTAATGTTAATTTCTCCAAGGGAAGAAACCGTATAGCGGCCCTGGGAAACCGGTTCGTTATAGCCTGACCCCCAAGGGCCTGAGCTGGCTACTCCTAAGCTCATGACCCTAGATGCTGAAGAAGTTATAGCGCCGATTGATGACCCCAGAGATGAGGAGCCAGGCCCCCGCCCATATGAAGACTTGGTTGAAGTTTCGATTCACCCAACTCTTAAAGAGAGAACTGTTAGGGTTGGAGCCAAGCTCACCCCAGGGTAACGGGCTGAGCTCACAAAGCTACAACGAACGAACGTCGATGTATTCGCCTGATCCCATGATGAGCTCCCCGGAATTGATCCAAAAGTAGCCATGCACAGGCTACACGCGGACCCACACCATCATCTAGTCAGACAAAAGAGGAGGAAGTTCCACCTTGAATGTCAGAAAATCATCGAAGAAGAAATGCAGAAATTGATCAAGTCTGATGTCGTGGAAGAGGTGACATTTCCAGACTGGCTGTCCAATGTTGTGCTCACCCCTAAAGCTGAACGCAAGTGAAGACTCTGCGTTGAATTTAAGGACCTCAACAAGGCCTGCCCCAAAGACTTTTTCCCTCTACTGAGGATTGATCTTATCATTGATGCCACGGCGGGTCACGAGCTCCTTAGCTTTCTGAACGCATATGCCGGCTACAATCTAATCCCCTCGTTCCCCTTTGACAAGAGCAAGACGTCCTTCATTACGGACAGAGTGACATACTGCTATAAGGTGATGCTCTTCGGCCTGCGCAACGCCGGAGCCACCTACCAGAGGTTGGTCAACAAGATGTTCAAAGAGGAGATTGGCAAGACCATGGAGGTTTATATTGATGATATGATGGTAAAAAGATTGCGAGCTTTCGATTACCTGGCATACCTCCAGAAATGTTTTGACATGCTGAGAACCCATCGGATGAAGCTCAACCCCACCAAGTGTATCTTCGGCGTCTCTGTAGGGAAGTTCTTTGGTTATATGGTCTCTCAGCGTGGAATTGATGCCAACCCTGACCAAATCACCGCTATACTCGGCATGTCCTCGCCCCACTCAAAGAAAGAGATCCAAATGCTGACCGACAGGCTTGCAGTCCTGAACTAGTTCATCTCTAAGTCTTCAGAGCGGTGTTTACCATTTTTTAAGGTGCTTCGTAGGAACAAAGACTTTAATTGGACAAGTGAGTGTGAAGTTGTATTTTGTGATCTAAAATATTACCTCTCCTCAGTTCCCCTACTCAGCAGTCCCAAGGTGGAGGATGAGTTGTTCTTATATATTTCTGTTTCCTTAACCGCGGTAAGCGTAACCCTGGTGAGAAAGAAAAATGGTGTTCAAAACCCGGTGTACTACTCCAGCAGGGTCATCTTGGATGCTGAGACTAAATACTGAAAATTCGAAAAGTTGGCCTATGCCCCATTGATCACCTCCAGAAAACTCTGGCAATATTTCCAAACACACACTATTGTGGTTCTGACGGACCAACCCTTGAAGCAGATCCTTCATTCTCCTGATGTCCCAGGAAAGCTGATGAAGTAAAGTTTTGAGCTAGGACAATTCCATATTGAATATCGGCCGAGAATAGCCATCAAAGGCTAAGTCCTTGTTGGTTTCATCGTAGAGCTCACCTTCCTGGAAGAGTAAGATCCAGAAGTAAATCATCGGAGGCCTCCGTCTTCGGGAGACCCGGGGACCTCCTCCAGCCCATGCGACTTCGACCCGACAGCGTGGTAGCTCTTCACAGATGGATAATCCAATGTAAGCGGTTGTAGGGCGGGAATGATTCTGGTAGCCCCTGATAAAGAAGTTGTTGAATACGCTCTCCAACTCGAGTTCATGGCTACGAGCAATGAAGCTGAGTATGAAGCCTTGCTAACTGGTCCCCGCTTAGCGAGGGAATTCAATGTGAAAACTCTCATGGTATTTTGTAACTTGCAACTCGTGGTCAACTAGGTAAACGGTGGGGACATGGCAAAGGATCCGAGTATGTTGGCATACTTGGAAAGGGTTAGAGCACTTATGACAAATTTAAAATAATCCAAGTGTCTCAAATCCCATGCGAAGAAAAAAGGCACACGGATGCCCTGGTTAATCTAGCCTCGACGGTCGAGTGGACTTTGAAGAGGAGCGTCCCTGTGGGGTACCTTGACACCCCAAGCATTGCAGCCTCAGATCCTGTGGCCACTATCTGTGAAATTACTAATCAGTCAACTTGGATGGACCCAATCAAGCAGTACTTGGAGCGAGGTACCCTCCCGGGAGATCGGATGGAGGCCATAAGGGTACGCTACCGAGTAGCAAGGTACACTCTCATTGATGAATTTCTTTACCGGAAGTCATTCTCAGGCCCCTATTTCAGATGTCTCCATCCTAAATAAGCCAAGTATGTCATAAGCAAAGCTCACAAATGATTGTGTGCAACCACTCGGGGGGCATGTCCATCGCCTACAAACTACTCCGCCAAGGATATTTTTGGCCCAAAATGCATGAGGATGTCATGGAATTCGTTAAGAAATACGATAAGTGTCAAAGATTTGCCCCGCACCCTCACGCTCCTCCCACCGTGCTGGTTCCGATGACAAGTCCATGGCCCTTTACTTAGTGGGGGCATTGGCCTCCTTAGGCCCTTCCCCCAAGGGATCGGGCAGAAGAAGTTCCTAATCGTCGCCATTGATTATTTCACAAAGTGAGTCGAGGCTAAGCCACTGGCGCGAATCACTAAGGAAAAAATCTGTTACTTTGCATGGAAGAACATAGTGTGCCAGTTTGGGGTCCCAAGAGCAAATGTGTCCAACATGGGTTCCCAATTCGACAACTCCCTCTTTATCACCTTCTGTGCAGAGCTAGGGATCAGGACGAACTTTGTCTCCCCTGGCCACCCTCAATCAAATGACCAAGTGGAGGTTACAAATAGGACCCTCTTACATGAGTTGAAAACAAGATTTGATAAGTCAAAATGATATTGGGTGGAAGACATCTACCTTGTCCTCTGGGCGTACCACACAAGTCCAAGAACTCCAACTGGAGAAACACCTTGTGTTATGGCCTTCGGCACCGAGGCCGTCATCTCCACGAAAATGAGCAAGCAGACTCTCCAAACTACCGAGGCCTTTGATCAAATCAAGAATAATGCGGCGTTATCGCTGAGCCTTGACCTTCTCGAAAAGCGAAGGGAACAGGCCCAGATTTAGTAAGCTACCTACCACCAGAGGGTAGCGAGACACTACGACCGATGAGTCCGCCTTCGGTCATTTGACATTGGTGATCTTGTTCTCAGAAACGTTACTCTGACCACCAAAGAACAATGCACCGGGAAGCTAGCCCCTACTTGGGAAGGTCCATATAGGGTCACCGGGATCATGCGTCCAGGCACTTACGATCTTGAAACAGAGGACGGTGTACCACTCAGGCACTTGTGGAATGCCGATTATCTGAAGCGCTACTTCTGTGGGGGAGATTCCCCTTTGTAAATAACTTTTGCTTTGTACGGTGTAATAGTTTTTGCTTATCCAAATAAAGATGAAGTTGTGTACAATATACCTTGTGCTCCTTCAAGTAAACGGCATCCCGGCCCACAGGGTCGCAGGTGATTCTCCCTAAACGGCCTCCCGACACTCAACGTCATAGAGGACTCTCCACAAGACTCATCTCGATGCTCAGATAACCAGATCCTCTCCGGAGGTCAATAGTCTGTACCCAGGGAAAGACTAAGGTCATCCACCAAGGACGGGGCATTGATAGGGTTTAAGGACCTGCAACTAAGTACCTCTCCCTACCAGTCAATGATAAGTCTGACATTTTAAAAGGGAAGGTGCTCCTACATGGGCTAAAAACGAGATAACCTGAAAAGGTTTAGGAATGAACCCTACTAGGGAGAACTCGCTTATGACCGGCCATGAGAAACCAACATTTGTGTTGAATCTCTGTGGACTGAGAGGACTAAGCGCCTTAGGAAACCATCCTCCTAAGTCCGCAACACGATTTTCTCACGATCAACTTGTGTCCCAGACTTGGGGGGGGGGGGGGGTAGTAGTCCAAGGCCTTGGACAGAGACGAGTAATACTTGAAGTTTTTGTTTAGAGAAGTTTTTTTTTTACAACTCTAAAAACCATGCCAGGAAGAGAATGACGTGGCAAAAATATCGGGAAGAAGAACAAACTTGCAGAAGTACACAAAAAATAATTTACATTCATATGTTCAGAAGATGTACAAGAAGGGGTCATCAACCCATTACAAAAATAGGGGATTGTCCACCCAATGCAAGTCGACAAAAAGAATAAGTAAAAAGTCTACAAAAACTCAAGTGCTGGGGAAGCAACGACCCAGAGATTAGTCCTCCCCACCCTCAAAATGAGGAGTGTCTGGGACGGGAGAAGAAACGTCAAGCTCACCCTCTTTAGGGCCCTCCTCAATAGCACCAATCCCATCAACATCTTCCTGCCCAACGCCTTCGTGCTCGATATCATCCTCTAGCTCAGAGAACTCGATCTCCACATGGACATGAGATAAGTCAGGGCGCAAGTGGTGGATGACCTTCATTGTGGCCTTGTTTCCAGCATCCAAGAAGTCGCTGGCTATATTCTCCTGAATCTCTTCATACCCGGGGCCCTTCTTCCATTGTTCTACTGCCTCTGATTTGCCCTTCTCCCTAGCCTGGGCAGTGATAGCTTGAGGCTTCTACTCCTGATCTTTAGCGCGTCGTTTGTATGAGGCTAACTCGGCCTCGAGTTTATCAATTTGCGAATTGAGATTTTGCTGATCAGTCTGAAGTCCAAGAGTCTTCGTCTAAGGGGCAGATAGATCAGTGTGAAGTTTGGCCTCTACCTCGTCACTTTTTTTTAGAGAGGCTCATTGAGAGTCCACCTCGACAAGAAGTCTGCCTTTGAAGAAGATCTGGTATGCCAGCCAGTGATATCGAAGGGCAGCCTATCGAGAGAAGCAAGTTGGGTAGATGAGAACATGTTCGAGAAACTCAAGATGATTTGCAAAGAATATAAGTGCTGAGAAAGACTGAATCACTTACCCCCTTCAGGTCTTTATAGACATCTCTGGCAAGTCGCTCAAGGCTGGTACTGGCAATTTTTTTCATATCAGCCGGAAGGGTCACCCGGCCCAAGAACCTTGGTGCGAGCGTTAGGTTATCCAGCAGGCGAGTGTTGACCTCCACCTCGGTATTCCCGACTCCGAAGAAATCAGGATGAGCCTCAAAAGGAATAGGAGTAGCTGGTGTTGGCTTTGAGAGATGCTTGTCCTATTGTGTACCTTGCTTGGTCAGCTTTCCGGCAGGGCGCTTACCCCTCTTTTGTGGGGTCGCCTTGGTGTCTGGACCTTGTACTCTGGGAAAAAACTCTCTGGTCTTCACCCTAGTGAGGGTCAGAGGCTGGAAAAGTGGAGCACCACCCTAGGAAGATTGTCTTTGCTCAACACTGGGGCTCCTTGTGGCCCCAACCTTTCTCTTAGCAGCAATCTTCCTCAGCAAAGCAACGTTGTCCATACCTGCCAAGAAATCATGGCTCAGAATATCGGATATTAGGCATGAAAAATGAATGATTAGGAAAAATTCTTACTGTTCTCAAGCCTCGACAGGAACTCACCAGGGGGCAGAGACAGAGATCGGTAGAAGTAGATATCGTATAGAGTCAAACTCAATAACTTATTTACTTGGTTAAAGAGTGTCATCAAGATCATCTCTTTCTGCGCAGCGATCTCAGGACACAACTCTAGTGCCTTGTGCAACTTCTTACCCCGTTTTCCGCACTCTGTAAAAAAAAAAAAAAAGGAACCCAGTAAGCACAAAGTGCCTGGAGCACTATTCTCTCAGCTACTCCCGAGATTTCCTTACCAATTTTTCCCCAGCATCGCTGAATGGGATTCGGGTGGTCCTGCTTATCAGGACCGAACTCCCAGCCGTCGCCACCAAGGTAAAATATACCTCGGCTTCTACTTTGGTGCGCGGGCTTCTGTGTCAGTTAGGAATGCTGACTTGGAGGACATGTAGCATAGCCCAGCACACGACGACAAAGACTTAGCGAAGAAGAGAGCACGAAAAAGTTTCAGGCTCGATTCAACCCCCTCCGCCTTGAAGATAATGTACGCCGCTATCACTATCTTCGTACTGACCAGATCTAGCTGTGAGGGACACAGACTAAGCTCCTCACAGACCGTTCGGACCCTAGGGTGAATGATAAAGCAAAGTCCGGCGGTTAGTTGGTGGAGGAACACGGTAATGAAGCCTAAGGGTGGCTGGTGTGCCCTTTGGTCAACATAAGGCATCATTGTCACGAAAAAATCTGGGAAGGTGTATAGTCTACGAGTTTTCACCAGGTCCTTCTCAGTTACGTTGGGCTAAAGATCTTACGGAGTTCAAAATCTCGGGTCCTAGACCGCAGATGGGCCACGACACCAGGTAATTGCTTGGAGGAATACTGTCTGTGTTACGCAGTCCTCCTCCTCTAGAATAGAGACAAAAATGGGCTCCTGCAAGGAGCCTTCTCCTCCGTGCTCGTCAGGGTAACCGATCACAAACACCAGGTCAGTTAAGGAAGGTTTTCCCTTGGGCGATAGTGCCCGAGCCGCCAGAGACGAAGAAGACTAGTTTAGGGCACCCGTGTGCCGTCCGATATCCTCGGCAGAGGGGGAGGCTCGATCTGACGTGCCGGAGCCTGAATTGCTCCCTGAGCTACTCTCAAAAGAGGAAGAATATTCAGAGCTAGAACTGTGGAAAAGCATTTCAAAAATAAAAATACCGTGTAGAAAAACTTCTTAGAAAGAAAGCGCCCAGAGAACTCCAACGCATTTAAATGAGGTTCTCTCTCTACTTATAAGAAAATCGATCCTGGATCGACGGGTGCATCGATAGACGCACCGAACGTACCAGGCGCACATGTGCACCACTTGGCCCCTTGGAGACCAGCGCAGGTTGGCCTCAATGGTACCAGCTTGTTGTACGGTATACTCAGGGGTGACTTGACTCCTCGTGCGGTCGGCGCGCGCTATCCCTCTCACGCTCGCCTCAATGTTTTTCGCAGTGATGGCTAGTCTGTGCTCAGGATTTGTTCACGATGAACGTGTGTCGCCCCGAAAATCAAAAAAAAATTTCGGGCCACCCTGTCGTGCTACCTGACCCCGTGACCCGCCCATATGGGAGCCTATTTTAGATTGGCGTCTCAAAAATTCTAATCGTGGGAAAATCGACGCCCTAGAAATCGAAAAAATTCAGGACTGTTTTGTCGTGCTACTCGACCCTGGACCTTGATCGTATGGGGGCCTATTTCAAATTGGCTCTCTAGAAAAAGTTCAACTGTTGAAAAATTACTGTCCTGAAAATCGAAGAAATTCGAGACCGCCCTGTCATGCTACCTGACCCCGGGCCTCGACCGTATGGAGGCCTATTTCGAATAAGCTCCTCAAAAAAAAATTAACTCTGGAAAAAATGTCGATCAGAGGTGTTTCTCACGCTTCGAAGTCTCCAGGACGCCTGTTTCAGCCAGGAATTGATATCCCTGACCATCTCGCTTCTCTCGCCTCACAGGGCTAGGGGGCAACTGATGAGAGTATTTTTGGGCACCTTTAAGTCAGCACTTGGGACCCAACCATGTGTCAACCCTTACAATGACAGGGACGCATTTCGGAATCCACAACGCCACGCTAGAGCATACGCCGACTACAGCTCCTCCTTTGAATCTCATTTGCACTTAGGGATGAGCGAGAAGCCCCGCAGAGATATGCCACTCTGAGATCTGTGTCGTGCCCTCGGTGATCAGTTTTAGGGACTCAGCCGTTCACCTCAATCAGCTCTTCTTTTCACCTTCTTTCTTTTCCAAAATTCCACGGATCTCCGCTCTCCTCCACCAACTCATCACTGCAGGCCTAACAAAGGCCCGTGGACTTCGCCAAATGGTCCCAAAAGCCCAATCCCAACGATTATCTCCAAAACGCTCCAGATTGTCGACTAAATAGAGGGTTTCAACTGATTAATCGTGTTTAGGCCCGACTAATTATCTCCAACGCCTATATATATCGGGGGTTATGTAAGCTCGAGGTATGCTTGAATACACTTACATTACGCTTGAGTTCATTTTTTTATTTATCGCATTACTATATATTTTCTCTCTGAGTACTGATTACCACGTCGGAGAGGCTTCACCGGGACAAACCTCGGTCTGAGCCTTCTGCAAGTACACTCCCTGATGAGCAGGACTCTGGACATAGCATCTCAATCCTCCCAAGACCCAGGACAGCTCACTCGAGGACTTTTCAACGCACGACTCCACCTCAGCAAGGGGACCTATCCATTATCCGACTGGACCGTACTCGAGATGTGTACCAATTTTATGCATCAACAATACCTGTGTAGTATTTTCATCATTGCTTATTCTCGTGTGGTTCAGACTCAAGTTCAAATGTTAAATATTTATTTGAATCCGTAAAATAACGAAAAGTTTGGCCTTATATTCGACCTAGTTTGGGAGAATAAGGGAAAGAAAAAAAAAAGAGTAAATAGATATTATCCTACCCGACTCGGAGTATAAATATCAATGAATATGGAATAATTTATTATTTTTGACTTTTTAATATTTGACTATTAATTTTGCCAAAAAAAAATATAACTGTTGGTGTCGGAAATTAGCCAACCAATAGTATGGTTTGGACACCTTCGGATTAGGAAAAAGGAAGATCGTGTTTTGGTGGTCCTTGTAGTCTATTGTGTATCTCAGCCGGGCTGGACAGGTATTATCCGACCTACGTCAGAGCTCGGGTCTCGTGTTCCTAGCCTGGTGCTTCTTGCCGTTGTGTGGGCCGAGCTTCAATTTGTCACCTGCATATAGGACAGGTCAAGTTTTTCCCGATATGTCCCCTCCGACGTGAGATTAAGAGCTCGGGGTATAAATTCAGATCGGAAAGTTACTGTTACAACGACTTCTCTGCGCGACTTGTGATGGAGTTTTTCTCTCTAAAAATCTTCTCTTATCTTGCAATGCTTCCTATCCACCGACCCGGGAATCCACTCGGGCTGTCTATATACTGGGTTGACCCAGGTCGTCGTGACGTGGAATTGGTGACATAGAAGGTTTGGTCCAGGTGTCTGACACATAGAGGGAGCCCGATTTTAC
Organism: Eucommia ulmoides; assembly: GCA_016647705.1. NCBI lineage: Eukaryota > Viridiplantae > Streptophyta > Magnoliopsida > Garryales > Eucommiaceae > Eucommia > Eucommia ulmoides. The sequence goes on from JAENRU010000484.1 coordinate 577,524, forward strand.
CCTCATCAGTTGCCCCCAAGTCTTAGCGTGGAAATGGGACATGAGACGCTGAGGGTTCTGTCATCGAACTACTGGGAACGGTTAATCGACCTGATGGAGAATGGGGACAATGGGATCGAGACAATGCAGCTTGGGGGCTCAGGCTGGCTCGATTGGAGAAATTTGATTGGACACGTATCTCGGCTTCCTTATGAAGCTTGATGATCACACTGATCGGATGCGCAACACGTAACTGAAGGTGCACGAATAGATGCTCTATGAACCATCCAATCAACTCGATGGTTTAGCTACTCGACACCCCTATAATACGTACTTCATTTCTCAGATTTCGTCACCAAAGTAGTGCGAAAGCTCCACCTGACCTCCGAGCACAGTACTTCTTTTCTCATTTTTCTTTATATCTTCTGTTTATGAGTCTGGCTCATTGGGGAGTAGCCCGTCTAGATCCGACATAGATGCGGCTGACTCTTATGTCATCCAGATCGAGTTCAGCTCGTTTGCAACAGAAATCGATGAGACAGGTGTTCCCTCGGCCACTGGGCCAGCGGGTGAGCAAGAGTTCACCGTCTAGTAGACGTCTTCATTCGAGGAGTCTCATGGGGAGACCGGAGTAGGGGCACTCCCTATGCCTGGCGCATCTCTTGGGTCTCTGAAGAGTTATTGACCTCACAAGGCCTTTTTTATGTGCTGGAGACAGGGCTGAACTTACACCAAGCCAACTAGGCGATCAAAGGGCTGACAAAACAGAGGGTTGAAAACATCGACCTTTTGACCCAATACTAGAAGGAGTTGGATCGGGTCCGGGCCGAGAGAGAGAACGTGGCCAAGAAAGCCGAAGACCTCAAGCGATCTGAGCACATTACTGTTGCTCGACTCAAGGAGCTTAAACGGAACTAGGCGGCCGAGATGGAGAAGGCACGGTGGAAGCGATCGAGAGTTTCAAGAAAAGTGAAGAGTTCATCGGGCTTGAAGACTGAATCGCAGTAAGCGTGATCCAGCTTGGCTTCAAAGGAGCTGTCAACTTGGTCTGGCGCCAATTCCCAGAGGTAGACCTTACAAAAATCGAGCTTGTGATCTCTAACCAGGACTCTGCGGAAGCCCAGGCCTAGCAAGATGTAGGAACAGAAGAGTCGAGCACTGAGTCAGCCACCCAAGACGCTGGACTGAGCAGACCCTAGAAGAGTCGTGGCGGCTCGACTGGAGAGCGGCGAGTGGTCGATCTGGAGACCAGGATAGAGTAGATGAGGTCTGCTGCGAACAAGCCGGTCCGGACCCATTCTAGCAGTAGCCTTCATTCCAGACTTTTTTGTTATTTTTTTTTGCTCAGCCCGATGAGGAGTGGGCTTGTATTTACGAGCAGAAGTCCTGGTGTTTTTTTTTTTTTTTTTTTATAATAAACTTTTGATCAGCTAATATAACTCTTCTATTTTGCCAATTGTGTGTCTCCTATTTTATTTTTCTGATTTTATTGGATTTTACTGCTCGGTTGCCAGTTGAAACCAATGCAGGCCTCTTATTTGCAAGTTCACGAAATTTACTGACCTGGAGAACCCGGATTGGGAAGTCGTCGATTTAGCGACTGAAGCGATCTTCACACCAACAGTCTTTGACTACTTGATTGTCACACTCCACCCTAGGCATCTGTCACCCGAGACCAGCGTGGCGTCAACCTGATGTTACCTGACTTATCCACCAATATCCATCCTTGCATATATACCTACATACTCGCGCTATCGTAAATTTTTTCCAAAAATATATATGTAAATACTTGTTTTAAAATTTAGGAATATACCAGTCCCAAATATTCACAACCAAAAACACAAAAATACCTGAACCTTCCACTGTTCACATCCGACCAGTTCACCTCCAAAACGACACTACCTCCGAACTCTACCTAGTGCCAATAGTGGACTAACTCCTAGCCGGGGTATCTGAAACCAAATACTTTTATCGATGTATTGTCTTCATAATAAAAAAAATATATTTAATGGATCAAGTATAATTGTTAAATATCACATTTTCAAAATATAATATTTTATAATCACATACCAGGTTGAGAATCCAGTTCCACTGTCACCAATGTAATAATACTAATATGTTTAAAACAAGCAGAAGAATTAAACACCAAGTTCCAAAATATAATAATATAACTGCATACCATGTTAAAAAAAAAACCCAGTTCCACCACTACCGATGAAATGAAGTAATATAATTAACATCCAACTCAAATATTTTAAGTCAACCAATTCATATTTTAAATCCACCCATCCAAATATTTTAAACCAACCAATCTAAATATTTTAATCGTATAATAAATTACACCACACCTCATCTCCTACTAGCCATAGGATCGTTTTTATCTCACGATCGGGAGTTGTAATGGTACCATACCACCCGCAGGATTTGCATTTCTAACGGGTCAAACCACCCTGCAGGACTTGTCTAGCAGATAATCCATATCTCACAGGTCATATCCTCCTCACGAGAAGAAAATCCACATCTCATAGGTTATATCCACCTAATGAGAAGAAAATCCACATCTCGTAGGCCATACTTGCCTAACGAGAAGAAAATCCACATCTTGTAGGTCATACCCACCTAACGAGAAGAAAATTATAGCATAGTTGGACAAAAATCACCTTTAAAACCCACTTGATCCAAAAATTATTTTCCACCTTTAAAACCAAAACTAATTTGATTCATATAAGTTGCAAAATCATCCATTTTAAGTAAACACATTTTTCACAATTTATGCGAAAATAAGATTTGCAAATTTATATAGAAGACAATACACTCACCTCGATTTTCGTACTGCAAAAATATCACCGTCCAAAACCTACCGGGACGCTGGCGCCTGGGAACCTAACAACGATTTGCCTAAATTAATATTTTAATTAAAATAACCTAACATGCAATGCAGGCCCTAAATTCATATTTCTCATTCCCTAAATTTTCATTATGCAAGATTTGTTATTTCATCTGTTTCGTTATGTTAATATTTACTGTACCAATTTATTTAGATTAACGATTAATAAAATATTATTACGATTACGATAATTACTATTATGATTGCAAAAATTGTAATACTTAACAATTTAATTTAATCGATAATAATACCCGATTAAAATTTTACCTGTTCCGAATCGCTCGCAGGTCGAGAAATTGGATTTTTTTTGGATTTTTTTTTTCTGCTTTGCTGAATCTCACCGCCGCGGCGAGGGTTCTTACCGTCGTGGCGATAACCTTCCTTCCCTGATCTAGGTCCTGTTCGTCGGATCTCACCGCTTGGCGCTCTTTCTCCCTAACTCCTACTGTCGGCGACATACCTACACCCTACGACGGCCACACACACACGATGATCAAAAATGCACACACGAAACCGATGACAACACATACTCATACACAATCACCGAATACACACACACACCGCCGGACCACTAACGACAATCACACACCCACATGTACTCCGGACGAACGGCGACCAATCACACATACCCACGCAACCGTCTGAACAAAATAGGAAACACACACACTCACGACGCTCACACCCACGCCAACGATGACTAGCAACGATCGCACACCTCCACACACCGTTGGCAAAACCGACGACCGGCACACACACATACACGATGTCGAACACAACACACACAACGTTGAACAGAACACACACACACACGCTCATCTGAATGAACACACACACACACACACAAAATTCAGTCAAACAACACCCCCACACCCCCTTTTCACTAGCAGTGAGACGCACAGACCGACGATCACCCACACGCATAACAACAGCTACACACACATACGTTCGCCAGAACCTTCTCATCTCTCTCTTTATTTTCTAATTTCTTCTTCTTTTTAAGTGTTTTGAAATTGTGAAATGCATGTGTATCTATTTATGTACATGGTGGAAGTGATTCCCTTTGCTCCCTTGCGTTGCCACATCAATTCTTTTTTTTCCTATATATATATATATATATTAATTTTTTCTAAATTACATTAATCTCCCCCCAAATCCCTTTAAGTTATCATTTAAACCCATTTTAAAATTTAATATTATTAAAATTTTAAATTCACCCCTTAAAGTTTTAAATTGAATAATAAATGACACATTCTACCCCGTTATTTTCTAAATATTCTAAAATGTAGCTAATGAATATGTATGTGCGAAAATTAGGGTCTTGCATTGATATTCTGAGAAGTCCTATCACGTCATTTCAAGGGAGGCGTATTTCAGCCCGGTAGGCTTCCTTCAAGCCCGGTTGGCTCTTGCCACTTGATATTCTGGGAAGTCCCACTACAGAGTATTTCCAAGTTGCACCTACCTTGGCCCCTAGATAACCATGAGAACTGGTATTGACGAGCTGTTATGGTCGTCTTTTGGAGACCAGCGTTTTGTTACCACTTGGTATCTTTTGTAACGCAAGTAATTTCTCCGAGACACACGTTAGTCTAGTATTCATGTGCTTTGGTTGGTCGTTTTTCCCCCCAAACGATCGAGTGGGTTCGATTTCACTGAGCTTTGTGGTCGTCTTATAGGATCTGACCTGAAACAAAATCACTTCATCCCTTGGTTAAAGCACGGCACCCAATGTCTGCCCAGTTCTGCCTTTGAACTGGCTGGTCGTTTCCTCCCCCCCCCCCCCCGACGATCCGATTAGCTCAGTTTTTCTGAGTTTTTCAGTCTTCTTGTAGGGTTCGACTTGCAATTATGTTGCTTCATCCCCGGATCATCTCTGTGGTTAAGAGGGATACCTCTGCCCAAAGAATGGCTAGAGCACGGCTCGCCCGGGCCTATGGCACGTCGGGCTACTCGCCTCCGCCTTAGCAGGGAGAAGGGATGGAGGACGGCTCACCCTGGCCTCTCGACACACAAAGGGTTGCTCGTCCTCGCCTTTAGACTTTTAAAAATTTTGGATGGTTGTTTTGCCCCCCTAGACGATCTGGTGAGCTCGGTTTTACTGAGCTTGCCGATCTTCTTAAAGGTCCAACCTGTGATTGTATTGTTTGGCGAACTTTGGAAATCGAAAATTCATTGAACCGAAAAAGGCCCTTTTCATTGACTTTGATCTTTCCATTACAATTTTTTGAGATCAAAAATAAAAAAATTTGGCAAGCTTAGGGATTCAGTTCCTCTCTCGGATAGTAGCGTTTCAAGTGTTCAGCATTCTAGGGGTGTCTGAGCTCTTCGATTTCCAAATTATAGGTTCCGGGCCTGGCTACTCGAGTCACATGATAGGGCCCTTCCCAATTTTGTGCTAACTTCTCGGAATTTTGCTCCTTTGTAGCCAGGGTGACTTTCCTTAAGATGAGGTCACCGATGTCAAAAGATCGAGGCCGGACTCGATGATTGTAGTAGTGGGTCATTCTCTCTTGATAGGCTACCTAGTGAATCTGAGCCCTCTATCTTATCTCTTCGAGCAGGTTAAGACTGAGGGCCAGGCTAGCCTCATTTTCAGCTTGGTCGAATGATCAAGTTGTACGGGGTGAGAGTAGACCTATTTCGACCGGGATGACTGCCTCCTAGCCGAATGTCATTGCGAACAGCGTTTCACTGGTCGGAGTTCAGGATGTTGTATGTTACGCCCACAACACAGGGTACAAGTCTTCCACCCATAACCCCTTGGATTTATCTAACCTAGTCTTCAGGTTTTAGAAAATAGTCTGGTTGATAACTTTGACTTGGCCGTTAGCCTGAGGATGACCAGGGGAGGCGAAATGCGTTCTGATCCCCAGCCCAACACACAGCTCGGTGAACAAGTCATTTTCGAACTTCTTTTTTAGGGCCCTTCTTGCATAGGACCAGGCAATTTCTTGGTTTCCTTGCACTTATCCAACCCCGAAATCCGTAGAGAATTTCATTTTTTGGTGATATGGGTAATAGACAGCCTTCAGGGCAGCCACAGTGGGCCTACCTATTATCGCGTTGTAGGGTGATAGCTTATTTACTATAAGGAATTTAGACCAGATGGTGGCGATCTTGGGGCTGGAATCGATTATGATGGGCAGAGAGACCAAACCAACCGAGCTGATCACATCTCCCCCAAAACCGATGAGGGAAGACCTTACGGGCTGCACGGAGCCAGAGTCCACGCTCATTTTATCGATGGCCCCTTTAAAGATGATATCCACTGAGCTGCCTCTATCGATGAGTATCCTCGCTGTCTTGAAATGATTGATCAGGGCTGAAATGACCAGGGCGTCATCGTGCGAAATGTGCACCCCTTTCAGGTCGACTTCGTTGAAGGAGATTACATTATGTGAGGAAACATCTATCATGTTGACCTTATAGACACCTTATTCGGCCTTTCTTTTGCCCTTATTTTCGTACCTCTTTCGGGAGGAAGACATTTATCTGCCGAAACCCAAGCCACTATGGATGACGTTAATCTCGCCGTCAACCATCAAGTCAAAGTCGTCACCAGTGCGTTCACCATGGGGTTGAGCCCAATTTTTATTCCATTTTCTATATTTTCCGCGGTGCCCATTGCGGCGATCATTTGCGCCAGATCGATCCTCATCTGGTCGGCGAACATAATTATCCAGGTAGCCTCTTCGGATGAGGGCCTCAATTTTCTCCTTCAACTGGAAGTACTCATTGGTAGCATGGTCGTTGCTCATATAGAAGTCACAATACTTATCAGTCGACCTGCCTAGAGGTTTCTCCCTCAGGGGAGGTACAGGCAAGAAAATCCCTTTTTCGGCTTTCTCAGCAAAGATGGTGGAGACAGAAGCGATCAGGGGAGTGTAAATGAGCTAGCGGGGGCCTAGAGGTGGCTTCCTATCATTAGGCAGCGGTCCCAACCTTCCTTCCGCCTGAATCCTTCTGGAGGCTTGAGATCAGCTCGTTCCCTCATCAGGTCGAGCCTTCTTTTTGACGAGATCCTTATTCTTTTTCTTAATCTTGTCGATGAGATTGACTTTGTAGTAATTGGCACTGAGGTCCAGGGCCTCGTGTAGGCTAGTTGCCGGCCTGGAATTCAGGTCGTAGGTGAGACTTTTGTGGCTCAGCCCGCTAATAAAGGGGTTGAGTACCACATTATCAAACACCCCTTTACAGGTGAGGGATTCCATTCAAAACCTGTATACATAGTCGGCCAGATTCTTGTTCTCCTCCTATTTGACGGCAAGGAGATGAGCGACAGTCTTTGGCCTACACTGTGATCGGTTGAACCTCTCTATGAACTCTTGTTCGAGCTGGAGGAATGTGGAGATTGAGGCCGGTGGGAGGTCGTTGAACCATGTCCTAGCAGGACTGGTTAGCTCGAGGGAGAAGATCTTGCACCTTATCGCGTTGGAGACAGCATGTACATCCATGTAGGAGACGTAAATAGAGAGATGATCCAGTGGATTAGTCGTCCCATCGTACTGGGCCATCGGTGGATTAGGAAATCAGTATAGAACCAGTTCGTCTATGACTTCTGCGATGAAAGGGGACCTAACCCCAGTGTGTAGCCTGGTGGTTCTCCCGGTGTTACGTATCTGACTGAGGGCGGCCTCCATCTTGGCTAGGTGTCATTCTATCGTAGTCGACACCCTTTTCGGGGTGATGACCTGGCTGGAAATAGGCCTAGCTTCTCTCTCCCGAGCTGGTGGCGGGGAGTAGAAGTCCACCTCCCGAATTTAGCGAGATCGGTGCTCGGAACGATCTTAGTAGCTATAATCTTGGGCCAGTGGTGACCCTAGTCGATCTTCGGATCGTCGTCCGCAAAATGATCTTGAAATGGATCTTGAGGCAATAGGGGGTCGAGATCCCTTTCCCTTTGTGCCCAGATAACGACCTGAGGCCGGACCCTAGCCACATGTCCGTGAGAGGCGAGCGCTCGATCATTGGACTCCTGTGGATGGGCCTTGTTATTGTTTTTGTTCTAAAAAATATATATATTTAATATACTACCGTTGTCTATATAAAAGAATAAGAAAAACAAATTATATGGTGAGATGACAAAATTGTCGGCCAAAAATCTTGCTGCCGAAAAGATTAATCTTGGTTACCTACATATAAGAGAATTATGTTATGTCAGCAATCTTGAATTGCAAAAGAATGAATAAAGATTCAAGAAAAAAATAAAAGAGCCAAAAGAATAAATAAAGATTCAAGAACAAGATAAAAGAGCCAAAAATATACCTTTACAATCTTCGACCGGTACGATGTTTCCTAAGGTCTTGATGCATCGATAATTCCACATGGTGAAAGAACCTCCTCCCGCAACAAAGATATTGGCAGAATTTCCTGATCTTTTTATGGTTCTTCTGGTGTGCGATTAACTGCCGATGCTTGCCTTCAACATGTTGATGACAGACATTGCACATCTATCTAAAGTCATAGCTAGTTGCAACTCTCTCTTCTTCTTCTTCCACATTTTCATCAGCAACTCAGTTTTTACCAGGTTTTGGATTTCTTTGGCGGCAGCCATGGGAACAATTTCAACAAGAAAAAAAATATTAGTACGCCGAGAGAGAGAGAGAGAGTTCTGAAAGTTAATACAGAGAAAAAGAGAGAGATAGCGGAAAACAGATTGAAAAAGTTTATGGAGAGAGAAAGAGAGAACGAGGGAAACATAATATGGAGGGAAACAAAAATAGCCGTCGATTTTCGATCCACCGTGATCTTCATCCATTGCCTTCAACGCCTTCAATGCCGACGTTTTCGTCTATTGCCTTTAAGACCCTGACTGTCGATTCATTTTTGTCTTCGATTCGGCGACAAATTTCTGGCCCAAACCACATCGAAATCCATCGCCGCTCTCTTTTTCTCTCATACTCTATGGCCACCTTTCTCTCACAAACTCCATGGTCGCCCTTCGATTAAGCTAAATCTAGTTAGACGTTGGTTGGATCAAACCAGATTTAGCCATCACCACTTGATTTCGTTACTCCACAACCAGCACCAAATTCTAAAAGCTTGATTCACCATCTCGATTCACAGGTTATATATGTTTACTCTATTCATATTTCACTGTTATTTTGAGAAATTTATTACGACAGAATGCAATGTGTTGTTGTCCAATTTCTTTCATTTCATTTTTCTTTTTTTTCTCCAAAAGTCAGTAACAGAACGTAAATATTGGAATAAATTAAAACATAATTATAAAAAAATGTCTTTTTTGCTTTTTTGCCCCTCCTTTTTTTTTTTTTTTTTTTTTTTGTTGTCCTCAGATTCTTGAAACAAAAATAGAAATTTAGTAAGAAATTCTTATACTATGTATTGTTTTCATTTTTTAGCAAAAAAAAAAAAAAAACACAATTGTTATTTTTTTTTGTTCTAAAAAATATATATTTAATATTACCGTTGTCTATATAAAAGAATAAGAAAAAAAAATTATATGGTGAGATGACAAAATTGTCGGCCAAAAATTTTGCTGCCGAAAAGATTAATCTTGATTACCTACATATAAGAGAATTATGTTATGTCAGCAATCTTGAGTTGTAAAAGAATGAATAAAGATTTAAGAAAAAGATAAAAGAGCCAAAAGAATGAATAAAGATTCAAGAACAAGATAAAAGAGCTAAAAATATACCTTTACAATCTTCGACCGATACGATGCTTCCTAAGGTCTTGATGCATCGATAATTCCATATGGTGAAGGAACCTCCTCCCGCAACAAAGATATTGGCAGAATTTCCTAGTCTTTTTATGGTTCTTCTGGTGTGCGATTAATTGCCGATACTTGCCTTCAACATGTTGATGACAGACATTGCACATCTATCCAAAGTCATAGCTAGTTGCAACTCTCTCTTCTTCTTCTTCCACATTTTCATCAGCAACTCAGTTTCTACCAGGTTTTGGATTTCTTTGGCGGCAGCCATGGGAACAATTTCAACAAGAAAAAAAAATATTAGTACGCCGAGAGAGAGAGAGAGAGTTCTGAAAGTTAATACAGAGAGAAAGAGAGAGATAGCGGAAAACAGATTGAAAAAGTTTATGGAGAGAGAAAGAGAGAACGAGGGAAACATAATATGGAGGAAAACAAAACTAGCCGTCGATTTTTGATCCGCCGTGATATTCATCCATTGCCTTCAACGCCTTCAATGCCGACGTTTTCATCTATTTCCTTTAAGGCCCTGACTGTCGATTCATTATTGTCTTCGATTCGGCGACAAATTTTTGGCCCAAACCGCATCGAAATCCATCGCCGCTCTCTTTTTCTCTCAAACTCTATGGCCACCTTTCTCTCACAAACTCCATGGTCGCCCTTCGATTGAGCTAAATCTAGTTAGACGTTGGTTGGATCAAACCAGATTCAGCCATCACCACTAGATTTCGTTACTCCATAACCAATACCAAATTCTAAAAGCTTGATCACCATCTCGATTCACAGGTTATATATGTTTACTCTATTCATATTTCACTGTTATTTTGAGAAATTTATTACGACAGAATGCAATGTGTTGTTGTCCAATTTCTTTCATTTCATATTTCTTGTTTTTTCCCAAAAATCAATAACAGAACGTAAATATTGGAATAAATTAAAATATAATTGTAAAAAAATATCTTTTTTGCTTTTTTGCCCCCCCTTTTTTTTTGTCCTCAGATTCTTGAAACAAAAATAGAAATTTAGTAGGAAATTCTTTACTATGTATTGTTTTTATTTTTTACCCAAAAAAAAAAACACAATTGTTATTTTTTTTGGTTCTAAAAAATATATATTTAATATTACCATTGTCTATATAAAAGAATAAGAAAAAAAAATTATATGGTGAGATGACAAAATTGTCGGCCAAAAATCTTGCTGCCGAAAGGATTAATCTTGATTACCTACATATAAGAGAATTATGTTATGTCAGCAATCTTGAGTTGTAAAAGAATGAATAAAGATTTAAGAAAAAGATAAAAAGAGCCAAAAGAATGAATAAAGATTCAAAAACAAGATAAAAGAGCCAAAAATATACCTTTACAATCTTCGACCGATATGATGTTTCCTAAGGTCTTGATGCATCGATAATTCCACATGGTGAAGGAACCTCCTCCCGCAACAAAGATATTGGCAGAATTTCCTGGTCTTTTTATGGTTCTTCTGGTGTACGATTAACTGCCGGTGCTTGCCTTCAACATGTTGATGACAGACATTGCACATCTGCTCAAAGTCATAGATTGTTGCAACTCTCTCTTCTTCTTCTTCTTCTTCTACATTTTCATCATTCACTCGCAGTTTCTACCAGGTTTTGGTTTTCTTCGGCGGCAGCCATGAGATTAATTTTAGCAAAAAAAAAAATATTAGTGCGCCGAGAGAGAGAGAGAGAGAGTTTTGGGAGTTAATACAGAGAGGGAGATAGCGGAAAACAGATTGAAAGAGTTTATAGAGAGAGAAAGAGAGAGCGAAGGAAATAGAATTTGGAAGGAAACAAAAATAGCCGTCGATTTTCGATTCGCCGTGATCTTCATCCATCGCCTTCAATGCGGACGTCTTCGTCTATCGCCTTTAAGGCCCTGACTGTCGATTCATTATTATCTTCGATTCGACGACAAATTTCTGGCCCAAACCACATCGAAATTCATCGCCGCTCTCTTTTTCTCTCAAACTCTATGGCCGCCTTTCTCTCACAAACTCCAAAATCTAAAAGCTTGAGTCACCATCTCGATTCACAGGTTATATATGTTTACTCTATTCATATTTCACTGTTATTTTGAGAAATTTATTACAACACAATGCAATGTGTTGTTGTCCAATTTCTTTCATTTAATATTTTTTTTTCCAAAAGTCAATAACAGAACGTAAATATTGAAATAAATTAAAAAATAATTGTAAAAAATATCTTTTCTGCATTCCCCCCCCTTTTTTTTTGTTCTCAGATTCTTGAAACAAAAATAGAAATTTAGTAGGAAATTCTTATACTATGTATTGTTTTCATTTTTTACCAAAAAAAAAAAAACACAATTGTTATTTTTTTTGTTCTAAAAAATATATATTTAATATTACCGTTGTCTATATAAAAGAATAAGAAAAAAAAATTTATGGTGAGATGACAAAATTGTCGGCCAAAAATCTTACGGCCGAAGAGATTAATCTTGATTACCTACATATAAGAGAATTATGTTATGTCAGTAATCTTGAGTTGTAAAAGAATGATTAAAGATTCAAGAAAAGATAAAAGAGCCAAAAGAATGAATAAAGATTCAAGAACAAGATAAAAGAGCAAAAAATATACCTTTACAATCTTCGACCGGTACGATACTTCCTAAGATCTTGATGCATCGATAATTCCACATGGTGAAGGAACCTCCTCCCGCAATAAAGATATTGGTAGAATTTCCAGGTCTTTTTATGGTTCTTGTGGTATGCGATTAACTGCCGATACTTGCCTTCAAAATGTTGATGACAGACATTGCACATCTATCCAAAGTCATAGCTAGTTGCAACTCTCTCTTCTTTTTCTTCCACATTTTCATTAGCAACTCAGTTTCTACCAGGTTTTGGATTACTTTGGCGGCAGCCATGAGAACAATTTCAACAAGAAAAAAAAAATTAGTGCGCCGAGAGAGAGAGAGAGTTCTAAGAGTTAATACAGAGAGAAACAGAGAGATAGCGAAAAACAATTTGAAAAAGTTTATGGAGAGAGAAAGAGAAAACAAGGGACATATAATATGGAGGGAAACAAAAATAACCATCGATTTTCGATCCGCCGTGATCTTCATCCATCGACTTCAACACCTTCACTGCTGTCGTCTTCGTCCATCACCTTCAAGGCCCTAATTGTCGATTCATTGTTGTCTTCGATTCGGCCACAAATTTCTGGCCCCAACCGCATCGAAATCCATCGCCGCTCTTTTTTTCTCTCAAACTCTATGGCCGCCTTCCTCTCACAAACTCCATGGTCGCCCTTTGATTAAGCTAAATCTAGATAGACCTAGACTGGATCAAATCAGATTTAGCCATCACCACTTCATTTCGTTGCTCCACAACCAGCATCAAAGTCTAAAAGCTTGATTCACCATCTCGATTCACAGGTTATATATGTTTACTGTATTCATATTTCACTGTTATCTTGAGAAATTTATTGCGACCGAATGCAATGTGTTGTTGTCTAGTTTCTTTCATTTCCTATTTTCTTTTTTTTCCTCCAAAAACTAGTAACAGAACGTAAATATTGGAATAAATTAAAAAATAGTTGTAAAAAAATATTTTTTGCTTTTTTTGCTTTTTTTTTTTTTTTTTTTCTCAAATTCTTGAAACAAAAATTGAAATTTAGTAAGAAAATTCTTATACTATGTATTGTTTTCATTTTTTTCCTAAAAATTTATAGAAAAAAAAAACACAATTGTTATTGTTTTTGTTCTAAAAAATATATATTTAATATAATACCGTTGTCTATTTAAAATAATAAGAAAAAAATTCTCTATGGTGGGATGACAAAATTGTCGGCCAAAAATCTTGTTGCCGTAGAGATTAATCTTGATTACCTACATGTAATAGAACTATGTTATGTTAGCGATCTTGAGTGGCAAAAGAATGAATAAAGATTCAAAAAAAAGATAAAAGAGCCAAAAGAATAAATAAAGATTCAAGAACATGATAAAAGAGCAAAAAATATACCTTTACAATCTTCTATTAGTACGATGCTTCCTAAGGTCCTGATACATCCACTATTCTGCATGGTAAAGGAACCTCCTCCCGCAACTAGGATACTGGCAGATCTTCCTGGTCATTTTATGGTTCTTCTGGTGTGCGATTAACTGCCGGTGCTTCCCTTCAACATGTTGTTGACAGACATTGCACATCTGCTCAAAGTCATAGATTGTTGCAACTCTCTCCTCTTTTTCTTTTTCTTCCACATTTTCATCATCCACTCGCAGTTTTTACCAGGTTTTGGTTTTCTCTGGCGGCAGCCATGAGACCAATTTCAGCAAGAAAAAAAAAATATTAATGCGCCGAGAGAGAGAGAGAGAGTTTTGGGAGTTAATACAGAGAGAGAGAGAGATATAGCGAAAAACAGATTAAAAGAGTTTATAGAGAGAGAAAGAGAGAGCGAGGGAAACAGAATTTGGAGGGAAACAAAAATAGCCGTCGATTTTCGATCCATCGTGATCTTCATCTATCGCCTTCAACGCCTTCAATGCAGACGTCTTCGTCTATCACCTTCAAGGCCCTGACTATCGATTCATTATTGTCTTCGATTAGGCGACAAATTTCTCTCCCCAACCTCATCGAAATCCATTTCTCTTAAAACTCTATAGCCGTCTTCCTCTCACAAACTCCATAGTCGCTCTTTGATTAAGCTAAATCTAGTTAGACTTAGGCTGGTTCAAACCAGATTTAGCCATCACCACTTAATTTCATTACTCTACAACCAACATCAAAGTTAAAAGCGTGATTCACCATCTCGATTCACAGGCTATATATGTTTACTATATTCATATTTCACTGTTATCTTGAGAAATTTATTGCGACAGAATGCAATGTGTTGTTGTTCAGTTTCTTTCATTTCATATTTCCTTTTTTTCCCCCAAAAGCCAGTAACAGAACGTAAATATTGGAATAAATTAAAAAATAATTGTAAAAAAAGTCTTTTCTGCTTTTTTCCCTCTGTTTTTTTTTTTTTTGTTCTCAGATTCTTGAAACAAAAATAGAAATTTAGTAAGAAAATTCTTATACTATGTATTGTTTTAATTTTTTCCCAAAAAATTTATAGAAAAATCGAAAAAAAACACAATTGTTATTGTTTTCGTTCTAAAAAATGTATATTTAATATAATACCATTGTTTATTTGAAAAGAATAAGAAAACTATTCTCTATGGTGGGATGACAAAATTGTTGGTCAAAAATCTTGCTGCCGAAGAAATTAATCTTGATTACCTACATGTAACAGAACTGTGTTATGTCAGCGATCTTGAGTTGAAAAAGAATGAATAAAGATTCAAGAAAAAGATAAAAGAGCCAAAAGAATGAATAAAGATTCAAGAATAAGATAAAAGAGCCATAAATATACATTTACAATCTTCGACCGGTACGATGCTTCCTAAGCTCCTGATACATTGACAATTCTGCATAGTGAAGGAATCTCCTCCCGCAACCAGGATACTAGCAGATCTTCCTGGTCTTTTTATGGTTCTTCTGGTGTGCGATTAACTGCCAGTGCTTGCCTTCAACATGTTGATGACAGACATTGCACATCTGCCCAAAGTCATAGCTAGTTGCAACTATCTCTTCTTCTTCTTCCACATTTTCATCATCCACTCTCAATTTCTTCCAGGTTTTGGATTTCTTCGGTGGCTACCATGAGAACAATTTCAGCAAGAAAAAAAAATATTAGTGCACTGAGAGAGAGAGAGAGTTCTGAGAGTTAATACAGAGAGAGAGAGAGATATAGCGGAAAACAGATTGAAAGAGTTTATAAAGAGAGAAAGAAAGAGTGAGGAAAACAGAATTTGGAGGGAAACAAAAATAGCCGTCGATTTTTGATCCGCCGTGATCTTCATCCATTGCCTTCAACGCCTTCACTGCCAACGTCTTCGCCCATCGCCTTCAAGGCCCTAATTGTCGATTCATTGTTATCTTCGATTCGGCGACAAATTTCTGGCCCCAACCGCATCGAAATCCATCGCCGCTCTCTTTTTCTCTCAAACTCTATGGCCGCCTTCCTCTCACAAACTCTATAGTTGCCCTTTGATTAAGCTAAATCTAGTTAGACCTAGGCTGGATCAAACCAGATTTAGTCATCACCACTTGATTTCGTTGCTCCACAACCAGCACCAAAGTCTAAAAGCTTGATTCACCATCTCGATTCACAGGCTATATATGTTTACTATATTCATATTTCACTGTTATCTTGAGAAATTTATTGCGACAGAATTCAATGTGTTGTTGTCCAGTTTCTTTCATTTCATATTTCCTCCTTTTTTTTCTCCCAAAAGCTAGTAACAGAACGTAAATATTGGAATAAATTAAAAAATAATTAGAAAAAAAGTCCTTTTTGCTTTTTTTTTTTTTTTTGTTCTCAAATTCTTGAAACAAAAATAGAAATTTATTAAGGAAATTCTTATAATATGTATTGTTTTCATTTTTTCCCAAAATATTTATAAAAAAAAAAAAACACAATTGTTATTGCTTTTATTCTAAAAAATATATATTTAATATTACCGTTGTCTATATAAAAGAATAAGAAAAAATATTCTATTGTAGGATGACTAAATTGTCGGCCAAAAACCTTGCTGTCGAAGAGATTAATCTTGATTACCTACATATAAGAGAATTATGTTATATCAGTGATCTTAAATTGCAAAAGAATGAATAAAGATTCAAAAAAAAAAGAAAGATAAAAGAGCCAAAAGAATGAATAAAGATTTAAGAACAAGATAAAAGAGCAAAAAAAAAACGTTTACAATCTTCGACCGGTACGATGCTTCCAAAGGTCTTGATGCATCGACAATTTCACATTGTGAAGGAACCTCCTCCCGCAACCAGGATATTGGCAGAACTTCTTGGTCTTTTTATGGTTCTTCTGGTGTGCGATTAACTATCAGTACTTGCCTTCAACATGTTGATGACATACATTGCACATCTGTCCAAAGTCATAGCTAGTTGCAACTCTTTCTTCTTCTTTTTCCACATTTTCATCATCCACTCTCAGTTTCTACCAGGTTTTGGATTTCTTCGGCGGCAACCATGAGAACAATTTCAGCAAGAAAAAAAATATTAGTGCGCCGAGAGAGAGAGAGAGTTTTGAGAGTTAATACAAAGGGAGGGAGAGATAGCAGAAAACAAATTGAAAGAGTTTATAGAGAGAGAAAGAAAGAGCGAGGAAAACATAATTTGGAGGGAAACAAAAATAGCCGTCGATTTTCGATTCGCCGTGATCTTCATCCATCGCCTTCATTGCCGTCATCTTCGTCCATTGCCTTCAAGGTCCTAATTGTCGATTCATTGTTGTCTTCGATTCGGCGACAACTTTCTGGCCTCAATCGTATCGAAATCCATCGCCGCTCTCTTTTTCTCTCAAACTCTATGGCCGCCTTCATCTCAAAAACTCCATGGTCGCCCTTTGATTAAACTAAATCTAGTTAGACCTAGGCTGGATCAAACCAAATTTAGCCATCACCACTTGATTTCGTTGCTCCACAACCAGCACCAAAATCTAAAAGCTTGATTCACCATCTTGATTCACAGGCTATATGTGTTTACTGTATTCATATTTCACTGTTATCTTGATAAATTTATTGCGACCGAATGCAATGTGTTCCTGTCCAGTTTCTTTCATTTGATATTTTTCCCCCCCCAAAAGTCAGTAACAAAACGTAAATATTGGAATAAATTAAAAAATTATTGGAAAAAAAATTATTTTTTGCTTTTTTCTCCTCTCCCCCCCCCCCCCCCCCCCCCATTTTTTTTTTTTTTTTTTTTTGTTCTCAAATTCTTGAAACAAAAATTAAAATTTAGTAACAAAATTATTATACTATGGTGGGATGACAAAATTTAGTTTAATCAAAGGGCGACTAAGAATAAGAAAAGAACCTATGGAGAAAAATTTAGTAACCTATAAAAGAATAAGAAAAAAATTCTCTATGGTGGGATGACAAAATTGTCGGCCAAAAACCTTGCTGCCGAAAAGATTAATCTTGATTACCTACATGCAAGAGAATTATGTTATGTCAGCGATCTTGAGTTGCAAAAGAATGAATAAAGATTCAAGAAAAAGATAAAAGAGCCAAAAGAATGAATAAAGATTCAAGAACAAGATAAAAGAGCAAAAACTATACCTTTACAATCTTCGATCGGTACGATTCTTCCTAAGGTTTTGATGCATTGACAATTCCATATGGTGAAGGAACCTCCTCCTGCAACCAGGATACATGCAGATTTTCCTGATCTTTTTATGGTTTTTCTGGTGTGCGATTAACTGCCGGTGCTTGCCTTCAACTTGTTGATGATAGACATTGCACATTTGTCCAAAGTCATAGCTAGTTGTAACTCTCTCTTCTTTTTCTTCCACATTTTCATCATCCACTCTCAGTTTCTACCAGGTTTTGGATTTCTTCGACGGCAGCCATGAGAACAATTTCAGTAAGAAAAAAATTATATTAGTGCGCCGAGAGAGAGAGAGAGAGAGAGTTTTGAGATTTAATACAGAGAGAGAGATAGTGGAAAACAGATTGAAAGAGTTTATAGAGAGAGAAAGAGAGAGCAAGGGAAACATAATTTGGAGGAAAACAAAAATAGCCATCGATTTTCGATCCGCCGTGATCTTCATCCATCGCCTTCAACGCCTTTACTGCCGTTGTCTTCGTCCATCGCCTTCAAGGCCCTAATTGTCGATTCATTGTTGTATTCGATTCGGCGACAAATTTTTGGCCCCAACCGCATCGAAATCCATCGCCGCTATTTTTTTATCTCAAACTCTATGGCCGCATTCCTCTCACAAACTCAATGGTCGCCCTTTGATTAAACTAAATCTAGTTAGACCTAGGCTGGATCAAACCAGATTTAGCCATCACCACTTGATTTCGTTACTCCACAACCAGCACCAAAGTCTAAAATCTTGATTTACCATTTCGATTCACAGGTTATATATGTTTACTGTATTCATATTTAACTGTTATCTTGAGAAATTTATTGCGACAGAATCCAATGTGTTGTTGTCCAGTTTCTTTCATTTCATATTTCCTTTTTTTCCCTCAAAAGCCCGTAACAGAACGTAAATATTGGAATAAATTAAAAAAATAATTGTAAAAAAAGTCTTTTTTGCTTCCCCCCCCCCCTCCCCCCTTTTTTTCTTTTTTTGTTCTCAGATTCTTGAAACAAAAATAGAAATTTAATAAGAAAATTCTTATACTATGTATTGTTTTCATTTTTTCCCAAAATATTTATAAAAAAAAAAAAACACAATTGTTATTGTTTTTGTTCTAAAAAATATATATTTAATATAATACCGTTGTCTATATAAAAGAATATGAAAATAATTCTCTATGGTGGGATGACAAAATTGTCAGCCAAAAACCTTACTGCCGAAGAGATTAATCTTGATTACCTACATATAAGAGAATTATGTTATGTTAGCGATCTTGAGTTGCAAAATAATGAATAAAGATTCAAGAAAAAAATAAAAGAGCCAAAAGAATGAATAAAGATTCAAGAACAAGATAAAAGAGTAAAAAATATCCCTTTACAATCTTCGACCGGTACGATGCTTCCTAAGGTCTTGATGCATCGACAATTCCACATGGTAAAGGAACCTCCTCCCACAACCTGGATACTGGCAGATCTTTCTGGCCTTTTTATGGTTCTTCTGGTGTGCGATCAACTGCCGGTACTTGCGTTCAACATGTTGATGGCAAACATTGCATATCTGCCCAAAGTCATAGCCAGTCGTGACTCTCTTTTCTTCTTCCTCCACATTTTCATCATCCACTCTCTCAGTTTCTTTTGGGTTTTAGATTTCTTCGACGGCAGCCATGAGAACAATTTCAGCAAGAAAAGAAAGAGAGATTAGCATAACGAGAGAGGGAGAGAGAGAAAAAAAGAACGAAAAACAGATTGAAAGAGTTCATAGAGAGAGAAAGAGAGGGCAAGGGAAACAAAATTTGGAGGGAAACAAAAATAGCCGTCGATTTTCTTTATTCTGTTCTAATTATATAGTAACCTATATTCTATTTTAAATCAATTTATTTTTTTAATCAATTATACAATTTCTTATTTTTTATATTATATTATTATTTTTTATATATTTTTATCGTTTTATTTTCATTTTAATTTTTATTATATACTATGGATTAATAGAAATAAAATTTTAAATATTAAATAGAATATAACTAGTAAAATATTAAATATTTTGTTTAAAAATACCAAATGTTAAAATATAAAAAAGAAAAACTCATTGATCTCAAATTTTAGGAATAATGTTAAGATAATTGAGAAGTGGGAGAGGAATCATGAATTGATATTATGAAAAGTGATATAAATATAATACAACGATATACACATATTTATAGGAAAAGTTGGGGCTACAGTTTTGCCCTAATAGACCACGTGGGCCAAGCCCATATAATACATTAACATCCCCCCTCAAACTCAAGGTGATAAGTGAGAGGTGAACTTGAGTTTGGAAACCAAAGAGTGAAATCATTCGGGTAGATGATCCTTAGTAAAAATGTATGCTGTATGATTGGCTGAACTGATGGATTGTAAACGAACTGTATTCTGGAGAACGTGATGACGGATGGAGTGATAATCAATCTAGATGTGTTTTGTACGCTCGTGGAATACATCATTATGAGCGATTTAAATAGTACTCATGTTGTCACAGTGTAAGGTAGTGACAGGAGGAAAAAAGATGCCCATGTTAGGGAGGAGCCATCGAAGCCAGAGAAGTTCTTGAGTTGCATCAGCCATGACACAATATTCAACTACAGTACTGGAGCGAGAAACTACAGTTTGTTTTTTACTACGCTAGGAAATGAGAGAATTTCCCAAAAAGAAATAGTAATCAGTGGTTGAACATTTGTCAGTGGGATCTCTGCCCCAATCGGCATCAGAATAAGCTTATAAGACGGGAGTAGATTGAGCTGAAAAATAAAACCCATGAAATAATGTACCCTTGACATACCAAAGAATGCGAAGAACAACTGAGTAATGGGTGGTATGAGGAGCAGACAAGAACAGACTGACCTGAAGAACAGTATAGGTAATGTCAAGGCGAGTGACAGTGAGGTATACATGATTTCTGATCAGTTGGCGATATAGAGTGGCATCCTGAAGAGGTAAACCATCAAGTGGGGTAAGTCTGACATTCGGCTCGAGAAGAGTAGTGGCAGTGGTTGAGTCAGTGATCCCAGCCTTGGAAAGGAGATCCAAGGCATATTTGGCCTGAGAGAGAAAATATCCATAAAAACCCGATGAGACTTCAAGACCAAGAAAATAGGTGAGCACGCCAAGGTCTTTTATCTCAAATTGGCCATTTAAAAACTTTTTGAGTTCAGAAATATTGCGTATATCATCTCCAGTGATAACCATATCGTCCACGTATAGTCAAAGAAGGATAATTCCATTGGCAGTATGACGAATAAATAGAGCCAAATCATGAGCACTAGGTGTGAACCCAAACTGAGGAATAGTAGTACTGAATTTTGCGAACCAGGCATGTGGAGCTTGTTTTAAACCATATAGAGCACGACAAATGTGACAAACTTTATTTCGAGGAGCAGCCAGTCCAGGAGGAGTATACATATATACTTCCTCAAGAAGATCGCTATTGAGAAATGTATTTTTGACATTCATTTGAAAAAAAGTCCATTTTCGAATGGCGGCGATGATAAGTAATGTACGGACATATATTATCCTCGCCACTGGAGCAAATGTCTCTTCATAGTCAATACCATATTCCTGAGCAAATCCTTTGGCAATAAGTCGGGATGTATATCGTTCAACAGAGCCATCAGAAAGCGTATTGATCTTAAACACCCATTTACACCCAATAAGAGTTTTTCCAAGGGCAGATCTACAATATATCAGGTATGAGTTTTGGCGAGGGCCTGAAGTTTTTCGTCCATTGCTTTCTGCCAAAGTGGATTAGTACTAGCCTTCTTATAGGATTGAGGCTCATGCAGATGAAGTATAATGGAAAAGCAATGAAAATCAGAAAGGTAATGTGGATGATGAGTTACCCTGGTAGAGCTGCGAGGGTGATCTAGGGTGTGGGTGTCAACAGAAGGCAATATGGGATTATCAACCACAGGATAAGTCTCAGGCATGGTTGCTGGAGTTGGAAGGGTGAGATCAGCTAGTGGTTTTGGAGTGGGTTCAGCTGGTGGTTCTAGGATAGACTCAGCATAAGATGTAGGGTTAGGCTCAACTGGTGGTGCTGGAGTAGACTCAACAGTAACTGGAATTGTATCATCTGGAAATAACTCAATGGATGGATCAGTAAAGAATCTGGAGTTGGCAAGGGTTGACATGTTAAATGACCGTAAGGAAGAAAACATTTGATATTCCCAAAAGATGACATATCGCGAGATACGAAGGGTTTTAGAAATGGGATCTCAGCACCGATACTCTTTATGTTCGATGCCATATCCAAGAAAACAACACAGACGAGCCCTTGATTCCAATTTGTTGTGTTCATGTGGTTTGAGAAGAACAAAACAAATGCAACCAAGGACTCTGAGTTCAGAGTAATCAGGAGTTTCACTGAAAAGTCATTCAAATGGAGACTGGTTTTGGATTGTAGTAGAAGGAACACAGTTTATTGTAGAAACGGTTACCCCAAAAATGCTCAGGACATGATAAAGAAATGAGGAGAGCACGAACTGTGTCAAGAATATGACTATGTTTGCGTTCGGCTCGTCTATTTTGTTGGGATGTACTAGGACAGGAACGATGGGGGAGCGTGCCATTTTTGCGAAGCAGGTTAAAAAAAACACGATCCTTGTATTCCATTGCATTATCTGAGCGACAAACTTTTATATTTCTAAAAAATTGGGTTTGAACCATAGAAGAAAGCTCAAAATATATTTGGAATAGTTCAGATCGATGTTTTATAAGACACAACCATGTATATCGAAAGTAGTTGTAAGACCCCGATTTAGCACGCACATCATTTTAATTACATTCTAGAGCATTGGAAAAATTCGGGGTAAATTTTTGTTAATTAAAAATTCAAATCAAAAGTTTAGGGGCAAAAATTAGAAATTTAGAAACATTAAATTTAAACTTGAGATTCAAATTGACAATCAAAAAAAAAAAAAAATTAACATATTTAGGGTGAAATTATAATTTTTGAAACTTGTAAAAGCTGAATTGATTAAAATGAAGATTTTAAGAAAATAAAGGGAGAAAAGAGCAATTAGACAAAAAGATTATATATATATATAAATATAAGAAACCATATGTGTGCGTGTGCTGTGTGCCATGAAAATCTGCCGGAGACAAGGGAATCGGGAAGTGGGGCGACGTGGCGTGAAGAGATCAAAACCCATCCACTATTATCATGCATCTATATATGTACATGCATGTAATTCATTATAGGAGCACCTCAAAAGAAGAAATTAGAAAATCGAGAGAGAAAGGAGAAGGTTCGGGATGGTGGGTTCGGATCGTCGTCATTGCTCCGGAGTGGGTGCTGTGTATGTGTTATCGCCGTCGATCAACCGGCGATCGACAGCATGTGTGAGGGTGTTTCATTGTGTGTGGGTGATCAGCTAACGGTGTGTGTGTGCCAGTGGATTCCAAACAGAAACAGAAAAGAAAGAGAGAGAGAGGTTCGCCAGCGATGGGGTGCAGTTCGGCGTGGGTGGTGGCCCTCCGTTCGGTCGGATTTATGCGTGTGTGTGGTTTATCCGTCGTTCAGACCATCATTCAGCCTGAGGTGTGTGTGTTCTGTTCCATTTCGTCGTTTTGTGTGGGTGCTTTGTTTTTGTACCGACTGTGTATATGTAAGTGCATGTGGATTGCGTGTGGGTATGAGATCAGGTTGTGGGTGTGTTCCGTTCGATCAGATGGGGGTGTCAGTGTGGTTACCGCTGTCGCCGGAGTTTGCCGGCGGTGAGTTAGAGAGAAAGAGCTGTGCGTGCGTGTGTGTGTCTGCTGTATGTGGGTGGGTGTGCAGACAGTGTGGGTCGTCCGACGAGGGTGTGTGTGACTGTGAGTATTATGTTTGTTGTGATGTGTGTGTGTGTTCCGATCGTCGTGTGTGACCGTGTAGGTGTGTGGGGGCAGCGTGAGTTCGACCGTCAACGTTGGTGGCAATAATTTTGTGGGTAGGTGCGATTGGTGATAGGGTGGCCGGTGGTGGTTGGTGATTGGTAGTGGGGGACGGAGTAGGGCCGACGGTAAGAGCTGCGAGGCATGGGAGGCCTCTAGTGGATGGTAATAGTAGAAAGAAAGAGGGGTGGCCGGCAGCGACTAAACCGAAAATAGAAACAGTAAATGCAAGCAGAAAAGAAAGAAGAAGGAAAAAGAATAGAAAGGGGAAGAAAAATGAAAAATACACGAACCACCCCAGTAGAATCTAAAAACCTAATTCATGGCTGGCGGGGGATTCGGAATCAGGTAAAATTTTAATTGGGTATTATTTTTGTTAGATTAAATTGTTAGTATTAAAAATTTCATAATCATGAAAGAAATTTCAAAATCATAGTAATATTTTGTTAATCGTCAATCTAAATAAATTGGTGCGGTGAATATCAACGTAACGAAACGGACAAAATAATAATTTTCCATAATGAAATCTGGGAAATAGGGAATTATGAAATTTAGGGTCTGCATTGCATGTTAGGTTATTTAAAATAAAATATTAATTTAGGTCTTATCGCTATTAAGTTCGCAGGTGCCAGCGTCCTGGTAGGATTTGAACGGTGATAGTTTTGCAGTGCGAAAATCGAGGTAAGTATACTGTCTTCTTGTCAAACTATATATATGATTAAATATGGGTTTACTTAAACTGTACAATTTTACAAATGATATGGATCAAGCAGGTATTTGGGTGAGTTGGTAAAATGAATTTTCGGAGTATTGTGTTGGTTTCTAAAAAGAAAGTTGGAAAATGAGTTTCGTTGGATTTGATGGTTTTAAAAGAGAGTGGAAAATATTTGGTTCTCTAAAAATGTTTGGTTTTCTAAAAACAAAGGTGGGAGAAATGGTTTTTATTGAAATCAGTGGTACAAAGGTAGAAAAATGGGTTTTACTAAAATTGGTGGTACTTTTAAAAATGAGAGTGAAAAACGTGATTTTGGAAATTCTCTCCGAAAGGGGTGTGGTTTATATTCTCCCCATAAGGGGTGTGAATTTTTGACGATGTGGTGTGAAAATGTATTTCTTCCCGTGAGGGATGTGGATTTTTAACTATACTAATGATTTTGACGATGCCATAGTTGTTCTCCCCGAAAGGGGTGTGGATTATATTTCTCCCCATAAGGGGTGCGGATTCTTCCCATGGGATGTGGATGTTTCTCCCCGTAAGGGGTGTGGATTATATTTCCCCCCAAAAGGGGTGTGGATATTTCGTAGGAAGGCATTCCTACGGATGTTACGGTACCGTTGCAACTCCCGATCGTCAGGTTAAACGATCACTATGGCTGACTAGTGTGTGTTGTAGTGGAGGGGTGTTTTGAGATGTGGTGTTTTAACTTATACTGGGTGATTTATTATTTATTATGGTGATTGGTATTATTTTATATTAGATGGGTTTGAATGGAACTTATACTTATTTCTTTATTTTCACTGCTTATATTTTCTAGATATGTGATGTTTATATACTTCCGCTTGATCCATTTAGATGTTGTAGAATGAATTATTATTTTAAAAATATTTTTACTAAGAAGGCAGTACACTCGCAGGTGAAATAGCTAGGAGTCGGTCGGTCCCCTACTGGCGGTAGATAGAGTTATGCGGGTTATGTAAAGGAGTCATTTGAGAGAAATTTTGAGACGAGATATCAGAGATGAAATCTACGTGAGGTTCAGGGGATTTGTTTGATTGTTTTTATATTCTGGATGGCGTATCCCTATTAGATGGGATTATTATATGTGTTGTATAGATTTACAATTTTGTTTATTGACTTATTAAGGTTGGCTAATCAGTTGGGCGGTGTTATGTCTACGTCACGCCGGTCCCACATGACGGGTGTCCAGGGTGGGGTGTGACAATTTGGTATCAGAGCCTAGATTATAGGTTATGTAGATTTGTCAGTGGTTGTTTCAGTAGAGGACCATGAGATAGGAGGACGTGCCAGTTGTTTAGTCAGTAGGGGATATGAGATAGGGTGTCGATGGGTGAGTTCGACACGGGAGTGATAGTTATTTCATTACATTAGTTAGTGCATTGGCATTATGCATGGTTGGTTGTTTTATTGGCAATTAGTGGGTACGGAAAAAAAATTGTGATAATGCCAGTTGGTAAATTCGAAAAATGTTGTATTACTGGTAGTAGTCATAGGCGGATCGTGGTTGGGGGGGGGGGGGTCTAGTAGTTGGAAGGTGAGAGTATAACCGTTAAACAACCATATGCGTATTAATTGACGATGAGTTTAACTACCGGTAGCACCTAATATGTAGTTGTTAAAATAATAGATATTGTTGCAACATACATTTAAGTGGATTATTGAATGACATCCAAGATGAGTATAAAAACTGCCTTCTAGGCAAGACTAAGATAATCTTATAATAAAATCAAAAGGAGAGTTCGTATTAGTTGGAATTAGGGATATGAGAAATTGTGGCGATATCAGATAGGATTTAATTTTGTGGTTCGTTCCAGGTTGGCGGGTAGGTAGAGTAAAAGTTCATGGAACTAGCAAATACATTAAAATTATTAATGAATGATATGTAGACGATAGCCAGAAAATTGTGAATCTGTGATGATAGTAAGTGTGTATAACTATAGTTCGTGCCGTATGAGTTGTCGGTGGATTGTTTCAAAAATAAGTTACCTCCCGAATCTTAGAAGAGGTAAAGTTGTATTTTGGGAAATGTAATCATTACCCTAGTCAAGTTGATTTTTGGTCCAGAAGGTCAGAAGTTGAGAATATCAGGGATACCTCACGCAGGTGATGGGCACCAGTCAAAACAACGTTTTGATGACAGATACTTCAATAGTAAGAAATTGTCCCGATGTATGTCCCAACAGAATTGTCAGGGTTGCCAGTAAACACTATCGAGTTACTTCTAGGACATGTTCTTATATAAATTCCACCCTATCATAGGATGCATACCGAGTTGACAAAATTGGAAGATATGTTAACCCGCGATTATAGTAGACCTGATATTTCTCTCTATGAAAATTGGGTGTTTTTCGAAAAGAAAAAAGGGAGGCATGTTGAGGATAAGTGTTGGCAACCGACAATGGAAATAAGGAGGCGGTTTGGGTAAAATTATTATACCCATCGCGTAGAATTGATGATTTGTTCAATCAGCTGCGAAAGACCAAGGTGTTTTCCCAAATAGATTTTCGATTAGTATAGCATCACTTGGAGGTCAGAGTCAGTGACGTGGCGAAAATAGCGTTTCGGTCTAGAGTAGAGAAAATTATGCAGAGCATCTCCAGACCATGTTGCTGACGATGCCAGAGAAGCAATTGCATGTCAAAAATTCAATAAATGTGAGTTGGGTTGAATTGAGTGGTAGTTTTGGGACATGTGATCTTGGGTGGTAATATTCAAGTGAATCCAATGGAAGTCAAGGCTGTGATTTAATGGGAAAGGCGAAAATGTGAGACCGAAATGCAAAACTTTTGAAGTTGGCAGAAATTGTGGCTGCCTTAAAGTTTTAGAGACCCTACCTATATGTCGAGACTTGAGGGATATGCTCCGATCACCAAAACTTGAAATATTTGTTTATTCAAAAAGGGGCTAAATCTGAGACAGAGGCGTTGACTAAAATTGATCAAAAACTACAGTCAGACCATCCATTATTATTCGGGAAAAAGGCTAATGTTGTAAGGGATTCTTGAGTTGGAAATTGGCAGGTTTGGTTGCGTACTAATTTATGTGTTGAGTCGAGACCCTTATGAGTGTAGTGGGCGTTTGGTCAGGTGGTAGCACTGTTTGATAATTTGATTTTGGAACCGACATTGATCGACTGTGAGGTAGAAGCGTAAAAGTCGGATATCCAGTTGAGAAAGATTAGAGATAAAGTGGGAAATGATCGTAGAGCTGGCAATCGTATCAGAAATAATAATGAAGTCTTGAGGATTGACAATAGTCTGTGTGTTCCTAATGATGCCCATTTAACAAAAGAGGCCTTAAAAGAAGTACATCGTTCAATAAACATAATGCACCCTGGTGATATCAAACTGTATCGAAATTGCGTGAGATTATTGATAGTTTGGAGGAGAATGAGAAATCGCAAAAATTGGTAATTAGGTGTCTTGTATATTAGCAAAAATTAAGGTTGAGCATTATTATTCAGGTAGGTTATTGTAGTCTTTATCTATTCCAGAATGGAAATGGGAGTCTTGATACATATGCCAAGTGTATATTGGCAGGATTGTTCGGTTGCATGAGGCACCGGTCTAATGTAATTGTCGAATAAAGTTGGGATAAGATACCAGTTTAAAATAAAAAGGAGGGAAATTGGTTGTTGAGTTATTCGTTCGATAATTGATAATGGTTCTTGGATAAATTGTTTGACCATTTTTTTAATTTGAATTGTTGGGTGGAAGTGTTGCCCCTATATTGTAATTAGAAGATAATTTTTATCAAAACAAATTAAGTCGTTGTTGTATGAACAGTCTGCAGAAGAACTTGAAATACAGTATTGGATTAATTGGTGATACTATTATAATTACCGTCGTAAAAAAAATAAAAAATAAAAAAAATCGGCATGTTGTAAACATTGGAAGTCGGGTAGCAAATTCCAGGTAAAAATTCTCTATCGAAGAAACTATATAAGAGAAATTGTAGTACCGAGATATGATATTTATTTTGACATTCTGGTTGGGTTTCCATACAGCTTCGGGTGCCAAGTTGAAGTTGGTACCTTGTCTTATTTGTAAACTAATGGCCAATCGAGAAGTGCGATTCAGATGTTGGAGGATATGCTGAAGAGTTGCATTTTGGAATTTTCTAACAGTGAAGCTAATTATGTGACACTGTGTTAGACCCCGATTTAGCACGTACGCCATTTTAGTTGCATTTTAGAGCAATTGGGAAAAATATGTGGTAGAATTGAATTAATCATTATCCGAATTAAAAGTTTAGGGGGTGAATTATAAATTTGTATACATTAAATCCAACCTTTAGGATTCAAATTGTCGTTTCATTGATAACATTTAAACTTTTAGGGGTGAAATTACAATTTGAAGAAAATTATAAATGGTGAATTGGGCTAAAATAAGGAATTAAAGAAATTTGGGGGAGAAATGAGTAATTAAAAGAAAAGATTTATATATATATATATATATATATATATATACGCATATGGTGTGTGTGTACCGAGAGAGCAATCGGAGACAGAGAGAGAAAGGATCGAGATCCATTGACGTGGCAAGATAGGAATAAATTGATCCACTTAAATCATACAATCATGATCTTCAACGGAAAAAGGAAGGAGGAACAGAAACAGAGGAGAGAGATAGGGGAGGTCCGGCGATTAGGGGGTAGTGAGATCTGACGAGCGTGGGTGTGAGCGATTCGTTCAGTCGTTGGTCGATCGTTGGTGGTGCCGATGGTGTGATGTCCTATTCATTGTCGATGGTGTGGAGTGCCGATGGGGTGATTGTCCCTGTTTCGTCGGAGGTTGCCATCGGTCAGTTTGGCGGTGGGCTATTCAGCAGCCGACGGAGGTGTGCTGGGTTGACAGTGAGCTTCCGGTGGCCATTGTTGACGCTGTGATGAGTGTGTGCTTTCTGCTCTGTTCAGTTTTCTGTTTTCTGTGTTGTGCAGCGTATGTTCGTGGGTTCGCCGTTCTGTCTGACGGTGACGATCGGCGGCATGTGCGACGGCGTTGGTGGCTCTGCTCAATCGGGGTGTGTTGTCCCTGCAGGGTGTGTGCGTGTTGTGTGTGCATGGTGGTCACCGGAGTTTTCACCGGAAAGTTAGAGAGAGAGAGAGAGTTGTAAGTAAGTGGGTGTGGGGACAATCGGCAGTGCATGGGGGGGTAAACGTGGAAGTGTGTGGGTTTGTTTGACTGGTGGTGCGTGTGTTCGGTTGGTGGGATGGCAAGGCTTGATCGACGGCGAGATCTCGTCGGCAACGGCGAAATCTCGTCGGCAGCGGCGAGACAGCATAACAGGAAACAGAAACGCAAACCAGGAAAAGGAAAAAGGGAAGAAGGAAAAAAAAAAAAAAAAAAAAAAAAAAAAAAGGAAAAATTACGCAAATCCCCCAATAAGAATACAAAAATTTATCCCGCGACCGACGGACGATTCGGAGCAGGTAAAATCTAAATCGATTACCATTGTTGTTAAATTGAAATATTAGCAAATGGGATTATAATTTAGAATCGTTAATTCTACTAATTTTTGTCACCATCTATATTAACAAATGTGTACAGTAATTATTAACGAAACAAAATTTACCGGATAACAATTTTTCGTAATAAAAAGTGGGTACGGGGGAAATTACGGAATTTAGGGCCTGCATTGCATGATTCGGTTATTTTACATAAAATATTGATTTAGGCCCTATCACTATTAAGCTCGCAGGCACTGGAGTATTGGTAAAAGATAGTCAGTAAAAACTGTTCGGAACGGATAGCCAGGTGAGTGTACTGTCTTCTTGCCAAACTATTTTTACATCTATATGTGATAGAAAATGGTTGTACTTACATTAGATGCTGTTAAAATTCTGTGGATCAAGCAGGTTTTGGGTGAGTTGGTAAAAATAGATTTTTTGTGAGATTACGATAGTTTTCGATAGGAAGGTGAAAATGGTTTTCGTTGGATTTGGTGGTTTTAGAAGAGAATGGAAAATATCTGTTTTTCTAAATATGTCTGGTTTTCTAAAAATAAAGAGTGGAAAAGTAGTTTTGGTAAAATCAGACGTTTTCTTTTTTAAAAGAAAGTGAGAAATATGATTTTCGGATAAAAAAAACAGTTTTGGGAAAGAGAGGTGGTTGTGTGAGTTGACGATGTTGATTAGACGATATCATTACGTTGTGATTTGATGATGGTGTTATTAATTTGACGATGTTGTTGATTAAACGATGTCATAGTATTTATCCGCTTTGGCGGAGTGATGTTTATCTGCTTCGGCAGAGTGATGTTAGGTGTTTATACTGCGCAGTGATTATCCGCTTCGGTAGAGTGATGGGTGTTCGTAGGAAGGCATATCCTACGGATGGTACGGTATCGTTGTAAACTCCCGATCGTGAGGTTAAAACAATCATTAGGGTTGACTAGTGTGTGTGTTTGAGGTGTGTGTTAGAGATGTGGTGTTTTACATATATTGGTTGATTTGATATTTATTATCATGGTGATTAATATGATTTTTATATTAGTTGGATTTGAATGAAACTTAATTATGTCGCTTTATTTTCCCTGCTTATATACTGGGATTTTACGAGCTATGTGGTATTTATAAACTTACGCTTGATCCATTTAGATGTTGTAGAATGAGTTGTTATTATTAAAAATATTTTTACTAAGAAGGCAGTACACTTGCAGGTGAAGCAGCTAGGAGTCGGTCCCCTACTAGCGCTAGGTAGAGTCCTACGATGAAGTCATGTAGAGGGTTGAGACGAGCTTTACGAGGCGAACCTGTGAGGGGTTCATGGTATTATATTTTGTTGTTAGTATATTTGGGGAACGGGTATATTCCCATAGCAGAGATATGTATAGCTTCATATAGATGATGGGTTGTTTATATATATGCATATTGTCGTGTAATAGATGGTTGGTTGGTTGTTTTCGATGATGTCATGATGTCGTCATGCCAGCCCAGGATATCGGCACTTCGGGATGGGTCGTGACAATTTTGGTATCAGAGCCTAAGTTACAGGTTCTGTAGACTTGCTAGTAGTTGTGTCAATAGAGGATCGTGGGATTGGAAGACATGCCAGTCGTCTAGTCAGTAGGGGACTTTGAGATAGGGTGTCGATAGACGGTGTCGAGTTAGTGGTGGACTGTGAGATAGGGTGTCGATAGATGGGTTCGGCACGCGAGTGATAGTTTGCATTGCATTAGAGGGTATATTGGTATTGTGCATGATTAGTCGTTTTGTTGGCAATTAATGGGCGCGACGAAGTTGTGATACTGCTTGTTGGTGGTTTGGGTAATGGATGGTAGTACTGATGGGTGGATCGCGATTGTGGGGGTGCCAGTGGTTGGGAATATTAAATTATAACTGATAGGTAAATCTATTCGTAGGTAGTACATAATATTCTTTTTTATTGTTGAAGCAATAGTATGGTAGAGCATACTTAATTCGTCCAATGTTAAGTTATTCATTCAAATGAATCAATTGACAACACTTTATTTATGCAATGACACGACACACTGCGCTACTATTTGAGATACGCGGATTCTATCATAAATGTGTGGGTGTGCACGCGATTTTAGTGGAAAGGGAGGTTCATATGTTTGCAAGTAGAAAAAGATGACCATTTGTCGGTATGAAATAAAAAATCGGATGTGGAAAAAAAAAACAGAAAAGACAAAATGTAGACAAATCTAGAACGGATTTACTTTGGAATTACATTTTAGGTTGATGGGCGGGCAAATTAAAAGTTATACGAAATGGGTAAACGGAGTGAAAATTTATAGAGAATGAGGTGTAAGAAGTAGCTGAGAACTATGAGTCCATATAAATAGTGAGTGCGCATAAATATAGTCCACTTCGTATCGGTGGTAGGAAATTGTCGGTAGATCTATTACCCCTGAATACTTACAATCTTGATGTAATACTGGGTATGAATTTGTTGTTCGGCTATCATGCCACGGTGAACTGTTTTTAGAAGGAAGAGATCTTTTGAATCTGAGGCGAGCCAGAATTTGTATTCTCGGAAAACATAATTATCACTCCTGTCAGTTTGATTTCAGGCTTAGTGTAGACACGGCATTTTTGACCGCCTCGCAAAAAATTATACTTTATTTTATAGTTACCTTTTTTTTTTTTTTTTTTATTTTGTTTTGACTGTACCGTATTTATGCGGTTTAATACTGCTAAATTAAGTTTTATTAATCTCTTAAGTAAATTAAATATTAGTAATTGATTTTTTTTTTTTTTTTTGGTTTTGTAGATTTTTCGAAGTGGAATAAAAACGCGTTAATTCGGAACAAAATGGACAAGAAACAGACGAGAACGAGAGAGGCCTGGACCGAACGCGGGGGGGGGCTGCAAAAAGGTCGCTGGTGCGACCATTGTGTTGGCCGCACTAGCGACCAGCCACTGGTGCGACCAGTGGTCTGGCCGCATGGGCGGCCAACTTTAAAGCTGGCCGCACATGCGGCCAGCAGGGGGGTGTTCCCCCCTGTTTTTGGGTGCACCCAAAAGCTGGTGGGTGCACCGAATTTCGGTGTATCCACCCCTTTTTTTATTATTTTTTCTACTTTTTTTGTCGGCAAGTTCACATTTTTTTCCTATAAATAGATGAAGGATGTTTTGAAGAAGGGGAGGGAGGATTTTGAGGGGAAGAAATTTTTGTGAGGAATTTTTGTAAGGGAGAGGGGAAATCTGGAGAAAAATTTTGAAGAAAATAATATTATTTTCATTTTATTGTAATTTTGAAGAAGAAAAATCTCCAAGAAGGTGGTAAATTTTCATCTGTTGTAAATCTTACTCTTATTTTTTAAGTTGTTATTATACTAATTTTTTTTTTGTAAATTAGATTTTTTTTCTTTTTTTCTTCCTTTATTATTTATTTATTTATTACTTTTTATTTTCTTTTTATTTTTATTTATTTATTTTATTTTTATTTTTTTATTCTTTTTTTTGAGTAAATAATACGAGATGGAAAATTCTCAACCTTCAATTTGAATGGCTAAAATTTAGAAGAGAATTACTCTCCTCGACGCGTGTGTGCGGGTGTTTTATTTAATTTGTATTAAATATAATGTGCTAACAATACGAGGTGGAAAATTCCCAACCTTCAATTTAAACGGCTTAAATTTAGAAGGGAATTACTTCCCTCGATGCGTGTGTGCGGGTGTTTTATTTAATTTGTATTAAATATAATGTACTAACAAGATGAGGTGGAAAATTCCCAGCCTTCCATCAGAACGGCCTAGGTTTAGAAGGGAGATCACTTCCCTCAATGTGTGGGTATGTGTATATGTGTATATAAGGAGGATTTAAAAATAAAATAAAAACATTCGGATTTAAATTCTAATTGGACTTAATCGGATAAGGTACCGTCTTTGGACGGGCGTCTTGGGGTGCTTGACACCTTCCCCGAGCGTAATTGACCCCCGAACTCTTTAAACGAATCTCGGGTCAGACCATGTTATTTTTGGAGTCAAATTTTACTTAAGCTATTTTTTTAAATTATTTTCAAAAAAGAAAATATGGTGACCTAGCACATCATTTAAACCCAATGCTAGGTGGCGACTCTTTTTTTTTAAAACAGGCTTAAGTATATTTTAATGAGAAAATCGACGTTTTTAAAACCCTTCTCATTTTACCAGCGCCAAGCATATATAAAGCATATATCTATATTTTTTTGGTTTTCTCTGGAAAATCGAGGCGCGTTCAGCTGGCGACTCCATTGGGGAACGGCTGAGGGTCGAGCCCAATATGTCTGAATAAGTCCAACTAATCTAAAGTCCGAATGTTAAATTTTGTTTTATTTTTTCTCTCAATTCAGTAAATAAGTTGTGATTTTTTTTTTTATATCATTTATTTTTTATTTTTTATATATATATATATATATATATATATATTTTTATTTTTTTTCCTTATTTCCTCTCAGGCCCTTATATCGTTGTAAATCCTCTGACAAAAACAAAACTGTCTTGTATCCATATTATCCCCTCAGGATTCTATGATACAAGACGAGAAAAGGGTTTTTTGTACTTGATGGATTTATGACGTCTGGGGAAGTTCTAAAAAAAAAAAAAAAAAAAAAAAAACAAAAAACACCAAACAAGTTCAAAGTTTTCAATATCGGTAGGGAACGACAAAAAAAAAAAAAAAAAACAAAAAATAATAAAAAAAAATTCATGTACCATCATTTGTTTTAATTAGTCGTTATCGAAATTGAAATCTTCGAATTAGAAAGGGCTTTAAGGCCACCTAAGACCCACGTGAACTAAAAAAATGATTTTTTTTTGTAGGTGAAAAAGAAAAGGACAAGACAAAGAAAATTAGTCCCAGAAAAGCAAATCCAGTTCCCCCATTTTGAAGTCCGATCTTTACACGCAGTCGAGCACAGACTCATTCCAGGATGACATTAGAAA
This sequence comes from Eucommia ulmoides, assembly GCA_016647705.1. Classification (NCBI taxonomy): domain Eukaryota; kingdom Viridiplantae; phylum Streptophyta; class Magnoliopsida; order Garryales; family Eucommiaceae; genus Eucommia; species Eucommia ulmoides. The sequence continues at coordinate 612,284 of JAENRU010000484.1, forward strand.
GCAATCCCGAATCTCCCCGAACGACCCAGATAGCTCAGATGCAGAAAACTATTGACAGGTTGATGGAAAGGATCAACGAACTTAGCCGACCTCAGGAGGTGCCTATTCCTCCATCCAACGAGACTCCTGTGATTGAATCCCCAAATGGAAACCCTGCAAGTATTGGGATGGAGAACTCAGGGCCGAATCCGAACCACGTCGGCCCGAACTTTGCAGTGCCGGTCTACTATGGACCTCAGATGGGCCCTCATCCTTTCGCCTATGGAGCTCCGACATATCCCATCCAGGGGCATGTCTATCAGGCCTCGCTAGAGGGGTCGGCCCCCGCCGCCCCGCAGATCCTCATTCACCCGGAGAGGGTCGTTGCTCCACCAAACAATTCAAATGATAGCCAACCGGCCCCGGCCATTGAAACTGAAAACAAAGAAGAGAATGGCCCTCCACCGGCTTGGCTTCTGAAAATGGAGAAATTGGAAAAAACTATGGAAGAATGGCAAAAGGAGAAGCCGTCTAGGAAAGCGACGTACAAGGAGTTGTCAGCACCACCCGGGATTGTGTACCCGGAAAATTTTGTGGTTCCAGAATTCACAAAATATGATGGCACTGGCCCTCCAGAATGGCATGTCAGCATTTACAAAGAGGAGTTAGGAATTCATGCTCGGAACGAAGACCTTTGCCTAAAGATGTTTCGGAGATCGTCGAAAGGGCCGGCTCTCAACTGGTACATGACCCTGGAGCTATCACAGATTAAAACATTTGAAGATCTGGTAGAGGCCTTCTGTGAGCAATATGTGTACAATAGGGATGCCTCGCCAGACCACAATACCTTCTACCAGATACTGAAAAATAAAGACGAAAGTTTCCGGAGGTATACTGCTCGTTGGAGGGAGGAGGCTGCCAAAGTTGTCCCTAAGCTGAGCGAGAAGGCTCAGTTAGAGATATTCAAGTCAATTCAGTCACCGTCGTTCTATCGAGATCTCTCGAGCATAGCAGTGGTTTCTTTCGGCGATGCGATCAAACAGGCCGAGGTGACGGAAGAAGGAATAAGGAGCGGGAAAATTGAAGGGGCCCAATCCAATCTGACGAAAAGGTCAGCCCCGCCAAAGATGAAAGAAAATGAAGTAGCTGTTGTCGTTTCCCCTCGGCAAACCCATTACCAGAACTACCCCCAAACTTCTTGTCCCCAGAACTACCCGAACCAGAACAACCAATATCACAACTACCCTCCTCAAAATCGCCAAAACCAAAATTATCCTCAAAACCAACCCTATTCCCAAAGTCGCCCCCGCTATTACCAAAATGTACCTCCCCCTTATCAAAACCACATTCCCCAATATTACCCTCAAGCCTACCCAACACCCTCTTACCATACCTATCAACCACGCCCTAACACCCCACCTCAAATTCCTAACCGCACTCCAAGGTCAGGAACCCAATACCACCAAGACCTTCTACCTCATGCTACTGGGGAAAATTTCCAGAACGACAACAGAGAGCTACAAGACCTTCCGGTCTCGATCACCGAGTTGTATCGGAATTGTTTGAAGCAGGGGATGCTGACGCCCCTTCCATTCTACGAAGTTAAACCTGGGAGTAAAGCAGCTTCTTTAAATGCTTTCTGTGAATACCACTCGGGAACCAGAGGACATGCGACTGAGCAATGCTTTCAGCTAAAAGACAAAATCCGGGAGTTTATATGGACCGGAGCCATCACATTTCCTAAAAAACCTGAGGCCGGTACACCAAATTGTCAGCAAAATCCGTTGCCTGAACACGCCTCCTCAGGAAGTGGCGTTAATCTAATTTTCACAGAGGAGGTCGAAGAAGAAGTTGATGTGATCGATATCGGTGGTGTTTATTTACACCCGGAGGTTCTCTACGGAGGGTTCGAATTACATCTAGAAAGGGTAGCCCAAAAACTGGAGAAATCTCTAGTTTTGTCTTTCCCAATCCAAAAGACGGTGGAAAATCTCAATAAAGTTCCGTGGAATTATGAGATCGTCGCTAAAACAGGAGAAGGAGAAGAATTGCCAATCTCCGTAGGAGAAACCGGTGGAATCACTCGGTCTGGAAGGGTGTATACGCCACAGGATTTGATCAGGATTCCTGTGAGGGAACCAAGAGGGGCCCTGAAAAAGCCAGTGTTAGAACCGGAGGCTCATGACTTCCTAAAGGCAATGAAGAATTCAGAATACAAGATAGTGGAGCAACTCAGCAAAGCACCGGTGCAAATCTCGATGCTCTCACTACTTCTATCCTCAAAAGTACATAGACAGGCACTGCTGAAAGTCCTAAATGAAGCCCACTTGCCTAGCACGATCTCTCCGGAGAAGTTTGTCACTCTGGTCGAGCAGGTCCTAGGATCTAACACCATCACTTTCACAGATAACGAGATGGACGATGATGGAACAGGTCACAACAAGCCTTTGAATATCACGGTCGAAAGCCATGGAATGTTCATAGCTCGGGTGCTGATTGACAATGGATCGGCACTAAATATCTGTCCTTTGTCGACCCTGGAAGAAATGGGGATAGATCTATCACAGGTTCGATCGTCTAAGACGGTTATCCGAGCATTCGATGGGGCTAAGAGAGATAGTGTTGGAGAAATTGACCTGCCAATTGAAATTGGTCCAATACAGTTCAATGCGAAGTTCCAAGTGCTCGACATACCTGCTTCGTACAACCTGTTGTTGGGGAGGCCATGGATCCATAAAGCTGGGGGCAGTGCCTTCATCTCTACATCAGAAGATCAAGTTTATCATTAATGACACACTGTACGTGATCAGGGCTGATTCAGATATCATACCTTTCCATCAAGCGATAAGTCGCCATGTCCCGTTAACAGATGACGGAAAGGAGAAGGAGAAGATTGAAGCCTCCTATCACGTGTTCGACGTTGCGAATGCTACCTTTGTGAAGGAAGGAGGACACGAGATGACACCATCACTGTCTAACACTGTGGCCTTCGTTGCTAAAGAAATGAAGTCTCGGGGTTGCATTCCCGGGAAAGGTTTGGGCAAGAATCTAGACGGAATTACAGAACCGATAGAAGTCAAGGAGAAGAAGGGGAGATTCGGATTGGGATACGAGCCGACAAAAGCAGACAGGGCGAAGTTCTTCCGGAAGAAGAGGGATGGATCCCCAGACAACCAGCCAATGAAAATTCCGCATATCCGGGTCACTTTCCCCTATCCAGCAGAAACCCTCAACAAAGGGAAGGAGACCGCAGGATTCAAGTTGCACCCTGAGAGAGTAATGATCAAGGAAGCTGTGAATGTAATCATGAGAGACGAGGCAGGGCCAAGTCATGGGTTTGGTATTCGAACCAAGGAAAAAGAAAAGCTGCAGAATTGGGATTCTTGTTCTCTCCCAATTCGCCAGGCGTTTCGGTAAACTTAGGGAGATTTTCTGTTGGTCATCCCTCCATCCACCTTGCCTTCTAGATGGAAAGGGATTTTGCTTTGTAATGGTTTTTTATATTTAATGAATACAATTCTGTTTTATCCGACATATGGTTTAAATGTTTAAATTTTATGCTTTCAGGATGTCTAAAACACCAGTGTATGATGCATGCGATACAATTGAGCCAGAGTGCGATAAGTATGATTTCAATGCAGAACCAGACCATAATCCGATGGGAGTGGAAGCAGAAGATGACTCTTGCCAGCCAGACGATGGTGAGATCCGAAAAGCTTTCATGGAGTTCGAGAATAAGCCAATTCCCAGTAACGATGAGACCGAGTTGATAAACTTGGGGACCTCGGAAGAGTTGAAGGAAGTAAAGATTGGATCAACCCTCATGACTCTGGAAAAGAAAGAGTTGACAACGCTCTTAATTTCTTACCAAGATATCTTTGCCTGGTCCTACGATGACATGGTAGGACTAGACAAGAGTATCGTGGCCCATAAGCTGCCGCTAAAGCCGGGAAGTGTACCAGTCAAACAAAAGTTGAGGAAGCTGAGGCCCGCTGTCAGTCTCGAGGTCAAGGAGGAGATCGTGAAGTAATTCAATGCCCGAATTATTGAAGTCTATAACTACAGTGAATGGCTCTCAAATGTCGTTCCCGTGCCAAAGTCCTCAGGAAAAATCAGAGTCTGCGTGGACTATCGTGATCTCAACCGGGCGAGTACAAAAGATGATTTTCCACTGCCAAACATTCACATCATCATCGACAATACTGCGGGGCGAAAGCTCTATTCCTTCGCCGATGGGTTCTCTAGCTATAATCAGATTCTGATGGATGAGAAAGATCGAGAAAAGACAGCTTTCACTACCCCATAGGGAGTCTTTTGCTATAGGGCGATGCCTTTCGGTCTCAAAAACGCCGGGACAACATACCAAAGAGCAATGACGACCCTCTTTCATGATATGATGCACAAGGAGATGGAGGTATATGTAGATGACATGATCGTTAAATCACAGGAGAACGAGGATCATCTCTGCCATTTGAAAAAGATGTTCGACAGACTTCGAAAGTACCAGCTCAAGCTCAATCCAGCAAAATGCGCATTTGGGGTGTCTTCCGGAAAACTTCTTGGTTTCATGGTAAATCGCCATGGAATCGAGATTGATCCTGCAAAGACGAAGGCCATTCGTGAGATGCCGCCACCGAGAAATGAGAAAGAAATTCGAGGTTTTCTGGGGCGATTAAATTTCATAGCCCGATTCATCTTCCAACTCACTGCCACTTGTGAGCCAATCTTCAAGCTACTTCGAAAAGAAAGTGACGGGCGATGGAATGCAGATTGCCAGAATGCCTTGGAGAAAATTAAAGTCTATCTAACGAACCCTCCCGTTCTAGTGCCGCCTCGGGAGAAGGTTCCGTTATTACTATATTTGTCGGTTCTCGACTCCTCCATGAGAGCTATTCTTGGGCAACTCGATAAATCTGGAAAGAAAGAGCAAGCCATCTACTACCTCAGCAAGCGCTTCACGAAGTATGAGTAAAATTATACCTTGCTGGAGAGGACCTGTTGTGCATTGGCTTGGTCCGCTCAAAGACTGTGCCATTATATGCTCCCACTGACTACCTACTTGATAGCCAGGATGGATCCCTTAAAATACATCTTCGAGAAGCCGATTCTGTCAGGAAAAGTTGCAAAATGGCAGATGCTGCTGACGGAGTTCGATATCATCTACAAGACCCAAAAGTCAATGAAGGGTCAGGCGATAGCAGATCAGTTGGCTAGTTGTCCAGCTCAAATGGATAACCAGCTTCTTGAGACGCTATTCCCTGACGAGTCGATTCATGCGGTGGATGAAGAAAATGAGGGAACAGTCTGGAAAATGTATTTTGATGGAGCAGTGAACTCTCGAGGGGCTGGAATCGGAGCCGTTCTGGTTTCTCCGGGCAAACAGCATTATCCAGTGGCTTCCAAGTTGAAGTTCCAGAGCACAAATAATCGAGCTGAGTACGAAGCCTGTATTCTGGGACTCCAGCTGGCTGTCGATGTGAAAATCAAAGAATTGCTAGTGTTCGGAGATTCTGAGCTGATAATCAATCAGGTGACGGATAAATATGCCACGAGAGATCCGACCTTGATAGCCTATAACAATTACCTCCTGGAGTTGTGCGAGCAATTTACAATAATAGAATTTGAAAGCATACCGAGGCTAAAAAATGACTTCGCCGATGCCTTAGCTACCTTGGCATCTATGATATCTATCACTCGAGAGGATGATGATATCATTCCGGTGGTGATCCGAGTTCAACGCCGACCGGCCCACTGCTGCCAGCTTGAATCTGAGCCAGCCAAAGACCCGTGGTACCATGACATAAAGAACTTTCTGAAAAATCAGGAGTATCCAGAAGGGGCATCAAGTGTTGATCGGAAAACTCTCCGGAGGTTAGCAGGCCAATTCTTCCTAAGCGGGGAGACACTATACAAACGCTCCCCTGACATGGGCCTGTTGAGATGTGTTGGAGTCGAAGAGGTCATCCAGTTGATGAAAGAGGTCCATGGTGGCATATGTGGACCTCACATGAGCGACTTCATACTTGCCAAGAAGATCCTGAGGACCGGTCATTTTTGGCTAACGATGGAAAGCGACTGCGTGCAGTTTGTTCGAAGATGCCATAAGTGTCAGATTCATGGTGATCAAATCCATGTCCCACCTTCGCACCTTCATTGCTTGGCGGCCCCATAGCCCTTCTCAATGTGGGGTATGGACGTTATTAGGGAAGTTACCCCTAAGGCGCCGAGTGGTCATCGCTTTATCCTGGTGGCAATTGATTATTTTTTCAAGTGGGTAGAAGTTGTTTCCTTAACCCGAGTGACTCAAAAGATAGTAGCTCGATTCATCAAAGAAAATATTGTGTCAAGATACGGTTTGCCGCAAACATTGATAACCGACAATGCTAAAAACCTGAAGGGTTCAGAAATACAGAAAATATGTCAGCAGTTCAAGATCGAGCACAAAAACTCAGTGCCTTACCGTCCAAAAATGAAAGGAGCAGTGGAAGCCGCCAACAAAAATATAAAGAAAATTCTCCGGAAGATGATTGACAGTTATAAAGAGTGGGATGATATGCTGCCATATGCTTTGACGGCTTACCGAACCTCAGTTCGGCCCTCGACAAGGGCAACCCCCTATTCTCTGGTCTATGGCACAGAAGCGGTGATACCAGCCGAGGTGGAAATTCCATCTCTACGAGTGCTCATAGAGGCCGAGCTTGATGAAACTGAATGGGTACAACAACGGTTGGACCAACTTTGTTTAATCGATGAAAAGCGGCTAACAGCGATATGCCACGGACAGTGTTACAGACAGATGATTACTAGAGCTCATGATGAACGGGTATACCCTAGAGTCTTCAAGGTCGGTGAGTTAGTATTGAAAAAAATCTTTCCTTTCCAAGATGAAGCTAAGGGTAAGTTCGCGCCAAATTGGGAAGGTCCTTTTGTTGTTCATAAGGCTTTGAGCGGTGGAGCGTTGATTCTCCAGGAAATGGATGGTGATGTATTTCCCGAGCCCCTAAACTCGGATTCTATAAAGAAATACTTTGCCTAATAAATGTCCTTATTTTCTAAGTAAGTTTATTTCAATTTGTGATTATCTGTTGCCTGCCAAAAAAAAAAAAAAAAAAAAAAAAAAAAAAAATACGGCTCGAACATGGTGAAAACTCGAAAGGGCGCTATAAGAAAAATGTAGAGACCGTGTCGCAAAAAAAAAAAAAAAAAAAAAAAAAAAAAAAAAAAAAGAACAGTTAGATCACTCCTAGGGGCATTTTTTGGAATTCCCACTACGGTTGACTTCCATTGACCGTAAGACTTTTCTGTGTTCGGAACTTGATGGATTTGAACAAGAGTTGGAATCTGTGAAAAGGAACATCGAATATGGCTCAAATTTGCATTGAAATCATACTTGTCAGACAATCCGGCTTGAAATCTCGCAGTCAACATATCTGGTGATAAAGATACCTGTTTGGGGTAAGGTTTTACACGTTTTTTCCATATTTGGTTAAATCAGTTTTGCAGGATTTGAAAAATACAAAGCAAGCAGGAGTATGTGATTCTCCTAAGCACTGAGGATGCCTAGTAGAAAAGAGAAAGTGAAAATCGGCGGGTGCAGAGAAATAAAGGCTGATAGGGATGTTGTCCAAAAAACCAGACCCCGCCAACAACCCGGAGAAAACCTCCAGAAAATACATCTCTAAGATTGACGGAAGGACGAGACGGAAAAATCTCCCGATACTGTCCCGTGACCCGAGAAAGTCAAGCGCCATCAAATGAGGGATTGCGACGGAAAAGGGGGGACGGAATTGCGAGTCGTAAAGAGTGACAAGTTTTTCAAACTAAATTTTGGTGTTACATGTGTTTTTGTTCAATTACAGGCTTTTCAAAGAACATGGAAGCATGGATTTCTCTCTCACAAAGACTTCTTACCTTCCGGTTCAAATTAGAAACTTTCATTGCTGAAAGTTCGAAAGCTCTAAATGAGCGTCCAGGTATGCGTTTTGCCCTGAAAAGGGCGAAAAGTGAACTACGCTAAACTTGATCCTCGGCATAATACTAAGGTACGCAGGCAATTTATAAATATTCGGTCATCCGAGAGTTCGGCTGGGGCACATTTATATCTTTGCTCTCTTATTCTGGCTCAGTCACAAGTTGGGGCATATTTTATACTTCTGAACTTTCTTTAGGCCCCTGATCAAGAGGACTGGGGCACGAATAATTTTTATTACCCTAAACAATCCTCTAAACGAACACGTGTTCGTCATGAGTATCGTCAGGAGTCATTTTTTTTTACTCTAAACAATCCTCTAAACGGACACGTGTTCGTCATGAGTATCGTCAGGAGTCATTTTTTTTTTACTCTAAACAATCCTCTAAACAGACACGTGTTCGTCATGAGTATCGTCAGGAGTCATTTTTTTATTACTCTAAACGATCCTCTAAACGGACATTTGTTTATCATGAACATCGTCATGAGTCATTCTTTTATTTTTCTAAATGGACACTTGTTCGTCATGAGTCTTCTTTTATTACTCTAAACGTACGCTTGTTCGTCATGAGTCATTTTATTTTATTTGTTCTATTATTAGAAAATAAACTAAAAAATAAATAAAATAAAAATGGGACGATCAAAATGACGCGGTCTTTTATCTTTGTCAAGCAAGTGAACTTGCATGACAAAGAGGGGCAGCTGTAGACACGGCATTTTTGACCGCCTCGCAAAAAATTATACTTTATTTTATAGTTACCTTTTTTTATTTTATTTATTTTGTTTTGATTGTACCGTATTTATGCGGTTTAATACTGCTAAATTAAGTTTTATTAATCTCTTAAGTAAATTAAATATTAGTAATTGATTTTTTTTTTTTTTTTTTTTTTGGTTTTGTAGATTTTTCGAAGTGGAATAAAAACGCGTTAATTCGGAACAAAATGGACAAGAAACAGACGAGAACGAGAGAGGCCTGGACCGAACGCGGGGGGGCTGCAAAAAGGTCGCTGGTGCGACCATTGTGCTGGCCGCACCAGCAACCAGTGGTCTGGCCGCATGTGCGGCCAGTAGGGGGGTGTTCCCTCCTGCTTTTGGGTGCACCGAATTCGGTGCACCCAAAAGCTGGTGCTTTTTTTTGTCGGCAAGTTCACATTTTTTTCCTATAAATAGATGAAGGATATTTTGGAGAAGGGGAGGGAGGATTTTGAGGGGAAGAAATTTTTGAGAGGAATTTTTGTAAGGGAGAGGGAAAATCTGGAGAAAATTTTTGAAGAAAATAATATTATTTTCATTTTATTGTAATTTTGAAGAAGAAAAATTTTGAAGAAGGTGGTAAATTTTCATCTGTTGTAAATCTTACTCTTATTTTTTAAGTTGTTATTATACTAATTTTTTTTTTTATAAATTAGATTTTTTTTCTTTTTTTCTTCCTTTATTATTTATTTATTTATTACTTTTTATTTTCATTTTTTTTTTTTTTGAGTAAATAATACGAGGTGGAAAATTCTCAACCTTCAATTTGAATGGCTAAAATTTAGAAGAGAATTACTCTCCTCGACGCGTGTATGCGGGTGTTTTATTTAATTTGTATTAAATATAATGTGCTAACAATACGAGGTGAAAAATTCCCAACCTTCAATTTGAACGGCTTAAATTTAGAAGGGAATTACTCCCCTCGATGCGTGTGTGCGGGTGTTTTATTTAATTTGTATTAAATATAATGTACTAACAAGATGAGGTGGAAAATTCCCAGCCTTCCATCAGAACGGCCTAGGTTTAGAAGGGAGATCACTTCCTTCAATGTGTGGGTATGTGTATATGTGTATATAAGGAGGATTTAAAAATAAAATAAAAACATTCGGATTTAAATTCTAATTGGACTTAATCGGATAAGGTACCGTCTTTGGACGGGCGTCTTGGGGTGCTTGACACCTTCCCCGAGCGTAACTGACCCCCGAACTCTTTAAACGAATCTCGGGTCAGACCATGTTATTTTTGGAGTCAAATTTTACTTAAGCCATTTTTTTAAATTATTTTCAAAAAAGAAAATATGGTGACCTAGCACATCATTTAAACCCAATGCTAGGTGGCGACTCCTTTTTCTAAAACAGGTTTAAGTATATTTTAATGAGAAAATTGACGTTTTTAAAACCCTTCTCATTTTACCAGCGCCAAGCATATATAAAGCATATATCTATATTTTTTTGGTTTTCTCTGGAAAATCGGGGCGCGTTCACTTAGAAGCCAGGAGATTATTAAAGAAATGATGTCAGGGATACCTCGCGCACGTGATTGACACCAGTCAGAAAGAAGTTTAGATGGCGGATATTTCAGTGGTAAGAGATTTTTTTCCAACGTATTTTCCAGAAGAATGGCCAGGGTTGTTAGTAGATAGGGAGATAGAAGTCATTATTGAGTTGTTTCCATGAACTGCTCCTATATCGATTCTCCCTTATCGTATGGCGCCTACCGAGCTGAAAGAATTGAAAGTGCAGTTGCAAGATTTCATTGCAAGATTTACTAGATCGTGGATATATTAAACCTGGCGTTTCCCATGGGTAGCCCCAGCGTTGTTCGTGAAGAAGAAGGATGACACGTTGAGAAGGTGTATCGATTATCGGCAGCTGATTAGGGTAACCGTCCGTAATAAATATCAGTTGCCTAGAATAAATGATTTGTTTGTTCAGCTTCAGAAAGCTAAAGTGTTTTCCAAAATAGATCTTCGATCGGGGTATCACTAGATGGAAGTAAGAGCCAGTGATGTGGCGAAACCGGCGTTCCGTGCGAGATAGAGACACTATGGATTTCTGGTTATGCCCTTCGGATGGACGAATGCCCCTGCTGTCTTCACAGATTTGTTAAATCGGATCTTCTAACCTTATCTGGATCAATTTATTATCGTATTCATTAACGATATATTAATCTATTCCCAAAGTGGAGAGCACGCAGAGCATATTCAGATTGTGTTGCAAACGTTGCGGGAGAAGCTGTTATATGCAAAAATTCGGTAAATGCGAATTTTGGTTAGATCATATTGTATTTTTGGGCATTTTATTGCAGGAGACGGTATTTAGGTGGACCCAAAGGAAGTTGAAACTGTTGTTCAGGGGGAAAGACCAAAAAAATAAAAATAAATAAATAAATAAAATGTGATTGAAATCCAAAGCCTTTTAGGATTGGTGGGTTACTATCGACGGTTTGGGTAGGGACTTACTATTATAACTGTCCCGTTGACTCATTTGACTCGCAAGGAATCCAAGTTCGAATGGACCGACAAATGTGAGCAAGGTTTTTAAGAGTTGAAAAATAGATTGATATCGGCACCAATTATATCCCTCTCGACAGAAAGGGGGTGGCTTTATGATTGATAGTGATGCGTCCCACCAAGGGCTAGGATGTGTTCTGATGCAGTATGGTCATGTAATCACATACGCATCTCGACAACTGAAGAATCATGAGCAAAATCACCCGACGCATGATCTGCAGCTGATAGCGATTATAGTTGCCTTAAAGATTTGGAGACACCACTTGTATGGCGAGACGTGTGAAATCTACACTGACCACCAAAGTTTGAAATATCTGCCTACTCAGAAGGAATTAAATTTGAGGTAGAGACGTTGGATAGAGTTGATAAAGGTTATGATTGCACTATCCACTATCACCCGGGAATAGCTAATGTTGTAGTGGATGTGTTGAGTTAGAAATCGGCGGGTTCGATCGCGCACCTAAAAGCCATTCATACTAATCTGTATGCTGATTTAAGATCGTTGTGAGTTCAGTTAGCGGTTGGTCAGACGGCTGTATTGCTTGCGATTTTGACTTTGAGGCCGACGTTGATTGATCGTATTATCGAAGCTCAGAAGTCAGACATTCAATTGGAGAAGATTCGAGATGAAGTGAGGAGTGGTCACAGAGCGGATTTTCATGTCAGGGAGAGCGATGAGGTGTTGATGATGGGAAATAGACTGTGTGTGCCTAACAACATCAGTTTGAAGAACGATATTTTGGAAGAAGCGCATAGCTCGGCATACGCGATGCATCCAGGCGGTACCAATATGTATCGGGATTTGCGTGAGCATTATTGGTGGATCGGGATGAAGTGAGAAATTGCGGAGTTTGTTGCCAAATGTCTTACTTGTTAAAAAGTGAAGATTGAGCATCAACGCCCAAGTGGGTTGTTGCAACCTCTACCTATTCCAGAGTGGAAATGGGACCATATCACGATGGTTTTCATTTCAGAATTATGCCCCTTTTAAGTAAGAGGTAATCGTTGATAGGCTTACCCAGTCCGCTCATTTTTTTTTTTTTGGCCGTAAAAATTATGAATTCCCTTGAAAAGTATGCTCAATTGTATTTGAATAACATTGTTAGGTTGCATGGAGTACTGGTTTCTATAGTATCAAGAAGAGATCCGAGATTTACTTCGGGGTTTTGGCCTAGCCTTCAAACCACTTTGGATACCAAGCTAAAATTTAGCATTGCTTTCAATTCTCAGACAGACGGTCAATCAAAGCGTACGATTCAAAAGTTGGGGGATATGTTGAGAGGTTGTGTCCTGAAATTTCCTAATAGTTGGGATGATCAGTTGCCGTTAATGGAATTCGCCTACAACAACAGCTACCATTCGAAAATCGAGATGGCCCTGTATGAAGTATGGTATGGTAGGAAATGCAGAACTCCAGTCTGTTGGACTGAAGTAAGTGAACATAAATTGTTGATGTCGGACATAGCTCAGATGATAACAAACAAAGTAAAGGTGATTCGAAAAAAAAAATTCTCAGAGTCGACAAAAGAGTTATGCAAACAAGCGCCGACGGGAGTTGGAATTTGAAGTGGGAGATCATGTATTCTTGCAAAATTCTTCGTGGAAAGGCATAATGAGATTCAGAAAGAAAGGGAAGTTGAATCCAAGATATATTGGACCATATGGAATTCTAGAGCGGATTGGCACGACAGCGTATAGACTTGCATTACCGCCAGAGTTATCTCGACTACACAACATTTTCCATGTATCGATCGATGCTCCGAAAATATGTGCCAGACCCTTCTCGTGTATTGACTTTGCAACCGATTGAATTGGGAATAGATTTGACCTACGTTGAGAAACCAGTCCAAATCCTAAGCCGTAAAGACCAGGTGTTGCGAACAAAAATGATTATGTTAGTCAAAATGTTATGGCACAGTCATACAGTGGAAAAGGCGACGTGGGAGCGAGAAGACGAGATAAGGAACAAATACCCACATTTGTTCAATTAGGCAATAAAATTTCGGGACGAAATTTCTTTTAGGGAGGAAGGGTTGTAAGACCCCGATTTAGCATGTACGTCATTTTAATTGCATTTTAGAGCAATTGGGAAAAATATGGGGTAGAATTGAATTAATCATTATCCGAATTAAAAGTTTAGGGGGTGAATTGTAAATTTGTATACATTAAATCCAACCTTTAGGATTCAAATTGTCTTTCCATTGATAACATTTAAACTTTTAGGGGTGAAATTACAATTTGAAGAAAATTATAAATAGTGAATTGGGCTAAAATAAGGAATTAAAGAAATTTGGGGGAGAAAGGAGTAATTAGAATAAAAGATATATATATATATATATATATATATATATACACGCATATGGTGTGTGTGTACCGAGAGAACAACCAAAGACAGAGAGAGGAAGGATCGAGATCCATTGACGTGGTAAGATAGGAATAAATTGATCCACTTAAATCATGCAATCGTGATCTTCAACGGAAAAATGAAGGAGGAGTAGAAACAGAGGAGAGAGAGAGGGGAGGTCCGGCGGTCAAGGGGTGGTGAGATCCGACGAGCATGGGTGTGAGCGATTCGGTCGGTCGTTGGTCGATTGTTGGTGGTGCCGATGGTGTGATGTCCCGTTCATTGTAGATGGTGTGGAGTGCCGATGGTGAGATTTTCACTGTTTCGTCGGAGGTTGCCATCGGTCAGTTCGGCGGTGGGCTATTCAGCAGCTGACGGTGAGCTTCCGATGGCCGTTGTTGACGCTGTGATGAGTGTGTGCTTTCTACTCTGTTCAGTTTTCTATTTTCTGTGTTGTGCAGTGTGTGTTCGTGGGTTCGCCATTCTGTCTAACGGTGACGATCGGCGGCATGTGCGACAGCGTTGGTGGCTTTGCTCAATCGGTGTATGTTGTCCCTGCAGGGTGTGTGCGTGTTGTGTGTACATGGTGGTCACCGGAGTTTTCGCCGGAAAGTTAGAGAGAGAGAGAGAGAGTTGTAAGTGTGTGGATGTGGGGACGATCGGCAGTGCATGGGGGGGTAGACGTGGAAGTGTGTGGGTTTGTTTGACTGGTGGTGCGTGTGTTCGGTTGGTGGGACGGCGAGGCTTGATCGACGGCGAGATCTCGTCGGCGACGGCGAGACAACATAACAGGAAACAGAAATGCAAACCAGGAAAAGGAAAAAGGGAAGAAGGGAAAAAAAAAAAAAAAAAAAAAAAAAAAAAATTACGCAAACCCGCCAATAAGAATCCAAAAATTTCTCTCGCGACCGACGGACAATTCGGAGCAAGTAAAATCTAAATCGATTACCATTGTTATTAAATCGAAATATTAGCAAATGGGATTATAATTTAAAATCGTTAATTCTACTAATTTTTGTCACCATCCATATTAACAAATGCGTACAGTAATTATTAACGAAACGAAATTTACCGGATAACAATTTTTCGTAATAAAAAGTTGGTATGGGGGAAATTACGGAATTTAGGACTTGCATTGCATGATTCGGTTATTTTACATAAAATATTAATTTAGGCCCTATCACTATTAGGCTCGCAGGTACTGGAGTATCGGTAGAAGATAGTCAGTAAAAACTGTTTGAAACGGATAGCCAGGTGAGTGTACTGTCTTCTTGCCAAACTATTTTTACATCTATATATGATAGAAAATGGTTGTACTTACATTAGATACTTTTAAAATTTTGTGGATTAAGTAGGTTTTGGGTGAGTTGGTAAAAATGGATTTTTTGTGAGATTACGATGGTTTTCGAAAGGAAGGTGAAAATGATTTTCATTGGATTTGGTGGTTTTAGAAGAGAGTGGAAAATATTTATTTTTCTAAATATGTCTGGTTTTCTAAAAATAAAGAGTGGAAAAGTGATTTTGGTAAAATTAGATGTTTTCTGTTTTAAAAGAAAGTGAGAAATATGATTTTCGGATAAAAAAAACAGTTTTGGGAAAGAGAGGTGGTTGTGTGAGTTGACGATGTTGATTAGACGATATCATTACGTTGTGATTTGATGATGGTGTTATTAATTTGACGATGTCATAGTATTTATCCTCTTTGGCGGAGTGATGTTTATCTGCTTCGGCAAAGTGATGTTAGACGTTTATACTGCACAGTGATTATCTGCTTCGGCGAAGTGATGGGTGTTCGTAGGAAGGCATATCCTACGGATGGTACGGTACCGTTGCAAACTCCCGATCGTGAGGTTAAAACGATCATTAGGGTTGGCCAGTGTGTGTGTTTGAGGTGTGTGTTAGAGATGTGGTGTTTTACGTATATTGGTTGATTTGATATTTATTATCATGGTGATTAGTATGATTTTTATATTAGTTGGATTTGAATGGAACTTAATTTTGTCGCTTTATTTTCCCTGCTTATATATTGGGATTTTACGAGCTATGTGGTATTTATAAACTTACGCTTGATCCATTTAGATATTGTAGAATGAGTTGTTATTATTAAAAATATTTTTACTAAGAAGACAGTACACTCACAGGTGAAGCAGCTAGGACTCGGTCCCCTACTGGCGCTAGGTAGAGTCCTACGATGAAGTCATGTGGAGGGTTGAGATGAGCTTTACGAGGCAAACCTGTGAGGGGTTCATGGTATTATATTTTGTTGTTAGTATATTTGGGGAACGGGTATATTCCTATAGCAGACATATGTATAGCTTCATATAGATGATGGGTTGTTTATATATATGCATATTGTCGTGTAATAGATGGTTGGTTGGTTATTTTCGGTGATGTCATGATGTTGTCACGCCAGCCTAGGATATTGGCACTTCGGGACGGGTCGTGACACACTAA
Source organism: Eucommia ulmoides (assembly GCA_016647705.1). NCBI lineage: Eukaryota > Viridiplantae > Streptophyta > Magnoliopsida > Garryales > Eucommiaceae > Eucommia > Eucommia ulmoides. The sequence goes on from JAENRU010000484.1 coordinate 628,295, forward strand.
TGCAATTTGTTTAAAATAATAGATACATTTTTGGCAATCAAAGTGGTATCGTATAAAGCGGTGTATGAAAAAGGATACATGACTTCAATCAAATAGACTGAACTGTAATAGGAAAACAGAAGATTATCGAGTTTTGGAACATAGTCGGTGTAACTATATTTTTATTGAGACGTGGAATAGATGAAAAGAACTCAACTAGATGAATTGATTCACTACCAATATTTGGTAGAGTTGACATGAGGGGTTCATTAAGATTTCATACGGAAAGGATCATTTGAATTATCCTTAGGTAGAGTTAAACGTAATTGAAGCGTGGTCTTGCCAGGGACTTGATTAAATGTGGAGGCAGGAAGAGAATTCTTATAGATGACCCATTTGCAGTATTTTGATACGTATCTACGTAGTTTGGTGCATTGTGAAAAAATTTATTTAGTTAACGATTAGATTATGGTAATATTTATAGAACTTTTATAAGAGTATTGAAGATCTGATGTCGATATTGAGATTGAGGATTTTTACGCTATCCGTGCTTATGAGATTGGTGGTGAGTATTGTTGGTTTAAATGTTGAATGGATAATTGTTGGTTATGGAAAAATTATTGTTGAAATGAGATAGGCCCAATCAACTGAGATTACCGCAATATTTTAAGCATATATATTGTTCTTGATTGTTTCTTTTATCAGAGTAGTGCAGCGGAAGTAGTTAGAAACATGAGATTCTTTGACAGTTGGTTGTCCGTGTTAAGTGTAACCGACCAAGTGCACCCTGTTTGTTGGGTATTGGATATAATATTGACCATTGCAAATGAAAATATTGCAATGGGTGGATATGATTTGATGAAAACTGTTGGTTATAAATTTTGGGCGACTTGTGATTATGGAACTCTACATAAGAAACAGTTGTTCTAGAATCACGTGAAACGAACATAACCTTGTAATGGGACTTTGTCATATTAGTAGCTTGACGAAAATTTCGGGACAAAATTGTTTTTAGGAAGGAAGGGTTGTAAGATCCCGATTTAGCACGTACGTCATTTTAATTACATTCTAGAGCATTGGGTGCTGTATGCCTTGAAAATTTGTCGGAGACAGGGGAATCGGGAAGTGGGCGACGTGGCGTAAAAAGATCAAAACCCATCCACTATTATCATGCATATATATATGTACATGCATGTAATTCATTATCGGAGCACCTCAAAAGAAGAAATCAGAAAATCGAGAGAGAGAGGAGAAGGTTCAAGATGGTGGGTTTGGATCGTCGTCGTTGTTCCGGCGTGGGTGTTGTGTGTGTGTCGTCGCCGTCGATCAACCGGCAATCGACAGCGTGTGTGAGGGTGTTTCGTTGTGTGTGGGTGATCAGCTAAGGGGGTGTGTGTGCCGGTGGATTCCAAACAGAAACAGAAAAGAGAGAGAGAGAGAGGTTCGCCAGCGATGGGGTGCAGTCCGGTGTGGGTGGTGGCCCTTCGTTCGGTCAGATTTGTGTGTGTGTGTGGTTTATCCGTCGTTCAGACCATCATTCAGCCTGAGGTGTATGTGTTCTGTTTCATTCTGTCGTTGTGTGTGGGTACTCTGTTTTTGTACCGACTGCGTGTATGTGTGTATGTATGTGCATGTGGGTTGCGTGTGGGTATAAGATCAAGTTGTGGGTATGTTCCGTTTAGTCAGATAGGGGTGTCGGTGTGGTTACCGTTGTCGCCGGAGTTCGCCGTCGGTGAGTTAGAGAGAGAAAGTTGTGCGTGCGTGTGTGTGTCTGTTGTGTGTGTGTGGGTGTGCAGATAGTGGGAGTCGTCCGACGAAGGTGTGTGTGACTGTGAGTATTATGTTTGTTGTGATGTGTGTGTGTGTTCCGATCGTCGTGTGTGACTGTGTGGGTGTGTGGGGGCAGCGTGAGTTCGGCCGTCAACGGTGGTGGCGGTAATTTTGTGGGTAGGTACGATTGGTGATAGGGTGGCCAGTGGTAGTTGGTGATCGGTAGTGGGGGATGGAGTAGGGCCGATGGTGAGAGCGGCGAGGCATGGGAGGCCTCCAGTGGATGGTAATAGTAGAAAGAGAGAGAGGTGGCCGACGGCGACTAAACCGAAAACAGAAACAGTAAATGCAAGCAGAAAAGAAAGAAGAAGAGAAAAGAAGAAAAAGGGAAAATACACGAACCACCCCAGTAGAATCTAAAAACCTAATTCGTGGCTGGCGGGGGATTCAGAATCAGGTAAAATTTTAATCGAGTATTATTTTTGTTAAATTAAATTGTTAGTATTAAAAATTTCATAATCATGAAAGAAATTTCAAAATCATAGTAATATTTTGTTAATCTCCAATCTAAATAAATTGGTGCGGTGAATATCAACGTAACGAAACGGACAAAATAATAATTTTCCATAATGAAATCTGGGAAATAGGGAATTATGAAATTTAGGGTCTGCATTGCATGTTAGGTTATTTAAAATAAAATATTAATTTAGGTTCTATCGCTATTAAGTTCGCAGGCGCCAGCGTCTCGGTAGGATTTGAACGGTAATAGTTTTGCAGCGCGGGAATCTAGGTGAGTATACTGTCTTCTTGCCAAACTATTTATATATATATATATATATATATATATAATTAAATATGGGTTTACTTAAACTGTATGATTTTACAAATGATATGGATCAAGCAGGTATTTGGGTGAGTTGGTAAAATTTTGGTGTATTGTATTGGTTTCTAAAAAGAAAGTTGGAAAATGAGTTTCGTTGGATTTGGTGGTTTTAAAAGAGAGTGGAAAATATCTGGTTTACTAAAAATGTTTGGTTTTCTAAAAACAAAGGTGGGAGAAATGGTTTTTATTGAAATCGGTGGTACAAAGGTAGAAAAATGGGTTTTACTAAAATTGGTGGTACTTTTAAAAAGGAGAGTGAAAAACGTGATTTTGGAAATTCTCCCCTAAAGGGGTGTGGTTTATATTCTCCCCATAAGGGGTATGAATTTTTGACGATGTGGTGTGAAAATGTATTTCTTCCCGTGAAGGATGTGGATTTTTAACTATACTGATGATTTTGACGATCTCATGGTTGTTCTCCCCGAAAGGAGTGTGGATTATATTTCTCCCCGTAAGGAGTGTGGATTCTTCCCATGGGATGTGGATGTTTCTCCCCGTAAGGGGTGTGGATTATATTTCTCCCCAAAAAGGGTTTGTATATTTCGTAGGAAGGCATTCCTACGAATGTTACGGTACCGTTGCAACTCCCGATCGTCAGGTTAAACGATCACTATGGCTAGCCAGTGTGTGTTGTAGTGGAGGGGTATTTTGAGATGTGGTGTTTTAACTTATACTGGGTAATTTATTATTTATTATGGTAATTGGTATTATTTTATATTAAATGGGTTTGAATGGAACTTATACTTATTGCTTTATTTTCACTGCTTATATTTTCTAGATATGTGATGTTTATATACTTCCGCTTGATCCATTTAGATGTTGTAGAATGAATTATTATTTTAAAAATATTTTTACTAAGAAGGCAGTACACTAGCAGATGAAATTGCTAGGAGTCGGTCGGTCCCTTACTAGCGCTAGATAGAGTTATGCGGGTAACGCGAAGGAGTCATTTGAGAGAAATTTTGAGACGAGATATCATAAATGAAATCTAAGTGAGGTTCAGGGGATTTGTTTGATTGTTTTTATATTCGGGACGGTGTATCCCTATCAGATGGGATTATTATGTGTTGTATAGATTTACAATTTTGTTTATTGACGTATTAAGGTTGGCTAATCAGTTGGGCGGTGTCATGTCTATGTCACGTCGGCCCTACATGACGGGTGTCCGGGGTGGGGTGTGATAGTAGTCGTCCATAAAGATAACAAAGTAACGACAACCACCCATCGAGGCATGAGGAGAAGGCCCCCAAATATTAGATGAATTAGATCAAAGGGTGCAAGGAAAATAGGCTGACTCTCTTTGAATGGTAGGGCTGGTTGTTTGGAAAGTTGACAATGGATACATTTGAAAGACTCATGTTGAACTGAACCTAACATACCACTAGAGATAAGCGATTTGAGTCGGTTAGATGAAGTGTGGCCAGGAGGAGTATGCATATATACTTCCTCAAGAAGATCGTTATTGAGAAATGTGTTTTTGTCATCCATTTGAAAAAGAGTCCATATTCGAATAGCGGCGACAGCAAGAAGTGTACGGACAGATGTTAGCCTTGCCACTAGAGCAAATGTCTTTTCATAGTCAATACTATATTCCTGAGCAAATCCATTGGCAACAAGTTGGGTTTTATATTCTTCAACAAAGCCATCAGAAAGCGTCTTGATGTTAAACACCCATTTGCACCCAATAGGAGTTTTTCTAAGGAGTAGATCAACACTATCCTAGGTATGAGTTTTGGCGAGGGCATGAAGTTCTTCGTTCATTGCTTTCTGCCAAAGAGAATTAGTACTAGCCTTCTTAGAGGATTAAGGCTCATGTAGGTGAAGTATATTTTAAAAACAATGAAAATCTGAAATGTAATGTGGAGGATGAGTTACCCTGGTAGAGTAGTAGGGGTGATCTGGGGCTTAGGTCTCAATAAAAGGCGGTACAGGATAGTCGGCCACAAGAGAAGTCTTTGGCATAGTTGCTGAAGTTGGAAATGTGAGATCAGATGATGGTTCTGGAGTGGGTTCTGCTAGTGGTTCTGGGGTGGACTCAACATAAGGGGCAGGACTGGGCTCAGCTAGTAGTGTTGGAGTGGACTCAACAATACTTGAAACTGTATCCTCTAAAAATAACTTAATTGATGGATCAGTAAAAAATCTAGAGTTGGTGAGGGTTAACATGTCAAATGACCGTAAGGAAAAAAAATATTTGATGTTCCCAAAAAAAACATGCCGCGAGATACGAAAGGTTTTAGAAATGGGATCCTAGTACCGATACCGTTTATGTTCGATGCCATATCTAATAAAACAACATAGACGAGCCCTTGATTCCAATTTGTTGTGTTCATGTGATTTGACAAGAACAAAACAAGCGCAATCAAAGACTCTGAGTGCAGAGTAATTGAGAGGTTTACCTAAAAGGTGCTCAAATGAAAACTGGTTTTGGATTGTAGTAGAAAGGACACGGTTTATTGTATAGACGGCTATGAAAGTAACATCACCTCGACAACGCTCAGGACATGATAAAGAAATAAGAAGAGCACGAACTGTGTCAAGAATATGTCTATGTTTGTGTTCGGCTAGTCCATTTTGTTGGGATGTACTAGGACATGAGCGATGAAGGAACGTGTCATTTTTGCAAAGTAGGCTAAGAAAAGCACGATCCTTGTATTCCATTGCATTATCTGAGCAAAAAATTTTGATAATTCTAAAAAATTGTGTTTGAACCATAGAGAAAAACTCAGAATATATTTGGAATAGTTCGGATCGATGTTTCATAAGAAACAACCATGTATATCGAGAATAATCGTCCTCAAAGATAACAAAGTAACGACAACCACCCATCGAGGCATTAGGATAAGGCCCCCAAATATCAGATGAATTAGATCAAATGGTGCAAGGAAAATATACTGACTCTCTTTGAAAGGTAGTGCTGGTTGTTTGGCAAGTTGGCAATGGATACATTTGAAAGACTCATGTTGAACTAAACCTAACTGACCACTAGAGAGAAGCGATTTGAGTTGGCTAGATGAAGTGTGGCCTAACCGAGCATGCCAAAGTTGGGATGGTGAGAGAGACACTGGTGGTTGTGGAGATAAGGATGAGGAAGATGATACTGGCGATAGTGGTGAGGTTGCACAGGTTGATGAAGGGATATTTGGTTGTGGTGATGGTGGAGTCAAAGATAGAAGGTGTAAACTGGTAAGTTCAAATAGGCGTCCAACCTTACGACTAGTCCCAAGAATTTCTCCTGTCCGAGGATCCTGCACACGATAACCACTATTAGAAAATATGACTTCAAATCCCAATTCACAAAGTTGCCCAACAGACAAGAGATTTAAGGTGAGATTTGGAATCAAATACGTGTCAAGAATAGAAAAATGGGAAGTAGAAACCTGACCGGTATGTGTAACAGGCATTTGAGAACCATCAACAGTATAAATACTAGGAATATTCATCGCGTATAGTTTAGTGAAAAAAATATTGGGATCAGATGTCATGTAATTACAACAGACAGAATCAAAGAATCAAGAGGAATTACCTATAGTAAGGGAGAGAGCAGGGGAAAGATTTGTACCAATACCAATTTTGGAGAAGATATGAATGAGGAATTAGGCCAAATCTGCAATAGATATGGTGACAGTAGATGAGGTAGGGTCTGAACCCTCTTTAGCATTGATAATGAGCGAAGAGCCCATAGGAAGCTGTTGAACCTGGAAAAACTGTTGTAATTGATGGATTCAGAATACTGAAATTGTCCAAGAACCGGTCTATACTCGTGAAGAACCAATTGAGAGCCCCTTGAACCAATCAAAACTCCGTGATGAACCGAATCAACAATATAAAGATAACTATATTGTATGATCCAAATTTGATGAAACGAAAATACAAATAAATCCATAATACTGAAATTATTGAGGAACAGATATTGAATCTTCAAGGACCGGGTAGAAAACGAGTGAACTGTCGGGACCACACGGATATAACAGAAAGTATATTCTGTGAGCCTCAAATCACAAAACGGAGGTCAGAAACAGAATTAGAATACCGAAAAACCCCAGGAACCGGTCCAACTTCTCAGAAAATTGGTCAAAAAAAGGTCTGAACCAGTCCAAGGAAACAAGAGGCGCGTGAGATCTGAGATGGAGTCGACACAGAAACTTTGGGACAAGTGTGAGAGCGCATTCCAAGTAAAACATTATTGATTTTTGCTCCATTGGAATTGCCTCGTCAATACGGTTCCAATGGTATATTATGAGATAGATTTCGAGCTCTGGTTGAGGAGGTAAAGTCCAAAATTCGAGACAGTGCGAGCAGGCGAATGGATCTAACCTGAATCGGGAGCAGAATTTTTGGGTCGCGCGTGTGGGCGCGTTCAACGTCGTACAATGATGAATCTTACTTAGTTGGAATCGTCTCGTCGAGATGGTTCTGATGGTATAGTGTAAGATGGATTTGGAGCCCTAGTTGAGGAAGTAGAGCCCAAAATCTGAGACAACGCAATTTGGGGGTACTGTAGGCTATGGGAGGCGCGTGTGGGCTCGTTGGTACTTCGGTGGCGGTGATTTTGGTGGTGTGGTGGTTATTGATACCGAAGTGGTAATGAAGCCTAAAACAGCGCCGAAAATCATGAAAGAAAAGCGAAGACAACGACGGAAGCTTTAGGATTTCAAAAAAAAATGTTTAGAAAGAACAGATTCAGGAAAGACTTGATCTTGATACCATGTTAAGATAATTGAGAAGTGAGAAACATGAACGATATATCGAATAGTATGAGAAAAGATACAAAGAATACAGCACTATACACAAATATTTATAAGAGAAGTAGGGGTTATAATTTTACCTTAATGGGCCAAATGGATAAAATCCATTATTATATTTACAAATAGAATAAAGGGTAAAAAGTGAGAACATTTCAAAATTAAAGATTTCTTTATAATTTCTCGGACTCGCAATCTTCAAGTTGTTTACATATTAAATATTATTTTAATACTTTTTTACAGAAAAATGATGTGTTTGAGCATGTTTACAATTTCATAGTAAATCGGATTTTGAAAATCCGATTATTGAAAGTCAGATTTTTAAAATTCGACTTTAGCATTAAAAAAAAAAAAGAGAGAGATAACAAGAGATTAAGGCCCCGTTTGGTTAGGCCACGTTTGGTTAGTGTTCCCAACCCAATCCAACCCAACCCAAAAATTTTGGGTTTGATTTTTGAGAACGCATTTGGCAAACACAAAACTCAACCTAACCCAACCCAAAAAATAGGAATTGATTCTCAAAATCTTAAAGAAACAAGAAACAAAAAAAAGTTATTTCTTTTTGTGCCTAAAAAGCTCAACCCAAAGTTCTCAACTTCCGTCTTCATCTGCCGGCTGACCACCACCACCCGCCGCCACCGGCCACCGTCTGGTGACCATCGCCAGCCGTCGCCGCCGCTGCCGTCCGGCGACCGGCCGCCATCTCCGGCAACCTCCGGCGACCGTCGCTGGCCACCTCCGCCGCCCCGCCGGCCGTCCGGCTACCACCGTCGCCATCTGACACACCACTGTCGCCAGCGTCCGGCCACCGTCCGCCGCCGCCGCCGTCCTTCGCCAAACACAAAAAAAATATTCAAAAAAAATAAATTAGTTTTAGGATAAAATCGTTACCAAACACATTCTGTTCTCAGCACAAAACAAAAATTATCGTTACCAAACGCAATTCTGTTCCCAAAATTCTCAACCCAACCCAATTCAACTCAACCTAACCCATTCCAGTTGGGTTCAGAAAAGTGAGAACACTAACCAAACGCCACCTTAATGTTCCTAACCAAACCCAACCCAACCCAACCCAATCCAAAAATTTTGGGTTTGATTTTTGGGAACGCGTTTGGCAAACACAAAACTCAACCCAAAAAATAGGAATTGATTCTCAAAATCTTAAAGAAACCAGAAACAAAAAAAAATTGTTTCTTTTTGTACCCAAAAAACTCAACCCAAAGTTCTCAACTTCCGACTTCATCTGCCGGCCGACCACCACCGCCCGCCGCCGGCCACTGTCCGGCGAGCGACCGCCATCTCCGACCACCTCCGGCGACTGTCCGCGCCTCCGGAGACCGTCGCCGGCCACCTCCGCCGCCGCCACCAAACAAAAAAAAAAAATCAAAAAAAAAAAAATTAGTTTTAGGATAAAATCGTTACCAAACACATTATGTTCTTAGTACAAAACAAAAATTGTCGTTACCAAACGTAATTCTGTTCCCAAAATTTTTAACTCAACCCAACTCATTCCAGTTGGGTTCAGAAAAGTGGGACACTAACCAAACGCCACCTAAATCTCCGGTTATACGGTAAAATTGATTTTTTTTATGTTTTATTTAAATGGTAGACGGACTTGGGATCTTTTACAAAACAAACGATAAAACATTAACCGAACAATGCTTAGTGGCGTTTTTCAGTGTTTTAGTCCTCAGATCTCTATTTTTATTCTCATACCATTTGGGATAAAAAAAAAAAAAAAAAAAAATCTTTCATATTATGTTCTAAAATTATTTTATTTTTATCCCATAGAGTGGAGTCTGAAATCTGAAACAAAAATAAATTATTCAGTGAAGTGGAATTGCAACATCTTACATAGATGGGGTCGTCTTCATTTACATAGATGTGTGTGTGCGAGAGAGACGTCGGCAGGTTGAGCAGTCTTGTAAGGGTTGGGCCTCCAGAAGCCAATGCCACCGAACTGAGTCGCCATCTTCTTCACCGACTCGAAGGGAGCTGAGGTGTCGATTTCGACCCTAAAATCCGTCGCCGTCCCATTTTTGTCCGCCGATGCGGCGTGGAGAAATCACCCATCCGATGATCCAGTTGAAGAAGAAGGAAAAATGTTAAAGGCAAGAAAACATTTCGATTCATTGAAGAAGAAAAATAAAAAGACTAAAATACCACTATTAAATGTCGTGTGCAGTGCACATGGTTATTTTTCCGTACACTTTGGATAAAAAATTTAACAGATGACCATTCAAAACTGAGTGTATACTTAGAAGGTTTAAACAAAAACAAAACAAATTTTTTACATTACATAATAAAAATTTGTCAATAGTTAGAAAGTTTAAAAATAATTTGTCCTAAAAAAATGACAATAATTTAACAAAAAAGGCTCTTTCGTCACAAAAGCTACAATTCCTTCTCTCAACTCAACGATTATGCCTTGAAGAAGATAGAAGTCGTGCGACAACAAAGAAGCAATATTTATTGTTACTTTAATTTAATTTTTTTTAATATTATTGAAGTAAGAGATAATATAAGATTTAAACTAAATAAAAATAAGGCCTATTTATTATTGGCCCCAAGGCCCAACCCTATATTAACCATTTGCCCATATACCAATAGATATTTAGAAGAAAACCCATGTTTTGGCCGTGTGATTCCACCAAGACTGCCAGTGCGTGAGTGTGTGATAATATAGGAAATGAGTTTTTTTTTGGGGGCGGGGGGGGGGGGGGGGGAAGAAAAGCTACCACCATTTCCATCAATAGTGATTCTCATATCAACCTTCCAAAAGTTCTCCACTATTCATCTTCTTCCCAAAAATGTTTTGGCATTCTATTAGGTAAAGAACTCGTGGGGATATGTCTAATATATTGATAGGCCTTAGAGCCCATATTAAAATTGCGAAAAACAAACAAGCCAAAACCAAAGGCCACTTTCAAAGAACAATTGGCCAAATAATGAGCGACAATTGGGTCATGCTCTTCTTACTATCCAATCAATTCACCATCCCCAGTGGACACAGGGTACTTACCCCGGGGCCTCTCTCCAGAGCCTCTACTCTTCTATCAATACAACCACAGTGCTTAGGTTTGCTCTGTTAATGGCTGACGTGTTAGATATATGAGCTCCATATAATGCAGTGTAGTAGTTCAATCCAAGAAAATCATAGGACCCTTTCAACATTCTTTATTGTCTTCTCGAGAATTTAGGATGTCTTTCTCTAACAATAGCTTGCATTGTGCTTGGGTGGTCCCTGCTTGTCAGTGGTTCCATAAACCTATGTAAACATCATTTTATATAAGTTAAAAATAATACATAGATTAATTTTAAACCAGTTTGTTATTACCATCCAAATCTAAAATCAAGAGACCGTCTTGCAGCACGGCAGTCTAAAGTCGAGTTGGTGTTAGGCACCACCCAATTTAATACAAGTATAATCCCGATATTTTCTTTTTGTAATGCCAGTAGCGTATCACATCTAAATGTTAGAGAACTTTAAGCATTTGTAAAGAAAAATAAGTGGGGAATATGAGCGAAATGGAACCTAATATTTTTGTTTGTATAATTTTACAGCAACTGCATGAGCAAGAACATGGTGGTGTGTCACTAGATAAGGTTCTATGGTTGAATTTCCTCCTAGGCATGTTGCGTTTATGAAAGAAGAGCATCGACCGGGTGCTAAGGAACCACTCATGTAACGTCCATCAATATAAGTCAAGGGTTCGTTTAACGTAATCCAATACTTCACACGATCACCGAATCTCTTGAAACATAGATCCACAAAATCATGAAAATCATATCTACAACATTCAACAAGAAATTAAAAGGTCGATAAAAAAATTAGCTAGAAAATCCACACCAGCATGAACTTGCATGTGATTAAGAATGTTACGCAATATTTAAGTTAATTACTTACACGATCGGAGGACTTAATAAACCTCCATACTCATCGTCCAAGGCTTGGGGAAGATCCCAATGGAAGCGTGTCACATACGGTGCCAGACCTGTACACACAATTTATAAAATTCAAGGTTTAAAATGCTACACCCTTTTTTGACAAGAAACGAAAAAGGGAACTTTTGCTCTTTACATTTTTCTATATAGAACTATAAATTTACAGATTTTCAACCTTGTGCAAGAAGTTCATTAAATTATGAGTTCGTTATAATATTGAATTTCCACGTTGTTCACCCCTCTACTTAAGTTTCTGCCTACAGTAGGAGCAAAATAATTTCCAAGTAAAAAAAAAAAAAAGATAAAAACTTAGAATATTTAACTACTTAGATAATGGTACAAAATTTGAATATCTCATAATTATGCAGCGATGAACCGATGAGGTGGCTCATATATACGATACCTGGTAACACTCTTGGCCACGAGATTGAGAATTTGTAAGCATCTAAACAGGTTTCCTTCAATAGTTTCACCTCCTCCTATTACATAATTATTTTTTATGGTTTAACCAAATTAATTTAGAAAATATCCGAGTTTGGATTCATTAATTTCAAGATCAGTAGGAATTAATTCTTTCTATTAATGTTTCAGAGTTATAAATGTGTTTACCTTGTATCGGTGATAAGAATCATCTGCAAAATCTCCATTGCTTCACTTAAATTTTTTCTGCAATTTCATGATAAGCATTATTAAGTAAACCTTTCGGGGGAGAGGGAGAGAGAGAGAGAGAGAGAGAGAGAGAGAGAGAGAGAGAGAGAGAGAGGTCATTTGCCACTTTCATTCCATGCACCTTCTACCTGAAGGTTTATGAAGAAATAATTATAGTGAACACGTAGATCAATGTCAACAAAATACAAATTATGTTAGACAAAAACACAAGAGAGAGAGCTCAATAAGAGAACAACTGCATCGGGTTAGGTATCTTTTGATCTTGAACCTTCCCTAGTGAGAATCTATCGAGTTTACTCGGCCAACCAATGTATATGATGTCTTAAATTGTTCGCCTTCGGTGTAAATCATGACAATAGAAACCACACAATTGTCTCTACACATTATTCGTTCTATGGATGCGTTCATTTTTATTTCCAACAAAATCTATGTAAATTAAAGAATAATATGTTTTCAAGAAGCAAAACCCTAGACTAATTAACCTGCTAAGCAGAGGTTGCTGCCCCAAAGACGAAACCTTTAGGGAAACTGGTACGGTTGAGAGTATGGGTTCCGAAACCGGGGGAGAGAGGCATGGTGCCGGAGTTTATGGTAGCCCTAACATAATGACGCGGGGAAGCTTCACTAGTAATGGTCACTGTTAAAGCAACCAAGGGCAACATTAATAAGCTTACAAGCAATTTACGGCTTCTGATTTTCATAACTGTTCTTCAACTTTATGAAAATGAATGCATGCATGTTGCATATTCTCATGTGGTTTTTATAGACAAACAAATAAAGGATCAGAGAAGATTGCATGATAAAGCATGACGGTCAATGTTGTAGGCGACCAGGGGCTCTGAATTTACACTATTCAATTCAAGGAAGAGAGGAACACATGATTGATCCACAATTACCCCCACTAATCTTCATCTTCTGTCATTTCCTCTCTCTCAATGTTATATATATATATATATATATATATATATATATATATAAACGACCCAAACTTAGTTTTAATCAATGATAATTTTTTTGTTTTTGTTAAGAAAAATTATAAAAATATTTTAAGAATAATTATTATCACCAAATGCAATTTTGTGTTGTTTTCGGAATAACAGAACACAATTCTCATCTTGTTTTATTGAGAGTAAAAATAAAAAAAGCAAAAACGTTAATCAAACATCACCTAATTGATGTGTTTTTTATTTTTTAAACGTGTAGTTGTTATCGAAAGGAACTTCTCGGTGACTTTATTCACAAATTTAATTAAAAAAGTCAAAAAAACAGTCTTTTTGTTCATGACTTTGAATAAACTTTTGCGCTTTACCAAATCAAAATTAAGACACGTGCAGCTTCCATCTAAAACCTTAGCTCGAGATTGAGACATCAAATAAAATATTAGACAGAGAAAAATAATAATTAAATCTAAATTTAATTTTGAGAAAATGATACATTAAGTTACTTGACTTGGACAATTATCATAAACGTGGAAAAGTAAATCTCTAATTCTAGTGGCTGAATTGTCAAATTAATATTCAAGATTTCTAGTCAAAAAACCAATCGATCACAACGATGTTATTTCAAACTCCGATGTTATAAAACTTCAACAGCGTATGATCCATAAAATAAACGTTAAATCCATGGAACAATTTCATTAATTCATTGACTCCATTCGCCACAAGCAAATATCAATTTTTCATCAAATTTCTCCACCTCAAACTCAATGTAGTTTGAAACTTTTCAGATCTGGCTTCCTTTAGATCGTTTTAAGTCATTCATGAGAACCATCGTATCACTGAACAACTTTTTTTGTCAGGAATACACCACTGACAAAATTCATTATTCATCGATAATTACTGTTCACGTGAATAGTAATTCGCAACGACTTCAAGATCCACCGACCAGAAATAGTACACCATGGAACTGACGCTATGATACCAGTTGTTGGGAATTTCAGACTAATTTTCAAATTCCCTCACAAAATTCAATTAGCAGAATATCAATAATAACTGAGAAATTAGAAAATACAACACAAGAATTATGGTGAAAACTTCGAAACCGGAGAAAAACCATTATTGTTGTCAAAAGATAACCAGAGAAAATTCACTATGTGGAAAATTGTTACTACCACATTTCCAGTAATTTTCCCTCACACCCAAAACTCAAAGAATACAAAATCTCCAAAAAAAAAAAAAACAGTCATTACAAAGCATACCCATAACCCATATTAGAGAGCTAAATGTTCTCTCAATATTCATATCTCTATATTTTGGGACTACATCTTGGCACACTTACACAAAAGAAGGAACATAAGAGGTTTTTATGTAACCTCCTAAACAAGCCAAAAGGTGTAAGATTCTCCACAAAACATGGTTTCCATGTTTTTTTTTTTCAATACACGCATCATTTTATTTAGCCATTTCCAACAATAGTCTACCTCAAGGTGTTTTGTTTTGGCATAAAAAATTAAGTTAGCAGTAACAGCCAATGTTGGCTAATTGTATCGTGGAATGTCATCGCCAGCTGTATATAATAATATAAATCAATCTCATTAAAAAAGAGCAGTGTCGATGGATGCATTTTCCTTTTTTTTTTTTTTTTTTTTTTTTGTTTTTCTAAAAGGAAAAGAAAGAAAGAAAGAAATTTATTATTAGGCACCATGAATTGAGATAGTTAAAAAGGTATAAAACTTCAAAAAACAAACACCAACCAAAAGCTCAACAACCGTGCAAAAAGAAAAAAGAACAAACTTATTGATCAAACAAACAAGTAGTGAATTGCTAGTCATTCAAGGAAAGATCGATGACGGGAGGCAGCGGGATGTGATCTTAGTTGTGCAGGAGATACTTGAACCATTCGGATGACAATTTTGGGTCTCTTTTACAATCAAACTTATAATCAACGTGGTATATACCAAAACGAACACCGTAACCTTCAGCCCACTCGTAGTTGTCCAAAAATGACCATGCAAAATATCCCTGCACGTTCACACCCTCCCTACATCCAATAACAAAAAAAAATAAAAAAAATTAATGTTTTTTTTAACTACTAGACACAGAAGATTCTAAGGCTTCATGACTACTTACTTGATTGCTTCCTTGATTTTGAGAAGATGTGTATAGTGGTAATGTATTCTCATCATGTCAACACGGAGTACCTCATGAGGGAACAAATGAAACTTATGATCTTCACCTAGGCGTCCATCCGTGTTGAATTCATCAACTCCTATAATTATAAACAAATTGACAATAGTTAGATCCATATTTATGCTTCATTAACTTGGAATTTTTTTCACCAAGTCATTATTTGTTTATGCTTTTTTACCGTTTTCAGTGATGTAAATAAGAGGGTTATTGTATTTCTCCTTAATGTAGAGTAGAAGGTCCTTGATCCCTTGGGGATAAACATGGAGCCAGGGTGAACCGGCTTCGGGACCAATGAGAACACCATCTTTTAAAGGTGTCTGAATAACTTGATCGTCTGTCACATAATTAGGTCCTTTTTCCCCGGCTTCATCAGGTGCATCGATACAATAATTGGCAGTGTAGTAGTTCAATCCCAGAAAATCATACGACATTTTTACCAACTTCACTTCTTCATCTGTGAACTTAGGAAGCCGACAACCAACTAGCCTTTGCATGTTCTTTGGATATTCACCGAATGTCAATGGATCCATAAACCTTAATTTCCCAAAAAAATAAATAAATAACCAATTAATTTTAAGAATAGTTTCATGGAATGATTTTCTTTTTCCCATGCACAAGAAAATAATGCAATTCTTTATATATATATACTGACCATCCAAACATCCAATCAAGGCCTCTTTGGGCAGCATCTCGATCTTCCTGGGTATCAGTGTTAGGAACCATCCAATTACAATTCATCGTCATTCCAATGACTCCGCGTTGGATTTTCTGCAAATATATAATCAACCATTATAAATGTAGAAATTCGATGGACCTAACTCACTCTTAAAAAGAAGCCTTAAACTTTATATATAGTTCAACAACAAATACATATAACTAATTGTAATTGCATGCAGTTGATAATTATATGAAATTAAATTACTTGATATTTCTCCCTGTAGAGCTTAACGGCATAAGCATGAGCCAAGATTTGGTTGTGTGCGACAATGTAGGGTTCGATGCCGGAATCTCCACCGGTGCCCTTGTGCCTCCTCCAGTTAGAACAACGACTAGAAGGAATGTAGCGTTTGACATCATCGAAGTCCAAATCGGAAGAAGACCTACCGGGTGCGTGGGTCCCGATTGCGTAGCCAGAAGAGCTAAAAGTCCAACACTCATTGAAGGTGATCCAGTACTTGACGTCATTTCCATACTCTTTGAAGCAAAGCTCAGCAAAGTCTACATAGTCTTTCCTGTTAGATTAATTTTTGCAGATTCAACATCTACCTATAAAAAATAAATAAATAAATAAATAGAAGCTGAAAAAAGAAATATATATATATATATATATATATATATTGGTGCGCATTTCAAGATATCCCATCTCCAAGAGATAAAATAATTAGTAAGGGTAGGGAACTTACACAATTTTCTTACACAAGAAACCGCCATACTCATCTTCTAAGCCTTGAGCAAGGTCCCAATGGTAGAGAGTCACAAATGGCTCCATTCCTGCATATTATTTATTATAATCGATTAATGCATTTGATCACAGGATGTGAAACAATTTCAAAGTAATGGAGTTATAATCACCGTGATCCTTAATTTCCTTTATGAGGTGTCTGTAAAATTTTACTCCTTCCTGGTTTATGCCTCCTTTTAGCGATCCTTCTGCAAAATCAAGAAGCATATATTTTGTAAATGACTGAATTACGTGTAATAAAAACAAAATAATACACATGCTTTGGGTTAATTTTAGCATAAGTAAAAGCTTTACTTGGTAGTAATCTAGCCCACGAGATTGAGAATCTAAAGGCCTTTAGACCCATGTCTTTCATGCGCTTCACATCTTCCTGCAGACATGAGAAGATCCAATAGAGTTCTTAGCATATGTATGCTTTCTGGATTTTATTTTTTTAGTTTGTATGATTTTTTTTTTCTTTAGTTACCATTAAAGATGATAAATTTTATGTCTTTAACTTTAACTCAATAAATTTAATGGAGTTAATGTTAACTAAAAAATAAAAAATTACTCAAAATAAAATGAAGATAAAAAAAAAAAATAGAATTGACTTGCTTAAACCAAAATCTACAATTTTTCTCTATTTTATTTGTATGTAGCAAGTAATATATTGATCATCAAACGACCTAACTAATTATGTAATATATATATGTGTGTGTGTGTACGTACCTCATATTTATGATAGAAATCGTTGGCGACATTTCCATTGTCACCCTCGTGAAGCTTTTCTGTAAATTCAAGATAAACATATTCAGACTTATTATTATTATTATTATCATTATCATTATTATTATTATTATCATCACGGTAGATTGAGAATGACATTACTTCAAATAGTTTGTTTGATCACATTCATACTTAAAATGGAGCAATCTAATAACAAAATAAAAGAGCAATGGAACCAAATAATGTAACCATTTGTGCTAAACAAACTTGATTAAATAGAATTGACTTGCTTAAACGAAAATCTACAATTTTTCTCTATTTTATTTGTATGTAGCAAGTAATATATTGATCATCAAACGACCTAACTAATTATGAGTTAATTAATATATTCTTTTTAAGAACAATATTTTATTAATCGGTTTGAACAATGAAGTTGAAGCCAATGGGTAAATGCGAAAGGTAAATTTTTCGTTTTGATTTCTTGTCAGAGGCAACAATGCATGGTTTAAAGTTAACTACACAAGCAGTTCGAAATAATATTGTGTATAGTAAAAAATATTTATGGCATGTTAATTTTTTCTGGCAGATTCAGAGAGAGAGGCCAACTTGGGTAAGCTTGAGTGAATGTATCCCAAATATTGGGGCCCTTGCCATATTTATCATGTGCGCCTTCATACTGAATACAAGAACAAAAGAAACAGAAGACAAAAATTGTCAGAATGATAATTGAAAATTAAATATTTTATTAATTATATTATTATATCAAATTATATTTTTTTAACTAAATCATTGCTAATATATACTTATAATAATTATAATTATGTGTCCTAATCACGTCTTATTATTCTGATTAAATTATAATTTTAATAAGATATAAAAATAGAGGGATGAAATGTTTATACGTGAGTTAAAGATAAAATTCTAATTATCTTGTTATTTATATATTTTTCTTTTATATATGATTTCATAAAAGATAATAGGGTCACAGTTCGGTATAGTGACTACAGAATAGTCACGCTTGCACCTTGACACCCTGAGTCATTATATCTTGAAAAAAGTGAAAAGAACATCTCTCTTTTTTAAATTAATGTCTCGATAAAAATATATTTTCTAAACAAAAACAGTGCCTGAATATGTAGATGTATATATCTTCTTAAAATTAATAGTTTATCTTGAAAACACACACATATATGTTCAAGGGAAATATATACACACACATATATGTTCAAGGGAAAATGTTAAGGAAGACCTGATAAGAAGCACCAGCAGCCCCCCAAATGAAGTCGTCTGGGAAACTGGTATGGCAAAGCTTAGGCATTGTCTCCTTCAGTTTTTCCCATGTAGCCCTGTCCACAATTGATGTCTTCGGAACATCAATTGGGTACACAATCTGAGTTTGGGGCTCCATTCTCTCTCTAAATACAACGTTAAATATATGAATATAAGATGTCTCTCTCTCTATAAATATATTGTGCTCTACATGCATGCCAATCCCGGTTTATATAGAACCTCGGGGCAGCTCATATTCAAACGAGTGTAAGTGTGGCTGGTAAACAAAATAAGACTACAGTTGTATAAATTCATCAAACAATGCCAATGGGCGCAAAAACATGTCACATGCCAAAAAAGTAAACAAATCAATGCAAAGGGACTTGATATCAAATATAGTACAGATGGTCCACTATGTAACAAACCACTGTACATGCGCATGTTAGGGTTCTTAAATTTTGAAATTCAGTCTTTTATCGAAACCGTCTAGTGCAGCAATTTTTTTGAAAAATTTAATAATTTTGTCAAAATTTTAAAATCGCTGCACGCCATGAAATTTACAGAGATTTTTATAAAGTACAATAATTTTTTATTTCTGGAAAAATTACTATGGCGCAAACATTGTATGTGCAAAAAAAAAAAAAAAAATTTACACAAATTCAAATGTGACACTAAACTGAGAAAATATGTGTACATGAACTTTGACCTACTATATTAAACCCTAATTTTACTAGGAAAATCAAACTCTAACATTACCAAAGTAACCCTAATCACTTCTTATATATAGACTCTCCGTATATTTTGATAAAAATATATTTTTTTATCTATCAAAATAATCGCTCATATTCTCACATTTTTTTATTTTTTAATTAGTCTGAGGTGATGCATTAGAACCAATAAAAGATTATCACATCTCGAAAAAAAAATTATAATTATTATGGTTGTCAACTTTTACAGTGCACCCTGCCCACATAAGATCCATTAAAATTGAATAATTATTATGGTTGTTAACTCTATAAATTATTTGTACTTTTTACGTTAGATTACATCCATAAAAAGTTTAATTACATGAAGACAAAAATCTACGTAAGAGGAAAGCTGTTTTTTTTTTTTGGATACGCAAATTTGAATTAATTTCAGAAGGTCTTGGGCGGTGGGTAGGAAAGGACGACAATTTTGAAACGGATGCTCAATACAGACGGCGGTGAACGGACTGAAACCCTCAATGCATACGGTGGTGAACGGGCTGAAATCGTTCAGTGCAGACGGCGGTGAACGGATGCTCTTTGGGGATGGCAAAGTGGTTCGCGATTTTTGGGAAAGAATATGGACAAAAAATTTTGTATAGCAAGATTATGAAGAAGAAAGGTTCAGATTTGGTTAATTGAGTCAAGAACACTTACCATGTGTACACAACCTTCACGTGCTTTTTGAAATGTGTATTCCACACAGTTTGAGCAAGGGTTTTTTGTTAAATGAAAAAGGTTGGATGGAGATATGTCTAATATATTGTTGGACCTTGGGACCCATATTAAAATTGCAAAAAAAAAAAAAAAAAAACCAAAGGCCACTTTCAAAGAACAGTTGGCCAAATAATGAGCGACAATTGGGTCATCCTCTTCTTAATATCCAATCAATTCACCATCCCCAGCGTACACATGGTACTTATCCCGGGACCTCTACCTTTCTCCAGAGCCTCTACTCCTCTATCAATAGTACCACGGTGCCGTTTCCGAACTAGGGTTGACCCTGATATCATTTGTAACACCCCATGGGTCCATTGGACAAGTACATTTTGGACTGAGTTTATTTGTCCAAAAATGCTTAAATCAAGGTTCTAATAGTAGCCTACATGCTACTTTATATATCCGACAATCTTTTTCTAATACTTTTGATGTTGAATCTCTCAGTCAAATATAAAAGCAACTTAATTTTCGAGGCATGCGCGTGATCTTTAATTCAATTTTCATCATCAGCAATTAATTTAGTATTTTTAATTTATTACAATTAGATCCTGGAACACCATACTCAATTGAATTTCACATTACAAATAAAAATTATTAAAAATTGACACCTTACTTTTTCATTGTATCACATCAGTATCGCAATACCAAACAAGGATATTTTATTTGAGCGATCAAATATTAAGAGAACAATCACTATTGTTTAATACATTAGTTGCAAGCATGCATTTTTTGTTTTCATAATAAACAAGGTTTTACTAATATAACTTTACAAAATCAAGAAATACAATAGGACAAACTCCTGACACGATATAAATATGTGTTATCATCATCTCTGCCACCACAGAAAATAATTACTATCACCGTCGCTAACACCACAACAATAAATTTTCATAACTATCACAGCAAATATTTACTACAGTGATAGCCACCACAACAACAACAAAGCATTTATTATCACCACTACTAATACCACATTGAAATATTTATTACCATCACATCCGCTATCACAGTAAATATTTGTCATCAAACAATGCCAATGGGTGCATGTCACATGCCAAAGAAGTAAATAAAACATTGCAGAAGAAGACATTGACGAACCATGAGACAAACCACTGTACATAAACACGTTTTTATAGGGTTTTTAAAATTTGCAATTCACTCATTCATTTGGTTTCATAATTTAGTAATTTTTATGTAGAACTCTAAAAAAATTATGTGATGAAAGGACTGCATGGGTAAAAAATTTAATTTTGTAGATTGTTTACCAACAACCCCTTTATTAAATTAATTATCATTCAAATGCCAATGAGCACATGTTGCATGCCAAAGAAGTAAACAAAACAATGCAAAGAGACTTGATATCAAATAAAGTACAAGTGGTCCACCATGCAACAAACCACTGTACATGCGCATGTTAGGGTTCTTAAATTTTGAAATTCAGACTTTTATCCAAGCCGTCTAGTGCAGCAATTTTTTTGAAAAATTTAATAATTTTGTCAAAAATTTAAAATCGCTGAATGCCATGAAATTTACAGAGATTTTTATATAGTACAATAATTTTTTACCTTTGGAAAAATTATTGTGGCACAAATATTGTACGTGCAAAAAAAAAAAAAATTGTGGACTGATCATCAAGAATTCCTTTATTATATTAGTCTTGAATTAATTATCATATTTTTATTTCTATAATATTCCAAATTAATAAAAATGCTTTTAAAAAATTAATTCTATTCTCACTCACACATTCACTTTTCTTTAATAAAAAATATTATCATTTTAGTTCAAATGTTACACTCAACTGAGAAAATACATATTATTGGTCCCAAACTCAAAAACTAAAAATCAGCAATGTAAGTTGTACTCCAAGAAAATATTTAGTGATTCTTGAACGACATACTATCTGTTAATATGTGTACATGAAACTTGACCAACTATATTAAACCCTAATTTTACTAGGAAAATCAAACCCAAACGTTACCAAGATAATCCTAATAACTCCTTATATATAAACTCTCCATATATATCTGTAAAAATATTTTTTTTTATCTATAAAAATAATCGCTTCATGTTCTCTCAATTTTTTGTTTTTTAATTATTCTAATGTGATGCATCAGAACCAATAAAAGATTGACACCTCTCGAAAAAAAATTGAATAATTATTATGGTTGTCAACTTTTACAGTGCACCCTGCCACATAATTTCATGAACAATTTCCTTAATTGAAACAATTGCAAATTTTAGGGTGTTATGTGTCCAAATTGAAACCACGGGGACCATTGTACAATATAGGTCAAACTCCAGGGGTACAAAGTGTACCTAGCAAAAGCGTGACCAATTTCAACCACCACATGTAAATGTTCTGACGTGTAATTATGATTAATCATTCAACTCCACACCAAGATTTTTGTCGCTTTCTGCTTCGTATCATAAAGAAAAGAAGGGCCCTATGTTTTGCCCTATTTTCTAAACAAATTACACGAATCTTACTGCAGAAATTAAATAAGGAACCGAGTTAATAAAATTGTTTGGGCTAAGTCGCGAATCAGGTTGCTATCTTTAAGACTTTTCGCAGCTCTATCTAAGATTATGCAAGTAATATAATAGCCATGTCATCCCTAGGATCAAACAGTTCAGAAATCTCCTCTGTCTAAAATCTCATTTGCACAGTAGAAAACATGAAAACCAAACACCCTAATCCATTGCTCATAATATTAAAAAAAAAAAAAGGATCAGTAAAACGAAGAGAAAGAGGCTCTTTGATTTTTTCGATGGCCTTCAAAGCTGAGGCAAGCCTCGGTTTTTATAGGCCAAATCAAATAAAAAACGTGAGATTGCAGGTGAGAAAATCGTGGGAATCAGTTGAGAGAATTGTGGGAAATGGTTGGAGAAAACAGATAATCTGTTAAGATTATCTTTACCAAGTCAAAAAATAAATTTATTTAATAATAAAAATAATATTTTATTAAATAAATTTTATCCGAAAAAATAAGTGTCACCTCACACTCACACTGCACGCGTGTGTGGTAAACCAATAGAGATGTGACTCATTTTCTTTCTACAAAAATGTGGGTACCCCTTGGGACATACTCCAAGGATCCTACCTATCCCTAAATATACTTCTTTAGACCCTTATTCCCAAGCAATGTAGGACAAAGCACATTAATTATCATATTTTTATTTCTATAATATACCAAATTAATAATTATGCTTTTAAAAAATTAATTCTATTCTCACCCGCACATTCACTTTTCTTTAAAAAAAATATTATCATTTTAGTTCAAATGCTACCTAAAAATTTACACAAATTCAAATGTGACACTAAATTGAGAAAATACATATTATTGGACCCAAACCCGAAAACTAAAAATCAAATGCCATACTACCCGTTAATATGTGTACATGAACTTTGACAAACCCTGCTAAACCCTAATTTTACTAGAAAAATCAAAACCTAATATTACCAAGGTAATCCTAATCACTTCTTATATATAGACTCTTTGTATATCTCTGTAAAAAAAAAAAAAAAAAAAAATTATCTATCAAAATAATCACTCCATGCTCTCTCAAGTTTTTGTTTTTTAATTATTCTAACGTGATGCATTAGAACCAACAAAAGATTGACATGTCTCAAAAAAAAATTGAATAATTATTATGGTTGTCAACTTTTACAATGCACCTTGCCCACATAAGATCCATTAAAATTGAATAATTATTATGATTGTTAACTCTATAAATTATGTGTATTTTTTTATGTTAGATTAGATCCATAAAAAGTTTAATCATGAAGACAAAAATCTAGGAAAGCTGTTTTTGATTTTTTTTTTTTTCTTTTTTTTTTTTTTTTTGATTTTTTTTTTAGATAAGCAAATTTGAATTAATTTCAAAAGGTCTTGGCCGGGGTAGGAAAGGACGATGATTTTGGAACGGATGCTCAATACAGAGGGCGGTGAACGGACTGAAACCCTCAATGCATACAGCGGCGAACGGGCTGAAATCGTTCAGTGCAGACGGTGGCGAACGGATGCTTTTTTTTTTTTTTTTTTGATAAGCCAATAACTTGTATTGGCTTATCAAAAACAAAAAAAAAAAAGATAAAAGTGAACCACTTGAAGGGGCCCTCAAAATTACTAGACAAAAGGCTAGCCGAACATAATTGACAATCCCAACGGTCACGCTATAAGCTAATTAGGCAGCAACTTAGCGAACAACAAAAAATTGCATCTTCTTGATAGAGACAGAGCACTTGGAAGAGAGAAATCCATTAACGGAAAAATAATTAAACCAACTGGAAGCTAAGAACTCTTGAACTTCATGCCGTTAATCCATACCAGGGAGACTTTGAGCAACGAAATGAAACCACGAACCACTCACAGCTACAACTTGGCACCACCGGAGGAGCTAGATGCTTCACCACCTAAAATTACCTTCACCACCAACTCAGTCCACCTCCCAGGCCTAATAAATGATTGTTGTCGAGCACAAAA
Source organism: Eucommia ulmoides (assembly GCA_016647705.1). Taxonomy (NCBI): domain Eukaryota; kingdom Viridiplantae; phylum Streptophyta; class Magnoliopsida; order Garryales; family Eucommiaceae; genus Eucommia; species Eucommia ulmoides. The sequence goes on from JAENRU010000484.1 coordinate 652,800, forward strand.
CTAGTTTCCCTTCCCCCAGCATTAGTGACAAAATACTTGGAGAACAAAATCTGCGAAAATTTTACAAGATATATAGGGTTGAAGTCCCCTATTTTCAACACAAACTTCGGACGTGAATGAGAAGATTATTGGATCCAAGCTACGCAGAAGATCACTCAACACTTACAATTGAATGGGGGGCAATCCCATGGGGAAAACAAAACTCTTTCACCTCACTATAAAGTGGCCAAACACCCACTAAATGAACCCAATTCTGAACCCGCAGTGCTACCCGTGAGTGATCAAGGATAAAGAAATTTACCGACAAGAAATGGCTGGCCCGGGCTTCAAGATGGAGCCCCTCCACTTGCCTAAAAAATAATGCACAATTTCCTATAGCGCAAAGGAGCCTACAAAAAAAGCAACAGGAAGCCCACATAACATCACAAATTCAATGTGGTAAAACCCAATGCCCCAAATTTTCTTAACAGCTTACCAACCAATAGGAGGATCCCACAAGAGTTGCTCAAGTTGAATTGTTCCAAATGAACACTTGCGGTAAGTTGGACCCGCAACTTTATGGTCCAACATTAGTTCAAAAAACACAACCGTGAAAGAGACCAGTAGCTAAAAAAAAAATCAGTCTTCCAAGAACCATTCACACACTTTTTCTTCCCCTTGAACCCCGAATTTTGCTAACTTGACAGCTATGAAGTTGGTCTCTCTAAGAGTGTGGACCACCTTAATTCTCAAACACTCCCTAGCTAAATTTAAGAACCTATAGAAAATGGATCTTAACTTTTAGGGAAAAGAAGACTTGCCACTGCTAAAAGAAAGTCACTCTCTACAGTGAGAAAGAATGAGCACCTGAATTGGGAGGAGTGAAATAATTCGACCGCTCTCAAAATAGCCAGTGTTTCCGCTTGATTGGAATCCATGACCCCAACAAATTTGGAGGAAATAGAAATGGTGTTTCCAATGGAGTTCCAAAAAACTCCCTTGATGCCTGATTCCCCTGGTTTCTCTAAGGAGGACCCATCTATATTAAATTTCAGTTCGCCTTCTCCAAACAGGAACCAAGGCACTTGAGGCCTAGGTTTTTTTAGAATTATATGAGATCTAAGACCGTCAATTGATATAAAGAAATCTCTGACCGAATACCCAAGTTTCGGTCTCTTAGCAAGGACCCAAAGAGTAACTCTTACTTTGATTAACCAGACTACCTCAGGCAACTCAGTTTCTTGGACAAGAAAATCATTTCGTTTCGAGCTAGCCACATAGTCCAGAATGTGGCGCAAAGAATAGAATCCCAAATCAATCTATGAAAACCGCCAAGAGATAGACTATACCAAGACAAGCAAAAGAAATTTATATTTTTTGGAAAACAAAAGGTAACACCCTACCAAGACAACATCCCCCTTGCCATACTTCCCAAGCCCAGCTACAAGACAGGAACAAATGATTGTCATTTTCCAAGCAACAATCACACATTAGACATAATGTGCCGGAGAGGGAGAGGATCCCCCTAAAGTACAATACTTCCCTAGTTAAGACCCAACCCATAGTTAGGACCCAACAAAAAGCTTCTACCTTAGGAGGTGCTACGCCTTTCCATTTGAAATTGGAAGGGTTTTCCAAAGGATCTAGCGCCTTTTCTAGCAACTCATAAGTCGATTTAACGGAGAATTTTCCATTGGTCACAGGTTTCCAAATAAACGAGTCCTCTAAGTCTCAACAAATAATCACTTCCTCCAAGATATGGTGTAAGTATTCGAGTTCATCTTGCTCCCAATCATAAAGATTTCGCTGAAAGTTAATAGACAAAGACCAAGCCTGCTCGGCCCATGAACTAAGCTCATCGACCATAGCCTTTTGGTTACTGGTTAAAGAATATAGCCTAGGGAAAATTAAATTGAGAGAACCAAGATTCATCCAAGTATCTTGACAAAATTTGATAATCTTCCCATTGCCTAAAACCAAACCCCACCCGGCCTCAATAGTAGGGCAATTGGCAACCGCATCTAAAATACCTCTCTAGACAACCAATGCAGTTTCCCTCCTCCCCAAGTCAGGAGACCAACCGCTCGGGTCCAACTTATATTTTTGGCACACTACTTTACTCCACAAAGCCGTTTTCTCATATCCAAATCTCCACCACCACTTTCCAAGCAAAGCAATGTTCGACTCAATGACCCGATGAATCCCTATTCTCCCCATCATCTTCTTCCTATCAACTATATCCAACTTGACAAGGTGCACCTTCCTATTAGCATCACTAGCTCCCCAAAGAAACTTTCTCATGATTGAATCTAACTTCTCAACTACACCTTTGGGGATTTTAAAGAATGATAAGAAGAATATAGGGATGCTCGGAAGAACGGATTTAATTAGAGTGATCCTACCCCCTAGATACAATTGAATCGATTTCCAACTTGCCAACTTGGATTGGAACTTATTAACGAGAGACGGCTAAGTTTGGGATCTATTGGGGTTGGCCCCCAAGGAAAATCCCTAGTAGGTGTGGGGAAGAATACCTACCTTACTATTTAGAAAAGTAGCCAAGTAAGAGAAAGTATTCTCATCTACCCCTACCCCCACTAGGAGACTCTTATGGAAATTTATCTATAGACCCGAAAGCACCTCAAAGAATCTAAGAACACTTTGAATCCCCAAAACTTTCCCTCAGACGCTTGACAAAATATAGTCGTGTCGTCAGCAAACTGGAGATGGGATAAAGAAACTTTCGCTAACGGAATCTCGTTGAAATATGAATATTAAGAGCTTTGGAAAAAAGGAGATAGAGACCTTCTGCTACTATTGCGAAAAGAAAATGGGAGATTGGATCCCCTTGCCGAACACCCCTAGACATCGAGAATTCTTCGGTTGGTGAGCCATTGATCAATATCGATACTCTTGCTGAGATAAGGCACTCTTGGATCCAACTTCACTATTTAGACCCAAATCCGAAATTCAGAAGCATTTAGTCTAGGAATTTCCAATCTACACTATCAAATGCTTTTTCAAAATCTACCATAAAGCACAAACTTTTTTTTTTTTTTTTTTTTTACGCTTCAATTCATCTAGAATTTCATTAGCAATTAGAACCTCATCCAAGATTTGCCTACCAGGAACAAAGGCGCTTTGCTCCTCACTAATGATCTTTGGAAAAACGGATTTTAATCTGTCAGCTAAGACTTTTGATAAGAGTTTGTATAAGCAGTTGATTAAGCTAATAAGTCTAAAATCGGAAAGTGAAGCAGGGGTCTCAACCTTAGGAATAAGAGTGATGAAAGAGGAATTTAGACCTACAACGAGTTTACCATTCTCATGGAATTGATTAAAAAAAATCACAACTTCCATTCTCAAGATTACCCATGAGGATTTGATGAAGTTGAAATTGAAACCATTAAGTCCCAGTGCCTTAGACCCCTTATACTTATCCAAAGCACTTTCTATCTCCACCAATGTAAAAAAGGCCTCTAGAAGTTCGGCTTCAGAGAAGGAAATGGTTTTGAAGTCGAGGTCCCTTAGCGAAGGTCTAAAAGTGACTCGACTAACTTATCCCCGTTGACCCACAACAAATCTAATGCATTTGTCGCTCTTCTCATTCTTAGAGTAGAGTGAAAAAAGGCAGTGTTTTTATCTCCACCTCTATTCCACTGAAGCCTAGATTTCTGGTGCCAATACGAGTCAGCGTTAGCACATGCTTTCCGTAGGTTTGAGGACAATTGTATTTTGTGGTCCCAATCATCATCGGTCATGGCCAAATTTTCAATTTTTCTGCCCAATTCACGAATTTCTGGTTCCAATTCTTTAACCCTGAAATCCTTATTGCCAAAGAAATTCTTGTTCCAAAGCGTTAGACAGTTCTTAAGGTACTGAAATTTGGATAGAATTATGAACCCTGCCCAACCTGAAACTTTTTTCTCAGTCCATTTGCTCTCGACTAATTTTAAGAATTGAGGATGGTGGATCTAGAAATCTAGGGACCTAAAAGGTTTGGGACCCCAATTTACCAAGAGCTCCCTAAGGACTACCAGATTATGATCGGATAGTCCTTTTGGGAACACAATTTACTGAATATTTTGGCCCAAACGCAACCATTCAATTGAGAATAAAAACCTATCCAACCTACTTTTGGATGACTTATTAGACCAGGTAAATTTATTACCGATTAAAGGTAAGTCTACAAATCGTAGATTATAAGCAAAATCCTGAAATTCTAACAAGCTCGAAGCTACTATCAAGCAACCCAATATTTCGTCAATAGAGAGAACCTTATTAAAGTCTCCCCCTAATAACCAGGGAGTATCCGAGACAACTTTCAAGTCACTGAAGACACCCCATATAAGCCTCCTATCTGGTAGACGGTTCGGGGCATGCACATTGACTAAAACACAATGTAAAAGATTATGTACCCAAGTTCCTTTCAAAGCTAACTAATTGTTTCCACATTGTTCTTCTGACAGCACAAATTTTTACGGATCCCAAACCGAAATCAAACCCCCTAATACCCACCGAGGGGACAAATTCCCATGAGACAGCTCTAGCACCCCACAAGGACCTAATTATCTTATTATTCACTAATTCTAACTTTGTCTCTTGGAGAAAAAGAACTGACACATTTTGAGACAAAACTAATTTTCTCATTTGCCTAATCTTAGAACCTTTACCCAGACCCCTTAAATTCCAAGTAAGAAAACAAAACATTTTTGCTTAAAAGATAAACTTATAGATTTTGGATCTGATTAGCTACCTCAGCGCGATCTCTTTCTTCCATATCCCAGATTTGCTGGTAGATGCCTATTTCATGATTTTCAATGTCACACCCCAGATTTGCTTCCGTTGATATAGCCATTTCTACTGCTCTTAAGTACGAACAGTTTTGGCGGCGAATAGTACAATCCGATACGGAGAATTCAAAAAGCATAGGTGAGGACGATTTTCTTCCCTTCTTAGGCTTCTTAGCATTTCTCTTGTCGGAGTGAGCTCGAGCTCGACGAAATCTTTCTCCCAATTTGAGGGAGATGAATTTTTTCTTTTCTTTTTTAACCTAGAAATCTTAAGGCGATTAGCACAACCTGCACTTTTTTCTAAATCTGGAAGTACTGCTACTAGGGCTGCTGAGTTCTGGTCCTTCTCACTAAATAGATCAGAGAGCTGATTTGTAGCACTTGTTTGTTGTGTTACAACAGCTGACTATTGTAGGGGATGACATAATTCAAAGGTACGACAGTCAGAAAGATTGGCTTGAGTTTGAATGTCTCCATCAATGTCAGTATGAATTGAAATTGGAAGCAAACCAGATGGCCCAATCGAATAGTAAGTTTCTTCCTCTCGTTGTGATTCTATTGCTAATTTGCAATCGGACCCCTACTCTTGAAGCCCAACCTTGCCACCACCGCAGGCAGCACCTAGGAAATCGCCGGAGATTTTCGAACTAACACTATTACCTATTTCTTGCTCAACTGTGATAGGGTTGGAGAAGATGTTGGGGTAGACTTCAGGAGCCAATGATTTCTCACAAATTTTTAATGCAAAAACTACCCCATTGATGGATAGTTGTAGAATTGTATTTATTAGGCCTTGATGTTTAGTTAAGATAAGAAATTTTGCATTATCAAATGAAAACTCTACATCGGTCTGATTGTCAATATCTATTAGATCCCCCCAACTACTAGCGATCTTAGCGAAACCCTGCTTATTCCAAGCATGAACTAGTATCCCCAGGCAAGATACCCATATGAACCTTTTGTGGGTATATATATGCTCTGTCCATTTTTCTATTTCTTTGAACCACTGCCCAACCAAGGGTTGCTTGTGAGATCGATCGTTTTATTCATTTGCTCTTCGTCTTTGAAGATCAACAGGATTTATAGACCTCCAAGTAGTTTAATGTCGAACGAGAAAATGTCCTTCTCCATAAAGAAATCTCTTAATTTACACACCAAAGAGGGATTCAAGAGACTGCCTACCGCGCTATATTTGAGCCATTCTTTCCCTTGGTAGTCCCCTTGCACAACCAAAGTAATAGCTTCTTTATTGCTATTTAAAGCGCCACCCTCGCTCTTATTACCTTGATTCTCTGCGGCTTTAATAAATGTTCTGCCATTTACTACTGAATCGCCCATACCCAACCTTCTTTCATTGAGATCAAGCATAGAGTTGAGGAAATGCTTTTCCTCCCCAACCTCCCAAGCATCAGGGTTAGCTTTGCGTTTATCCTCCTTAACTTTCCAGACTTTACCATTTTTATGGTTAGCCTGAACAGATTGCTTCTTCGAACCCTGCAGTACTCTCTTTAGATTTGCCTTGCGAATCAAAATCCACCCTCTATTAGCCAGTCTTACTTTGTTCACTCCAAGAGCACAACTAGCTTCGTCTCTGAGCTTGAATCTAACAAAACCAAATTTTATGTCATTTTTTTGAGTTCGATTACGAGGAATTAATACTTAGTGAATAGGCCCGAATCTCAAAAATAACTCTATTAAAGATCTGGGAGTAAATTGGATAGGAAGTTGATCAACAAAAACAGAGTATGGGGAAAACCATGCAGGTTTGAAGGTTCTTGAGGATTCTCCTAAGCTAGAATTTGAGGACAATCTAGAGTTCCAGAATTTGCATTGTCTCTCAAAAGTATCTATGCAACACCGAGATGACATGTCTAATGCATTACAAACTTCAAGAGGAGGGTATCCTGATTGAATAAGATCCAAAAATTCTTCCCATTTCTTGGTATGCCGATTGTTATAGTCCAAGCACCAAACATCTTTCTCCGCGTGAAGACGAAAATCCTCCACCGTGTACATTCTCGAAGCTCCCAATTGATCCTCCATGACCTTGGCTCTATCTACTTTTAAATGATGATGCTTAACATTGGAGGCCTACGTAGTAACCCAATTACTCCTGCCATTCAACTTCTTAGCCTCTTGGATTTAAGGATTTTTTATTTGATTATTGTAGCAAGACTCCTTAAAACCGAGTTTAACCATGGCTTCTTCATCTTCCCATCCTTCCTTCAGAAGATCTAGCATCTTGGACACTCTAATTCTGAAAAATCGTTTGCAGGAAGAACACATAGCTCCAAGAATTCCATTCCAATGGTGCTAACCCATTTTTTTGCTTTAACTTCTATTATACCAGAGAAGCAGAGATTGCGGCACCGAATCACTGCTTTTGCCCTTCAGGGTCGATTGACATGCAGACAAAGCCGAAGCCTTAGATCTTCAAAGACGAGGGATAGAAAACAGATGCAGTCGGCTTCTCCGGCAGCATCTCAGGCGATCCCCCAAGAGACAGAATCTCTCTCTTAACTGGACACTTTTAGTTCTTTTCCTTGAATAGGGGAGGTGATTTGTAGATATCGAAACCAAACTCTAGAGCTCTGTCTCTCTACTCGAACAGATAAAACAATAGGGAATGGCTGAGAACAAAATGACACCTATAGGAACCCGGATCTACCCATTCTCATCTCAACGGCGAAAGTCACTGGAGCCGAGAGGAATCGCAATGGACAGATTTCAAAATGGGCTTAACAGGCCTCCCAAGACATATCTTCTCTTACTACAATTTACTTGCAAACGGATGCTCTTTGGGGAAGGCAAAGTGGTTCGCAATTTTTGGGGAAGAATATGGACAACAATTTTTGTATAGCAAGATTCTGAAGATGAAAGGTTCGGATTTGGGTAATTGAGTCAATAACACTTACCATGTATACACAATCTTCACGCATTTCTTGAAATGAGTATTCCACATGGTTTGAGCAAGGATTTTTGGTTAAATGAAAAATGATAGATGGGGATATGAGTTTTTTACACAATAAATAGTTTTTTTTTTAAAAAAAAAAAATCTGACAACAAGCCCATTTAGACTTATTTACAAGAGCCAAGTGTCCCGGTGTTGTGAGCACCGGGACCTTGGTCCCGATGTTCGCAACACCAGGACCTCATTTTTATTTTTATTTTGGTCCCGGTGTTGCGAACACTGGGACCAAAAAATAATTTTCTGTGTTGGGAGCTAGTCCCGGTGTTGTGAACACCGGGACTAAGTCCCTTTTCTGATTTATCAAGAGAGAGAGATAAGAAAGCAAAGAGCAGAGAGAGAGAGCAAGAAGAGAGAGAAACTGAGAGATTTTGAATGAAATGGAATCATTTTTTTTACACATTATACCCCTAAAGTTTTACCATTATTTTATTTTGAATAATCTTTTTTTGTTTTTTAATTTTTACTTTTTTTTTTTTTAATTTCGTTTTTTTATAAAGAATTTTTTTTTTTTGTTTATTATTTTAATTTCTTTTATTGTTGTAATTTAAATTTAAAAGTGAGGATTGAATTTGGTTGACCGAATTGAATTTTTGGTTGACTAAATGGGGCATCTTGTCGATCGAATTCAATTTGGTCGATCGAATTGAATTTTTAGTGGACCAAATTCAATTTTAGGTCGACCAAATGAGACATCCTGTCAAACAAAAATTGATTTTTTGGTCGATCGAATTGAACTTTTGGTCAACTGAATGGGGCATCCTGTAGACCAATTAAATTTTTTGGTCGGCCAAATTCAATTCGGTTATCCAAATTGAATTTGGTCAACAGGATGTCCTATTCGGTCGAACAAAAATTCAATTTTTTGTTGATAGGATGTTTCATTCGGTCGACCAAAAATTGAATTTGGTCGACAGGATATCCCATTTAGTTGAACAAAAATTCAATTTGATCGACCAAATTGAATTCAGTCGACAAGATGTCCAATTTAGTCGACCAAATTTAATTCTCACTTTTAAATTTAAATTACAACAATCAAAGAAATTAAAATAACAAACAAAAAAAAAAAATCTTTATAAAAAAAAGAAATTAAAAAAAAAAAAACTAAAAACTGAAAAACAAAACAAAAAAAATCAAAATAAAATAATGGTCAAACTTTAGGGGTATAATGTGTAAAAAAAATGCTTCCATTTCATTCAAAATCTCTCAGTCTCTCTCTCTCTGCTCTTTGCTCTCTCTCATCTCTCTCCCTCTCTCTCTTGATAAATCAGAAAAGGGACTTAGTCCCGGTGTTGTGAACACTGGAACTAGCTCCCAATACACAATTTTTTTTTTGGTCCTAGTGTTCGCAACACCGGGACCAAAAAAATAAAAAAAAATGATGTCTCGATGTTCACAACACTAGGACACTCGGCTCTTGTAAATAAGTCTAAATAAACTAGTTGCCATAATTTTTTTTAAAAAAACTATTTATTAGGTAAAGAACTCATTGGGATATGTCTACTATATTGGTGGGCCTTAGGACCCATATTAAAATTGCAAAAAAAAAAAAACCAAAACTAAAGGCCACTTTCAAAGAACAGTTGGCCAAATAATGAGCGACAATTGGGTCACGCTCTTCTTATTATCCAATCAATTCACCATCCCCAGTGGACACATGGTACTTACCCCGGGACCTCTACCCCTCTCCGGAGCCTCTACTCTTCTATCAATACAACCACGGTGCTCAATTTCCTCACCGCTGGGGATTCGTACCATGTCATACGCTTCGAAGGTGATTTCACAGTCTTCTCGGACCACAGGCTTCATCCGATCCTATGCAGCAACTCTTCAGAGCGCGATGCGCCTTCCATCTATCGAGATGGATTAACGTACCTACACAAAAGATGGAATGCCAGTCATTTCTTTCTCCATAGCAACATTGACCCAATCAGAAGCTTTGTTTGATAATACTGTGGTTCTCAACTTTCAGTTTGGCCACCTTGCATTGGAAGAAATTCAGACTGAGATTAGGAACTGGAACCTTTCTGGCCAGTACACCATAGGTCTAATTGATTCAAAAATGCTTCTTATTCGCTTCCTCGACGATAATGATATTCTCAAGGTTCTATCCCATGAGGTAAACGTCATCAAGGGTTTTTACTACAAATTTTTCGTTGGAATAAAACATTTAATTTGAAAATCGATGCCTCAATTCTTCCAATTTGGATTCAATTCCCAAAATTGCCAATTAACTATTTTGTTCCAGAAATTCTTAAAGCTATCGCAAGCATGATGGGTAAGGTCGTTACTATTGATTCCATCACTTTAACCTTTACGAGATTGAATTCCGCTAGAGTTTGTGTTGTGGTCGATCTCTCAAAGCCTTTACCGCCTAAGATTTGGATTGGTAAACAAGATGGATTCTCTCAGGAAGTCGCTTACAAACATCTCCCATCCTTTTGTTCCTTTTACAATATTCAGGGTCATTCCTTGGAAATATGTCGTTGGAAAAATCTAGAATTGTTGACGAAGACAGTAGAGCAAGGTAATGAAATGGATGTAGGTAAACAATGTCCAAAAGCTCAAACAAAAGGCATAACCAAGCTTTGCGGAAAACCCAACAAACTATGATTCCGAACTCTTCGGTTTCTAAGGAGGTTTCTTCTATTCAAGCCCTTACTTCTGATCATTTTGACATCAATCAGAACCCTGTTCATGAGAATGGTATTACAGAGAAGGAGGGGGCCCCACTTTTTGACCACAATCTAGTAGACAAGGTCAACTCAACAGCAGCTCCGACAGCTACAGATCAGGTCATCGTTAAATCTTCAGCAATTCTGGATGTTACAATCCAGTTGGCTTCAGGTCAGAAAGATAATCTGTCGAATGATGGGGAAAGTTATCTAATTCAAATTCTCTAAGTCCTATTTACGGATGAGGGGGGAGAAAACACCGTTGTCATTGGGGATTCTCATTCGGAACACGGTGATTCTTTGGCTAAGGATAATGGAGCAACGACATATGCAACTGATACAACAAGCGCCGAAATAGATGGTTTTCAGCTAGTTCGAAGGAAAAACGGAAAAGCGAAGGTTCTAGAGTCGATTGGAGGTATCTCCAAGACTTCGGGAATGGTAACACGTCATCAAGTGAAGTATAATGTCTGACTTCATTCTGTTTTGGAACTGTAGGGATATTGGAAACCCGAGCACCCTTGCTAGATTAAAACGAATTGTGAAGTCTTCGAAAGTTTCCTTTGCCGAAGTTATTGATCCATAGATTGATGATTCTAATATGGGGAGAGTAAACAAAGCTATCAAATTCCATAACACAGTCTCTAATCAAGGTGAGTCGGGCAAAATTTGGGTTTTATGAAAGAATAACCTGGAAGTCCAAATTGTTCGTACGCATCGTCAATTTATTGCTTGTAAGTTATCTTGGTTAAATTTGGAGCTTTTGATTGTGGTGGTTTATGCTGGTTGTTCTCAAATCGAACGTAGACTTATTTGGGAGGATCTTCTCATTACAACTACCTCGGTCTCTATTTCAATAATTTGGGGGGAGGAGATTTTAATGTTGTTCGTAGTATGTCCAAGAAGTTGGGTCATTTAACCCCTTCTTGGAGTGTCATGCAAGAGTTTAATACATGTATTAATTCAGCCGAGCTGGTCGACCCCCCGTTCACGGCGTCAACTTTTACTTTTTGTAACAATCGTCAAGGGTTATCTCGACAATATTCTCGGTTGGATAGAATCTTGGTATCACCTATGATTTGTAATTCTTTCGATGGCCAGATTGAGCATTTGGAATGTATTAATTTAGACCATTGCCCGTTGATTCTACACTCCTCATCCTTTTGATATAATGGTCTGAAGCTCTTTCGGTTTCAACGGATGTGGACGTTGCCTGAGGGATTTCTTGATGTGGTTAAATTAGCTAGGAATGCTTCTCATCAAAATCCTTTGGCTCATTTAAGTCTTAACATTAAATTGACGAGAGCAGATCTTAAAGTTTGGAATGCTCAAACTTTTGAGAACATTTTTGTTGAGTTAAATTCTTGGAAGGATAGGGTGGAAGCTTATGATTCTATGCTCCAAACCAACTGGTCTCAAAGTGTTTTGGACTTACTTGGCCAAGTGACTACAGAATATAATAATCTTATTAAGAAAGATGAAATCTATTGGAAACAAAAAACTCGAGAACATTGGCTAGCAAAGGAAGATAGTAATTCTAAATTCTTCCATACGTCCGTTAAAATGCGTAACTCTCATCTTTGTTTGTCTGCTATTCTCCATGAAGATGGAAGTAGTTTGGCTGATCCCAATATGTTTCATGAAGCTGCTATTGAGTTTTTCAAAGATTTATACTCGATTACCCAGGTGTCCTTTTCTGACAGTGTCTTTGATTCCATCCCTCGCATTGTTACAGATATGGATAATGCTATGCTATTAGCTCCTTTCTTGTTAGAAGAAATCAAAGATGCCCTTTGGTCCATCCCTAATGACGGTGCTCCAGGTATGGATTCTCTCTCTTCAAGGTTTTTCCAATCTTCTTGGGATATTGTGGGTAAAGATATTTGGGAAGACGCTAATTATTTTCTTAAAGAAAATCCCCTTCCTACTGCTCTCTCTAGTACCTTACTGGTCCTTATTCCGAAGAAGTCTCAACCTTCTTCTCTAAAATATTTTCGTCCGATCAGTTTATGTAATATTTGTTATAAAATCTTATCTAAGGCGTTAGCGACCAGGATGGCGTCTCTTTTGCCCAAGTTGATTTCAGTTCAACAGCATGGTTTTGTGAAAGGCAGGTCTATAGCTGAAGCTATTGGGCTAGCCCAAGAACTTGTCAAAGATTTGGGCAAGGATATTCGTAGACGTAATGTTATGCTCAAACTCGATATGGCTAAAGCTTATGACCGAATCAAGTATAACTTTTTAATTGAGGTGCTTAATCGATATGGTTTTAGCTCGGGATTTATTGCTGCTGCTTCTAGCTGTTTTAACTCGACTTATTTCTCAGTGGTGTTTCAAGGGGTCTATAAGGGTTGATTTCCTATTTCTAGAGGATTACTTAAAGGCGACCCTATCTCTCCTTTACTGTTTATCTTGGCTCAAGAGGTTCTTAGTCGGAATATCTATCGTTCCATGATAGATGGCCGGTTTCAACCTTATGTAACTAAAAGTCATTGCCCTCTGGTTTCTCATTTGATGTTTGCAGATGATACCCTTATTTTTTGTAACTGAAGTTCCCGCAATATTAGAAATTTAATGCAGGTGCTTGAAGAGTATCAATTAGCCTCTGGTCAACTTGTGAGTGCTCCGAAAAGTAATTTCTATTTGCATCACAACTGTCCTAATGCGCCTCAATTAGCTATTGGTCTTTCCATAGGTTTTGGTCAAGGTGGTTTTCCTTGTACTTACCTTGGAGTGCCCCTTACCTATGGTTATCTTAAATCGAGTCACTTTGCTGGTCTCATCGAGAAAGTATCTAAGAAAGTCGATGAGTGGAAGGCTAAGCTTCTTTCTAGTAGTAGTAAACTTGTTCTTCTAAAGCATTTTTTATCTTCCTTCTCTCTTCATCTTTTGACATCCACTTGTGTTCATAATAGCATTCTGGAAGATATAGGATCCATGTTTGCGAATTTCTTTTGGGGCCACTCGAATTCAGGTAAGAAAAGACACTAGGTGGCTTGGCATAAAATCTGTCAAGATACCTCTTCCGGTGGTCTTAGTCTTCGTAATCTAAATGATATGAAGCTGGCTTTTTCTCTCAAACGGATTTGGTCTCTGCTGAAAGAAAATTCTCTCTGGTGTGATTTTATACTCTCCAAATACACTAATAATCTCCTGTTATCTCTGTGGACAGATTATATTAGCAGTTCTAAAATTTGGAAAGATATATTGTCTGCGAAAAATACTTTTATGCATTTATCGAGATGGAAAGTTGGCACTGGCGAGCTAACTAGTTTTTGACATGATGATTGGGGCCTTGGTATCCTAGCTAATGATCTCCATTTCACCAACTCGTTGTCTTTTGTCAAAATTTTCTTACAGGATAAGGAATGGATCTCTCCAGATCTAGAAGATGATGCTCAGGACTTCTTGGAGAGCTCCCTCCCAGTTTTGTCATCGGAATCCGATTCTCTCATTTGGGTTCCTAGCGATAATGACGTCTTTTCCATTAAATCTGCTTGGAGGGCTATTAGTAATGAGGTAATCCCGATTGATCTTTATTCTAATCTTTGGAATATGCGATTTCCTTTGAAGATTAAGATTTTCATGTGGCAGCTTATGAAGAACAGATAATATCATCCAAAAAATGGGAATGTTTTTGGTATCGGGTTGTCGATGTTGTTTCTTTTGATCCACTGAAAATATCCAACATATTTTTTTGGAAAGTGAGGTTGCTTCAAAGGTTTGGCGGTATTTTAGCTCTTTTTTTAATATTCCTTTTATTCCTCAACCTTTAATACACCGTATTAAGTTGTAGTGGAGTAGACTAAAAGAGAATTCTTAGTTTCATAAATTAGGGGCGTTAATCCCATCTCTGATTTGTTGGGAGATATGGTTAAGTCGAAATCGTGCTCTCCATGACAATATTTTCATGTCTGATAAATGGATTATTCTCAAAGTTAGGAACTGGGTTCAAGTGCTGAGCCCTTTAACTAAATCTAAGTCGGTTTCATCCTCTTTTGGGATTCAGTCTCTGGTTCTGTTGGGTTGTCCAATTAAGCAGGTTATTCATCGTCGACTGCTAACTTGTTGTTGGACTCATCCGCCCGAAGAGAGTTTCAAACTTAATATGGACGGTGCTTTGAAGAGAAAGACCATGACGTCTTCTTGTGGTGGTGGTGTTCGAGACAGTAATGAAGCTGTTAGTTGAGCTTTCTTCTCTCCCCTTACTGTTAGTTCAAGTTTCCTAGTTGAGTTCCACGGGTTTTTCTTGGGGATTCAGGAAGCTTTGCGTTTGGGCCAGCTTCCTCTACTGGTGAAAAGCGATTCGCTAGCGTTGGTTCACTCTATCAAGAATGATAGCCCAATCTGGTCGATTGCTCATCTTTGGAACATAGTTCAGTTTTGGATTCTATCATTTGACATTCATATTTCTCATGTTCATCGAGAATGTAATTTTGTTGCTGATAGTCTTGCGAACCTTGTTTCGTCTAGCCCTTTGTTATTTCCTTTAGGTAGTCCCTTACCTCACGACGTAATTTCTTATGTTCGTAAGGATCAAGAGGGTCTTCCCCACATAAGGTTGTAATTTTTTCAATTCTTTAATAAAAAGTTCATTTTCGAAAAAAGAAAAAAAATAGCTTGCATTGTGCTTGGGTCGTCCCTGCTTGTCAGTGGTTCCATAAACCTATGTAAACATCATTTTATATAAGTTAAAAAGAATACATAGATTAATTTTAAACCAGTTTGTTATTACCATCCAAATCTAAAATCAAGAGACCGTCTTGCAGTACGACGGTCTAAAGTCGAGTTGGTGTAAGGCACCACCCAATTTGATACAAGTATAATCCCGATATTTCCTTTCTGTAATGCCAGTAGCATATCACATCTCAATGTTAGAGAATTGAAAGCATTTGCAAAGAAAAATAAGTGGGGAATATGAGCGAAATGAAACCTAATATTTTTGTTTGTATAATTTTACAGCAACTGCATGAGCAAGAACATGGTGGTGTGTCACTAGATAAGGTTCTATGGTTGAATTTCCTCCTAGGCATGTTGGGTTTATGAAAGAAGATCATCGACCGAGTGCTAAGGAACCACTCGTGTAACCTCCATCAATATAAGTCAAGGGTTCGTTTAACGTGATCCAATACTTCACACGATCACCGAATCTCTTGAAACATAGATCCACAAAATCACAAAAATCATCTCTACAACATTCAACAGGAAATTAAAATGGTCGATAAAAAAAAATAGCTAGAAAATCCACACCAGCATGAACTTGCATGTGATTAAGAATGTTACGTAATATATAAGTTAATTACTTACACGATCGGAGGACTTAAGAAACCTCCATACTCATCTTCCAAGGCTTGGGGAAGATCCCAATGGAAGAGTGTCACATACGGTGCCAGACCTATAGACACAATTTATAAAATTCAAGGTTTAAAATGCTACACCCTTTTTTGACAGGAAACGAAAAGGGGAAATTTTGCTCTTTATATTTTTCTATATAGAACTATAAATTTACAGATTTACAACCTTGTGCAAGAAGTTCATTAATTTATGAGGTCGTTATAATATTGAATTCCCCCCTCATTCACCCCTCTACTTAAGTTTTTGCCTGCAGTAGGAGCAAAATAATTTCCAAGTACAAAAAAAAAAAAAGATAAAAACTTAGAATATTTAACTACTTAGATAATGGTACAAAATTTGAATATCTCATAATTATGCAACGATGAACCGGTGAGGTGGCTCATATATACGATACCTGGTAACACTCTTAGCCACGAGATTGAGAATCTGTAAGCATCTAAACCAGTTTCCTTCAATAGTTTCACGTCCTCCTATTACATAATTATTTTTTATGGTTTAACCAAATTAATTTAGTAAATATCCGAGTTTGGATTCATTAATTTCAAGATCAGTAGGAACTAATTCTTTCTATTAATATTTCAGAGTTATAAATGTGTTTACCTTGTATCGGTGATAAGAATCATCTGCAACATCTTCATTGCTTCGATTAAATATTTTCTGCAATTTCATGATAAGCATTATTAAGTAAACCTCTCGAAGAGAAAGAGAGAAAGAGAGAGAGAGAGAGAGACTTTGCCACTTTCATTCCATGCACCTTCTACCTGAAGGTTTATGATGAAATAATTATAGTGAACACGTAGATCAATGTCAACAAAATACAAATTTTGTTAAACAAAAACACGAAAGAGAGAGCTCAATAAGATAACCACTGCATCGGGTTAGGTATCTTTTGACCTTAAACCTTCCCTAGTGAGAATCTATCGAGTTTATTCGGCCAACCAGTGTACATGATGTTTTAAATTGTTCGGCCTTCGGTGTAAACCATGACAATAGAAACCACACAATTGTCTCTAGACATTATTCGTTCTATGGATGCGTTCATTTTTATTTCCAACAAAATCTACGTAAATTAAAGAATAATATGTTTTCAAGAAGCAAAACCCTAGACTAATTAACCTGCTAAGCAGAGGTTGTTGCCCCAAAGACGAAACCTTTATGGAAACTGGTACGGTTGAGAGTATGGGTTCCAAAACCGGGGGAGAGAGGCACGGTGCCGGAGTTTATGGTAGCCCTAACATAATGACACGGGGAAGCTTCACTAGTAATGGTCACCGTTAAAGCTACCAAGGGCAACATTAACAAGCTTACAAGCAATTTACGGCTTCGGATTTCCATAACTGTTCTTCAACTTTTCAAAATAACAGAACAAAATTTCCACCTCATTTTATTGGGAGTAAAAATAAAAAAACAAAAGCGTTAATCAAACGCAACCTAATTGACGGTTTATTTAAACGTGTAGTTGATATCGAAAGGAACTTCTCGGTGACTTTATTGACAAAAATAATTAAAAAGGTCAAAAAAAAACATTGTCTTTTTGTTCATGACTTTGAATAAACTTTTGTGTTCTACCAAATCAAAATTAAGACACGTGCAGCTTATATCTATAACCTTAGCCCGAGATTGAGACATCAAATAAAATATTAGACAGAGAAAAATAATAATTAAATCTAAATTTAATTTTGAGAAAATGATGCGTTTGGTACGCTGAAATGGAATGAAATGAGTGTGATATCGAAATGAATGTGGTATTGGAATAGAATGGTCATTGTCATTCTTATATTTGGTGACAAACGGGATTAAACATAATATTGGAATGGTCATTACCATTCCTATGTTTGATTACAAAATACATTAAATATGGCATTAGAATGACCGATAAAAACATAAATATGGGAACAAAATCTGGGAACAAAAACAAAAACAGAAATCTGGGAACAAAAGTAGAAATCTGAGAACAAAACAAAAACAAAAATATGGGAACAAAAACAGAAATTTGGGAACAAAAATAGAAATATGGGAACAAAAACAAAAACATAAATCTGGGAACAAAAACATAAATATGGGAACAAAAACAAAAACCAAAATCTGGGAACATATTTCTGTTTTTGTTCCCATATTTCTATTTTTGTTCCCAGATTTCTGTTTTTGTTTTGTTCCCAGATTTTTGTTTTTGTTCTCATATTTCTGTTTTTCTTCCCGATTTCTGTTTTTGTTCCCAGATTTCTGTTTTTGTTTTTGTTTTTGTTTTGTTCCCAAATTTCTGTTTTTGTTCCCAGATTTCTGTTTCTGATTTCTGTTTTTGTTCCCAGATTTCTGTTTTTGTTTTGTTCCTAGATTTCTGTCTTTGTTTTTGTTCCCATATTTTGTTCCCATATTTCGATTTCTATTTTTGTTCTCATATTTCTGTTTTTGTTCCCAATTTTTGTTTTTGTTCCTAGATTTCTATTTTTGTTTTTGTTCCCATATTTGTATTTTTGTTTTGTTCTCAAGTTTCTGCTTTTGTTTCCAAATTTCTATTTTTGTTTTTGTTCCTACATTTCGTTCCCCCATATGTTACTTGACTTGGATAATTATCATAAACGTGGAAAAGTAAATATGTAATTCTAGTGGCTGAATTGTCAAATTAATATTCAAGATTTCTGGTCAAAAACCAATCGAACATAACGATGTTTTTTCAAACTCCGATCTTATAAAACTTCAACCGCGTATGATCCATAAAATAAATGTTCAATCCATGGAACAATTTCATTAATTCATAATTGAGGTGTCATTCTGTACTTTTTCTTGTTTTTTGGAAAGTTGTGTGTATCCAATTGTTCGATACTTATAATTTTATATTAAACCGAATAATCTCGTTGACTTGATTTTTTGAACAAAACAATCTCGGTTTTAAATTTTTTGAATTTTGCATGACAAAAATGTCCACCAATAATTTTTTAGATTGACATGTGATTATTATTATTATTATTTTGAATTGAAATAAAATAATTAACATGAATAAAAGTAGTGGGAATATTCCCAAAATATCTATTCCGAAAAAGAAAGAGGATTTACCGTAATTTATTATACTAAAAAATATTGCAAGATATCACACAATAAATCAATTTTGTTTTATTCTTTATATGATTAGATTATACAACCGCTTGTTTTAAAGTTTCAAAATGATCGTATTTGTTGCGGTGAAAGAATTGTAATCGAGTTGAATTGAACACGTTAAATTATTTATGAAATTTGAAATTAGTCATTTATGGTTAAGTTGAATTTAATAATCTATGTGGAATTTCACATAGCCAATTAATTAAAAAAAATTGATTATTGAGATTCGAAATTTGTGTTGAATTCAACATACAAATTATTATTGTATTAAATTCCACATATTCACTTAACTGGAAAAGTTTGTTATCATTTTATAACTTAACATGATTTAAATGTTGATTAAATATGTAAAAAAAAAAAAAAAAATTCCTCAAAGAATGGACAGTTACCTATTATATAATTCTCTCTTAATATATAAGTATATTTTAATGTTTTTTTTCTTGATTTGATTACACAAACTTATTCGTTTAAATAATAACTTCAAATTGACATATCCGTTTGTGTTGAATTCAACACAAGGCCAATACAAAACATAATGACAACTTTTTATATAGTTGTCTTATCCCCTGGACGTGATCGGGACTACTATTTCATAGTTTTATTTTAAGTTTTCAGTTGATTCTAGAGGCCGTATGTAGCCTTGAGGTCTCATCAGCTGCAAAGTTAATTCTAGTGGATTTGTAGTAAGGGGGACCCATTCTCATTCTTTTGATATATATGAAGATGGTTTATAAAAATTAAAAAAAAAAAAAAAAAATCGTATCTTACAAAAGGTTCATAGTGTTCATTGAAAAGATATTGGGATCGTTTGTTAGTTTTGATAACATTTTAGGATCCTTCAGTAAGCGTCCTTTTTTGAAAAGTATGGAAGTAATTCTTTAGATCAAAAAAAAAAAAAAAAGATCAGTGAATGGTGAGCTTGTGTCTTGGAAATAGAAGTTAGTGTGTTGGAATCCCATTAGTAAAGATGCCAACTAGCCTTGTTCAGGATTTTCTCACTGATGGAATGATAGTTGTTGGGAATTCCAGACTAATTTTCAAATTCACTCACAGGATCCAATTAGCAGAATATCAAGAAGGATAGCCCAATCTGGTCGATTACTCATCTTTGGAACACAGTTCGATTTTGGATTCTATCATTTGACATTCAGATTTCTCATGTTCATCGAGAATGTAATTTTGTTGCTGATAGCCTTATTAACATTGTTTCATCTAGCCCTTTGTTATTTTCTTTAGGTAGTCCCTTACCTCACGACGTAATTTTTTACGCTCGTGAAGATCAAGAGAGTCTTCCCCGCCTAAGGTTGTAATTTTTTCATTTCATTAATAAAGAGTTCTTTTTCGTTTAAAAAAAAAAAAAAAGGTATAGGATTCTCCACAAAACATGGTTTCCATGTTTTCATCCATAAAACATGCTCCACCTTTTTTTTCAATACACACATTATCTTATTTAGCCATTTCCAACAATCTCTACCTTAGCTAAATAAAATAATTAGCATAGCTCTTGCTACAACACTGTCTTCACCAACAGTCATAATTCTCGGTACAGATATAATTCTCGGTACAGATAATTATCATACTCCACCATAAGGAGTACATACACTTAGAATTGACCATTCTAAGAATTTTACCTTGGCTCATGTCGAACAAGCCTGCAGAAAAATTATGGTCCAACTCTCGTGCTTGGTCTCCCTGAGAGTTCCTTAGCCATCAACATCTTTTCCACCACACACCTTGCATCTATGCCAAACCAATGACCGTGTGCAAACTTGTGGACCCGCTAGCAGTAACACATCCTCTTCCATGGCATCTTGAAGATCAACAACATGCCAAAAGCACCACCACAACCTCTTATGGAGAAAAGAGACTCATTGCTAGTGACAATATCAGTATCTTAATTTACTATATTTGGAGCAATTAGTCGAGCTCACTCCACCTCCTTGATAATTTCTTTAGGTGCCAAAATTGTCCACACCTTCAAATTCTTATGTAAATCGAATTGACTATCATTAACTCCATTCGTCACAAGCCAATATCAATCTTTCATCAAATTTCTCCACCTCAAACTCAACACAGTTTGAAACAACTTCTTGATAAATATGCTCCATACTGCAGATCTAGCTTCCTCTAGATCATTGTAAGTCATTCCTGCGAACCATCATATCACTGAACAACTCTTTTTGTTAGGAAAACACCACCGACAAAATTAACTATTCATCGTTTATTACTATTCATGTGAATAGTAACTCGCAACGACTTCAAGATCCACCGCTTAGAAATAGTACACCATGTAACTAACGCTCTGATACCAGTTGTTGGGAATTTCGGACTAATTTTCAAATTCTTTCCCAGGATCCAATTAGCAAAATATCAAGAATAATTGAGAAATTAAAAAATACAACACAAGAATTATAGTGGAAACTCCAAAACTAGAGAAAAACTATTGTCGTTTCCAAAAGACAACCAGAGAAAATTCACTATGTGGAAAATTATTACAACCACATTCTCAGTTATTTTTTCTCACACCCAAAACCCATAGAATACTAAATCTCCAAGAAAACTGTAAGACCCCGACTTTTCATATACGAATAATTTAAGTCATGTTTTAAAAAATATTTTGAAAAATGTCGGAGTGGACTACGATATTAATTATGTGAATTAAAAATTTTAGGGGGTTGTATTGAAATTTTCTATAAACATTAGAACATTGATTGGGTTTAAATTACACCCCAACATAATATAAAGGGAGGTTTGTGTAATATTTCAAAAAAAAATATCTTTATTTAATTATAAATATATATATTGAGAGAATGGAGTTGGTGAATGGGATAAGGGGGGTGTCAGGGAGTGGTCCGGTCGGTGAGCTCTCACGTATATATATATATATATATATATATATATATATATATATATATACACACACACACACACACACACACATATACAGATAGATATGCGGGAAGAAGGATCCAGAGAAAACGAGAGAGAGAGAGAAAAACTGCTGGCCGAATGTGGTTTGCTTCGGTAGGTGGTGGTTCGTTTCGGCGTATGGGTGTTCCTCCGGCGGTGAAGGTGGTTGGTGGCGTGGCTGGTTAACAGCCGACGGTGTAGGGGAGTTTGGTGTCACTTAGTCGTCCGGTGGTATGTATGTGTGTGTGTGACCATTGGTTGGCTGAAAGAATACAGAAACAGAAACAAAAGAGAGAGAGGAAGCAGTTCGGCGGTGTTGTTCTTCCGGTGATCGTCGTCAGCAGTGAAGGGGGTGTGTGTGAGTATGTTCCGCAGTATGTATGCGGGTATACCGTTCGTCGGTTGGGTCGCCGGTGATCGTGTGGGTATGCGTATGGTTTGCCGGCGTGGGTTTTGTCATGCATTTGTGTGTGTGTGTGTTTTGCTGTGTGCGTGCATGCGTGTATTTGGTCTGGTAGTGTGAAGTTGTTGGTGTTCGGCAGCCGTTGTGAGTGTTTGGGGATGATCGAAGTTGGCGAGGTGAGGAGAGAGAAGGTAGCAGTTGAGTTCAAAACAGAGCAAAAAGGAGGAGGAGCGCCCGCTTAGGCGGTGGAAAGTTCGCCTAGGCGGTGATTGATCAGTGTGCAAAATGAGAGAAAGTTTGCCTAGGCGGAAGTTTCTCGCCTAGGCGGTAGGTCGTCAGTGTGTAACTTAGAACGGTAAAGGAGCTCGGTCGCCTAAGCGGTGGATTGGCGCTCAGGCGGTGAAACTACAGTGTACAGTTGAGAGGAAGGGAGAAGCAGTCACTCATTCGCCTAGGCGGTGGGACGTCGCTTAGGCGGTGGGGAGCAGAATCAGAAATACATGAAATTTTAGGGAAATCCACGATCGGTTTGGAACGGGTAACCTTTCGAATTTATTTTGTGAATTCTAAATTTAGTTTTCTAACCTTAGAGTAATAAAATGAAAATAATAAATCTTGAGATTTGTTTATAAGAACAAAGTTTATAAATAGTAAACCGTAATGAAATGATACTAGTTGAATAGTTATATTTCGTAATAAAATATGGGAAATACGAAATTAAGGAAAATAGAATTTCATGGCGTGATTAGTTTGTTTTTATACAAAAATATTAATTTAGGCTCTGTCACCGTTAGGTTCGCAGGCACCGGAGTTCGGATATGGGATAGTCGGTTAAAGTTACGAAAGCAGATATCAAGTGAGTGTACTGCCCTTCTTGCCAAACTATTTCCATATAAATATGATAAGATATGTGTTTATTTAACTGTACGAATTTTATAAATTATATGGATCAAGCCAGTTGTGGGTGAGTTGGTAAAATAGATTTCCAATGAAATGTTTGGGTTTAAAAAAAAAGACTTTATAAATAATCTGTTGGATTTGGTGGTTTTAATAAAAAGGTGGGAAAAACATGATTTTTAAATTAAAAGTGGGTTTTGTTAAAAAGAGGTGGACAAAGGTGATTTTGACGGTATTGATGAAATGGTGATTTTGTCGATATTATTGAAGTGGTGATTATTATTTATGGTATGTCCGAAGGGTGGTCCGGCAGAAGGATAATTATTTGTGATTTGGTGATAATATTATTGAATTGACTATGCCATAGTTTATATTATGATCTGTCCGGAGGGTGGTCCAACAGATGGATATTTACCATATGGTATTTGACGTTATGTGGTGATTTATATTATTAGCCTCCGGAGACGTCCGGTTGGCGGTGATCTGCGCAGTTAGGTCCGCTAGGAAGGCATATCCTACAGATGGTTACGGTACTGTTGCAACTCCCGATCGTGAGGTTAAAACGATCACTATGGCTTAACCGGTGGGTATAGGATTGAGATGTGTGGTTGAATTAAGGTGTTTATATATATTGGATGATTTATTATTGATTTTGGTGTTTGCAAATTTATTTACACTGCTCATTTGATATTGGAGATTTTACCAACTGTGTGGTGGATATATATATATACATATTTACGCTTAATCCATATGAATGTTGTATTATTTATAATGTGTTATTATTATGTTAAAAATGATTTTTACTAAGAAGGCAGTACACACGCAGGTGAATTCTTTAGGAGACGGTCCCCTACTGGCATTAGGTGGAGTCATCTGAGAATAATATGAGTTGAGCTGTCAGAGAGGAACAATAAGAAAGAAAACGATTATGTATATGTTGTAAAATAAATTGTATAGTAATTTATGAAATTTTGTAATGTATAAGAAGTTTTAAATGTAATTGGTGATGTCATGTTGTCGTCACGCCGGTCTTGGGATGACAGGTGTCCGGGATGGGTCGTGACAAAAACACTCATTACAAAGCATACCCATAACCCATATTGGAGAGTCAAATGTTCTCTCAAAATTTATATGCTTAAGAGCATTTACATTTCTCTTCTCCTTGAGATTTCTCTCTATATTTTGGGACTACATCGTGGCACACTTACACAAAAGAAGGAACATAAGACGTCTTTCTATAACATCCTAAACAAGTCAAAAGGTGTAAGATTCTCCACAAAAACATGGTTTCCATGTTTTGTGCTTCCATTTTTTTTATTTTTTTATTTTCAATACACACATTATCTTATTTAGCCGTTTCCAACAATAGTCGAGCTCAATGTGTTTTGTTTTGGCATAAAAAACTAAGTTAGCAGTTATCACCAATATTGACTAATTGTATCATGGAATGTCATCGCCAACTGTATACAATAATATAAATCGATCTCATTAAAAAAGAGCAGTGTCGATGGATGCATTTTTTTTTTTTTTTTTTTTTGGCTAAAAGGAAAAGAAAGAAAGAAAGAAATTTCTTATTAGGCACCATGAATTGAGATAGTTAAATCTCTTATTAGGCACCATGACTTAAGATAGTTACGAAGGTATAAAACTTCAAAAAAACAGACACCAACCAAAAGCTCAACAATCGTGCGAAACGAAACAAGAACAAACTTATTGATCAAACAAACAAGTAGTGAATTGCTAGTCATTCAAGGAAAGATCGATGACGGGAGGCAGCGAGATGTGGTCTCAGTTGTGCAGGAGATACTTGAACCATTCGGACGACAATTTTGGGTCTCTTTTACAATCAAACCTATAATCAACGTGGAATATACCAAAACGAACACCGTAACCTTCAGCCCACTCGAAGTTGTCCAAAAATGACCATGCAAAATATCCCTGAACGTTCACACCCTCCCTGCATCCAATAACATAAAATAAAAATAAAATAAAAAATTAATATTTTTTTAACTACTAGACACAAAAGATTCTAAGGCTTCATGACTACTTACTCGATTGCTTCCTTGATTTTGAGAAGATGTGTATAGTGGTAATGTATTCTCATCTGGTCAACACGGAGTACCTCATGAGGGAACAAATGAAACTTATGATCATCACCTAGGCGTCCATCCGTGTTGAATTCATTAACTCCTATAATTATAAACAAATTGACAATAGTCAGATCATTTATGCTCGATTAATTTGGACTTTTCTTCATCAAATCATATTTTATTTATGTTTTTTTTTTACCATTTTCAGTGATGTAAATAAGAGGGTTATTGTATTTCTCCTTAATGTAGAGTAGAAGGTCCTTCATCCCTTGGGGATAAACATGGAGCCAAGGTGAACCTGCGACCGGACCAATGAGAACACCGTCTCTCTCGGGTGTCTGAATAACTTGATCGTCTGTCACATAATTCGGCCCTTTTTCCCCGGCTTCATCAGGTGCATCGATACAATAATTGGCGGTATAGTAGTTCAATCCCAGAAAATCATACGACATTTTCACTAACTCCACTTCTTCATCTGTGAACTTAGGAAGCCGACAACCAACTAGCCTTTGCATGTTCTTTGGATATTCACCGAATGTCAATGGATCCATAAACCTTAATTTCCAAAAAACAAAAACAATTAATTTTAAGAATAGTTTCATGGAATGATTTTCTTTTTCCCATGCACAAGAAAATAATGCAATTCTTTATGTATATACTGACCATCCAAACATCCAATCAAGGCCTCTTTGGGCAGCATCTCGATCTTCCTGGGTATCAGTATTAGGAACCATCCAATTACAGTTCATCGTCATTCCAATTACTCCGCATTGGATTGCCTGCAAATATATAATCAACCATTATAAATATAGAAATTCAATGGGCCTAACTCACTCTTAAAAAGACGTCTTAAACTTTATATATATATATATATATATATATATATATATATATATATATATATATATATATATATATATATATTTCAACAATAAATACATATAACTAATTGTAATTGCATGCAATTGATAATTATATGAAATTAAATTACCTGATATTTCTCCCTGTAGAGCTTAACAGCATAAGCATGAGCCAAGATTTGGTTGTGTGCAACAATGTAGGGTTCGGTGCCGGAATCTCCACCGGTGCACTTGTGCCTCCTCCAGTAAGAACAACGACTAGAAGGAATGTAGCGCTTGACATCATCGAAGTCCAAATCGGAAGAAGACCTACCGGGCGCGTGGGTCCCGATTGCATAGCCAGAAGAGCTAAAAGTCCAACACTCATTAAAGGTGATCCAGTACTTGACGTCATTTCCATACTCTTTGAAGCAAAGCTCAGCAAAGTCCACATAGTCTTTCCTATTAGATTAATTGTTACAGATTCAACATCTACCCATAAAAAATAAATAAATAAATAGAAGCTGAAATATATATATATATATATATTGGTGAGCATTTCAAGATATCCCATCTCCAAGAGATAAAATAATTAGTAAGGGTAGGGAACTTACACAATTTTCTTACTCAAGAAACCGCCATACTCATCTTCTAAGCCTTGAGCAAGATCCCAATGGTAGAGACCTGATAAGTGTTAAGGAAGACCTGATAAGAAGCACCGGCAGCCCCCCAAACGAAGTTGTCCGGGAAACTGGTATGGCAAAGCTTAGGCATCGTCTCCTTTAGTTTTTCCCATGTTTCCCTGTCCACAATTGATGTCTTCGGAACATCAATTGGGTACACAACCTGAGTTTGAGGCTCCATTCTCTCTCTAAATACAACGTTAAATATATGAATATAAGATGTCTCTCTCTCTCTCTATAAGTAGTTGTGCTCTACATGCATGCCAATCCCGGTTTATATAGAACCTCGGGGCAGCTCATATTCAAACGATAGAGGCCCCAACCCATAAAGTGTCATTATTATATTATCCACTTGCATCCATGGCCATCTCTCTTTATTGAAATTTCAACGCTTCAGAAGATATACCTATATTTACACTTTTAGCCCCCAAATTGATCAATTATTATTAGCTTGTAGTTTAAAGTATGACATTTTTTTTTCAATCGATCTAAAATTGTAATCACTAAACGTAATTTTAATGAATCTATAAGATAAAATTCATGTACCAATGGATAATGCAAGTACATTAACAAAATGTTGTAGCTAGGGCCCATTATGCCCAACCCATTCCATTCCTTCTCATCTCAGAATTTTTGGGATTGATGTTTGGGAACACGTTTGGCAAATCCAATTCTGTTCCCATCTCATCTCAAAATGTTGGAATTGATTCTGAAGCACCTTATAATTCTGGGGTTGAATTGGCAAATTATAGAGCAATCATGCATGTTTTTAGAATGGTTAAATTTGACTATTTATTTATTTTTAATTATTGTCTTGCATTTATGAATTCACGGCCGCCTAAAATAATCCCATGATTTTTTTAGCGGTTGGTGATTCAGTAATTTTTTGACACTTTGTATTCTAGATTGGCATTCGTAGAATTGGAATTAGCTGATGTTTCCGTGAGTGAAGCGGTTTGAGAAACTTTTTCTGGTTAGCTACTTGGAGAATTGGAGGGAATAGGTTTCAGGTATTTTGCTTGAAAGCCTAGTGGTTGTGGTGGGTTGATCCTGGAGGGCTATTTTATTCCATTGATTTGGTTCTTGTTTTATCTTATACAACTATATGTATTTTGTTCTTTCTAGACGGATGTGGTGTCTTGTGAACACTCTTTTGGAACCTTTGGTTGTTTGCTACTATGTAGCTTGGGAATTTTCCTTTATTAAATATAATTTTGCTTATCAAAAATAAATAAAAATAAAAATAATCCCATGTTCATCTCGTGCTAACAAGATTCGTGTCGGAAATCAATAATTCTTAATTAAATTATATATATGTATATGTATATGTGTGTGTGTGTATATATATATACACACATTGTCGGTACTTTTTTTATTTTTTATTTTTGTGATAATCACATGGTGGGTAATTTAAAAATCCTTATTACGGTCAGAAAAGATGGACGAAGATATCGAATCTCCAATATTTAAGTCAAAGCACATTATGGTTGCATTAATTAATTATAATTAACTCTACAAATTATTTGTTTTTTATATGTTAGATTAGATCCATAAAAAATTTAAGGGATAATAGGTGAGAGGTCCTACAGTTAAATTCTAATTGGTCAAAAATTCTAGAGGCGGTAAAAATTTTTAATTTAGTTCCATTTATTTTAAAAAGGTGGAAACCTTACACATATGATAGTCATGCGCCAGTTAGATGTAACTAATTTATGTATAATATTCATGTATTAATTACAAGTAATTTTCTTTTCTTTTTTTACATGTAACAATTTTGTGTGTAAAAAATTTGTTAGATGTCACAAAATCACAAAAAATACATATAATTAATATGTCTTTAATATGTAATTAAAAAGTTAAATTTTTTCAGTTACATGTTCCAATAATATGTAACTTTTTATTTACATGTCTCTGATATGTAATTAAAAAAATTGATATTTTTTTAGTTACGTCACAAAATATTACGCATATATATGTAATTGTAATATGTAACTAAAGTACATGTAACCAAAAATACCTAAATATGTGTGAAAAATCACAATTATGAAATTGTAACTAATATTAATTACATGTAACATAATTCACTATAAAAACTCAATGTACTCACTAAGGGCTCCTTACAATTCTTACAATTCTTGCAATACTAAAACACAAGTGAAATCTAACTTAAAGAATTAAATCAAAATCTAATAACAAAAAAAAAAATTCACTGATTACACTTTAAAAATTGAATTTTTCACCAATTTTTTCAAAAATTTAATTACAAGAAGACAAAAAGCTACACGAGGAAAGCTGTTTTTGATTAATGTTTTCCAGCTGTGATTGGCCTCTCAATTATTTGAAAAATCAAGAAAAAAAATTAATTTACAATAATTAATAATTATTTTCAAAGAAAATGACCAACATATTATTTTTTTAACATAATTTTCGGGTGATAACGATAACAATGCTTTGACAATTAGTATAAAAGTTATCATTGAAGTATTAATTAAAAAAATTGCCAAAACCAAATACTAATTGTAGTTTATTCCCAAATTTCAAATAAATTAAATTTACCAATGGGAGCAGAGACCATATATATATATGGTGGGGGTGTTCAACTTGGAACTATTTTCGACTTAAGTGTAATTTACTGTGTATTCCAAGGGAAATGCATCCTATCAATTGCATTGAAAAAATCTAGTAAAAAACAAATTGAATTTTTAAATTTAAATAATAACATAATAAATTTTAGATCTAAAAAATTAAGTTTCAGATCTGGATTTAGATCTAAATTTGAGTACTATATGAAGAAAATAGGAGATTTAGAAAAAGAAAAAAAAATATATATATATATTGATTGATTGAAGTTGCAAAATAATAACTCAAGCGTTGTTAGTCCGGTTGGCAAGGAGGTGCTCCTTTTTCTATCAATTAGGGTTCGATATTTTTTATTTTTTTTGGCACACTCCAGGAATTAAATGTTAAATTTAATCCCGAATGTACCAGACCGATGTGGATGATTGTACCCTTAAAATCATCCGAAAAAATTATTACTTGAGTTGCGCATAAATTGATCTCCACACACCTTGAAAGTGTTATAAAAATTTGTCGCCTGACACGCCCCGATTTTTTGAAAGAAAAAAATAAATAAATAATAAATAATCTTAAGAAGATGGAGTTTTTAAAGCGCCGGTTTTCAAAAAAATACTTAAACCGTTTTTAAAAAAATAAGGAGTCACCACCTAACATTGGATTTAAATAGTGTGTGAGGTCACCGAATTTTTAGAAAACAATTTAAAAGGCCTAAGTAAAAAAATTGACTCCAAAAAAATATGGTCAAACCAAATATTCATTTAAAGGCTCAGGGGTCAATTACGCTTGGAGAAGGTGTTAGGCATCTCAAGACGCTCATCCAAAAACGGTACCTTATGTCCAATTAAGTCCATTTTTTTTCAGTTTTATTTTTTTTTTCTTTTTTTCCTTTATCTTTCTTTCTTTTTCATTTTTTCTTTTCTTTTTTCGCTATTTTTTATTTATTTATTTATTTTTTTTGAAAATAAAAATAAAATAAAGCATATTTTTTTTGCAGAACGGTCAAAATACCGTATCTACAACTGCCCCTCTTTGTCATGCGAGTTCCACTTACTTGACAAAGACAAAAGATCACATCATTTTGATCGTCCTATTTTCTGAATTTTCAAAACATTTTTTTTTTTTTTTTGAAGTTTTATAACAAAAGATAAAATTAGACAAAAGCGATCATTTTCTGGGCATGATGGAAACAGATGGGAATGGAATATGGATGAATTGCGACCGAACCCTACGAGGGTTGCCAACATATCTCAATAATGCCAAGAATCAAGTCACACGTAGTTCAACATATGCCCCAAGCGAGGCGATGAAAGAATTAATGCAAAATAAAGTGGCTCTCACGGAGAGGCAATGCAGAATATAGAAAAAAGTCATCATGGAGAGGCTAAATACAAATGGAAAAGCCATCACGGAGAGGCAAAAATGCAAAAAAATGAAAAACCACCACGGAGGGGCATAATGCAAAAAAATGACAAGCCACCACGGAAGGGCATAATGCAAAAATAAAAGGGCATCACAGATAGGCACAAATGCAAAATAAAAAGTCATCACGGAGAGGCCAAATGCAAAAATAGAAAAGCCATCACGGAGAGGTAAAATGCAAAATGAAAAGGTCATCACGGAGAAGCAAAAATGCAAAAATGAAAAAAGCCACCACAGAGGGGCGTAATGCAGAATGAAAAAGCCATCATGGAGAGGCATAATGCAAATAGAAAAGCCACCATGGAGGGGCATAATGCAAAAATGAAAAGCCACCACGGAAGGGAGGGGCGTAATGCAAAATGAAAAAACCATCACGGAGAGGCATAATGCAAATGGAAAAGCCATCACGGAGGGGCATTATGCAAAAATGAAAAGCCACCATGGAAGGGCATAATGCAAAAAGAAACACTATCACGGAGAGGTAGAATGCAAATGGAAAAGCCACCACGAAGGGACAGGTGTAAACTAAGGGTATGTTATAAAATGTGCCCCAGCTAGTGGCTAGGGCTGCCCAGTTCAAAACTCCCTAAATGCAAAAATAGACAAATTCCATATAATGTGCCCCAACCTTGGGCTAGGGCGAAATTTGACACTTTAATGACCGAACCTTTACAGGTTGCCTGCGTACCTTAGCATTACACCGAGGATCAGGTTTAGCGTAGTTCACTGAATGTCTTTTTCAGGGCAAAACACATACTTGGATGCTCATTTAGAGCTATTTGAATTTCAACAATAATAGTTTTCAATTTAAGTCGGCCGGAAGATAAGAGGTCCTAACGTCCATGCTTTTGATCCTTTTTGAGATCCTTGTAAGTGGACAAGAAAACACATGCACAATAAAATTTTAGTCTGAAAAACTTGTTACTTTTGATGGCCCACAATTCCATTCTCCCATTTCGGTCATAATCGCTTCTGCTGATGGCACTTGGATTAGAGTAGTATCGGGAGATTCTTCCGTTTGAATTTAGAAGTTTCCCTTTTCAACTCAGGACTCGACATGCCTCAGGGTGATTCAACGAGTTTTTTTTTTTTTTTTTATAATTTCTAATATTTCGCTTTTTAACTCAAGGGAGGGCCCAATATGCCTCATAAAGGTCTCTTTGCCTTGCTCGACTGAATTCTTGTCTTTTCAAATTTCTAAGTGCTTCGATGCTTGAGGTTCTAATACTCTTGTATGCTCTGTGTTTTCTCAAGTCCTGCAAAACTGATTTAGTCCAAAAAAATGGGCAAATGTCGAAAATTACTAAAACAAGTACTTTCAATGCCCGATATGATTTTCTGTGAGATCTTAAGTTAGATTGCAGAGGAATACGGTTCCAATACATTTCCAGATCACGACCAATGTTTCTTTTCACAAATTCTGATTTCATTCAAATCTATCAAGTTTTGATCTTGAAAAATGTCGTTTGCCCGCCAATTTGGACCGAGGTGGAAAACTTGAACAAATCAATCTATCTTTTTTTTTCTCTTCAAATCTCTTCCACATTTGCAGCAGTGCTTCTTACTCGGTTACCCCACTTTCTTTCTTTTTTCTTTTTTCATTTTTTTTTAATTTTCTTTGCTTTTTTCTTTTATTTTTTTTAAATAGATCAAACTTATAATGGTTCAAGGCAGCCAAGCTTATCAAAGAACTTGATATTCTTTGCGAGTTCAGACCTTCCTGCAACATTTGAGAGTTTCTTCATTAGGATCATTAGCTTGGGATGATTGTGTTCCCTTTTCGTCATTGGGTAACTTGAACAGTAGGTGAATCACGATATTTACACCTAGTTTTATCAATAACTAAAGGACTTGAGATAGCTTGATCAACTTGCAACAATATATTAAAATATCGTTAGGACAATGGATACCAATCTTGACTTTCGAATCCCCAGGTACTCTGGAATTGCTGTTGAATTTGGTTGGGGGCCTTTTGTATCTCACCATAGTTTGGCTAAACATAATCTTTCTTTGTTTCTAGTCCCATTGGATCGTGGTCTGACTCTGTGTTGAAATCATACCTTCACATCCTCGCTCAGTCACATCACATACAACATATGCAGACAATTTTGGGCACCTGAAAGAGTAAGATTCAAACATTATACCACAGTTTTGGATAAACAGTATTGCATTATTGAAATTTAAAAAGTCATTACAGAGCAAATCCTTTTCCATCCAAAAGACCAACGGGATGGAAAAATGAGTATATGAAAATGTCCCAATTTTATCAAAACTTTTAGCAAATTGAAAGTAAACAAGAAAACCCAGTTTTGCAGCATTTTGATTTTTCAAATCGAGCCTCAGGCACATGACTCGCTCCCATCTCCACCAACATTTTGGTAAAGATTGACTTCACCACTCCTTGAAGGTACATGCTCAGGTAGCAGATTCTGCTGACAGTTTGGCACACCGGTCTCAAGCTTTTTAGGAAGCGTGATGGCTCCCGTCTGTATGAACTCCTGGATCTTATCATTTAGCTGAAAGCACTACTCAGTCACATGTCCTCTAGTTCCCGAGTAGTACTCATAGAAAGCATTTGAAGAAGTTGCTTTGCTCCCAGGCTTAAGTTCGTAGGATGGAAGGGGTATCAGCATCCCTTGTTTCAAACAACTCCGGTACAGCTCGGTGATTGAGACTGAAAGGTCTAGCAGTTCCTTGTCATCGTTCCGAAAGTTCCTCCCAATAGTGCGAGGTGGATAGCCTGGGTGGTATTAGGTACCTGGCTTTAAGGTGTGGTTAGGAATTTGAGGTGGTAGATTTTGGTTTGGCTGATATGAGGGTGTATGGTAAGCGAGTGTTTGGTAGGCTTGAGGGTAGTATTGGGGAGTGTGGTTTTGGTAAGGTAGAGGTACATTTTTGTGGTAACGGGGATAGCTTTGGGAATAAGGTTGGTTCCGGGCTAATGTTGGTTTTGGCGATTTTGAAGGGGATAGTTGCGATATTGGTTGTTTTGGTTCGGGTAGTTTTGGGGATAGGAAGCTTGGGGGTAGTTTTGGTGATGGATTTGTTGGGGAGAAACGATGACAGCTGCCTCATCTTCTCTTTTCTTTGGAGGAGCTGGCTGACCTCTTAGTCGAATTGAGCTTTCTACTTCTTATTCCCTCTTCTATCACCTCGGCTTGTTTGATCGCATCGCCGAAGGAAGTCACTGCTATGCTCGATAGATCTCGATAGAACAACGGCATCTGGATTGACTTGAATATCTCTAATTGAGCCTCCTCATTCAGCTTGGGGACAACTTTGGTAGCCTCCTCCCTTCAACAAACAGTATACATCCAGAAGCTCTCAACTTTCTTTTTCAGTATCTGGTAGAGAGTATTACGGTCCGGCGCGGCATCCTTATTGTACACATACTACTCACAGAAGGCTTCTACTAGATCCTCAAACGTTTTAATCTGTGCCAGGTCCAAGGTCATGTACCAGCTGAGAGTCGATTCTTTCAATGATCGCCGGAACATCTTCAGACAAAGGTCTGCATTCCGAGCATGAACTCCCAACTCCTCCTTGTAGATACTGATATGCCATTCTAGGGGGCCAGTACCGTCATACTTTGTGAACTCCGAAACTACGAAGTTTTCCAGATACACCAATCGAGGTGGCGCTAACAGCTTCTTGTACGCCGCTTTTCTGGATAACTTCTCATTTTTTAGTTCTTTTATGGTTTTCTCCAATTCCTCCACTTTTAGAACCCACACTAGATGGGGTCCATCGTCATTTTTGTTTGTGATTTCAATGGTCGATGTCACCCCCCACCCCGAGCACCCATCACCCATGGGGCTGGCGTGACGTCGACACGACATCATCTGAGCGACAAACCAAAACCAGAAGGCGACAGAATGCATTCATAATTATACAATCACAAAATCAGGTCATAAAACAGCTTTTTAAACTAGGGACACACCCGTCCCTGATATTTTAAACACAGCAAAAGGTAAAAACGACAATGAACCTCTCCTAGGTTCACCTCAGGCCGCACCTCCCGAAATTCTCCCTCGCTATACCATCGACGGACTCTACCCAGTGCCAGTAGGGAACCGACTCCTAGTTATTTAGCCTGCAAGTGTACTGCCTACTTTTAATAAAACATTCTTTACATAATAATACATTCTAAATAATACATCATTTAAATATGGATCAAGCACAAGTATCTAGATGTCACATAGCGTATAAAAGTCTTTACAATATATGTAGTGAAAATAAAGAAATATTTATAAGTTCCATTTCAAAACTATCTAGTATAAATATCCTACTAATCATCACAATAAAATAATCAATCACCCAGTATAAATAAATATCACATCTCAAACCACCACTCCACCACAGCACACTCTGGCTAGCCATAGTGATCATTTTAACTTCACGATCGAGAGTTACAACGGTACCGTAACATTCGTATGAATGCCTTCCTACGAAATATCCACACCCTATTTTGGGGGGAAATATAATCCACACCCCTTACGGGGAGAAACATAATCCACACCCCTTACGGGGAGAAATATAATCCACTCATATCTAACGAAATTATTTTTTAAGCCTTCTTTAGAAACCAACAAAATTCCAAAAACCCTACTTGATCCACATCATTTATGAAATCGTACAGTATAAAAAAACACATATGTCATCATATATATATATAGGCAAAAAACAGTTTGGCAAGAAGACGGTACACTCACGCTTCTTGTGCTATAATAACTGCACCGTCCAAAGCCTACCGGGATGCTGGCGTTTGTGAACCTAGTAATGATAGGACCTAAATTAATATTTTACGCAAAATAATCAAATCGTGCAATGCAGACCCTAAGTTCCAAAATTTCCCATTTCCCCCATTTTACTTATGAAAATTACTGTTTCGGGTAATTTTTATCTCATTAAAATAATTGCCTAAAATTTAGTAATACACACGGTCTCAATTTATCATTCCGATTCCGAAATTTTGATGTAAGAATTCAATTCAATAACCTGGAATAAACTTAATGGAAAACGTTACTCATCCCGAATCGTTCATGGGCCGAGAAATAGGTTTTTAATTCTTTTCGGGGTGGTTTATGCAAATTCTTCTTCTTCTTTTTCTTTTTTTTTTTGTTTTCCTTTTTCTTTCTCTTTTTTTTTTTTTTTTTCTTCCTTCTCTTTTTTTGTTCCTGTTTCCGTTTTCTGTTTGATGTCAGACTGCCAACCATCCCTTCCGATCACACACACACCATTCGTCGTCGTTGGCCGACCACTCGCACACACAAGGAAACGTTACAGTGCTGAACGAATGAACACACACACACACTCATGTTAACACGGACGCCGCAACAGTGCCGACCACCGCCACCATCTGCAGTCGTCACCGGCGAGCTGAACAAACACACACACACGATCCTCACACGTACACACTCACTCCGCCAGGGACCCAACAGTGTCGCCGACAACCTCTACACCTACCCACCTGATGAACAGAACATACCCATGCACACACTACCACCGTCGACCGGCGACCAACGGCAGATCACCCACACACCGAAACTCACACGATCACAAACTCCACCAGCACATGCACACTAAAATACACCTACAACGTACCAAAATATCCCACCACCGACACCACCGTAACAATCGCCGGGTATACGTCACCGACCCCCACACCGCCGAACCTTTAACGACCAACTCAAAATCCTCATGCATGCATACACCCACCAAAAGTAGAGAAAAATACTCATAAATACTCACCAGACGATGGAGACGGACGGCGATCGATCACACCGTTGACAATCTCACCCCCACGGCCGCCAAGCGAAGCACCGGAATTTCACACGATCGCTTCAAAGCAGCGGCCATAGGAACACACACATACAGCCACGAGATACACGCTTTGCTCTCTCACCGGAGAAACGCCGATCACAGAACCTCGACGTCCTCCTCCAATCCTCTCTCTCTCTCTCTAGAATTTTTTTTTCTAATTTCGAACTCGATGAAGCTGTTTGATCAATGCCCATGCACAAAAAGAGTATATATTGCATGGATTTAGTGGTGGAGAATGCTCCTAGCCTGCCACGTTGTCCCTCCGTTCTTCTCCCATTCCGGCGGTCTCGCACGCACAGCGTCGCGTGTGTTTAAACTTCTTCTTTTTTTAAATTACTCTTTCCCCCCTCTAATTCCTTAAAGCCTTCTTTATGAGTTCAACTTAACATTTATAAGTTTTTAAAATTGTAATTTGATCCCTAACATTTTCAATTTTTGATTTCTAATTGGCAATTATTTATGACGTACGTTTTACGATTTAGGTTTTACAACTCTTCCCTCTTAAAAGAAATTTCGTCCTGAAATTTTACCTGAGTTGAACAAATGCGGGTGTTTGTTCTTCATTTCTTCCTCTCGCTCCCATGTCGCCTCTTCCACCGCATGACTACGCCACAATACTTTGACTGGAGGAATTATTTTCGTTCGCAACACCTGGTCTCTACGGCTTAGGATTTGGACTGACTTTTCAACGTAGGTCAAATCTGTTTCCAACTCGATCGGCTGCGAAGTCAACACATGAGAAGGGTCCGGCACATATTTCTGGAGCATCGATACATGGAAAACGTCGTGTAGTCGAGATAATTCTGGTGGTAACGCAAGTCTATACGCTGTTGTGCCAACTCGTTCTAGAATTTTATATGGTCCGATGTATCTTGGGCTCAACTTTCCTTTCTTCCCGAACCTCATTATGCCTTTCCATGGAGAGATACACAAGAACACATGATCTCCCACCTCGAACTCCAACTCCCGTCGGCGCTTGTCTGCATAACTCTTCTGTCGACTCTGAGCAATTTTTAATTTTTCTCGAATCACCTCTACTTTGTCTGCTGTCAGTTGGGCTAAGTCTGCCATCAACAATCTACGTTCACCCACCTCGGTCCGGCAAATTGGGGTCCTGTATCTTCTACCATACAACGCCTCATACGGAGCCATTTCAATTGCTGAATGATAGCTATTATTGTAGGCGAGTTCCATCAATGGCAGATGATCATCCCAGCTACCAGGAAATTCCAGAACACATCCCCTCAACATATCCTCCAACGTTTGTATCGTTCATTCTAATTAACCATCTGTCTGAGGATGAAAAGCGGTACTAAATTTTAGCTTGGTACCCAAAGCAGTCTGGAGACTCGGCTAGAACCTCAAAGTAAATCTCGGATCTCTATCCGACACTATAGAAACCAGTGCACCGTGCAACCTAACAATCTCATCGATATACAATCAGGCATATTTTTCAAGAGAAAATGTCGTCTTTACAGCCAGAAAATGATCGAATTTGGTAAGCCTGTTAACGATCACCCAAATAGAATTATACCCCTTTTGGGTACGGGGTAATCCCGAAACGAAATTCATCGTGATATGCTCCTACTTCCACTCTGGAGTAGATAGAGGTTGCAATAACCCACCTGAACGTTGATGCTCAATCTTTACTTGCTAACAAACATGGCACCTGGCAACAAATTTTGCGATTTTCCGTTTCATTCCGATCCACCAATAATGCTCACGTAAGTCTCGATACATTTTGGTGCTCCCCAGATGCATCGCATATGCTGAGCTATGCACCTCTTCCAAGATATCTTTTTTCAAATTGACGTCATTAGGCACACACAGCCTATTCCCACACATCAAAACTTCATCACTATCCCTGATATGATGATCAGTTCTGTGACCATTTTTCACTTCATCCCGAATCCTCTCTAATAAAACATCTGACTTTTGAGCTTCAATAATACGGTCAATCAATGTCGGCCTCAAAGTCAAGGTTGCAAGCAATGCTGTCGTCTGACCAACCGCTAACTGAACTCACAACAATCTCAACTCTGCATACAAGTTAGCATGAGCGACTCGAATGTGTGCGACCGAACCTACCGATTTTCGACTCAAAGCATCTACTACAACATTTGTCTTTCCTGGATGATAGTGGATGGTGCAATCATAATCCTTGATCAATTCCATCCAACGCCTCTGCCTCAGATTTAATTCCTTCTGAGTAAACAAGTATTTCAGAATCTGATGGTCGGTGTATATTTCACATGTCTCGCCATACATGTAGTGCCTCCAAATCTTCAAGGCGAACACAATTGCTGCCAATTCCAAATCGTACGTCGGGTAATTACGCTCATGGTTCTTCAATTGTCGGGATGCATATGCAATTACGTAACTATGCTGCATCAGAACACATCCCAACCCTTGGTGTGACGCGTAGCTATAAATCACGAAACCACCTCCTTCCGACGGGAGGGACAATATTGGTGCCGATATCAATCTACTCTTCAACTCCTGGAAACTTTGCTCACATTTATCGGTCCACTCAAATTTGGATTCTTGACGGGTCAATCGTGTCAACGGGGTAACTATAACGGAAAATCCTTGCACAAACCGTCGATAATAACCCGCCAATTCTAGAAAGCTTCGAACTTCAGTCACATTTTTCGGTCTTTTCCACTGAACAACAGCTTCAACTTTCTTTGGGTCTACCTGGATACCATCTCCTGAAATAACATGCCCCAAAAATACTATATGATCTAGCCAGAATTCACATTTGCTAAATTTCGCATATAACCGCTTCTCTCGCAACGTCTGCAATATGAGTTGGAGATGTTTCGCATGCTCTTCCCTACTTTGGGAATAGACCAATATGTCATCAATGAACACTATAATAAATTTATCCAGGTAAGGCTGGAAGATACGGTTCATCAAGTCCATGAAACCAGCAGGAGCGTTTGTCAATCCAAAGGGCATAACTAGAAATTCATAGTATCCATATCTCGTATGGAATACCGTTTTTGCCACGTCCCTATCTCTGACTTTCAATTGGTAGTACTCCGATCGAAGATCTATCTTGGAAAATACTTTAGCTTTCTGGAACTGGTCAAACAAGTCATCAATCCTAGGTAACGGATATTTATTGTGAACCGTCACCCTATTCAGCTGCCGATAATCAATACACATTCCCAACGTGCCATCCTTCTTCTTCACGAACAGCACTGGGGCACTCCAGGGGGAGACACTAGGCCTGATAAACCCACGATCTAATAAGTCTTGCAACTGTACTTTCAACTCTTTCAGCTCAGTAGGTGCCAAGAATCGATATAGGGGTAGTGCCTGGAAGTAACTCGATCGTGAATTCCATCTCCCTATCTACGGGCAACCCTGGTAATTCTTTCAGAAATACGTTAGAAAAATCTCTAACTACTGGAATATCTGCCACCGGAATTTCTCTCTGACTAGTGTCAATCACGTGCGCAAGATATCCCTGACATCCTTTCCTCAATAATTTCCTGGTTTCTAGAACTTAAATTAAACTGACAGGAGTAATACTTCTATCTCCAGCAAATACAAACTCTGGCTCGCCTAGGATTCGAAATATCACTTCTTTCTTGAAGCAGTCCACCGTGGTATGATATCCAGATAGCAAATCCATCTCCAGTATTATATCGAAATCGTGAATACTCAAGGGTAATAGATCTGCCATTAACTCTCTATCACCAAACCGAAGTGGACTGTCCTTATACACACTATCGATCCAGACCGACTCACCCACTGGAGTAGAAATAACAATACGATTTGATAAAGAAATGGGAAATCTGCCTACTTGCATCATGAAGGTTGCTGAAACAAATGAATGCATAGAACCGGGATCAATAAGTACACGAGCATCTCTAGCGTATAAAGATATGATACTTGTGACCACATCAAGAGTAGCCTGAGCATCCTGTCGTGTAGTAGCAAACACACGGCCTCGCGTTGGAGGTCTACCAGTCGATCCTCTACCCAGCCCTTGGGCGGTGCTAGGACTCGCACTACCCATACTGCTCACAGGAGGCACAAATGTAGAAGCAAGTTTCGGACAATGCGTAGATATGTGACCCGGCACATGACAGTGAAAATATATTAGTCCTCCCCTAGGACAATCTCTAGCTAAATGACCCGATGCTTCACACTGATAACATCTGTTTCTCCCAGTTTGAGTAACCGGCTGACTCCTCCCATACCTTTGCGAACCCACACTAGCTTCCGATGCACTTTATTGTTGCCTAGGGTATGATTGTCGAGGACCACGGCTTCTGACTGATTGGCCAAACGATGAGGCCCGAGCAACTGGCAGTCGAGATACCGTCCCTCGCGAAGTGCCACCCGAAAATCTACTGGGTGACTCAAATCGGCTCTTCTTGAACTGCTCTCGACTCTCGACGGCTTCCTGCACATCCCTCTCTACTAGCTTTGCCGTATTTACCAACTCTGCATAATTCTTAATCTACTTTCTTGTCAACCTAGAATGAATCTCTAACTGAAGTCCCTTCTAGAAACGTCTGTATTTCGCCTCTTCCGTCTTTACCAGATCAGGGGCAAAACGGGATAAAGAATCAAATTTGACTTCGTACTGCTGAACTGTCATCTTTCCCTGCTTCAACACGATAAATTCTTCCTTCATCTGGAATCGGTAAAACTCAGGAAGATATTTCTCGTTAAACACGGCAACGAAACGACCCCACGTGATCTCTTCGCCAGAACTGGAAATCAACATTTTCGTTTCTTCCCACCAATGCTCGGCCTCCTTCCTTAGCCGGAAAGTGGCAAGGAAAACTTGACTATCATCGACAATTCCCATCGCCTCGAATACATGACCCACACCTCTAATCCAATTTTCCACATCAGCCGAACCTGCCGTCCTGGTGAAAGTCGGAGGGTCTAACTTCTTGAACCTCTTCAGTCGTACTGCCGGAGATGTGGCAATATCACTTTGGGCCCTTTAACTTTCCATAATTCTCGCTTGCTGCTCTGTCAGCCGGGCAGCGGCCTGCAAAATTCTTTCAACCACGTCTAAGCTCCCTTGTAACCTATCACCCTGCGTGTGGGATTCCCCAATATGCAAACTTTCTTGCTCCCTATCTCTCTGTTCCTGAGGCTCCACTTGCCTAGGGGATTCCGCCTGCCCCTGGGGTCTCACACTCCCAGAGGTTTCATCTCCCCCCTCCATACCTGTTATCAGCCATAAAATTCAATTCAACGACTAGCTATGTCAACCAGAAAAATGACAGCAATTAATATACGTTAATTAACTATTACGCAAGTATCAACAGCATCCACTGACACCCTATCTTAAAGTCCCCTACTGACTAGATGACTGATACGTCTTCATATCTCCCAATCCTTTACACTACAAGCACTAATAAGTCTACAGAACCAATAACCTAGGCTCTGATACAAAAATTGTCACCCCTCACCCCGGGCACCCATCACCCATGGAGCCGACGTGACGTCGACACGACATCATCTGAGCGATAAACCAAAACTAGAAGGCGATAGAATGCATTCATAATTATACAATCACAAAATCAAGTCATAAAACGGCTTCTTTAACTAGGGACACACCCGTCCCTGATATTTTAAATACAGCAAAAGGTAAAAACGACAATGAACCTCTCCTAGGTTTGCCTCAGGCCGCACCTCCCGAAATTCCCCCTCGCTATACCATCAACGGACTCTACCCAGTGCCAGTAGGGGACCGACTCCTAGTTATTTCGCCTGCGAGTGTACTGCCTTCTTTTAATAAAACATTCTTTACATAATAATACATTCTAAATAATACATCATTTAAATATGGATCAAGCACAAGTATCTAGATGTCACATAGCGTGTAAAAGTCTTCACAATAAATGTAGTGAAAATAAAGCAATATTTATAAGTTCCATTTCAAAACTATCTAGTATAAATATCCTACTGATCATCACAATAAAATAATCAATCACCCAGTATAAATAAACATCACATCTCAAACCACCACTCCACCACAACACACACTGGCTAGCCATAGTGATCGTTTTAATCTCACGATCGGGAGTTGCAACGGTACCGTAACATTCGTAGAAATACCTTCCTACGAAATATCCACACCCCTTTTTGGGGAGAAATATAATCCACACCCCTTACGGGGGGAAATATAATCCACACCCTTTACGGGGAGAAACATAATCCACACCCCTTACGGGGAGAAATATAATCCACTCATATCTAACGAAAATTATTTTTGAAGCCTTCTTTAGAAACCAACAAAATTCCAAAAACCCTACTTGATCCACATCATTTATGAAATCGTACAGTATAAGCTAACACATATATCATCATATATATAAGCAGAAAACAGTTTGGCAAAAAGACAGTACACTCACCTCGCTTCTTGTGCTATAATAACTGCACCGTCCAAAGCCTACCGGGATGCTGGCGTTTATGAACCTAGTAATGATAGGGTCTAAATTAATATTTTACGCAAAATAATCAAATTGTCAGACCCTAAGTTCCAAAATTTCCCATTTTTCCCATTTTACTTATGAAAATTATTGTTTCGAGTAATTTTTATCTCATTAAAATAATTACCTAAAATTTAGTAATACACACAGTCTCAATTTATCATTCTGATTCCGAAATTTTGATGTTAGAATTCAATTCAATAACCTGGAATAAACTTAACAGAAAACATTACTCATCCCGAATCGTTCATGGGCCGAGAAATAGGTTTTTAATTCTTTTCGGGGTGGTTTGTGCAAATTCTTCTCTTTTTTTTTTTTTTTTTCCTTTTTCTTTCTCTTTTTTTTTCTTCTTCCTTCTCTTTTTTTTTCCTGTTTCCATT
This sequence comes from Eucommia ulmoides, assembly GCA_016647705.1. Classification (NCBI taxonomy): domain Eukaryota; kingdom Viridiplantae; phylum Streptophyta; class Magnoliopsida; order Garryales; family Eucommiaceae; genus Eucommia; species Eucommia ulmoides. Next base: position 696,157 of record JAENRU010000484.1, read on the forward strand.
TTCTGTTTGATGTCAGACCGCCGACCACCCCTTCCAATCATACAACCACCGTTCGTCGCCGTTGGCCGACCACTCGCACACACAAGGAAACGCACACATGCTACAGTGCTGAACGAACGAACACACACTCACGTTAACACGGACGCCGCAACAGCGCCGACCACCACCACCGTCTACAGTCGTCACCGGCGAGCTGAACAAACACACGCACACGGTCCTCACACGTACACACTCACTCCGCCGGCGACCCAACAATGTCGCCGACGACCCCCACACCTACCCACCTGATGAATAGAACACGCCCATGCACACACTACCACCGTCGGCCGGTGACCAACGGCCGATCACCCACACACCGAAACTCACACGATCACAGACTCCACCGGCACATGCACACTAAAATACACCTACAACGTACCAAAATATCCCACCACCGACACCACCGTGACAATCGCCTGGTATACGTCACTGACCCCCACACCGCCGAACCTTTAACGACCAACTCAAAATCCTCATGCATGCATACACCCACCAAAAGTAGAGAAAAATACTCATAAATACTCACCAGACGATGGAGACGGACGGCGATCGATCACACCGTTGACGATCTCACCCCCACGGCCACCAAGCGAACCACCGGAATTTCACACGATCGTTTCAAAGCAGTGGCCACAGGAACACACACATACAGCCACGAGATACACGCTTTGCTCTCTCACCAGAGAAACGCCGATCGCGGAACCCCGACGTCCTCTTCCGATCCTCTCTCTCTAGAATTTTTTTTTCTAATTTCGAACTCGATGGAGCTATTTGATCAATGCCCATGCACAAAAGGGGTATATATTGCATGGATTTAGTGGTGGAGAATGCTCCTAGCCTGCCACGTTGCCCCTCCGTTCTTCTCCCATTCCGGCGGTCTCGCACGCACGGCGTCGCGTGTGTTTAAAACCCCCCTTTTTTTTTTCTTTTTTTTTTAAATTACTCTTTCCCTCCTCTAATTCCTTAAAGCCTTCTTTATGAGTTCAACTTAACATTTATAAGTTTCTAAAATTGTAATTTGATCCCTAACATTTTCAATTTTTGATTTCTAATTGGCAATTATTTATGACGTACATTTTACGATTTAGGTTTTACAGTCGGGGCCGGTCGATTGGCATTTGGATCGTTCGGCGGAGCAACGACCCTCTCTGGGTGGATGAAGATATTGGCTGTAGAAGGGGCCGAACCTTCGGGTGAAGCCTAATAGATATCCCCCTGGCTGGGGTATACCGGCGCTCCATAGGCGAAAGGATGAGGCCCATCTAGGGTCCATAGTAGATCGATCCCGCGAAGTTCGGGCTGGCATGGTTCGGATTCGGCACTAAGTTCTCTATCCCGACACTTGGAGAGTTTTCATTTGGTGATCTAGTCACGAGAGTTCCACTGGACGGGAGAACAGGCACCTCCTAAGGCCAGCTAAGTTCGTTGATCATTTCCATCAACATGTCAATGGTTTCCTGTATACGAGCCATCTGAGCCACACGGGGAGATTCGGGATTGCTTTCTGATGTCATCCTAGAGTGAGTCTGGACCCAACTGCGAGTAAAGACCGGACTTCGGATGGGGGGAACCCGAATTGCATTTCTGAGACCAATTTTTCTGTCTCGTCCTATTCTTATAACAAACTCATTTATTAGTCCATGTGGGTCTTAGGTAGTTTTAAAACTCATCCGAGTTCAAAGCTTTCAATTCCGATAATGACCGATGAAAACAGATAATGATTTATAAAAATTCTTTCATTACTTAATCGGTATTGAAAACGTTAAACTCGTTTGGTTTTTAAGACTTCCTAAGACATCATCAATCCATCAAGTATGAAACCCCCCGTCTTGTATCATAGAATCCTAAGGGGATAATATGGATACAAGATGACCGTACTTGTGTCGGAGGGTTTACAACAATATAAGAACTCGAGAGAAAAAATAAAAAATAAAAAAATAAACATCATAACTTATTTACAAAAATAGAAGGAAAAGATAACAAAAGAAAATATAACATTCGGACATGGAATTGTTGGACTTATTTGGACATATTAGGCTTGACCCTCTAATTGTCCCCCAGCGGAGTCGCCAGCTAATGCGCCCAGATTTTCCAAAAGAAAAAAAATAATAAATAATCTTAAGAAGATGGGATTTTTAAAGCGCCAGTTTTCAAAAAAAAAAATACTTAGGCCATTTTTAAAAAAATAATAAGTCGCCACCTAGCATTGGATTTAAATGGTGTGTTAGGTTACCGAATTTTTAGAAAACAATTTAAAAGGTCTAAGTAAAAAATTGACTCTAAAAAAATACGGTCAAACCAAAGATTCATTTAAAGACTCGGGGGTCGGTTACGCTCGGAGAAGGTGTTAGGCACCCCAAGACGCGCATCCAAAAATGGTACCTTATGTCCAATTAAGTTCAATTAGTTTAGTCCGAGTGTTTTATTTTATTTTGAAATTATTTTCTTCTTATAAAATCTTTTTGGTATTTTCACAAATAAGGTGGGACAAGTTTTTTGATTTTTTGGAATGTTCCCCTGGTATAACCTCTTATCGAATATTAAGGATTCGATAAGGATGGTTCCCGAGGGATATTTATATATGTTTTCTGAGACTTCTTTAATTCAAATAGGCAAACTAAAATAAATGAATGAGATTTGAAAATATGAATGCAAAACTAACACCTAAATAAGTTTTATTTTTTAATGCAAGAGTGACTAAAAACTAAATGATTTAATTTAAATATGTCAACGCAAACTGATATGAATACGGGAATCGAATAAGGAACACTACGTGAATTAACGTGATTATGCGTAACAATTATTTAATTAAAAAATAGAAGTGGTGCACGTGTTATGACTAGATGTGAAAAAGTAGCGTGGATTCGTGAAAAAAAAAATATTATATGTATGAAAAGTGTAAGTAATAAAAGTATCCTAAACATGCCCTCTAAATAATGCAAGACGTAAATATGTTAAATGGATGCAAAAATGTTTATTTTAAGTTTGCCCAATTAATTTAAAGAAGTCCTGATTTGAAATTCCCTCAAATTCTATTAATATGAGAATCGAGAGTGGTTCGCAGAAACAATTTAGTTGAAATTAATCTTTCCAAAACTTAAACGAAATCTCACGAAAAATCTACCGAGGGAAGAGATTTCCTAAAACCATTCGTTTCTAAATTCCACTTGGGTCAGAAAATGGAAATGAGGCCATGGAAAACTCTCCCACGATTTATCGAATTGTTGGATTCAACGTAAGGTTTGTAAAGATTAATTCCTATCAATAAAATATTTTATTATTTTTTTGATATTTTTTTTTTATTTTTTAGGGTTTTGATAAGAAGAATAAAATAAAAATAAAAATTAAAAAAATGCATAAAAATACAAAATAAAAAAAATGCAGTAAAATAAATAATAAAACATCTTTCACTTAATGCTCAGAGTTGGGTTTAAGCACGAGAAACCCACTCTGGGATTTTCATTGGATCATCGAACGAATTGTTTTTTTAGATTTTCCTCTTTATTATTATAAACTGAAAAAAAAAAAAGTAAGAATTTAAATTGTGAAGAGAATAAAATAAACTGAAAAAAAAAAAATTAAAGATCAGAAAACATAAATGTTCTAGGCCAAGAATCCCGATGCTCGGGCTTTTCTCTCGCGCAGACAGCTTCCCAAAAGGGTTTACGATGAGAATCACTCTCTAAGGATTTTTTCTCTCAATTTCTGAATGTCTCCCGAATGGTTTCTCTCTAATTTTTTGTCTAAACTATGAGGAGGAGGGTCTTATCTATAGGAAGGAAGTGAAATGAGAAATCCTAGAAACCCTAAGAAACCCTAATCCCAATTCAACGAGGAAAATGAAATAAAACCTAAAAAGAAAGGGAAAAGAAAACTTAATCCCATTTTAACAAGGAAACTTTTTTTTTTTCTTTTTTTTTCAGTTTTATTTTTTTTCTTTTTTTCCTTTATCTTTCTTTCTTTTTTCATTTTTTCTTTTCTTTTTTTTTTCTATTTTTTTCTATTTTTTTATTTTTTTAAAAATAAAAATAAAATAAATTTTAAAATAAAGCATAAATTTTTTGTTCCAAACAAAAATAACATCAAATATTATAACAAAATTTATATGGCAAAATATTATTGCAAAAATACAATAAGAATCAAACAGAAACAAATCTACATCAAACAAATTAAATAAAAATTAAATTTGTGAGTTGTTCCATGTTGTATTTGAGAAAGTTTCTTTCGTACTGATCTAAATTTGTAATGCTTCGTCTGGCCAACTGGCCTAATACCTTTTGGACTAAGTCCACGTGATCCAAAATGCTTAAACCAAAACACTAGTAGTTGCTCACATGATATTTTATATATCAGACATTTTTTTCTAATATTTCTGATGTGAGATATCACAATATCCCCATCTTAAAGACCTGACATTCTCATTGTGTTGGTTCAATTCATCACCTAATTGGCTGGTGGTATAGATAGCAATATATAAGTGGAAACAAAGTAACCCATAAGTGAATACAAGGTGCCTATCCTGGGGCCTCTACCCCTCTCTGGACTCTTTACTCCTCTATCAGTACCACCATGGTGTCGTTTCGACCAAGATTGGCTCTGGTTCCATTTGTAATACCTCATACAACCCATTGGGTCAGTACCTTTTGGACCTGGTTTATGTGGCTCAAAATGCTTAAGTAAATACACTAGTAGTAGTGCACATGATACTTTATATGTCAAATATTCTTTTCTAATTGATGTTAGATCTCACAATATACTACACTTAAAGACGCGACGTCCTCATCGTGTCGGTCTAGTTCATCTATTTGGTTAATGGTATAGATAGCAGCCTATAAGCGGACACATGATGCTTACCCTGGGACCCTCTCTGGAGCCTATACTCCTCTATCAATACTTAAATCAAAGTACTAATAGTAGCCCACATGTTATTTTATATATCAGACAATCTTTTTTAATACTTCTAATATTGAATCTCTCAGTCAAATATAAAAGTAACTTAATTTTCGAGGCATATGATCTTTAATTTCTAATTCAATTTTCATCATCAACAATTAATTTAGTATTTTTAATTTATTACAATTAGATGCTGGAACACCAAACTCAATTGAAATTCACTTTAGAAAAAAAAATTATTAAAAATTGACACCTTACTTTTTCACTAATTACATCCGTATCGCAATACCAGACAAGAATATCTTATTTGAGCGATCAAATATTAAGAGAACAATCACTATTGTTTAATACATTAGTTGCAAGCGTTCATTTTTTGTTTTGATGATAATAAACGAAGTTTTATTAATATAACTTTACAAAATCAAGAAATACAATAGGACGAACTCCTGATACAATACAAATAATTGTTATCACAATCTCCGCCACCACAGAAAATAGATAACCATCGTTGCCGCCACAACAATAAATATTCACAACTATCACAGCAAATATTTACTATAGTGATTGCCACCATAACAACAAAACATTTATTATCACCACCACCATCACCACAGCAAAATATTTACTACTATTACTGCCGCTACCACAATAAATATTTGTCATTACCACCACCATCTCAGCAACATATTCGCTATCACTACCATGGGCACCACAATAGACATTCCTTTTATCGTCACTACCACAATAAATATTAGTTATCACCACTATTACCAACAATATTCACTATCACCACCACCATAATAATTTTCGCTATCACTACCGTCGCCGCCGCCGCCACCACAACAAATATCAAAATTATACAATTAAAAAATAAAAATAGAAATTTTGTTTTGCAGTAGATAAAAAAAAAAAAAAAAAAAAAAAAAAAAAAAAAAAAAAACCTGAAAATTTAAATCTTTTTTAGGGAAAAAAAAAATCTTTGAAAAATATCGCACCGGCCTGATTTGGCCAGTGACGGCTAGATCTGGGCCCTAATTTGGAAAATCAGGTCGAACCCATATCAGGAAAATCTGGAAAAAAAAAAAGAAAAAAAAAAAAAAGGAAAAGAAGAAGCAAGCCGCCGGCAATGTAGGGAGGGAGCGTTAAGGCCAAATCTGACTGAGGCGCTGGACATGAGGGTTGGCTTGTCGCCATCGCCGCCGCCTCTACTACAGAGAGAGAGATAGAGATAGAGAGAAACGGCGTGAATTTTGGTGGCCTGTACTTCCGAGGATGTTGGTGGCAGTCGGTGGTGATGTTCTGAGGTGATGGCGGTGGTTGCCAGTGCTGTTGGGGTAGGCGGTGTGGGTCTCTGCTGTTCTTGGAACCGAAAATGCGGATGGTGGAAGACTGTGGGCTGTTGTTCTTGAAACGGAGGGGACGGTGGAATATTGGGAAACTTTTGTTTTTTAAGAGGGTAGTTTTGACATTTAACTTTTAATACTTGGACATTTTTTTAACTTATTTTTGTTAAATGGTGTTTTATCAAAATAGAAATTGGACCTATGATCCCTTTTAATTTTCTTATAAAAGTTAGGGTTATCTTTAAATATTCCAAAAAAAAAAAAAAAAGCCCTTCTATGTAGTAATTTTTCCTACTGAAGAAGTCCTTGTATTTACTGAAAACAGTGAGTAAATCATTAGTTCATTACAAAGATTGCAAATAAAAGCTGTTTATTGGAAAAGTGTTGAGAATCAGATTTCATGCATGCATGCATGGCTATTTCTTGATGAGGAAGGCCTTCAGCCATTTGGCTGAGTTTTGGATATCTCTTTTGGTTATCGTTGAAATCGACTTAATAGATGCCGAAACGACTTGAAAATGTGCCGCTCCACTCAAAATTATCCAGTAGAGACCATGCAAAATGACCCATCACATTCACGCCATCCCTATAAACGCAAAAATGGAGATGAAGAGAAAACAAAAAAGGAGAGGGAGAGCAGGGGTACGTTAAAAACATGTAATAAATTGGTTGGAAAGAATTAAAACTTACTGGATTGCCTGTCGAAGGAAAGTAAAATGGTCGTAGTAGTATCTTATTGTAAAGTTGTCGACGAGGGCTTCCTTGATCGGTAAAGTAGTATTATTTATCTCATCAACACCTACATATACATAGAAAGAACACAATTCATATTATACTGTTCAATATAACTGATTATATGCATATATATACGTACTATTTTCCGTGATGTAAATAATTGGATTGTTGTAACGTCTCTTTATATATACCAACAAATCTCAGATTCCTCTTGGATAAAAGTGAAGCCAAAACGAACCCGCCTGCAAAATATTAATTCACCAGTTTTTTCTTCCCTTTTTTTTCCAAGCAAATCACAAGAAAGAAAGAGAAAAAAATGAACGAAAATTATTTGTGGATGTAATTAGTTCAAGGTACGTACTTGTGGACCAATAAGAACCCCATCTCGAGAAACTATCACAAGAAAAAAATAATATAATTAACAAATTTTCGGATACAACAAAAACTTTATGTGTGTGTATATACACACGCACACATGTATATATATATATATATATATATATATAAGGCTTTTGAAATTGTATTTACTTGTAAGGTTCAGAAGGCTATCCGTCGAGTAACTTAGGTTTGCTATGTTAATGGCTGATGTGTTAGATATATGAGCTCCATATAAAGCAGTGTAGTAGTTCAATCCAAGAAAATCATAGGACGCTTTCAACATTCTTGATTGTCTTTTTGAAAATTTAGGAAGTCTTTCTTTAACAACAGCTCGCATTGTGCTTGGGTAGTCCCCGCTTGTCAGTGATTCCATAAACCTATGTAAACATCATTTTGTACAAGTTAAAGAGCTATAAAAAAATACATATTTTAATTTTAAACCATTTTGTTATTACCATCCAAATCTAAAATCAAGAGACCGTCTTACAACACAACAGTCTAAAATCGAGTTGGTGTAAGGCACCACCCAGTTTGATACAAGTGTAATCCCAATCCTTTCCTTTTTGTGATGCCTGTAGCACATCACATCTCAATGTTAGAGAACTTAAGCATTTGTAGTACTAATTATTGGAGAGGAAAAAAAACAAAAAAAACAAAAAAAAGTGCAGAAAATGAGCAAAATAAAACCTGATGTTTTTGTTTGTATAATTTCACAGCAGCCGCATGAGCAAGAAGTTGATGGTGTGTCACAAGATAAGGTTCTATGGCTGAATTTCCTCCTAGGCATGTTGGGTTTATGAAAGAACAGCATCGACAGGGTGCTAAGGAACCACACGTGTAACCTCCATCAATATAAGTCAAGGGCTCATTTAACGTGATCTAATACTTCACATGATCACCAAATATCTTGAAACATAGATCCGCGAAATCAAGAAAATCATTTGTACAACATTCAACAAGGAATTAAAATGATCGATAAAAAAAATAGCTAGAAAATCCACACTAGCATGAACTTGTATGCATATGATTAAGAATGTTATGGATCTTATTATGCCATGTCTATTGTTCCCTCAAAAAGGAGTGTCTTGGGAGTTGTGCTTGGGTGTTTTCAAATTTGTCGTCGTCGTCCTCAGATTTTCGGCAAGTTGTGCACGCTAGATTCTACAGCTTCTCCAAAAAGGGTCATGAACACCCTATTCACCATCGGTGACTTCCAGTAAGTAAAAGTCTCCTTTTGCGTCGTCAAGGTAAAAGGAATCGTCGATATCAGTTAATTTCAAGCAAGAGTTGCAAAATTGGTCCATTGCATCGAACAATGAGGGCGTAAGGAGGGGTAATCAACGTCCAGGCATCACAGATCTACACTTGATTTTGGTCCTCGTTGGTAGAGGAGCTTGATTTTGAAGTATAGGTGGTAGAGCAGTCTTGCTTTCACTCAAAGTTTGTCCTGGTGGCGAATTTCGCCAATGATAGCAATGACGATTAAGAGAGTGACAGAAGGTGCGGTAGCATCGACAATCAGACGATGGGCATCAGTGGAGTGGTCGGGGGTGAACTCCGTCATTGCAAAGTCATCGCATAGGGTTGCACCTGTTCTGTACCAGAAGTAGAATAAAAACCTACGGTGGGGGTTGTTGAGGTGCTTGCTATTCCTGAATCTTTCAACGATGAGTGTGTTACTGATTTGATCTCTATTTTATCCTCAGATTCTGATTGGGTTAAGTGTTAAAGGTATCCTATAGTAATGAATTTCATACATAAGGTTTCGGGGAGAAATGAGAAGGGGATTATCACTATCTTTGTGGATAATCTCCCGGAGAGAGTTAACAGTAATTGGCTTAAGCGAGTCTTTCAATGACATGGTTGTGTGTTGGATGTGTTCATACCGACCAAGAGAAGAGTTGCCACGAATTCTAAATTTGGATTCGTGAGATTTGCTATTTTTCTTGAAGCTCAAAGGGCTATAAGAGTCCTTGATGGATTAGTTACTCTTAGAACAAAGTAGAAAGTTCGTTTTGCCGCTTTTGGACCGTTAAACCGCAGGAGTTTTGAGAGGAAAATGAGGTAAGGAAGATAGATAATGATCTTCCTTCTCTTGAGGATTCATTTGTCCAAGTACTTGATAAGGGTAGAATTATTATCAACATTGATTCAAAAGATTTTAGCGATGAGAATATTTCAGTTAATTGTGAAGGTCAAACGTTCACTATTAACATCAGAGAAGAATTCGGTGCTACTATTGGAAGCCATGTTAATCATTTGCAAACTCTCAATGGGGTGAACAATAATATAGTCTCTATTGATTCCATTAAACAACCTTCTTACAAAGAAGTGGTGGTAAATGGGTTAGAAGCTAGAAATATTGTTGTAGGTGCAGTCTCTAAACCTTGTGAAACTTCATTCTCTGTTTGGGATAACCGACTTGTAAATTTTGTGAAGAGGGAGGATGATGTTACTTTGGGCCTTGATCAAAGAAAAGTGATTGAGGGGAAGGTAAATTCCTTTTCAGTAGTTATTGTTGAATCTAATTCTGATACATGGGAGGTAGTCAAAGATGTAGATGAGATTATAGCAGCCGAATTGCAACTCAAGAGCTTAAATTCATCAAAGGAAATTTTTGCATCTATTGATCTAATAGGAAATCGAGAGCTACTGGGGTCATATCTTCTAACATGGAAGGATTTTGTAGAGAAGGGTACCATCTTTAGAGATAAACAAATTGTCATGGTTAATGATAAGAGATGTGGTAGCTTATTTTTCTGGGAGTAATTCCTTATCTAGATAAAAAGATAAGATTGATGAAATTTTTGTAGAGCTCGATGGGGAAGAACCTTATAAGAAAATAGTCTCAATTCCGAAAAAGAAAAGTAAAAAAAAGTCCTTGGCGATATGGGTGTACTAACAATCTCTTTTTTGCGTTTGGGTTTGTGAAGTTGGCTATAATTGGGGATTCTAGTGCTTGGTTGTTCTAAAATTGGGAGTTTTCATGTTAATGATTGGAAGTGTTTGAGATGCTATTTTTTTGTTGTCTTTGGAATAAATGAGGGAAGGAGATGTAACTTCTCTATTATAGAGACTCACTCTTGGTTGGAAGAGGTGGGGAGAGTTTGGTTCCAAGAATTTTGTTGCACAAGAACTTGGCATAGAGTTTAACCATTGGTATGCAGATAGGGCTCTTGCAGAAGGTCAATGTGGAGGATTAATCCTATCCAATCGAAGTTATCTCTCGACTTCGTCTTTTAAGATGTGAAGTATGTGTTTTTTTGGTTTTGTTGTTAGTGTAGATATGGTGTATTTTGTCCTAGCGTTTCTTGGGATTTTTTGTATTTTGGGTGGGACCAAGTCCCGAGATGCCTTATTAGGGTTTGGCGGATCTCTTGTTAGGGGCTAGCAGTCCCTATCTAAAACTTTTGGTGGTATTGTTTGTGGGGTCTAACAGGCTACACGGTATTTTTCTTATCGTGTGGTAAGGAGAATCTCTCCTTATTGATATATATATACTTGCTTATAAAAAAAATGATTAAGAATGTTATGTAATATATAAGTTAATTAGTTACACAATCCGAGGACTTAAGAAACCTCCATACTCATCTTCCAAGGCTTGGGGAAGATCCCAATGGAAGAGTGTCACATATGGTTCTAGACCTATAAATAAAATTTATGAAATTCAAGGTTTAAAATGCTACACCTTTCTTACAGGAAACAAAAAAGGGATTTTTCTCTTTATATTTTTCTATATAGAACTGTAAATTTCCAGATTTATAACCTTGTGCAAGAAGTTCATTTATGAGGTCGTTGTAATATTGAATTCCGGCCTCGCTCACCCCCCTAATTAAGTTTCCGCCTGCAGTAGGAACAAAATAATTTCAGAGTAAAAAGATAAAAACTTAGAATATTTAACTACTTAGATAGTGGTACAAAATTTGAATATCTCATAATTATGCAACGGTGAATCAGTGAGGTGGCTCCTATATACAATACCTGGTAACACTCTTGGCCACGAGATTGAGAATCTGTAAGCATCTAAACCAGTTTCCTTCAATAGTTTCACGTCCTCCTGTTACATAATTAAGTTTGATGGTTTAACCAAATTAATTTAGTAAATATCCAAGTTTGCAGTCATTAATTTCACGCTCAAAATGAATTAATTCTTTATATTAATGTTTAAGAATTGTAGGAATTCGATGGGCCTATTTCACTCTCAAAAGACGCCTTGTAAGATCAGATAACACCGGCGATTTGGGATTCAACAACAATTATAAATGTGTTTATCTTGTATCGGTGATAAGAATCATCTACAACATCTCCATTGCTTCGATTAAATATTTTCTCTGCAGTTTCATGATCATAAGCATTATTACGTAAACCTTTTAGGTAGGAGAGACAGAGAGAGGGAGAAACCGGGATGCTGGTGAGTGAAAGTATCCCATATACTTGGTCCTTTGCCACTTTCATTCCATGCACCTTCTACCTGAAGGTTTATGATGATGAAATAATTATAGTAAACATGTAGATCAATGTCAACAAAAACACAAAATCTACGTAAAAGAATAATGTGTTCTTTCATGAAAATGATCAGAGGACAGTTTTCAAGAAGCAAAACCCTAGACTAATTAACCTGGTAAGCAGAGGTTGCTGCCTCAAAGACGAAACCTCTAGGGGAACTGGTACGGTTGAGAGCATGGGTTCTAAAACTGGGGGAGAGAGGCACGGTGCCGGAGTTTATGGTTGCCCTAGCATAATAACGCGGGGAAGCTTCACTATTAATGGTCACTATTAAAGCGACCAAGGGCAACATTAACAAGCTTACAAGCAATTTGCGGCTTCTGATTTCCATAACTATTCTTCAACTTTATGAAAATGAATGCATGGATGTTGCATATTCTATGTGATTTTTATAGACAAATTATAATTCCGGGGTTGAATTGGCAAATTATAGAGCAATCGTGAATGGTTTTAGAATAGTTAAATTTGACTATTTATTTATTTTTAATTTGGGGTTTTTAATATGGGCCCCAAGGCCCAAACATATATTAGACTCATCCCCATGTGCCAAATTTAATACAAAACCCAATGTCGTACCCATGAGTTTCCAACATAGAGAGAACGCGTGAGTGGGAGTTAAAATGGAAGGTTGTTCTTGAGAGGGAAAGTGTCGACTTTTTTTATCAAAAAACATTGCAGCCGGCAGGCACAATTCTTCTTCCCATTCCTCTCTCTCGCCGTAGTGAAGCAGCTCATAGCCTCCCCTGTAGCTGCCCCATCGCTGTTCAACACAGTCGCCGTCGTCGTCATCTTCCACACCATCCCCGTCCTGTGCCATGCCGTCACTGTTAAGCCAACTCTCCATCGCCGTCCCTTCAAACGTCGTCGCCGTCCCGTGCTCCGATATGCTTTTTCTCTCCCCATCTATTCTCCATTTTAGGAGTTAAGGAATTTAGATTGTGTAGTAAAGATCATTGTTTGAATTTAGGGTTTGTTCACTGCTGTGCAAAAATTCCGAATTTTGATGTGTGTGTTTATTCCTTTTCATATTTGGTTAGTTGATACTTGATATCTTGAAATATTTACTGTTTGGGTTGTTAGGATTTTTTATGTGTAGCAAGAATCACATATATGGAATCGTGTTCTTTGTATTCCCCTTTGTTTTGGTTAGTGTTTTTGTTCTCTATTTTTGTTCCAATGCGCAAAATTTTGGAATAGTTACTGTGTGGCAATCAATCTTGAGATTTTTATTGTATAGCAAAAATCTTCTATTGAAGGTCTTGTTTTTGGATTCACAATTTGTTACGTTCCACTGTTGATGCGGGGTTTTGATTGAATCGTTACTGTGGTGTTAGAATTGATGTTTAGTTAATGTGTGTTAAAAAACATATGTTCGATTTATAGAGATTATTACTGTGTAGCAAAAATTATATGTTGTTGTTGTATTCCTGCATTTCGGTTGTTAGGAAATGTTGATGTGTAGCAAAAACCCATCTCCCCCATTGCATTGTTGATATTTTGAGTGTTTAGATGGTTAATGTGTAGTAAAAATTATATATTGTTGTTGTGTTCTTGCATTTCGCTCTAATTTCCATCTCTTTGGTGATGTTTGGTTTGTTAGGAATATTAATCTGTAGAAAAAATTCATCTCTCTCTTTTCATTGTTGATGTTTTGGTTGTTGAGATGGTTAATATACAGTAAAAACTAACTATTAAGTCGTGTTGTTGAGATATTTTGTGTTCAGCAAAAATCAACAATTGAATTCTTATTTTGGTGCATTTTTTTTTAAAGATGTGGACAGCCTTGTTTAGGGGCACTTCATTTGATAATAGCGTGTCATTTTGCTTGATTTGAATGAATTGTTCATGATTGGGTCCTTGATTGAGTTGTTTTTAATTTTCTTATTGTTCCGTTGCATTGTTGATATTTGAGTATTTGAGATAATTAATGTATAGCAAAAATTCACATTTGAAATCTGGTTTTGAATTTTCCTCTTTTTCCTGTGCATTGTTGATGTTGACTTGTTTGAGATAATTCCTGTGCATTTTATGGGTTGTTAGAAATGTTTATGTATAGCGAAAATCCATCTCCCCCTTGCATTGTTGATATTTTTGGTGTTGAGATGGTTAATGTACAGTAAAAATTATATATTGTTGTTGTGTTCTTGCATTTGTTTGTTTGGGAATGTTAATATATAGTAAAAATCTATTTTCTCCTTGCATTGTTGATATTTTTTGTGTTGAGATGGTTAATGTACAGTAAAAATTATATATTGTTGTTGTGTTCTTGCATTTGTTTGTTTGGGAACGTTAATGTATTGCAAAAATCCATCTCCTCCCTGCATTGTTGATATTTTTTGTGTTGAGTTGGTTAATGTGCAGTAAAAATTATATATTGTTGTTGTGTTCTTGCATTTCATTTGTTGGAAATATTAATGTGTAGCAAAAATCTATCTCCTCCTTGCATTGTTGATATTTTTTGAGTTTAGTTGGTTAATATGCAGTAAAAATTATATATTATTGTTGTGTTTTGGCATTTCGTTTGTTGGAAATGTTAATGTATAGCAAAAATTCATCTCCTCCTTGTATTGTTGATATTTTTTGTGTTGAATTGGTTAATACGGCCTGGAGAAAAGGAAAATTCAAATAAACCTTACAAAAATAATAAAAGGTAGCTAAACATACTGTTTTTTGCCAACTAATATAGTATTCTTGACGTATGACCTTCAAATCATAATCACCTACGTGTTTGATATACACATAAGCTTTTAGCAAATGGTTCATAAATATATAGCAAAGCCTAATGTGATGATTCCAATACCTTGCAATATGTATGTGTCTTGAAGCTACGCTAGCTCCCAATAAATATCAGGAATAGTATGTATGTGCCTATTCTAGCTTATAGTTTTATGGTGCACAGGAAATTAATGTGTTGCAGCATTGTAAGGTGGTTTGATTTCGGTAAGTGTCAGTATGAACATTTGAGTGAATAATAGCAGGAAGCAAGTCTGTATGTTTGATTGAACAAATAATTGGTTGAATATTTACTGTACATTTATAATTGATTGAATATTTACTGTACAGTTATAATTGATTGAATTTTTACTACACAGTTTTCATGAATTGAATATTGATATACAATTATAATCAGTTAAAAATTTGATACACAACTTATAATTGGTTAATTATTTTGATGTACAGTTATAATTAGTGGAATATTTTATGTACATGCAACGATGTTAATTTCTTGTTTTGAATCATCCCCTTCTTCCTCTACATTGGTAAAGTTTAGAAGTTGAATTTTTGTATGGCACTGTAATTGTTACTCAGGTAATAGCGGGTGGATCCGATAACGATCAATTATCACATAAGCAATCAAGAGGTAAACAGTATAGATGTAATCTACGTAGCTTGTGTGAATTAATGGGAAAAACACGAAGGAGGTTTCGTCCTGCCTATATTGAGATTATGTCGTCCACTCCGCTTTGGCCTTTCTTTAAGGCATTCGTGGACGGGAATGTTGTGATCTATCAATGCACTAAAAGTGACCAAGACATATTGACATTGCTCAAGTATTATAGTTGGTAAAATTTGTACTTATCATCTCGGTCCAAGTCCGTTGCAGTGATATTTACTAGTAACCTATAATTTTCTGAATATTGTTTTATTGGATTTTTGAAAATGTGTTTTTTGCAGAAGTATGAAAGCGTTTGTGTTTGGCTCGTCTGATCGCTCTTTCCTTCTTGAATTCATGTTCTTGTATTTTTTGGTTCCATCTTGTTAGTGATGTTTTGGTTGTTTAGATATTTAATGTGTAGCAAAAATTACAAATTGGCCGTCTTGGATATTTGAGTTTCCTCTCTCTTTTCATTGTTGGTGTTTTTGTTGTTAAGATGACAAATGTGCCATGAAAATCACATATTTAATTCATGTTCTTGAATTTCGTTGAGGGCTCATCTTGTTGGTGATTTTTGGGTTGTTGGGATTGTTAATGCGCAGTAAAAATTACTGTGTATTTATTGTGGGTTTTGATTATAGCTTTGATTTTTCAACCCTTTTTGTGATGGATGTTTGAATTGACGAAATAATTACTGTGTAGCAAAAAATCGAGTATTGAAGTCTTGTTTTGAATTTTTCTCTTCTTTCCCTACAAATCAACTTTTGAATTCTTTGAGATATTTAATGTGTAGTAAAAAATCGAATATTGAAATATTGGTTTGGATTTCCATCTGTCCCTCTTCGTTATTAAAGTTTGAGTTCTTAAGATAGTTACTGTGTAGTAGAAGATCTAATATTGGAGCATAGCTTTGAATTTTCAACTTCTTCTTTTTTCGTTATTGATGTTTGAGTTACAGAAATATTTACTGTGTAGCAAAAATCGAATATTGAAGTCATGTTTTGGATTTTCCTCTTCTTTCCTACATTGTTATCGTTTGAGTTGTTGAATTTTTCTACTGCATCGTTATTGGTTCTCAAATAATGGAGGGTACATCCAATGATCGGCATGAGCGACGTACGAAATAGGACAACGTTCCAGTATCACATAACAGAAGCACACAACAAAAAGTAAAAAAACAAACTACTAGCAGACAGCAAAGTCACTGGCAGTTATAAGTACCAATATAGATGCAAGCAAAAGTTAAAGTAAATTTTTTTGATAAATACATGTGATTTGTTTGAATTCCATCCTCAGCTAGCATTAAAATCAAGTTGTTAACTTGTTAAAATATTGTGAACAGCATAAGGCCAACATTAGACACCTAAACAATTTGCTAATATACGTGAAATGTCATTTATTCTAATTTGGTTCTCATCTGATTATTGTGACATTCCTAAAGTAGTAACATTGCTACACATAAATATTTTTATCAACAACTCCACATAAAAAATGAAAAAGGAATAATTAGGATGGTTGGGGATTGAATAAGACAACTTGAAATTTCTCATGCGCAACCCCATATACTTATCGCACACGTGGTCAAATAGATCCTCAATGGTTAAAGTGCTATCAATATCAAAAATGTGTGTCGTTCCCATGTGTTTAGCCACAAGTATGGTTGTCCAATTTTCCATTTCCTGGTCAAAATAGGAAAATATTCAACCAATTATAAATGTACATAAAATATTCAAATAATTATAAATGTACATCAAATATTCAACTGATTGTAAATGTACAGTAATATTCAACCACGGAAGGCTGTATAGCAATATTCAACCAATTCAACGGTTGTTCAAACATGGAAATGTGGACAACAAAAAACTCAATCAATTATAACTGTACAGTGACATTCACTAAATTATAACTGTACAGCAATATTCAATCCAATATAATTGTACATCAATTTCAGTCTGAACAGAATTATTAATGTTATTGTTCCTTGGTCCCTAAAAATTAGGTCTGATTTCCCTTAAACTGCTTGGAATCACAAATCAATGTCAAGGCCTGTGTCTGCAATAGTCTAACGGCTCGTTTGGTTGGACAGAATGGAATGAGGGTGGAATGGAATAGAAGAATTAATGGAATGAAAAAAGGAATTGAATGGAATTGTCAATAAAATCACTATTCCATTCTCTTGTTTGGTTGGTATGGAATGAGGAAAGGAATGGAATAGTGAAATATAGTAAAATTCTCATTATACCCTTATGAAATTATTATTTCATTATCTTGTTTGACTAGCATGAAATGAGTGAAGTAATGTAATGAAATATAATAAAATTCTCATTATACTCTTATTACAAAATTTTATTATATTTCACTATTTCATTCCTTCCCTCATTTTATTATATTTCATTACTCCATTCAATTTTAAGTTTATATTCTCTAATTTCTGTTTTTGTTCTCAATTTTCAATTTTTATTCTCTAATTTTTGTTTCTGTTCGCAATTTTCAGTTTCCGTTCTCAATTTTTCGTTCTCTAATTTTCTATTTTTTTTTTCAATTTTCAGTTTATGTTTTTAATTTCTTGTTTTTGTTCTCAATTTTCTGTTTCTCTTCTTAATTTTCAGTTTTTGTTCTCAATTTTTAATTTCCGTTCTCAATTTTCCGTTTTCTAAATTTCTATTTTTGTTCTCGATTTTTAATTTATGTTCTCAATTTTCTGTTATCAATTTTTTATTTTTTATTTTCTTAATTTTTGTTTTTTGTTTTCAATTTTCAGTTTCCGTTCTCAATTTTATATTCTCTAATTTTATGTTTTTGTTCTCAATTTTCTGTTTTTGTTCTCAAATTTTTTTTCTTATTCTCAATTTTCTGTTCTCTAATTTCTATTTATGTTCTCTAATTTTTTTTTTCTTTTATTAATTTTTAATTTTTATTCTCAATTTTCAAGGGTTTAAATACAAGAGCAATTATGTAATTTAGGATGTTGATTCTATTGGTTGGAATTTCATTTCACCCTATCTCATATGGAATCTCATTCCACCCTATTTCATTCCAATTGAATTACAAAAGTGATTCTATTGGAGAACCAAACAATGGAATAGGAATCGAGGGCAGAAAGCGATTTCATTCCGCCTCCGATTCCGTCCAACCAAACATGCCGTAAGGAGATAAGTCAACGTGCTTACATGTTTCTTCATTTTTGTTTTCTATGGGTAGGACGTAATTTTTACTTTTTTATCAGGTCATGAAGGAAGGAAAAATTACACAAGCTATAAAATACAACGAAATCCAAATTCTCGGAAGCAAGTTTTTGGAACTTGTGGGTGCACATAAAGAAGCTTTATCAGGCCTTGATTCCTTTGTGGCAGAGACAAACTCTGAAAATATTAGTGAGGAAGAAGACACTGATTTGGGGTGGAAGAAGGTTGAAAAAAGTGGTCGCCAAGGAACAACAACATCAATAATTCTGTTCGGACTGAAATTGAATGAAAATGGACTGAAAATCATAAGAATTTCTTCCAATTAATAGTGTCTACAAAACATGGTAAGGGCAGTGGAGATCGTGTGGGTAGAATCATAAAAGCACTAAAAAAATTGGGAGAAAGAGAGAGAGAGAGTAAGAAATACCTTATCATCTGTTTATGCTCGTCTTCGGCGCTGAAACAATGGAAGAACTTGTTCACCGCTGCAAAATTGGAAGATTCTTTCCGCGCCGCAGTGGTTGAATCGGAGTTGGTAAATTTAGGTTACCCACTTTGTTTCTTTGCAATTTAGGGCATGAGAAAATATGAGTAGAAAGTAGAATCAACACAAATTCTTTCATATTTGCAACTTAGAATGAATGATTTCGGTTGCTATTGCCTTCTTTAGCTTGGTATAGTTTCCAAAAATACATGAGAGCTGTGATTTTGCTATAGATACGATATTTTGACCGTCCCACAAAAATATAAAAAAATATAATAAGAAAAAATAAAAAATGAAATAAGAAAGCGGTGTGAAATTGGAAGAAGAAAAATAAATGGGCTAAATTGAAAAATGGACCCCTTTTGGGGTCCAAACCGTGAGAGAGGGAGAGAGAGAGAAAAGAGAGAGAGAGGGGGGGGGCGTCAGTGGGCCCGCCTGCCCACTAACTGCAGGCGTCAGAGAGAGCAAGAGAGAAGAGAGAGGAAGAGAGAGACTGGGGCGGTGATTGGGTGCGTGATTACACGCGCCCGCAACCCTAGAGGCCCATTTTTGTATTTATTTCCAATTTTACCCTTTCCCAGTTTAATTTGGACTGGGTTTGGCGGCCAAACCTAGTTTTAGGGTTTCCTGAAGTGTTTTTTAATGCACAATCTTCTCCTATAAATAGCTATAAATAGGACCCTTCTCCTCCCACTTTATTCATTCCAAAATTGAGAGGAGTCACCCTTTTTAGAAAAGTGATTCTCAAAACCCTTTCGGGAAGCTGTCCGCGTGGGAGAAAAGCCCGAGCGTCGAGATTATAGGCCTAGAATAGGTATGTTTTTTTATTTTTTTCAGTTTATTTAAATATCTCGATAGTTTAAATTCTTGCAAATTTTATTTATTTATTGTCGTTCGATGACTCGATGAAAAACGCCAAGACGCGATTCCCCATTCTCAATCTGAACCTTTAAGCATTTAGACGAGGACACCCGCTGTTTTTTATTTATTTTATTTCTGTATTTTTTTGTTTCGTTTACAAATAAAAAGAAAAAGAAAAAGAAAAGTCGTCTGATGATCCGATGAAAACACCGGGACGGGTTTCCCTTAACCCCGAGTGTGAGGTGAATGATGTTTTATTATTTATGTTGTTGCATTTGATTTTTTTTTTATTGCATTTTTTTATTTTTGTTTATTTTATTTCTCTTATCAAAAAAAAAAAAGGGAAAAAAATCAAAAAAGAATAAATAAAAATTAAAAATATTTTATTGGTAGAAATTAATCCTTAGAACCTTAAGTTAAATCCGACGATCCGATAAATCGTGAGAGAATTTTCCGTGACCTCGTTTTCATTCCCCGACCCGAGTGGAATTTAGAAACGAACGATTTTAAGAAATCTCTTCCCTCGATAAATTTTTCGTGGGATTTCGTTTAAGTTTCGAAAAGATTAATTTCACCTAAATTGTTTCCGCGAAACCTCCGTTAATTCTCATATCCATAGAATTTGAGGGAATTTCAAAATCGAGACTTCCTTAAATTAATCGGGCAAACTTAAAATAAATTTTTTTGCATCCTTTTAGCATGTTTACTCGTTGTACTATTTGGACGGCATGTTTAGTACATTTTCACCACTTACACTTTTTATTTATTAAATTAAATTATTTATTTATTTATTTATTTATTTAGTCACTTAAAAAAAATGTAGATGTAGTTTTGCATTCATATTTTTAAATCTCATTTATCTATTTTTAGTTTGCCTATTTAAATTAAAGAAGTCCCTCGGAAACATACATAAAAAATCCCCCAGGGACCATCCTTGTCGAATCCTTAATATTCAATAAGAGGTTATACCGGGGGAACATTCCCAAAAATCCAAAAACTTGTCTCACCTTATTTGTGGAAAATACCAAAAAATATTTTATAAGAATGGAATGATTTCAAAATAAAATAAAATATTCGGACTAAACTAATTGGATTTAATTGGATAAGGTACCGTTTTTGGACGGGCGTCTTGGGGTGCCTAACACCTTCCCCGAGCGTAATCGACCCCCGAGCCTTTAAATGAATCTTTGGTTTGACCATGTTTTTTGGAGTCAATTTTCACTTAGGCCTTTTAAATTGTTTTCTAGAAATTCGGTGACCTAACACACCATTTAAACCCAATGTTAGGCGGTGACTCTTTATTTTTTTAAACGGCCTAAGTATATATTTTAAGAAAATCGGCGCTTTAAAAACTCCTCTCTCCTTAAGCTACATTTATTATTTATTATTTTTTCCTCTTCAAAAAAATGGGGCGCGTCAGCTGGCGACTCCATTGGGGATAATTAAAGGGTCGAGTCTAACATGTCCAAATAAGTCCAACTATTCCATGTCCGAATGTTATATTTTATTTTGTTATCTTTTCCTTCTATTTTTGTAAATAAGTTGTGATGTTTGTTCATTTTCTTATTTTATTTTATTTTATCGGGCTCTTGAGTTGTTGTAATCCCTCCGACATGATTATGGTCGTCTTGTATCCATATTATCCCCACAGGATTCTATGATACAAGAGGTGAGTTTCATACTTGATGGATTGATGATATCTTAGGAAGTCTTAAAAACCAAATGAGTTCGGAGTTTCCAATACCGATTAAATTACGAAAGAATTTTCATAAATCATTATCTATTTTGATCGGTCATTATCAGAATTGAAAACTTTGAACTCGGATGGGTTTTAAGACTACCGAAGACCCACGTGGACTAATAAATGGGTTTGTTGTAAGAACAGGACGAGACAGGAAAATTGGTCTCAGAAAAGCAATTCTGATTCCCCCCATCCGAAGTCCAGTCTTTACTCGCAGCCAGGCCCAGACTCACTCCAGGATGACATCAGATAGCAATCCCAAATCTCCCTGTGCAGCCCAGATGGCTTGTATGCAGGAAACCATTGACATGCTGAGGGAAAGGATCAACGAACTTAGCCGGTCTCAGGAGGCGCCTGCTCTCCCGTTTAGCGGAACTCCCGTGATTGAATTACCAAATGGAAACCCTTCGAGTGCCGAGATGGAGAACTCCGTGCCGAATCCGAACCATGCCGGCCCGAACTTCGAGGGATCAATCTACTATGGACCCCAGATGGGCCCTCATTCTTTCACCTATGGAACACCAGTATACCCAAGTCAGGGGCATATCTATCAGGCTCCACCTGAAGGTTTGGCTCCTCCCATAGCCCAGATCTTCATCCACCCGGAAATGGTCGTTACTCCGCCGTATGATCCGAATGCTAATCGATCGATCCCGGACGTTGAAACCACAAACAGAAACGAAGATGGACCCCCTCCATCCTGGGTTCTAAAAATGGAGAAATTGGAGAAAACCATAGAAGAACTAAAAAGGGAAAAGCCATCCAGAAAAGCGGCGTACAAAAAGTTGTCAGCACCACCCCGGGTGGTGTATCCGGAAAACTTCGTAGTTCCAGAATTCACGAAGTATGACGGTACTGGCCCCCCATAATGGCATGTCAATATCTACAAGGAGGAGTTGGAAGTTCATGTGCGGAACGAAGACCTTTGCCTGAAGATGTTCCGGCGATCATTGAAAGAACCGGCTCTCAGTTGGTACATGACCTTAGACCTGGCGCAGATTAAGATGTTCAAGGATCTAGTAGAGGCCTTTTGTGAATAGTATGTGTACAATAAAGATGTCGCGCCAAACCGTAATAACCTTTACTAGATACTGAAGAGAAAAGATGAAAGCTTTCGAAGGTATATTGCCCACTGGAGGGAAGAAGCTGCCAAAGTTGTCCCTAGGCTGAGCGAGGAGGCTCAGTTGGAGATATTCAAGTCAATCCAGACGCCGTCGTTCTATCAAGCATAGCAGTGACTTCTTTCGGCGATGCAATCAAACAAGCCGATGTGATAGAAGAGGGAATCAGAAGCGGAAAGATTGAAGGGACCTTGCCTGATCTGACAAAGAGGTCAGGCCCGCCAAAGAAAAGAGAAAATGAGGTAGCCGTTGTCATTTTCCCTCAGCAAACCCATCACCAGAACTACCCCCAAGCTTCTCATCCCAAAAACTACCCGAACCAGAACAACCAATATCACAACTACCCTCCTCAAAATCGCCAAAACCAACATTATCCTCGGAACCAGCCATATTCCCAAAATCGTCCCCGTTACTACCAAAACGTACCTCCCCCTTACCAAAACCACACTCCCCATTATTATCCCCAAGCCTATCAAACACCATCTTACCATACATATTAGCCAAACTTGAACACCCCGTCTCAAATTCATAACCACACCCAAAAGTCAGGAACCCAATACCATCAAGGTTATCTACCTTATACTACTGGGGGAAAACTTCCGAAACGATGATAAAGAACTGTTAAACCTTTCGGTCTCAATCACCAAGCTATATCGGAACTGTTTGAAGCAGAGAATACTGACACCCCTTCTATTTACGAACTTAAGCCTGGGAGTAGAGTAGCTTCTTTGAATGCTTTCTGTGAGTACCACTCGGGAACTAGAGGACATGCGACCGAGCAATGCTTTCAGCTAAAGGACAAGATCCTGGAGTTCATACGGACAGAAGCCATTACGTTTCCTAAGAAACCTGAGGCCGGTACTCCAAACTGTCAGCAGAATCCGCTACCTGAGCATGCACCTCCAAGGAGTGGTAAAGTCAATCTTTACCAAAATATTGGTGGAGATGGGAGCGAGTCATTTGCCTGAGGCTCAATTTGAAAAATCTAAAAGCTGCAAAACTGGGTTTTTTCTACTTTCAATTTGCTAGGTATTTTTGATAAAATTGGGAAATCTTCACTTACTCACCTTTCCATCCCCGTTGATCTTTCGGATGGAAAAGGATTTGCTCTGTAATGGCTTTTAAATTTCAATAAATGCAATACTATTTTAGCCAAAATTATGATCTAATGTTTGAATATTACTCTTTTAGGTACCCAAAATTGTCTGCATATGTTATATGTGATGTGACTAAGCGAGGGTGCAAGTATATGATTTCAATACAGAATTAAACCACAATCCAATAGGAATAGCAACAAAGAAAAGTTTTGTTCAGCCAAACGATGGTGAGATCGAAAAGGCCCCCTGACCAAATCCGACAGCAATTCCAGAGTACCGGAGGATTAGAAAATCAAGATTGACTTCCATTTCCCTAACGATTTCTTGATATATCGTTTCAAGCTGATCAAGCCGTCTCCGGTGGTCCTTTAATGATTTGATAAAACCAGGCGTAAAGATCTTGGTTCGCCTGCTGTCTGAGTTACCCAACGGCAAAAAGATAACACAATCATCCTAGGCCAATGATCCCAATGAAGAAACTCTCAAATGTTGCAAGAAGATCTTAATTCGCAAAGAAAATCAAGTTCATTGATAAGCTCGGCTGCCCCTGAACCATTGTAAGTTCGATTATCTATTTTTATTTTTTATTTTTAAGAAAAAAATGAAAAGTAGGGTAACCGAGCAAGAAGCCTTGCTGCAAATGTGGGAGAGATTTGAAGAGAAAAGAAAGAAGACAGACTGTTTTGTTCAAGTTTTTCGCCTCGGTCCAAATTGGAGGGCAAACAACGTTTTTCGGGATCAGAACTTGATGGATTTGAATGGAATCAGAATTTGTGAAAAGAAACATTGATCGTGGTCTGGAAATGTATTGGAACCGTATTCCGCTGCAATCCAACTCAAGATCTCACATAAAATCATATCGGGCATCGAAGGTACTCGTTTTAATAATTTTCGACATTTGCCTTTTTTTTTTACTAAATCAGTTTTGCAGAACTTGAGAAAACACAGAACAAGCAGAAGTATTAAAACCCCAAGTATCGAATCACCTAGAAATTTAAAAAGACAATAATCCAGTCGAGCAAGCTAAAGAGACCTTGATAAAGCATGTTAGACCCTCCCATGAGTTAAAAAGCGAAATATCGGAAGTCAAAAAAAAAAAGTCTCATTGAATCACCCTGAGACATGTCGAACCCTGAGTTGGAAAGAAAAGCTTCTAAAATCAAATGGAAGAATATCTCGATATCGCTCCGATCCAAGCACCATCAGTCGAAACGATTACGGCCGAAAGGGGGAACGAAATTGCGAGTCGTCAAAGGTAACAAGTTTTTCAAACTAAATTTTTATGTTTGTCCAGTTGCAGAGATCTCAAAGAGACTGGAAGTATGGATTTCCCTATTACTAAGACTCTTTACCTTCCGACTCGAGTTGGAGACTCTTATTGCTGAAAACTCAGATTCTCTAAATGAGCATTCAGGTATGCGTTTTGCCCTGAAAGGGGCGTCAAGTGAACTATCCTAAACCTGATCCTCAGTGTAATGCTAAGGTACGTAGGCAACCTGTAAAGGTTCAGTCATCCGAGAGCGGTCTTTGCTCTATCATATTTTGCCCAGCCACAAGCTGGGGCATATTTTATATCTTTGGACTTTTTTTGTCCCTAGCCAAGTGGTTTGGGGCTTAAGTTATTTTTAGATTACTCTAAACGATCCTCTAAACGAACAATTGTTCATCATGATTATCGTCATGAGTCATTCTTTATTTACTCTAAACGATTCTCTAAACGGACAATTGTTTGTCATGAGTATCGTCACGAGTCCTTTTTTTTCATTACTCTAAAACAATCCTCTAAACGAACAATTGTTCGTCATGAGTATCGTCACGAGTCCTTTTTTTTCATTACTCTAAACGATCCTCTAAACGGACAATTAGTCGTCATGAGTATCGTCATGAGTCTCTTTTTTCCATTACTCTAAACGATCCTCTAAATGGACAACTGGTCGTCATGAGTATCGTCATGAGTAATTCTTTATTTACTCTAAACGATCCTCTATACGAACAATTGTTCATCATGAGTCTCTTTTTTTCATTACTCTAAACGATCCTCCAAACGGAAAATTGTTCGTCATAAGTATCGTCATGAGTCATTCTTTATTTACTCTAAACAATCCCCTAAACTGACAATTGTTCGTCATGAGTGTCGTCACGGGTCATTCTGTTATTACTCTAAACGATCCTCTAAACGGACATTCATTCGTCATGAGTCATTTTATTTTTTTCTATCGTTGAAAATTCACTTTGAAAAATGGAACGATGAAAATGACGTAGTCATCTTTGTCAAGCAAATGGAACTCGCATGACAAAGAGGGACAGCTGTAAACACGACATTTTGACCGTCCCGCAAAAATATAAAAAAATATAATAAGAAAAAAGAAAAATGAAATAAGAAAGGGGTGTGAAATTGAAGGAAGAAAAATAAAATGGGCTAAATTGAAAAATGGACCCCTTTTGGGGTCCAAACCGTGAGAGAGAAAGAGAGAGAGAATCGGTGGAGAGAGAGAGAGTCGGTGAAAGAGAGAGAGAAGGGCGCATCAGTGGGCCCGCCTGCCCACTGACTGCAGCCGTCAGAGAGAGAGAGAGACTGGCAGGGGGGCCCACCCTATCGGCGGCTGAACCAAGCTTAAAAAAAAATGAAAAGAGCCAGTGGCCTGCTGCCACGTGTTGTCGACTTACTGAGCCAGAATTGGGCGCGTGATTACACGCGCCTGCAACCCTAGAGGCCCATTTTTGTATTTATTTCCAATTTTACCCTTTCCCAGTCTAATTTGGACTGGGTTTGGTGGCCAAACCTAATTTTAGGGTTTCCTAAAGTGTTTTTTCATGCTCAATCTTCTCCTATAAATAGGACAATCCTCCTCCCACTTTATACATTCAAAAATTGAAATGAGTCACCCTCTTTAAAAGAGTGATTCTCAAGACCCTTTCGGAAAGCTGTCCGCGTGAGAGAAAAACCCGAGCGTCGAGATTCTAAGCCTATGTTTTTTTTTTTTTTCAGTTTATTTAACTATCTCGATAGTTTAAATTCTTGCAAATTTTATTTATTTATTGTCGTCCGATGACTCGATGAAAAACGCTAGGACGAGATTCCTCATTCTCAATCTGAACCTTTAAGTGTTTAGACGAGGACACCCGTTGTTTTTTATTTATTTTATTTCTGTATTTTTTTGTTTCATTTATAAATAAAAAAAAAAGTCATCCGATGATCCGATGAAAACGCCGGGACAAGTTTCCCTTAACCCCGAGCGTGAGGTGAAGAATGTTTTATTATTTATGTTGTTGTATTTGATTTTTTTATTTTCCTGCATTTTTTTATTTTTGTTTATTTTATTTCTCTTATCAAAACCCTAAAAAAAAAAAAAAAAAAAAAAAAAAAAAAGAAGAAAAAAATCAAAAAAGAATAAATAAAAATAAAAAATCTTTTATTGGTAGAAATTAATCCTTACGAACCTTAAGTTAAATCCGATAAATCGTGGGAGAGTTTTCTGTGACCTCGTTTTCATTCCTCGACCCGAGTGGAATTTAGAAACAAACGGTTTTAAGAAATCTCTTCCCTCGATAAATTTTTCATGGGATTTCGTTTAAGTTTCGAAAAGATTAATTTCACCTAAATTGTTTCCGCGAAACCTCCATTAATTCTCATATCCATAGAATTTGAGGGAATTTCAAAATCGAGACTTCCTTAAATTAATCGGGCAAGCTTAAAATAATTTTTTTTGCATCCATCTAGCATGTTTACTCGTTGTATTATTTAAACGGCATGTTTAGTACACTTTCACCACTTACACTTTTCATTCATTAAATTAAATCATTTATTTATTTATTTTATTTATTTAGTCACTTAAAAAAAATGTAGATGTAGTTTTGCATTCATATTTTCAAATCTCATTTATCTATTTTTAGTTTGTCTATTTAAATTAAAGAAGTCCCTCGGAAACAAACATAAAAAACCCCCGGGGACCATCCTTATCGAATCCTTAATATTCGATAAAAGGTTATACCGGGGAAACATTCCCAAAAATCCAAAAACTTGTCTCACCTTATTTGTGGAAAATACCAAAAAATATTTTATAAGAATTGAATGATTTCAAAATAAAATAAAATATTTGGACTAAATTAATTGGACTTAATTGGACAAAGTACCGTTTTCGAACGGGCGTCTTGGGGTGCCTAACACCTTCCCCAAGCATAACCGACCCCCGCGCCTTTAAATGAATCTTTGGTTTGACCGTGTTTTTTGGAGTCAATTTTTACTTAGGTCTTTTAAATTGTTTTCTAGAAATTCGATAACCTAGCACACCATTTAAACCCAATGCTAGGTGGCGACTCCTTATTTTTTTAAACAGCCAAAGTTTACCAGAGTTTGACGGTGCCGTCGGCGGATCCGGTGAAGAGCATACCATCAGCGCCGGTGACGACAGCGTTGACGGCATCATCGTGGGCTTTCGAGAGCTCGTCGACCGGTCTTTCTATGGAGGGAAAAAATTAATGAAGAAACCAAGTTAAGAGAGAGCTTGAGAAGAGAGATGACAGAAGGTGGGTTAGGGATAGAGAGAGACTAATGGACGGCGGAGAAGAAGGAAAAGAGATTAGGAGGAGGGCGAAAGAGCTCGGTGAGATCCAACGCAATGGACCACCGATTTTAGAGAGAGAGAAATTGATGTTAGGCTTAGAGTGAGAGAGATCTCTTTTATGTTAGGTTTAGACTACGAGAGTGATTTTAAATGGTTAACGTAAATGAAAGAGGTATATATATCTTTTCATGTCTTATTTTGTCCCATCTGGGAGCTAAAAACTTAATTGATTGTACTATTTGGTCTGAATCCTAACCAAACTTATGAAAATGATTTTTTTCTTAATGGTCTCTATGAGGGACTATATAATAAAAAAACTCTTAAAAATAAATTAAATTAGTTTAACCAATAAAATTAATGTTAGACTTTATTTTTTTACTTTGTTAAAATTTACTTACAATTAAAAAATTAAATAAGTTTTTTATTTAAAATTTCGAAATTTATAAAAATAAATACAAAATTGAATACCGATATTTTTATCAATAATAAAGAATGACATCACTATTCATTAAAATTCACAAGATAATAATTAGTAAATGTAGGTAAACGATTACGTTATTACAAAATAACAACTATTTACATTGCTATTAACTAAGTTCTCTCTCTCTCTCTCTCTCTCTCTCTCTCTCACACACACACACACACACACACACACACACACACATATATATATATATATATATATATTATCTTTAAATTCTCTGAATTCAAGCTTAAGGTAGGCTGGGTAGCCGGAATGTCAAGCTTTAGACTCAAACTTCGAACCAAAATTCTATTAAATATATAAAGCTCAAACCCCACGGGAAACCTTACGGGCTTGGATTAGGCAGGCAAAACTTCAGACTGAGACCAAGCTGAGCCCAACGACATTTGGGAAGCCCATGTGCCTCAAAAAATTTTGGAGGAGCAGAAGGAAATGTGTGGTTGCCTTGTTTCTTTATTTCACATTTTCTTTTTTCTTTTTCCCCAAAAAAAAAGGAACAAAAACTAAAATATGGGAATAAATAAAAAAATATATTTTTATATGTTCTTCTCCCAGATTTCCATTTTTTTCTTAGACTTCTCGGAACAAAAATAGAAATTTAGGTGGCGTTTGGTTAGTGTTCCCACTTTTCTCAACTCAATTGAGATGGGTTAAGTTGGGTTGGGTTGAGAATTTTGTTTCCTTTTGAGAGCAGAATTGCGTTTGGTAACGACAATTTTTGTTTTGTGCTGAAAACAGAATCTCGAACGGTCGCCGGAGGTGGCCGAAGACGGCAACGGTCGCCGGCGGTAGCCGGAGACGGCGACGATCGCCGGAAGTGGCCTGCAACGGCGGACGGTCGCCGGCTAGTGGCCGGTGGCGGCGGACGGTGGCGGGTGGTGGTAATCAGCCGGCAGATGAAGACGGAAGTTGAGAACTTTGGGTTTGAGTTTTTTAGGCACAAAAAAAAAAAAATTGTTTCTGATTTCTTTAGGATTTTGAGAATCAATTCTTATTTTTTGGATTAGGTTGGATTGAATTTTGTGTTTACCAAACGCGTTCCCAAAAATCAAACCCAAAAATTTTGGATTGGGTTAGGTTGAAACGAAACGGAAACACTAACCGGGCTCTCTTTGGCCAAAATGGAACAAAAACACAAAAAAAATGTCCATGTGCTTGTCTTTACATCCAATGTATATCTGTTTTCATTCCTTCCCCAAAATGGAAAGAAAACATAAAGTAGCAAATAAAGATTAAGAGAAAAATAAATAAATAAATAACAGAGATTCATAGCAAAAAGACAAAGAAAAATAAACAGATTCAATCACACAAAAAATTAGGCCCAGTTTGGTTAGTGTTCCCAACCCAACCCAAAAATTCAGGGATTGATTGTTGGGAATGCATTTGGCAACGCACAAAACTCAACCCAACCTAACCCAAAAAATAGGAATTGATTCTCAAAATTCTAAAGAAATCAGAAACAAAAAAAAATTGTTTCTTTTTGTGCCCAAAAAATTCAACCCAAAGTTCTAACTTCCGATTTCATCTGCCGGCCGACCACCACCACCCGCCGCCGCCTGCCGCCACCGGACACCGTCCGGCGGCCATCGCCGGCGCCGGTGCCGCCGTCCGGCGACCATCCGGCCACCGACCGCCGTCTCCGGCGACTGTCCGGCGACTGACCGCCGTCTCCGGCCACCTCCGGCGGCCTTCCGCTGCCGGCGGTTACCTCCGACGACCATCGCCGGCCACCGCCTCCGCCGTCCGGCGATCGTCCGCCGTCTCCGGCGACCTTCCACTGCCGCCGCTACCTCCGGCGACCGTCACCGGCCACCTCCACCGGCGCCGGCGACAGTCGCCGGCCACCTCCTCCGCCGCCGTCTGGCCGCCACCAAACAAAAAAAAAATAAAAAAATAAAAAATTTAGTTTTAGGATAAAATCGTTACCAAACACATTCTGTTCTCAGCACAAAACAAAAATTGTCGTTACCAAACGTAATTCTATTCCCAAAATTCTCAACCCAACCCAATTCAACTCAACCTAACCCATTCCAATTGGGTTCAAAAAAGTGGGAACACTAACCAAACGCCACCTTATATTCTTTTTCTGTGATGACATTGCTAATCTATGTATCATATGGTGATAAATAGTTGTGATAAATAATTGAGTTAGCATGATAAGACTCATATACCTAGAGCTACTGCTTTCAATCCACACATTAAAAAAAAAAAAAAAAAAACGGCATCTCTATTACTCTTCCTCTCAAAAGTCACTCCAAAAATCAGAAAATTTAAAGAAAATACCTTAGTTTTTTCCGTTAGTTTTGTAATTCTCGTGGTCCTTAAGAAGTAACAAATCCGCCTTGCAGTGAAATGATCTTCCGCATCCTTTGAATTTGCATGTGTGCTTGTTTTTTTGACGATTTTTCATGTGATTTAGCAAGGTTTCATACTTGCCTTCGATAAACTTCAAACACAAATTGCACACTTCGCCTCCAACTTATTCCACTCTTTGACCTTCTGAGTTTTGCTCAGCAGCAGACATGACAACTTCAGCAAGAAAAAAAATTGAGATTAGCAACATTAACAAACTTGATATTTAAGCTGAAGCACATGAATTAGACCTAACTTTAGAAAACCAAACAAGATATTAAATAATATCCTTGAATGTATACATAGACATGCATGCAGGGATTCAATTTCACATTCATAAATCAATATAAAATCTCCATAACTACACTGAATCAGAGCATCTTCAATCTTGAACTTTCCTTACACGTTGGTAAATCAAACGATTAATAATTTATCAGCATAGTCGAGGAAATCAAACAAGAGAGAGAGAGCGAAAAATTAGAAGAAAAGATAAATTCATGAAAACACAAATAATAGAGAAAAATAAAGTGTAAAATTAGAAGAAAAAAAAAAAAAAAAGAACATAGAAAAATGAAAAATAAAGTAGCAAACAGAGATTAAAGAAAAATAAATAAATAAATAAATAAAGGGTTAATTAAACTTTTCTTCCTGTGGTTTAACCGATTTGCACTTATCCCTCTGTGGTTTGAAAATCGCCACGTACCCCCGTGGTTAGATTTTCAAATCCCTTACCCCCAGATATAGGGGGGTAAGTGCAGCAAATATTTAACCACAGAGGATAAGTGGTGATTTTCAAATCACAGGAGAGTAAATAAATAACTGAGATTCATAGAAAAAAAAATAAACAAATTCAAGCATAAAAAATTATATTTTTTTTCTATAATCACATTGCTAATTTATGCATCATATGGTGATAAATAGTTATGGTGAATACACTTGAATTTAGTAAATTACACTTATAGTCCTTTTTACCTTATTCTATCCCCTCATTACTTTATCTAATTATCACCTTATTCCTTTCCCTTAAAAAAACAGGGGGAAAAAAGATCTTTTTGGTCCCTAAAAGATAGTGAAAGTGTCAAATTGGCCCCTAAAATTTGAAACTCGACACGTTTGATCTCAACATTTCAAAATCGTTCCAAATTGGCCCATGAGGCAGATTTCGTTAAATCAACTGACAGTCAACGTTTCATTAAGGATATTTTAGTCTTTTTATTCAAAAGGGTTAATTTGAGAAGTTATCTAAACTTCTAGAGGTCAAAATATTTTTTTCTTTTATTTCTTTCAATTATTCTTCTTTGTCCCTACACCACCGAGCCAAACACCTTCCACCGTCGAACACCACCGCCGATTCTACCACAAAACCAAACAACACAACACCACCACCAAATGACCACCAAACGAACCAACACCGCCGCCACCGCCAAAGAAGCAGAAACAGAAACATGGGAAACAGAAATTGAACGAGAAATAGAAACTGACACTGAAATATGGGAAACAGAAGCCGAAATAGAAACATGGGAGCCGTCGCAAGCTTAAACGACGCCTTAACCTTCTTCGACTTTCCGTCAGTTGCTGCCGCCGCAACCGCCGCCTCTGGTTCGACTTTTCGAAATCGAACCTGAGGTTTCGAAACCCTTTCGAACGAAAACGAAATTAAAATCGAAAGATTTCGAAATCAAAGGCCTAGTTTCCATTTCGATTTCATTTTCGAAATCGAACCTACGGTTGGATTTCAATTTCAAAAACGAAATCGAAATCAATCGAAAA
This sequence comes from Eucommia ulmoides, assembly GCA_016647705.1. Lineage (NCBI taxonomy): Eukaryota > Viridiplantae > Streptophyta > Magnoliopsida > Garryales > Eucommiaceae > Eucommia > Eucommia ulmoides. Next base: position 729,087 of record JAENRU010000484.1, read on the forward strand.
CCTTTCGATTTCAAAAACGAAATCGAAATCGAAAGTTTTCGAAATCAATATTTCGATTTCGAAATCGAAAACCTAATTTCCATTTCGAAATCGAAATCGTTTTCGATTTTGATGCTAAGCAGACAACGAAGATGATGACAGTTGAAGCGATGGAGAATGGTGAAGAAGCGGATGACGGCGACGGCGACGGAGGACGGAAAAGAAGCAGACGAAGGCGATGGAGGATGTAGAAGAAGCAGACGACGGCGATGCAGGATGGAGAAGAAGCAGACGATGGAGGATGGCGAAGAAGAAGCAGACGACGATGGTAGAGGCGGTTGTGTGGTGGTGTGGTGGTGCTCGGTGGTGCAGAGAAACGGAGGGTATGAGGAGCCAACAAGACAAAAAAACAAGAAGAAAATGGTTTGGGAAAAAATATTTTGACCCCCTTAGTTTAACAACATATGCAAATAGACCCCACTAAATTAATAAGAATGAAATGACGTATGTATTCTTGGCCAAACGTCATGTGCTTATCACGTGACTTTTTTCATCCAATTCCCCCCAAATTTTACTAACGAAACCCGACCCAAGGGCCAATTTGGAATAATTTTGAAATGTTGAGATCAAATGTGTCGAGTTTCAAATCTTAGGAGCCAATTGAACACTTTCGTCATCTTTTTTGGAAAAAAAAAAAAAAAAAAATCCCTTAAAAAAGATGCACTTTACCTATTTTTTACTTTTGAAAAAAGTTAAAACTAATTTTTTTAAAATTTATTGATTGATGTAGAACTGACATTCATGAATAGATCAAGACTATTGATTGGTAAGACTAAAAATCTCTAGTAGGAAGGTTGTACCACATTTTTCATGTTGACTGATTTTATCATGTAGAGGTTATTTTTTATTTTATTTTTTTAATGCATTTTTCAATACACATTGCAATGACCAAATGGCATTCAATTATGTGATTTTTATTTTTTAATTTAATTTTTTATTTTAAGATGCTTGAATTATGCAATCACTTCCAGTCCCTCAATATCATAATCGCTTCTGATCCATCCTGATATGATTTTATAGATTTTAATTATTAATAGGGATTTTAATTATTAATAGGGATGTTCGTGGCTTGGGGTCTGCCCAACCTATTAACTATTTTTTAGGACTTAAATTTTAGTTTATTTTTAATGTATTTTTCAGTTACAACCAAAAAATTAGTTGAATATCATTAAAAATTATATTAAAACAATATTACTGAGAAAATATTTGAAAGTAAGCTTAAAAATTAGGGGTAAAAAGTGCAATTTTCCCATCAAATTTCCTTTCCCACCATGGGAGAGAGAACACTAAACAAATTTGGCATGAATAAATAGCCTTTTATCCCCTCATTCCTTCGCCTAATTATCACCTTATCTTTCTTCAAACAGATACACTTTATCTATTTTTAATTTTGAAGAAAGCGAGAAATCAATTTTTTTCTGTTTAAATTAATGGAATAGGCATGGAAATAAAATTTTCATCTAATTTTTCTATTAAATAGAAAAAATTGTTCATTTATTTTAATTTTGATTTAATTTTTTTATCATAAATATTTTTCAAAGATTAAAATAAGGAAACGATTTTGTCTATTTCATCCAATAATTGGATGACAATTTAGTTTCATCAATTTTCAAGCATATTCCGTTAATTTAAACGGATGAAAAAAGTTAATTCTCGCTTTGTTCAAAAGTAAGCATAAAAGTGTAATTTTCCCATTAAATTTCCTTGAGATCACTAATGGCATTAGTAAATTGCCTTTTATCCCCTCATTACTTTATCTAATTATCACTTTATCCCCTTTCACTTCAAAAAAATGCATTTTACAAATTTTTACTCTTGAACAAAGTCAGTAACTATCTTTTTTTATCTAAATTAACTGAATATGCATGAAATTAAAATTTTCATCTAATTTTTTGATGTTATAGACAAAATTGTCCCTTTATTTTAATTTTGATTTAATTTTTTATCATAAATATCTTTAAAAATTAAATTAAAACTAAGATAATGGGACAATTTTGTCTATAGCATCAAAAATAAGCATGAAGTTTGAGGGTAAAAAGTGCAATTTTCCCATCAAAATTCCATTTCCACCGGCATGAGTAAGTTGCCTTTTATCCCCTCATTACTTTGCGTACTTATCAACTTATTCCTTTTCACTTTTCAGTTTAAAAAGATCCACTTTACCTATTTATATAGGTAAATACCTCCGAACAAAGTGAAAAACTATTTTTTTTTTATTTAAATTAACATAATGTGCATGAAATTAAATTTTTTATCTAACTTTCAATGAAATAAACAAAATTGTCTATTTATTTTAATTTTGATTCAATTTTTTTCATAATATTTTTATTTTTAAAATTATAAATTAAAATTAACATAAAGGGACTATTTTGCCTATTTTATCCAACAATCGGATGGAAATTTAGTTCCATCTATTTTTAAGCATTTTTCATTAATTCGGACAGAAAATAATCAATTTATCACCATGTTCAAATGTAGAAGTAGATAAAATGTGATTTTTCAAAGTGGAAAGAAATAAAATGATAATTAGGTAAAGTAAAATAAGATAAAAGGCAATTTACCCTAAAAAATTCTCAAGTGACATTTAGCAACAAAATTGGAATAAATTTACTAAATCATCCCTTTACAATTCATAATACTTATTCACTTTTTTTTTCCCGTGGACACCATACATATAAAACACTAAAAAAAAAAAAAAAACTTTTGTCAAAAAAAAAATTCAAATGCCAATATGAGAAAAAAATAAAAAATTGAAACATACTAAGCTTGTGGTAAAAAAAATTATTTTTTTTGTCTAGATGCTGCTAGAGTCCCTTCCGAAAATGAAACGTCGACCCCAATCGGATATGACCAATGCCCTTGTTCTCCAACTGATTAGCTTACTGAAAATAAAAATAAAAATATTATAAAGTTTATTAGTTTTTGTATCTATTATTAAATTTAGGGTTTTTGCACCGCGAAATTGAAATTTTAGTTCAAAATCAACGTATTACTGTGATTTTTTTATAAGTCTAAAATTAGTATCAAATATCCAATTTACCGTACGTCATAAAAGTTACTGTAAATTTTACATTAAAAAAAAATTATAATATAATAATTTTAGTATAGTGCGTCAATTGTATGGGCTAAAATTTTATTTTGTAGGTTAATAAAAACCTTTTCAATTTATTGATTGATGCAGAAGTGACAACCCATTAATGGATCCAGATAATGATTGCTAGATTTTTAATCTAGGAAAATTTGATGAAAGGTCCCATTCCATAAAATCTTCACTCTGTGGGGTCTTGTAATAGTGATTTTTTAACATATAATATGATCCTAACGAAGTGATTTTTTGAATCTTTGGATCTCTCAACAAGATTCCCAAAAATCTATGATATGAAAGTTGTACCAGATTTTTTGGGTTGTCTTCCATCCAAATTTTACCATGTAGAAGCTATTTTTTTATTTTTTAATTAGTATTATTACCATGTAGACAGTCAATTATTTGATTTTTCCATTTTAGGACACTTTTAATTATTAATTTTATAGGGGTGGCAAGTGTCACCAAATTTAATATAGGGTTAACAACAATTTGTCCCTTATGATTTGCTCGAATTGTACTTTAGACTCTTATTATATTTTCATGTAAGTGTTAAATATTTAACAGAATACAGAAAATAATAACATTACCCTTATATCCTTCCTGATTTGGGAGAATAAAGGAAAGGAGAAAACATAGAGGTGAACATATATCATCCGACTTAACTTGGCATATAAATATTAAATAATTTGTTAATTGGACTTTGTAAGATTTGATTGTTAACTTTAACGAAAACTACAACCGTTGCACTCTAATCTGAATCATAAGAGGATAAGTGATGATGAAAATACCACATAAAGTGCAATTCGATTAAACTACACAGGATAAAGTATTTTTTTTTTTCTTCGAAATTTCTAACTTCTACTTTTGACTCCTTGTATTTAAATTCTTGCAGCGAGTTTCACTTTTAAGTTATGTTTGGGTAAAGGATTTGGAAGAGGGATTTCATTTGTTCAAAGGATTTCACAAATTATTTTTAGCAAATTCTTTGTTTGGGTACTGTTATGAGAGAATTGTAAAATCCATTCATTTGTAAAATATGAGAATAAGAGGAATTTGCAAAATTCTTTCAAAACACATGTTATTTTTAAATCATTCCAAGTGGAAATTTGTTATTTTTTCAATTCTTCATCAATTTTACTTCAATCCCATTTGTTATTTTGTAACTATATGAATTTTAAAATTCTCTCTTTTCTCTATATATTATATAATAAAACTATATTTATAAAATATGTATAAAAATCATATTAATAATAAAAATGATGTATAATTAAAGTTATTTTATTCAAATTATATTACTAAAATAAGTATAAAAATTATATTATAAGATAATACTTTTATATTTTTTTAATATTAAAATTTAATAGATTTTAAAATTCTACATATAAATATTTGTTTATCCAAATAAGAGAATTATAAAATTACACTATCAAATTTTTCATTTAAAAAAAAATTATGATAAATTTTCAAAATTTAGAATTTTGAAATCTCATCATTTACAAATTCTACCCATTTTTATAATAGTAGCAGGAGTGAGATTTTACCTTGCATAAACAGAATACCATAGCCATTGGGTGCTGTGGCCAATGGAAACCCAATCTCCTGGAAGTTGGGCTGCTGTTTGTTCTCCTCCCAATGGTGCGAATTGTCCAAAATGCTTGTACCTTCAACAAGTTCATATATTCACATTATTTATTTATTTTTTGGAATTCTATATTGAAATAATTGGTGATTAGTTTCAGGGGTATAATTTATTATTAGTCTCGTTTAAAACATAAGTTTTAACTTAGTTCCTTAAATTAATTTTTATTGACGTATTAATCTTACATATACTCGTATCTGTGTAATATTATTACATGCACCTGTGTAATATTAATTACAGGTTACAAATTACATATAATATAATTATATTATATGTACTTATATAGTATTTGTTACATCTAACAAATATTTTACATCCGTCTTTTTTTAATGCGCGGAACTAAAATATAAATTGCAAGTGCGTAAGAGTTTTTTTTTAAAATTAAGGATAAAACAAGGGAATTGCTACAAAACACTCTTTTATATTATATTTATAGATATGGAGAAATTATTTTTTAATCATTGTAAACTTATATTTTCAGTCTTTATCAATATTGTAATTAACATTAACTATGATATTAAATACAAATTCGATACTAACTAATTAATATTAGTTAGATAGATTCAATTTATTTGATGTTAATTTAAAAACTAAAAGATAAAAAAAAAAAAAAGGTGAAGAAAATATTACACGTAACTAGTTTGAGGAATACTCTAATAAATTTTTTTAAAAAAAACAAAAAAATAAAAAAGGCAGGTATTTTAGGAAAATATAATTCTTTCGGGGGTCAATCTTTTTTGTTTTTTGTTTTTTTTTTTTGAAAGAAATTTGATCAATTTTTGAAGGAAAATCTAACAATTTTTCCTGCAAAATGAAAAAAGGCATATATTTTAGGAAAATATAATTATCTTGGGGGGGTTCAATCTGTTAATTTTTTTGGTAAAATAAATTAGTTTTTTTTTTCTGTCCTGGCCACAAAATTTAATTCACTGTTCATCTAACCTACTTGGTACAATAATTTTTTAAGAAATCCAAGCATCATGTTAAAAGTCTGAAACTATTGCGCGCTATAAAAGTTACTGCAATTTTTTACATAGAATAATTACAGTGACTTTTATGCGGTAGAGTAATTTTAAACTTCTAAAATAATTATTGTACCACGTGACTTGCATGGCAAAAATCCCAAAAAATAAGACCGATTCGATATTTACCTGAAAGGATGAAAGCGGTGGCGGCCTGAACCCCTGAACCGAAGAGGTCCCTCTGGATTCATCTCACACTCCTCCATGCGGTTGAAGCAATCGGCAAGATAAGCGCCTTGTTGAGCCGCAACCTTGAATAAAATCATCAAACTTAGGGGTAAAAAGCGTGCAAAAATCTCAAAAATATCTAATAGAATTTAGCCCCCCGACAACCAATTTTCTGAATCCACCGCTAACTCAAGTACCTGGGCAGTTGCTGGGAGATTCTTCATCTGAGAATCCACTTGGGAGAGTGCTTTTTTGAACTCTTCAACATCAACTTCCATGGATTCTTTTGCAGCATCCCCCTTGGAATCCTTTAACAGATCAACAAGGCTACTCATCTTCTTGTTCTTCAGATGGAGTTGTACCTGAGGGTACCTCTCGCAGATGTCATCGAGGACTTCTTGAAATTCTTTGACCGTTAGTGTTCCTGAATTGTCCTTGTCTGCTTTGCTAAATATGGCTGCAATGTCTTCCTGGAAAAAGCAGAATAGAAGAGGAAGAAAGGAAAAACTCGAGAAATTTAGGCGGCGTTTGGTTAGTGTTTCTGCTTTTCTGTTTCTATTTTCAATAATAATTTAGGAAACATAAAAAGATAATGTGATTTGTACCATGACTTTTCGCTGATTGATTGTGGCGCAATCGCCAAGAGCATATATGCTATCACAAAGTTCAACCCTCAACCATTCATCTGTCGCTAACGCACGTCGATTAGCCTGCAAAGCAAATAAAAAAGAAAAAAGAACCGTCTCGTCATGAGGTGGCCTTTGGAATAGAAACAATAATACTTGGAAAAAATATATTTTTGTTCCCAAAAATTTATTCCAAATATATGGGAACAGAACATGAACAAAAACAAAAACCTGGCCGATTTGCTTCATGAAATCCATTATGACGGGGCGGGTGCCAATACCAGTAGACCAAACAACCATTCCATAAGGCATAGAAGAGATTTCGCCGTTTTTCACTTCTTTAGTTGAAATTTCTTTGTCCGATACTTTCACAACCATTGCCCCGGTTTTCAAATCAATACCATCTCTATGAAATTTTTCTTCTGCAAACGTCGTGATTCTTTTGTCAAACCTGCAAACCGAAAACATATATAATTTATGGGTTCTTCTTATATATTCCTCTATATTTTATTTGTATTTTTTTTAGGGAATTTTGTTGAGAGGTCGCAAGACTCAAAAAATCAATTTATAAGGACCAAATCATGTGTTAAAAAATCACTGTTACAAGACCCCGCAAAGTGATAGTTTTATGGAATGGGATCTTTCACCAAATTTCTTTTTTTTTTTATTCTCTTTATAAATACTTTATCTATTTATTTTTTCATTATCAACTTATTTTTTAGTCGTATTGTAGCCAAGGTTAATTATGAAATCAAAATGGGAGATCCGCCAAAACTATGGTTTCTCCAATTTTATGGTCAAATTGCCAAAGTTTTGGTTTAGCCCTTCAACTTTTAAAACGTTTCAATTTGGCCAAACCACTCTTTCAAAAGTTTCAAAGAATATTCACAGGAATTCCTAACATAAAACCCGACAAAAGGGCTAGATTGAAAAGGTAAAAAAGTACAAGGGCTCAATCGAGAGGTTTATTATCATCAAAGACAATGACATTTTATCCCTCTTTGGTTTGACCAAATTGCACTTTACACCCCTATAGTATTTTTGTAAACACTTGGCTCAAACTAAAGTGCAACGATTACATTTTCCGTCAAATCTCAAAAAGTCAAAATTTATAAAAAAAATCATTTAATAGTTATTGACATGCATACCACCAGGTCGGGTCAGATAATATCGATTTGTCCTTTACTTTTTTCCCTTTTCTTTATTCTCCAGGATCAAGACGAGACAGGTCAGGTCGGATATAAGGGTAACTTTGTCATTCCGTGAAATTTTGCTATTATTTAACAATTACACTTAAATTTGAATTACTAGAAAGATAAGTGATAACACACGAGTGTAAAGAAAGAAATTCTTACATGTTCAAGATATGATCTCCGGCCTCAAGAAGTGTGATCTTGACAAAATCTTTGACTTTAGGGTATAACTTAACCAAATCTTCAGTAACAAAATCATGAAGCTCAGCAGCAAACTCCACACCAGTCGGACCGCCACCAACAACAACAAACTGAAGAATTCTCTTTCGTTCTTCGTCGCTAAGGCTAGGAATGCTGGCTTTCTCAAAGCAGTTGATAACGGTCCCTCGAATCCTTTGAGCATCCTCTATTTCCTGCATCACAAGTTATTTCATGAATAAAATAGCAAGAAATAAGCCATATATACATGGAACCTGTTGAGAAAATATTCGGTGGAACTATTTCGCCACATAAACAATCCTATATTGAGCGGCATACCCAGAAAATTGGTTGAGGGGATTAATTTTTTAGGGAATTTATTAAATATTTTTATAATTTCGTGTCAATTTATGTAAAATTTTAAGGGATTTTAATTGATCTTTTTAAAAAATATAGGGACAATAGTGAAAATTTTCAAAAACTTTTATTTAATATAACATTTAAAAAATTAAATTATCTTCCATTCAACTATATTTCTTTTGGTCAAAATTAAAAAATAAGAGAAAAATAAATTAAATCTACATTATTATATACTTATAATAAAATATTAACTATTTATGTATAATAAATATTAGCTATTTTTGTTTGGTAACTATTTTTATTTGGGATTTTTGGTATTTCTAAAAATATAAAAAATAAATTAAATAAAATATTTATGTTATAATCTCGAAAGTCGAAAATGTCCACCGATTCAACGAAATTCGAAAATTTTAGTTTTTTGACCAAATATATTAATCATGAAGAAGAAAAAAATTGTTGAGTGTTTATTATTTACTTAATAAAATCTAAATCAACATTTGAGAATATTTCCAACCATTCTATGTTAAAAACCACATACATGTAAAATATGTCACGATTTATGAAATAGATTATGCAGATTTAAAAATTCAGTAAATTAATTTTGAATATTCTATTAGTTAGTTCAACTATTAATCATTAAAAAACCTTTTGTTGAGAGGTTAATGTTTAATTTTCAACAAAATCTAAATCAATGGTTACAAATGTCTCAAATGTAGAATATGTCCTAAGTTTGGCAGATGTTACCTTTAAGAAATGGCAATTTTCGACGACACCGGGCGTGTTAAATGTATTAGAACGGGCTCCCATGGCGATTACAAGGTAGTCATAGTCTACTACAAACTCCTCTTTCCCGTTCAAATTGGTGTTTGCATTTGATTGACAGTAAACTTTCTTGTTTTCTGCATCAATCTTGAGACATTCAGCTTCCCAGTAATGGATATCCATGTTTTTCTGCCATGGGAGAGTACAATGAAAGGCCTCCACAATCAGTGAGTTATAGAAGGTGATGAGATCATGAATGAAATTTATGAATTAAGCCATAGTTATAAAAATTAGCAGGTATTTGTTTTGTGTTTCTGTTCCTGGAAAATTTGGAGCAGAAAAAGATATATGTGAATAACAAAAATCTGTTTTTTTGTTCTGTTCCCAGGTTTTTAGAACAAATTTACAGGAACAGAACAGAAAAATACTTGGTTTGTTCCAAGATTTATGCCTCTCTTTCAAGTTTTTAGGAACGGTAAAAGAAAATCCGATTACGAAAACACTAACTTAGCGTTGGTATAGTGATTTTGTTCCCGGATTTCAATTTCTATTCCCAAAAAATTGGTAAAGAATCCGAAATTTGGGAACAATTTTGTTATGTTCTCAAAATTTGTTGTAAACTGTGGGAAAATAACAGAAAGTTCTTTGTTTTTTGTTCTATAAAAACAGAAACAAAAAACATGTCTTAGCTTGCACATTATGAGACGCCCTATATAAACACCATAAAGTTTCTTAATCATATCACTACAGTAACACAATTCAGGTCATTATGCTCATTATTTGAACCAAAAACAGTTACATGCCATGCTCATAACTGTTTTTAAGAAGTTTTGTGGGCAATTCTAGCCCCCTCCTTCCCTCTGATTCTCTTTCCCGTCTAAATACTCCGAAATATATATAAGAAAATATATAACAAGTAGAAGAAGAGGTTGAAATGCCCATAAAGTCCCCGAAAAAAATAGTTGTGTACATGATAGTTGATTATGTCGCCCAAAATTGTAATGGAGTTATTGATTTGGACTGCATTGATATGATTATAGAACTTCAGAGTATTATGTGTTTGAATTCAAACTATGGGAATCAAAGGAAAGTAATGGTCAAACTTCAAGGGTGCAAAAGTGTCAAACCCCTCCAAAAAAACACGAAACCATTGTTGTATTTATTCCCTATTTCTATTAAAATCGAAAGAAAGAAAGAAAAAAAGACAGAGTGAAGTATAACTATACCTTCTTAACAATGTTGCGGATCGGTTCAACGATGCTGCGTGGTTCCACCGTTCCGCATGTAACACTTGGTAGCAAAGGAGTAAACGCAAAGTAATTTCTGGGCGATATAACCTGGACATCATATTGTGGATTCTTTAGATTCTTCAGAAAACTTGTTCCAGCCCAACCTGTTCCAAGAACCACCACCCTCTTCTTCTTGGTTTGAGCCTCAGTTGGATTATATATGTTCATTCCATCATTTGATTTCACCTCAGAGTATGCCAATAGGCCTCCACCACTGTCAAATTTGTATTAAGATTGAGTGTGGTATGAAAACAAATTATATTAGAATTGCGATTACTAACAGATAAGATCAATCAATTCTATGAAAAATGACATATTTCGAACTAATATGAAAATATTAAGAAGTTAAAAGAAATATATATTTTAGAGTAATATGCAAATATTAAAAGTCAGGAAAGAAAAATTTAAATATGCCTAAACTTCTAATGATGTATTTGTAATTTTGAATTATGAATATAAAATTTATTAAAAAATAAATTGAAAAGGTAATTACAAAATTACCACTCAATTAAGTTACTCAAACTGCTCACTCACCCTTTTATATTAACTATAGATATAATTTAGAGCATGTTTGGTTTGGTTTTCGAAAGTCATTTTTCAAGATTTTGAAAATGGTTTTTCAGAATAATTTTTGGAAATTGCGTGAAGTTGTTTGTTCAGATTTTTGCACTTTGTACCCCTAAAGTTTTAGATTAATTCCACTTTAATCATTGTCTTTTCAATTTAAACGCTTTAAACCCTAAAGTATCTAAAATCGTGTTAGTTGAGTCCAAATCGTTAAATCACTCACGTGGACAATTTTTGTGCTGGACACGTGGATGATTCCATCAAAAACAACAACGGTGTTACGATTTAGACTCACTTGACACGATTTAGATACTTTTGGGTTTAATGTCTTCAAATTGCAAGGATAGGGGCTAAAGTGAAATTTCTCTAAAACTTCAAGGGTGCAAAGTGCAAAAACCTTTTATTTGTTTTAATTATGGGGAAAAAATATGAAAAATAAAATATTTATCAATATCAATTATGTGTTAAAAATAGGAAAAAATTGATAAAAATTATTGAAATATGATGTTGAAAAAAGGAAATAATGATGATTTGTTGGGTGAATGTGTGGTGGAGAGAATTTATAGGAAAAAAAAATAGGAAATTTTTTTGTGGGCTCCCCATTTTATCAAAAAATAATTTTTTAAGGACCATATATTTTTTGACCATAAGTATCAACAAATATATTTTTCCTAGATTACCCTTCTATAATTATAGAATTTACAAGAATTGTCATTTTACCATTTTTTTCAAAGCTTCTAAAACTAAAAAAACATATTTTTAAAATTATACTTAATTTTATTTTTCTTAAAAATATAAAACTTCTTGTAAAAAAAGAAATTAGTTATTTAGATTTTTTTATTAGGGATAATTTTGTCATAATTTTTTTTTTAAGAATAGGATTTTAAAAGTTGTTTTATTTGGATAGTCCTTAAAAAGTTGTTTGATTCTAAAAAAAGGACATTTAAAAGAAAACTCCTAAAAAATAACGATACAGAGACAAAATTGAAATTAAATTTATAAAACAATAAAAAAAATGGTCAATTAAATATAAATATGAAACTTAAAGAATACGAAATAAAATTTAATTCAACCATTTTCAAAGTGGAAGTGTGAAATTTTCGAGCGTAGAAGTTTCCTCCCAAAACTTCTATCATCTAATCACATTCATCTATGCTGCCTAGATCAATTCTAACCCTCAATAAAAAAAGATATTTTAAATTTATATTATAGATATTTCAATTTTTTTTCCTTCACAAAGAAAAATAAAGTTCGACTTATCAACTTCAAAAATTTGCAAAAGAGAGGAATTTCAATAAAAGTCTAATAATGTATTTCTACTAATGTTGTAAAAGGCAAGGGAGGGTGTTGGGTGGGACATTTTGGCCTATTCGGGCCACGTAAGTCTAAGTCCAACGATGCATAAATTTTTAATATTTTAAAAATATTTATAGAATTAAAAAATATCAAAAAATAAATAAAATATATATATAAAAAAATATATATAAATAAAATATAAGTTATGAACCATAAATAGTAATAATTGAAATTCAATTTTACTATTTAGCTATGTTATTAAATATTATTATTTATTTTATTAACTATTTTATAACAACTAATAATCTTCAACTCCAATTTTTTTTTTTTTATTAATTTAAAAAATATATAAATTAGAGGAGACATGTGCTCTATTTCTAAATAAAACATATAAAAAAAGGTGCATGAGTTAATCCTAGTTTTCCTACACAATTCTCCTATTTCCATTGCTTCGTCTGAATGATAACTTCTACTATCCCAAACCTTGGTTGCACCTCCAACCTTCGAGATCTAGTGTACCGATGAAGTGATGAAGACATAGTCAAACGCACCAAATAGGTGGAAAATCAAGTTGTCGCTTTTAATTTTTCTGGTGATGAAAATACAGAGTGTAAGTCCTGTGAAACTTCGCCCAAACATCTGGGTGCAAGCCCAACTGAAAAATTACCCCCTCATCGCCCTGGGACAGTTTAGGACCGTTTCATCTCTGGACGAGACCTATGAACGCCTTTTACACCATTGATTTCTACACCTCCCCCATACAATTTTTGTTTTAGCCCACGGCGTGATATAATTGACCAACAACTCCAACACAAGTGATCTTTAGAGTGTAATAATGTAACCACTATTTTAGCTAAATAAACTCAAAAAAATTAAACTGTGTCATTTTTCTTAATTAGTTAAACAAGAGTCTTTCGTGCACATACATGAGCTATTTGGTGGATCCACATAAGGACCAGGGGACTCAAGTCTCTCGTTAACTTTTAATTTTTTAATTTTTTTTTTCATCCATATCTTTTATAAAAAATCAATTAAAACATTTAAAATTTTACCTATATACACTTGACTTGGATAAATATCTTGTAAACATCTGACAAAATTCAGTTCTCCTCAATCAATTTTTTGAATCCGTCCCCTCAATCAATTTTCTGAATCCGCCACTGATTAGAAATCAATTTCTACACTCCAATTTGTAACTCTCCATCAAATAATCAACCATAACCAGGTATAATAACCTTCCACACCTCCATCAATAAATTTAAAATTCAATTTCAATCGAGGTATCCGTAATTTGATCCAGACACATCTTATCGTATTATTATTAAAAGAAAAAGAAAGATCCACATAAGGACAGCGGGACTCAAGTCTTTCATCAACTTTTAATAAATTTCATTTTATCCCTATCTTTTAAAAAAAATCAATTAAGTTCTTTAAAATTTTACCTATATACAACTTATATAAATATCTAGTAAACATCTAACAAAATTTAGTTTCCCTCGATCAATTTTCCGATCGGCCACTCATTACAAATCCATATATTTGGATTTTACTATAAGGGGTGTCCGAACCAGCTTACAGCTTAAGGGCACCTCTATTAAAAACAGATGAAGGAGAGCAACATTCATAACAGAAATCATAAATTTGCAACCAATTGAACTCTGCAACTATCTCCTAACAGCGGCATTACTAGAGATCAAACTCATAGATCTCAAATTTAAAACTCAAATTCAAATAATCAAACATACGCAAATCAATCTACTGTTCCATTGAAAAGAACTTACGTATCAGCAATTACTCAAACAGAAAAAGAAAAACACATAACACGTAATCGGAAAAACAAGAAATCAAACCATAATTCAAGCCTAATTTTCAATTTCATCAACGAAAATTGAAATCAAATCGACTGAACAGAGCTAGAGGAGATGAATCAGAGGAAAACGATTTCATACCTGACGGTGAAAACAACGAGCAATCTAGTGAGAGAAGGACGATCTCTGAAAGGTCGAGAAATCCTCTCGTAGATATTCGCTCCGGCCATTTCACGCTTCTACCGTTCAAAAAATTCGCAGATCTCGCCAAAAATTTTGGAGAACCTGAATCAAAACGCTCTCAACATTAACATTACTTCAGATTCGCAATGCATTTATGCATATAATTATATATATATATATAGAAAGAGAATTTCGATACGAGTTCTTACTGTAGAGAGAGAGAGAGAGAGGAGAGAGAGGCGCGCTGTGGTTAGTTTTGCGATGCAGAGCAGAAAGAGAAATGAGCCCCAATAAAATGGGAATGGTTCTGCGTTTCAGAACGTGATGGTTCGCTGTACCTGTACTCTCTCTATACTTTTTCTCTCTACACTTATACACCCCAAAGTTTGTGTTATTTTCAATTTAATCCCTTTTTTTTAAGTTCAAATAATTACCTACTCTAGTGGTCTAAAAAGGGGGTTCAAATTGTAATTAACTAATTCACATTTATTATTGTTGATCTTGTTTTACCTTAACACGTGACTAAAAACTGCTTAAATTCTACTGAAAATGAAATTAAAATACAGACAAGACGAACATACAACCCTGATCGAAGTTGTGCTACCAACTCTAGTTTTAAGGCATGAAACTTGTCATTGGATGGCATTGATTGTGCCTATTTCAATTTAGAATTTCGTGTTGTTTGCTATTTAATACCTTAAAATTTATTACTTTTTTCCATTTTAATTACAAAGAATCAACTATAGTTGTCTAAAAAAAGTGTTTTGATAAGGTGTTGTGTTGCAGTCTGAATTGCGACTATGGTTGTATAAAACTATTCAGAATTGTCAATCCAGTAACCATAAAATGATGAACAGAAAGTCCATTTGTTTCCTAGTGTTGTACATCAACGATATTCTATTGATTGAAACTCATGTATAAATTTTGTCAACTATAAAAGTACGAGTTCCTCAAACTTTCTTCATGAAAGAATTGAGAGAAACATCCTATATACTGAGTATAAATTTCTACAAATATAGTTCTAAAAGAATTCTGAGTTTAACCTAATATGGCTACATACACAAAGTACTGGAGTTATTCGGCATGGTAAATTCCATGAAAGCCTATTTACTAGATCAACATGGAATTAATCTCACTCGAAAAATGAGTATTTAATACTAGAAAAAAAAATTGTATATATAATGATATGTTTGACCGATTTTGAACTTTAAATTTTTAGCTTAATCAAACGGACACAAATTAAAAAAGTTTTCAATGGCAATATAAAAAACTAAAACTTTTTAAGGGCATAAATGAAAAATAATGTGAAAAATAGGGGGTTGAAAGTGTAGTTTATGCAAGAATTTTCAATGACTTGACTTGGCGCGCAAGACATAGACGGTTAGACACATGTATTTAGGGGGTGGACGGTCGAGGTTTGACGCTTTTTTTCCTGTAACAACGGAGGCGCGTTCTTGTGGTGGGCCCGAATCTAGCTTGGAAAAAAGAATTTTTTTTTTTTTTTTTTTTTTGGGTCAAAGAATGAAAATAAAAATCATTATTTCTTTTCGGTTGCCACTTATGGGCCTAACATTTGTATTTTTAACTTTTTTTTTTAATTGCACTATAAATATGAAAAAGACAAAAAATAAAAATTAAAAACTGTCACTGAACAATTTCAAAGAAAATAAAGAAATACACCGTATTTAATAAAAAATATGTTATACAAATATAATAAAACTATAAAAGAGTAAATGATAGAAATTGTTTGTACAACTGAAATTAAACTTAATATGGGCATATATATATATATATAATTTACAGATCGACCCGAAAACAAAGAAATCTTGCTATTTTAATGAATAAATCAAGCTAGAAATGCTTGGATCTAGCAAACAGTAGAGTGGATGAGATCTAGTTGAAACATGGTTGGCTGGATAGCCTGGATTGCAAAAGGGATGGAGAAATGTTGGGTGTGAGGAGGAATATGAGCAAAAAGAACAATCATGACATAAATATGCAGAATCGGCCATAACAGTCGTTTCGCTAATATGTATGGCCGTTAGTCCGTTTACGACCCGTAATGGTAACAGAGGATACTTAAATCCATGGTTATGAGTTGAATTTAACGGTTGATAGATGTTGTATTTTTATACGTTATTTAATTAATTTTTACTAGTGACCGTTGATTTAATCAAGTACGGTGATTGACCCAACAAAAAATCCAGGTCCCATCTGTAGTTAATAATTTATTAGCTAATGCATTATGTGTATATATTGACGTTTGTTGGGATGCATTTGTTTGGGTATATTGGATACTAGGATGAAAAACGAAAGAAAAAACAAAAACAAAAAAATAATAATAAAAAAAAAAAAAAAAATTGGTATGAAGGAAAATTTGGATGAGAAGAAAAAATAGAAAGAAAAATGCACATTTCTTGAGTAGTTTTTTTATCTCCACCAATTTGGGAGGAAATGGTAGAAAAATGAGAGAATTCTTTTAAAAATACACTGAAATTGATGTCTCACGTGTCGACTGTATGACCAGAGGAAGGATGATGGCATGGCTCCGCATAAGCTTTTCGCGAGGCTGAAGGTGCGCACATCCCACCACTTTAGGGATCTGGGTGGTTGACCAAGGACTAGATGCATTCGACCTGGGAGATGTCATATGAATCTTCTCCCTTCACCTAGGTCGGATGTGTCATGCAATTCTTGTATAAATCTCCCAACGAGAGCATCCAACGAACTCCAACCCCCCTAATGTCGAATCTATGTAGATCTGGCAAAATCTACACATATCCAATCATGTGAGAGAATAAGAAAGAAGAGAACAAAGAAAAAAGAAGAGAGTTGGTGCCGACGGGGCCAGAGTTAGTGCATTGTTTAAAAAAATGATGGGTAAACAATTGAAATTATTTTGAAAGAATAAAATAGTAATTCAAAATAATTTTGATTTTTTTTTCAAATGAGAGTGTTTATTTATCTCAAAAAAAAAAAAAAAAAAGCACGTACAAAATTAACCAAAAAACAAATTATGTCAAAAACATCTCTCTAGTGACACTTATATCTTTCATTTTCATTCTAAAAAAAAAAAAATTGAATAAAAAAATAGTTGCATTATTTACTATTTTAATAAATACTAAATTAAAAAAAAAAGAAAAAAAAAAAGATAAAGATTAAATTTATCTTATTATTTATTTCACTCAAATTTTTAACCGTTGCACTTCTCACTAAAACTATTAAGGGGCAAAGTGGTGATCAAACTCTACAGGAAAATAAAGTGCAACTTGATCACACGAGGTAAAATACCGTTTAACTTGGATTTTAAAAGTAAAAATTACATTTTTGGTCCCACAAGTACGGCATGGGTATCTTTGTGGACGTTAAAGTTTGCTGAATTACATATATGATCCTTTAAGTTTTATATTTATTTCAATTTTGCAAAGTATAAAACATTGATAATGAATCTTGAAGGAAAATGGATTGTATTCAATACGTGACCTTCTAATGATTTTTTTTTTTTTTAATTATTTCACCACTCTAGTAAATTAAGACGTTTTTTCCTAACGTTTCCGTGACAATGATTTGGCTTTTCCTCTTTTGTTTTTTAGAAAAATTACTGTTAGGAAAACATTAAGGAAAAAATCTTGGGGTTTAATAAAGTGATAAAATAACGAAAATATCCCCAGAAAGCTATATGATGAGCACAGTCCATTTTCTGTCCAAAATCATCAAAAACGCTTTTAATTTTAAGCGATTGAAACAAACGTGAAACTTGAGGAACCAGATGAACAATTTAATAAACTTCAGGATTCACATAGACACTCATCATAATTTAGGAGCTGTTTTTTTTTTTTTTTTCATTTTTAAATTACAAACCAAACAATAATACTATTTTGGGTCAATTATCTTTCACCTTTTAGTTTGCCTAACTATCACTCTATCTCTTCCGCTTCAAAAAGTTTTACTTTACCTACTTCTATTTTAGAACAAAATGAGAAACTAATTTTTTTCCGTTTAAATTAATGGAATATATTTAAAATGGATGAAATTAAATTTTTCATTCAAATTTTGATTAAAATAGAAGAAATTCTCCTTCATTTTAATTTTAATTTTTTTTAATTATAAATATTTTTTAAAAATTAAATTAATTTTTTTGTCGATTTCATCTATTTTTAAGCATCCATTTTGATGATACCGAAAATTGACACCACAGTAATTGAGTAAAAGACCTTCGCAATCCTCCGTTCCTTAGCAGTTATGCTTGCACAAATTCTTACACCGGGAGGGTTGATCCCAATGAAGAATCTCCGACATGAAAGTAAGTATCTCGGGTGAAAATGATTCTAAACTGAATGTATAACAAATTGCACCTACCTTGCTGACATCAACTAATGGTATTTATAATTCTTCATGACGCATGAAAAAGGGGAGAGAGGGAGCATACAATCATGAATCTTTTTGTAGGGCCACACCCATGGCGTATTCAGATTCTCTGGTGAGATTATCATGACTCCTCTAACGAACATTCTAACCGAATCTAACGCTCAATAACCCGACCCCCACATAAATCTAGGTGGTGGGTGCTCACAGGCCTCACTCGTGCACTGCTCATATACAGTGCTTTTAACCCACTGCGGAGGTCCTAGTCCCATTTGAGGTAGCTTAGGCTTTTTGATACGATCTTACCATGAATATATTTGAGACCCAATCCAAAAGAAGTCCATACGGATGTCCCATGACCAAATTTACCATCATCACATTTCATCCAAAAATTTTGTCTACTTCATCCAAAAATTCAATTGAAAATTTAATTTCATCATTTTGAAGAACACTCTATTAATTTAAACAAAAAAAAAATAATTTTGCTTTCTTCAAAAATAGAAATTGATGATTAAAATGATAATTAAACAAAGTTGGGAGAGGATAAAATAAAATTTGACCTACTATTTTCCTCTATAAGTCTATATGCTTATATAGAGTATTTTACCATTACAATGCATATTAAATAAAGCTAATAGTCAAATTTTGCCATTTTCTATGTCAATGGTAACTAATCAAGGCTAACTCTTATCTTTACTCCTCGCCGGAAACCTCGCCGTCGCTCTTCCGCAAACCTATTGGTTTCTCGCCGGAGATATATCGATCTCAATCATATTGTCTTCTTCAATGTGGAAACAGCTTTTGTTTTCCCTTTTACAATCCAATGCGATCTCGATCAACCCATCTCTGTCATCTTCTTCCCATCGGAAACCCATGTTTTTGGGCGATTCCCAGCCTGCAAACACCGGGAACTCGCCGTCCGACGAGCTGTCGGAGTCGGATTCCGGGTAATACAGCGACAGCGATGGATATCTGTTGATGGTCATTAGCTTGGGCCCTTTATTTTCCTCCCAAACGGCGTCCTTCTCGTCTTCTTCTCCCTCTTGTATGACCTCCAACGGTGCTCCGACGTTCCACTCCGCGAAATCGCCGGCGCAATTATATTCCCGATCGAAAACGATGCCCAGATCGAGTTCGATTTCGGCCTCCGATTCCGATTCGCCGGCGACCCAATTCAGATCTCGGCTGGTTAAATCATGGGTCGCCGGCGGTTTATCGCGGGAGCAACTAATTTCCCTTTCCCCATCGATTCGTCGAGCTGCGCCAAGACGGAGAAAAACAAACAGAAGAATTCCGGCGGAAATGGGAACCGGAGCGAAAACGATTCCGACGAAAAGGGACGGAAAATAAAGGAGAACCAGAGTGAAGAGAGTGATAATAGTGGAGAAGAGAGGGTCCGACGCCGGAAATGAGAGATCGGAAAGTGTTTTCCGGAGAGAAAACATGGCCGGAGTGAAGAATATTAGTATGGAGTGAAGAGTGATTTTCCCTCCTCCACAAAATGGGTATTAGATATTTTAAGAAAAAGTGAGAGGAATGGAAATCTATTGGGAGTGGAAAGGAAAGTGGGAATGGAAATGACATGGGAGCAATATAACCTTTTTTATATTTGAGAAGGGTTGTGAATTGTGGAGAATAGGGACTGATTTTTTATTTATTTATTTTTGGATGGATTTTTTTTTTAAAAAAAAAAGAAAAAAAAAATTCAATTTATTGAAGAACTAAAAATATTAGATTGAATTATTTTAAAAATGTTCATCGAATAGACCTAGATTCTGTTTCGTTTGTAATCCGAAATTAATTTTACATTTTTTTTTTCGGTTTTTCGTCCACTTTGAAATGCATAAAAAAGAATTACAAAACATATTTTGATGAAATAAAACAGTCTATAATAAGTTAGGACATGTTTTTTATTTGAAATATTTTTTTACTGTTTTTAATCGTTGATTCATTTTTTTTTAGAAAATAAATAACAAACTCTTAACAAAATATTCTCACATGATTAATTTATATGAACTAAGTATAGAATATTCAAGATTGAATTAAAATTAATGTGTTTAAGTACTAGGTATATATATCGGAGATTATATAAATGTACATAATGTATGAGAATTTTTAATAAATAATATATAAAAAGTGAGATTCGATGGTGTGCTAGTGATAAGGCCTACCTTTCCTAGGCCAGGGGTCTGGGGATTGAATCTCATCGGGTGTGTGAGTTAAATATATATATATATATAGAAAGTACGGAAAAATTATAGTAACTTTCATGTAGGACATTAATTTTGAACTTCTGAAAAAATTATTATAAACCACGGACGGTATGGTCAAAAAATTTTAATTTGTGTAATGTTATCATAATGCCTTTTTAACATGAGGGTGGTAGTTATTGAGTGCTAAAAGGCATGAGTGACAAGACCTTACTAATTGTCTTTGATCATCTAGGGTTGGCACTTGAAAAGAATTATTAGCTTTCTCTAATCTTTGATCATTGATGTGGACTACACCATCTTCTTCTATACTTCTATCATCTTAGTTATTATTTGTCCTCTACATTTATGTTAGGTATTCAAAATAATATACAAAGAATGGGGTTGTAAGAATTGTAGGATTCATAATTAGAAGTGATATGAATAAGTATTTTGAAAATTAAGAATTTACGTTATTAATTTTTTATTTACCTAAAAATTTCGAAAGTAAATCATATTCTACTGGATATATTGCAGTCTAACAATATTATTTCTGTAAAAAGTTAATCTGTTAAATTGGACACGTAAACTAACTTAATTTTTTTAAAACAATATATATATAAATAAAAGAAGGCCTAAGCAAGAGGCACATATTATAATAAGATTTTTTAATCATGATTAAGAATGAGATCCTATCAATTGGCACAAAAGTTCCCCTTTAAACCAAAAATAAAGAGGTGCATTTTGGAGAATAGAGGAATGGACAATATTGGATAATGGGAATTTCATGTTGGATGAATTGAATTTGGATGAAAACAATGAATATTGACAATAGGATAGGACAAATGTATGGGGTAAATAAAGAAGAGGATGTCTTGTACTCTTTGATAAGAGAGAAATAAGTAGCATTTGTTTAGGAGGGTGTTATTAATTGACCGATTTGATCGAATTATACTTTATATTTTTTGTGATATTTTCGTCATCGTTTATTTCATATAGTTAAGATTAATTTCATATAGTTAAGATTAAAGTGAAACGGTTGTATTTTTTGTTAAAATTAACGGTCAAATCTCAAAAATTCAAAATTAATAAATTATTTAATATTCACTCATCTTTATACCCCAAGTCGGGATGGGTAGAATAATATCAATTTTTTCCTAATATTATTTTATTTTCTTTATTCTCGAGTCGGACTGTATATAAAGGTAAATTTATTATTTGATCAATTATGTTAAATATTTCACAGTTACACGTAAGTCTGAATCACGTTGGGTAAGCGACAGTGGGGAAAAAAAAGAAGGTTAGATTGCACATTACACCCCTAATGTTTTCATGCAAACTCAATACGTTCCCCTAATCTAATAGTTACAATGTACTGCTTGAAGTTTGATTTTTACCTCAAATTGATTCAATCAACACATTTTAATTATATTAATTGCCGGAATAATAACATGTTCATCATGATTAAGTTGAAAAGTTATGAAAAAAAATCAATACATGTGATGCCTGAAATCGATTGGATCAATCTGAGACTAAATTCAAACTTCAAGGAGTACATCCCAAAAATTAAAACATTAAGAGCATGTTGAGATAACACATTCAAACTTTAAGAGTGCAAAGACTTATTTAACCAAAACATAAATTTGAAAAAAAAAATAAAAAAAAATCATGCTCTTATCCTCGAAATTTATTCAGAAAAATCTAGAAACAGAATAACAGAGAACGAAACAATTTGTTATGAATTTTGGGAGCAATATGAAAACATTTTTCGTTTGTTCCTGTATCTTGTTCCCTTCCAAAATTTTCAAAAATACTAAACCAACACAAGTGAAACTCTAATATTAAAGAACAAAAAATGATAAAATCAAGCTCTTTTTAGGTTACTGTTTTTGTTCTCGCTCCCAAAATTTTAGAATTAATGTACAAAATACGTGCTAAATACGCTTATCCCCAAAATTTAAAGAGTAATTTGAGAGTAATTCCTGAATTCCTTAAAAATCTGAGAAACAAAAAAATATCGATTCTCATAACTCCCACAAAACTATTCTTACTACCATTCCCGCTGGCCGCCACCACTCTCGACCACCACCACCATGCCTGCCACCATACATTTAAAAAAAAAAAAAAAAAAAAATATGACAACCAAAAGTGTTTCTTGTTCCTATTCTCATAAATTAAAAGAAAATTTCAATACAATGATTTTTACCAAATATGTTTCCATTATCGAAATACTCCAAAATTGGAAACAAAATTCTCATCCCACTTTATAAGGAAACAATAACCAAACGCCACCTCATAGAACTTACTATCAACTCTATGATTTCCATGTATACATAAAAAGTAAACAAAACAAGGCTAAAGTGTTTTTTTACATAAGTTTATTTCTAACTCAAATTCCGAATTTCCAACTCGGTACAAACCAAACACTACCTTAAATCTATGATTTCCATGTATCCACAAAGAGTAAACACAACAAGGCTAAAGTATTTATCTACATTATCACCTACTAAGTTAAGACTTAGGTAGTGTTTGGTAGCACAAAATTCCAAAACCGTAATAGAAATTAGAATTGAACGAATGCAAATTTTCTTCTTTTAATAAAATTTTACATTCGTTTATTTCTAATTCCAATTTTCTACCAACCAAACGCTACCTTAAATTTTGTACTCACTTTTTCTATTCTCTTCATGCTTCGATTCAATAGAAATCTCGACGCGGTATGTGAGCTCCAGGATGCTGCATGCCGGTAGGAAAATTCCCATAGGGTGGCCTTTGGATTGGGGCTCTATAACCATAAGGAGAATCTGGAAAAAAAGAAAAAAAAAAAAAAAGGAATTTTAAATTCATAAACAAAAATTTAGATAAAGAACTCTCTTTAAATCTTAGGGTGTGTTTGGAGAGAGTAAAATTTTGTTCTGGAAATTTTGCAAAATCCCTTTTTCAAAACAATTTCTTCTTCAAAATACCTAAACCAAACGCACCCTTATAAAATTTATCAGTCATTTATAAAAAAAAAAAATTCAAAAAGGGTATAAAAAAAAATCGACTGGTCGGTGATTTGATAGTACTAAGTCCTATAGAGATGCATAGAACACTTTCTTGAATACGTGATGTAATGAAACATGATATGCTGCTAGATTGAAACAATAATGCTAGAAAAAACTAATGAAACATGTAACAATTGTTTAGGGTTGCATACCTTATTCTTTACATATATTGTTTGGTTGAAAAAATATATATTTATATATATAGATGATCGTTCCAATGAAAGTCATAGGAAGAAAAGACCGTTTAAACTAACAAAAATGGCTAGCTAGTCAATTTAAGTGTCAAATTTTTACAACCTAATACCAAAAAAAAAATATAACAATTTATATTTAAGTACTTAGCATTACCAAACAGTGTCTTAGTGGGGAAAAAAAACATGCTTTCCTTTCTTTAGACGCATGAATGATGAATCACGTAAATAATATGAATGATGAATCACGTAAGTAGTATTAACGTACCGTATTGTGGATGAGGCAAATTCATGGATTCTCTGTTAGAAGAAACATCAGCTCGAAAACCTACAGGAACGCCCCCATATCCACCGGGTGAGCCCCCATATCCAACGGGAGAGCCCCTATATCCAACGGGTGAGCCCCTATATCCACCGGGTGAGTTGTAGTCGAACGAAGCTCTTCTCTCATAGGGTTCCACCCCTCCACTCCGATAAGGGTCAGCTGCACCACCCAAGGCTGAGGAACCCCCGCCCATGAAATTGGGTCGATTGTATGAATCACTAACTCCATAGGTTCGATAAGGGTCAGAAATACCCCCAACAGGGGTAATTCCATCATTTCTTCTGTATTCATTATGCCCACCATAACCATGGTGCTCAAAATCAGCCCTATGTAGATGTCCAGTGGAGAAGGCAGTGGGTGGTGATGGCTGAGGTGGATATGAGCTTTGCCAGTGTCTATCAACGGCTGAATCAATGTCGGAAATATAATAAGCAAAAATGTAGAAAGACCAATTTTAAATGGTTAAATTGTACTTTACACTTCTGAAGTTTAGGTGTCATCATATTTTTTCCCTCTTATACTTCAATTTTTTTTATTTTTTTTTTGCCATTTGCCCCCTTAAATTTGCTTTTCATATCAACTTGATCCAATTCCAAATTTCCAATTGACTGATTCTGGTTAAATATCAGAGCAGGGAGCAAAGTGAAACAAAAACTCAAAAACTTTAAAGGCACTTTGCATGGAATATAATTTTTTCACATGACTAATTCCAGCCAACAATTAAAATATATAAGGGCAAAGTGTGATTGCATCATAAGTTCAGGGGTGCAAGTGCAATATAAGCTTTTTTTTGTGCAAGCTACATGACTAACTCCGGCAACAACGTTGACCAGAATCTGTTAATTGGACCAAATTGATACACAAAAAGGGACGCATCTAAATCACAAAAATCAAACTTCAAGGGGCAAAGTGTGGCTAGACCTAAATTTCAGGGGTGCAAAGTGACATTAAGCCATTTTGAATGAGAAAGATAGATACACATATACATAGAGAGAGTAGACAATAACCTGGTAAACTTCCTTGATTATGTGAAGGAGGGGTATAGTACGAGCGAAGAGAGCTTTCACGAGAGTATTGCGTGGGAGGGCTATTATAGGAACTAATAGAAGGTTCGCAAGAATACGGCGAAGGAGTTCTCTTTGAGATTAGATCTGCTTTCATCTTATCTAAACATCTCTGCGCCTCTGCTCTCCCTAGTTCTGCAAAAATAACCTTTAAAAAAATTGATGAATAAGACACTTTGTTATTCTGGGGTACAAACAGATTATCCAATAATGGAAGGATTTTTTACCTCATCGAAGAATTCATCTGCCCTTGGCATGTCCTTGCTCGAAGGTAGAACATAATTCGCTGCCAAGAGAAAAAGAAAAGGGACACATCAAAACATAAAATCTTAAGGCCCCTAAATTATCATTTTTCAGGGAAAAAAAAATTGTACATCTCTACATTTACATATGATTCAATCAAATTTATGTAAAAAACATGTAAACTAGAACAAAAATATGTTCCTAATTTTGAAAATTAAGCGTTTGTTTGAAAATTAAGTGCTGAAAGCTGATAAGGACTGAATTTTAAGATCTGAAATTTAAGTGCTGAATTGATTAAATAATTTTCTTTTAATATTTTCGATTTGAATAAGATCATAATTTTCAAAACATGTGACTTTTAAAAGTTTCCTTAAACTTAATATCTCAAAAATTCTCTTTCTTCAATTTTATCTCTCTATTTTTTTTTCTTAGAATTATTTTCTCTCTAGAATTATATTTTATAGATTTCTCTAGATTTTTCAATGGTTAAAAGTTTAATGACCCTTGTATTGATGAAACTGGTATGATTTTAATTGATAAGTCATGTGCACATCACTTAATTTTTTTTTCCTATTTTTAAGTGATATTTAATTCGTCCGATTTATTTTTTATCTGATGCACTTAATTGAATAAGTACTTAATGCATTAGTTTTATGTGTTGAATTGTGTTAAAAAATGGTATAATTTGCAAATTAAAGAACAACCAAACGGGCCCTTAAGCAATGGAAAGTAATAGAATGGAACAGAGATAAACACGGATTCCATACCTAACATTTCATTAACCGCTTCGACTGGAACCTCTTTTCCCATTTCTTTGAATCTCTTCTCAGCACGGACCTTGAGTTCTTCTGGTCTTGGGAAGACTACTACAGCAATCTGACACAACAATAAACATCAAAATATTTAAATAATGAGTTAAAAAAATTTATCGTTCAAAGATTAATTCAAGTAACTACTACCTTCCGATAATATGCAAAAGGCTTCAATTTACGTTTACGAGCACTTTCATATACATTTGTTTGATCAATTATGAAATTACGCGGTGTTTTGGAGGCCCTGGATAACAGAGTATTAAAAATCCCGGTTGCCCGGTCCATCAAGCGGTCAAAGCGTTCACCATAGTTATGCTTACGTAGCAGGCCAGGTACCTGCATTTTATTCACAAGGAATCAAATTAGAGAGCTTGTTTGGTTGTCTAAATTATCCTATTTCATGAGTATATTAAATTTAAATAATGTTTGGGTAAAAAAAATAGTTGCCCCCTTTGGTAAATTTTTTTTAAATACTTTGAAATCAAAAAATTTAATTGACAAAGAAGTCCTTTTACGTAAAAGTAAAAGCGAAAAATCGAAAATGTGTTTGATAGTGTTGAGGTAATATCTCAAAATTATCCATATAATGTTCTCTTAATCCAAAAAAAAACAAAATCATAAATGATTGAAAAAAGTGGGTAAAGAGGTCCTAATACTTCGATTTTACATCGATTTGTTATAATATAAAATTCAGAAAAACAAAAGGCAACTATTTTTTTCTTTTTGGATGAGTATATAAATTAAGTTTTTACTTTTTTTTTTTTAGTTTTTAAAAGTACTTCTTTTAAGGGTAAAACAAATGCTACCTTAAAAAAAGGTAACTGAACGGTGCCATAAGTACAAGTTTTAGTCAATTTTAGTTATATTTTTGCACTAGAAATGAGCTTTTAAACTAGATTCAAAATGATGAGCTAAAAAATTTGATCATTTTCATATTTAACAACCTAACACCAAAATATAACAAATTCATTAATTATAAAATGGTTCAATTCACGAAAGCGAAGGACAACCGAACCAAACAAGTCCTGGTAAAAAAAAATGCATTGATTCTGCAAATCATGAAAAAGAGAGAGAGAGAGAGAGAGAGAGCTGCTAACCTTCATTTGATCTAAAGCCTGGTTTGTCCCGAGAAGAACGTACTGCTTTTCAGGATGCTCTTTCACCCATTTCTCAGCCCAAGTACTCTTGCCCGAAGCAGGTAATCCGACCATCATCATCACTTCACAATCCTTTAATTCCGAAAAAGTGGGCCCCATTACTGCATTCCCCTCCTTACAAGCTGAAGCCCAAGGTTCGTATCCTTCTTCAGGAACTAATCCATCCTCAACGCTGAATTGCAAGTGAACTACAACATTCTTCAACAGAAAATGAGGAAATAATGCTGATTCCCACTCCCGTTTACTAACCTGAGAATCCACCACACCAAGACCACTTTGGCCTGCATTAAAATACTTGGCTGTGCCCAACCATTTTCCGTTCTTAGAGAAACCAATGGAAGCCATCGGTTTGTTTTCTAGATCAACAGCACAAACTACTACATCACCAACCCCATATTTTTCACCATAATCAGGGAACTTTCCTGCATGAGAAAATTTGCCAGTGCCCCCAAACCCAAAGCTATGCTCTGTCTCCCCAAGGTTGCTTACAGCATCATCTCCTCTCGAGAGACCAACACGACAAACGTGTTGCTGGTCTAAAGGAGTGTCCACCATTTCAACAGGCTGAGCAGAAACAATTTTGCAACCAAAACAGTATTTTCCTCCTTTTATTCCAACGTTGGCACGAGCACCAGACCAACAATAAGCAAACCCTTGCTCATAAAGGGCAGAACCTTGTAGACCATTTTCTTCCACATTGAAATCTGGTAGAAGGGAATATCCCAGATAGTAAAATTAATCCAGTAAGAGAATAATGAACTGATGCAAAGATAGAAACGTAGAGGAAATCACTGCCGTCAAAATTGAATAGCATACCGATGAAGTCTGTAATAACGGTCTTGTCATCGCAAGTAGAAAGATAAGACATGGGCAAAATTTGTAATCCATAATTTCAAAACATGTTAAAGTGTCTAAATGCATGTTTTCTATAGTAACAAGTGCCCATTCACACTTGTAACTTTAATTTTCCAAATGGGAAGTTGCCATTAGAAGAATGGGTGTGCTAAATAGAATGTAGAGAATGAAGACAACAAATTAAATTGAAATTAGCAGTCACCAAATATCATAACGACAGGACAAACGTTCCCCGAATTAAAAACTTGGCAATATAAACAAATCACTTCAGTTCATTCAAAAGGTGCTTAAGATAGAACTATGGCAATGCTGGCCGTGCCAAACAAAATTGAGAACGTTAAACAAAATTGAACACAAAATAATTATATTCTCGTTAGGCGGGCACTTCATCGTAGCTTTTCCCTTTTAGCTTTCGTCTTTCCCCCCCACATACACGCCCTCCTTTTCTCATATAGCTCAGGAACAATAACTCTACACTTGACAGTTGGATAATGCATAATGAAGGTCCTATAGGTCCTCCTCATAAGTCTATTGTGAACTAAGATGCAATTAGATTTACAGAATAAATGGCACCTTTAACGCATAGAAAGCCACTATAGGTTGTAGTGTCGTACTCATTCATAAGCTTAAATTTTAAGCCCTCTCCATCCACGAACAAACAAGTAAAACATCAAATAAACATGTAAAACAATCTCGTCTATGAATAAGTAAGGACCGAAGCAACAAACAGAAACGAAATCGAGAGCGCAAAACGAAATTTCATAAGCGTTACGGTTTTGTTCTTTTGGAAATGCTAATTCACCTAAATCACAATCGGCGGGATTCAGAACCACCGGCTGGTCCAGTTTCGGCGGCGCTGAAGATTCCGGTCCGGTGAATTTTGCCTTCTTCGCTTCATGATCGTCCGTTAACGGTGGTCGGCGCTTCGTCGACTCCATTACGATATCAGTACCTTCGAGAGCTCCGAGAGATCGAGAGAGAGAGAGGGGTCTAGTTTAGTTTTGGCTTGGCTTTTATCGTTGCGGAAGGGCTGAAAGAGCTAAAACTTTGGTTTAATTTCCTTTTTACCCCCTTTATGTTTTTGTTCTTTCATTTCGGTCCCTATACTTTAAAACCATTCAATTTATCCCCTTATAATAATTTGATAAAGTAATTTTTTCCGATTTAACATGCTATGTTAAACATTTGATGAAATTAAATATTCATCTATATTTTAAAAGGAAATAGAAAAAATTATTCTTTATTTTAATTTATTTATTTTATTTAATAGAAAAAAAAAAAAAAAAAAGGAAGAGAGAGAGAGAAAAGTGTTAGTGTTTTTGCTTTTGCTTTTGCTTTTTTTTAATAGAATCTATCCTTTATTTTAATTTTAATTTTTATTAAAAAATAAAATAAAAAGAGAGAGAGCCAATGTATTTTTTTGGTTTTATTTATTTATTTGAATGAAATGTGAATTCTGCTTCGGCCGAATGATTTGTAAGTTTTAAAGTAAAAGGATTAAAAAATATAAGACAAATAAAAAGGGATAAAATATAGCTAACCCTAAAAAAAATTATTTTTTTTAAAAAATATAAATAAAAAATTAAATGATGATATTTTGATTTTTAATTTTTAATTTTTTAAAATAATATTTTGGAACAACATTAAATTAAATTATTTTCCAAGCATGCGGTCGTAATTAATTATTTTATAAATAAAAAAATTATGAGAATTAAATGTTAAAAATAGTAAAAAATAAATAAATAAATTATAAAAATAAAAATTGATGTCAAAATTAATTGCCTTTACTATAAAAATTTTAAAAAAAATTGAGATATATACACTTTCAATTATCCAAAATAAATATAATTACACCAAACATAATACATACAATACAACACGACAATAAAATTTTTAAAAAAAATGAAAATAAAAATTAAAAAAACCAACTTATCAAAACTATTTCTACAAGAAGCAAAAAAAAAAAAAGCCAACCCAATCTTCAATGAAGCAATTGAAGAAAATAAGCTTCCTAGGGATTATTTACATGTACAAATTCTAAAAAAAAAAAAAAAAAAAAACTAAAATAAATGAAAAATAAATAAAAAATCAAATATTTGTGGATAACAACCTCCTCGACCACGACTCATCATTATCATCATTTGGTGAAGCAAAGAGCTCCACTGAGATATCAGACAAATTTGTACTGTCCAACCGCGACCTCGTAATCCTTTTTGGGGCATTCGGAGGTTCAATATCATTGAACTCGAATGGATTTGAAAAACTAAGTGTTTTTCTAGGCGTATTGTACTCGAAGTGCCATTTCTTCGCAATTAAAGCCTGTAAACCACAAAACACAACAAAAAAATGACAACCTATACATATATTAGCGATTCTCAATGTTTAAAGACACCATATCAATCTTTAAATTTATATATATATATATATATAATAAAATACATATATGAAAGATAATTAAACTTTGTAAATAGAAAAATCAATTTTTCAAACAAAAAATTTTCCCTTCAAAACTTTCATAACCCCATATCATCCCTCTATCCATTAAATCAATCACAACTTTTTTTTTTTTTGGTTTCAGAGTAAGGTGTGTTCAGATTATCAACTAATCAGTTCCCCAGACAATCTTAAAGAAAAACTTCCTCAGTGTATTCATGATTAAATTCAAATATTAATTCTTAAAGTGTTTCTCATGACACCCTAATCCTAATTGACTAATTAATAAAAAAAAAAAAAAAAAATTCTCTCCTTATCAAGCAAACTAACATCTATTATTGAAAAAAATCTTAAAGATGAGGGGAAAAAAAAGAAACATGACATGAAAATGGGGAAAAATGAAGAACTCACAGCTTCTTTGATTGTTTTTGATACCACAAATAGACTCTCCAAATCATCATGTTCTACCCAACAAAATATCATAACCTACAAAAAACCCAAAAAAATAAAAACAAATTAATTAAAAAATTATCCATGTAGATATATATATATATATATATATATATATATAGAGAGAGAGAGAGAGAGAGAGAGAGAGGGTAGAGAGAGAGTATGAATTGTTGAATTACCAAAATCTCTTGAGGAAGGGATTCAAGAAGAGAATTGCCATCACAACAATGTTCTTCAGAAGGAGGAGTTGGTTTATCATTCAATAAAACAACCCTTTTTCTACCAAAGGATTTGCTTTGAACCCATCTCAATCCAATCCTTCCTTTCTCTCTCCTCAATTTTGATCCACCATTCTTCCCCAATCCCATTTTTTTCACCAAGATGAACCCTACAAAAAACAGAGGAACCCATCAGATATCATTCAGAAACTAAGGCCGCGTTTGGCTGCGCAATTGAATTCATAATTTCGAATTCCAAAACTTCAATTTCAGAGAAAACAGAGTAGAACCAAACCCAATACCGCAAAAATTGGAGGAAAAAAAGAAAACCCCAGTAAAATCTCTGCTAAATCTCCATAAAAAATGCATATAAAAAGTGAAATTCATGCATTTATAGAAGTGGGTTTTGGTTTAAGAACCTCAAAATGGAATAAACGAAGCCTTAATTTGTGGGCGGAAGTAAATAGAGATTGACGTAACGGTTGCTAGATTTATGAACCCTAAAAAACAGAGGAACCAATCAGAAATCCCTCCAAAACATGGGTTTAATCTCATATAAAAAAATAAGGCCGCGTTTGGCTGCACAATTAAACTCATAATTTCGAATTCCAAATCTTCATTTTCAGAGAAAACAGAGGTAAAAATAAAAAACCAATACCTAAAAAATTGGAGCGAAAAAAACAAAAACCCAGCAAAATCTATGCTAAATCTCCATAAAAAATGCATATAAAAAGTAAAATTCATGCATTAATAGAAGTGGGTTTTGGATTAAGAACCTCAAAATGGAATAAACGAAGCCTTAATTTGTGGGCGGAAGTAAATTGAGATTGATGTAACGGTTGCTAGATTTTAGATAATACAGCAAGGAGAAGGGAGTGTTGGTCTCCTTTATAAGAAGTAAGTTTTTTATCACTCACCAAAATTAGAGAGATGAAAATATCAGGAAAAAGGTGGTTTGCAGAGGTGGTTTCTCACATTCGCCGGAGAGGACTAGAAATTTCTGAGGCAAATATCAAGGGTATGAGGGTATTAATTACACTTACACCCCCTAACTTTCTAGTTGACTTCCCTTTTGCATCATTCCTTTTTGAGAAGCACATTTATATCTCATAATTGTTTTGGGTTTTTATTACATATTTTTTTTAATGTTATTTTGTCCTAAATCATAAATTTATTTTATTATTTATAATCAAATACTACTTAGTTCTAAGTTCTATTATAGGTTAAAAATTAGTAATATTAACAATTTAAAAATAATAAAATAATTAAGAATTTAATTACATAAATATGTTTTAATTTTTTTTTATATTTATCTCTTTTATCTTTTTAAACTAATATCTTTATTTAATATATATATAGCTGGAACAACCCTCACTCTCACCCCCACCCTAACGGAAAATAATTTTTTAAAAATAAGGATGCTATTGAATTTTTAAAACAATAAAAAAATAAAAAAAAAACATTTTTAAAATAAAAGAAGATGTTTATTTCTTTTTATAAATAAAATAAAATAAGACTAATTAAAGATGGTGACTGCTATTTTTCAAATAATTTATGATTTTAAATGGACAAAATGACAGGAGTAAACAATAAATATCGTTTCGAAATTGTTCATATTCATTTTGAGGTGATGTATGGCTTTTATTTATGGATTGGCGGTGGTAGGGGTGTACGGTGTGGTCATGTTTGGTGTTGGATGGGAGCTTGAATAAAAATAAGATGGGTTGCATTGGTAGTCGAAGTGTGGAGGTTGTCGGGGTGGTTCCGTGGCGTGGCAAGTAATAACCAAAAATAGAAAATTATTAATTTACCCTCAATTTTATTTAGTTTAATAATTAAATTAGATAGAACGACTAATTAAAACCGTGATTATAAATATAGGGTTTAAAGTAAGACGTACGAAGTCATTTGAGTACATAAAAAAAAATAGGAAAATTCTCCAAAAAATTTCATTCCCATAAAAATATCACTTTATAGAATTCTGTAATAGTAATTTTTTTACGTATGATATGATATTTAGAAAATTATTTTTAGAATATTGGGAACTCTCAAAAAATTCACAAAAAATAAAGGGTTTAAAATGAAAATTGTCCCCCAAAAAATTATATATTTTTTAGGAAAAGTAACCGTTTGCGTTAGGAGGGAAGAGTACACGTGGCGTTTTGCTAGTTAATGTTTTTTATAATAGGTTGGCGTGTCCGAATGATGGGGGCGAACCAATGGTCTAGCACGTTCCAAGTAGAAAGCAACAGGGTAACGATTTGTGACAGTTAATGTCAGATTGACACGTGTCTGTTGTGGAAGGTCCAACACATAGTTGCTTTTCTCATTTTTTATATTTTATTTTTAAAATTTCTAAAATTAATTTAAAAATTTTATTATTTAGTCATCTAAAATTAATAAAAAAAATAACCATAATTTTTATTTTTTTTAATGACTAGAAATTCATAAATTTAATGAAGGGTATTTATTACTACCTCCTTGTCATATTGTCTAAAATTATAAATTTTGTTTGCCATTTGAAAAATATTAATTACTATCTTGTTATTGTTTTTTGTTAAATATCATTTAATTTTTTATAAATTTTTATTATAATAATAATTTTATTCTTAATAATTTAAAAATAATTAAAAATTAAAATAAATAAAAAATTATTATTATTTATTTATTTTATTTTTTTACACTAATTTTTTATTTAAAAACATATTTTTTCGTGTCTTTATTTTTAACAAAAAAAAAAACAAACCGTTTGGAGGGAAGATTAGGAGTTTTTTTACCTTATTAGGTTTCAAAAGATCCGAAAATACCATTATGGGTCTCTTTTCAATTTATTTTTCAAAATGGGTCTCTCCAGCCTTTTCAAGACCGATTTTTTTTTTTTTTTTTTTTGTTTTAAAATCGGCCTTGTGAAGACTGGTTTTAGAAATATGAGGCTGTCACCTTGGCAGCCCTCATCCCCTATCCCTATACCCCCATGGTAGCTCCCCATCCCCATGCATTGGATTTGGCCGATTGTTTTTTATTTATATATATATAAATTATAATTATTTTGGTTTTTTTTTTTTATTTTGGTGATTATTTTATTAAATATATATATATATATATATATATATATATATATATATATATTTATGTTACGATAATTTTAAAGTTTATTTAATATTTTAAAAATAAAAATTATATATAAATTATAATTATTTTATAACATGTAATTAATTTTTAAAAAAAATATTGAAAAAATAATAATAATAAACATCATTATGAAAGTAAAAGCGTTAATCAGTACAATTAATCATAAAAAAAATAAAAAAAAATAACCAAAGGTGACTGATTATCGAGAAGTTTCCAAACAGTTGTTGTGGTAGCAACGGGTTATTGGTCAGTTCGGTCACAAAAGGCATTATGTGTCGAACACGTTGCAACAAGTTGCAACGGATTTATGAAAATATTGCGGACATAATGAGAAGACTGTGGTAGTATCATTGGCATAAGTGTATGCCAAATTCAGTTATTGTGATAGCAATGGGGCTGCTGGTCAGTTTGGTCACGGAAGGCATTCTGTGACAAACACGTTGCAGGGAGGTGCAACGGACATGAGACAAGTCTGTAGGCAGATTGAGAAAACTATAGCAGACACAATTGGCGTCGACTATAACCCCTAGCCTTCCAAGCTAATGATGAGGGTTTGATTCCCGCTACCCGCTTCTATCCTATATATTAGATTATAGCCTACATTTCCATATATTTTTCTAGATTTCGATATCAATAAAGATGCTTTCAATAATTTGAATCCGAGCCGTTAGATTCCTCAATCATTTATGAATGATTCGTAAATATGAAAAAATGAATAATATAGCATTAAGATCAACGAATTGAAAAAATGTTGTAGACAGATTGACAAGACTGTGGCAGTACTGTTGGCATAGGTGTATGCCAAACCCAATGGATCGAGTTAGGGATCAATCTGATGAGGGCGTCGGATTTATTTGGTAGGGGTGGTTTGTTAGCCCTTAACAAAACTGGAGGACCAGTTGGCATGGACATGGTGCACTTTGCTACCGAACGTGGTACTGGCGGCACAAACGAAGACGTTGACAACAAAGGCACCAACCTAGTACAACTCTGTGAACAACGTTGTGGTACACCACCAGCGGGTGTTAGGCGATCCTAGGCGCAATGCCAGGATCAGTGCTATATGGATGCATGGAACCAATGGAAGACCTTGGCACGCGGCCAAGGTAACGAGGGACAAGACACAACAACATGCGTTGGAGGAACGGGGAGACGTTTGACCAAGCTATTAGGCACGCATTAGCAAAATGGTGCATCGTTGGGCAATGTGGATACACATTGACAGCATTGGCAGATGATCTTGAAAATAAATTTCATGGGGAGTCATAGGACCAACAGAAGACCTTAGTGCGGTACCAAGGCAAAACGGCGCAACGTAGACATTGTGGGTAGGGTCACGTGCAGCACATGACACACCGTTGGGCGGTGGTGCATTTTGATGCTGAAAATACATACGGAACGGGCAAGTCGTTGGGCGCAACGACACAACAAATGCAACAAAATGGAAAAATTGTGTTGGGCAACTGGGACTTAGCTAATGGGCAAAAATCAGTTAAGTATGACAGTTTTATGGCATATGTTGATCATGTGGGAGTAGTTGTGGGATAGTTTGGTGACTGAACAGAAAACGGTCCATGTTGTAATACCCTAAAAATTTATATTTTTTAAAATGTTATTTTATTTTATATAAATTTAATATTTTGAAGACTATTTTGTAAATTTATGTTATAAATATTATTTGATGAATTTTGGGGATTGAATCTTCATTTGAAATTGTTTAAATGTTTTGCAATTATTATGTTATTTAAAATGTAATTTTTAAAATTTTGAAAAAATAATTAATATTTTAATTATTTTAAGAAGAGAAATTGTGTAAATAAATAAATTAGTGGCCGAAATCGTTTCTTCACGAAGAAGGAAGCAAAATCAGCCTTTTATATATATATATATATATATAAGGTAAGGGACGCGTGTTATGGTTACATAATAATAACAATAATAATATAATAAACTAATAATAAGGAATGGTATCACTTTGAGTCCAAGGAGATTCAGAGGCTAATTTGAGCTAAACGATATAGGTGTATATAATGTTTTCTGAGGGAGGGATTTCCATTCGGAATTTCGGTTTTGAATTTAAGATAGAATTTTTAACTCTTCTAATATTTTCATTTAATCTATCTATTGAATGATTTACGTTATTATTGTCGATAAATTATAGTGATTAGTTCGCATGAAATAAATATGATTATGTGAAAATCATGCCAATGTGTTTTATTTGTTGTATTAATTAAATGCACGTATTAGAGGGGTTGAAATTATACCGAGCGTTAGCTCACAGCCCTACAGTTTGATTGCAGAATTGATGAGAACGAAACGGCGGGATGAATTATATTAGAAATTCTATTTGAAAGAAATTGTATTTATTATTTATTGTTGTAAAAACTAAGTCGATGAATTTGATAATCCAAATTATATTTGAATTTCTAATTTTTGAAATTTGAGAAATTAAAGAGAAAAATTGTAATACCCCGAATTAATTACACATTATAATTAATTAATGTAAAATGTCTAATTAATCCATTTGGTGAGTATGGATTAGAATTAATCCATTAGAATGTGTAGTTATAAAGAAGTTATAATGTGTGATTATTAGCATGTGAATTTGTTATAATTTCAACAATTATAATTATAAGTAAATCAGTTAATTCAACGTCATTTGGTTTCTTGTAGTATTTTTCACCAATCATTAATTGTATTTATTATTTATTATTGTAAAAATCGACTAGATAAATCGATAAATATAATGATGGCCGTCGCATTGTAAAATTTCTCAGATTTTCGAATAATGAATTGTTGATTTTTATATATATTTATTCAATAACAATTGTTCAAATTACTAAAATTAATGAATTGTACAAATAAAGTGATCGCCGGTAGTTGAAATCTCAACTTGTATGATTCATAATTATTTCGAATTATGAATTGTATAATTTATGAATTATACAATTTGTAATAGTTGAAATCACAACTTGTTTTTTTTTTTAAAAAAAAATATATATATATATATTTTCCATAAAGTTATTTATCACAATTCATAAAAATATTTTTAAAATAAATATTGATTAATATAATTATCACCGTAACTGTAAAATCTCTTAGATTTTGTAAAAATAAAATATTGATCGTTTGGTTTTAGTTGCAATTGTCTTTAGAGAGAAACCGCGTGACGGCCCTAGGAAACTGGGTCGTTACAAAACTACATGTGCCAAGTGTCCAGATTATGTGGGGCAGTTTATTTCATGTGTGCCTAGCAATTTGGGGTTATCAACTACTATTGTTGTTTATATATACTGTATTTTCAGATTTATTTGGGGAGAGAAATGAGATATGATGTTCCTGCCACTCTTAGGCCAGAATTTTGTATGTGTGTTTCCTTATTTTGACTGAGTAATAAAACGAGGTTGGTTGCGGTTGTAAACGTTGTGTTGTTTA
Source organism: Eucommia ulmoides (assembly GCA_016647705.1). NCBI lineage: Eukaryota > Viridiplantae > Streptophyta > Magnoliopsida > Garryales > Eucommiaceae > Eucommia > Eucommia ulmoides. The sequence goes on from JAENRU010000484.1 coordinate 767,238, forward strand.
CTATTTTTGGGACGTGTGAATGCGTCTGGGTGGGTATAACAGTAGACTGTCCGGAAACCATACGAGCGGTTAACTAGTTGTCGGTGCAATTAGGCCATCACTCGGTTAGAAAATTCGACCGTGTGACACTAAGCATAGTTCTCTCTCTCTCTCTCTCTCTATGTATATATATATATATATATATATATTATTTGCATGTACATTGTATATATAAGGGTTGATTACACTTTGCCCCGTTGTGATTTGACTGAATCACACTTTACACCCCTATAGTAAAGTGTCATTAACGCTATAGAAAACGTTACTTGGTATTCCAGCCCCTGTATCATGAACATCGCAACATATCCACACCGTTTCGTCCTATTGAGGCAATTCTATTTTGTTTGAAATTTATATTTTATATTTTATTTATGTTTTTACTTATAATTTTGAGCTTGCATGGCTAGTAAGTAGCAATTAGAATAATATATAAATATATACACACACACACACTTAATCAGTATTCTATTTCTCGGGTTGGGTTTCGATTTCATATAAAATTAAATGGTTTGATTTAAAAATTAACATTTAAAATACTGGCAATTTATGGTTTGATTTTTTTCTAATCATTTTAGTTTTGATTTCTACTAAAATCAGACCAAAATCAACTCGCTTTACATTACCTTCAAAGAGGCGAACTCTTTCTTTCTTTGTTTCTTTGTGTATAAATAACTTGCCTAAAGGTAAGACAAAAAAAAAATCTTAATTTGAAAAAATTAACTTTAATATTTGAGAAATGAAACAAAAAGATTACTAAACAAAAAAAATATGAAATTTTTAATGTTTAGCCCAAATTTCACACTCTCTCTCCTCAATAACCCTTTCAAGTAAAAAGATTATTATTTAGTTCTCTATCAAAACATTATTAGTATTTAATCATTTGTACATAATGAATGGACATATTTACCTTCCTATAAATATAAAAATAAAAACCCTAATTTGTTCATTCATTTTCTATGATGGCTGCCACTATTTCTCTCTTTGATGGTTTGATTTTAACAGTCTTAGAGTTTGATTTTTCCAATGATTTTGAGTTCGATTATGGCTTTGTGTTTCAGTAAACCTATTTGTTGGGTTTGGTGTTTGGATTGAGACTTGGGATAGGTGGAGCGGCATTGGCTATCGGATTATCACATTGGTTGAATGTTGTGGTTCTTTGGGTTTATGTGAAGTATTTCTTGTTCGTCTTCTTAGTCTAGGACTCCGCTGTTGTCTTATTCGAATGAAATGACGACAGATTTAAACGGTCTGGAACGACGATGATGAATGTTCTCGTTGAACGATTTCTTTTCCATTTTTATGTGATTTTTTTTTTAAGATCTTGGAACAATCGATGATAAATGTTCTAACAATTCCAGATCTGGAAGTCATTTCCTATTTCTGGAACGATTAAGGTTTGGAACGATTAAAGTCGTCGAAGTCATTCATTCATGCCGCTATTCGTAGTCATTGATAAGGTATGAACATTCATAAATTATGAACATTTCATAATTGAACAACACATTAACATTTTTTGAACATTAGTACTGTGATTGTATGATCTAAATTTTTTTCATTCACTATCATTATTTGAATGTTCATTCACTGGACAAAAAACAATTGCGAGATTAAAAAGCACCAGCAATTTTTGAACATTTAACCAATGATTGTGTTACCTGAATATTCAAAATTTGTGTTAACTGAACATTCATAAATTTTGAATATACGTATAAAACCAGTAATTGTGTTAACTGAATATTTACAAATTCACATTTTTATCCAAAAATTTCATAAATTATATCATTAAAAAGATGATTTTTTTTTCTACATTAATTTGATGTATATTTTTATTTTATTTTTTTGAACATGGAATTGGTTCATAGCAGTGGTTTTCCCAGATGGGAGTGATATATTTAGAAATTGTGTAATTCCCATAAATGCAACAGTTACACAGGATGGCATGATTTTATAAATACAATATCATTTGGGGGACAAATGTTAAAAACTATTTTGTAAGAACTAATAGGTGAAATGTTCATTTTATGAGTTGTTGAGAACTATATAATAAAATTCTCTAAAAATATCATCTAGAATATAATAAACAATTTAGCTATATTAACATGTTTTCAAATCAACACTACATTTCCACTAAAAAAAAAAAATTAATAAATTTCTCTCCGTTGATACTCGAAATTCAATTAAAAAAACTAATGCTTTTTTTCTTTTAATTGAACGCAAATAAAAATGGGTGCACTGACAAATATTTACATTGTTTGCGATAGAATGTTGGTCTTGGGTCTCTATTTAATCCCAAAAACTAACTGAGACTTTTTCTCATACGTATAACTTGATCACCAGTTCTTTCCATATTCGATATGAAATAAATCTAACAAAATTTTACTAAAAAATAAAAAAATAAAAAATAAAGAAGAGAAGAACATTTGTATCTTTTTCTTAAAAAAATAAGTCAAGGAACTAACTAGTATTTAATAAATAATAGGAGAGATTTGTGATTCGGAACAAAATGACAGAAAAAATAAGTGATAAATACCTTAACAAAAAATAAATAAAGTAATAAAATAATAGAAACACTAAGGCCCCATTGGTCACTGTTTTCGTTCCTTGATTTCTATTCTCGCTCCCAAAATTTTCGAATTAATGTACAAAAACACGGTTAACACGTTTTTGTTCTCAAAATTTTGAGAATATTTTCTAAATTCCTTAAGAATCTAAGAAACAAAAAAAAAATGTTGATTCCTATTCACTCCCACAAAACTATTCCCACCACTACAACCCAATTAAGAAATATATATATTTATTATTATACATTTAAAGAAAAAAAAAAAAAACAAATGTTGCAACCAACACGTGTTTCTTTGTTCCGGTTCTCATAAATTAAAATAAGAAATAAAAAATTTGAACAATGGCCGTTATCAAATATGTTTCTATTCCCAGAATACTCCAGAACAGAAATAGAATTCTCATCCTAATTTATCGAAAATAGAAACAGAAAAGTAGAAAAACTAAACCAAACGTCACCTAAACAAAGGCCACCTTATCAAATTGCTACATCTCCATTTCCAGTTCATTAAAAAGCAAAAATTAAAATTAAATCAAAATAAAGAAACAATTAGAACAAGGAATCAACCCAACCTTAGTAGAATGTTACCATAAAATAAAATAAAATAAAAATGTTTTAATCAATAAATGCTACAATAAAAATGGAAAATGAATTCAGAGATAATGGGAAGACATTTGCTTAAAGAAATGTTCCCTAATGTCTATTTCTATTCCCAAAATACCAGGAAAAAATAAAAATATGAGAACCAAAAAAAAAAAAGACGTCTGTTTCTGTTCAATTCGCTGATTTTTCTAACAAATTTGTGGGAACATCACATAATTATTCACAGATTTTATTTCTGTTCCAAGTTTTTAAGGGAGCGAAACAGAAATCTGGGAACAAGAACGCTAAACAAAGACTGCCTTAGGCACTGTACAAAGAACTATAAATCAAGTGTGTTACCGGAAGCATTTTCAGGGGTAGAATTGTCCATTGCTGAGTAAGAAAACGAAAAACTCCACAAGGAAGCACAGTTTTCATCACCTTCACAAGCCCAAAAAATAGTAAGGATACCGGTCTAATTGAAAAAGAAAATCTTGTTGTTTCTGTTCTGTTCCTAATTTTTATGATTGTTCCAATTTAGTCTAGGCAGATTAATTTTTATGATAGAACAGAAACGACAATTTTGTCCCTCATTAACAACGCCAAGCACATGATTGACTTCTGTCCATTTTTTTAAACGGAGTTCACTTTTGGACTAAAGTGATACGATTAGGAAACTTTAGGGTTTTATGTGTTCAAATTGAAATCACAAGGACCCAAGTGAGATAACTGTCAAACTTTAGGGGTAAAAAGTGTCAAAAACACTTGGATAAGATTTTCTAACCTTAGTCAAGAGAAGGGGGTGATGTTTAAATTTTTAAAGTAGAGAGACTAAAATGAAACAAGATCAAAGTATAAGGAGGTAAAAGTCAATTAACCCATTTGTTTTTAATTAATAGGGATAACCCCTAATTTATCTTATTTTAATTTAAGTTGAGTATAAATTTTTAATTATACGGGTTTGAGTCGTGAAAACAGCCACTTGAAAAAAGCAAAGTAAGACTGCTTACAATAGACTTAAGTGGTTCGAACCTTCCTCGGATTCTGTACATAGCGGGAGCTTTATAGCACCGGGCTGCCCTTTTATAAATTTTTAATTATGTTTTGTCTTATGTTTTATTCCATGATCAATATTCCCATATATTCCTATCAAATGCTTCCAATTAAGATTTGTATCATCGATTGTCGGTCCCACCCTCTATCACCACGTAGGACCTCAAGGCCTCCCGATTGTCGAAATTTGGCCACTGACCACTTGATTTTTTTAAGTTACATGTAAATATTTTTTAGTTACATGTAACTATTTTTTAAGTGTATTTTTTAGTTAATTTTTTTAGTGTAATATTTAGTTACATTCATGTAATTTCTTGACGACCGCTAAACGAAAAATTAGTTGAATGTAACTAAAAAATATATTAAAAAAATGTTACAGAAAACTTATTTGAATGTAACTAAAAAAAAATCGGCAACCGGTGACTGGAATATTGTGGCCGACGGTGGTGGAGTGAGGGTTGGTGATGCAATCCTAATTGGGACATTAGTGTTTCCATGAACTCTAATAGATGAGATTAAAACTAAAGGATTTATTTGATTCGGGAGTTTTTATTAATTTAATATCATTTTTATGACTTCCCACCAACTATCTCTTTTTAATATTCTCAACCTATTTGTTCTCATATTTTTGTTTATGTTCCAAGTTTTCTTAATGATTTTTTCCCTTTCTAATCTCTGTTACCGGAAAATTTGGAACAGAAACAAAAATCTGAGAACAAAAAAAAAATATTTCTCTTCCGTTTCAAAATTTTTAGAACAAATTTTTGGGAACAGAACAGAAATATAATTCTTTCTGGTTACTGATTTCAGAATATGTTCCAAAGTTTTTTTAATGTTTTTTTTTTTTTCTTTCTAATCTCTGTTACCAGAAAACATGGAACAGAAACAGAAATCTGAGAACAAAAAAAATATTTCGCTTCTGTTTCCAAATTTTTAGAACAAATTTTTGGGAACAAAACAGAAATGTAATTCTTTTTGGTTACCAATTTCAGAATTTGTTCTAAGTTTTCTGAGAACAGAAACAGGAAACACTATTCCTAACCTAAGGAGATCAATTGAAGGTCAAAAAAACTTACCACTCAATGGCAATTCCCCCGGAGAATCATCATCATCAATAAATTGAAATCTTCGGTGACCTGAAGAACAGGCCGCCATTGGTAGAAATGGATGGAAAGAGAAGCCATTAACAGTATCTGTAGAAAATACAGATTAAATTCATAATTAAAGAAAATAAAATAAAATAAAAAAATGAAAGATACTAAAAACTTTAAAATAATTAGGGTTTTATTAAATTATGAGATAGCAATAATACCTGATGCAGCCTGAAAGCCGGAAACCCATTGCCCGGTTTGAAGATCATAAATGTGAACCATGCCATCCTAAAGAAAATAAATTGCAAAGAGTCAAAATGTTTCTTTAGGTAGCGTTTGGTTAGTATTTCTTTTTTTTGTTTCTACTTTCAATAAAATGGGATAGGATGGAATAAGAATTTTGTTTCTGTTCTGGAGTATTCCGGAAATAGAAACACGTTTAGTAATGACCATTATAGTGAAATTGTTTCTTTTAATCTGTGAGAACATAAACAAAAAACACGTTTAGTTGCAAACCCTTTTTTTTCTTTAAATGTATGGAGGCCGGCGGGGTGGTGGTAGGTATAGTTTTGTGGTAGTAAATGGGAATCAACATTTTTTTCGTTTCTCACAATCTTAAGGAATTCAGGAAATAGTGTCAAATTACTATCAAAATTTTGGGAAAAGAAAGGTGTCTACTAAACACGTTTCAGTATTATTAATCCCAAAATTTTGAGGGCGAAAACAGAAATCAGCGAACATAAACATTAACCAAACGGGGCTTTAAATAAAAAATAATAACTTCGTTACAAAAATAAAGTATAAAATCAAAAGAGCATGTTTGATAGCGTAGAGGGGAAAAAAAGGTCATCAACCGGTGCCTAAAATAATACCTGACCACCGGTACCAAGATGTCGACCAGAGGGCTCAATGTCAAACTGTATTCGTTGATTAGTCGTTTCCGTTGATCTGTACAACCTAAAACAACAGAGTGGACATAAGAACAACAAAGGCCGGGCTTTTCCGATTCAACTGAAGCAAATTACATGGGGAAATACTGAAGTGCAACTAAAATAACAGCAACCTAGCTACTAATATGTAGTGTTAAGCTCTTTAAAATAAACCTATAAATATTTAGTTTTGCGGAATTTAGGAATTACTCTCAACTTACTCTCAGAATTTTGGGAACAAAAACGTGTTTACTAAATGTGTTTCTGGACATCAATCCAAAAATTTCGGGAGCAAGAACAGAAATCAGGAAAAGGAAACAGTAACCAATCGGGGCCTTAAAGCACTAGCTTGAATCACAATCACCACCAAGAAACTTGACCACGAAGACATCTTTAAAAAGTATTAAAAAAAAGAATTGCCCAGAGAAAAATACCTACTTGTACACTATGTCAACAGTCTTCCTGATGTCCCAGCAGAGTATATAAGGGTCCTACAAAATGAAAAATCAAAAAAAAAAAAAAAAAAAAAAAAAAAAATATATATATATATATATATATATATATATATATATATATACACGCTCCTGATGCCGGAAAGCGAATTCTTGACATTGAAAAATTTCGAGGTTAAAGCTGTAATTGAAAAACAAAAAGAAGAATATCAAACCTTTCGGCCTCCGGTGAACAAATAGTTACCATCTTTTGAGAATTGCACCTGTAAAACAAGAAATTGTACTTCGTGAGTTGCTTTAGTATATATACAAGTATGCGTCTGTGCCTATTTTAATACAAACTTTAAATAATGTAATTTAAATTATAAATTAATGAATTAATTACCTTAAATAATTTATATTATAAATCAGAATGGCGTGAGTCCATATATGTCAATAGAACGGTTGAGATCTATTAGAGGAGATGTAGAGTAAACCTCAACTATTAAATTAAAGAGATCTTTTTATCCGTTGAATTATATATTTGAGGGGTTTCAGCCTTTGTATTCATCATCTTAATAGTTTTGGGAGTCCACTGTCACGAACCGTTTATTGACATGGCGATCAGAAAGAACAAAGATGCTGATTGGAGGACCGTAACAATTATATGTGGCTCTTAGTCAGGCAGCACCGACACTACTAGGTGTCCTTTGAGAGTCAAGGCACTTCGTAAACTATATTGTTGGTTATGGACCTGAAAAAAGAAAAGGGGTTTGGCCACCTCTGCACAAACTGGTCGGGAGTTGGAATTGATCTCTTAATGAGCTCGAGGCAGGGTGAAATTAGTCAGCATCATATAAGAACGCAGGCTTACCCCCGCGTAGCGGACGCATTGGGGCCCTTGGAGGTGCTGCACAGGCAGTTGCTGCTACGAAAATATGAGCCCGTGACAACTCGCCATGAATAATATAAAAAGATTGTTTAGGGTCATTTATTAATTATGTTTCAAAATTATAAATTTAAATTTATAAAATTATTTTTTTATTAAAATAATATTAAAGCTTACATTTAGGCTCAGGTAATTACAATTTATATAATAAATTAGAATGTTGTGGACTCTAAAAAGTAATTACAATTAACAGAAAGGGTAAGATCTCTTCGAATATCCAAGCGTTGAAAATGTATTTTTAATTAAATGGTTGAAATATAGTCCACATCTTCACTAATAGATCTCAACCGTCCGATTGACATGAGTTACTATACGGAACCATATCATCTTGATTTGTAATATAGATTACTCGATGAACGAATTAGAAAACCGCTTACATGTGTGACCCCGCCTTCTTGACCGTGTAAGACATACAATAGCTCCATATTATCTTCCCTATATAGGGCAGTAGTTTGACTATAAGAGCCCGTGGCGAGCATCCCACCGTGACTTTGCGAAAAAGCAATTGCCGATATAATTCCTGAAGAAAGAAAAACGAAAGAAAGATAAGCAGCTGCTTCTAGTCTTATAGCAAGTTATGACAATTTCCTTTTGGGGAGAAAAGAACATCAATAGTCCATTTGGTCGAGGTATCAAGGTTTTTGATTTCAAAAAAGGATTTGAAACTTTTTATTGTGGCCCCGTTTAATAATGTTTTTCAAGTATTTTCTATGATAAAAAATGTTGATGGAACAAAAAATTAATTCTGCTTAAAAGGAAAAGTGAAATCAAAAAGGTGTTTGATAATGTAGAAATGTTAAAATAGTGCTATCAGTATAAACGATTTCTTAATTCAAAAGAATTTCATAGAGGGTTTAGAAAAATTGGATAGAGTGGTCCTAGACAATCGTAGAAATCCAATGGGCTTAACTCACTCTCAACACATCCCCTCAAGCGCAAGATGAACTTTTGACAAACCACAGCGAACGGATATCAGGAGGGCCAACATCGATGTGGGATTTAACACACCCAACATTAGACAAGAGACTTGACTCTGATATCATGTGGAAATCCAATGGGCTTGACTCATTCTCAAAAGACGTCTTGTAAGAGGATTGTCCTAGGCTTTATATATAGCTCTAGATCAGGAAACACAAACAAACGATGTGGGATTTTCAACAACAATCAATATATTAATATTAAAATATAAACATCAAACAAAAGAATAACAATTACTTGTTACTTTTTCAAAAAGTATTTTTGCTTTCTTGGTTTTTGAAAGCACTTTTCTAAAACGCAAAGGAAAAGCTCATTGTTATCAACCATTGCCTAAGAAATTATCTAAATAAAATTTTACAGATTTTTTTAATTAAATACCTTCTTCAAATACCTTATCCAAAAAGACTATTAGACATTTAGACTATTTAGTTATTAGACTAGAGGTTCATGCAGTCAATAATTTGAAAATTTCTTTGCTATGCCATGCAAACTTGAAGAAAGCTACCTGATTGCCCATCCTTATTTCCTTGTAGGGTGGAACGATTTTGAAAATCTCTACCAGGACGATGAACATCAAATACCCTCAGGCATTTATTGTAACCGGCGTATAACCTGCAAAACGGAAAGCTTAAATCAATTTGTATTTCAAGCAAAAAATTGGCACGGTATGATGCAATAAATAGTACTTCATGCTAAATAACCTATCTATGTAAATCAGGACGATGTGGGCTCCACACATTATTTTTTTTCATAGAACGGTTGATATCAATTAGAGGAGATGTGGAGTATCTCAACCATTTAATAGAAGAGATATTTTCATCCCTCGGATTTTATATATTTGAAGAGATCTTCACCTTTCTACTGATGGTCTTAGTTACTTTGTGAAGCTCATGTTATTTATATTATAGATTAGAAAATTTAAGATAATTAATTAATTGTAAGGTACATAAAAAAAAATTCTATTAGAATAGTATTAATGCGTGCCATTAGGCACCTGTAATTACTAGTAGACATCTATTTGACAAAATACTCACCGGTCTTAGTAACTTGTACATGGAAAATAATTACAATTATCATAAGGAAGCATCAACGACCATTAAAACTATGACATTTTTCGCCTCATATGCAGATGTTTGAAGCTTTGTTCATGGCTTCTTGCTTCAGTAATAAACTATGTAATAACATTTGCAGCCTTTTGCTAAAAATTCAGGAGGATAGTGCTTACTTTTTTCCCGTGGGGTTGAAAGCAATTGAAAATGCAGCAGCAATTTCATCCATGGCATCATAAGCTCGATATGTACATCGCAGCTGCAATTTCCACTTAATCAAATGGTTACCGACGGTGATAACATATAGTCAAATAGAAACCAGTTGTAGGAAATAAATGAGCTTATACATATAATTACAGAAGTCCAATTAGGGATGTCAACCTTTCGGTTTTGGGCCGGTTTCACTAGAAATAAAAATCAAAACCGCTACTCGTATATCAAACCCAAAACCAAAACCTCCGATTTTTAAAAAAACGATTTTAAAACCAAACCGTTTAATTTTATGCAAAACCCAAAGGTCCCAAATCAAAACCGTGAAACTGTTAAGTTTTTTAATTTTATATAAAATCAAAACTGAAACCGCAAACCGTTGTTTTTTTATATAAACAAAAACAAAACTAAAATAGCAGAAGAAATTATGAAAACACTAAAATTAACCCAATTAACCCTATAACACATATATATAAATACACTCTAGGGGTCAGAATGTAAACAAATAAAAAAGTGAGGGTAATATATATAAAATAAAAAAATGAGGGTAATATATATAACAAAAATATATTTAAAATACGGGATACACGGTACGATTATGCGGTTCAGTTTCACAGTTACTATCCCAAAACCAAAACTAAAACCAAAACTGCTTCGGTTTTTAATTCCAAAAGCAAAACTGTAACCAAAATCACTTGATCAGTCTCAAAACCAAACCATTCGATTCGGTTTGCTTCGGTTACTAGGTGGGGCATAGGCTTTGTTGTTGTTGTTGTAAAAGTACTTCTTTCAGTACAAAACAAATTTCTTTCAATACAAAACAAATTCATCCACTTATCCTTTTTTTTTCACCTTTCTTTTACGCAAAAAAAAAAAAAAATACTTTGAAAAAAAAAAAAAAAAGAGTGTTACCAAATGGTGCTATTAGCAAACAAAAAACAAAAAGCAAAAAAAAACATGGGGGCAATCATCAATGAGAAATCGAAATCGATCTCTTCATAAATATCATGTTAATGGTAACATCCACAAATTCAGTACCTGGCCAGAAGTAGCATCCCAAAGATGAATGGGATGGTCCCGAGTAGAACTTGCAAACACACATGTACTTGGATCTGTCAAATTCACCGGCATTCCCCAGTTAGAGTTTAATTTTATACATCATTAACCTCACCAAGTATGGCTGAATGTATAAAAAAGATGAGGAATGTACCAGAGGCAGACATGTGTGGGTACCAACAGTAGTCATACACAGACTCCCCCTCAGTCACAACAACATTTGCAGCATATGAATCTGCGCTGATTTGTAATAGGGTTAGATTCTTTTTTAGGGATAATCCGTAATTGGTCCTAAATAGAGGGTCTAATCTATTATTTGTTCAATTTAAAACATAAGTTTACAATTAGTCCCTTAAACTGGTTTTTGATTCCGTATGAGTCCCGCGCATGCTCACGCATTGTCTGTAGAGCGTAAAGAGAGCTTGGTGAGTGAATCCATATTCGAGTGAATATTAGTTACATATAAGTAAAATTAATTACAAATTACATGTAACATTGTTACATGTAATTGTATAATATTTGTTACATCTAACAAATATTTACACACAACTTAGATACATGTAACAGATGTTTCTATTAAGTACGGCTGCAGGGGTGCAAGCGAGTTTATTAGGACTTTCGCTTTTTTTTAATGTGTGGGACTAAAACACAAGTTGCAATTGTTAGGAGATATTTTTAAAATTAAAAGTAAAATAAAGGACCTGCCATCGAAACACAGTTCTTTTTGGGAAAAAAAAAAAAAGGACATGTATTGATTCATACTATATAAATTTCATTTACAAAAATTAAGAAATAAAATGATGTACAACTTACCAGCATCAACAGATGCAGTATTATCCATCTGATAGCCACTTTCATCGTATGGTCTAAAACAAAATACGTAGTAAAGAAATATGATCCACAATCTTATTAAACATACAAATTAAAGAAACAAATAATGAGCTAAATTGTGTTTCCACTTTATATCCTGTAGGAACCCAATGGGCCTAACTCACTCCTAAAAGACACCTTGTATGAGGAAGATTACCTTACACTTTATATATAGCTCAGGATCAGGTAACACAAACAACGTGGGATTCAATACGCCCCCTCATGCGCTAGGTGGACTTTGACAAACCATTGTGAACGGATATCAGAGGGCCCAACATCAATGTGAGATCCAACACCCTCTCACGCTTAGGGTGGACTTTGACAAACCACTAGGAACAAATATCGGGGGGCCCAACATTGATGTGAGATTCAACACACCTAGCATCAGACAAAAGGCCTGAGTCTAATACTTTGTAGGAACCTAATGGACCTAACTCACTCCCAAGAGAGACCTTGCAAGAGGAGGATTGCTTATGTATAAGGATCTGGTAACACGAGCACCGCCCAAATTATTACAAAGAAATGGCATATGATTTTTTAGTTATTCGACAATTGGATTCTTAAATCGAGCCACCATAAAGCAACCTACGGATAGCTCCAGTAATGTGTAATAAATGATACAATAAACTCAATGATTGAGTGGCTTGGAAATATAATTCATCAAACATGAGTGTCAAAACTGTTTTTTTAACCGTACTTAGCAAGTAGAACACACATTTTACCAGTATGAAAACCATATTTAATCTAATGATGACCCCCATAAGATCCAAATCCACTCCCCATGCTACAAATTGTTTACTTTTCTCTCTGTTCTCCTTCCCTATATTTCCTCAAATTTAGGATGTGAACTTCCCAATCCCTAAAACGGGGAGGCTAAGCGTCTCCAAGACTCTCTCCATTTTAATTTTTCAGTAGAAATAGAGAGTATGAAAGCAATTAGTAGGCTCCAAGAGTTTCCCTATCTTCTTCCTTATTTTAAGGAGATCACATTTCGTTCTCCTCTACATTGTGGTTCCCTATATTCTCTCTCCTCTTATCACTCTTTCCCTCTCCACTTATATAATTTAAATTCATATTTTAAAGACAAATAAAAAATAAATAAATAGTTTTAGTTAATGTAGGTTATAGTGTTGGAGCAAATTACTTTTATCATTCCCTATATATTTTATTTCACTCCCTATTTTAACAAATATACAAGTAATATTGTTGGAGATCCCAACCCTTAAATGGGGATGCTAATAGGGAGGCCATTGGAGCTTCATTTTTAAGAGCATCTCCAACAGTCTCCCTATTCTAGGTTTTCACAACTTAAAATAGGGAGACATTAATCAAAAATTAAGCTCCGGGAGATCACATGTTCCCTATTTTAGAGAGAGCATATTTGGTTCTCCAAATGTAGAGAACCATCTTTGTTTCCCCATATTATTTCTACTTCTATTTGTCTCTATCTCTTTTCATCCATGCCATACATTTTCAATATATATATATATATATATATATATATACTCTTGGGTTTATCCTATATCGACTGTGGAAAAAGCTAGTGGTCAAATTATATGTGAGCGAAAATCTCATCTCATGATCTACCTTTTGGGGTTGAGAAAGACCAAAAACCAACCTACACTCGTATCAGAATGCAGGTTACAACATCTCTGGTCCCATAGCCAAGAAAGGGAGACTGGTCGAGGTTTAGCCGATCTAAAGGCCCAATGTATGAGGGAGAGATTGTTGGATTTATCCCACATCATGAGTGCTTTTGGAGTTGAGAGATGTCCAAAACCACCCCACATATAATACTAAAGAAATGTTCATTTTCGAAATATTGTTGGAGCAATTTACTTTATAATTCCTTATTTGATTAGTTCTATTAACTGTACAAAATTATAGAGGTTGTTGTTGGGATGCTCTAACAAATGAGGAAGGAACTCAAATGGGGAGGCCATAGGAGAATATAGAAATATGATATATAATACATACAATGTGAACAGACGAAGCAAGTTATCTTCGGAGCATGTGAGGAAGCAGGAACCTTCTGGCGACCTATTCGAAATTCGAAAACAAAAACATAGAAATTACTATCATATCACCGGGAAAAAGATAGAAATTTACAAGTGAATATGAACAAAAAGAGAGGAGAGAGAGAGAATTCACCATTTGACGCCCTTTAAGAAATTGTTAGGGTTTCGAGATTCCTTGAACTGCGTGTGGAAATGGTAAGCTCTCCGCGGCGGAACGTCGAAACTAATCACCGGCCAAGAATAGGACTCATCGGCCGTTTGCGGTTGTTCAGTAGTTTCTTCGATTTGGGCGTCTGGATATTCTGGTTGCTCGATTTCTTCTTCCATGGCTAAACTTCGAATCGATGCTGAAAGTGGAGCGAAGAAGACGACTCGGATTAGCGCCAAGAGGTTTTTCTGGGGGTTAAGGGTATAGACTTGTTAAATACACTATTGATCCTTAAGGTTTTAGAATGTTTCCAATAGGGCCCTAATATTTTGATATTTGAAATTTAACCCCAAATATTTTAAGATTTCATACTAAATTATACTAAGTTGGTACATACTTTCTACTGAAAATTCATTGACTAGAAATGGTTTGGGAGGGAATTTTGAGGGTATTAACAATAAGTTTTTTGAATGCTTAAATTAAGTTCTGAAAGCAAATAACTACTGAATTTTAAATTCCAAATTTTAAGTGCGGAAGTTATTAAGTGCTAAATTGATTAAGTACGAGATTTTTGCGTTTTGAATTCCTGATATTTTGGAAAAAATTCACTTTAGTGCATATATTTTCAATTTAAACACATTAAACAATGAAGTATTCAAATCATGTCAAGTTAGTCCTTTCGTAATTTTTTATAATGTGTATCAACCACTTATCAAATACAAAATCACACACGTGAGTAAATTCTATCATAAAAAAATTATAGAAAGACTAACTTGACACGATTTGGATACTTTAAGGTTTAATGCAGTTTAAATTCAAAATATTGAATTGTATTAAAATTGACCGTAATTTAATACAATTTTATAATTTTGGGGACTTGATTGGAATAAATTAAACATGAGGGGCCTATTTGATCATTAATGAGAGTATTTTGAATTGGAAATTGAGGTGACTTTGGTTAACGTTTATGCCTTTATGTTTGAGTTCTTTACCTAAAAAATAAATAAATAAATAAATAAATAAAAAATTCTAACAAAGGAGTTAATTAAACTTATTTACGCATGCCGTGTATTTCGGGGTTAGTAATCCCAGGAACTAAGATCCCGGGATTACCAACCCCGGGATCTAAGGGGATAATATATATATATATATATTTTATTTTTTTTTAGATTGATGGTCCCGGGGTTGGTAACCCCGAGACCAGCTGCACAAGTAGCTGCTGCTGCTTCTGCAACTGTAGTTCCATAAAAATAAAAAATAAAAAAAATAATAAAACAAAAAATCGTTTTGGCCCACTAAATTTATAAAAATTTTGGCAATTTTGAGTTGATTAACGGTAATCTATCGATATTTTAAATAAATCTAATTTTTTTGTGCATAAATTAGATTCAAAACACTCCATAATGCTTTTTACAACATTAAAAACGTATATGTGGATGAATTTTAAAAAATCGCCAAAGTTGGTCAGATGAGCTATTTCGATAACGGCAGAATTTTTTTCGACAATTTAGAATTAATAAAAGATTGCATTATTCATAACAAAAATGAACTAAATTTTTTGTATATAAATTATGTTCATAACACTACATAAAAAAATTTAGAACACTAAAAACGGATTAGTGAATAATTTTTAAATAATCGTCAAAGTTGGTCAGATGAGTTATTTCGATGACGATGCAGTTTTTTTTGAAAACTTAATTAACAAAAAATGGTCGTCTATCCGTAATAGAAATGAATCTGATTTTTTTGCATACAAACTACATTCATAAGAGCGATTATTTAAAAATTATTTACTAATTCGTTTTTGGTGTTCACAATTCAAAAACACTATATTGCACTTAAAGTTTGGATGAACATAATTTTGCACTCGGAGGTCCGTTGAAAACGTTTTTTTTTTAAAGTTGGATTTGATATGAGTCATTACTCGGATTTTGAAGATTTCAATTTTACTAATAGGACAAGATGCACACTCTCAACGAAGATTACAAATTTAGTCACCTAACACTTAAAATTGAAAATTGAAGGTGAAAACAAACTTTATTTGAAAAAATACTGGACCAAACCGCCTGCGGCAGTTTGCAGCGCCTAAATCTCAAAAAAATATCCAAAAAAAAAATAAAAAAAAAATGGCCCCAAACAGACCACCGAGCGCAAAATTATGTCTATCCAAACTTTTTCTATTATTTTACGTAAATTTTATTTTCTCTCGATAACATATTATCCGTTTTTGGTGTTTTTTATTTTACTATTTAGCATTATGAACGTAGTTTGTATGCAAAAAAATCAGATTCATTTCTGTTACGGATAGACGACCATTTTTGTTAATTAAGTTTTAAAAAAAAACTGCATCGTCATCGAAACAACTCATCTGACCAACTTTGACGATTATTTAAAAATTATTCACTAGTCCGTTTTTAGTGTTCTAAATTTTGTTATGTAGTGTTATGAACATAATTTATATACAAAAAATTTAGTTCATTTCTGTTTTGAATAATGCAATCTTTTATTAATTCTAAATTGTCGAAAAAAATTCTGTCGTTATCGAAATAGCTCATCTGGCCAACTTTGGCAATTTTTTAAAATTCATCCACATATTCGTTTTTAGTATTGTAAAAAGCATTATGGAGTGTTTTGAATCTAATTTATGCACAAAAAAATTAAATTTATTTAAAATATCGATAGATTACCGTTAATCAACTCAAAATTACCAAAAATTTTATAAATTTAGTGGGCCAAAACGATTTTTTGTTTTATTATTATTTATTTTTTTATTTTTTTTATGGAGCTACAGCTGCAACAGCAGCTGCAGTTCCACGTGCAGCTGGTCCCGGGGTTACCAACCCCGGGACCATCAATCTAAAAAAAAATAAAAAAAATATATATATATATATATATATTATCCCTTTAGATCCCGGGGTTGGTAATCCCGGGATTTAGATCCCGGGGTTGGTAATCCCGGGATTTAGTTCCCGGGATTACCAACCCCGAAATACACGGCATGCGTAAATAAGTTTAATTAGCTCCTTTGTCAGAATTTTTTTTTATATTTATTAGGTAAAGAACTCCTTTATGTTTCTAATTCTTCCCATAAATAGAAATATATCTGATAACAATTACTATTTGTTCTTTTTTTTAATTTAAACGTATGACAAATAAATATACATTTTTCTTATTCGTCGTGGTAACCTACAGAGTAGTGGTGGAAATAGTTTAAGTGTGAGTGAATAGACATCAATATTTTTTTTTATTTCTCAGATATTTAAAGAATTCAAGAAATATTTCCAAATTTTTGAAAACAAAAACTTATTTACTAAGCACGTTTTTGTACATTAATCCTAAAATTTTAGGAGCAAGAATAAAAATCAAGGAACGAAAACCATAACCAAATGAGGCCCTACAACGACAAATGAAAATTGCCATTGGCACTTCAAAATTGTCCAGTTGCACTCCAATTTCGCTATTTTTATATCGAATAAAATTGTCCCTATACAATCGTACAATTGTGTTAATCCAATCGCCAATAAGAGGCTAACTAGCATATAATCATATCGAGAGGTATATAAGGCGCCGTTTGGTAACGGTTATGTTTCTGTTCTCGAAAAACTATGAACATATGAAAGAAACAAAAACAAAAACCCTAAACAAACGCCACCTAAATGGTCCGTAATGCATGGACAAATTGGTCATTTCACATGTCCTCGTGAATCTTTGAAATTGCCCTGTTGTGTTTCAAGAAATTTCAATAAATGAGTGAAACTATAAATATTTTATAGATATAAATATCAAGTAGTAGGAGTTTTGACACTTTGTAGCTCTAAAGTTGACCAAATTCTCACTTTGGTCCCCATGGTTTCAATTTGAACATATACACCTTAAAGTTTCTTAATCATCCCACCACAAGTAATTATTCTTGTTACAATTTTGGATGGAAAACAATCAATTGTCATGCACCTCACTGTTTTTAAGATGCTCTTATGGGCAATTTTAATCTCCTCCTTTCCTCCCAAATACTCAGAAATATACATATAACATACTCTATGTGTGTGTGTTGTGTGTGTGTGAAAAAACTGTAAAGGGGGGAAGGAGGTGCTTGAAAATGCCCAAGTCTCCTAAAAATAGTTGGGTGCATAGCAGTTGACTATTTGTCGTCCAAAATTATAATGGAGTTTTATTCATTTGGACTGAAGTGGGATGATTACGAAACTTGAGGGTGTTATGTGTTCAAATTACAACTATGGGGACCAAAGTCAGGGGTACAAAGAGTCAAAACCCCCGAGTAGTAATATATAAGCTAGGCTTTAAGAGAAAATTCAAAAACAGTTTGTACATAAATTGTTAGGTGACATGTCATAGAAATCTCTTGTCCTTGAATGAAAAACTGGTTTTTAACACTTTTCACCCTTGAATTTTGACTATGGTCCTTGTTCTGGTTTAAATCACCGCGTTATAATTTTGGATGGTAAATAGTCAAGGGGACACTCAACTATTTTTTTAGAGGCTTTATGGGATACTTTAGCCTTTTTCTTTCCCCCATTCACCTCCTCACCCAAACACCGAGTAATAGACATAGACACACACACACACATATATATACGAGTGTATGTGAGGTTTTACAGTGAGAATGGGAAAAGAAAGATATTGAAAGTGTCCATAAACCCTCTTAAAAATAGTTAGGTGCATGACACATGACCGGTTATGTGGTCAAAAATTGTAACGGATTTAATAATTTGGACTGAAGCGGGTTGATACCTTGGATTGTATATATAGTCAATGATGGACAAGGCACAAATCTTCAACATAGAAACCCTCAGTGAAGCCATGAAGAAAGAAACCATTGTTCCTGAAAAAATAGTGCACAATATTCATCAGGAAAATATATACATATACATATATATAAGAAATTCATGGGTTAGAATGAAATCCAAGCTATACTCACTATGGGCTTCTTGGTATTTTTGAAATACCGGTTTCAAACCAATACTCATCTCCGAGGGATGTTCGAGTTGAACAGCCTTCTCTTGATAAATTTGCTGAAGTAAATTCAACCAAAAAAAAAGAAGAAAATATTGTTCTATAAATAGCATAAAAAGGTAAAAACTGAAAATAGAGGACTGTATAATAAAAATCCCTTGTTGAGAACATGATCGTACCTAAATTTGAAGGTTCGCGTCATGCTTTTTGATGTGGTAAGTGGTCTTTATTCCACGTGCCCCATGCTACTCAGGTCAGCGCGTATGCTAGTGACACTTTCATTACTTTCGCCAGCTTCATTCTTTTCTTTGAGAAAAGGCACATTTTGAGGATAAAATTGTAAACTTGAGGAAATTCTAAGCTATTTGCTTTATCCGATTGCTCGATTCCTCACAATCTACGCTACTTCCAACCGTCACCAACCCTAAATTCACCATGGTCTCAAAAACCCGATTCGCCTCATCGAATTTTCCATCATTTTTCAACCCCAAAACCAAATTATTACACACATCAAGATTCAGTATAAAGTCTAGTTCTTGCTCTTGCTTTGCCATTTCATTAAAAAGCCTAAAAGCCTCGTTGAATCGCACTTCTTTACAAAGAGAATTAATCAACGGACCATAAACCGTTGCCTTCACTTTCATACCCTTTGCCCACATTTTCTCCCTCAAATTCATGGCCTCAACCAAATTTCCATCTTTGCAATGAGCATCAACGAGTATATCGTAGGTGACTTCGTCCCCCTCAATACCCATTTCCCCCATTTTTTTGAAAACCCCGAAAACGTCAGAAATCAACCCTAATTTGTTATATCCGTGCATAATCGACGTGTATGTTAAAGCATCGGGCTTTAGGGTTTTTTCCTCCATTTCTGATAACAAACGATTTGCCTCCTCCATTTTCCCCGCTTTACAATGCCAATCAATCACCGTCGTGTAGGTCACATGATCAGGCATTATTCCTACAGTTGTCATTTCTTGCAACAACTCCTTTGCCTCTTTTAGCCTCCACAATTTGCAAAACCCATCAATCAAAATGTTGAAAGAGTGAGTCGTCACCAAGGACTTTTCCGTCATTTCACGAAAAAAGCCCATGGCTTTGTCCAAATCACCCTCCTTACAACACCCGTGGATAAGGGCATTATAGACAAAACCATGGGGTTGAACGCCCTTAGAAACCATCTCGTTGAATAACCCAAAAGCCTCGTCCAAATTCCCCGATTTGCAATATCCATCTATCATTGTGGAATATGAAACGTTATCCAATGCTAAATTCTTATCTGAAATAGTATCGAAAAGCTTTTTAGCCCTTGTAATATCACCCGATTTGCATAATCCATCAATCAACACATTGTAGATGAAAATATTTGGATTTATGCCTTTAGATTGCATCTCGTCGAGTAATTTAAAAGCTTTTTCTAGGTCAAATTGCCTGCAAAAACCCGAAATTAGAGCGCTATAAATGAATACATCAAGAGACAAACCCTTCTCTTTGAGTTCTCTGAACACCTCCATAGCCTCTTCAAGCTTCCCGTTTTTTGAGAGACCATTGATGAAAACACTATAGGTTTGCACATCGGGAAGAACCCGTAACCCTAGTATCGTGTGAAATGTTGAAAATGCCCTCGCTAGGTTTCCCGCTTTGAAATGCCCATCGATCAAAACGGTGTAAACAACGTTGTTTGGCATCAAACCTTGATCGAGCATATGTTCGAAATGCCTGTCTGCTTCTAACATGTTTCCTGTTTTGGCGTGCCCACAGATTAAAGCTCCATAGGTAAAAGCATCGGGAAATAACCCCGTTTTTCGGAGTTCTAACAAATATAAGCTTGCTTCTTCCATTTTTCCAGCTCTACATAAACAATTGATCACACAATTGTAGCAATATTTGTCAGGTTCAAACCCGTTATTAATCATTTCGTTTAGAACCCATTTGGCTTCTTCACATTTACCTTTCCAAGCATAAACCCCAACAAGGTTTCTATAAACACCGATATTTGGTTTAAATCCACTTGAAATCAATTTTCCCAAGAAAATTTGAGCATGGAGAAGACCCTTTTGCTTACAAAGCTCATTAATGATTGCACTATAAATCACCACATTAGGTGAAAAATTCATCTTCTCCATCTCACCAAAAATCTCCAACGCCTTGCCTATATTATGCTCCCGGCAAAACCCTTCAATCAACAAGCAATATGTCTGGAAATTTGGTTTGAAACTCAAATTTATCATTTCGTTAAAAAACTTGAACGCGATTTCCAATTTTCCCGCCTTACAAATACCTTGAACAAGAACATCGTACATCTTAGGATCCAGATTAACGCCAAGAGAAACCATTTCTTCTTTGAAACTCAATATTTTCTCCATGTCGCCTACCGTCATAAGCCCCTCGAATAGAGTCAAGTAAGTTGCATATTCAGGCTTCAAACCCTTTTTCACCATCTCTTCGAGCATCATTTTTGCCTCATCCAATCGCTTCTCTTTGCAAAACCAATCGATTAGAATGGTGTAAGTATATGAATCTTGAACCAAACCGTTATCCACCATTGATTTCTTCAAATCAATGGCTTCATCAATGGCTCCAAGCTTACACAATTCTTCAAGCAAAACATTGTAAATAAACGAATTCGGATTACACCCTTTATTAACCATTTCGAAAAGCACCGTTTTGGCCCCTTTAACATCACCAGTTTTGCAAAGAGCAGAAACCAAGTTAGTGTAAGTATAAATATCGAAATTCATCGCCGAATTCCCCATTGATTCATAAACCTTCCAAAACAACTCCATCATATTGCCCTTTAGAAGATCTTTCAACAAAGAATTACAACACCTTAAACTGGGGAAAATCTCACCATTTTTAGCTCCAAAAAAAGCATCAGTAGCTTCAACCAACCGACCCATCTTCTTATAAGTATCAATCAATATATCAAACACTATCGGATTAGACCCTTCACTTCTCCTAAACCAGTACGAAATTGAATTCAAAATTACAGAAACTGAAAAATGGGATCTGATCAATTGCCTCAAAACACCATTTGCAGGTCCAAACAAGTCCGAATTGCAGAGATTAACAGCAAGAATAGAGTAAGAATCTACATTTTGAGGGAGACGAATTTTGGATTTGGACCAATAGAAGAAATCCAGAAGACGATTGAGATCACCCACCTGGTTACTGCTGTTCTGGTAGATCACCGTCCAAACCACTTGCGGATTCAGCTTCTTGGGAATCTCCAGTGAATCCATGAGAGACATCCAATTGGGTTCTCGGAGAAAACCAGAGATTTCCCGAGCGATATTTGTGGGTTCGTTTCGGAGATGGCTTGTGATGTCTCGAATGGAGGTTTGATCGTCTTCTTCGGTCGATTGCGAGCTGCGAAACTCGACGAATTTGAATGGTACCGACTGATTTCTACTTCTTCTGAGCCCATTTTGATCTGCGAATAGAATGAGATATCTATGGGAGAGTCTCCACATTCGAAATTTTGGGTCGCAATCGAAGGAAAGTGAAAGGGGTAGACGGTATTTTGGCACTTCGGCCTCCGTTTATTCGCAGATTGAACGAAGAGAGGAGGAGAAAGGGCAAACCGTGGACTGTAATTCGGGTTATAATTACACTTTACACCCCTTATTTCTTATTCTTTTCAATTCACAATTGGTCCTTGAAAGTTATGTTTTATCCAATTAAGTCCTCCAATTAATTCTCCACTCTGTTTATTCAATTTTACTTGGAGGTTTTGACACTTTGTAGCCTTGAAGTTTGACCATTATTTAACTTTGGTCTCCGTAGTTGCAATTTGGAGGCACGGCACCCTGAAGTTATGTAATTATCCCACTTCAGTCCAAATCAATAGCTCTATTATAATTTTGGAGGATAAACAGTCAATTATCATGCACCCAACTATTTTTAAAAAAAAATTATAGGCATTTTTAACGTCTTCTTTTTTCCGTAACAAATTTTCTACAAACAACTATATACACACACACACTTTATGTTATATGTATTTGACCAGGAAGGAGAATAGAATCAAAGGGGGACACTAGAATTGTCCATAAAATCTCTTAAAACAAGTCAGGTACATGATATAATGGCGATAATGACTTAGACTTTGGTGGAATGATTAAGACATTAAGATGTAATAAAATTAGAAAGAGAGAGAGAATACTATTTTCCCCGTTTATTACAATTACGTATTGAATTTCAATCAAAAAATAAAAAGAAAATTATATCACTTTATATTCTTTTTTGGAATAAAATATTAGGAATGATGTGTATGTTTTTAAAGTAGATGTAAAAAAAAAGGCACTAAAATTCAAGGGGTGTAATAGGCATTTAACCTTTAAAATTGAATCCTTCAAGTTTAAAATCAAATAATAACTATAGAAATATTAATCATACAATTGTTTTCCATAGCAATTTTTAGTCCCAATGAGGGTAAAAAAAAATAGCATATCAAGAATTTCATAACTGGCTGACATTGGTTTTGAGATACAGATTATCTTTGTGCTTCGAGTACTGCGGAAGTTCAAGCACTCGCTCTGCAATTCTTCCATCCTCGTGAATCTTTGCTATCAGGCTTTCAAGTGATTCGAAATTCGCCTGTTGTGTTTTAAAAATTTCAATCAGTATAAAATGGTGTCGTTTGATTTTAGTGATTATGTTTACCATTTTTCATTTATGTTCCAACAAAGTAGGAACAGGAACAGAAAAAAAACTGTTCTTGTTCTGTTCCCAAATTTCTTGATTAAATTTATGGGATTAGAACAAAAGCATTTATGTTTTTGTCCCAAGTAAAAAGAAGAAGCCAAAAATAGCGAATGAGAAAACACAAAAGCACATATATAAGCCCTCATTGTACTTTGTAGCATGAAATTTCAGAGAAATCCCACTTTAGTGCCTGTCCTTTTGATTTGAACACATTAAATCTTAAATCTAAATTAATAACTCTGTCATTTTTTATGATGGAAATCAACCAAATGCCCAACACGAAATCACCCACGTGGGTTAAGTCTGTCATAAAATCACGATAGAACTGACTTGACACAATTTGGATACTTCAAGATTTAATGTGTTCAAATTGAAAATAAAAGGGTTAAAGTGAGTTTTCTCCAAAACTTCAGGGGTGCAAAGTGCAAAAACCTCTAAATATAATAGGCTAACCCTGTGTAGTCTCAATGTGTTTTTCAATTTTTTAATGTACCCCCAAAGTTTTATTTTTGTCTCTCATCGGTCCAATTGATTTACCCCTGAAATCTGATTTTTGTCTTCGTTGAAATATTTAATATTTTCATTAAGCAGTATTTATTATTTAATATTATTTAATGTGTTCATTAATGAAAAGACATTTTCAAATACTTTTTCGATTTATAATAATATATATGAGCGCATGCATGTGTATATGTTGTGTGTGTATAAACGATACCTCAGCTCGTATGTAGCCAACGATGATGAGACGTAGTTCTTCACCATAGAAATCCTCGTTGAAGTGGTGTAGAAGCCATGGTTCCTGAAATAATAATTAAAAAAAAAAAATCAAGAACAAAAAAAACAAGGCAGTTTTCTATAAGTTGCTAACAAGGTCCTAAGGCGGCGTTTAGTTTCATGGAATTGGAGCCTCAGAAATTGGATTTGGAAACAAACGCATGCAAAAACTTTGAAAAACCGTTCATTTCTTATTCCAATTTCAAGTCTCCAATTCCTTACAACAAAACACTACCTAAGCGAACTTACTATCGTCTTCTCAGTATTGTTGAAATACGGGTTCCAACCGATACTCATCACCATCTTATATACACCGCGTGTAGATAATCCAGCCCAGCCAAAGTATACACCCGAGGGGTGTTCTGAAAGAAGGGTCGAATAGCCTTCCATGGATAAATTAGCTGAAAATAAAAAATAAAAAATAATAGTTGAAATAACTCAATAAAACAAAATAATCAGATACATATTTTTTTTTTTTGGGTGGATGAAGAAATGGTGAATTTCGGGCACCTGTAGGGATACCGAGCACCTTTGAGCCGCGGCCATAGCCTTTAATAACAGGGCCACCAATGAACCAAGGTTCTATAGGTAAAGTATTCTCTATCCCTGAGAGTAAGAATCAAAAAGCTCCTAATATGTCGATGCAAATGGCTGGAAATTTGAAAAAAAAAAAATAGAAACTAAAGTGGCGTTTCTTTAGAGTTTCTGTTCCCAGAAATCCAAAAAAATTGTTCTGAAAATCTGGGAACAAAACAGAAACATTTTTTTATGTTTCCTACGCGCCTTAAGGTGATAAAAATAAACAGATGAAAATGTTTGAGAGATGTTTACAGTCTTGAAATGGAGGAAGACCCCACTTCTCGGGTCTCAAATCAAGAAGGGAATTGATCACCTCATCCGCTGAGGTGAAAAGATGGGATTGTTTGGGGATCGATGGTACAGCAACAACTCCCATTCCAGCAGCCTTACCAGCCGTAACACCTGTTCTGAAAATGTAGAAGAAAAAAAATTACTTCACTTTTTTTTTCCCTTCTTGAAGGTTAGGAATTTGATTTTGAAGAGATTTGCAAAATTTTCATTCAGGAATTTTCTTAAGAAACTTTTGTAAATTGCTCTTGGAAATAATATTCGTTCTTCATATACCCTATCCAAATGCACCTAAGATTGATTATAAAAAAGATTTTCGAAGTAGTAAGTCAAGAAACCGATAAGGTTTCTGAGGCATAACGCATAGTTATTGAATGGCAAAAGTGGGTTTTTTTTTACTATTTTTGTTCCCGAATTTCCATTTCTTTCACAGAAAACTTGGAACAGAAACAATTTCATTCTCCGCAATTTGTTCTAAAAACCTGAGAGCAGAACAAAAACACATTTTTTAAAAAAAAAAATTATTCTTGCATTTCTATTTCTGTTCCCAAAGTAAAAGAATTATTCGATTCTGAAATGAAATTTAAAGCAACTCACATTGAATCTTCAATAACCAGGCAGCTGGAAGGATCAATGTTTAACCTTTTAGCTGATTCAAGAAATCTAAAAACAGTAAAACCAAACAAGATTGAAATTAGAGCAAATTTACATTTGAAATAGTAAATAAGAACACAAAAAATCACATGTATTTCATTTCCGCCGTCTTACATTTCAGGAGATGGCTTTCCTTTTGTTACTTCATCACCACCGACGATGACAGAAAACGATTTTTTTCCACCCTATAGATGGAAAACAAAGAGGAAATAGGCTCAACAATGATAAAGCACAAAGGGCCTGTTTGGTTTTCGAAACTATCCTATTTAATAACTAGGGATTACTCGCCTGAAGACACTGTATTGATTTTCTAATTTATAAATGTAAAAAGATAGTTTAAAAAAATGGGCCAACAAATACAAATATGAAACTTAAAGAGTACAAAATATAATTTAACTTTACTGTCTCAAAAATCAGGCTGTGAAATTTTTCGGTGAGAATTTCCCCCACAAAAAATTTCTATGATCCAATCTCATCCATTTATTTCTCTCAAATCATCCCCAACCCTTAGATAGGGCAATCCCGTGCACGAAGGCTCTCGGCATTACAGGGTCTGGAGAGAGTCAGATATACGCAGCCTTACCCCTTATATACAGAGAATCTGTTTCCAATATTTGAATCCGGGACTTCCAAGTCACAATGAAGCAATCTTACCATTATACCCAAGACTCACTCTCAACCAAAAAGACATTAAAAAAAAAAACTTATATAATATAGATTATCTTATTTTGGATTAATTGAATTTCATATATTTCCCCATTAAAATGTGATTTGATAAAATTTACTGAACAATGAAACTCAAAATCCTCTTAGTTTAGTCAATTTTTTAGATATATTTTGGCCTAATTACACAAGAAAAGAGCTGTTAAAGTTTTAAACTAAACTGAAATGACTGGCTAGCTAATTTGAGCATTTTTTTTATTTTTACAACCAAACACCAAAATATAACACTTCAAGATTGACTAATTTCAAAACGATCCAATTCACAAATTGAAGGACAACCAATCAGGCCTTAAGATCAAGAGCAAAACCTTTATCAATAGCAACTCATATGCTAGTACAATGTTTTTTATTTTATTTTTCAATTTGTAAGAAAAGAACATGAATTAGCTTTCGATATACCTTGATGAAATGATATTTTGGTTTCGATATTTTCTCTAGGGGAGTTTGAAGCCAAAGCCATTCGAACACCATGACCTCTCAAATGGTTAATTAACCGGTTGGCCCCCGGAAGAGCTTTGATATTACACCACCTACAATGTCAATGCAATAAGACATTTAAAGAAATGTCAAAAAAAAGACAGCCCAGTGCACGACGTCTCTCACCATCGCAAGGACTAGAGAGGGCCAAAGAAACGTCAAAAAAAACATACGCGGTCATTATGTAAATAACAAAAAATTAAAGGTAGGTAAACGTATTATTTACTGCTCGGAGAACATCGGGTTGATTTCAAAAAGCAGTTGGTCTTTCGATATGGGAAGTTCATAATCTTCCACTATTGCTGATGCAGCTTCTGAAGGTGTCTTTCCAACTATCCTGTGAGCTGATCTTGCATCCCATTGCTTCCCATACTTAACCAAGTAAAGCTTTAGAATATCACTTACAATGCCATCTGTTATTGAATCAGTATAGAAAAACACACGATCAAAGTGGGCGTGTAGCATAATATAGCTATTTTAAAGCAATTGAACAAGAATATGTGATGTAAAATTGATCGGAAAAGTAAAGAAGGCGTAGGAACCCAATGGCCCTCACTCACTCTCAAAAGACATCTCGTAAGAGGAGGATTGCCTCTAGACTTAACCCAAGTGATGTGGGATTCAACACACCCCTTCTCGTGCAGGGTGGTCTTTTAACAAACCACGACGAACGGATATTGGGGGACACAACATCGATGTGGGATTCAACATGCCCCCTCACGTGGGGGTGCACTTTGCCAAATTACTGAAGACGGGTATTGGAGGACCCAACATCAATGTGGGATTCAACAGAAGGTACCGAAAATCATGAACTGAAAAAACAAACTAAAACTTTAAGACAAGAAGAATCTCACCTGTGTTAAGAAGTGTACCATCTAGGTCTAGGATAACGCACGAAACCAACTTCTTTATAGAATTTGGTATCGACATTGCAGCCACAGAGGGCACTCCAAGAGAGAAACTGCTCTTTTTTTGTTCAAAAAATGTACCTGAAACATAAACTATTTCAAATTTAATATGTATAATCTAGTTCACGAAAGCTAAGACGCTGTTTGCTAACAATTTTTAAAATTTTTGGTCACTAAAACATGGGTGGGTGCCTGTGTGGATCCTGAGGTTTGTCAAATTGTACATTTGGTCTCTCATGTTTTACCGTTGTTTCAATCCCACTAAACTTAAAATATTGTTAATGGTTTTAGACGAAAAATGGGTCGTGCTCAGCACATAGCCTCATAATGGGGTGTATTTTTGTCATTTCATCATTCTACTAAACCTAATACGTTTTTCCCCAACTTTCCCTAACAACGATTCGTCTGAAGAATGAGAAAGAAATGAGAATTGTTGTTGGAAAAAGGTTAAGAGAAAAATGCCATAAATTTAGTGGATTGATAAAATAACGAAAATATCCTCTAGATCCACACCCCATATTTTACCCCAAAAATATTACTTAAGCAAAAGCACAAGCAAAAGTCAAAAGTATAAATGATCTCTTAATCAAAAATAATTCCATAGAGGGGTTGGGGAAATTTCTTAGAATCAATGAAAAACAACAATTTTTTGTTTTCAAGAAAAGTACTTTTATTTTCTTCATTTTTTAAAACGCAAAACAAACACTAATTCAATTTTACGAAGAAAAAAACTTGAAAAAAGGTTATCAAATGATGCACAAATAAAGTCTGTTGCAACAATTTTATGCTAGCATTCAGCTTCATTCTACTAATAAGACAATGAACTACTTCAAGAAGCACCGATTGTTCAAAAAATGCAAAGCCATAGATCCTAAATAGGCTAAATTCATAGATACTATGTCAATATTTTCATTAAAACCCCAAATTAATAATTAAAACAGAAAATATTGATTATACAATGTAGAAACCCAATGGATCTAACTCACTCTCAAAAGACGCTTCGTAAGAGGAGGATTACCCTAGACTTTATATATAGCTCAGGATCATGTAACACAAGTAATGTGGGATTCAACACGCCCCTCACGCACAGAGTGGACTTTGTTAAACTACTCATCGATGTGGGATTCAACGCGTCCCCTCACAAGCAAGGTAAACTTTACCAAATTAATGCAAATGGCTATTGGAGAGGCCAACATCGATTTGGAATTCAATACGCCCCCTCACGCGCAGGATGGACTTTGCCAAACTACTGCAAACGGATATGGGAGTCCAACATAGAGGCTTAGTTCTGATACCATGTAGAAACTCAATAGGCTTAATTCACTCTTGAGTGACGCTTTCTAGGAGGAATATTGTCCTAGACTTTATATATAGCTCACGATCAGGTACGGGATTTAACATACAACAACATTGTATAAATGCAATTTTTACCAACGAAAAAAATACATTTTCAACAAATTTCTCTCCCCTTGTTGCATACCTAACAATATACAAAAAATTCTTTCTCTAGTTCAATTGAAGCATTTTATCGAACAGTACATATGCGAAAAAAAAGAACGTAAAGAAAAAAGCAGCATTTTGTCAAACAGTATATGAACAATTACTCGAATTCTAGATACGTAAAACTGAAGCTTACGATCAATTTCTCGAATAATTTTGACGCAACGAAACCGCCAGCTGAAATAATTTCTTGCGAAGAGCATTAGAAAAGCTCCATATATTGATTCTGAGAAACCGAAGCTTGTTCTTCGCTCGTTTCTGGTTTGGCTGATAGTGAAGAGAATCTGGAGTAAATCCAACAAAAATGGACAGCAAATTTAAGAGAGAGAGAAAGCTCCGTTTGTTGCTGGCCGTATGGAGCAGTCCTGTACTTCTCATATCACCATTAGAAATTTGCCACCATGCACGATACAGGAAAACCTCGATTTATCGATTTTTAAAATTGGATGAATTTTCTTCTTTAATCGCATTAGTTCAGAATTAAGCACAACAGTTAAATAATTAAAAAAATTATCATTATTTAAATTTTATAATTTACTATTTATTCAACCATTTGGCACAACAATTTTTTAAAAAATCCAATAATTCTGTCGAAAGTCCAAATTCATTACACATCATAAAAATTATTACAGTTTTTTAAATGAATTTTATGTAGTATAGTAATTTTGGACTTCTAAAAAAATTACTATAACATGTGAACTGTATGGGTAAAATTTTTAAATCTATGGATTGTTCACCAATAACCTCAAATAATTAATATAACTTTGCGAAATAATAGTTTTATCCTTATAAACACTCCAATCCAACTAACCTGGGAGGAATAAAGGAAAGGAAAAAAACAAAGGGTAAACAGATATTATATGACCTGACTCGAGAGAGAATAATGCAAAGAAAAAGAACAAAGTGTCAACGGATATTATCCGAAAGTAGCCGACCAGAGATATAAATGCCAATTGATAATAAATAAATTATTAATTTTATTTTTTTAACGTTTGACCGTTGATTTTAACAATATATATATATATATAACTTTTGCCCTTAAGTAGGGAGTAAGTGCTGCTAAAAATACCGTAAGAGTGTAAAGTGGAGTTGTTTACACTTTTAGGTCCTAAAAGTTAAAAAATCACCGAAATAGGTAATTTTATATTATTTTCCAAATTGGGTTTCTCCGGCCTTGTGAAGGCCGATTTCTCACATTTTTTATTTTTTTTTAGAATCCGGCCTTGTGAAGGCCGGATTCTAAAAAGGGGTGTAGCCCCCCCCCCCCCCAAAACAAAAAAAAAAAGAATCTGGCCTTGACAGGGCCGGATTTGGTTTGGGGAGGGGTAAAGTGAAAATAAGTTCCTTTTTTTGGGTGGGGTAAGTGAAATTATATAAAATTTTAATTTTGTTTTAAAAGGGACCAAATTTTAATGGTAAAAAAATAGTATACATTTATTAAAATTATTACTGAAAATTAAATATATGGCTTAAAGTTGGAAAGTCGGCGAATTAAATAAAAATCGGACATTTTGGAAAAATAACATGACATAAATGAAAAAACAAGAAAATTCAAGGGCTCAAAATATAATATAGTAAATAAATTTAAAGATTTTGGAAACCGGCCCTTGTAGGCCGTAGGGCCGGATCTTTAAATTTATTTACTATTTATTAGATTTTGAGCCCCTGAATTATTTTATTTTTTCATTTATGTCATGTCATTTACATTTTAAGCAATAGAGTTTTATGATTTTTTTCATTTATGTCATGTCATTTTTTCAAAAAAACAAATTTACCCTTATAACTTAGCCACCCGAAAAAATAAAGGGAAAAAAATATACAGACATTTAATATTAAATAATTTATTAATTTTGATTTTTTGCAATTTAACATAACGTTAATAACAAATGTAATTATACATTTAAATTTGAACCACAGGAAAATAAATATTGACAAACATACACAATTATAAATTACAATTCAGTTAAATCACAAGAGGCAGTAACGTGCCATTAATCTTAAAAAATTATTTTATTGACCGGAGATAATACCATACGATATCACTACTACACTAAACATTCATTGAAAACACCCCGCAAAGGAGGAAGCAAATCCTAAAATAAAATGGTAATTTTTACTACCACCACCAAATTGAATCAATCAAATTTATGAAATTTGCATATTATATCATTAAAGGGAAAAAAAAATACTAAGAACCCCCCATGGCGCAATTTAACCAGGAAAAATAATTTTATCAGACCAACACTGATACAATATCACCAACACAATAAACATTCACGGAAAAAAAACCCTACAAATAGGGTACGCGTAAAACCCGAAAACAAAAATGGTCATTTTCACTACCACCCCACGCCCGCACCCCCCAAAAAAATCATATTTACAAACTTGACAATGAACAATGAACACCCCCCCCCCCCCCCCCCCCCCCCCAACCCCAACCCCAACCCCAACCCCATACACAATAAAGAAAAAGGAAAAAATATGGTTTGTGCTTCATATAGCACTACAAAAATCTGCTGTACTACTCATATAAAGACCCAGTATCAGTTCTTGAACACAATCACAGCCTTCTTTGAGGATTTTTTAGGGTAATTTGACAAGTGTTGAGCCATCTCAAGCTGTTTGTATAAATTGCATCCCTCTTGTTCTTCATTACTCCGCCTAAAGATAACAATTTTCTCGAGCAAAGGCGAGTACTGGAGGAGGAGTTGCGTAAACATTATTTTGGAGTCGTAGGGCATCGATTCGAGGTTGAAAGCTTCAACGGTTTTGAGTCTAGGGAAGAAGAAGCGGCTCTTTGGTGTCGAATATGTGATATCTTCGCCATAAGGCATCTAGATAGAAAAATAAAATGAAAAAATAGTGATTTTTGTTATAATTGATAGAGCTTTTTGCAGTTTGCACTAATATCCAAATTGTGTCAAGTCAGTCCTTCCGTCATTTTTTATGATGAAATTCACCCATTTAGGTGATTCCGTGTTTGACATGTGCCTGATTTTCGTCATAAAAAATGACAGAGTTCCAACTTTGGACTGACTTGACACGATTTGGATACTTCAGGTCTTAATGTGTTCAAATTGAAAAGTATAGGGACTAAAGTGGAATTTCTCCCAAACTTCAGGGGTATAAAGCGCAAAAACCTCTAATTGATATCTAATTCTTGATCAAAATCGAAATTTATGAAAATATTAGAAGAATTTACTATAGCTATTTCCTTAAAAAGATCGTGTAACTCTTTTATCCCACTCTTTTTTTTTGTTTTGTTTTGCATTTTTGACCCCTAAAGTTTGGGATGGGCGTTTAAGTGATTCATGTTTTGAAAATAACACATTTGACCCTTGAGGTCTCACTTTCATTTCAATTTGTTCTAATCGAAAATGGGGATAGCTTATTTGGATGGAAAGGCCTCATGAGAGCGCGTGACCTGATATCGGGGGCTAACACGTGATTAATCCATCAACTAGTTGCATTTTCCTCTAACATGACCTAAAGTAGATGAAATGACAAAAAATAGGCATTCACAGTCACGTGCCTGGCCTTTTCCGTCCAAATATGCTAACCCCATTTTTTATTGGACCAAATTGAAATGAAAGTGAAACTTTAAGTCAAATGTGTTATATTACAAACTACGGGACCACTTAAACACCTGTCCCTAAACTTTTTAAGGGTCAAAAGCACAATTTTCCCTTTTTTCCCATTTCTTATCCCGGTTATTTTAGGGTAATTCTCATGATATGCAATCAACCGTTGCATTAAATATGCGTCTAAAAATTGAAGTATAAAAACATATTTAGTTAACTTTGAAAAATCGAATGAAAGAAAAAATTATATACAATCACTTTAGTATCCATATCGGTATTTTTCATGGTTAATTTTTTAGTTGAATTCAACTAAAATGTATAAATAAACCAAGCTATTGAGTGCAAAGCAAATAGAAATTGAAGCGTTTTAAGAGAAAACGAACCTTAATAAGCAATTTCGGTTCGACCATGTTTATGACAAATGTCTCCACATCATGAGAAATCTGTAGCAGACTTAGAATCGCATCCATGTACCGTTCGCCAGCAGGAGCGTGCAGCTTTAAACATTTCCAATTTGTTACCGGGAAATGAAAATCGTTCTCCTCCACGGCCGATAGAGCCTTAACAAACAAATAAGAGTGTCGAATGTAAGTACTAATATACATAAGTCCGACCAAAAAATTGAAAAATAAATAGTTCTGACCCACATAATATTAAATGAATTTATGCAAGTTCATATAAAACCAAAACATGTTTCTTCAAATTCATTTTAAATGATATTTGCGTTTAGTATTGAAAAATGCAGGAAATTGCCACTGAAGAATTTTCTATATAAACCACCATGTTAAGAACAATGACTCTTTTTTTCCCTTCTTTCTTTGGTTAAAGGGGATGATGTGCAAGCGGATTCATATCTAGCTAATCTTACTTAGATGGGACAAAGATTTTATGGTGCATGGTAAAAAGAATGGATAAGAAAATAAAAATGAAAATAGAATGGAAAATGAAAAAAGAAATGAAACTTCTTTGGTATGGATGAAAAATAGAAAAAAAAAAAAAGATTAGGCAAGAAAATGCACAATTACCTAAGTAATTTTTTTCCCACCCAATCTGGGAAGAAAATGAAAGAAAATGAGGGAAAGTTTTTCAAGAATAGAGTTAAATTACAATGATATACCCTTGATAATGGAGTCTTTAATTTATTTTTGTAATATATGAGGGTAAAATAGCAAATTAAATTAAAGTGAATTATTTTTCCTTCCTTTCATTATTCTTTTCTAACCAAACAACACTAGATAAAATAATTCTCATTCCACGGTGAATAAAAATATCCTTCTTAATGCTTACATATGGCGTCTTACTTTCGCATGTGACCTAAAGATCACGGGTTCAAGTCATGGAAACAACCTCTTGTAAAAAAAGTAAGGTAACGCTGCGTATAATAGACCTAAGTGGTCCGATCCTTCTCCAAACCCCGAGCATAGCAGGAGCCTTGTAGCACCAGGCTACCATTTTTTTGGTGAATAAAAATATTTTCTTCCCATTTTTCTTTTCCTTTCTCTTTTCCTTCCTTCCAACCAAATATACCCTTAGTGTTTTTGTTGTTAGAAATTAAAATGCGAGAGTAAGACCCCACATGTAAGCATTAAGAAGAAAAATCATACACATTCTATAAAACATGCCAAATGAGTCCGTTTGGTTGAGGTATTTAAATTCGAAAAGATGTTTGGAAAATATCCTCTTTGAATACCTCACCCAAACATACTATAATGGATTTTTTTCAATTCCCAAAAGGGGGGTTTAACTTCTGAATCTACAGTAACCACAACTATTCTTCACCCCCATAATGGAGTTTAATATTCTCGCATATAGATATAAAGGCCCCGTTTGGTTACTGCTTCTGTTCCCCAATTCTTGTTCCCGCTCTTAAAAATTTTGGGATTAATGTCCTAAAAGGGGATTGGCAATTGGGAGTAATCTTGGACTATTTCCTGAATTCCTTAAGAATCTGAGAAACAAAAAAGTGTATTCCTATTCACTCCAACAAAACTATTCCCACTACCATCCCGCCGGCCACCACCACCACGTTGGCCAACATATATTTAAAGGGGGAAAAAAAAGAACAATTGTTGCAACCAAACGTATTTCTTGTTTCTGTTCTCATAAATTAAAAGAAACAGTTTTAGGACAATGGTCACTACCAAACATGTTTCTATTTCTTGAATACTCTCATCACATCTTAGTTTATTAGAAGTAGAAACAGAAAAACAGAAACCCTAACCAAATGCCACCAAAGTGAATTGGATCAACACGCTCAGTACTACAATTCACAAATTATACTATTTTTCAATTTGTTAGTTTATGAATTGTTTAATAGTTCAGTCACTCAGTGTAAGGTCATAGAAATTAAAAAAAACTTATAGTAGTTAGTTATTCACTTTAGTCGAGTTTAGATGCTATATTCTCACATAATTAGAAATAAATATAGCTCAAAAGAAATTTACTACAATAAAACATCGGTATGTTTCTTTGTTCAAGTCATAGGTAAACGGAGAAATATACAAGTCGATTCATCAAAAATAAGATAATTCATAAAATACGATAATTTAGACAACCAGACGGCCCTGTGTTGATTCAACAAGATTAGCTTATAGAAAACATCAGGCTCATTGTGATTCATCCTCATATTTTTAACCCACAAACTACTGAATGATCAATCAAAACGATGATGCATGATATGAATTTCACGAATAAAGAACAAGAAAAATTAACAATGGAGAAGAGTCACAAACCTCAATGCACCAAGCTCCCAAGCTAAGTTCTTGGACATGGCGAAGGCCGGTGAGAATATGAGTATGAAGTTGTTCTTTATCATATACTGTTGATAACTGGAAATCAAGCTTAGCATTAACACAAGAACGTATATCCAGAAGATGAATTTTCTTGTGACCCCAATCCCCTAAAATTTCCAAAGACAACACAGACGGAGCAGTAATTTCTAAAACCGAATTCAGATTCGTTTGCCCTTGAATTTCATCAATCACCAATCGCCTCAAATTACTGTTACTGATAACCAATTTATCGAAACCATAACACTTGCGCAATTCCAGGAATTCGAGAAGAGGACTACCTGAAATTAGGGTTTGAATGTTACAACCGGTCAAGCACGTCCTCTCAATCTTCAAAATCTTAAGCGATTTCCAGTTGATTCCCTCATTCGGCAGGTGACTGCACATGGACATGCTTAGTTTCGTGAGATCTTTGTTGTCGTACATGGATCGAGGCAGCACGAATCGATCTCGACTATTTTTGCGGAAATTCAACTCCATCTCCTCCGCACCGCTGTTCGCGGCGAACTTTATCCAAGTGCTAACGTCGCTGTACAAACAGCGTCGGTATTCAAAATCGAGCTCGAATTTCTTGATTTTGGAGCCATCAATCAGGATGAGCGTCTTGTCGACGAATGAAACGAACTTGCGTAAATGGAAATCGTCGTCCGACCGGAGCTGGTGACGGAATCTTAGAGTCGATGCCGAGGTCCAGATCGCTTTCCACTGCTTCGACAGTATACAGGTACGCACCACTTCTTCCATCGGCAAGAACGAGAAGATGTGGAGCAGAACAGAATCAGGCAACGGGCTGAGTCGATCTATGCCGGCTTCGTTTTTCGATTTGGAATCCAATCTTGAGCGTTTCTGGTCATCAGCGTCTCTACTGAACAAGTTTCTCATGTCGCCGGCGACGGCCATGATTGTCGTCGAGAAGCTCAGTCACGGAAGAAGTTACATATTACATATAAGAACTGAGTCCTCGACTGCTTTCGTTATACGCTTTGGTCACTAAATATCAATTCATTTTCCTTTTAACCCCTTATACTTTGATTTATTTCATTTTCTCCCTCTATTTTAAAAAACTACATTTCTACTTATAATAATTTAGAAAGCTAACTCTTTTGGGGTGGGATCGGTGAACAATCTACTAAATTAAAATTTTAGCTTATGCAGTCCATGTGTTACGGTATTTTTTCCAAAAGTCAACAATTTTTTCATGTAAAAATTTAGGGTTAATCGCACTTTGTCCTCATGTGGTTTGCACCTGTCTCACTTTGCCCCCCTATGGTTTGAATTGTCGCACTTTATCCTCTGTGGTCATGGACTAAACTGCAACCGTAACTTCTTTAACAAAAAATGTAAAATATCGATTTTACCCTTTTTTAATTATTAACACTTATTCAGGGAGAAATCCAAAAGGTCCAAACCACATGAGGAGCAAAGTGCAGTTAAAATCTCTCTCGTCACTCTCTCGCTCCTACTCTCACTCTCTACAATCCTCTCTCTCTCTATCGTCATTCTCACTCTCACTCTCTCACCCGTCTTCCTCCATTGTCGTCGCCATCGCCATCGCCATCTTGGCATCATCCGAAGCACTGCCGCTCCGTCACCAAACCATCGTCGATCTGGTCAGATCTGGATTTCAACGGTGGTCAGCGATGACGTTGAAACTCAGCGAGGGTCCATATGGTTATGGCCATCAATTTTTTCTCGGTTGTATGCAAGAAAAAGTTGGTATGTCATCAGATAATTGAATTGAACGAAGAACAATCGGATAAATTGTAGTGAAATAGATCAAATCATTCCCTGCCTTTTCAGAGAGTAGACGACGTCCATGGCGGTCACCGTCTTCCTTTTGGCATGCTCGGTATAGGTGACGGTGTTGTGAATCACGTTCTCGAGGAATATCTTGAGAATTGTTGGAATTTTAGTGCATGATAGTAATATACATAGGAAAAATGAAAGAGAAGAGAATAAGATGAGAAAACAAGAGAAACCACTTATTTCAATATTCTCTTATTACTTGGAATTGAATTACAATACACTAGCAATACCATGTATTTATATATAATAGAGCTCACACACTTTGAATTTATTTTACACACATGATAAATATTAGTTGCCTAATTTTCACCTACCATGAAAAAATATTATTCAACTTGTTTGAATGGAAAAAGCTTGTTTGAATGCATAATGAAAATTAAAGCATGTGTTTCATTACTCCTCCTTGCTGTATTTTCCATGTACTCCAAGCTTGCTTCTTAGAAATTCAAATTTTGTTTTTGGAAGTGCCTTGGTAAATATATTTGCAACTTGCTCCTCAGTACCACAATGAATGGGATTAATTTCACTAGTGCTTTTAGCTTCTCTCAGGGCATGATATTTAATTTTAATGTGCTTGGTCTTTCAGTGCTGGATAGGATTTTTCGCAATAGTAATCGCCGATTTGCTATCACAGTATAATTTTGTAGGACCCTGTTGAATTTCTCCCATGTATGAAAGAATTCTTCTAACCCAAATAGTATGGTTTGAAGCAGCGCATGCTGCAATATATTCAGCTTCTGCAGTGGATTGCACTACTGTATCCTGCTTTTTGTGAGAGCCATGAAAATACACCTTTTCCAAAGTAAAATGCATACCCAGATGTACTTTTCATGTCATCTAGTGATCCAGCCCAATCACTATCAGTATAATCAATCAATTTTGCATTTCTTATTGGTCTATACCAGATTCCAAAATCATTAGTACCCTTGACATACCTAAGTACTCTGCCTTGTGATGAACTTGGCTTGGATTTTCCATAAACCTTGACAGTAGATTTATTGCGAATATGATGTCTGTTCTAGTTGATGTTAGATACAACAAACTGCCAATCATGTTTCTATACAGTCTTCCATCTACACTGGGCGCGTCATCTTCTTTCAATAATTTTTCATTTGTGACCAGTGGGGTAGTCACAGGCTTGCAATTTTCCATCTTGAATTTTTTGAGCAAACCATTGGCATATTTTTCATGACAAATAAAAATTCCTTCATCACTTGTCTTATCTCCATGCCCAGAAAATAGTTCATTAAGCCAAGATCTGTCATCTCAAATTCCTTCTTCATATCATCTTTGAATGCGTCGATTATTGCGATATTGCTTCCGGTAACAATGAGGTCATCAACATACAAGGAGATCATCAGGATATCATGTCCTTGTACTTTTATGTAAACTGTAGGCTCACTGGGACTCCTCTTAAATCCACAATTTGTGAAATAGGAATAAATTATGTTTTACCAAGCTTGTGGAGCTTGTTTTAGGCCGTACAAGGACTTTTTGGGCTTTAAGACTTTTTCTTCACTTCCTTTTGCCACAAAACCTGGTGGATGCTCAATATAGATTTCTTCTTCAAGATATCCATTGAGGAATGTTGATTTTACATCAAGTTGATAGAGCTTCCATCCTTTTTGGTCTGCAAGTGCAAGAATGGTCCTCACAGTATCTTGTCTTGAGACTGGGTAAAAGTTTCCTTGTAGTCAATTCCATATTGTTGTGTGAAACCTTTGCTACCAATCTAGCTTTATGCTTCTGAATTAAGCCATCAAGATTTATTTTTGTTTTATAAATCCATTTGACTCCAACAACATCCTTATGAACTAGTTTTTCTATAAGCTCCCACATCTTATTTTTCTCAATCATTTTTATCTCCTCCTTCATTGCAAATCACCATTCTTTATGCTGAGCAGTTTCATCATAATTGGTTGGCTAATAAACTGCATAGTGGAAACTCTCACTTATTTCTTGTGAGTCTCGATATATCCCAGACAAGCATTTCATCCTTCTTGGAGAGGATTCTAGCAATAATGATCCACCACTTCTTGGTAAATTTCTTGGAGAAGATGGAGTTGGAGTTTGAATTGGCTCGACTTCATCAAACTCTGAATCTGCATCTTCAATATCTTAGCCTTGAGATGGATTTTGGTGATAAGGAGGAATTTCCATCAATTCTTTATCCTCTTTATTTTCATCCTAATTCCAGGAAGCTTCTTCATCGAATGTGACATCTGCTAACCACAACTTTATTGGTTTGCAAATTGAGTATTCTATAGCCCTTTGATTGAGAGCTATAACCCAAGAATATGCCCTTATCTACCTTTGCTTCTAGCTTGTGCCGTTTTTCTTTTGGAACATGCACATAGCAAACGCAACATTTACCTTCAGATGTTTAACAAAGGGCTTGTGTCCAGACCAAGCTTCAAGAGGAGTTATGTCTGGGACAACCTTCGTGATGCTTCTGTTCTGAAGATAGACAACAATAAAGACAGCTTGAACCCAAAACTTGTTAGGCATGTTTTTGTCTTTAATCATGGATCTCGCCATATCCATGATCATTCTGTTTTTCCTTTCTGAAACACCATTCTACTGTGGCATAAACGCAACGGTGAGTTGTCGATGTACACCTTCTTATTCACAAAATTTATTAATTTCAGAGGAAGTGTACTCGATGCCATTGTCGCTCCGGAGTGTCTGAATTTGATAGCCGCTTTGGTTGTCTACCAACTTCTTGAATTTTTGGAAGGTTCGAAATACCTCGGATCTTTCGTTTAGAAAATATACCCAAGCATTCTCGAGTAGTCATCGATGAACAAGATGAAATATTTATTGTTGTCCAATGATGTCGTTCCCATCGGACCACAGACGTCGGTGTGCACCAATTGCAACTTTTGTGAGGCTCGCCATGCCTCGCCCATAGGAAACGGTTGTCGGTGCATCTTTCCAAGTTGGCAACCTTCATAAACACCCTTGTAGTTACCGATGGGGGCCGGGGAAGATCTTTCACTATGGCCTTTTGGGATAACAGTTTTAAATTTCGAATACTGCAATGCCCAAATTTTTTATGCCAAAGTGAAGTATCCACACCAACTTGTGACATCATTAAACTTTCAGTGGAATGGTTCCATTAGATGGGGAACGATTTGTTCTGTATCTTGATACTTGCTATCTCCTTTTTTTGAGGATCACAAATTGCACAAGCGGCACCCTTAAATAATAAAGAATATCCATTTTTCATCATTTGAGGCACGCTGAGCAAATTTTGATCCAAACTTGGAACGTAGAGAACGTTCCTGATGAATCTCATTTCTTTCTTTGTTTGGATAGCAACGGTGCCTTTTCCCTTGAATTTGACCAAATTTCCATCACCCATTCGGATAGGAATTTTGACGTTGTGATCTAGATAAGTAAAGAAATTCTGTCTTTGTCATGTGATTTGTACAGCCGCTATCAGTTAGCCATACATCTTCTTTCTGTGTCTTTGAAGCTTGGCAGACATAGAAAATTTTGTTTTCTTCTTCTTTGGATTCTGAAACGCCGGCAAGATCATTTTGCTTAAATCTGTAGGTTTGGTCTATGTGTCTAAACTTCTTGCAATTTCAGCATTGAGGTTTCCCTTTATACCAACAATCCTTTTTTTTTATGGTTGGTCTTTTTGCAAATGTCACAGGGAGGTGTAAACACGACATTTTGACCATCCCCCCCAAAAAAAAAAATTAATAATAATTATTCTTCATTTTACAGCTGAATTTGTTTTGTTTCATTTAATTTGTTCCAAAAAAAAATGGAATAAAGAAAAATGTGTGAAATTGAAAAATAAAGAAATGGGGTTTTGAAACTGAAAGAATGCTAAATAAAGGGAGCAAAATGAAAATGGGAGAAGAAAAGGGAGTGGGCCCCTTTTTGGGTCCAAACCGTGAGTGAGAGAGAGAGAGAGATCGGTGATAGAAGAGA
The DNA here is from genome assembly GCA_016647705.1 of Eucommia ulmoides. Lineage (NCBI taxonomy): Eukaryota > Viridiplantae > Streptophyta > Magnoliopsida > Garryales > Eucommiaceae > Eucommia > Eucommia ulmoides. The sequence goes on from JAENRU010000484.1 coordinate 808,900, forward strand.
GGAAAGAGAGAGAGAGAGAGCAGGTGTAGGGCTCACCTGCCCACTGCCTGTCTAGTGCCAGAGAGAGAGATAGAGAAAAGAGAGAGAGGCGGCGGGGCCCACCCCTGTCGGGTGGTGTGTAACAAAAAAAAATAAAAAATAAAAGAAAAGAAGAAAATGCATTGCCACGTGTCGGATGTTGGTGAGGCGGCGGTAGGAGCGCATGTTTTACACGCGCCCTGGCTCTAGAACATTTCTTTTTCTTCATTTTTACGATTTTACCCTTTTTTAGTCCAATTTGGACTGGGCTTTGGCGGCCAAACTTAGTTTTAGGGTTTACTAATGTGTTTTTCACGTTCAATCTTTTCCTATAAATAGGACCATTCTCCTCCCACTTTATTTTCAAAAATTGAGATGAGTCACCTCCTTTAGAAGAGTGATTCTCAAAGCCCTTTTGGGAAGCCGTCCGCGAGAGAGGAAAATATGGGTATCGAGATTTTTGGCCAAGAACAGGTATGTTTTTTTAATTTTTAATTCTTTTTTTAATTTATTTTATTTTTTTCAAATTTAAATTTCTGCAAGTTTTATTTATTTATTTATGTATTGTCGTCTGATGATCCGATGAAAACATCGGGGTGAGTTTCTCGTGCTTAAACTTAACCCTCGATCATTAGGTGAAGGATGTTTTCATTATTTATTTTATTTTATTTTGTTTACAAATTCATAAACACAAAAAAATAAAGTCGTCCAATGATCCGATGAAAACGTCGGGGTGGATTTTTCGTGCTTAAATCTAACCGTCAATCGTTAGGTGAAGGATGTTTTCGTTGTTTATTTTTCTGTATTTTCTTTATTTTTATTATTGTTATCAAAACCCTAAAAAAAAAAATCAGAAAAAAATAATATAATAAAATTTTTTATTTGTAGAAATTAATCCTTACGAACCTTAAAGTGAATTCGACGATTCGATAAATCATGGGAGAGTTTTCCGTGACCTCGTTTTCATTCCACCACTCGAGTGAAATCGAATGGTTTTAGAAAATCCCTTCCCTCGATAAATTTTTCGTGGGATTTTTTTTAAACTATCGAAAAGATTAATTTCAACTAAATTGTTTCCGCGAACCTCCTTCGATTCTCTTATCCATAGAATTTAAGGGAACTTCAAAACAGGATTTCTTTAAATCAATCAAACAAACTCAAAATAGATTTTCTTTGCATCCACTTAGCATATTTATTTCTCGTATCATTTAGACGACATGTTTAGGACACTTTCACCACTCACATTTTTCTTACATAGTTTTTTTTTTTTTTTTTTTAACGAATCCATGCTACTTTTTCACATCTAGTCATGACATGTGCATCACTTATATTTCTTAATTAAATCATTGTCACGTATAATCACGTTAATTCACGTAGTGTCCCCTATTCGATTCATGTATTCATATCAGTTTGCATCAACATATTTAAATTAAATCATTTAGTTTTTTTAGTCACTTTTGCATAAAAAATAAAACTCATTTAGATGTTAGTTTTGCATTCATATTTTCAAATCTCATTCATCTATTTTAATTTGTCTATTTAAGTTAAAGAAGTCTCTCGGAAACATACATAAATCCCCCATCGGGAACCATCCTTGCCAAATCCTTAATATTCGATAAAAGATTATACCGAGGGAAGATTCCCGAAAATCCAAAAAACTTATCTCACCTTATTTGTGAAAAATACCAAAAAGATTTTATAAGAAGGGAATGATTTCAAAATAAAATAAAACACTCGGACTAAACTAATTGGACTTAATTGGATCTAAGGTACTATTTTCGGACGGGCGTCTTGGGGTACCTAACACCTTCCCTAAGCGTAATCGACCCCCGAACTTTTAAATGAATCTTTGGTTTGACTGTATTTTTTGGAGTCAATTTTTTTACTTAGGCCTTTTAATTTTTTTTTCTAAAAATTCAGTGACATAGCACACCATTTAAACCCAATGTTAGGTGACGACTCTTTATTTTTTAAAATGGCCTAAGTATATCTTTTGAGAAAATCGACACTTTAAAACCCCTCTCTCCTTAAGTTTATTTATTATTTATTCCTTTTTCGAAAAACGGGGCGCGTCAGGAAGGAATTTTCCTTTCTTTTCTCCTTCCTTGGAGCCGCTTGTATCACCTTCCTTGGAGCCACCTTTTCCTTTTCGGAATTTTCCACCTTTAGAAGGAAATCTATTTTTGTGCCTTGACTAGAATACACCTTTGGCTGCAGTTTCATTTCTGCTTCATTTCTTCTTGAAATTCTTTTTTGTGAGCTTGTAGTGAACCTACAAGATCGGTAACTGAGAGCTCCATAAGATCTCGTGATTCCTCAATGATGCTAACCACGAAATCAAATTTTTCGATGAGTGATATCAATATTTTCTCTACCACTCTTTGATCCGTGATTCCATCATCGTAGGCTTTGATTTGATTGACAACTTCACTAACTCTAGAAGAGAAATCTGTGATGGTTTCTTCTTTTTTCATTCGGAGATTTTCGAAATCTCTTCTAAGAGTTTGAAGTTTTATGGCCCGAACTTTGACAGTACCTTTGAACTCGTCTCGCAATGCATCCCACACCATTTTTGCTGAAGTAGAATTCATGATTCTTGGAAAAATTGAGTCCGAGACAACAACATGAATTTTGGATAATGCATCGGCATCTCTTTTTAGCCATTCTTTTATCGGAACTGATGCGGATGAATGAGAACTTTTGGTTGTGGGAGGAGACCTTTCGATTGTAGGTGTCGAAGCAGTATCTTTCGTAGATTTCGTTTCTTCTTTTGACGGATCTACGATTTTTGGTATGCCACTTTCGACTACCTCCCACAAATCGTAAGCTCTTAGGATGGTTTTGAGTTTGATGCTCCAAAAATCATAATTCTCTCCATTGAATACGGGAATATGTTGGCTTGAACTTGTGGATGCCATTTGATGAATTTGAACTTTGCAGAAGTTGAATTTGTGCAGAGTTGTGCAGGGATTGTGATGTAGTAGTCCCGACTTTATGCCGTAATAGTGCTACAGTAGTACCGGAATAGTAATTAACTTGTGCTCTTGATACGACTTGTTGCAATTTTAGTGCATGATAGTAATATACATAGGAAAAATGAAAGAAAAGAAAAGAGAATAAGATGAGAAAATAAGAGAAAACACTTATTTCAATATCCTCTTATTACTTGGAATTGAATTACAATACACTAGCAATGTCATGTATTTAGACATAACAGAGCACACACACTTTAAATTTATTTTACACACATGATAAACATTAGTTTCCTAATTTTCACCTACCATGGAAAAATATTATTCAACTTGTTTGAATGGAAAAAGCTTGTTTGAATGCATAAATGAAAATTAAAGCATGTGTTTTATTAAGGACTCCACGAGTCTCCTCATCGTCGCTGTCTCGGCTTCATCCGAAGCACCACCACGGCGGTTACCACCACACCACTCCTACCACACCACAAACCCAGATCAATAGATCGACGATGATGGACGAAAACGAACCACCACCACGCCAACGACCTACCACCACAGCCGCTCCAATGATGAACCACCACCACGCTCTCTCTCTCTTTATATATATATATATAATACACACACACACAAAAAAAAAAAAAAGAGAGAGAGAGAGAGAGATTCAATCTTTGGATTTATAGATCCGAAGCTTGGATCTATAGAACCACCACCACTACGCTAATGATGAACCACCACCACATTCTTTCTCTATTGGTTTTATCGGTGGTGGCCGTGTATTCAGAAAATTCAAGAAAATAGGGGAACTGGGTGGGGGGTGAGGAATGGAAGACGGGAATTGGTTGATGGTCGTTGAAAAGTGCAGCGGTGTTGGCGTGGTTGATCGATTGAGAGATGAATCGGTTACAAAATCCTAGAGAGAGAGAAGATGAAGTAAACTGGGTATGGAAGTAAATTACACTATTACTCCTTAAAGTTATGTTTTAATTTCGAATTAATCACTAGAAACATACCAAAGGGTAAAATAGGAAAAATAATTGTGTATTTTGGAATAAATCACACAAAACATATCCCAGCTTCGGAAATCGTGCGTGAGCATCAAAATGGATGGAAAATGTTACTTTTGCAGTTTAGTCTAGGACCATAGGGGGTCAAAGTGCAAAAGGTTCAAACCACAGGGGGCAAAGTGCGATTGTTCAAACCACATGGGACAAAGTGTGGCAGGTGCAAACCACAGGGGGCAAAGTGCGATTAACCCAAAAATTTATTGTAAATTTGTGGTATAAAGTGACTTTTAACCCCTTTAACGGTAACTTTAGATTTCTGAAAAATTACTGTAGCGCATGGGCTGCATTGACTAAAATTTTAATTTTGTTGATTGTTTACCAAAGTTTTTTTTTTGTTTGTTTAACTTAACCGAATATGCTAAAAATTAGTGGATGTACACACCTTTTCGCTAAATATATGCCTATCTTTTAAAAAATATATATCAAAATGATTTTAAAATTACTCTCTTATCCTTCTTGAAATAATTTTTTCTTGTTTAACCCATTTGTTTTTAAAAAAAAATCACAAACCCCCCACCCCATCCCTGCCGGTTCCCCACCCCACTCCACCCTAGGGCCCCAATCGGTAACCCCAACTAGCAACGCACCGCTGGGCCTCGCCCCCTTGTTTACCGTGCACCACCAAGCCTCACTCCTCGGTCCACTGCCTTCCTCTTCCTCCTCCTCTTTTGATTCTTGCTCTCTCTAAAAAAAAAAAAAAAAAAAAAAAAAAGAATGGTTGAGATCTATAAATATGAGCATTGGATCTATGTAGTTTTTAAAATAGGGGAACTAAAATGAAATAAGATGAAAGTATGAGGAGGATAAAAAGCAATTAACCCTTTTAGTAATGTGCTATTAATTCATTTGTTAAAATTTTACACATAATTGCTTTTTGTCACCCTAAATTATGGGTCAATTTGCACTTTGCTTGATCGAATAACATTCATGAAGTTGATTACTTGGCAATTGGAAATTTTAGACATGAATGTAATAATTAAGTGATCAAAAAGACAAAAAATAAAAATTTGTGGACCTAAATGAATGAACCGTAGTTTAGGGGATCAAATTGTTATTATAATTAAAGTTGAATGGATACATTACATTGTGTGATGTTAAACTTTGCAATCGATTGCACCTTGCACCCTAAACTTTTAATTACATCACATTTAACCCCCCAAAAGTTTATTTGGATGTGTGTAAAAGCTGTGTAACCAACTAGAATTGACTTACCATTACGAATTTATGATGAACTAGGGATTCTTGGTGCTTAACGACACCATATTAATTTTTTAATTTATAAGTATAAAAAGATTGACCAAATAAATACAAGAGTGTTTTTGTGACAAATTTCTTATTTTACTCTTATTTTAATTGCAACTTGTGTTTTCATTCTGTGCATTAATAAAGACAGAAAATCTAATACATGCGCTGCTCTCTTGCAGTTACATGTATATAACTAGTGTGTAAAATTTTTGTTAAGTATAACAAATATTCAACAAGTACATGTAACATGTAATTTGTAACATATAACTAATATTACATAAGTGCATATATGTAATTAATATTGCATAGGCGTGAGCATATGCGAGACTAATACCCAAGCAAAAATAAAATTAAGGGACTAAATCAAAAGTTATGTTTTAAATAATAATATATTACACCCGCTATTTGGGACTAAACACCAATTATCCCTAAATACAAATATAAAATTTAAAGGATACAAAATATGATTTAATTTAAGAGTTAATAGCACTTTATCCCCTGTGGTTTAGCTGATTTGCACTTACCCCCTGTGTTAACACTTATCCCCGTGTGGTCTTGATTTAGGTACACTTACCCCCTATATCAGGGGGTAAGTGGTTAAAAAATCTAACCAAATGGGGGCTAAGCAGTGATTTTTAAATCATAGGAGGATAAAGTGCAAATTGGCCAAATCACAGAGGGGTAAAGTGCTATCAATCCTTAATTTAACGAAGTGAGAATTTGAAACTCTTGGGTAAGAATTTTATCCAGCAAAACTTTTGTAATTCAATCTCGACCATTCATTCCTCTCAAATCAATCACGACCCTTAAAAAAAAACATATAAAAAAGCGTCATAATTTATTAATATGCAATTATTTACTTAGATGAAAATAACGAAATTACGTATGGTTTTATTCCCTGCTTATTTTTTCCCACCATCTCTTTTGACTCTTTTGCATCTCGAATTTTTGAATTATTGTCTTTACTTCACGCAGTCGAGTTTTGTACTCTTTTTTCCACTCTTCGAACCTTTGTTCCAAATCACGAAGCTCTTCCTGAGAAGACCTAATTGCACCATTTTTCTTCACAATTTCAAGTCGATTTTGATTGTTTTGAGAAGCGACACTCTTCTTTGATGAAGCTAGGGTAGTCTGTACAATCATTAATCTGTGTGTTATACATGTGAAACAACATCTCTGTATACAGGAGTAACGTTGTGTACGTTTGACCCTCACTAGACTTCGCAATAGTGAGAGCCTTCATGCATTAGGCTGTCTTTTTTAGAGAGGGCCTTCGTGCATTGGGTTGTCATTTTTAAATATTGATGAGATTGCCCATAAAACCTTTTAAAAATAGTCATGTGCATAACAAGTGACTATTTTCCATCCAAAATTATACTTGGGATAATAACCTGAACTGTATTGGGATGATTAAGAAATTTTAAGGTGTTATATGTTCAAAGTTAAACTATGAAGACCAAAGTGAGATTTTGGTCTAACATCAGGGGTATAAAGTGTAAAAAAAAATCCAATAGAAATTGATTTGTTAGAGATTAAAATCCAATACAAAGTGTGATTTACCCAACAAAATAAAGGGTTAATTACACTTTACCACTTGTGGTTAGGTCATTTTGTACTTTACCCTCTATGGTATTTTCATCACAATTTTGCCCTTATAGTTAGTTTTATTGCACTTTACCTCTTGATGTATGCCTAACTACAGGGTACAAGTGATAACGAGAATACTTCAGAAGGCAAAGTGCAAAATGGCCTATCCACATGGGAATAAAGTGTAATTAACCCTAGAATAAAATATAGAACTTACTTGAACATATCTCAACTCATCTTGCCATGCAATTTCCATGGATTTCATATTTGCCTCATATGTTTCCCATTTTTTCTCAAATTGCCCAATTTTTTGCTCTAAATCACAATTTTCCTCTTTCTTTTTCACCATATCTCCCTCTACCCTCACAATTCTTCTTTGAAGATCAAGCAAAATTGAATATGGCACCAAAATGTGATCCTGAAAAAAATACATGGGTTGATTTTGAAATATATCAAAAGTATAGGGATTTAATTGGGTGAAGTGAAACTTTGAGGACTAATTTGACAAGAAAGATTATTTGATGTAAAATTAGACTTCAAACTAAATAAATTAAAGATTTTTTTCACTTTGAACCCCTGAAGTTTTAGAGAAATTTCTAACCCCTATACTTTCAATTTGAACATATTAGACTTTAAGTATCCAAATCGTGTCAAGTTAGTTTAAATCAGAAACTCCGTCACTTTTTATGACAGAATTCAACCAAGCGTCAAATAAGAAATCATCCACATGGGTGAATTCTGTCATGAAAAATGATGGAACAACTGACTTAACACGATTTACATATTTCAGCATTAACTGTGTTAAAATTGAAAGAACATGGGCTAAAATGAGATTTCTGAAACTTTAGAGGTATCAAAAAGCTCTAAAGTAAATTCCTTTAATTTTAGGGTTAATTGGCTTTTAGCGTCCTATAGTTGATCTTATTTTATTTTGTCCCCTCTAGTTTAAAAATTTACACTTTACTCCCTTTTATTTATAATAAATTGGACAACGTCCTTTTTTTTGTGTGCGCGCTTAGTTTAATGGAATATGTTAAAAATGATAAAATGAATATTGTTAACTAAAATTTACAGGAAATGGACAAAACCACGTTTTATTTTTATTTTTATTTTATTTTACTTTCTTTTTATTAAAAATGAAGAACAAAATAGAAAAAAAAAATGTTATTTTAACTTCTTTTTTTAAAATATTAAATTAAAATAAAAAAAAAAAAACAAAAACCAATAATTTTTTTTTTTTTTTTTTTTAAATTAAGTGTGAGTTTCTTCCTTCCATAAAGAGTAGAAGGAGAGATTTGTAGGTTTTAAAAGTATAAGGATTAAAATAAAAGAAAACCAAAGTACAAGGGAGTGAAGGGAAAATGGTTAATGCCCCTCTACCATTGTGTTGACCAAATTACACTTTATACCCTTATAATATATTTGTCAATGAGGTTAATAATACTTTACCCCTTGCAATTTTGTTGATTTATACTTACCCCCTGTGTTAGCACTTACCCTCCTGTGGTCTTGATTTAAGTGCACTTATCCCCTATATCAGGGGGTAAGTAGTTTGAAAATCTAACCACAGTGGGGGTAAGTGACGATTTTCAAACTACAGGAGGGTAAAGTACAAATCGATCAAACTACATGGGAGTAAAATACTATTAACCCTTGTCAATTAAGTGCAACATTTAAATAATTAATAAAATTTTACAAAATGACAAATTTACTCTTACACTTGACTCAAAAGAATAAAGGAATGACAAAAAAAAAAAGGGCAAAACGGATGTTATCCAGCCTGACTCTCGACTTGGGATATAAATACCAATTAATATAATTTATTAATTATCTTCTTAAGTTTGACCATTAACTTTAACAAAATGTAACCGTTGCACTTTGATCTAAACCATAGGGGAATAAATGCTTATGAAAATACTATAAGAGTATAAAGTGCAATTCAGCTAAAGTATATGGGGCAAAGTGTAATTAACCAAAAAGGCAAATTAACACTTACTTTTAGGGCTCTTTGCACTTTATGTCCCTAAAGTTTTATAAAAATCTCACATTAGCCCCTATTCTTTTAATTTGAATACATTAAACCCTAACGTATCTAAATCGTGTGAAGTCAATCTTTAAGTCATTTTTTATGACAAAATTCACCCACGTAGACGATTCCGTATCAGACACATGGTTGTTTCTGTGATAAAAAATAATAGATGTACCGATTTGGACTGACTTGATACGATTTGAATACTTCAGAATTTAATGTTTAAATTGAAAATACAAAGATTGAAGTAAAATTCTAAAACTTCAGGTGTGCAAATTGTATTTAAACAACACACAAGTCCTAAATCTAAAATTTGAGGGCTAATAGTCTATTTTGCCCTTTAAGATTTCTTACCTTTCGTCTAGAATTGAATTGCCTTCGAGTCGACCAACCACGAATAACTGTAAAATATAAATTAAAAATAATTAAAATTTGATTTATTTATTTATTATTATTATTATTCGTTCACCAAATAATAATAATAATATTTTTTTTACCTGATTGAAGTGTAATTATTCCGCTTTTAAGTTCATAATAATTGGATCGAACTTTATGTCCTTGGAAAAATTTCTGAATCTTCAGTATTTCTATTGTATTGTCCGAAATATCAGTCTGTGAAAAAAAAAATAGTAATATTTAGCTAAAATTGATTACATATCAATTGGGACAAACCTATTGTTCTTTAAAAAAAAAAGGTTAAAATTTGGGGGGTGTAATGGTAATATAACATTAAAATAAATTCCAATTTAAAATAAAATATAATTCTTAAGAGGTTATTACGTAAAATCATTGGGTGACAAGTCACAACTAAACAAAATTTTATTTTTCATTTATCGGTTTATTTTTAATTTTAAGAACTTTTTGCACTTTGTACTTTTGAAGTTTTGATTTTTGATTTTATTTTAATTTAATTTCTATCATTCTAATTTGAAGACATTAAACTCTGAAGTATCCAAATCATGTCAAATCAATCATTTTATTATTTTTATGACAGAATTCAACCACCTCAGTAATTCTGTGTTTGACACATGATAGATTTTTGTTATAAAAAATATTAAAATTATCAATTTGGACAGACTTGACACAATTTGACAAAAAATAAAGTGGAGTGTGAAAAAAAAATCAATCGCACCTTGTTTGGAACACAATGAAACTCTACTCCTTGCAAGGATAGTCTCGCCATTGAAGAAGACTCAGACCCATCACAAGCTTCTTCTCTCTCTTCCACCACCACCCTGATCGGAAACATCCTTCTCGCCGGCGGCAACCGTGCCTTAGACGCCGGACGGCAAGGCAACGCCGGCGGCGCGTCCCGGCACTGATTGTCCAGCTTCTGAATCGCTTCCAGCATCAGCTCTAAGGAGCTACGAGTCGCCATTGAATTTAGAAAGAGAGAGAAGTTCTAGAGAGAGAAGGATTGGTCTATTTAAAACGGAGGGGCTGTTTGGTTTGATCAAACAAAGTATAAGCGCGTACTTACACCTTACAATATTTTCGTCATCACTTACCTCCCATGTAGTTCAAACTAAAGTGCAACGGTTACTTTCTAAAACGTAACAAAATTCTTCAGACACATTGTTGTTAAGAAAAAATTAAGAAAAAATATTTTTGATTTAGCAGAGTGATAAAATGACAAAAATATCACTATTAAAAGCTTACATGTTCAGCAGAATTCATTTTCCATAAAATTTAAGATTAACAAAGTTTTTATTTTTGTGGATGGAAACAAATGTGAAATTTTAGGGATTAAATATATAATTTGACAAATTTCAAGGTTCACATCGACACCCACTCCATACTTTATGGACTACAAATATATATTTTCCCAATGATTTTTGTTCATGAAAATATGTTTTGATCACATAAAGTGGTTATAAAAATACCCCTTAAGTTCGGGTTCAATCGCACTTTGCACTCTTATATATTTTTTTTATATCAATTTGGTCCAATTTACTAATTTATTTGGTCAATTTTATGTGATTTTTATATGAGGAGAAAAATAATGAAATAAAAAAAATGTTATATTGCACTTTGCATGCTTGAAATTTGAATGTAATTGTGTTTTGTTTCTAATCTAGCAATAAATTTATCGAAATCAGTCAATTCGACTAAAAGATGATACAAAAATCAAACTCCGAGAGGGCAAGAGCCAATGCTTGGAGATAGAGGATAGGAGAAGAAGAGAAAAAATGAATTAAGTGTTTTTTTTTAAAATTTTATTTATGATAAAAAATTTTAAATCAAATTAAAATAAGTGGACAATTTTGTCTATTTCATCTAAAAAATGGACGTATTATTTTCTTAAGCACTTACCCCATGTGGTTGACACTTAAGTGAAACGGTTAAATAATTAACAGAATTTCATGAAATGATAATTTTACCTTTATACTTGAAACCTACGGAACCTGTCCTTAGGGGAATAAAGGAAAAGGAGAAAAGGGAGAAAATGGACATTATCGATCCGACCCGAGAGTATAAATATAAATTAATATTAAATGATTTATTAATTGTGTCTTTTTAAAGTTTGATTGTTGACTATAATCGAAAATATACCCACTGCACTTAAATCTAAATCACAAGAGGATGAATACTTACCAAAATACTACATGGGTGTAATGTGTAATTTGATCAAACTACAGGGGACAAAGTGTCATTAATCTTTTGTTATTATTAATCTAAAAATTGGAGTAACTATCTCACTCCATAAAATTCAACAATTTAATACTAAAAATAATATAAGACTTTAAATTCATTGAATATAATTAATTTATGGATGTTTATTCAAGTCCAAGTTCAAAGGAAATTATGGGGATATGAACCAATGAGGGATGTTCTCCAATAAGTTTCATTAAGGGGCTTTGATATTTTCTACCCTTGAAGTTCAACTCTTATTTCACTTTGGTCCCCATAGTTATAATTTGAACGCTTAACACCCTAAAGTCTTGTAATCATCCCACTCCAGTCCAAATCAATAATTACATTCCAATTCAGGACGACAAACAATTAATTTTTGTACACTGAACTATTTTTAGAGGATTTTATGAGCATTTCCATCATTTTTTTTCTTATAAATTTTCTACACATACAGAGGCGGGCGCACGCATGTATATATATATATATATATAGGTATTTATGAATGTTTGGGTGGGAAGAAGAAAGATATAATGAGAAGATTGACATTGTCATATATATATAATGAGACGGTTAACATTGTCAGGTGAATGTTTTTGTCCAAAATTGTAATGTGGATAGTGATCTGGACTATAGTGGCATGATTAAGAAACATTAAAGTGTTATATGTTTAAATTCAAACTATAAAACGTGAGATTTTTGTCTAAATTTTGGGGTACAAAGTGTCAAAACCCCCTTTATTAATTAAATGGTGGATTTTTGAAAGTGAAGGTGGGAGTTATGATGAAAGAGCTATAATCTTCCCAACCCTACCAATATCAAATCTATCTATTAGGTTTTGCATTCAATCATATTCACTTGGTTTTACAAAACAATTCATCAATCATCACATTGCAAGGCTCCATGTTTAATGTAATGACTTCAAGAAAAAGACTCTTTGTTTAATTTATTTTATTGGGTTATTTACACTTTCTTCCATGTGGTTTGACCAAATTTCACTCTAAATCCATGTATTATTTTCGTTATCGCTTACCTCTCGTACTTCACACTAAAATACAACGGTTATATTTTTTATTAAAATTAATGGTTAAACTATTAAAGCTAACAAAAAGTTAAATTTAATAAATTATTGAATATTAATTGATATTTATACTCTTAGCATGGGTCGGGCCGGATTGAGCCAAATATAAAGATATATTTGTCATTTTAGGCAATTATGCTAAATATTTAAGAGTTGCACTTAACTTTGAACCGTAGGAGTAAGTGATGATGATAATATTATAAGGGCTTAAAGTGAAATTTGATCAAATTATATGGAAAAAAGTGTAATTTAACCATTATTTTTTTTTTGTCAAATTCCATTTAATCTCTCTAACTATGACTATGTTTTTATGCAATCCAATAAATTTGTATGTTTCACTTTAAACCCTATATTTTCAGTTACGATTTCGTCTAATTTAGTCTTTCAATTAGACGGAAGTGAGAGCAATAATAAGTTTTTCTTTATTTTTCTCTTTCTCTTTCTCTTTCTTTTCTTTTTTTCTTTTTCTTCTCTTTCTTCTTCACCAAGCAACCCTCACTCTCCGGCTACTCCTGCAGTTCTCTGGCACCACCGCGACTCAAAAAAGTAGACAAGGGAGAAACACGAACAATTGCACAATGACATCTCTCTCTTTTAACTCACACACTAACTCACGCACCTATTGAGATTCGATCCTCAGACCTCTAGTCTGTGAAGGGTAGGTCTTATCACTAGCCCACCATCGAATCTCAACACACTGACATATCTTTTCTTCACAAACATTGTAGAAAAAAAAATGAATATCCCATGGTTTTGTCAAACTATACAAAACAAATTACATGTTTTGGAACATTCATGTTAAGAATGTATTCAATACCAACAATTTATTTGATTATGCCACTGAAAGAGCACCATGCCCACCAACTAACATCATAAGTGATGGTCGAAAATAGAAAGAAAATCCAGCATAGCTAAAATGGACCACAATTGACAAATACTTTTGCATTTACATGTAAAATCGATCAAACTTCTCACTAACCATTTCAAAGTTGAATTCAACTCCAATCTCTCCATATTGCACTATGATATTGATATTAAGCATTGTATTTCCTCCACATCCCCACCCGTGGAGAAAATAATTTTAAAATTCATTTGTTGATTGATCAAAGACGAGCAGCTTGTAGTTACTGTTCGATTTTCCTCTCTAATGATTACCTATAACGGTGCAAATAACATTTTCAGTGCAACTGAACTTGCCACAGGACAATATAAGGTGGAATTCTTCGATGAAGAAGGTGATGCAACAAGAACTTACCTTTTCAATAATCAGAAAGTCAATGAGTTGAATCTTCCCTGTGAAATACTACATTGGATGAATTTGGTAATGAAGGAGAACCCAACAGAGCGTATGATTTCTTATGGACGAGACTTCTACAATACCCAATTCAGACGTGAGGATAATCTCAAGAATGGGATCATAACACAAAGAGACTTCCAACAAAGCCTAAAATGGATCTCTAATGGTTTGGCACAATGTTTGGACTACTGTGTTTCGACATTTTGCATGCCAATGCCGTTTATTAATTTTCTAAAAGAACACGTACATATCTGGATTTAAACGAGCGAATGCTATATGATATATGAAGAGGAAGTGATCAATGCAATAACAAGGTTAAAGATTACAGTCATGCACCATGCTACCAAATAGAAGTACACGATTTCGGGCTTGATCGATATATATGTCATATCAAATTCGATCTCGATGATCCGAAGGGATCGAGAAATATGACTCGTGTGGAATATTTCTGGAACAAATATAAGAAGATAATTTGTCACCTGGATAATCCATGTTTGAATTTGAGAAAAAATTATCGGAAAAACTATGTTCCAATTGAATTATGTGTCTTGGTAAAAGGGCAAGGCTACCCTAGATGCAAATTAAATTTCAGAGATGCAATTTCTAGGCTTAAATTGTACACTTGGAGCTTAAGATTCACGTTAGTTTCAATCCCATAAAAATAAAAATATTATTAATGAATTTGGATGAAAAATAGGTCTTTCTCAGCACGTGACAATTTCGATGGAGATATTTTTGTTATTTCATTATTTCATTGAACCTAAGACTTTTTTCACCTAAGAACAATTCAAACTTATCTTTCTTTGAACGAATTGTTACTAAGAAAAAGTTAAGGAAAAATGTCTTAGGTTTGGTAGATTGATGAAATGACAAAAATATCCCAACTAAAAGGTTATGTAATGATCACAACTCATTGTTCATCCTAAATCATTAAAAATATTTTCAATTTTACCGAACTGAACGAAACAAATGTAGAACTTAAGAGATCAAATGTGCAATTTAACAAAAAAAATTGATAGTCCACATAGACACCTACCCCATGCTTTAGGCACTAAAAATGTAATTTTCCTTTCATTATTCACTTGGTTTCAATGAAGAATGACACAAAAAAATGAATATATATATATATATATATATATATATATATATATATATATATATATATATATATATATAATTTTTGTGTTGTGTTAAGAAATGAAATGGAAAGTCATAATTTTCAAGAAGTATGTCCCCTCTAATGCTTACATGAGCAGCAAAAAGTAGACAATGGGTGTTATTTAAATGGTCCAACTCACATGGGGTCATATATATTTTAAGGATTTTAAAATGGCAGTTCTACAATTTAATATTTTTAATAAAATATATTGAGATTTAATTATTATTGTAACCAGTTGAACTCTACTTTTTGTTATTCCAATTAGAAAATTGCAGTCAATGTTAATATTATTGACGTTTAGTGATTAACACAAAAGAGAGCAAACACGTGTCAGTTCGGTTGGCGAGAGAGATGTTCCATTTGTTTGTCAACCAAAATTTGACTTTTTAAAAAGCACTTCAAGAATTAAATCTTAAATTTAATTAAATCGATGTGGAAACTAATCCCTTAAGATCGGTTTTGTAAGATGATTAGTCGAGATGCGCGTAAACTAATCCGAACACACCTTACAGGAAAAATCCCCCTAAAAAACACAAGAAGAGAAAGAACAACCTTTGAGATATATCATATTTCCACAGCAAAAGTCTGGTTATACAAAGATTGTGTGTGTTCGGATTTTATTTTTTTTTCTTTAATGTATGACAATGTGATTGATGATTGTGTACTAAATTTTGAGTTAGTAAAATATGAATATTGAAGTTTTTTTTTTATTATTTTATTTATTTTAAAATTATTAATAAATTATTATGAGTGTTTTTAGGCACGAGAAACCGTTGATTTTCTAAAAAAACGAAAAACCTATATAAAATGTGCTTTCAGGCGAAGTGGGCCAATTAATTGTAGCCCAAATTAAGAACAACATGCATCATCATTATGGCTCTTTCAAGCTAAAAAATCTAATAATTAAAAGTGGAAGGAGAGAAGGTTTTAATGTTATTAGGGGTAAATCATCTAATGCCTAATACTAATGCTTAAACGTGAAAGGAGAAATAACGTTTTAATGAGGTTAGAGAATGGTTATTTCAAGTTTTTTTGTGAGTTCTTATGTATTTTATTTTTTATTTTTTTATATATCAAATAATGAGTGACCCCATTCATTTTTGTCGCTTTTCTTTATTTTAATTAATTTAATTTTTTTTCTAATTAATACACAAATATATGATTAATTTCTTGCTCCACATTTTAAATTATTTTAAAAAATAATTGTGATTCAAAAAATATTTTCACCCCCAAAAAAAATAGATATGATACAAATTAATTAAAATATAATTTGATGACTTCAAAAAAATGATAAAATTATTAGTAAAACTTCATTTATAGAAATATTATTTCAGTTTTATGATTATTTATATAATTTTTAACAGTATATTTATATTCGGTATTTATAAACGTTATTACTTACTAAAATTTATGCATTCGATCCCTGATATTGCTACCAAGATAACCAAATGATATCTATATATTTTATACTTCAATATTAAAAAATTATTATATTTTTTAAGCCCGCACAACGTGCAGGTCTAAAACTAGTCAAATAAACAAAAACTAAAAGTGAAAGTCTAAACTTTCAAATGAATGAAAATTCACCAATTCTATTTTCTTTATTTCTTATAATTTCGAATATTTTCAAATTACTAGAAGTATTTTTCAATTAATTTTATTATCATAATTCTACCAATTTAATACTTTTAATGTGTGAGTATGTCAAAAGTTTTCAATCATTTCATTATTTTAATTCCATTAAAAGCACATAATGTCACCCTATAATAGGACATTTTAAAATTGTCGAAATTTTTATATATTCTTTTGCTTATATTTAAACTTTTACTATTATCAATACATTGCCAATGTATATGCTAAGAACTTGCCAACGTCTTGTCATCCAATTATAAAATAATTAGTTTGGGTTATGTGCAATTCTTTATACGAGAGCTTCGAGATTGAGATCGATGTCGAAGAGCTAGATCATTAGTTGATATGTCAAGCTAAAAATGATAAATGTATTCATTGTTTTTATTTTTATTTTTATTTTTTTGCATGAAATTCAGGTCCGATTTGTGTGTGAAGCGTTGGGTTTTGTCTGTATGTGTTTCATTTGTTGGTTTAAAGATTTTATTAATTTTGTTACTTTATTTTGTTTTAGAGGATGGATAAATGATATTATCGAATATCATAATATCAAATAGAACGATTTATCTTTTAACGAAAAGAAATTTGACTGTTAACAATCAGAGTGTTGTTTCTTTTAATTTCATGTTTAATAATATTTTTTTTAAAAAGAAATAATACATTTAGGGGAAAAAACGACTTTAAATCACTCTCATTTGTTTTCACACCTAAAAATAAAGCAATAAAAAGCTAACAAAATTTAAGTACTAAGTTCCAAGAGGATATATATAATTTTTAACTTTTTAATATGTGTTTGAATAACAATTTTATTTATTTATTTTTAGATTTTTTAATTTTATTTTTAAGGTTAGTTTTTTTGCAATGTAATAGCTCCCAATTTGTGGTGGTTAGTAAATATTATTATTAAAAATTTCATTAATGATTATCAATATAAAAAAGTCACAATAAAAGAGGAAAAATAAAGAAAATATATTTTTTTGACCAATTTTATTAAAAAAAAATAGACATCTTGAATTGAAAGAAAATTAATGAACTACTTGGATAATTATTATAACGAATACAATTAATATAAGTGAGAGATTAATCTTAACCCTTGATTTTGATAGGAGCAATGAGATTTCATTAATTTTGTAGAAAAAAGTAAATAAATAAAACCTGGAAAACCAAAAAAAAAAAAAACATAAAACAAAGCAAAAAAACAAAAAATGAAATAAAATTTTTAAAATATTTAAAATATATATATATAATTTTTTTAAATTCATTTCCTTTTTATTTTGTTAAATTCCTATTTTTTTATTTTTTTTTGCTTCTTATTTTTTCTATGAACACCTACAAACAATGTAACAAGCAAAAGCAAAATCAAAACAATTGAAGCCAAAAAAAAAAGGAGAATCACATTATTTATGCACGAGATCAAACCATTTTTTTATGATTTTGTCGTTTAAACCATTTTTTTTAATCTTTCCAACAATTTTTTAAATTTTTTAAAGAAGGACCAAATAGATTCTATTTGCAAAATTAAAAGGTATCATTGTTTCGTCGTAAAGTTGGAGGACTAAATAGAGAACTTATTAAAAATAGGGGACAAAAATGTAATTCACCCTTTAAATATTAGATAAAGGAAAAATTATATTTTTTAGAAAAAATTACCGTCTGAACCTACTATTAACAGTGATCTACTAATAAAACCCGTTACTTAATTACCGAACAGAGCAGTCCCTCACCCTTTTTTTTGTGCACCGGGTAGTCTCAAATTCATCATCCGTAATTTTTTGGTAACTGATTTGTCCCTGCATTATACGCACAATTGAGATTCCATTATTGGATCGTTATTTTAGTTGCCGAAAACATATTATAAATATGAAACCATGCATAATTTTCTTAATATACGTTGCATTTCGAATTTCAAATTAAGAAATAACAGTGCAAACAGTGATAACAATTGAAGTAGAGCAGTTATGGAAAGACAATTGATGTATTATTCAGAGCAATAGCAAATAACACCTATTCGCATTAATCTGTGCCAATCATAGCGATTTACAGACCTATTAAATCATAGTTAGGATTTTGATAGTAACAATGTAGTTAACGTTCATAAAGATCTCATTTTTTCGTTAATACAGTGCTTTTTGATGCAGATCGACGTATATAGTAATGTTTTTGGATGACTCAAGTTGATTCACATAGTTCACAGTGTGGAATGTAACATAGACACATAACACATACGAAATGGATGATATAGTGTTTCGATGCAGCACATAACGCACATAACGTTCCACTTACAGCGGTGATACATTCATAGGGCGTGTTACGTTTAACACACACACACATCATATGTGTATGAATAATACTGTTTTCACATAGCGCACATAACATTGCACTTACAGCAGTGTTTACATTCATAAGGCGTTTTACATTTAGTAGGAAAACGTATATTGTTACATGTTTACATATTTCACACATGTTAAACATAAACATAGGGCGTGCTACATTTAATATCAAAATGTTTTGTTTGTTTTTTTGTTGTACAGGTTTTACATATTTTCATAACGGTGTATTATTTTGATGTTACATGTAACAATCATTAAATTTTTAGTTGGTGGGACAAAAAAACATGATTTGATGTTTCTTGGTATGTCAACAGGGATCATTTTTCAATTGCATGTCTGTGCAAGTACGAGGGGTGACCATAGTTTGAGGATTGCAAACAATAACAACATTAGCGAGTTGTGTAACAAGATTGTAAGCAAATGGCTAGAATTAGCTAAGTCAAAATTTGATTTGTCATACGCATTGCACAATCATCCTAACTGCATACTTGCCGATCAAAACGACTTCGAGGAGATGATGTTGCTAACAACGCATAAGAAGATTGAGCTATTGGAGATATGCATCCAGAGAAGAGTGAATGATTCAAGCGAATCGAATAGTGCATCAACAAGCGCTACTGTCCTAGTAAACAGTAGCGAGGACAATAAAAATGAACTTGACTACATAGATAGTTATGACAACATATTACAGCGGAGTAATGATAGGGTATTATTGTCATACCAGTTGGCCAATGGGATCAATGAGGAGGGTGAAAAATTCAGAGGCAAAACAAACGAATTCCGAGACGTATTGAAAAAATATGCAATTGAGATTGGGTTCAATTTTTGTTACCTAAAACATGATAAAGTACGTGTGATAGCTGCGTGTGCACTTAGAGAGAAAAATAAATGCCCATTGTTTGTGCATGGACGTGTGATACGTGAAAATGGTATATTCTACAGTCGAAATTTGATAAACGAACACACGTGTGCAGTTGCTTTCTGCACAAACAAAAACAAGCGAATGAGCTTGGAGATTATTTCTAGTTGCTTGACTGATGATGTACTGCCGAACCCGAAAACTCGTCTTATTGACGTTGTTGACAGTTTTAAGAGGCAATATGGTCTTGAGATCTCATATCACAACGCGTGGCTTTGGTGTCGAAAGAGCTCTAAATAGCGTATTTGGGGATTATTCATCATCATACGACTAGTTATGGTGGTATGTTGATAAATGTAGACAGTCAAACCTCGGAAGCCATGTTACACTTGATTGTGACGAAAAAACGGGACATTTTAGACGTCTATTCGTCGCATTCCAAACTTGTATTATCGGGTTTTGCTTTTGTCAACCTATAGTAATCCTTGATGGAACATTTCTTACTGGATGATATAAAGGGAATATTAGTTGCGACGACAAAAGATGGCAACCAAGATACGTGTATTTTGATACAAAAATGTATTTATATTTAGTGTATCATACAACAGTTTTTTTTCTTAACATATGTCATGTTACATTTAACATTTTTGTTACACGTAATGTTTGTTATATGTAACATTTTGTTGCATGTAACATTGGTGCACTGGTTGAGTTTTTGCGACTAATTTGTTTTGCAGGAATGTTTACCATCGTATTTACAATTGTTGAGGCAGAAAATGACGAGAATCGGAATTGGTTTTTGTTTGAGTTTAGAAAAATTATTGCACCAGATCTCGTGATCACGTTAATATGAGATCGACACGACGGTATATTAGAAGGAGTACGGAATGTATTCTCACATTGCTATCATGCATACTATCTCATGCATTTAAAGATGAATCTAAGGGCTACAATGGCTGAGGGAAACGCCACACTCAAAGAATTAATGATTCGAAAAATGAACGAGTTGGCGTACGTGCACGCACCGGAAGTCTACGAAATGTTGTATGATCAGATAATGTACGAATGGGGAGAATAAGTTCAAAAATTCATGCATGATCTTTCCACAATGAAATTCATTAATGTTTTTTTTCGCAGGAAATGATATGGTGAAAT
Source organism: Eucommia ulmoides (assembly GCA_016647705.1). NCBI lineage: Eukaryota > Viridiplantae > Streptophyta > Magnoliopsida > Garryales > Eucommiaceae > Eucommia > Eucommia ulmoides. Next base: position 829,953 of record JAENRU010000484.1, read on the forward strand.
GACATCAAACATGGCGGAATGTTTCAATTATTGGATAAGCGAATATCACCAATTGCCCACAATATTATTGATTAACAAAATCAGAACACGGTGGATGGACTTGATGTTTGATAGGAAAGAAGAATCAATAAGTATGGATTGTGAGATCACACTATTATGGGATAACAAGTTGTGCGAACTAATTAATGAAGGAAGAACATGAAACATCAGCTCGTCTGGCGATGGATTTTACGAGATTCATTGATCTCCGTTAGTGTTAGTTGATACGGTGGGACGATCATGTTCGTATAGACAATAGCAGATAAAGGGTTTCTCCTGCATACACTGTTGTACAGCGATTAACAAGAGTAGTTTGTCAGTACATGAATTCATAGAGGAATACTTCAGCGTTAATTTTTACCGTGAGACGTATTCTAGAGCTATATACGCAATACCAACAATGGAACGACCTATGTGGGTTGAGAGCAAAGCAGTTATATTACTACCATTATCAAAGAAGTAACCGGGTTAACCGAAGAAAGTAAGAATACCATCGAGGGGTGAGATAAAAGAGAAAAAGTGTGGGAGATATAGAAAAATAGGGAGACACAACAGGAAGACATGCAAAAACCCGATGGTGTAACACAGGGTTATATTGATGAGATTTTTTGGATTCAAGTGAAGACAGTTGGGTTAAATATATATATATATATATATATATATATATAAAAACAGATTTTTTTTAGATAAAGTCATTGAAATTACATTCAACATGACAATAATAGATGTCTTGTTACGTTCCACATTTGTATATTTTTTTTAGATGAAGTCATTGATGTTACTTTTCAACACAACAATAACGTGATGTTTTTTTGGATTCAAACTCTGTCATTTTGAACATCTTTTCAATTTTATGTGATTTTGTTACATGTAACATTCATGACATTTCAATAGGTTTACATGCAACAACATTGCTACATGTAACATATGCCCTCATCTCATGTATAAATTCGTATATAAGAGAACGTTACATGTAATATGTAAGATATGTTACATGTAATATATGTCCACATACCATACATAAATTCGTATATAAAGAGAATGTTAAACCTCCATTTCATAACTTGTCAGGGAAATGAAGTTTTTTTGAAATGACGTGTTTTGGTAATCACGTCGCTTAAGCCATATCCACTCCTCCGATTTCAAAAACCTTCCATATTCCCTCACCGATCAAAAACCCTAACACTCTGCAACCCTATCGCCCTTTACTTTGATACTCACTCAATATTTGTCTCAATTAGAGCACAATGGTGACTACATGGTGGAAGATGATCACGAAAAACTCCAATACTGCAAACGATTCCATCAACCTTTTCGACACAGGTAAGCATTTTTTATGCTCTTTTGATGACGATCTCAGCTTTTTCGGCTAAAAAATCAGACAATAATTCTTAGTTAACGCATTCGAACTTGTAATTCATGTCATGCAACCATATATTGAACGGATGAAAGTCAATATGTTTAGGTTTTGTTTTGTATGATATCGAGTCCTGTTTTGCCTGTTGCATTTTGTGATTTTATACATGATATTGTGTTATTTGTATATCAGTGTGTGTATATGACCGGTGACTTCACCATACAAGGACGTCAACATGCTTTTAATCGATGATTTGATACATTTTTTTGTTGAAATTGTTGACTATCTTTTTTCAGAGAAGTCGTCTTGTTTTTATCGTTCTATATCATGATCAATGTGTTACTGTGATAATACGTCCATCACTAAGCACATATATTTGGTGCATATCGATTTTTTGGTGGATGTTAAATGCAACATCTTCATCGTGTAATCAAACAATTGATCTATGTATCAATTTTTTATGTTTTTTAAGCACGATTTTTGTTTTTGCTATTGTAGCGGGGGTAACAAATATGTAGCACTTCATTTTGTCGATGTTTCAAAATTGTGTGCACATGTGGAATGTCACGACCCATCCCGGACACCCGACATCCTGGGGTTGGCATGACGACATCACCTATTACAACCAACCATCCTTTAAACGATAATATGCATACATCAATAACTCATCATCTATATAAGTTATACATATTCTCTATTATGGGGACACACTAGTCCCCCAAACATAACAACAACAAAATATTAAAACCATGAACCTCTCACAGGTTCGCCTCATACAACTCATCTCAAACCTTCACACGACTCCATCGTAGGACTCTACCTAGCGCCAATAGGGGACCGACTCCTAACTGTTTCACCTGCGAGTGTACTGCCTTCTTAATAAAAATATTTTAAATGGATCAAGCATATAACATTTAAATTTGCACATATCGAATAAAAATCTCATGGTATAAATAACTCCTACCAAAAGGGAAACACATTTTCTTGTCACCAGAGAATCAACGTCTATATATATAGTACCCCAACTATGTAGTGAAAATCAATCAGAATAATTCAGTTAACCATAAAATATAATGAAATCAGAATATAGGTATACCAACACAAACAAATATACCAATCTAGTAGAAAATGTTGGACATAAATATAAATTACTCATCTCAATAAAACACCAAATACGATAAAACACCACATCTCAAACACCATACCACTCTCTGGCTAGCTATAGTGATCGTTTTAACCTCACGATTGGGAGTTGCAATGGTACCGTACCATCCGTAAGATATGCCTTCCTAGCAGAACTAACTGCGTAGATAATCACCTACCGGACGTCTCCGAAAGGACATATTATTAATCACCACCTGCCGGACCACCCTCCGGACAGGACACAATATCAATCACCACCTGCTGGACTACCCTTCGGACATGAAATAATATCAATCACCACCTACTGGACCACCCTCCAGACAGGACATAAACTATAGCATAGTCCAATCAACAACATCGTCAAATCAATAACGTCATCGTCAAACCAATATCATCAACTTCTATTTCTAAAACCGATTTAATCCAAAAATAATGATTTTCACTTTCTTTTAAAAACCCATTGATTTCAATAAATCATTTCTTTCCATCTTTTTCTTTTAAAAACCAACAAAATTCACATTTTCAAAACACTCAAATTCGCTTGATCCATATAAGTTATAAATTCGCCCAATTTTAAATAAACATATTTTTTCATTATATATATATATATATATATGAAAATAGATTTGGCAAGAAGACAGTACACTCACCTGGTAATCTGCTCCAAAATTTTTTTACCGTCTATACTCTATCGTTCCTCCGGTGCCCGTGAACCTATTAGTGACAAGGCCTAAATTAATATTTTATGTAAAAATACCCTATCCACACAATGTAGGCCTTAATTTCCGTAATTTCTTATTTCCCGCCTTTTATTACGAAATATTTTTATTCGTCTAATATCGCTCCGTTAAAGTTTATTATACAAACTTTATTTATATAAACGGTCTCATGGTCTCAACATTCATTATCGCCATTTCGATATTTTGAAACTAGAAAACTAATTTAATAATCATAAGAGTTAATAAGAAACGTTACCCATTCCGAACAATTGTCGATCTTCTTAAAAAATTTCTTAAGTTTATGCTCCTGCTCCCACCGCCTAGGCGAAAAATCCATCGCTTAGGCGAACAAGCTTCTTCACTACTCTGTGATACACACTGCCGGCCCACTGCCTAGGCGATAAAATTTTGCCTAGGCGAACTCCCCCTGCTCCACTTTCTGATGCTCCATCGCCTAGGCGAACCGCTCCCCTTTTCTTTTTTGCTCTGTTTTTTGGTCCTGCCGTCTCTCTCTCGCCTCACTTCACCAACACTGGCAACTACCCCCACCTAAGCATCCCTACACACACAGCCCACACCCACATGCACACCGCAAACTCACACACACAATTATTCAAACACACACACACTGATCACAGTACACACACAACACCTACACGATCACTGGCGGCAATGACACACACATACAGGGGCACACCCACACTCACCATCACCATCGGAACATATACCCCCACACAATTGCATCAAACAGAAAACACACACATACACGACAACACACACAACGACACATATAACACACGGCCGGACAACACCCACACACCGACCAATGACGAAACAACGCATATACACAAACGAACAAAATAGAACACACATACACACTCACCAACCCCCCCAACAGAACAGACCACCGCCGAACACACTCCGGCCGAACAGGACCTACTTCTCTCTCTCTCTTCGTTTTCTTGCTCTCCTCTAGTTCTCCCCTCTCTTTGTTTTCTCTGGATTCTTCTCCGTTCCTTCCGAGGTGTGTGGATATGTATGAATATATATGTATATATATAGATGTGTATATGTGATCATCGGTCGAACATGTAGTCATTCCCTCTCCGTTGGATTTTCACCGTCTCTATCTATCTATATATATAATTATATAATATGAATAATTTTGCACAAACCTCCCCTCATTTTAGTTTGGATAGTAATTAGACCCATTCTAAATTTTAATGTTTATGAAAATTACAATTTATCCCCTAAAATTTTAATTCACATAATTAATATCGCAATCTACCCCGGTATTTTCGAAATATTTAAAACGCGGTTTAAATTATACGTATGTTAAGGTCGGGGTCTTACATGGAATGTAATATTTCAGTTATTTTTGTTGTACAAAAGTTATATTATCGGATGTTTGAAATGTAACACTGATGCACAAATGCAACATTATTAGGGTTTATGCATTAGGAGGCTTTTTTTTTCTTTTTTTTTTGTATCTGTATGTGTAGAATGTAACACCATATATGTTTTTGTGCGTTGAATGTGACACCCACTATATATATTGTGCAGATAACACAGTACCTACGGTTGATAGCAGACATGATACGTCGACAAGCGTGTCAGACAACGAGGATGGTAAAAAAAACGACTTATTTATCTGTTTGTTTTATTGTACAAAATTGAAATACTTCAGCATCTATTGATTTTTGTTGCTCTACTTCATAAAGATATATTCCAGATGTCCCAACAGTGTCAACCAACAAAGAAGATAAAAAATCACGTACGATTGGAATTATTCTTTTTTATTTTTGTTTTGTACACATATTAACTTTTGTTTTGTACACAATTCAGAAGAGAATGTTCCAGACTGACCGACAGCATCAGCAAGCGAAACACCGACAACGTTAACAAGCTAAGCGCCAGCAGGACCCATCAAATATCGATGCAGTCTGTTACAGTTTTTATCAATCATCCACGATTTAGTACTGCATGACGAACATATACGGTACTTACACTACACCCCATTTTGGAACACCATGAATGTATTGATGAATGATCAGGAGGCATGGTATCATTCTATCGTATCGACAGTCTGATTGCGAACATCATCCAGTGCTATCATCTGAAGAAAAAAACGTTCAAACTGGGTTCACGATATGTGAAGTTCACAAGCAACGACGTGCAACTTATTTTTGGGTTGCCACGTGGTCGGGTACAACTGCAAGGTAGATATGCAAAGAAGAAGGACTACGCATTCCTAGCATGACAAGGTCTGAATACAAACAAGGTAAGCGTCGTATAGATGAAGGACATGTTACGTGCTGCCATCAACTATGATGGTGAAAAAAATGTGAAGGACGTTGTTCGATTACTCTGCCTTCATTTGTTGACAACTTTTTTCTTTGCTAACAAGGGGCAGTATGCTCGAGTATCGAACCTTAACATTGTCGAGGATTTGGACGTTATGGCAACTTACAAATGGATCAACGCCATCCATTCAAATTTGATGTCATCAATCGAAACTGGGTATCAGAGCTCTGTAACTAGTTGCGTGATAGCCTTGCAGGTAACAACAACCGTGCTTGGTTTTTTTTTATAGTTATTGCATATAATACATAAACTTTTTACAAACTTAAATATATTTATTTTTTTTAGTTTTGGTTGTTCGAGCACTCAAGGTTGATCCCCCTAGTGGCATCAAGAATGGTTGCGGTTCCTCATTTTTTGAAATTGGTAATGATGGCGTTGATGTCGGTCGCGTCTGGATTAAATTTGCACAATTTAACTGTAGATCAGGTGTGTGTGTTTCCCTCATTTTTTTGAAATGGGACATGATGACATCGATGTCGAACGATACTGGATTAAATTTGCATAATTTAACTGCATATCAGAGTTTTTTTTTGGTTGATGTACAAAAAAAGAATGTTAAATGTAACACACCTAGCGTTACAATTTTAACGCATATGAAAAATGTTAAATGTAACACAACCTGTGTTACATTTAACACAGATAAAAAATGTTACATGTAACACAATTGGGGTTTGTTTAGTGTATTCCACAATATATCACTTTTTCTACATGTGTTTACTGATGGGTTTAGGTTGTTTAGAGCCTAACAACAGAGTTGGTGTCAGAGCTCAGGGCAGGTGTCCTACTACCTGTGTACAGTGACACGGAGCCCAGTTATTCCAACTCGAGCGACAAGATTAAGGAAAAAGAGAAGGTGTCTCCTATTGATGATATGTCATCATTTGATTTGCAAATATCGCAGTCATTTCACGAGAATGTGGTTAAATTTTGTGGAAGTTCTCAAAATTTAACAGAACTGATCAAGAGTAATCGAAAACTATCACAGAAGGTTGATTCCTTAACGGTGAAGCACAAAAAGATGAAGATGAAGAGAAGAATGAAGAAACAAATTCGGCAACTGGAAGTTGAGCTAAAGCAGATGGGCATTGAGAAGAACCAATTACAGGTTGAATTAGAGAGGATGATGGAAGAGAAAACAAAAATAGATGAGAAATTGATAGAAGCGTAAGTTCACAATGTTACTCAGCATGAGAGGGTGGTGGAAAAACTCGAAGAAGCTGTTGTGCACTCGGTCACACAGTCAATAGAGAAAGAAAGGGAACATAATTAGAAAGTTACTAAACTGACAAAGTTCTTGCTTTACTATTAGTAGTATACACAAGGAAAATTTCATAATCAAATTTAACATCAAATTTACCCAAATTATCCTTATCATTCAAAATAACTTTCAAAACTCTCAAATAGATCCATAAAATATTTCTTAATTATCAAACATTAAAATAGGAAATATTTAACTACTTAAATTGAGAGAATCATTAATTATGTGAACCAAATCAATAGGGATACAAAATATATGTACCATATCTTCAACAAGATCAAAACCCCATAATTTCTCCCTTGGAATCATAAAAAACAACTAGTATTTAATTAGGAGACCAAGATCCTCGAAATCTCAACCGAAACATTAGATTAATCGATCTCTGACAGTCAATTGACCGATTGATACAGCGTAGAAACCAGGCCAATCAAAACAACCAATCGGTTGACCAATCCTCCTTCGATTAGTTGACCAATCCTCTTTCGATCAGTTGACCGATTGGTTCAAAGAGTTTTCTCTGCCAAACTCCAGCATAGTCAGTTGACCGATTGCTTCCCAATCAGTTGATCGATTGGTTTAGAGACTTTTCCTGCCAGACCCTTAATCCTGTCGGTTAACCGATCTCCTTCGGTTGGTTGACCGATCGATACAGGAACTATATTTTTTGCTCTGAAAACCTCGCTATTTCAAACGGTTGACCGATTAATGCTGGTTGGTCATTTCTTTCACCAATTTAGCTCCAAAACTCACTATTTGATTTAGTTAACCGATTATTTTTCTCGGTTGACTAAATTGACCCTAAACTTCAACTATTTATATTTTAATCATGATTTTCAATTAGGTCAATTTTTATTTTTCATTTCATAGAAGGAGCACATATTAAATCAACAATTAGGATTCTAAATTCCATCATATCAACACACAAAAAGATAACTCATTTAATAGTGTCGTGTGTGATCCTAATTCGGGTTGCATTAAAAGTATAAATGTATAAAGTTGTTTTCACCTAATTTTTTCAAGGTCTTCACAGCTCTTCATTTTTTTAATGCGTCCATCTCTGCACCCTTAACATTTTCTTCATGATATTTTCAACACAATCAATAAAGGGAACTATTTTTTAAAATAATCAACAAACACATTAATTTCACAAAAAATATCAACCTTTAATTGTTCATCAAAACCTAGGAATTAACAATATTTAACACGACTATCATGTTAAATGTAACATTTATTGTACACTTTGTGTTTTTTTTTTTTTTTAGAATTATGCGGATGAATGTAACATTATGTGACTATTTAATTAAACGTTTAGGTCATTAATGGTTGTATGGAGATGATGTCTCTTGAACAAGTAAAGGTCGTGAGCCATTTAAAAGGAGTTGGTTAGGATTTGCGGAATCGTTCATATGTCATCAATAGTTGTTGCTAGATAATAAAAGTGCTACGATTTTTACATTTACGGGTGTTTTATGTTGTGTTGATCGCATGCACACATTGCGTTTTATTAATATTTTTGTGTTTGCAATATATAAAGATGTGGATAACATAGGGAGACAAGAAAGTCTTGAGTGACATATTAACCCAACAAAGATTGATGCATTTTCGGAGAACTATATATTCGTGCATTTTCGAATAAACATCGTAGGGATGACATTATCAACAGGACATTGGACTCTGCTTGTTTGCGATAAGCAACAACGCACGTGGACACACTACAACTCAATCAACCTCCGACGTCCCAGAGATGTGGACAAATTTTACAACAACGCAAAAAGACTTGTGAGTTTTCACTATCTAGTTTAAAGTTTCTCATTGCGTCTTTGAATGAGTAATCCTCACCATTTTATATTTTCAACTGTAGATTCGTTATGGGGATGCGTTATTGTCGAGAGAAGCCAGCCAGTATCGGTTGTGGAATGTTGAGATTTCAAACACCCAGGCCAAGGATCATCAGTGTAAGTACACTTTATTAGTTGCATGTTATGACATTTTCATTATGATTATCCAAACATAACCAGGTTTTGCTAAATTCTCCTAAAAAAACATATTGTGCAGCGTTGAATGCGGTGTCACTGTAATTCACGTCATGAAGAGCATATTCAATAGAGTACCAGTCAACGTTGAATATGGCATTGAAGATTTTCGTAAAGAAAGGGCAACACTCGTCCATGAATTCCTCAATGATTCACATAGGTCTTGGACACCCGATGACTTCCAAATAAGAAAAATGGATGAGACACGTCGTGTTGAAGACGCTGAACCACCTTCTACTTAACTGCCCCCCCCCCAAAAAAAAAATAAAATAAAATAAAATAAAAAACAAGCGACAAATCAGAGTTTTATATGTGTGGCTATGAACAATTTCTTTTTTAATTTCTTTTTTTTTTTTGGATTAAACATCATACGTAGCTAGATATTTGTAGACACGCGATTTTAACCGCCCCGCAAAAATTCTATACTTTATTTTATAGTTAACTTTATTTTATTTATTTTTATTTTTATTTTATTTTATTCCACAAAATACAAAAATAGATAAAGAAAAAAGAAAAAAAAAAGTTGAAATAAAGAAAAGAGAAAATTGAAATAGAAGAAGTGGGTTGAAATTGAAAGAAGGAAAATTGGGGGGGGGGGGGGGAGTAATTAGAAATAAAAGTGGGCCACCCTCGTTTTAGTTCTTTTTTCAGTTTATTTTATTCTCTTTACTATTTAAATTCTTGCAAGTTTTATTTCTTTTAATTGTTCGATGACTCGATAAAAAACGTCGGGATGGGGTTTCCTATTCTCAATCTAAACCTTTGAGTGTTTAGATGAGGACATCCGTTATTTATTTATTTTTTGTATTTTGTTTGTAATTCATAAAAAAAATAAGTCGTCCGATGATCCAATGAAAATGCCGGGGTGGGTTTCTCATGTTTAAACTTAACCCCCGAATGTTAGGTGAATGATGTTTTCATTAATAATTTTTCAGTATTTTTTTTCTTTATTTTATTTTATTCTTGTTATCAAAACCCTAAAAAAATAAAAATTCCAAAAACTCAAAAATAATAAAATCTTAGTTTGTAGGAATTAATTCTTACGAACCTTAAGGTGAATCCTACGATTCGATAAATCGTGGGAGAGTTTTTTGTGACTTCGTTTTCATTCCTCGACTCGAGTAGAATTTAGAAACGATTAATTTTAGGAAATCTCTTCCCTTGGTAAATTTTTTTGTAGGATTTCGCTCAAGTTTTGGGAAGATTAATTTCAACAAAATTGTTACAACGAACCTTCCACGATTCTCATATCTATAGAATTTGAGGGAATTTCAAATCGGGATTTCTTTAAATTAATTAGGCAAACTTAAAATAGATATTTTTTCATCCATCTAGCATATTTATTTCTCGTATCATTTAGACGGTATGTTTAGGACAATTTCACCACTTACACTTTTTATACATATAGTTTTTTTCATATATCCACGCTATTTTTCACATCTAGTCACGGCACGTACACCACTTATATTTTTACGTTGAATAATTAAATTATTGTCACGCATAATCACGTTTATTCACGTTGTGTTCCTTATCCACTTCCCGTATTCATATTAGTTTGCATTGACATATTTAAATTAAACTCTTTATTTTTTTAGGTCGCTTTTGCATAAAAAATAAATTTTATATAGATGTTAGTTTTGTATTCATGTTTTTATTCTTTTTCACCTATTTTTAGTTTGCCTATTTAAATTAAAAAAAAATCCTCCAGGGACCATCATTGTCGAATTCTTAATATTTGATAAGAGATTATATCGGAAGAATATTCCAAAAAATACAAAAACTTGTTCCATCTTATTTTTAAAAAATATCAAAAATATTTTATAATAAGGAAAAGATTTTAAAATAAAATAAAACGTTCGGACTTAAATTAATTGGATTTAATTAGACATGAGGTGTTGTTTTTAAACGGGTGTCTTGTGGTGCCTAACACTTTCTCCGAGCGTAACTGACCCCTGAGCCTTTAAATGAATCTTTGGTTTGATTGTGTTTTTAGAGTCAATTTTTACTTAGGCCCTTTTAATTTTGTTTTTTAAAATTCGATGACCTAGCACACCATTTAAATCCAATGTTAAGTGGCAACTCTTTATTTTTAAAGCGGCCTAAGTATATTTTTTTTAGAAAACCAACGCTTTAAAAACTCCTCCCTTTTACGCTTATTTATTATTTAATATTATTTCCTTTCGGAAAAAGGGGGCGCGTCAATATTCATCTTGTTTTTTTTAAAGGTATAATTTGTAGCTTTTTTGTTGTGTATGTTAATTGTAACACACATACTTTTTTGTTGTATGCACAATTTTTTTGTCGATTTGACGCTTTTTGTAACATTTGTGTGCGTTTTAGAAACTCACAAACTGCCAAAAATTGTCATCGTTTTTCAGACTCACAAACTACCAAAAACTCTTCGAGAACTAAACGATTGAAATGTTACATGTAACAACAGCTTGCATAGGAATATTACATGTAACACACAACATTGCGACATAGACACGCACACTCATTTATTTTCAAAGTGGATATTACATTTAACATCATCTACACATCACCTTTGGATGTTTTATATAATCAGTGTAAATAGATGTTACACATAACATCGTCATCACCAATGTTACATGTAACATGAATGTAACACGGATGATACAAAATTCAACGTTATCCTTTTGAATGTTACATGTAACATTAGTCGTATCAAGTTAAATAGCTCAAAAAATACGATTAACATCTCATTTGAAAGATAATCAAATGCACATATTTGTTTTACAATTTTTCTATTTTTTCATATGGAAATCTGAGATAAAAATCAAGGAGATTGTGCACATGGATATTGGTATCGTTTACCAAAATTAGCTCTGCAAAATAAGGAGTCTACGATTTTGTTCAGTGTGAGACGCATCACACAGGGGTATTTTTGTTACAAAAATGGCAAAAGGACCGTTCGGTGCATGGAAAGAGTAGCAGGTTTGATCGGTAGTTTCCACCAATTTTTAGGACTGTTCGGCCAACGCCCCTATTTTTTATCCCTAAAGTATGGGTTGACTATCTTTGCGGACCCTGAGATTTACCAAATTGCACATTTAGTCCATCAAATTTTGTTGTTGTTTTTTTCAAGATCCCACAAAATTAAAAAACGTTTTTAATGATTTTTTTTTTTATGAAAAATAATTTTTTTTTCAGCACATAGCCTTCTAATGGAATTTTTTTTTTAAAATTTCATTATTTCACTAAATTTAAGACCTTTTTTCCTAGCATTTTCTTAACAACAATCCTTTTTTTTTTTTTTTTTACGGTAAGACGTGTCCGAACTAGCTTACGCACATCTTAATTAATAACCCCACTAGGCGATTTTAAGGACGCACTCGCCCACATCGGCTTGGTGCATTTAAAATTTAATTCCTAGAGTGCTCTTTAGGAGAGTCGAACCCTAGTTGACAAAAAAATATGACACCACCTCTTACCAACTGGATTAACATCTCTTCGGTCAACAACGATGCATCTGAAGAACGAGATAAATGAGTTTGAGTTGTTGTTAAAAAAAATATCTTAGATTTAGTAGAACGATGAAATAACCAAAATTTCCTCAATAGAAGGCCCAAATGCCGAGCATAATTCATTTTTCATCCACAATATTTTCAATTTTGCAAAATTGAAACAAATGTGAAACTTGATAGACACCCACCCCATACTTTAGGGATGAAAAGTGTAATTTCCCCACTGAAAAATCAAGCTTGTTTTGTTCTCCGTCTGTTGGCGTTAAATTTCTTGAATTACGGTAACTGGTCCGATTACCCGGATTTCTCAAACCCTAAAAACCGTCAGTCTCTCGAGGTTCTTCTTCCTCTCTCTCTCCCCCCCTCCCCCTCCTTGAAGCTTTGAAAATTGCCTTTCTGGAACCCTGATTCAGTTGTTTCTCCGGCGAAGATTCTCTTCCGCGACACATATTCTGATTGAGGAATCGGTCCAGTGTTCGCCGTTGTGCTGGTCGCCTCCATCGCAACTTTCGCTGCTCCTTGCTGCTTCGCCGTCGCGGTCGTGAGTTCTGCTCGCGTCTGCTGTTTTCTTCAGGTTTGGGTTATTCCAATTTCTTATGTAGATATAGGGTTCTTTGTTATGTAGATCTATTTCGTGCATGTTCTGAATTTTGTTTATAGAAAGTATGAATTCATTATCGTATCTTGTGCATGTTCTTCATTTAGTGCATAGCAAGTATGAATTTATTCTCTACTTTGTGCATTTTCTGGTAGTTCTCATGAATAACTATAGAAACTTGAACAATAGATCTTATGATTGATCTAAAAAAATTGTGGGTTTTTTGGGTTGTGAAATGTTGTCTACTGATTGATCTTGTTATATGCTTTAACCGATGGTAAAGTATTAATCTAAATTCTTTGTTCACTATTTTTTCCTCTCATGCCTACAAGAGTTATGGATGAACCAATCGTGCAAATAAATCATAAGAGCCCAACTGCCAAGAAATGAGGAAAAAGAAATGGATGTAATTAGGGTTGTCCTTTCGATGATAGTGATAGGACTATATTACTTGTATAAATATGATGTTATACCTAGGGAACGCTAACATGATTATGAGTTTGATCGAAGAGCTTTTTTGAATCGAATATATTGAGACAATCATGTTGAATGTCTTGAACAATTACGTGTTAGCAGGGAATGTTTTATAAAATTATGTTTCTTCATATTCTTGGTCATAACCTAAAAAACAGGGTTGTACATAGTACCCATTATCATTCGATAGAAAGAATTAGTAGACAGTTTAACTGTGTTCTTCGTGATGTGATGAGAAAGATTACTTGAAGTCATATGAATTTGTCCTTAGTGAATCGATATTATAATTTGAAAGAAAGAATAAGTAGACATTTTAACCATGTTCTTCATGATGTGATGAGAAAGATTACTTGAAGTCACATGAATTTGTCCTTAGTGAATCAGAGGCGACAAAGTGGAAATGTTTTTGGCCAATTATGGATTGCTCAATTTCATGTTCTTAACTTGTTTTTGAGTTGATTTATTTTGTTTTTAAGTTGTTTCATATCCCCAAATTGCAGCGGCTATATTTATTTTTCTTTCACTATTTCACCGAATGATTTATGAAATTTTTCTTTGTTGGACTAGTACTACCTGTTGTGAATTATTATCAGAAAAAAGAAATGTACAAGAACTTGAGAATTGACCAAGTGTGAAAGAGTCGTGCATAGCTAAGATTTGAACCATGTGATTGTCAAATAGTTGGGTACATTGGTTGCTGGGAGGGCAGGGCCCTTGACCTCTTTGTCAGTGCCAAACATAACTCTACCGTTGGGAACCAGCGACATAGACTTGCCACAACTCACTGAAAAAATATCATTCCTAAACATGGTACATTACCGACGTCTGGGAATGTTTTAAATTTTGAAAGTATTTCTAATAGCTAAGAGTTATTGTCTTGTAATTATGCGTTGTTAGCAACTAATGATTTGCTTTTAAACTAGAAAGTTTAAAATTAATTGGTGAAGTAATATTAGTATATTTTCACGTATAAGTACATATAGAAGTCTGCCCCTATCGTTCCACATTCCAGTGTGCATGGTGAACCTCGTTCATGTACCCATTATACATGTCGGAATGTTCTCTGTTCCCGGTACGTTGGACAATACAACAGTCCCTATTTACAGATGACCTGTTGTGTCATATTTAGTCATGAAGGATTCTGGTTCATTCATTTCATTCAATAATTCATGGTATGAGGATTTCATGAGCATGTAGTGGGCATGTTCACTTGTGATAATTTGAACCTTTCATCTGTTCGTTTGAGCCTTGCTGCATTTTTTTATAATTTTCTACTTTTTTGTTACATTTTCTTAGGACTTTTCTCTGGGTTTATTTCTTTGAAACATTAATTATCTCCTTCAAATTCTTTTTCGAAAATATTTTCTTGATGCAGAAAAGGTAAATCATGCCCATATGTAATTTGTGATGATAATGTTGTTGGCTAAGTACCTGTTACTGATTTCTTTCTTCCTTTTTCCCATATTTTTTTTTCTTGTAAGACCATTCGAAAATTCTCAGGATTTATTTCTTTGAAATAATTCTCACCAGAAACCGCTCTCATGATTTATTTCTTCCTTCTCTGGAAAAAAACTCTTCTTAGTATTTATTTCTTTTAAATATTTATTATCTCCCTTGAATTCTTTTTCAAAAATATTTTCTTGATGTAGAAAAGGTAAATTGTATCCGTAGGTAATTTGTGATGAGTAATGTTATTGGCACAGTACCTTTTACAGATTTGTTTTCTTCCTTCAATGTTTTTTTCTCTGGTGAAACCATTTGAAAATTCTAATTTTTTTATTTCTTTCGTGCTATCTTTATGTAAACGCAGGATTTCAATCTGCTACCAGGGATAGATATTAAATTTCAAGTATTGTCTGATTAAGGAGCAGTAGAAGTAAAATGGAGGATTGGGGTAATTATGCTAAAGTTTGATATCCTTTTTTTTTTCCTCTCTTTCTACATTAGCAGTTTGAAATATGTTTATCATAATGAGCATGGATAATATTATTCTATGTAATCTTTTACGTGTACACTACAAATCTCAATACAATACAACAATACGTGTTGGTTTATTTTTTTATAATATTTATGTGCACTGCATTTAATTCCCCAAAATCCCACCACCATCAACCCCCTGGCAAAATTTTTGGGTTCTGTTATCGCTGAACTCCGGAGACTTTTTTTCTTTTCTTTTCTTTTCCAATCTCCTCTCTCCTCCTTCCTCCTGCCAATAACTCCTCTCCCCCCAAATCACCAATTATAGCAACTATTTATCCAACTTGTAAGTAATCCTTGAGTAATAATATGATAAATAACTTCAAAAACTCCATTGAGTTATTGATTTACGATGTCTGAATCTCAAAAAAGAAATGAGATTAAAATAACTAAGGATATTTTGTGATTATTTAGTATTCAAGAATATCCTATTCTCCATGGCCCTTTGTTTCCATTTACTCTTGCCATTCTCTGCTGCAATCAAGCTCCTCCTAGCTGTGATTTTACCTCACCTGATCTTACCTCGCCTAAGACTTGCCACCCCACCTGAGCACTTCTCCCACACATGCCCATCCCTCTGATCTGTCCTGCGCAAACTAGCTCTGTTTTACCCGATGGCAACACTGCCATCCACTTCCTATCAAGATCCATCTCTCCTCATCCATAAACTCTCCTTTCAATGAAGTGAAAAACCTTAGATTGAAAAAGAAACACAATGTGAAGGACATGCAACTCTGATGTAGGGGAAGAGAGCAGGATGTTCTAGGGGAACTACCTAAATTTCTTTGTGCTTTATTTCTTTCTTAAATTTTCGTAAAAAGAAAAATAAAAGCTAGTGTATTGGCTTTCCTGTCAATTGAACTTTTGATTTCTTGAGCAAATGCATTTCCCATTATATTTGATAGTTATTGTGGGTTTTGGAATTTAGATGTTATTTGACCCCCCAAAGAAGAAAATTACGTAGTGAAAATCAAATTTTTAACAGTTCAAAATAATAGGGTAGAATTAAATAAATTTGAAACTGTTAAATCTGACCAAATTGTTTGACAAATACTAAATAATGAAGTTTGAGCATTTTCAATTTGCCAATTGACCATCCACTACTTTGCTTAAAATTATGTATTGACTTTTTTGTTTTAAGATATTATGTAAGATATACTATCGTTCGTTTTTATAATGTGAAAGCATCATTTTAATAATTTTTAAAAATGAAATACTGGTTATAATAATAAACTTCGATATGCATTAAACATGTCCAAACTGAATTAATTTATAGTTTATGGAAGAGGGGTGGGTGTGATTTCCCCATATAACCATGGCACATATTTTTATATTTCTTTAAAGAAGAAAAGATGTTTACGTCAACAAACTTCGACAACAAATATTTCTGAACTGAATTAATTTATAGATTATGGATTAGGAGAGAGAGAGAGAGGGGGGGGGGGTGTTGTAATTTCCCCTTATATCCATGTCATGAATCAGGAATGGGTTAAGAGGACTTAAATTGTAATTTACCCATACAACCATGTCATGAATTAGGAATGAGAGTAGAGGAACTTAAATGCTGAAGTATATCTAACACTTCCGCATCACGAGAATCAACATGTCAACTTTAAATTATTGATAGCTAATTAGATATGTCAAGTAGTAAATTTGCTAATGAATATTTAGCTAAGTTACTACTTAAAGTAAAGGTTTCTGATTGGTTTGAAGTTAGCTAAGGAGATGGTCCTTGAACGATCTATATTGTGTAAAAGGATTCATGTAGCATCACAAGTATTGACATGTCAACTATAAATTGTTGATAGCTAATTACATATGTCATGAAGTTACCAAATGTGAAGGTTTCTGATTGGTTTGAAGTTGACTAAAGGGATGACCTTTAAACAATCTATTTGGTGCAAAAGGATTCATGTAGCATCGCAAGAATCGACATCACTTGCCAAGTAATAAATTTGTTAATTAGACTTGTCAAGTAACGATCTATTTAAATTGTTGATAGCTAATTAAACATGTCAAGTAATAAATTTGTTATAACAAAGTGACTACTTAAAGTGAAGGTTTTTGATTGGTTTGAAGTTAGCTGAGTGGATGACCTTTGAACGTTCATGTAGTCCACCCTACTCGGGTTGGACAAAGGCTTCGTTGTTGTTATGGTATTGCTTAAAGTGAATGTTGGATTATAGTATTTGCTATCCAATCCTAACTTCGAATCAGTTTGCCCTGGATTAGCAATGGCATTATTCTTTGCACGTTGCCTTAATATGGAACTCATTATGGGATTTTAAATTTGAGTTTATTTTTTAAGTATGCTGCTACTTCGCAATTGTTATCTTCAAGTTTTAATTGATTGTTCTGACGGCATTATGTTCACTTCGAATGTGTATTTATTGGACTTGGGTAAAGAAAAGTATAATTGTTGATATTTAATGTTTCAGAGGAAGAGACGATTCCTGATCTTTTGAAAAAGGAACCAATAAATAAATGGGATGATGAAGATGTGGATGAAAATGATGTGAAGGAATCTTGGGAGGATGAAGATGAACCTGCTCCGGTATGTCGATAGTATTATTATTGGATAACTGCGTGTTAAAAGATAAAAATCGGATTTAAATAATTGTATCACATTTGTATCATAGCATCTTAATCCATTTTTTCTTATTTGCTCTTTTCTTTCTCATGCTTGTTGCACATCAGGAAATTAGCAAGTATTTGGTTTCTCGTTGTAGCCTAATCCATTTCACAGATGGAGAAAGTGTTCTTATCAATTTCTTCTTGTATTGTTTGGATTTTACAATAGAAACAACATTTTAGATGGTTTACGTTTTTGTGTATCGTTATAGTTTTTGACATGCATATTCGGTTCTTTAGGGTACGTAATATCAGGATATAAGTTTGGAATTAAGTACACTGAAAATGTTTCTGCAAGATAATATGCTAGCCTGTGTCTCTTACCTGAAGGCGTGTTTTAAATTCAATAAGGTAATGCATCGAATCAAACTCGTAACTCTAGGTTGTTGCACTTAAAATGTGGTACTCTACCGTTGTAATGTTAAAAGTTCTTAAAATCAAAAGAACATGACATACATCTAAATTTAATTGTACAAGTGCACTAGGGAATCAATATCATTGGGCTGAAAAAATAAAAATCAAATAATGATCATAAACACACTTAAACATGCGTCTAGCTAGCGTAAATATGGCGGTGGCCGATTTACATTGGAATGTTAAATGTATTTTTTTTAATAATTTTGTATCATTTAATTTAATTTATAATAAAAAGGAAATGGCAACAAATTTAGAATTTTAGATATACAAATTCAAAATTCAACCTGGTCTTATACCATTTACTTGAACTTGTGACTAGTGACACTCGAGACAAATTGTGTCAACTGCCTACTGATCTGGTTATGGATAATTTGTGAGAGGTTTGGGGCAAATCATTTGTTTCTTTTGGTGGGGAAAATTATTCCGCTAAAGAATCTCATCCCTTTATTTTCTCAAAAGCCGTTGCGACGGTTAAAATGTCCAAGTGAACTGAGCTTACTTGTTCCTATTACAGATATTCTATTTTGTGTCGATGTTTTTTGGTGATCTCCTTTATTTTTATGTTTTTTTATATCTGTCTGTGTCATATCTTGCGCGCTGATGCTTAGTAGCTTTACTGTAGTACTTGAGGGACAAAAAAAGGCAAAAGGTGTCCTATATTTAAAATGATTTAAATGTGGTCTAATTTGGACATTCCCGTTTGAATATCATTTGCTTGTTGTATTTTGAAGTTTGTGCATATTTGGATTCATTTATCTCCAGGAACTTGAACTCAGCTGATAGTGGTTTGTTGATGACAAACTTTCTCTCTTAAATTGGTCCTTGTTTTTTTCCCTTCCATTTTTATTCTTTTTATTGTATGCTGTGTAATTATATGTAATTCATCCCAATGGAAGTTTATGAGTTTCTCAGATTTCTATCCAAAACAAATTATGAGTATCTTTTGTGTTCTCATATCTTTAATTATAAGCTGTTATATGTCTTGCATCACCAATTTAAAGAATCCATCATGTATCAGTTTTTGCTTAAAAATAAAAATAATTTAGGAGATTGGAGAGCCATCGTTCATGGTAATTGTTAACTGTGTGAAGTTCAGCAAATCTTGACCACTCTGAAGCATTGACAATTAATGGTCCCCCTTTTTTTTTTGCCTTTTTTCGCGATCGCATTTTTTGATGAAATGCACTATTTTTCTATTTTCTCAGCAATCCCGTTTGAATAAACTAAATGATGCTACATCCTAGTTTATATGTGGAACTAGTCTTTGTTTCTGATCCTTTTTTTTTTTTTTTTTAAATATTTTGATGGGTTATCAGCAGGCACCTGTGGTAGAGCCTCCTGCTGGGAAGGTAGAGCCTCCTGCTGAGAAGGTCCCCAAGAAGCCTGCTGCAAAAACCAGTGAAAAGAAAGGGAAAAATGTTGAACCAGCAAAAGTAGAGCAGCTAGATCCTGTGGCAGAAAAACTTCGCCAACAAAGGTGACAATTGAGCTCTTTATTTCTGCTACATTTTGCCTACCTCATACCACCAATCTAATGAAACATCTTTACACATCCATTGAGGGAAAAACAGTAGAAAACATAAGAAGGAAAAACAAATTGTAACATGCAATTTCTATAAAGGATGAAAATTCCAAAAGTCTATTATTTGCTGACAAGTGAAAATCATCAATTTACCCACAATTTCTTGACTCTTTACTGGTTACAGTGGATTAAATTTATGGGCTCTTAAATTGAATGATGTTGGTAATTTTGCTACATTTTTTCACGTTTTTTCTCCATTACCAGGCTTGTAGAAGAAGCTGATTACAAGTCAACTGCAGAGCTATTTTCGAAAAAAGGTGGAGATGGAAATACCCTTGATAATTTCATTCCCAAATCAGATAGCGACTTCTTAGAATATGCGGAGCTCATTTCTCATAAAATTCGTCCATACGAGGTGTGAAAAAACTGTTCTTTCCATGGATAAATGATCAATCTAATTTTGATTGATGATCATGGTGTTGTCAAGTTGTGACCTTAACAACCGTTTTCTTTCCGGGTGCAGAAGAGTTTCCATTATATTGCACTTCTAAAGGCTGTAATGAGAATATCCATGACTGATTTGAAAGCAGCAGATGCAAAAGAAGTCGCGTCTTCTGTCACAGCAATTGCAAACGAAAAGCTTAAAGCAGAGAAAGAAGCGAATGCTGGTAAAAAGAAGGGAGGTATGACAAAATTCGATACCCTTTCTCAAATATTGATTACCATTTTACTCAAATTTGATTCATGCTCTTCGGTGTTTCCGAAGAGACACCATTTGATAAATAGGTTATGTTTGGCAACAGTTTTTTACCCTACCTTTTTTATTGCAAGGAAAAATAAAATAAAATTAGTGTTTGTTTTGCACAGCAGAAAGTATTTTTTTCCCATCTAAAGTGAGACTGCTAGTAGAAACTAGGTATAATCTCCATTGGAGATTTTTTTTTGGCAAAGATCTGCCAATTGTTTCACAGTTTTTAAACATGGATTTATTATCCATTATAATTTTAGATGAGCATATTATTTGTGAAAACGACTTCCTATGTTAAAAAATGGCAAATTACCCTCTTGACCCTACAGATTCTACCATGTTTTTATGTTGTTAAAGTTGTATGTTTTTTGTTTCTAAACTGTTTTCTGTTTAATTTTTCCGTTTAATTGGATAGAAAACAGTGGCATGCAGTGCATATGACCAAATTTAAGGGTAAAATTGGATAGGAAATGGTCATGTGCAATGCACATACCATTTCCTATTCAATTTAAGATGACCGTTTCTCAATTTAACGAAAAAAATTTAACAAAAGGACAATTCAAAAAATGTAAGACATGCAAAGTTTAAAATGTGACTAACTAAAGTTAGTGGACAACATAAAAATATGGTCAAATCTAAAGGGTCGAAAGTGTAATTTGCCCTAAAAAACATACTTCAAAAAATGTTGCCAAGCGGTGGCCAATTATGTGAAAATGGAATAGTGTACAAGAAACGCAATTAGGTGGGGGTGAATCCCTCCATTTGTCCAAATTGGACAATGGTTGAAATTGTGCTCACAGTTCACTAGAACCGTAAATGCCGACCGTGTTTTCTCCAGGTTCAAAGAAGAAACAGCTTAATGTTAAGGCGGATGATGATGTGGCTGTTGCAACTTATGATGATGTTTATGACGACTATGATTTCATGTGAGCAAGCGTTTTCCCATATACTGTATTCCTAAATTTAGAACACCCGTGTTTCGAAATTTGATTTTTGGGTGCGTTTATAGTCAAATGATGAAGATTATGAGGCCTTTTTTCCCCCCTTCTGCAACTTGGAGATAAATTGTTTTGAGTTTGTCGGTCAAATAAGAACACATTTTGGGTACTTTTTTTTTTTGCTACGTCTTTTTGGTGTTATTTTGAAAAAAGACTGGACACCGTTTATGTATTTATCGAGAGTCGAGACTGTCGCGTACAGTTTTGTTTGGTGTTGGTTTATACTGTGCTGTTGTAATTGAACATTGTTCTTTGATACTTTCCTTTCTCTGCTATTTGGATTGGTTTCACTTGACTTATGATGTTATTTTTCCCTCTCCCTTTAAATCTCATTATGGGCAGGCTAGGTATGTTTTAGGGAATTATTGGCAATTTTTTGTAGTAAAAATTAGCCTGTACTTTTTCATTTTTTTTCCCCCTTTAGGGCTTCCTTGTGGTAAGAATGGTAAAGAAAAGGAATGGAAGATAATGATTGTCCTTATTGTTTGGCTTTATAATCTCTTATGACTTCGTTGGTTGAATGGAATCGGAATGGAATTGAATCACTATTCCAACCGATTCTAATTATCTTTTTGTTTGGTTGTCCAATAGAAAAAAAATTGATTATATTCTTTTAAAATATAATAACAACCAAACAAGATAATTAAATAGTGATTCTATTGATAAATTCATTCCATTTTTTGTTACATTTCATTCCATTCCGATATCATTCCATTCAACCAAACGTATCATTACATTCAATCAAAAGTAGGTTTGGTGTTTGTTTGAGGTACTTAAATAGAGGGAAAAATAGGTGGTTTTCAAGAGGAGGAAAAATCAAATGTTGTTTCTTCATCACTTTAATGCTTCCAAGTTTTCCTTTAGTGAGGGAGGAAAATGGAATGGAAGAAAGAGATGAATGATTTTTCTTCTTGTTTTGTGATCTTTTATGGCTTGAAAAGTAGGTGGGGTGTTTTTTATTTGTTTGGTATTTAAGAAGGTTTCCAAAAGGAAAGAAGAAGATTCTTTTGATTTTTCTCCCCGGGATGCTTTTAAGGCTTCATTGGGTAAAGAGGAGGCAAAGGGGAAAGTAAAAAAAGCAAAAGGAGAAGAGGAATACTCTTTTATATATATATATATGTATGTATGTATGTATATGTATATTTTATTTTTTATTTATCTATAATTTTTCTACAATATATTGATGCAATACAAATCATTATTCTCTCGCTTTTTGGACATTATGAGGCACGTTTTACGTATCGATAATTAATTATCAGGTGTGAATAAATAAATATTAATGTAATTTATGAAGGGTAATTTATTCATTTGTGGATTAAAATAATCAAATTGATTCTAGAGATCCAGAGTAAAAGTAAAAATTGTTTGGCATTTTATATCTTGATAGGATATTTTTTATGTCATTGATAATTATTCATTTGTGTTTTGTTTTTTTTTTTCAAATTTGTCAAATATCTCTTGTATTTTCGTGCAAAAGCGATTGGTTAAAATAATTAATTTAGAAGGGTCTAACCTTTTTTAAGGTGATCACTAAATTTTTTTGATTAATTGTTTGAAAAATACGATTAACACACAAACATATATGTATATGTACACATGCGGTCGCGCGCGCACATATATTATTAACCTATTTTATCTTAAAAAAGTATGTTCAACGCAAAGCGAGCAACACCTTGTATAGTACAGGTTGGGCGGAGCTTGAAGAAGCAAGCCCCTATTAGAGAAAGCCATTACGCGCTAGCCTAGCTAGCTAACATTTTTCAGCTAGCTTTTATGTTAGTTGTAGTACTCCTCTCACTTCGGAAAGACTGAGCATTTCTTATAATAACCTGGTCGATAGAGTACGATACATCGGAGTAAAAGATTGAGTGGGATATGAATCTCTTTATTTTATTGAAAATACTATTACAGTGAAACTGCCTTAACTAAGACAAGCTTTGCTTATTTTTCAATCAAAAGAAATAAATCTTACATATGAATTGTACTTTAATTTCACATAATGTTTTTATTTTTTATTTAATTTCAAGTGAACGGGTGAATTTTATTTTTAATACTTTTAAAGATAAAATGTTATGTATATACATGAATAGTAAATAATTATTAACTTTTAGAAGAAATATTGATACAAGAAAGGGCAATAATATAATTAGGAGTTAGATTTCACCATTATATTGACTTGGTTGTAATTAGGCAAAACAATAAAGGATAATAATGTAGGTTTGAATAGTAAATGAACACTTATATAAGAGTTTTAGAAACTCAATGGCCTAACTCACTCTAAAGAAAACGCCTTAGAAGATATGATGAGTTAGGAAAAGCTATGTGGGATTCAACACGTCTCTTATGCACAGAGTGAACTTTTGACAAATTACTGCAAACAGATATCGAGAAAAGGGCACAACATTAATGTGGAATTCAACAAGAGTAAAGATATTTCTCATCTCTTTTATTTCTAATTTTTTTAAAACATCAATATATATACTATTTTTTTTTTTTAACTAAATTAGTTAACTTTTCACAATTTTAAAAGCTATTTTCATGTTTTTCAAAAATCGTTTTAAAACACAAAATCAAGTAGGTCCTAACAGTTAGTTTGGCTCGAGGGGACGGGGAGAGGAAGGGAGGATGATTGTTTTTCTTTGTTGTATTTGGATGAAGCAGGAATGATGAGGATTTTGGTGAACAATTCGTGAAACTAAAATTTAAACCCATGCATTCTACGAGGTACAATAATTTTTTCAAAAGTGCAAAGTTATTGTAATTTTTTCATAGAAAAAATTATAATAATTTTTATGGTGTACAGTGACTTTTGGATTTTTTACAGTAATTTTGGACTTTTAAAAAAGTAATGTACACGCTCTAATTTTAATTTTTGTCGACTGTTCACCAAAAACTCTTAATATATCATTTCTTTTTTTTAAAAAAAAAAAAAGAAGAAGACATATTTGTAACTACACATCCTCTCTCAATCATCTTTAACATCCTTGTTCAACACAAACCCTACATTCTTCAACCACCTTCAACCTATTTCTCCAACACAAGCCCTAACAGCCACATTTGTCCTAATTTTGGCTAAATAGTGTGTCAGATCCAAAAAAATTAAAATCAGTGAACAAGTAAAAGAATCGACAATTTTTATTTTTTTTTATTTTTTTATCATTAGAAACCCTCAAAGTCGCATTTCGTTGATACTTACGTGTCTGAGTGAGACGCATTTACACGGACCTACGTGTTTGTAGAGATCTAGGAGAGATGAAATTGTAAGTCTATAAAGCCGCTATATGTTTGGACTTGTAATTTTGTACGAAGTTGTGTTATGAAAACCTATAAATCTATATGGGAAATGATTTTGTGGACCTGTAATTCCACCCATAACTAGTTACATGGACCTATAAGTCCGTACAAATACCAAACATAGACTTATAATATCTATTCTGTTTTTCAAATACCAAATACAAAATATGGAACTATTTACATGAACTTATGATATACATTTTATATTTTAAACATATTTGTTTTATTTAAACAGAAACTCTGTTCATAAATAAAAATAGGTAAAGTGTACATTTTAAAAGAAAGTAGAGGGAGTAAAGTGATATTAGGCAAAATATGGAGGGGGGGGGGGGTAAAAGGCAATTTACCCTTAAAAAAAGAATGAAATTATTAGAGAGAATTTAAAAATAGCACCCACCAAATAGAAGATGAGAGAAAATTGTTTACGATAGTTTTGACATGTGCATAGATGACCCATAAAAGTACTAGTGAGAAAATGCAATTTAGTTCAAGTGCGGGAGGCTACTGAGAGAGAGGTAGGCCTAAGAAGACTTGGGACGAGATTATTAGAACTAATTTGATGACATTGAATCTGACTGAGAGGATGTCCCTTGATCGTTTATTATGGCGTAAACGGATTGTAGCCGACCTGACAAAGACTTAGTTGTTGTTGTTTATAAAAATACCTAAATGTGAGATAAGGCAAAACGTAAGGAGTTACAACAACAACAACAACAATTAAACATTTGTCCTACTTAAGTAGCGTTTGTAAGTAATCAAATTCTATATGTTTTTCATTACAAATAATGATCATATTTATATAATAGTAATGTTGTAACTGTTTCTAAATTACAACATCTGTAACTTATATGAAATTAATCCGAAATACCTAAAATACATATTTGAAATGAAAATGGGAGATTTGTAACTAATGAATGAAATGGAGGAGATTTGTAACTGATTAATCCTCACCATTATCTTGTCTTTATGACCATACTTCTTCCTACTCTGAGCTACATGTGTTTGGTTGTGCATGTTTTCCGCATTTAGTTGCTTACTTAACTAATAAACTTTTGCAGGAACTGTTGAATGTGTATTTTTAGGCTACAGCTTGCAGCACAAGAGTTATCGTTGTTTGGTCCACACAGCTAGCAAAGTGTATATTTCTTAACATGTTTGTTTTAATGAACAACACTTCCCGTTTACATCTACGACCAGAAGTACTCCACCAAACCCATCATCATGGGCCTTTGTTCCTCTATTACCACTAGTTCCTGCCCAATCTCTGCAATCGGCTACACAAAATAATGCTCTGCCGTCTCTTCATCAACCTTTCCGTTTTCATTATCAACGCCGACAAAATCAATCCACACAACCTAATCCTTTTGCTGCTGCCACCCCTGAGGCTCCTGCAGTTCCTCTGCAATATTTTATGGTCACACATCTTCGGAATGACACATGCCGTCCTCTTATTCGGACAAATGGTACAATCCGATATCTTCTTCCACAGGCTCTACTTGCTTAGCTTCCATCTCCTACTAACGAGCCTACCTGCTATACTCAAACTATTTGTATCCCTGAATGGCTTCAAGCCATGACCAGTGAATTTAATGCCTTACTGAATAACAAAACTTAGGTTCTTATCCCTCCTTCCCCCACATCAATATGTTATGGGTTGTAAGTGGATCTTCAAATTCAAGCGCAAAGCAGACGGTTCCATTGAGCGACACAAAGCTCGCCTAGTTGCCAAGGGCTTCCATTAACAAGAGGGTGTGGACTTTGATGAGATATTTAGTCCTGTAATCAAACCTACCTCTGTTCCTACTATGCTCAACCTTACCGTATCCTTCGGTTGGACATTGCGCCAACTTGACGTGAAGAATACCTTTCTTCATGGTGTTTTAGGTGAAACTGTCTATATGTTACAATCACCTGGTTTCGTAGATCCGGCTCGTCCTCATCATGTCTATCATCTACAAAAAGCTATCTTTGGCCTCAAATAAGTGACTCGAGCTTGGTTCCAACATCTCAGCACATTCCTCTTACAATATGGTTTTACTAGAGTCAAGCTGATCATCTATTGTTTATTTATCGCTCCAACTCTATTCTGATGTTTTTTATTTTATATGTCGATGACATTATAGTCACTAGCAATCAACAATCTCTAGTTTCATTGTTCATCACCACTCTTGGTAAAGAGTTTAAGCTTAGTGATCTTGGTTCTCTATCTTATTTTATGGGCTTTGAAGCAACATATATTTCCTATGTTGTTAATCATGTTGCTTAGTTCATGAGCTAACCTCGGACACACCACCTTATAGTCACCAAACCCAGCATTCGGTCCCTTAGAGGAACTCTGAATTTTGGCCTCCTCTTTCAGGGTAATGCTAACCCCTTGACGCTCAAGGTCTATTCTGATGTGGATAAAGGGGGTTGTCCTGACGCCCATCGTTCTACCACTGATTTCTGTGTTTTCTTGGGTTCCAATCTGATCTCTTGGACCGCCAAGAAGCAATGTACTGTCTCTCGATCAAGCACCGAAACTGAGTACCGATTCTTTACCCATGTTTGTGCTAAATCCACATGGGTCCTTCATCTGCTCCAAGAGTTGCAAATTCTCATATTCACGCCTACCACTTTACCTTGTGATAATCGCAACACTACATATTCATATTCACGCCTACCACTTTACCTTGTGATAATCGCAACACTACATATATGGCATCAAATCATGTGATTCGAACTCGTACTAAGCATATTGAACTGAATTATCACTTCATACAGGAACACATTCTTATTGGCACACACCGAGTTTAATTTGTTCCTTCTACTGATTAACTCGCCAACATATTTATCAAGAGACCCCACAAGACACGCTTTTATCTTCTACGAACCAAATTCGTCTCTCCAGGTTAGCCGCATTTGCCGGGGAGTATTAAACCTCCATTCATCAGTTACAAATCTCTCATTTCATTCATCAGTTACAAATCTCCCCTCTTCATTTCAAATATGTATTTTAGGTATTTAGGATTAATTTCATATAAGTTACAAATCTTGTAATTTTGAAATAATTATAACATTACTCTAAATAGGATCATTATTTGTAATGAAAAACATATAGAATTTGATTACTTACATGGTCGGCTAAAAAAGGCAGTCCGATGCTACAAAACTTCTACTATACGCAGGGTTCAGGAAAGGGCCGGACCAAGGGGTTCTAAGTGTAAAATATCCTTTCCTTTTCGCCGGATACCAACAACCACGAATCCAAACCCCCCCGCCCCCCAACCCAAAAAAAAATAAAAAAATCGTGCATCGGAAGTTCTCAAAATCGCTCGATTTTTCATTTTTTCTGCTTCGTTTTGCTACCGTTGGATCATTGTGCAAAATATTGAATTTACAGAAACCCCGCCTTCGTTCTCAATTTGCTCTCTCTCTCTCTCTCACACACCCACCCACACAGTATTGCATTCTCATGATGGAAATTGACGAAGCTCGACGGGCGCTTCCATTTCAGCTTCAATTCGATAAACCAGTGGCCTCCCAGGTGAAATTACGTGTATCTATGTGTGTGTGAGCGCGCGAATGTGTGTGTGTGTGTGATTTCTCAGTTAGTGACAGTTATAGTGATAGTGAGAGTAATTTTTCCTGTGGCAGGTTAAAATAGCTGAATGGAACCCAGAAAAAGATTTGCTAGCTATGGTCACGGAAGAATCGAAAATCCTTTTGCACCGCTTCAATTGGCAGAGGCTATGGACCATCTCCCCTGGTAACAATCATCTTTCTACCTCTATAGTATGTCTACCTGCTATGTAGGGATGGCAATTGGATGGCTAACCAAACCAAACGGAACCGAATGGTTCGGATTTGACCATGGTCATGGTTCTGGTTTTGGTTTGGGAATCTATAACCCGCGTGGTTTTAGTTTTGGTTTTGGTTTTGATTTCGGTTTTTGCATTGCAACTGTAAGACACCGTATAACTGCAAATTTAGACATATTCCCTTATATAAATTACTTATATAATTCATTATTTATTGATTTACCAATAATATGTCTTATTAACCATTGTAGGGTTTTTCCCAAAACACTTAGTGTTGAATTCCACATAGCTTGTATTACCTGATCTGAGCAATATATAAGTTTAGGGTAATCCTTTTTTTTAAAGATATCTTTTGAGAGTGAGTTAGGCCCATTGGATTTCTATATGGTATCGGAGCCATGCTTTTATTTAATGTTGGGCGTGTTGAATCTCACATCAATGATGGTCCTCCAATATCCGATCGCAGTGGTTTGTTCACCTTGCACGTGAGGGGTGTGTGTTGAATCTCACATTGATGTTAGCCCTCCTGATATCCGTTCACAGTGGTTTTGTCAAAGTTCACCCTACGCGTGAGGGGCGTGTTGTATACCACATTGCTTGTGTTACCTGATCCCAAGCTATATATAAAGCTTAGGGCAATCCTCATCTTACAAGACGTCTTTGGAGAGCGAATTAGGACCCTTGGGTTTCTACGCTTAAAAAAATTACCTCTACCATTGTTTGGTTTTGTTTATGTTTGCATTTTGTGTTTTTACATTTTAGGGTTTTGTTTATGTTTGCATTTTGTGTTTTTACATTTTAGTTATGTTCGGAATGCCTATTGGATGATTATTGATTTGGTAATTTGATTTAAACTATGTTTGAACTTTTGTTTTATTTTTTTAGTTATATTTGTATTTATAATTTTACAAACTTCCGTTACTAGTAATTAGAATAGAGAAATAATTAAAAAAACTAAGGAAACAAGTAAATGGGTTCAGAGTTTTGGTTTTGTGTTTTTTGTTTTTTTTTTTAAAGTAAGCGGTTCGTTTTGAAATCGAGTTTAAAAAAACTGACGATTTACAGTTGGGTTTTGGATTTGATTTTGGCTTATGTTTTCATTGAACCCAAACCAAACTGATGCATTGTCATACCTACCGCCATGGACCTCTAGTGTTTTGAGTATACATTTCCGTTAGCTGGGATTGAGGGTTGTTTGATGAAAATTTTCAAAATATAATTTGCAGAATCCTTTGCATAAATGGAAAGAAAACATTGAAAATTATGATTCCGGACTAACACCTTTTCGTCTATCCTCTCTAGGGAAGTGCATAACATCCTTATGTTGGCGTCCTGATGGCAAAGCAATAGCTGTTGGGCTAGAGGATGGAACAATTTCTTTACATGATGTTGAAGTGAGTATATATGAAGAACATTATTTGTCGGTTTCTTATGTTTAATAGGCTGTTATGGTTTATGGATTTAAATCTTCTTGAAGCAGAAGAATCCATCTTCAGCCACTGGGCATGCTAGTAGTTTTTATAGTTTGTTAATCTAAAGCTAGGAAAATTCATCATATCTAAACCGGCAATGTCAATCATACTATCCATATAAGTTTGGATATATTATCATTGTTGAATCACACATTGATGTTGCCCCCCCCTATATCCGATATCCGTTCGTAGTGGACCAGTTGTTTTATCAAAGTCTATCCTGCGTGTAAAGAGGTGTATTGAATCCCACATCGCTTGTGTTACCTGATCTTGAGCTATATATGAAGTGTCGGGCAATTTTTCGTTTACAAGGCATTTTTTGGGAGTGAGTTAGGCCCATTGGGTTTTTACATGGTATCAGAGTCAGACATTTTGTCTAATACTGAGCGTGTTGAATCCCACATCAATGTTGGGTGCCTCAATATCCGTTTGCAGTGGTTTGTCAAAGTCCACCTCACGTGTGAGAGGACGTGTTGAATTCCACATTGATGTTGCCCCCCCCCCCGATATCCATTCACAGTGATTTGCCGAAGTCCACCCTACGCGTGAGGGGACATATTGAATCCCACATCGCTTGTGTTACCTAATCCTGAGCTATATATAAAGTGTTGGGCAATCTTCCTCTTACAAGGTATCTTTTGATAGAGAGTTAGACCCATTGGATTTCTACAATCACACCTTAAAATGGAAGATGGTATAGCATTATCTGTGTTTGACTAAGGTGGGAGTGAATCCATTTGAGTCAAGGTGTTCGAATTCGAGGAATAAATTAATTCATGTGATTTCATATTATATATATATATATATATTTATTTTTTTATTTTTTTAAATTTTAAATTTGCAGCAAGTTGATATCTCTCTCTCTCCCATGCAGAATGGAAAAATTTTCCGAACCATAAAGTCCCATTCAGCTGCTGTCGTCTGTCTCAACTGGGAGGATGATAGACAACATACTCCAGTATGTATTTCTTCATCTTTGAGTTCTTAACAATCTCATGTGTTAACAAATGTAGTTTGAAATAGTTTCCACAGGCAGCATGAGTATGCTGAAATATAATTATCGATGTTCTTGCCGATGCATTTTGTTCGGGGTTTTTTTCGGTAGGCAAACAAAAACGGTTTGGTGGTTTTGGATCTCTCTCAACCCAAAAGTTAGCTTATGAGGTCAGACTTTCCCTTACACTTATAACCTGATCACCAACTCCTTCCACATCTAATGTGGTATAAACCCAACTTTCTTCCCCTTACACATCGGGCCTTTAGTCGGCTGACCCTTGATCAGTCTCTCCCTTTGTAACTATTGGGTTAGAGTTGTTGTAACCTGAACTTTGATACCAATGTAGAGTGGTCTTGTGAGTTGAGACTTTCATTCACACTTATAACCTGACCACCAACTCCTTTCATATGCAATGTGGGATAAACCCAACATTAAAAGTATGTGCACAAAGCGTGGGCTCTAACCCATGAAAAGAAAAACATACACAGTACACAACAAAGCTTCCAAGAGCTAAACTAACTTGCAAAATAATTAGATAAACTAAGCACGACGAAGCTAGCAACCCAACATTTGAATGCACAAAAGGAATGTCTTAAGTCTTAACCTTTTATATCCTACTTTGACAATCTTTTTCTTCACTTTTCTTCGCCCCTCTCCCCCCCCCCCCCCCCCCTCCCCTTCTTTTTTTTTCCCTTGTTTGTCACACTCCCTATTAGGTAAATCAATTCTTTAAGATTCTCTCATCTGTAGAAAGTGAATTCACCTTTGGCGTTTAAGGTTAGTTTCATCCTCTTAAGACGGAGAAGAGTCACTCCCAATGCGGCATACAAATCTCTCTATCAGCATGCAGTATTTCTGCTTACGATTATTTTGCATCATTAACTCAATTATTTTAGGAAAATCCAGTTCTTTGATATTGCAATGCCTTACTATTAGCCATAAAAAGTTCATATTGGCTAGTGAAGAATTTATAAATTGATCAACTTGAAAGTTTTGAATTGATTGTGTGTTCTTAGTTATTATTTTCCTGTGGATTGAGGTTCAGGATGGTTGTGGTAGACTCTCAACTTTTGAAGACCGTACTTCTCGTTTCTTTCCTCCTCCTCCAAGACCTCCCCGGATGCCCGGGTTGGTTCCTGGGGATACTGGCTTCATGGATGATAGTGATGATGCATCTCAGGAGCTTTCAAATTCTTCACATCAACGATTTAACATTCTGTGCAGTGGAGACAAAGATGGAAGCATCTGCGTTAGTATATTTGGCGTGTTCTTGATAGGAAAAATAGTAAGTTGTTTACCAATCGTGATCTGTTGATTGACGGTTGACATATATATATATATATATCTTAATATCTATCTCTCTTATTTCCGTTCATCCTTTTGCCATGTGGTTTACATCTATAAAATCTTGTGCCAGAATATTCACAACTTATCTGTTTGTCATCCGCCTACTCGCAGCCTTGTTAGTTACAGACTCATCAATGCTTCCATTTGTAAGGTACGTTCTCCATATAACATGGATGGCATTGTAAAGCGTTTTTCAGTTCAATTATATGAAGCTCCTTTTAAGTCTGTATAGCTAATATAGTTGTATATTTAGTAAAGCGTTGCCTATGGAGTAATGTTCTCCATACACTGGAACGGTGTAACGACGCTGATCATTTGGCTGAAAGCAGAATTGCTACCACAGATGAAAAAAATGAACTGTTGTCCCATCCCCTCCCCCCTCTCCTACCCCCCACCCTACCCCACCCCATCCCACCCCACCCCTTTCCTATCCCTCCCCCACTCCCCTTTTCCTCCTATTTGTTGGGCCCTTCCCCTCAATATTAGTTCGCAGGAGATTGGCAAAGTCCACCCTGCGCGTGAAGGAGCGGGTTGAATCCCACATCACTTGTGTTGCTTGATCCTGAGCTATTTATAATTTTAGAGGCAATCATTCTCTTTCAAGGCGTCTTTTGATAGTGAGTTAGGCCCATGGGATTTCTACAGATTCTAACACAATGTATTCATGATTTACTTGAATGATTTCATTTTCTTAATACGTTCCTCATTGTTGAGGCCTCGTATACATGTCTTCCCTCTTTGCTGAAACTTACAGTAATTGATAAATCCTTGAGCTGCCAGGCATGATATGGTTTTAACGAAAGAGCTGCGACTTAATCAAGCAATAATAAGAAATAGTTTAGTTTTCGGTATGTTCTTCTCAGCACCCTTGATTAGCAGGCGATGAACAGGCTGGATGGAAACTTTTTTGTTTTTTCTCAATTTATTCTTTTCTGGGTTGTGAGGGTCGAGGAAATGACTAAAGTGTCTGAATGAGAACTTCCTCTAAAAAACAGGATGTTATTCTTCTTTAAATTGAAGAGGCACATCATGATAAACTTATGCAATGATTTCTTTTTATTTCTGAAGAGAAGTTTAGTGTCAGAACAACTTCTCTTTCTCCTTTCTAGTTTATTATTGTTTCAATCATCTTGGCTAGTCTCTTCGGTTTCCGTTAGTTGATTTTTCGTTTTTGTTATTTTTGAGGTGGCTTTGTCGGAAGATCTTTGTCATATGATTGTCTTGTGCAACGGGGAACTTTCTGAAAATGGGTTTGAACCAAGCAAGAGACAAATTTCTGGACATAATTTACTTGGTTTACATTGCTTGGTGCTTGACACTTCAATATTCTGGAAGAGGTAATTTTCTTTAGTGGTAACTTGCTTTCAACTTCTTTGTTGTTACTATGAATTTGTGAGTGGAGTTGGTTTTTCATTTGATTTTAAGGAAAACTGAGCTTCACCAAGTGGCTCTACAAGCTTCAAAGATTGAAGATTTAATTGATGTCATTCGGACATCAATGTCAGTCATGTTTAAGCAGTGGTCAGATGCTATGCATGCATTTCGGGAGAAGTTCGATTCACTATCTACTCTGATTATTGACCATGGTAACTGCTTAAAAGATCTTGATTTCCATATTCATATCTCTTCCGTCTTTTCACTTCTGTATACTGTTCATATGCAGGACTCGACTCCACTCCTCAAGACGAATTTTTAAGCCTTTTAGGTGGTGCACGTATAAGTCCCCCTGTTCATCAATTTCTTGTTAATTCTCTTGGTGAAGCGGTACACTCACATATGAAGCATCCAAATTACTGAAGGAAATTTCAAAAAACATGCATGCATATAATTAATTAATTAATGATCAGGGTCTGAAGCGAGTGGCAAAAGCGGTTTGTGGCACTGGAAAAGAGCTACAGGATGTTGTTCTTCATCATATGCAGGTTAACTACTCTATTTCATGTGTTGTTAGTGCATCATTAATTGTTTGAAAACATCTATAACAGTAGAGTTGTTTCTTCAGCAGAGAAGAGCTTCCGACACAGCTGTATAAAACAGCTAGAAGCCCGTCTCGCTTTATAGAATACAGTATTAGGTGAGTGAGAGGCTACAGGTTCATTAAGTTTGTCCTAGGAGTTGTGGATTGTAATGTGGAATGATGTTGAATCCCAAATCGCTTGTGTTACCTGATCCTAAGCTAGATATGATGTCTAGGGAATCCCCTCTTTTAAGGCGTCTTTTGAGAGTTAGTTGATCCAATTGGGTTTCTACATGGTATCAGAGGCATGACTCTTGTCTGATGTTGGGTGTGTTGAATCCCACATCGATGTTACCCTCTCCCCCAAATATCTGCTCCCAATGGTTTGTTTGTCAAAATTTCACCCTGCGCGTGAGGGAGCATGTTGAATCCCACATCAATGGTGGGTCCTTCCCTCGATATCCGTTCGCAATGGTTTGTCAAAAGTCCAACCTGCGCGTGAGGGGGCAATGTTGAATTCCACATCTCTTGTGTTACATGATCCTGAGCTATATAAAAGCCGAGAGCAATCCTCATCTTGCAAGGCATCTTTTGAGAGTGATACAAATGCTCTATGCTAAATGTCGGTAAATTAGGGTTTGATATAGATTTGAGTGATTGAATAATATAGGAAAGTAGTGATTTGTTAAATTAGGAAACTCATTCATTGTATGGATTCTAGGGTTAGCAATTGTGTATTACTCTTTTCCTAATTGAAGGTGTTTGCTCCCGTGTAATTGAATCAATGAAATATAGAATATTTTCCCTCCTTTCTTTCTATATGGCATCAGAGCCCTAGGGTTCGATCATGAATTTCAAAGCCGCCATGGTTGGCTCCAGCTCAGGCTCGTCGAACAGCAGTAGTGGGGAAATGGCATTGGGGGGTTCGCAGCCGTTGGGGGGATCGCAACCGTCCCTTTCGGCGATGTCGTCGGGCCATTTCGCAATCGTCATTTCTGACGATGTCGTTGGGGAGAGCTGAGCTGCCGCCACCTTCAGTTGTTTCTTCGCAGCCGCCTTTTTCGGCTGCCTATTTTTCTGAAAATTCTCTTCAAATCACCATTCACAAATTTAATGGAAATAATTACCTTGAGTGCTCTTAGTTCCTGCGGTTAGTGATCGATGGCAAATGGAAACTCGAGCACTTGAATGGCGAAGTGACACCGTCAGCCACCGACGATCCGAGATACATGCAGTGGCGTTCAGAAAACTCAATGGTGACTGCCTGGCTGATCAATTCCATGGAACCAATTGTTGGAAAACCCTTCTTGTACTTGCTGACAGCTCATTATGTCTGAGAAGCAGCTCGGCAAACCTATTCAAATTTGGACAATCACTCACAATTGTTGAAATTAAACACCTGAATGTGGAAGATGCAGCAAGGGAATCATGAGGTAATAGCTTACTATAATGATATGATGACGGTTTGGCAAGAATTGGATATGTTTGAGGTTGAACAATGGGAAAATCTAAATGATAGTCCTTGGTACAAAAAGAAGGTTGAGAGAAACCGGATATTTGTGTTCTTGGCTAGTTTGAACGAAGAACTCGATGAGGTTCGAGGATGTATTTTAGGAAAGTAACCCTTGCCGACGATAAGAGAGGTCTTTTCCGGAGTACGTAGCAAAGAAATATGGTGGCAAGTGATGTTGAAGAACATCAATGAACCAAAAATAGATGATGAAGGATCTGCTCTTGTGGCCCAAGGTGCAGATTCAAAAGGAGATAGGCGAGAAGGAAAGCAGAGGCCTTGGTGTGACCACTGTAGAAAGCCATGGCATACCCAGGATAGTTGCTGGAAGTTGCAAGGGAAACCGGCAAATTGGAAGTAGAAACTAGGTAGTGACACCAGGTCAGGGGGAGATGCCCGCGCATTTCAAGCTAGCAGCTCAGATCCAGGGCAACAATCTTCCTTAGAATCACTTTCGTTTACAAAGGAACAGATAAGGCACTTATATAGAATGTTTCAGTCCCAATCCTTGTGAAATCCTAACCCATCTTGTTCTCTAGCACGATCGAGTAACTCTTTCACTGCCGCTATCGCTTGTACCAAGTATAATGGCTCCTGGATATTAGATTTAGGTGCTATCGATCATATGACCGACATTTCGCAATTATTTTCTTCATATATACCTTGTGCAGGGAATCAAAAAGTTAAAATTGCTGACAGCTCTTTTGCTACTGTTGCTGGGAAAGGAACAATTACCATTTCCCCTTGTCTGATTCTAAAAAATGTTTTGCACGTTCCTCATTTATCATATAATCTTATGTCTGTCAGCAAATAAACACTTGATCATGATTATCAAGTTAATTTTTGGTCTTCTCGTTGCGATTTCAGGATTTAACCTCAGGGAAGATGATTGGGGGTGCTAAACAAGATGGTGGTCTCTAATTTTTTAATAACGGATCAATCTTTGGAAGGCAAGATCAGTAGACTTGTTTCAATTCTATTTCTATTTCCAGTTACAGTAAGATTATGTTATGGCATTATCGATTAGGATAACCAAATTTTCAAATATTTAAAACATTTGTTTCCCAAGTTATTCATGAATAAAAACCTTTCTATTTTTCGATTTGAATCTTATGAGTTAATAAAATATCATCGGGCTGTTTTTCTACCTCAACCATATAAAAAATCAAAACCATTCACCATCATTCATAGTGATGTTTGGAGTCCTTTTAGAGTGCCAAATTTTTCTGGGAAACGTTGGTTTGTTACTTTCATTGATGATCATACTAGAGTTACTTGAATGTTCCTTTTAAAAAAAAAAATTGATGTTGAAATTGTATTTAAAATTTTTTATAATATGGTTCAAACACAATTTCAGACTCAAATTCAAATTTTTCGAAGTGATAACGGAAAAGAATTTTTAACACCGTATTAGGGAATGTTTTTGCTGAAAAATGGATTGTTTACCAAAATTCTTGTAATAATACACCTTAACAAAACGGGGTGGCTGAAATAAAAAACAGACATTTCCTGGAAGTCGTTAGAGTTATAAGTTTTCAAACTAAGGTTTCTAAGTATCTTTGGGGAGAAGTTGTTTTAACAGCCACTTATTTGATTAATAGGCTACCTACAAGAATTTTGAACTTTAAAACACCTTTAAAACTTTTCACCGAATATTTTCCTACCACTCGGCTTACAACTGATATTCCCTTAAAAAATTTTGGAAGTGTGGTATTTGTTCATAATCATGATCCTAAACGTTCTAAGCTTGATCCAAAGGCACATAAATGTATTTTTGTAGACTATCCTACAAATCAGAGAGGTTATAAATGTTTTGATCCTGTTTCCAAAAAAATGTTCGTGTCTATGGATGTCACATTTTTTAAAGGACAATCCTACTACAACAATTCCCATCTTCAGGAGGAGAGCACTAGTAAAGATAATTTTTTAAGTGATTCATTTTTTGAGTTTGTTCATGATGATGTTTCTCACAACTAGTTACCGAAAGAGAATGATATGGAAAATACAAAGTCTGGGAAAACAAATGAATTAAATATTGAAAATATTGAACCTACTAATGAACGACCTTTGGTAATGTCATCTCATAATCAAAATACTGAAACTACAGAGATGTGTGCGAAACGATATAAAGGTCTTGTATATTTAAAGGAGTATCTAGCACGAAAAAGAGGCACTATCCCACAAGCACCGCCAAGAGTCTAATCAAAGGTTGGATCATGAAATTCATGATGACCCGTCAAAGATTCCTCCAAGTAATTCTGAGTCAAATTCTTCTAGTTAGTCTGATTTTCCCATTGCTCTCAGGAAAGGTGTTAAGTCTTGTACTAAACACCCTTTATCAAATTTTGTATCTTACAAAAATATTTCATCTTCATATTGTGCCTTCATTTCACAAGTGTCTAGCATGGTCATTCCTAAAAGTGTCCAAGAGGCTCTAAATGTTTTTGAGTGGAAAGAAGCGATTTTTAAGGAGATGAGAGCTTTGGAGAAGAATGCTACATGGGGCAAAATGGATCTGTTAGATGGGAAAACTATTGTTGATTGCAAATGGGTATTTACCGTGAAGTATAACTCAGATGGATCTTTGGAAATATATAAGACTCGTCTTGTAGCTAAAGGCTTTGCTTAAACATATGGAGTGGACTACTTTGAGACTTTTTCTCCAGTGGCGAAGCTAAATACAGTTCGGGTACTCTTGTTTGTGGCTGCTAATATTGATTGGCCTCTAAATCAGCTGGATGTGAATGCCTTTTTGAATGGAGACTTAGAAGAGGAAGTCTATATGGAGCTTCTACCTGGCTTTACTGAGACGTTTGGTACCAAGGTACGTAAACTAAAGAAGTGTCGATATGGTTTTAAACAGTCTCCTAGAGTTTGATTCGAGAGATTTACAAAGTTTGTTAAGAGTCAAGGATATACACAAGGACAATTTGATCATACTCTCTTCACAAAGAAATCTACCAAAGACAAGATCTTTGTCTTAATTGTCTACGTGGACGATATAATTCTGATGATTTAGAAGAGATGAGCAGATTGAAGCTGAGCCTAACCAAGGAATTCGAGATTAAAGATTTGGGCCAACTAAAATATTTTCTTGGAATGGAAGTGGCAAAGTCAAAAAATGGCATTGTAGTTTCGCAGCGGAAGTATATTGTAGATCTCTTGAGAGAAACTGGAATGAGTGGTTGCTTACCTTCTGACACTCCAATAGAAGCTAATGCTAAACTTGGAGATGTAAAAGATGGCGTTTCGGTAGACACGAGAAGATACCAAAGACTGGTTGGAAGACTGATCTACTTGTCACGTACACGTTCTGACATTGCTTTCGCTGTGAGCATGGTAAGTCAATTTATGCATTCTCCATACGAAGAACATATGTAAGTTGTGTATCGAATTCTTCGTTATCTGAAAAACACACCAGGAAAAGGACTCTTCTTCAAGAAAAATGAGAAGAGAGGGATTGAGGTGTATACAAATACTGATTGGGCAGGTTCGGTTAATGATAAAAGGTCAACGTCGGGATACTGTACATTTCTATGGGGCAATCTAGTCACTTGGAGGAGCAAGAAGAAGAGTGTTGTTGCTAGAAGTAGTGCTTAGGCGGAATTCAGATCAATGGCGCAGGGAGGCTGCAAGATTCTTTGGTTGAAACGAGTTCTGGAAGAGCTTAAAAGACCAATAAGTCATCCTATGAAGTTGTATTGTGACAACGAGACAACTATCAACATTGCTCATAATCCGGTTCTACACAACCGGACGAAACATGTTGAGATTGACAGACACTTTATAAAAGAAAAACTTGAAGAAGGAATAATTTGTACTCCGTTTGTACCCACCACACAAGAAGTTGTGGATGTTTTGACAAAGGGACTATTGAGACAGCTTTTCGAGTTTCACGTGAGCAAGTTGGGCATGATGGATATCTTTGCATCAACTTGAGGGGGAGTGTCGGTAAATTAGGGTTTGGTATGGATTTGATTGATTGAATAATTTAGGAAAGTAATAATTTGTTAAATTAGGAAACTCATTCATTGTATGGATTCTAGGGTTAGCAACCGTGTATTATTCTTTACCTATTTAAAAGTGTTTACTCCCTTGTAATTGAATCAATGAAATATAGAATATTTTCTCTCCTTTCTTTCTATACTAAACAAGTCGTGTTTTGGTTATTCTCTTTGCAGTGATTTTTTTTAAAGATACAAATGCTATATCCTAAACAAGAATAGCTGTGACATGTCCACCTTAGACTGAGACAGTACTCAATTATAAATCAAGTTCCTTATTCTACCCCTTTCGCTCCTCCCGTATCCGCCTGCAATGCTGAAACTTATTGCATCTCGAGTGGAGTATCAAATTTGCAGGCTTGGAGAGATGGCTAATTTTTTTCTCCTTTTTTTTTACATTTTTAAAAAATGTATGAATGATCACTTACCTTTGTCTCTTTTCTTGATCATGGCTGCATTTTCCAAACTTTATCCCGCTGTTTTGTCTCCTTTCTTCAGCCTGCTGCAGAAATAATTGGATTTAGAATGGGAGAACTGAGAGGCCTTTCAAAATGGCGTGCACGTTATCTAGATATCGGATTGGATGAGAAATTGATAGATGATGCCACAGAAAAGGCTGGCATGTTGCTTGTACAAATCCAGCGGTTCATGAAGGTTCTATCGTCTGTGGTCCAGCAGGTATTTCTTTTGCATTTTCTTTTCTACTTTATTGGATAGAAGTGTTAACTGTTTCTGTTTCCTGCTTTTTGTTCTCACACCTAAAATTTTGGGATTAATGTACAGAAACGTGTTTGTTAAACAAGTTTCTGTTCCCAAAATTTTGAGTAATTTGGGCGTAATTCCTGAATTCCTTAATAATCTGACAAACAAAAAAAATGTTGATTCATATTCACTCCCATAAAACTATTCCCACTACTACCCTGCCGGCCGTCACCACCACCCTATCACCATACATTTGAAGCAAAAAACGAAAAAAAATGAACAAATGTTGCAGCTAAACATGTTTCTTGGATGCGTACTCATAAATTAAAATAAACAATTTAAAGACAATGGTCGTTACCAAACATATTTCGATTCCCGGAATACTTCAGAACGAAAACAGAATTCTCATCCAAGTTTATTGGAAGTAGAAACAAAAAAGCATAAACACTAACCAAACGCCACCTTGATTTTCATTGCGCCTCTTAAAATCTTTCCCCTGCCCCCTTTTGATTATCATTTTGCAGTTCTCAAATTTCTTCAGCTGGCTTACAAAATCTGTGAAGGTTCTGATGTCAGAACCAATCGATCAGCTTCTGCCCTTTAGTAGGTTTGTTTTACAGATCTTGATCTTTTATTTTTAATGTATGATTTTCTGGCTTTCCGATGTTATTAATTTTCTCTATTTATTTATTTTTTTTCGATTGGGTTGTGGCAGTGAACTTGTCGTCGTATTCTTGAAGTTTTTATATGATCAAGATCCCGTTCAACAGTTACTGGAACTCTCGGCAGTTGATCAAAATATTGAAGTTGATCTGTAAGAAACACATTTGGTTACTGTTTCTGTTTCCTAATTCCTGTTCCCTCTCTCAAAATTTTGGAATTAATGTACAGAAACATGTTTGTTAAACACATTTCTGTTCCCAAAATTTTAGGAGTAATTTGGGACTAGTTCCTGAATGCCTTAAGAATCTAAGAAACAAAAAAACATTGATTCCTATTCACTCCCACAAAACTATTATCATAACCACCACTCTGGCCACCACCACCACACTGGCCACCATACATTTAAAGAAGAGAAAAAGAACAAATGTTGCAACCAAACGTGTTTCTTATTTTTGTTCTCATTAATTGAAATAAACAATTTTAGGACAATGATCGTTGCTAAACATGTTCCTGAATACTCTAAAACGAAATAGAATTCCCAGCCCATCCCATCCCAATTTATTGGAAATAGAAACAGAAAAGCTGGAACACTAACCAAACACCACCTAATAGATTTCATATGTAGAAGATTGCCCTCTTACTGAAAATTTGAATAATAAACAACCATGTGAGAGTCTATGGAGGAGGTTTAGAGCCAAAATTTATCATCATTTCGTGAAATGTTTTTGTAGATTACAAATGGACTTGCAATGGTCATGGTTGTGCAATTGGAAAGCTAAGGCACTGTTTGGTTTTTTAAGTACCTTTTTAAAGGCAAAAAATAAAAAAAAACGTGATTAATAGTGTATGGATTATATGTTAGTATTATCCCAATAATTAATCTCTTAATCCAAAAAAAAAAGTCGAATATGATTGGAAAAATGTTAGTTGGATAGTCCTATTTATAGAAACCCAAGGCTTTATATATAGCTCAGGACTAGGTAACACATGCAATATGGGATTCAACACGCCTCCTCAAGCACAAAGTGGACTTTTGACAAACCACTGCAAACAGATATCGGGGAACCCGACATTAATGTGGGATTCAACATGCACTCTTACGCGCAGGGTGGATTTTGACAAACCACTGCAAACGGATTTTGGGGGGCCCAACATTGATGTGGGATTCAACACGCACAGCATCAAACAAGAGGCCCGACGCTGATATCATATGGGAACCCAATAGGCCTAGCTCACTCTTGAAAGACGCCTTGTAAGATGAGGAATGCCCTAGACTTTATATATAGCACAAGACCATGTAACACAAGCAATGTGAGATTCAACACTAGTTAATCAAAAAATGGCAGTGGAGAGTCATAGTTCATCATTCTTTATATAAAAATTGGAAAAAACAAAAAAGCAAATATTTTTTGCTCTTTAAAAAAAATACTTACAATCATATTTTTCTTTATTTTGTCTTTATTTTTACAAGTACGTTTTTCAGTGCAAAATAAACGCCACTTCCAAAAATAAGCAAAAAAAAAATGCTTAAAAAAATTACTAAACGACGCCTAAATTTTTGTGTTTAGTTTTTCACCCCAGATTTGCTGTCATATTCTCCAGGATAACCTGTTTATCATACCAGTTTTCGTTATGTGATCTTGCTCTACTATTGTTCATTCTCTAATTATCTGAAGTTTGCTTGATTTTCAGGGACACAATGCAAAGAGTTAGAGAATTAACTCAATTTGGGGGATTTTTAGATTCTGAATACTTGCACAGAACATTGGCAAAAGAATTTCAAGAAATGGAAGCTCGGTATTTTTATTTTCGCTCTTGCTAATTCCCGTTATATTTCCTCGAAATTTGTTGAATGCCACATCGTTTGTGTTACCTGGCCTTGGGCTATATATAAGCCTAGAAGCAATCCTCATCTTGCAAGAGAGTTAGGCCCGTTGGATTTCAACATGGTATCAGAGGCAAGCTTCTTGTTTGATGTTGGGCATGTTGAATCCCACATTGATGTTGGTCCCCTGATATCCGTTCCCAGTGGTTTTTCAAAATCCACCATGCGTGTGAGGGGACATGTTGAATCCCACATTGATATTGGGCCCCCGATATCCGTTCACAGTGATTTGTCAAAGTCCACACTACGCATGAGGGGCGTTTTGAATCCCACATCAATTGTCTTACCAAATCTTGAGCTATATATAACTCTAGAGGCAATCCTCATTTTACAAGACGTCTTTTGAGAGTGAGTTAGGTCCATTGGGTTTCTACAATATTATATAATTCTTGATTCATTGGGCCTTAATCCATGTTCTACAATTGCAGTTTCAAGGAGGCTTTTCAGATGCCTTCCACAACAATTTCCAAAAAAATAGTTTGTAAAGATTTGTTGCCGCTGTTTCCTATTGATTCTCTGCCAAAATCCTCTTATTCTGACGTTCCAACATCAGTATCGTACTACAAGGTGCTTTCCACACTA
Organism: Eucommia ulmoides; assembly: GCA_016647705.1. NCBI lineage: Eukaryota > Viridiplantae > Streptophyta > Magnoliopsida > Garryales > Eucommiaceae > Eucommia > Eucommia ulmoides. Next base: position 873,929 of record JAENRU010000484.1, read on the forward strand.
AGGTAGTGTTTGGTTATATAGAATTGGAACAAGAAATGCGTTCATTTCTAAATCCAATTCCGAAGCTCCTGTTTCGTGTTTCCAAACACTGCCTAAGGGCATAATTATTTGTTTCTTGCTCAGTTCAGTCATATGCTTTTGCGTTAATGGTATTTTACACCCCCTGTGGTATTTTGGTAAGCAGTTTACTCCTTTGTGATATAAACTAAAGAGAAACCGTTATGTTTTCTGTTAAAACTAACGGTCAAATCTCAAAAAGTCGACTTAATAGATCATTTAATGTTAATTGACATTAATAAATCATTTAATATTAATCGACATTTATACTTGCGGTCTGGTAGGGTCAAGTAATGTAGGGTGGTCTTGGGCCTTTCTCAGCCCCAAAAATTAGCTCATGAGGTGAGATTTTTCCTCACACTTATTATAACCTAACTATCAGTCTCTTCCGCATCCGATTTGGGATAAACTCAACAATATCTCTCCACATATTGGGCCTTTGGCCGGTTAACCCTCGACTAATCTCTCCCTTTGTGGCTATTGGGTCAGAGGAGTTGTAACCTAGGTGGTCTTGGGCCTCTCTCAATCCCAAAAGGTAGCTCGTGAGCCATGAGGTGAGAATTTTCCACACTTATTATAACTTAACTACCATCCCCTTCCACATCCGATGTGGGATAAGTGTGGTAGTTAAAATCCTACATTTAACGCACCAGGGGGCAAAGTGTTTACCAAAATACCACAGGGGAGTAAAGTGTCATTAAAATCCTATGCATATTTTGGCCCCTGCAACTAAAAAAAAATAAAATTGTCTCTTTTTGTTTGTAGGAAGCTTGTGATACTACTACTACCACCACCACTCATCAAAGAGACGAAGAACGGCTTATTGATTACATCTCTTTCAGAGTACCTGATGAAATTTTCTCAAACGTCGGAAATTGCATTGTGATAGCTAGAGGTTTTCTGCATGACTCGGACAATAACAGGGACGGGAACGGGAACACTTCATTGGAAGCTGTCGTGTTATGTGTTCCCGATGGCTATTACTGTGTTGATCTTTCTCTATATAAAGTAAATTTCTAGATTTTTCAATAGCAAAGCCGTATGTTTATTTTATTTTAAATTTATTATAATTTTTTATGAGTAATTATTGTAATTATATGGCTGAAAAACAGGAAGAACAGATTGTTCTGTTGTTAAATGAAGCTGCTGCTACTTCTGAAAGCTCTGGAAATGCCTGTATGATGATCGTTCAAGCAAACGAACTTCCATTTGTACGTGTTGAACGATCAGCTGCTAGTCTGAGCCATTGGAATTTGCTTGAACTGAAGGTAAATTGTGCTTCAATTTTGTAAGTATATGTTGAATCCCACATCGCTTGTGTTATCTGATCCTCAACAATATATAAAGCTTAGGACAATTCCCCTATTTCAAGGTGTCTTTTGAGAGTGCATTAGGTTGGGTTCTACATGGTATCAATGTCAAACTTTTTGTCCGATATTGCGCGTGTTGAATCCCACATCAATGTTGGTCCCCCTGATATCCATTCGCAGTGGTTTGTCAAATTCTCCCTACCCTTGAGGGGCGTGTTGAATTCCACATTGTTGTTGGGGCCTTTGATATCCTTTCAATTTAATTTGGCAAAGTCCACCATGCGCGTGAGGGAACATGTTGAATTTCACATTGCTTGTGTTACCTGATCCTGAGCTATATATAATGTTTAGGCCAATCCTCCTCTTTCAAGGCGTCTTTTAAGAGTGAGTGAGGTCCATTAGATTTCTATAGTATCATTAAGGTTCGGTTTTTTCGATTTTGATGTATATACCCAAAATTAATTTTCCTTTGAATCTGAGCATCTCGAGCAAAACTAATCATTAACATGTATTTTCTACATAAATAAATAAATAAAAAGTTGATTGCAATCTTATCCCCTCTACTTTGATTTTGTTTCATTATGTCCCCTTTACTTTAAAAACCTCCACTTTACCCCCTTATAAAAAGTTGATTGCAATCTTATCCCCTCTACTTTGATTTTGTTTCATTATGTCCCCTTTACTTTAAAAACCTCCACTTTACCCCCTTCTACTCATGTTGGATTGGAAAACTAAGGCCCCTTTTGTTTACTATTTTTGTTTCATGATTTTTGTTTCCTCTCCCAAAATTTTGGTATTAATGTACAGAAACGAGTTTAGTAAACACGTTTCTGTTCCAAAATTTTGGGAGTAATTCTTGAATTTTTTAAGAATTTAAGAAACAAAAAAATATCGATTCCTATTCACTCCCACCAAACTATTTTCACTCCCACCGCCGGCCACCCACCACCACGTCGGCCACCATACATTTAAAGAAAAGAAAAACAAATGTTGTAACTTGTTCTAATAAATTAAAAAAAAAAATTAGGACAATGGTCGTTACCAAACATGTTCCTATTTCTAGAGTACTCCAGAACGAAAACAGAAATCTAATCCCAATTTATTGGAAGTAAAAATAGAAAAGCAGAAACACTAACTAAACACCACCTAACTGTTTTTTTTCGTTTAAATTAATAGAATACGCTTAAAAAATGGGTGAAAGTAATTTTTCATTCAAAATTTACGAATTTTACATAAAATGGACAAAATTACCCTTTATTTTAATTTCATTTTATTTTTTAAGCCATCGTCGGCCACTCTTCGTGTTTCTTACTTTCTTTTTTCCCCAATGTTCATATTGCATTTTGTATTTCTGCTTCTTTATCATTACAGGACTCAATTGCATGCCTGCAAATGGACAACGAGAAGGCGCGAGGCATTCCCCATTCCGTTCTTCCTCCTTTAGCAGTTAGTGGTGAGTCTTCCTCGTCGTATTTTTGTTTTTTAAAGTCGTTCGTCTTGGAAGTTAAACAGTAAGTAGCTTGGATAATCGCAATGCATTAGGGCTTAGAAATATGGTAGGATATGAAAACACGAAACAAAACTAACACAAAATTATCGTATATTGGTTGTATTAATAGGTTTCGTATTATTTTCGTTTCGTACATTACAAACCTGAAAAAGATAACCTATATGGGATTACAATAAAAAGCCCTAAAAATAATAAAAGACTATTTTACCCTTAAAAAAATAGCAGTCCAGTGCTAAAAAGCTCTTGTCATATGCGGGGTTTTGCAAGAGGCTGGGTTAGACCACTTGAGTCTATTGTACTAAGCCTTACATTCCTTTGCAAGAGGTGGTTTTCACGACTGGAATCCATGACCTCTAAGTCATACGACAATAACTTCTATCATTGCGCTCAAGACTCCCCTTCAAAAGACTATTTTATACTTAATACTAAATAAATATAATAATACATACATATGCACGTATATATATGTATTTGGTTGGGTTTGTGTTTTGTTTTTTTGATGATGTTAAGTTATTGTTCGTATTGCTAACAAATTGAGTAGCTTTTCAATATATGTTTAGGTATACATTGCCCATTTATGAAATGTTTTATGTAGTAAACATTAATCTATCTTGGTCAAATTGCACTTCTACTTTTGCCTAATAATAGTTCTCACCCTTTTTGAAAAATTACATTTTACCTACTTGTATTTCTGAACAAAATGAAAAACTAAATTTTTTACCGTTCAATTTTACAGAATATGCTTTGAATTGATAGAATTAAAATTTTTATCCAATTTTGGGATAAAATTGTTCCTTTATTTTATTTTTGATTTAATTAAATATTTTTTTAAAATTAGATAAAAATAAAAGGACAATTTTGTCTATTTTATTAAAAAATTGGATAAAAATTTTAACTTCATACATTTTTAAGCATATTTCGGTAATTTTCAATAGAAAAAAAAAAAAAAGAATTCTTCACTTTGTTTAAAAGTGGAATCAAGAATCAGGTAAAGAGTAATTTTTTAAAGTGGAGCGAGATAAAATGATAATTAGACAAAGTAGAGAAAGATAGAAGACATTTCTTTTCTATCTTGAGATTTTTTTGGATTTGCTGGTTATGACGTTACCTTAAAAATGTGTACTTGAATTAGCATCAAGAGGTTTGGCTTGTGTTTTCGCGTCAAGAAAACGTGCCCTTGTCTATATTCTTGAGGAGGATGAAGATGAAGCCCTAGAAGACGAATAACTTTTTATTTTTGGCCTTTAATATTTTTTTATTTAATTTGGCTTGATTGCTACCTTTTTCATGTATTATTATTATTATTTTCCTTTGTTTTTGGCTTTTTTTTTTTTTTATAGATATTTTGTAAAATTATGTAATGTTGTAGAACTCTCCGTTTGTTTAGTGTTTATGTTCTTGCTCTTAGAATTATGAGATTAATATATAAAAACGTGTTTGATAAATTATTTTTTGCTCTAAAAAATTTTGAAAGTAATTCGAAGAAAAATGAGGAATTTGAGAAACGAAAAAATCTTGATTACTGTTCATTTTCACAAAATTATTCTCAATCTATTTCGTAAAAATAAATGTTAAGAATTGTCACCACATGGTCCACACACCAGCCACCATTGATTCTAACCATCACCACCTATGTCAGCCACCACCAAGTTGATCTGTAACCACTATTGTACATTTTTATCTCCTCCCGCAAGAAACGCTTCCTAAAATATTTTCAAAATTTTAGGAACGGAAGAATGATTAATCCCCAAATGCCAACTTAAGGGAAGACTAAAATTACAAAATTTGTTTTTACATTTTTTTTCTAGTAAAGTAAATGCATAGAGAACACAATGAATTTTCTATGGGAATGTGGTGAAGAATTTAATTTTAGGCACCCCTTATATTCCAATTTTCATAATGTACCTTCCAAAATTTGAATTTTACCTCTAATTGATACAATCAACATTTTTTGACAGTCTTAATTGTCAAAACAACAACACCTACATCATACATATATTAATCTTTTTCTCTATTTTTTTTTCGATATTTCCTCAATTATTACGTATATATTGCCACTATAGCAAATAAGATAGCAAAAACTCGTTGATTGGACTAATTTTGACAAAATTCAGATTTCAAGAGGTACATTTCAAAAATTAAAACGTTGAAAAACACATTGAGAACACACTCAAACATTAGGCTTGCAAAGTGTAATTTTGAGACGAAATTGCTCTTTTATTTTATTTTATTTTTTATTTAATTAAATATTTTTAAAAATTAGATTAAAATAAAGGGACAATTTCGTCTATTTCATTCAAAAAGTAGATGAAAAATTTAACGTCATACATTTTTAACAAAAAAAAAAAGTTAGTTTTTTTTTTTTTTTTTGAAAGTGGAATCAGATAAGTTAAAAATAATTTTTTGAAGTGGAACAGGATAAAGTGAGAGACCATTTAAACTTTTTTTATTTTATTTTTTGGGAGGGGGGGTGGGGTTTGCTTGCTTGAGATGTTGTGAGACTGCTTATAACATTACCTTAAAAATGTGTACTTAAATTAGCATCAAGAGGTTTGGCTTGTGTTTTAGCGTCAAGAAAACATGCCCTTGTCTATATTCTTGAGGAGGATGAAGATGAAGCCCTAGAAGACGAATGACCTTTTTTTTTTTTAGCCTTTAATTTTATTTTATTTTTAATTTGGCTTGATTTCTACCTTTTTCGTGTATTATAATAAGTTATTAATTACCAATAAATGTATTATTATTATTTTCCTTTGTTTTTGCCTTTTTTTTTTAAAGATATTTTGAAATTATGTCATATTGTATAACTCTCCGTTTGTTTGGTGTTTATGTTCTTGCTCTTAGAATTATGGGATTAATGTATAAAAATGTGTTTGATAAACAAGTTTTTGTTCTAAAAAAATTTGGAAGTAATTCCAAGAAAAATTAAGAATTTGAAAAATAAAAAAATCTTGATCCCTATTCACTCTCACAAAACTATTCTCAATTTATTTCATAAGGATAAATGTTAAGAACTGTCATCACAAGGTCCACACCAGCCACCATTAATTCTCGCCATCACCAACCCTCATCAATCACCACAGATTCGTAACCATCATTGTACATTTTCATCTCCTCTCTCAGGAAATACTCTCAAAATATTTTCAAAATTTTAAAAACAGAGATGTGATGACCAAATACGTTTCTATAGAATCTATACGTTAATCCCAAAATTTCGGGAGTAAGAACGAAAATTAGGGAAAGGAAATATTCACCAAATATATATGTTAATCCCCAAATGCCAACTTAAGAGAAGACTAAAATTACAAAATTTGTTTCTACATTTTTTTCTAGTAAAGTAAATACATAGAGAACATAATGAATTTTCTATGGGAATGTGGTGAAGAATTTAATTTTAGATATAAATCACACACACACACACACCCAAAGTTTGAAGGCAATCTTAATGCACCCCTTATATTCCAATTTTTACAATGTACCTTCCAAAATTTGAATTTTACCTCTAATCGGTACAATCAACATTTTTTGACGGTCTTAATTGTCAAAACAACACCACTTACATCACACATATATTAATCTTTTTCTCTACTTTTTTCGATATTTCCTCAATTATTACGTATATATTGCCACTATAGCAAATAAGATAGCAAAAACTTGTTGATTGAACTAATTTTGACAAAATTAAGACGTTGAAAAACACATTGAGAACACACTCAAACATTAGGCGTGCAAAGTGTAATTTTGTGTTGGGGCTTGTTTGGTCAACTACAAATCCTATACCTGGTTTTCAAGTTTATGAAGATTAACAATATCATACATATATATTTACTAACATAGTTTTACAACCCCCAAAAGAAAAAGAAAAAAGTGTTACATATCTCAAAAGTGACACACTAACATAAATTACAACAAATTATCAACTTCCAAAAAAATATAAAAAACACAACAGCAACAACTAGGCTATTATTAGATAACCCTAGTTTGAAAGCTTCAAATCGATGACCCCTTTAAGAAATTTTTTAACATTTTCACTAAGAAATTTTGTCTTCAAATACTTCAATCGAAACGCAGCCTTATAATTCTAATCTTCGTTTGCACGACCCCCAAATAGGTAAAGATCCAAGAAATGCAACTGAGAATCCATAGGCATATGACCAAAATCACAGAGGCCAGATTCAATACCTGTTTCGCGCCCAAAAATTGTTTTTGTTCCAAAAGAAGACAATTTTTTGGGCTTTCCAAACAATCCCACAAAAAAGAAGAGGGGCAACTTTTAGGGATCGTCCAATTCAACAAGCTGTGCCCTTCTCTCAGCCGCTTTCTTCCTTATAAAGATACCCCATCTCAAGGCCGCCTTGAGTTTTAGCCACCCCACCACCGCTTTCCCGGAAGAAGAACGTGTCCTATCTTCACTATAATGATTAAAATGATAATTCGTCGATTGATTTGGCATGAAATTGGGTGAAGAGTAAGAAGAAAAACCGTCACCAATGGCAAAGTGGCCATTGCCATTACCGTTACCATTACCATTCATGTTGAATATACGAAGAAGATGTTGCATATCATCATTCTCTAGCATTTCGTGACTCCTCATTCGTATATCTTCCTCATTGAAAACATCATCGAATCCTCCTCTGTAAGGCGTCGGGGTCGAGGAGGAGGAGGAGGAAGGGTGGTGGGACGGAGGAGCAAGAGCAAGAACGTTGTTGTTGTTGGTTGATTGGTTGTGTACAGAGAATGGATTGGCGTTGAGTAATTGGTTTGGAGAGTTGAGGTTTGGATTCTGGAGTTGAAGTGGATATCTTGTTGCGATGTTATCGTCATATTCTGGAGAGGGAAGAAGTAGATGTCAGAAACAAAGTAAGAGAGAAATGCATACAAGTTGTGCCAATACTCTTTTCCGTTTTCAAAAACACAAAATAAAATATTTTTACATCAATACTCAAAAATATTTTTAGAAGTTTTTGCACTTTGCAACCGTGATATTTTGGAGACTTTAATCCCTGTACTTTCAATTTGAACACATTGAACCTCAAAGTTTCCAAATTGTGTCAAGTTACTATTCTCATTTTTAATATAAAATTAATTATTTTAGATAATTAAATAGTCCAAATTTTATTTTAAATAAAATAAAATTAATGGACATGCAAAATGTAAACAGAAAAAAAAATGATATATTAGAAATTAGGCTAAATCACACTTTGCACCCTCAAAGTTTGAGTGTAATCTTAATAATACCCCCTAATTGTTCAATTTTCGGCATGTGCCCCTGAAATTTAAATTGTCCGTAATTGGTCCAATCAGCATGTGTTAGCCACTGAATGGACAGAGCAGTGACACGTTCATCATCAAACGAGTTGATTTGTCCCCTAAATTTTTCCTCAGTTATGATGCACATGATGCTTAAGGAGTACACTACGAAAATAAAAATATTAGGAGGGGGGCACATTGACATCACACTCGAACATCAGGGATGCAAAGTACAATTTAGCCTAGAAATAATTCGTGTTTACCTCCGACAATATGGCCTGAATTCGTAGAAGGGTGGTCGGAAGGAATAGGTGGGCCGCTGAATTGATGGTCAAAGGAGGCAGAAAAAGTGTGCGAGCCCATTGTACTCCTGGAGTTGTCTGACCCTCTATTATTCTCGTCGAAGCTAAGAAGAGATTTGCCATCATATTCGACGACTTGAATCCAGTTTTCATAAGCTTTCTTTACCAAGCTGTCAACATAGACCTGCAAAAATGCAATTTGTTTGTTATTTTCTCAAGCTATTCTTTTGCATTAATTTTGGTAACGGACAAGTTAATTGAACCAAAAAAAAATACTTTTATTTTAAAGCAAAAGTGAAAATCAAAAGTGAGGTTGATATCTGTAGAAACTCAGTAGGCCTAACTCACTCCCAAGAATCGTCTTGTAAGAGGAGATTGCACTAAGCTTTATATATAGTTCGGACTCAGGTAACACAAGTGACAGGAATTCAACACCCCCCCACACGCACACCCCCTCACACAGAGTGGACTTTGACAAACCACAACAAACGGATATCGAGGGCCCAAGAACAACGTAGGCTTACACGCCCCCTCACGCGCAGGGTGAACTTTGACAAACCACTACGAACGGATATCGAGGGGCCCAACATTGATGTGGGATACAACACACCCAACAACAGACAGAAGGTCTGGATCTGATACCATGTAGAAATTCAATGGGCCTAACTCACTCCCAAGAATCGTCTTGTAAGAGGAGATTGCACTAAGTTTTATATATAGCTCAGACTCAGGTAATACAAGTAATGTGGGATTCAACACACCCCCTTACACGCAGAGTGGACTTTGACAAACCACAACAAACGGATATCGAGGGTCCAACAACAACGTAGGATTATACGCCCCCTTACGCGCAAGATGGACTTTGACAAACCAATACGAACGGATATCGAGGAGCCCAACATTGATGTGGGATACAACACACCCAACATCAGACAAAAAGTCTGGATCTGATACCATGTAGAAATTCAATGGGCCTAACTCACTCCCAATACTATATATATAGCTCAGGGTAGGGTAACACAAGCAACGTGAGATTCAACATTTTAAATCCAAAAAAAAAAAATATGATATAAAAATTGAAAGGATTAAAAAAAAATGTTTTTCGAAAAGAATACTTTAAAAAAAAGAGTGCTACCAAACCATGCTCTTCAAAAAAACTTTATTACCAACCTTTTGGCTGTCGGAAAGAGAATCAGAAGAATAGAACTGGCCACCGGCGATTAAGCCACTTAATTCATAGATGTTGTCGAAAACAACACCAACATTCCTCACGTCATCAGGGTAGTAGACATAGAGCTTCCCGCTTAGTACACAAGTCTTTGCATGCTCAATTAGAACATCCCACATCTTGTTCGACATGCCACTTCCGAGTATCTAGAACAGTCAAAAAAAAAATTAAGAATGCACACACATATATATACAAGTAAAATGGAGTTAAAAACCGAAAAAGAAAGCGTTCAGACAGGGAAGTTTTAAAAAATCTTACACTTCGCAGCCTCTGTGAGTCTCTCACTACCACTCTTAGGAAGTCCTCAACCGTGTGTATTCCAGCTTTGTTGAGCCTCTTATGAAATGATCCATCTTTGCCAATTTTCTCGAGTCTCCAAACGTCATCGTTTAGCGCTGGGGGATAGTGCTTCTTGTACACTGCATGACCGACAAAAATTGCAAAATAAGGCACTGTTTGATAACACTTTATAATCAACAAAGTGAATCAAACGAAAACGTACTTTTTTCTTGAAAAAGTAAAAAAATTAAAAAGTGTGGTTGACAATGTTGGGATTGTTAGAATCCCACATCGAATCTGTGAGACTTCTCAAAGTAGTCTATATATGAAAGGAATTACTCTGTTAGATACCATATGATTTTATGTTGGAACCACCTAACATGATATCATGGCTAGGTTTAGGAAGTTTTGTTTGTTTGTCTCCGATTATTTGAATGTTTGTCTTTTCTTTTCTCTACTGTCTGTTTGATTGCATCACATGCAAAGTGGGGTTGCACGTAAGGTTGCGTGTTAGAATCTCATATTAAATTTGTGAAACTTCTCAAATTAGTATATATAAAAGGAGTTACTCCGCATGACACCATATAGTTTTTATATTAGGACCTCCTAACAGGGATAATATCTTAGTGTTTATGTATGAGGATTGAGAAAAACTGTATGTTTTTCTCAGTAACTTTTATAATCAACCAAATTAATCTTAAGGATTGTTTAGTAATGCTTTTTTAAGTATCTTTTAAAATAAAAATATACATATATATAAACACATACATATATTGACTAAAAAGTGTATTTGGTTAAGAGCGAAAGCGAAAAATCGAAAGTATAGCAGAGATAATATCTTAATATTATCTCTATAAATAATCCCTTAATTCCAAAAAAGTCCATTGATAATTGAAAATGAAAAAGATGGGAGAAAAAATCACAGTTCATCAATCTCCCCCATATATCTATCATATAGCAAAAACAAAAAGCAACTATTTTTCGCTTTTTGAAAAAAATAATTGAAAATCATGTTTCTCATTTTTTTAATTTTCGAAAAAAAAATAAAGTGCAAATTTTAAAATTAAGCACTTTCTACTTAAAAGCAAAAAAATTGAGAAAAAAAAAATTAATTTACACCCTAGATTTTCAAAAACACTTCTTTAAAAGCGCAAAACAATCAACTTTTATTTTGCAGTTCTTTTTTTACTTAAAAGCAAAAAGGTACTAAAAAAAAAATATCAAACGATGCGAAATTTAAATCAGAAAAAGCATGAACTCACATTCTCCTCTGTGATCCTTAACATTAAAAGCATCCGTTTTGGCTTCACGAATCCTGATGCCCTCACAAAAACCCGAAGCAACCTTCAGTCCCAATCTGAATTTTCTGCTCCTAATCCAGCTCGAATTATCAGTAAACGTCAGTTCCCCTAATGTCCCCACGCCTTCCTTTAGCGTCACTTGCAAATCCCCATGCAGAAGTGGCCTTTTCCCTTCACGTTCTTTCACAACATGAGACTCAAAATCCTCTTGTGTCCATCCCTCGTCGTCCTCATTGTTGAAGTCACCTTCAAGCACAACAATGTCTAGTTTAACCGAGGACTCAGGACCTGTTGTTACAACAAAACCAGTGTTTGCATCGAGCAAAACAACATGAATTGCGGAACCCTGCTCTCCTTCCACTTTCCCTCCCGTGAAGAGAGGGAGAGCTAAGTTTGACCTAAAACGCAGCTGCAAGTTTCGTCCATCTGGCCCTTCTATTCTCTTTGGAGATGCCCTGCATTTTCCCCTTGAAGTTCTCAGCTTAGAAATTAAAAAAATAATAATAATAAATACTAACAGCAAAATGAATGCAACAATTGATAGAGGGAAATTAATAGATTGTTCTTTAAATGAGTCACTTCTAATTTATTTAGTTTTTCTTTATTTTTTTGTCCTTCAGTTCTTCAGTTAAAATCTACTAAATTGAATCTATCGAGTTGATATCTACTAGATGTTGAATTTGTATTTAATGTCATAGTTAAAGTTAACTAAGTACTTGTACAACAACTAAGCCTTTGTCCCACTAAGTAAGGATGGTTACATGAATCCGTTTACGCCATAGCGATAGATCAAGGGTCATCACCTCAATCAGATTTAATGTCATCAAATCAATTCTTAAGGACTGTAAGGACTAAAAACCCTAACTAAAGTACTTGGAAGGACTAAATACTAAACTGGAAAGGATTTTTAAAAAATTGCTCCAACAAGAACCTCCCAAATATAAACAGGTGACAAAAACCCAAAATTACTATCTTGATAACGTAGGCAAACATATGCAACTATAGGCATGACATGCTATAGGAACCCAATGGACCTAACTCACTCTCAAAAGACACCTTGTAAGATGAGAAATTGCCCTGATTTTTAAATGGAGCTCAAGATCACGTAACACAAGCAATGTAGGATTCAACACTCTCCTCACGTGCATGATGAACTTTTTGACAAACCACTGTGAACGGATATCGGGGGAAGGGTCCAACATCGATGTGAGATTCAACACGTCCCCTCACGCGCAGGGTGGACTTTTTGACAAACCACTGTAAGTGTGAACAGATATCGAGAGGCCCAACATCGATGTGGGACTCAACACACTCAACATCATACAAGAGTCCTTATTTTGATATCATATAGGAACCCAATGGACTTAACTCACCCTCAAAAGACGCCTTTTAAGATGAGAATTGCCCTAGGTTTTATATAGAGCTCAAGATCAAGTAACACAAGTGATGTAGGATTCAACACATGCAAATTAGAAGAATGGAAATGCATGATATAGATTATGATGGAAAAAACCTTCAGGATGGGTAGTTGTTGAAGAACAACGTAAACACAGTGTAAACAGGTGAAGTAAACAAAAATGATCAATTGATACTACTGAAAAACTGATTGGGTAAGCGTGCTCGTACCTTCCATTGAGCTGGGCAGTGCCCAATTTCGCCAAAGCACGTTCAACTTCCTCACTAACCTGTTCAACAGAAAGCCCAAGTATACTCAGAAACAATTAAAATGACATAACCCAATTAGCAATATTAACAAATGACAATCTCTTTCAATGTGCACTTCCAGTTTGCCATTTGCGGATAAGATACTTTTCCTCTGTCAGATAGCACTCATCCAGGACAAGGCATCAAACCCCACCAAGAAACCAACTATTAATTGGTAACTGCATGAAGACTACGTTTACTGAATAACCACTTATAGTACAGTACAATCCCTCCCACCCCACCCCACCACCCACCCAACATGCTACTGTATATTCCCAATCTATGACTATACATCCAAGAAACTAACTATTAATTGGTAACTACATGAAGACTACGATTACTGTGTAACTACTTACAGTACAGTACAATCCCTCCCACCCCACTGCAACCCACCACCCACCCAGCATGCTACTGTATTCCCAATCTATGACCATACATGCAGAACACACCCACCCACATGGACAGGGAGGCACTTAATGATATATAATGCAAATAAATTGTACAATATATCCTTCCCAATCTCTCTCAAGGTAGCTGTTGCATTTAAAGTTCAAGAAATTTAAGACACGAAATTAATTCAAATTTAAACAAATCAAATGACAAATATTTGAGGAACATTATATTTTCTTAAAGCAATCAAAAGAGTTTCATTCTGGTGGTTGGGGAAGGTTCGATAGTAATCTGGCAACATGAACCATAAACATTCACAGAGGAGAGCACATCTGTAGAACCAATATTGATATAAACCGTGTCTTAAGGAAAAAAAATAAAAACTTTTGCCTAGTTAATTTAGAAATCCAATGGGCCTAACTAAATCTCAAAAGGGCCCGACATCGTTGCGGGATTCACCTGTTTAGATAGTATAGAATAGGATAGAGGCCCAAAAAAGTTGTAGCATGACTTAGTCAACTGATAACTACCATATCAGAATGCATGATTGGTTGATCAATCAACTTGGATGACTTCTTCCAATCATAAATGTTATGAAATTGCACTATGGGCATAATAATCTTACAACTCTCCGAAGAATAGGCTCCAGTGATGAGCAAAGTTTCTGCAGACTATCCAACTTGAGGGCTTCAACAATAACACTGCGTAAGATGTTTATTACAATCAAAATCTGATATGCATAAATATGAAATATGTGCCAACAATTGAAAAAACTCATAGCATCAAAATTAAAGTGGCAAGGAAGTTCTAAAACTCTCCCCTTTTAAAGGGATCCATAAAATGATTGAGTTGCAGCATAGTCACTGCCTAGAATTTCAGCCAATGTAAATTTAAAGATTTGAGCTTTTTCTTATTTCCTCTCCGGAAAGCAGGTGTTTCAGTTTGTACGACAAATGGCACCATAAAATATAAAACTAGAATTTAACACTAATAATCGGTACATTAATATCACAACATAGAAATTAAGAAGGAAAGGAAAGGAGATTAAAAATTAGTTTGAGACAATTTACATCTTCCCAACATCAAATACAGTTTTTACAAATTCGTAGCTCTTCCTAGCACGTAAAACTTCCTCTACAATTGAGTATTGATATCTTATCCAATACTGTTATGCTACAATGGCATGAAAATGCTACTTTTAAATATGTTAGTTCAGAACGCAAACATGATAGAGGAAATAAATTATGTCACATTGAAGCAATTAGTTTCTCATAACTCATTATTGCACAACAAGAAAGAGAACTATTTCGGGTTCAACAAAGCATATAAAAATTACTGTCAGGTAAGATTAGGAAGCTTTATTTGAAGTTCTAAATGATGGAATTTTTGTTCTTTAGATCAGTTAATCTTTTTCTTTTTGTGTGTGTGTGGGTTTTAGTTTCTACTATCTATGAAATACCATCAATTTTTAAGTATTGATCATGAGTATGAATTGATCTCCATTGAAATTAAGTAATAAGCTAGTATCAAAGTATGCACATGCACTGATGCCACATATATGCATCCTAATTCCTATGTGTTGTTGCATGTTTACATCCATGTCCTTCCATGCTTTTTAGGCAGCTAAAACATGCTTCACAAGAGATGACCCGCTAAGTGTAATGTGGCATCCAGTAACTATAAACTACACACCAATACAAAAACAACCTTCTCTCAGGGCAAGGTCTAGAAGTAGTCTTAAGTCTACTTCTTACCAAAATCCATGCATCAATGCTGATGCATTGATTTCATAAACTTACATTATTCCACATTCGCTCACTAAGTAGGTACAAGAAAAACCTTCACAGAATCCTCAGGAATAAATCTAGGGAACCTTTCTCAAGGCAAATCTCAAATCTTTTAGGCACCTGTCTCAAGAGGTATATATCTCTTTATTCGCAAATGTGTTATAATAAAAGGCTCCAACACCAAGGAAAGCATATGTATTGTCAGAGATCATGATTGAGATGGTGTAAGCACGTATGATTGGTTATGATAATCCCGCATGAAGGCCATGGCTTTATCAGGTGTTCATTCTTAGCAGGAAACAACCACTCTCTGCATTGCATAACATGAAAATCATCTAGTCTTGTTTCAAGTTTCTGCATCAATGTCCACTCCATCTTTGTAGCTTGCATCCAACAAAAACGAGATTACAAAATCTTGTTTGCAGTTGAACGGAATAGAAACTGTTCTGGCCAAACATGATGTTTGGCTAATTACTTAAATGTGCTTGACTACAACCATCATAACAGTCAAGTACCATGCTAACCAATAACAGGATTCTATTCTGCAACTTACTGCTCCCAGTTTCACAAGCCCAACCGAAGCGTTAATGTTTGCCTCACATCTCAACCCTACCCACCCACAAGAAAATGCCATTTTATGAAGCACCATGGGACCTCGATTGTCACCTCATCATTGATTCCAATTCCACAACCGGCTCATGACAGCTGCACCAATACATTAGTGGGTTTATATGGACTTTACTAAAATGTACTAATACAATATAAGGCCACATTTTCTTACTAAAAAACTGCTAGCCAAGTTAACATTTAGCCAACTCTTCTAGTTGCACCTCTAACCTGACTTTGCTACCCTGAGAAAAGATTGAATCAGCAGGATGCAGGCACGAAATGCTGATCTTTTATGTTAAAGGAAGCCTAATCAAAGTGTGCAAACAAGAAGATCTGACTGAATGTATGATGGACCGGATCTCAAAGACGTATGAGAAAGGGAGAGTCGAGCTCCATGACTGAAGGAAGGCAATCATTCTCAAATGTCTGTCCCACACTCTACTATAAGCTAAAATCATTCTTTAACCCGCCTAATAAATAAGCTAAATTTTTTTAGGATCCTTGAATTATAAACTCAATAACTCCCAACTTGCAACTCTTTGGTTTTTCAAGAGAATTTTAAATATTCCCTGTTATCTACATTACAAATGAGGAATGATTTTCCCTTCAAAATAATTAATGATGGGTAGGATCCTTCCAAATGAAATCCAATGTGAAAGTATCTCTAGAATAGCTGAAATTCAGTTCCAAAAAAAAATCTGCCCTCCAAAAGCCATCTTATCAACTTATATTCAAATTCAAGCCAATCAAACAACTTTTCACTAAAAATCATTACTTAAGAGTAAAGGTGAAACAAAATCAAAACTAACTAATGACTCAAAATCTGTATTAGCCCCGGTAATTAATTATATAAAACATTTTACCTAATTCCATTATACTTAACTTACGAATCTAGCAAAGCAACTCAGCATTTCATGTTTTCAGACAATTTCTCGTTACTTCAAATCAAACATATACATAATCTGCACAGCTTATTAAATTGCTTAAAGAAAGTGCGTAAGGCCAATAATCATTGACAATTTCAATTCACTATACATGAATCAATGCATACATGGATATGCATATGCCTTGCGTGTGTGCGTGTGTGTGTGTGTGGAAATTCATCTAGAATTGCAAGCTCATCCTCTAAATTGAACAAAAATAATAATTATAAATTATAAAAAAAAAAAAACAGAAGTCAAACCTTCCAAGAGCAGGACGTTTCCTGTTTGGCTGCTGATCTTCTTCGCTACCGCTCGAATCCAAACCGCGTTTCTCCCTCGCCATACTGTTCGATCTCTCCATATACCTCGTCCGCATTTTCCACCAGATCTAATCCAAAGAACTGAAGAACTAGCTTCAGTTATACTGCTACGTGGATTCCAACCGAAAGATAGCGAAAATAAAGGAATCAAAAGGCGGATAATTTGAAAGCGGAGGGAAAGTAGCGAGAGGTTTCCGGGAAAATTCAGCGGAAGGATCTACGAATTTTCGCTTTTAACATCTGCGCACCATAAGCAGCGGAAGAATTACTGTTATGATGGCTATGGCCGCCATATATTGAATGGGATCAAGATCACCTGTAACCCACTCCAAATATATGCTCTCGGGATTTAAATTACACTATTAGCCCCCAAACGGTTTGAGTTGTCACCAATAGGTTCAAAATCTTTATGGTTGTCTCGGTTGAATCTCGAAAGGGCTACGTTCAACAAGTATTTGTTGTTTTCGCCGTTTTTCAGTCAAATGTGGATTACTTAATTATTCTATTGAAAATGCTCAATAAAAAACTCAGTATTTAAAAATTTAATTTTATCATATAAGTTTTAAATATTTTCAACTGAGACTTTAGTGATAGTTATTACAGTAATTTTTTCAGAAATTCAAAATTATTGAAATTTTTACATGAAAAAAAATGTAATAATGTTTATGGTGTACAGTGACTTTTGGATTTTTTATAGTAATTTTGAATTTGTAGAAAAATTACTGTAACGTCTGAAATACATGGACTAAAATTTTAGTTTCGTGAATTGTTTAGCCAAAAAACCTAAAGACAAATTGATAAAGAGATTTGTGGGGAAACTAAGACTTCCCACCTGTAAATGTGAAAAAATCGAAAAAGAAGCTTCAAAATCGAGGTTCATTGAATTTGGAGGAAGAGAAGGTTTTCAGCCTATGAAACAGCCACTTCTGAACCATTACCGCCGTGAAGAGGTGGATCGAACAAGCCCTTAATCCAAAATTCCTAAATATTGAAATTCACATGAATACAAATATCATTACATCAATAATATCATTGAAAACTTATTAATTTCTTCATAAAAAATCAAAAATAAATAAATATAAAATTACTCAAATTTCCCTAACATAACTTTCATGTATTTGAGAAAATGACTATATTTCATCCATTTTATTGATGAAAGTTTATAGAGGGACTCAATTGCAAACAACTAATAATTTTAAGAATTCAATTGAGAGAATCAAAATATTTTTGAACCTATTTGTAACATTTATCGAACTTTGGGGACCAATTGTGTATACTTTACCCCTCTTTTCAAGTCGTTGTACGGGGTTGTACCTAATTGATTACTTCGGACGGCAATTAATTAGTTGTACCTTGGTTTCAAGCAATTAACGTAGCAATTGCAGAAAAATGCAAATGGATAATGAGCCCCATGTGGAAGTGGGGCCACTAAGGACTACTTTGTATCTCTTTGTTTCCATAAATACTATTCATACCCCTAAAGTATCTGTATTATCTCACTAAGGTCCTTTATATTTTAAAAAGTCCATAAAAACCCCGTTAGGATTACCTTTGTCCCCTGGTTTCAATTTATACACATGACAATCTGTAATCTCTTGATCATTCTTCTTCTGTCCAAATTATTAATCCCATTGCAATTATGGACATCAAGGTGGCGTTTGGTTAGGCCCCGTTTGGTAACCGTTATCATTTCAGAAATTCCCATCCCATTCCCAAATTTTTGGGAATTCTATTTGGGAATAGCATTTGGTAATTTTTGTTTCCTTTTCCATTTCATTCCCATTTGAGAATTGTGCTCACTCTTTTCTTAAGAAATGAGAAACAAGAAAAAATTGTTTCTCATTATTTCCATTCCATTCCCAAAACACATGGTCACTGTTCACCTGCCGGGCGACCACCGTCCGGTCGGAAATTTTCCGATCACTGTCACCCACCCGCCGCCACTGTCCAGCCATCGCCGGCGACGGCGCCATTGTTGGTCAGCCACCGTCCACCTCTCGGGTCACCCTGCGATACTCTGACACAGACTAACCACCGAATGCTTAACCATTCCATGCGCCTCCTCATTGGGCACACATTGGATTATGCAAATAAATTGAGTTCAAGGCTCTAATTTCTTGGGACCAATCGGACTTCTCTTATATAAATAGGTCACAAATGCACTAGGTAAACGAGAAAGTTCTAACAAAGTATTTTATAACTTATTTTTCCCTTGAACTCTTATTCTTATGTGGTAGGAACTTCATTGGGGCACATTCCAACCAGTTTTTGTGTAGGTACTAACTCGAACTCCAGATATTTTGATTTTGGATCGTTTACATAACAAGGAACAACGTCTACCAACGCGCCAACTCAACAAAAAAATTATTATGTGGACTCTAACAGGACCAATTGTGGGTGTTAGTCAATTTTCAACACCAACATATTCTAAATTATAAGTTTTCTTAAGATTGAATTCCTGCATTAAATTATCAATACTGTGATTTGAATTATAATTATTTTATAATTAAATCATGCTGATTTCAACCATTTCTCAACAAAAATGTCATCTTAACGTTGATGGTTAATGGTGAGCTAGTCCAAAAGGCCAAGCAAAATGCAAAAAAACCAAAACGACTCAAAACGAAATTAATAAACGTTTAGGACCTTTTTGTAATATATCCTAAAAATATGGGAATAATGTGTAAATAGTTGTTTTTTAATTCGCTTTTCTACTTTTATTCCCTCTGCTTACGTGTTTTTGTATGACGTTTTCATCCGGTGGGTTTTTGTTCTCTACCCTAACCTCTATTGAGTATTGGTCGCACCTCCAGTTACCCAAATAACCTTTATCAAATTTTATTAATAAAAATACTGTCACGTCATAATATTTTTTAAGGATAATTTGGTGGTCAGTCCAAAGAGTGGGTGTAAACATAAATTTTGATTTACTCTATTAAATTAATTTTTACTCATCTATTTATCTCATATCTCGTGTGTGCTCATATCTATGTAATATTAATTATATATATTTATATATTATTAATTACATATAATAATATTATATATATTTATATAATATTTATTACATTTGACAAATATTATATATACAAATTAAATATATGTAACTGAGATAGTATATTGGACCTTAAATTAAATATATGTAACTGAGATAGTATATTGGACCTTAAGCTTTTTTTAATACGCGGAATTAAAACACAAATTGTAATTGTCTATGGATTTTTTTTTTAAATTAAGAATAAAATAAGAGACTTACACATAAATTTTATTATTTCTTTCATATTTTTTAATTTTAATTTTTTATTTTCTACTTTATCTCTCTTTTGTTTAAAAAAAAAATTATTACTTCTTTTATGTATTCTTATTTTATTTGTTTTTATTTTTAAATTTTTTGAATGGTATTTGTAGAAGAAAAATCTAAATAAAATGTAGAAAACAAAATGTAAAAAATAAAACAAATAAAATAGAACATATCAAACAAAAGAAAAAAAAAAAATAGAAAACATGAGATAGAGAGAGAGTAAAAACAAAAAATTGATTTTTTTTTTAACAAAATGTAATAGAGGTGTATGCAGTAAATTATTAAAATGATAATAATGTTTATCGAATTGACAAGAGGGGCGTTAAATATAAATTCATATTTGAAGTTACCTATGGTTAATAAAAAAAAAAAATATTTTAAAGAAAATATTTAAATTAGGGTTACATCATATTATGATCAATGCTTTAAAATCCAGAGCATAAAATTCTGAATGCATCAAATCGATGTGGAAGAATACGTCTTTAAGATTGCTAGAGAAAGTGCACATGAGTTGCTCCGGATAGACCTTACCATATAATTAAAAAAAAAAAGATAATCAAATCCATTATTTTAAATTAATAAACACAAAATTATATACTTAAATACAAAAAATCGATAAATTATACTATCATACGGGTCCTTAATCATTTCAATATTTTCCATAGTAATTGGAAAGATACAAATATCGCGTTTTACTATTTGAGCATCGGTAACTATACCATCATGTATGTTTTTAATCACCTCAATATAGACATTAAATATTGGGTTAATTTTTTTTTATATATATATATATATTATTTTATTTTATTTTCATAGACATCAATCTCGAGTTGTAAATGTTGGTGTCAAGAATTGGGAAGTACCAGCAGTATGGTCTAGTCAAGTTCCACGTATTTTTTTTGTTGAGCTGGAGAGATGAGCTGGAGTTCTAAATCCTAGAGAGCTAGAGTTCCGCATTCTACAATCAGTCGGTTAAGTCCTCGTCTAATGCCTAGTCGGGGCTCAGAGAGCTGACGTCCAAGAGCGGGTACTTGCACAAGGACCCGTCGGGGTTTTTCTCAACGGAACTCCTTCGGCTTGAGAATGAGAGCTCGAGGGTGAAAGCTTAAAATGCTTCAAGAAGCACAATGAGCATTACCTTGGGCAATGGGTTGCCCTTGGTAATAGGAGTTGAAGAGCAATTAACATTGCCTAATTGGGACCTTAAGCACGGTTAATTAGTCAAAACCCTATAATTAACCCATAACAGAGTGATTTGAGGAGATAACCGTATGGGATTAGGCTTTTTGCACCATTATGAGAGCCCGTGGGCTTAACCATATGTCTTTGAGAAGATTTATCCGGCGAAAACCGATCCAAGGAGGCCTGTGGAGATGGAGGAATGAAACGGTATGTAGACGAAGAAAAACAATCCAACTCCTTGTTGGTGGCCGACCAGAGACAAAAGAAGGGACCTCTATCCACCGGGGGTTTTGCGCGGCGACTTTGAATAGAGTCACCACCCAACCGCAGTTGGCCAGAGGCACCTCGACAAGTTGGTGGGCGTCTGCTGCGATGACACGCGGCCACAAGCCTTTTTTGATCGATGATCGCTGTCTAGGGGTGGTGAGCCAGAACCCCTGTTCGGCGTATTCTTGCTAGAGTGAAGCCTGCCAGCCAGGGGTATCATGGAAGGACGGGGGGAGCGTGATAATCGAAATGCAACCACATCCTGGAGAAGGCGAACGTATGGCTGGGGCTCAGTGGCGTTCAAAAATACTCTCATTAGTTGGCCTTTAATTCTGGGCATTGAGCGAAGTGAGGTGCTCCGGACTACCAGGCCCTAGCTGCAATGAGTTTTGAACGACTTTGTAAGACCCGAGTTTCGCATGTGCATAATTTTTAGTTGCATTCTAGAACATTTAGAAAATACCAGGGTACATTGTGAGATTTAATGGTTATTTTAAAAAAGAAATCAGGGGTCAATTATCAATTTTAAAATATTAATTTTAGATTTTGAGCTTAAATGATACCTTAAAAATATTTGAGGAGATTAGTGTAAATATCAAACCAAAAAAAAATAAAAAAATTACTACATTCTTATCTACGGTAGATTGAGAAAATCTTTAAAAATGAATAATAGTAGCAATAATGATAACTTTACATGTGTTGTCAAAATTTTGACAACACATGTGCATGAACATGTGGCAAAATATTAGGAAGTCCATACACTATTATCTTAATCCTAAAATTTGAAGAGTTTGAGATGAGTTAAAAAAAAATGATCTTCAAGAAAGCTTAATCTAAAAAAAAAATTAAAAACAAATTGATAGGGAGAGAAGAGCACAATTAACTGATATTCTCATGGAATTCGATAATTGAGAAGTAAGACTAAGGTATGTGTTTATTTTATTTTTTATATACACGGTTATCATACATACATACATGCATACATACATATATATATAGTCAATGTACGTTTGGAAAACAAAGCAGGTACACGTGTATATACAGATATATCTAAATTGTAAATAATACAATTTAAAATAAAAATTATAAATTTTACTAAAACGACATTTTTTAGTATTTCGTCTACTAATAAAAAAATTTAATAGTCGATTAATATTTTTCTACAAATTAAATTATTCATACGAAATTTTTGTATCCGTTACGATAATAATTTTCGTACAGTTAATATTAACATAGAAAATTGGGCGTGTAGTAATTTTGTATAATAAAAAATTTGGGGAATGGAAAATGGTATATTTTAGGGCCACGTATTGCATATTAGGTTTATTTTAAATAAATTATTAATTTAGGCTCTATCGCTGTTAAGTTCACAGGCGCTGCCGGCCGTGTAGTATTTTGGTGACAGTGTTTTTGGTAGCGCAAAAAAATCAAGGTGAGTGTACTGTCTTCTATATAAATTGACAAAGTATATTTTTGTATAAATTGTGGAAAAAAATATTTATTAAAATGGACGGTGTTATAACGTTATGCGGATCAAGTAGATTTTTAAATGTGGAAAGTAGTTTTGTTATCCGACTATGCCATAATTGTCTTCTCATCAGGAGGGCATGTCCTGCGAGATGTGAATTACCTGTCAAGCAACACTTGCAGGGTGAATATTTGTTGTTACCTATCAGGCAAGTCTTGCAGGGTGTATATTGTTGTTACCTGTCAGGCAAGACCTGCAGGGTGAATATTTGTTGTTACTTGTCAGGCAAATCCTGCAAGGTGGATATATGTGGACCTGTCAAGAGTGCAAATCTTGCAGGTGGTTGCCCCTACCATTGGGGATATTAAATGGCTCTGGCATTGATAGTCACTTTAGATGGCATAATTGTACATGTTACGATGCCGTCATAACTCCCGATCGTGAGGTAAAACGATCCTATGGCTAGTAGGAAATATGAGTGCGGTATTTTATTATATGTCAAAATATCGGATTGATTGATTTAAATATTTTATCTTATTGCAATTATGACAGTGAAAATTTATTTCGGCATGGTATGCGTTTATATTATATTATATTTTAAAAAGTGGTATTTGATAATTATACTTGATCCATGAAATATTTTTTATTATGAAAATAATACACCGATAAAATATTTGGTTTCAGGTGCCGCAGCTAGGAGTGGGTCCACTACTGGCACTAGGTAGAGTTAGGAGGTAGTGTCATTTTGAAAGGTTGGCTCATCAGGTGTGAATCGTGGAAGATTCAGTTTTCTTTTTGTGATTTTGTTGTGAATATTTGGGATAGATGTATTCCCAAATTTTGAAGTAAGTAAATATATTATATATTTTTTTGGGAAAAAAAATGTATAGCGGTACACACACACACACACACACACATATTATGTATGTATATTTGTTGACTGATCAGGTGACGTCAAGTCGGTGTCACGCCTAACCTCAGGCGATGGGGGCCCGGGGTGGGGTGTGACATTTTGGAATCAGAGCTTAGTTTTTAAATTCTGTAGACGTGCCAGGTTGTCTAGTCAGTGGTGGGTAAGATAGGATCTCGATAGGTAGGTTCGGCACGTGAGTGATAGTTATTTTATTTGTTGATCCCAAGATTTTGATGAACAATTAAGTATTGATATTTTTGTGGAACTAATGTTTGATTAAGTGTTTCAGTGATTTAAAATTCCAATAATGAAGATGTCAAAGTGAATGGATGCTAAATGAAGATATCAAGATGATGAAGAAGTATTAAGAGTTTGAAGATATTAGGGAAAACAACCTAAGTAAATATAAACTCTTAATATCCTATTTAGGAACACACATATGGTACAAAATGAATTATTTCTTTTATGTGTATTTTGGTTGAGTTTATTTATTTGCTCCTATGTGTATTAAAAAGAAATATTTTTGAATAACTAAAATAGAATATAAGAGTATTAGAGGAGTTTATTTGAATAGAAATATGGATAATTCAGGAGAGGAGACCAGAGAAGAGATTCAGGAGAGGGGAGTCGACTGAGGAGTCGACCAGAGAAAGAAGATGAACTCTCTGAATCTGCAAGTTGAGAGAGAGGTCGACCGATGGAAGTCTGGAAAACTCTCTGAATCTGCGAGTCGACTGAGGAGTCGACTGATAAAGTGCATAGGCTACTTCTAGTATCCTTCAGTCAACTGGATGTGCAATTTCTGGACATTGGTTGATCCGATTTTAAATCCAAAAGTAACCATTTTTTGTTAAGATTTGAGAGAGATTTCGGGGATATTCTTAACATTTGAGATATGGTTCTTATACATATTAAATCCTTTTAATATGGTTCATTAATTATTAAAGTTTCTCAATTTGGTACATAAAATGAATTCTATACTTATTTGTTTTAATTAAGAAATACTTTGGGGATTTAATTGAGAGTTTTAAAAGTTGCTATTAAGTTAAATTGAACCTAAATGAAGTCCTCATGTTATAAAGGGTCTTTAAGAGTATTTTATTGTCATGACAATTGTAAACTAGCCGTTAGGAGACTGATTACATGTGCCCTTATATAGACCTGCAAATTTTCTAAGAAAGCTAATTATTCTATTCATTCTAAGAGATAAAATCAGTCTATATTTGAGAGAGCGTTTATAAGAGTGATCATTCAACTATACTGTGAGTTGTTCTAAGAGTGATTCTGATAATCAACTGCGATTAATTTGTGCTGATTCCTGAATTGAAGCTATATTGTTTTCATCATTAATTCTGTAGATTTTGGGTGAGATATTTCCATATTAATTATTACTTGTTTATTATTGTCTGTGGAAATTGATCTTAGCAATTGTTTTTGATTCTTTAAAGAAAATATTCTTTTAAACAATTTCTTGAATCTGATTACGTGCTCATATTTGCTACCCATATATTGTTAAAATCAGATTTCTGCATTTCATATAATTCTATCACTAGTTGGGATATTAATTGAGTTTATATATATCTAGGGTAGTAGAAGCTCCGAGTGAGATTTACTTATCAATTTTAGTATTGGTGAGGTGTGACGGGTTAAATATCATTGGGGATATTTAATCAAAGGTAATTGGGTTTCAGTATCTTCTTGTAAAAAGATTGAGGTAGTGATTCTTTCTAGATAAGAATTGCGTGTTTGTGAGTGATTTTGTAACAGTTCAATTCTTACAAGGTAAAAGGATATTTAGAGTGTTTTGGTGAGGTTTTGATTTTTGAGCCTAGGTCTTAAAAAGAATTAGGTTATTCTTTAGCTTGTAAAAAGTAGAGGTTATTCCTTGGCCTTTGAAAAGGAAATTGTAAAAGTTGATTCTGAGCCTGTAAAAGAATCAGTGTGCGGGTTTGGTTCCTACCTTTAAAGGAATCTTAGTTTTAGTAGGTGCGAACTCCGTGGAGCTCGAGGGACTAGATTAGCGAAGAGTAGCTTGGTGAACCAGTATAAATCTCTGGTGTGCTGTTTTCTTAATTTGTCTATTTTTTTGTTTGTGTGTGCACCTAGTTGATTGATTAATTCCATTGTGTTATAAAGATAATAATTAATTTAGGCATAAAATTAATTATTTGATTTATTGATTTTTATTTTGATTATTTTTTGATTACCCAATTCACCCCCCATCTTGAGTATTCTACTGGGCCAACATTATTAAATTAAATAACATATTTGTGGCATTGTCGTTTGCCTTGTTGGACCTGTTGCTTATTAAATTTTATTTCAGATCTTGAGTGTGGAGCGTGAAAATGAAAGTACTGGGAGTACTGGACCCTAAAGGAAGAGATATAGGACTCAGGAAAGTTTGGATGTAGCTGAGCGAATTTTATAGGCTGCTGCACAACTAATAGAACAACAGGAAAAGATGATGGAATGTCATAAGGCCCAAACAGAAACAACCACTTCTTAGACTGTACTCCTGAAGAGATTCAAGGAATTGAACCCTCAGGCTTTTGTAGGAACTGCGGGTCCGGCTAATGCCGAGAATTGGTTGAGGAGCATAGGGAACATATTTGAGGCCATGAAAATTACCGATGACAACCGAGTTTCTCTTGCCACCTTCCAATTGAAAGGAGAGGTCGAACATTGGTGGGAGAAAATAAAGAGGTTAATTTCAGTTCCAGGCGATGAGATTTCTTGGGATCAATTCGTTGCGGTGTTTAATGAAAAATATTTTCCTGAATCTTATCGGTTCCAGATAGAGGAAGAATTTATATCATTGAAATAAGAGAAGATGATCGTTCTGTAGTATAAAATTAAATTTGATGCCATGTCCCGATTTGCTCCTAATTTGGTGAGAACAAAAGAGGCAAGATGTAAACGATTCTTGAAAGGATTTGATCTAGAAATATGTTCCAGGTTGACAGGAAAGCAGATCAAAAGTTATGCGAAATTGGTAAACACAACGAAATTAATAGAACAGGATGTACGAGAAGCAGTCGAGAACCGCGAGCAGTATAAAAATAGTAGATTCGAGTCACCTAACAGATATCCAGGTGGCACTTCTCGATGAGCTATAGTTCGATCGCCATTTGCTCGGGCCCCAACAACCGACCAATCTGCTAGGAGCCGAGGTCCAGGATAATCATACTCCGGGCGATAGCAGAATGTATCCGGACGGAATTTCGATCAGCAAGGACAGGATAGGAGCCAGATGGTTAGTCGAGTCGGGATACATGTATGCTATCAATGTGGATCACCGGATCATTTTGTTAGGGACTGTCCCGTAGGAGGCCCAATATGCTTTTGTGGTCATGAGCCGAGTCACATATCTCCGAATTGTTCAAAATCCGCTGTTACTTCTACACCCTCTACGACCAGTGTGGGTAGTGTTGGCCCTAGCAGTATTCAAGGGCGTGGTAGAGAATCGGCTGGTAGACCTCCGACTCGAGGTCGTGTATTTACTACTACCAAGCATGATGCCCAGGCTAACTCGGATGTGGTTACAGGTATCATGTCTTTATATGATAGATATGCACGTATACTTATTAATCTCAGTTCTACTCATTTATTTATTTTGACGATTTTTATGATGCATGTAGACAAATTTTCTACTTCTCTGTCATATAATATTATTATCTCTACTCCTATGGGCGAGTTCGTGTTGATAGATAGTGCATATAAAGACAGTTCGCTTCGTATCGGTGATAGAGGATTGTTGGTGGATTTATTACCCCTGAGTATTCATGATTTTGATATGATATTGGGAATGGATTTGCTATCTGATTTTCATGCCACGATGGATTGTTTTAAAAAAAGAAGTTACTTTTTCGGGTTTCAAGCGAACCAGAGTTTGTATTTTCGGGGGGACAGAATCATCACTCCTGTCAGTTTGATTTCAGTTCTGGAGGCTAGAAAATTATTAAAGAAGGGATGTCAGAGATACCTCACTCATGTGATTGACACCAGTCGGAATGAGGTGCAAGTGACAGATATTCCAGTGGTCGGGGATTTTCCCGATATATTTCCAAAAGAATTGTCAGGGTTTCTAGTGGATAGGGAAATTGAACTTTCTATTGAGTTACTTCCAGGAACTTCTTCTGTATCAATTCCACCCTATCGTATGGTGCTTACCGAGTTAAAGGAATTGAAGATTCAGTTGCAAAATCTGTTGGACTGCGGGTTTATCAGACCTAGTGTTTCTCTGTGGGGAGCCCCAGTGTTATTTGTAAAGAAGAAAGATGGCATGCTGAGGATATGTATTGATTACAGACAATTGAATAAGGTAACAGTTCGTAATAAATACCCGTTACCTAGAATTGATGATATGTTCGACCAATTGCAAAAGGCCAAGGTATTTTTTAAAATAGACCTTTGATTAGGATATCATCAACTAAAAGTTAGAGATAGTGATATGTTGAAAACGGTGTTTCCTACGAGGTATGGGCATTATGAATTTCTAGTTATGCCATTCGGGTTGACAAATACCCTTGCTGCTTTTATGGATTTAATGAATTGGATCTTCCAACCCTATCTAGATCAGTTTATTATCGTGTTCATTGATGATATATTGATCTATTTCCAAAATAAAGAAGAACATGCAGAACATTTCAAGATTGTGTTGCAGACTTTGCGAGAAAAACAGTTATATGCAAAATTCAATAAATATGAGTTTTGGTTGGATAGAGTGGTATTTTTGGGACATGTTATTATCAGGAGATGGTATCCAAGTTGATCCAAAGAAAGTCGAAGTCGTGGTTCAATGGGAAATGCCAAAAAGTGTGATCGAAGTTCGAAGCTTCTTGGGATTAGCGTGGTATTATCATCGGTTCGTTCAGGGATTTTTCGATATAGCTGTTCCGTTGACTCGATTGACCCGCAAGGAATCTAAATTCGAGTGGACTAACAAATGTGAACAAAGCTTCCAGGAGCTAAAAAGTATACTAATATTTGCGCCAATACTCTCTCTCCCGACTGAAGGCGGTAGTTTTGTGATCTACAGTGATGTTTCACATCAGGGGCTAGGATATGTACTGATGCAACATGGTCATGTGATTGCATATGCCTCTCGACAATTAAAGAATCATGAGTATAACTACCCGACGCATGATTTGGAGTTGGCGGCACTTGTGTTTGACTTGAAGCTCTGGAGACATTATCTGTATGGCAAGACTTGAGAAATATATGATCGCGTCACAAAATACGCGATCTCATACCACTAATCTACGTTTTGTTATTCTATTAAATAAATTAAATTAGTATAATTAATATATTTTATTTATTTCTATAGATTTGAAAAATTGGAGTAAAAGCAATATAATTCGGAGCAAAATGGAACAAAAAGGAGGACAAAAATCATTACGACCTGTGAAAACAAGCCCGATTTGCGGACGACCCATGACCCAGAGTCTTTCCCCTTAACCTACAACATTTGCCGGTTATGGAATGGTCAATTATGACCATTTTCATTAGCCAATTAATGGCCAATTTGAGTGGCCATGCATGAAAACCCCAAAAAAGAAAAATTGGGCAAGATTGGAAATCATTCATGCCAAATCAATAATCATGAATGACAATTAATGGGGCTGATTTTCTTCTTCATCCTTTTTAGGGTAGTTTCGGCAGGAGGGTGAGGGACTTTTGTTTTTCTTTCATTTTCTATATATTTTAGTTTTTAGGTTTTTTCTATTCCATTCTTTTCTGCTGAATTCTTGGTGTAGTTCTGAATGAATTTTTTTTTATCATATTATTGAGGAAGAACACCACTTGATGAACGACTAATTTTCTCCTAATCGGGCTAGGATTGTGGTATGTATTTTGATTTATATAATATTTTATTGTTGGATTAATTTTAGTTTATGTGTGAACAATTATATGATGATGAACTTTGTGCTCAAAATATAGTTTAATTTGTGATTGAATTTAATCTCGAAATGTTCTTATAGAGATTTCGATTTTAAATTCAATTATTGTTAGAACGTTAGATCTGATACATGTGGTCTAGATTTAACGATCATATAATCGTATTCCTAGAATTTAATTATTGGTTTGGATGGTTTATACCTAGATTGCAATTCACCCTAGATTAGAGTAACATATGAATTACATCCCGAAGATAAATCATGCCGAAGAATAATAAATCTAATTTTTCTGAGTTGTCCCGACTTGTAGTTGGGAACGCTCGTTAACACAAATTTGAATCAAAAAGAAAATACGAAAAAAATATAATCCCAAAACACGAAATCCACAATTCCTAATCTAGTTCCCTATATTCATTATCTAAATTTACTATTTTATTTTCTTGTATTATAAAAACCAAAACTCATTTTACCAAAGAAAGAAAAATAATTGAATTTAATAGTTACATGACCGATCCCTGTAGTTCGATACCCTACTTGAACACCATACTACATCAGTATCGCGATACCAAATTAAGGGTATTATTTTTTAGCGATCAATATACATTGACCACCAGAGTTTGAAATATTTATTTACTTAGAAAGAACTAAATCTGAGGCACATACATTGGATGAGTTAATCAATGATTATGACTACACCATCCATTATCATCCTGAAAAGGCAAATATTGTAGCAGATGCGCTGAGTCGAAAATCGGCAGGTTCAATTGCACATCTTCAAGTTGTTCACACTAATCTCTACGCTGAGTTGAGATCTCTGCGAGTCCAGTTAGCGGTTGGTCAAACGGCAGCGTTGCTTGCGACTTTGACTTTGAGACTAACATTGATTGACCGTATTATAGAAGTGCAGAAGTCAAATACCCAATTAGGAAAGATAAAAAATAAAGTAAAGAATAGTCGCAGAGCCGACTATCGAATCCGGGATAACAATAAAACCTTGATGTTTGAAAATAGATTGTGTGTGCCTAATAAGGCTAATCTGAAGAAAGATATCTTGGAGAAAACGCATAGCTCAGCATACGCAATGCACCTAGGCAGTACCAAAATGTTTCAGGATCTGCGATAACACTATTGGTGGAATAGAATGAAACAAAAAATTGCTAAATTTGTTACCAGGTGTCTTGTTTGTCAGCAAGTCAAGATCGAGCACCAACGTCCAGGTGGATTATTGCATCCTCTATCTATCCCAGAGTAGAAATGGAAACATATCACGATGGATTTTGTTTCAGGATTACCTCGTACTCAAAATGGACATAATTTTATTTAGGTGATTGTTGATAGACTCACCAAGCCTACTCATTTTCTAGCCGTAAAAACGACGTACTCCCTGGACAAGTATGCGAAACTGTATATTGACGAGATTGTCCGATTGCACGGTGCGCTGGTTTTCATCGTGTCGGATAAAGATTCGAGATTTACTTCAAAATTTTGGCCGAGTTTTCAAGCTGCTATGGGTATCAAGTTAAAATTCAGCACAACCTTCCATCCTCAGACTGACGGTCAATCAGAGCGTTCGATTCAGACGTTGGAGGATATGTTGAGGGGTTGTATTCTAGAATTTCCTGGTAGTTGGGACGATCATTTGACGTTGATGGAATTTGCCTATAATAACAGCTACCATTCAACAATCGAGATGACACCATATAAAGCGTTGTATGGTAAAAGATGCAGAACTCCAGTTTGTTGGACTAAAGTGGGAGAACAAAAATTATTGATGTCGGATATAGCCTAGATGACGGCGGACAAGGTGAAAGCGATTCAGGAAATACTGAAGATTGTTCAGAGTTGGCAAAAGAGCTATGTTGACAAACGTAGGCGAGAGTTAGAATTTGAAGTAAGTGATAATGTGTTTTTGCGTATATCCCCATAGAAGGGCATAATGAGATTCGGGAAGAAGAGAAAACTAAGTCCGAGGTATATCAGGTCATACGAGATTCTAGAATGGGTTGTCACGACAGCTTATCGATTAGCCCTACCACCAGAATTGTCCAGATTACACAATATTTTTCACGTATTGATGCTCAGAAAATATGCATGTGACAGACCCTTCGCATGTGTTGACTCTCCAACCAATCGAATTGAAAGAGGACTTGACGTATGTCGAGGAGCCTGTCCAGATTCTGAACCATAAAGATCAAGTGTTGCGGACGAAAACGATTCCATTGGTGAAAGTGTTCTGATGCAGTCACTTGGTATAGGAAGCGACGTGGGAGCGAGAAGATGAGATGAGGAATAAATACCTACATTTATTTGTCCAAGGTAACTAAAATTTCGGGATGAAATTTCTTTTAGGGGGGAAGGGTTGTAAGACCTGAGTTTCGCATGTGTATAATTTTTAGTTGCATTTTATAACATTTAGAAAATATTGGGGTGCATTGTGACATTTAATGGTTACTTTAAAAAAAAATTTAAAGATCAATTATCAATTTTAAAATATTAAATTTAGATTTTAGGCTTAAATGATACCGTAAAAGGATTTTGGGGAGATTAGTGTAATTTAGAAAGAAAAAAAAAACACTAATTTAATTAGGATAAATATCAAACCAAAATAAATAAATAAATAAATTACCACATTCTTATCTACGATAGATTGAGAAAGTCTTTAAAAATGAATAATAGTAACAAATTAACAATAATGATAACTTTACATATGTGTTGTCAAAATTTTGACTACACGTGCATGAACATGTGGCAAAATATTGGGAAGTCCATACATGATTATCTTAATCCTAAAATTTGAAGAGTTTGAGATGGGTTAAAAAAACAAGAAAAAAGAAAAATGATCTTCAAGAAAGCTTAATCTAAAAAAAAAAAATTAAAAACAAATTGATAGAGAGAGAAGAGCACAATTAACTGATATTCCTATGGAATTCGATAATTGAGAAGTAAGACTAAGGTATGTGTTTATTTTTTTATTTTTTTCTTTATATACACGGTTATCATACATACATACATATATATATATATATGTACACATGAAAAGTTAATGTACGTGAGTTTGGAAAACAAAGCGGGTACACGTGTATATACGGATATATCTAAATTGTAAAGAATACAATTTAAAATAAAAATTATAAATTTTACTAAAACGACTATTCTTAGTATTTCATCTACTAATAAAAAAATTTAACAGTCGATTAATATTTTCCTACAAATTAAATTATTCATACGAATTTTTTGTACATGTTACCATAATAATTTTCGTACAGTTAATATTAACATAGAAAATTCGGCTTGTAGTAATTTCGTATAATAAAAAATTTGGGGGATGAAAAATGGTGCATTTTAGGGTCACGTATTGCATATTAAGTTTATTTTAAATAAATTATTAATTTAGGCCCTATCACTGTTAGGTTCACAGGCGTCGCCGACCGTGTAGTATTTTGGCGACAATGCTTTTGGTAACACAAAAAAATCAAGGTGAGTGTATTGTCTTCTATGTAAATTGACAAAGTATATTTTTGTTTAAATTGTGGAAAAAAATGTTTATTAAAATGGACGGTGTTATAACATTATGCGGATCAGGAATAAATATCCGCATTTATTCGTCTAAGGTAACTAAAATTTCGGGACGAAATTTCTTTTAGGGAAGAAGGGTTGTAAGACCCGAGTTTCGCATGTGCATAATTTTTAGTTGCATTCTAGAGCATTTAGAAAATACCGAGGTGCATTGTGACATTTAATGGTTACTTTTAAAAAAAAAAATAGGGGTCAATTATCAATTTTAAAATATTAATTTTAGATTTTGAGTTTAAATGATACCTTAAAAAGATTTGGGAAAGATTAGCGTAATTTAGAAGAAAAAAAAAACACTATTTTTAATTAGGATAAATATCAAACCAAAAAATATAAATAAAAAATAAATAAATAAATTACCACATTCTTATCTACGGTAGATTGAGAAAATCTTTAAAAATGAATAATAGTAACAATAATGATAACTTTACATGTGTGCCTGAACATGTGCCTGAACATGTGGCAAAATATTGGGAAGTCCATACACGATTATCTTAATCCTAAAATTTGAAGAGGTTGAGATGAGTAAAAAAAAAAAAAAGATGATCTTCAAGAAAGCTTAATAAAATAAATAAATAAAAACAAATTGATAGGGAGAGAAGAGCACAATTAACTGATATTCCTATGGAATTCGATAATTGAGAAGTAAGACTAAGGTGTGTGTTTATTTATTTTTATATATACGGTTGTCGTGTATATATATATATACACATGAAAAGTTAATTTACGTGGGTTTGGAAAACAAAGCGGGTACACGTGTATATATGGATATATCTAAATTATAAAGAATACAATTTAAAATAAAAATTGTAAATTTTACTAAAACGATAATTCTTAGTATTTCGTCTATTAATAAAAAAAATTAACAGTCGATTAATATTTTTCTACAAATTAAATTATTCATACGAAATTTTTGTACCCGTTACCATAATAATTTTCGTACAGTTAATATTAACATAGAAAATTGGGCTTGTAGTAATTTCGTATAATAAAAAATTTGGGGGATGAAAAATGGTGCATTTCAGGATTACGCATTGCATATTAAGTTTATTTTAAATAAATTATTAATTTAGGCCCTATCGCTGTCAAGTTCACAGGCGCCACCGGCCGTGTAGTATTTCGGCGACAGTGTTTTGGTAGCACAAAAAAATAAAGGTGAGTGTACTGTCTTCTATGTAAATTGACAAAATATATTTTTGTATAAATTATGGAAAAAATGTTTATTAAAATAGACGGTGTTATAACATTATGCGGATCAAGTAGATTTTTAAATGTGAAAAATAGTTTTGTTATCCGACTATACTATAGTTATCTTCTCGTCAGGAGAGCATATTCTGCGAGATGTGGATTACCTGTCAGGCAAGACCTGTAAGGTGGATATTTGTTGTTACCTATCAGACAAGTCATGTAGGGTGGATATTGTTGTTACCTGTCAAGCAAAACCTGTAGGGTGAATATTTATTGTTACTTGTTAGGCAAGTCCTGCAATGTTGATATATGTGGACCTGTCAGAAGTGCAAATCCTGCAGGTGGCTGCCCCTACCATTGGGGATATTAAATGACCCTAGCACTGATAGTCACTTTAGATGACACAGTTGTACAGGTTACGGTACCGTCGTAACTCCCGATCATGAGGTGAAACGATCCTATGGTTAGTAGAAAATATGAGTGCAATATTTTATTATATGTCAAAATGTTGGATTGATTGATTTAAATATTTTATCTTATTGCAATGATGATAGTGAAAATTTATTTGGGCAAGATATGCGGTTATATTATATTATATTTTGAAAAGTGGTATTTGATAATTATACTTGATCCATGAAATATTTTTTATTATGAAGACAATACACCGATAAAATATTTGGTTTTAGATGCCGCAGTTAGGAGTGGGTCCACTACTGGCACTAGGTAGAGTCAAGAGGTGGTGTCATTTGGAGGGTTGGCTCGTCAGGTGTAAACTGTGGAAGATTCAGTTTTCTTTTTTGTGATTTTGTTGTGAATATTTGGGACAAGTGTATTCCCAAATTTTGAAGTGAGTAAATATATTTATTTTTTTTTGGAAAAAAAAAAATGTATAGCGGTACATATATGTGTGTGTGTGTGTGTGTATTTGTTGACTAGTCAGGTGACGTTAGGTCGGTGTCACTCCTGACCTCGGGAGATGAGAGCCTGGGAAGGGGTGTGACAGGCTCTTTCGGTGAAGGCTTCCACCCACCCGTCGTCAGTTGGAAGTTGCCCAGTTGGCTGGTAGGCACCATCTTCTCTTTCGCGGGCACAGTCATTAATCCGCCACCTTCGAGCGCTGGTGAGTTCTGATAACACTTTTGATGAAGGATTCCACCCACACGTCGTCGGACATGAATAGCTCAACAGGCCGGTGGGCTCCATTTTGATTTTCGAGGGGGCATAGTCATCGATGAAGGGTTGAGTGATGTTCATCTGACGAGCCTCTCCGCACGCCGTCGTCGAGCGCCGCAACCAATGAGGTCTCCCAGGCGTCGACCAGAGCATCAGGAAGCTAACACGGGCTCCTGCGCTCCGTCCTCGAGTGTTGCAATTGGTAAGGGCCTCCAGGTAATCTTCTCTATCACCACGACCGATATGGTTTCCTATGTACTTATCTCGAATGCCGCGCCCGGTACGCTTCTCCGCAAGCTGCCCTCAAGCAGTGTAACGGTCTCAATCCTTGAGCTTTATTAGGGATTTTCTCCTCTCTTTTTGTGTGTGTGTGTGTGTGGCCCCATTCTTTGTCCTTCTTGACGTTATCTCTCATACTGGTGTTGTAGAACCGGGTATCCCTTTTTGAGGGCCGCGGTGAGGTTGGTGGCAGGGTTTGAGCAGAGGTCATAAGACAACCTCTTGTGCCTGAGATCGTTAATAAAAGCGTTGAAGGCCACGACGTCGGAGAGATCCTCACAGGTGATGGCCTCACTCTAGAAGCGGTCCACATAGTCACTAAGGCTCTTACTGAGCTCTTGTTGGATGGTGAGAATGTGAGACATGGTTTTCGGCCTTCGACGTGAGTAGTTGAACTAGGCAAGGAAAAATAGATCGAGTTCCCAGAACATAGAGATGGATGCCGGTGGAAGGCTCCGGAACCATACTTTAGATGGCCTTATAAGTCTAAGTGAGAAGGATTTGCACCTCAGAGCCACAGAGGAGATGTGACACACCCCAATTTTTCGAAAAGAAAAGAATATTAAATAATAAGAAACGTAAAAGGGAGAGGGGTTTTTTAAGCTTCAGTTTTATAAAAAAAATACTTAGGCCATTTTAAAAATTAGAAGTCGTCACTTAGCATTGAGTTTAAATGGTGTGCTAGGTCACCGGATTTTTGAAAAAATAATTTAAAAGGCCTAAGTAAAAATTGACTCTGAAAACACGGTCAAATTAAAAATTCATTTAAAGAGTTTGAGAGTTAGTTACGCTCAAAGAAAGTGTTAGGCACTCCAAGACGCCCATCTAAAAATGGTACTTTATGTCCAACTAAGTCCAATTAGTTTAAATTTGGACGTTTTATTTTATTTTGAAATTTTTTCCTTCTTATGAAATCTTTTTAGTATTTTTCAAAAATAAGATGGGACAAGTTTTTGTATTTTTGGAATATTCCCTAAGTATGTCATCTTATCAAATATTAAAGAATTCGACAAAGATGGTCCCCGGGGGATTTTATTTATGTTTTTGAGAGATTTCCTTTAATTTAAATGGATAAACTAAAATAGGTGAATAAGAATGAAAATCTGAATGCAAAAACTAACATTATTTTTTTATGCAAAAATAACCTAAAAAAACTAAAGGTTTTAATTTAAACATGTTAATGCAAAATGATATGAATACGAGAATTAAACAGGGAATACTACGTGAATTAACGTGATTATGTATGGCAAGAATTTAATTATTTAATATATAAAAAACGTAAGTGGTATACATGTCATGACTAAATGTAAAGAAATAATATGAATTA
The DNA here is from genome assembly GCA_016647705.1 of Eucommia ulmoides. NCBI lineage: Eukaryota > Viridiplantae > Streptophyta > Magnoliopsida > Garryales > Eucommiaceae > Eucommia > Eucommia ulmoides. Next base: position 911,467 of record JAENRU010000484.1, read on the forward strand.
TGAAGAAAAAAAACCTTATATGTATGAAATATAAAAAAAAAAATATAAATGCTGAAAGTTTTCTAAACATGTCGTCTAAATGATACAAGAAATAAATATGCTAGATGGATGCAAATAATGTCTACTTTAAGTTCGCCCAATTAATTTAAAAATTTCCATTTGATATTTCCTCAAATTCTATGGAAATAAGAATCGAGGGAGAATCGCAGAAACAATTTTGTTGGAATTAATCTTTTTGAAACTTAAGCGGAATCTCGCGAAAAGATTTATCAATGGAAGAGATTTTCTAAAACTAATCGTTTTTAAATTCTACTCTAGTTGGAGAATGGAAATGAGGCCACAAAAAATAAGATTTTATTATTTTTTGGATTTTTTAGAGTTTTGATAACAAGAATAAAAATAAAATAAAGAAAATACAAAAAAATGAATAATAAAAACATTATTCACCTCACGTTCGGGGATTAAGTTTAAACATGAGAAACTCACCCTTGCATTTTCATCGGACCATCGGACGACTTAATTTTTTTTAGTTTTTTCTTTTTATGAATTATAAATAAATAAAATAAAAAAAATGCAAAAATAAAATAAAACACAACAAGATATGGGTGTCCTCGTCTAAACGCTCAAAGGTTCAAATTAAGAATGGGGAATCTAATCTTGACATTTTTTATCGAGTTATCGGATGACTAAAAAAAATAAAACTTGTAGGAATTTAAATTGCGAATAAAATAAAATAAGCTGAAAAATTAAAGGTAAACAAAAACATATATGTTCTAGGTCAAGAATCCCGATGCTCAAGTTTTCTCTCTCATAAATGGCTTCTTGAAAAGGCTTTGAGAATCACTTTTCTAGAGGTGACTCATTTCAATTTTAAATGAATAAATTAGGAGGAGGAGGACCCTATTTATAGAAAATGATAGAGCGTGAAAAATACGAGGAAACCCTAAAAACTAAGTTTGGCCGCAAAAGCCCGGTCTGGCCGCCAAAGCCCAGTCTAAATTGAATAGGAAAAGGGTGAATTAGTAAAAATAGGAAAAATGGATGGTTTTGGACGCAAGGCGTGTGTAAAACACGCACTCCTTTACTGCGTGACACGTGGCAGTGGGCCACTGCCCCTTTTTTCTCTCTCTCACGTGCACACACACACGCTGACAACAGGGAGGCGCCGTCCTCTCTCTCTCTCTCTCTCTTTCTCTCTCTTGTCCCTCTCACTCTCTCCTTGTGTGTTGACAAAGGCGCCCCCCACATTCTCTCTCTTTCTCACAACCGGCAAGAGGTGGCCCACCCCCCTCCTTAATTTCTCTCTCTATTCTTGATTCTTCTCTCATCTCTCTCCCCTCTCATTCTCTTGATTTTGGCGAAAGAGGGGGGGGGGGGGGGGACTCACTCATTTTCTCACTTTCTCTTATTTCCATTTACTCTCCTCTCTTTCCTTCTTTCAATTTCAACCCTCTTTTCTCTATTTTGATTTTTTTCTTCTTTTTCTATTTCTTTATCTATCTATTTTTGTAGTTTTTGAAAATAAAATAAAATAAAAAAAAAAACAAAGTAAACTAATAAATAAAGCGTAAAGTTTTGCTTTGCGGTCAAAATGTTGTGTCTACAGTTGCCCTTATTTGTTATCCGAGTTTTACTTGTTTGATAAAGATAGGAGACCACATTATTTTGATCGTTCCATTTTCTGGATTTTTTTTTTCAAAGCATATTTTCGAAGATAGAACAAATAAAACATAAAAATGACTCATGGTGGTACTCATGATAAACGCGTGTCCGTTTAGATGATCGTTTAGAGTAATGAAAATTTACTCATGGCGATGCTCATGATGAACGCATGTCCATTTAGAGGATCGTTTAGAGTAATAAAAAAATAACTCGTGACGATACTCATGAAGAACAAGTGTTTGTTTAAAGGATTATTTAAAGTAATAAATAAAATGACTCATGACGAATAAATGTCTATTTAGAGGATCGTTTTTAGTAATGAAAAAAAAGACTTGTGACGATACTTGTGACGAACAACGTGTCGATTTCGAGGATCGTTTAGAGTAATAAAAAAATGACTCATGGCGATACTCATGACGAACAAGTGTTCGCTTAGAGGATCGTTTAGAGTAATGAAAAAAATGACTTATGATAATATTCATGATGAACGCGTGTTCGTTTAGAGTAATGAAAAAATTACTTATGACGAACATATGTCCGTTTAGAGGATCATTTAGAGTAATGAAAAAATGACTCATGACGAACAAGTGTTCGTTTAGAATATCGTTTAGAGTAATGAAAAAAATGACTCGTGACAAATACGTGTCCGTTTAGAGGATCGTTTAAAATAATAAAAATGACAATCATGCCCCAACCCTCCTGGCTGGGAGAGACAAAAGAAAGTCCAGAGGTATAAAATATGTCTCAGCCTGTGGCTGGGCAAAAATAAAAGATCAAAGATATAAAATGTACCCTAGCCTGCGATTGGGGCTGACTCTTAGATGACTGACCTTAGTATTACGCTGAGGATCAGGTTTAGCGTAGTTCACTGAACTCACCTTTTAGGGCAAAACACAAACTTGGATGCCCATTTAGAGATTTTAAATTTTCAGTAGTAGGAGTGTAGATACGACATTTTGACCGTCCCGCAAAAAAATTATACTTCATTTTAAATTTATTTTTATTTTTTATTTTAAACAAATAAAAAAATAGAGAAAAAAGAAAAGAAAAAATGAAAAAAGAAAAAGAAAAGAGAGATAAAAGAAAAAAAAAAGAATAAAAAAATTGAAAAAGAAAAGGTTTCCTTGTCAAAATGGGATTAGGTTTCATTTTCTCATTCTTTTTAGGTTTTGTTTTCTTTTCCTCGTCGAATTTGGACTAAGGTTTCCTAAGATTTCTAGGATTTTTCACTCCACCTCCTTCCTATAAATAAGATCCTCCTTCTCATAGTTTAGACATACAAAAAAATTCAGAGAGAAACCCTTCGGATTCAAAAATTGAGAGGAGTGACCCCCTTTAGAAGAGTGATTCTCAAAGCCCTTTCGAGAAACCGTCTACGAGAGAGAAAAATACGGGTATCGAGATTTTTGGCCTAGAACATGTATGTTTTTCTAATTTTTTAATTCTTTTTTCAGTTTATTTTATTTTTTTCGCAATTTAAATTTCTGCAAGTTTTATTTATTTATATATTGTCGTCCGATGATCCGATGAAAACGTCGGGGGTGGGTTTCTCGTGCTTAAACCTAACCCCTGATCGTTAGGCGAAGGATGTTTTCGTTGTTTATTTTTCTGTATTTTCTTTATTTATTTTTATTCTTATTATCAAAACCCTAAAAAAATTAAAAAATCAAAATATATATATATATATATATAAATATAATAAAATCTTTTATTTGTGGAAATTAATCATTGCGAACCTTAAAGTGAATCCAACGATTCGATAAATCGTGGGAGAGTTTTCCGTGACCTCGTTCCCATTTCCCGACTCGAGTGGAATTTAGAAACGAATGGTTTTAGAAAAAAATTTCTCTCGGTAAATTTTTCGTGGGATTTCTTTTAAGTATCGAAATGATTAATTTCAACTAAATTGTTTCCGCGAAACCTCCCTCGATTCTCTTATCCATAGAATTTGAGGAAATTTCAAAACGAGATTTTTTTAAATTAATCAGGCAAACTCAAAGTAGATTTTTTTTTTGCATCCACTTAGAATGTTTATTTTTCGTATCATTTATGCGGCCTGTTTAGGACACTTTCACCACTTACACTTTTCATACATATAGTTTTTATTTTTATTTTTTTATTCTTTTTGCGAATCCACGCTATTTTTTCACATCTAGTCATGACACATGCACCACTTCTATTTTTTTAATTAAATCATTGCCACGCATAATCATGTTAATTCATATAGTGTTTCCTTATTCGATTCCCGTATTTATATCAGTTTGCATCAACATATTTAAATTAAATCATTTACTTTTTTTAGTCACTTTTGCATAAAAAATAAAACTCATTTAGATGTTAGTTTTGCATTCATATTTTCAAATCTCATTAATCTATTTTAGTTTGCCTATTTAAATTAAAGAAATCTCTCGAAAACATATATAAATACCCCCCGGGGACCATCCTTATCGAATTTTTAATATTCGATAAGAGGTCATACCAGGGGAACATTCCAAAAATCCAAAAACTTGTCCCACCTTATTTGTGAAAATACCAAAAATATTTTATAAGAAGGGAATGATTTCAAAATAAAATAAAATATTCAGACTAAACTAATTGAACTTAATTGGACATAAGGTACCGTTTTCAGACGGGCGTCTTGAGGGTGCCTAACACCTTCCCCGAGCGTAACTGACCCTTGAGCCTTTAAGTGAATCTTTGGTTTGACCATTTTTTTTGGAGTCAATTTCTTAGTTAGGCCTTTTTAAAATTGTTTTCTAAAAATTCGGTGACCTAGCACACTATTTAAACCCAATGCTAGGTGGTAGCTCCTTATGTTTTTTGAAAATGACCTAAGTATATTTCTTAAGAAAATCGGTGTTTTAAAAATCCTTCTCTCCTTAAGCTTAATTATTATTTAATATTCTTTTCCTCTTCGAAAAATCGGGGCGCGTCAAGGAGTCTCCTGATTTGAGTCGACAAGAAGGTAAAAGGTCCCAATGATAAGGAGTCTCTTGATGCGTATGCCAAGTATATATATATTGACGGGATTGTTTGGTTGCATGATGCACCAGTTCAATGCAAATGTCGCACAAAAGTGAAAAAATAAAATAAAATTGGATGTTGACTTATACGTTTGATAAGGATTAATGACTCTTGGAATTCTGAAATCATAAGTGTTGTCGCCGTATTGTGATTTGGATGATACTTGTTATCAAAACAAAGTAAGTCGTCATTGTATGAACAATCAGCGGAAGAAACTCAAAAATGTAGTAGTGAAGGGTGATAACTTAAATTGGCGTGAAATAAACATAGAAAGTCGGGTAGTTAATCACAGGTAATAATTCTCTATTGGGAAAACTGTATAGGGAAAACTATAGTAGCAGAAGTTGATAGTCATTTGAACGTTCGGGTTGAATTTCCATACTCCTTAAAGTGCCCAAGTGGAAGTTGATACTTTGTTTCATTTATGGATTACCGGTTTATCAGGAAGTACGATTCAGGTGTCGGAAGATATGTTGAGGGGTTGTGTCATGGAAGTTGCTAGTAAGGGTGATGTTTGTGCAACGTTAATGAAATTTGTTTACATTAACAGATATTTTGTTGTCGATCAAGGTGGCATTGTATCAAGCGTTATATGGAAAAGATACAGGATTCCAATTAAATAGACTGAACTGAGATAGGAGAACGGAAATTTTTCGAGATTTAGAAATAGTTCGATATGGCTACATTTGTATTGAAAATTGGAAGTTATTAAGATTTCAAGGGAAAAGGATAATTTGAAATATCCTTGAGTTGATATATATATTCATGATGTAATATTTTATAGTCAGTAGCTAGAAATTCTTAGAATGTATCGAATCTTTGTGATTGGGGTATACCTATGTCCTTGGATTCATATATATACGTGGATATATGCTTGAAGCATGTTAGGTAGGTTGAAACGGAATTGAAGCTCATGACCATGTCAAAAATTTGATCAAATGTGGAGGCATGAAAAGAATTCTTATAGATGACCTAGTTGATGTATTTGAGTTGTAGTTATGTGGGTTGGTGTTATCTAGGTGTTGTGAAGGATATCTATATGATTGTATCACGATTTGAAACGTATTTATGTGGTGGATTGCAAGATATTGAGGTTAATGAGGGCTGGGTTATCGATGCTTATGAGACTGGTGGCGATGTTTGTTGAGTTACATGTTGAATGGAAATAAGGTTGCGAACGGGTGACTGGAAAATGTCGGAAGAAACATATAAGTGTTGATTATGACAGAATGAGATGGACCCAATTCACTAAGACTACCATAATAGTTTAAGAATATAGGGTATTATATCGTTACTGATTGTAATTTTATCAGAGTAGCGCAACAGAAGCATTAGAGATATGAAATAGTTGGTTACTTGTGTTGGGCGTTACCGACCAAACTGCACCCTGTTTGCTGGACATTGGATATAATGTTAACTACTGCGAATGAAATGATTGCAATGAATGTGGAAATGATTTGACGGAAATTGTTGGTTACAAATTAAGGGTGACGTTAGGATTATGGAACCCTATATAGAAACCAATTAGTCTAGAATGAAGTGTGACAAATGTAACTATGTGGTGCACGTCTGATGTATTAATATTTTGATTAAGTAATTAATTCTTATTGGTTGATAAATTTCGGGACAAAATTTCTTTTAGGAGGGAAGGGTTGTAAGACCCCGATTTCGAACGTACGTAATTAATAGTTGCATTTTAGAGCATTGGGAAAAAAAAATTGTTAATTGAAATCCAAATAAAAAGTTTAGGGGTCAAATTGAAAATTTAGGAAATTTAGAAAACATTAAATTTGAAATTTGAGATTTAAATTGACATTTAACCTTTTAATTAAAAGTTTTAGGGGTGAAATTGCAAATCTTAGAATTTTTTTTTTTAAAAAATCCTGAAATTTATTAAAATTAAGATTTAGAAGAAGTTGGGGGATGAAAGAGAAATTAATTAAAACTTTATGTCATAATATATATGTTATGCGTGTGTTCAAACCGGCCGACATGGGAGAAAGAGAAAATTGGCGACGTGGCTTGAGGAGAATACATTTTAATCCACCAATTACATGCATATATATATATATATATATATATATATATATATATATATATATATATATGTTCGTGCGTGTAAAAATGATGAAAAACAAATCTGGAAATCTAAAAATAAAAAATAAAAAAATCTAGAGAGCGTTTGGTTGGCAGTGGGTTTTAGTCGTCGCCGTCATTTGATGATCGCTGTGTCTGTATGTGGGTGTGATCGGTGTTGTGGGAGTGGTACGTGTTCAGGCTGTCTTTCGACAGTGGTGGCGGTGACGTGAGTTCGGTGAGCCGAGCGGTGAGTGCAGACAGCGTCAGCGGAGATCAAGTCGATCGATGAAATTGGATGGTCGACAATGACTGTTGGTGAATATTTATGTGTAATTTCTCTAATTATTTTGGTGGGTGTGTGCATGCATGAGTGTTGCGAGTATGGTCGGTAAATATTCGACGGTGTGGGTATGTGCTATGTTTTTTTTTTTTTCGACAGTGTATGGGTTTGATCGAATCGTGTGGGTTTGTGTGTGTTCTGATTGTCCAGTTAGTGTGTGTGTCGCCGTCGGTTAGTTTGGCTGGCAGTGAGTGAGAGTAAGTGAGAGAGAGGGTGTCGTCGGCGAAAGTAGTGGGTGTCCCTTCGGTCGGTGCTGTTCTGTCGTCACCGGCGCATGGGGGTTGTGTGTTCAGATGTGGGAGTGTATGATTGTTCGGTAGTAAGTTTGTGTGTGTGTGTGTTGTGTCGGCGAGAACCCAGCAAAAACAAAGACGGAGAGAGAGATAAATCAGTTGATCAACGGTGGTGGTTGTGGTGTGAGTTAGGTGCGGCTACGGTGTGCTGCTGTGTGTGTATATTGTCGTCGGCAGGGGTCGTCGGTCCCATGGTGTGTCGTCGGCATTATGGGCATGCATGTGTAGTTGTGTGCATGAGAGTGTGTGTCGCAGCGTGTGTGTGTGTGTATGTGTGTGTGTGAGCGGTGATCTTATGGGTATGTGTGTTAACTTGTGAGGTGGCCGGTGGTGGTGGTTGATCGGTGTTGTGGGTGGTGCAGGGCCGACGGTGAGAATCGGCGAGGCGTGGGAGGCCATCGGTAGTCGGCAACAGTAGAGAGAGAGGGGGCCGGCCGTCTGGTCTGGAGCAGAATCAAGAACTGAAAAAGAAAAAGAAAGAAAAATAAAGAAAATGGGAAATTTCACAAATAACCCCAACAAAATTCAAATTCATCTCGCGACCCGTGAACGATTAGGAATAGATAATGTTTTTCGTTAAATTTATTTTAGTTTTGTTAAATTAATAGCATATAAAATTGTGTAAATGGAATAATAAATTTGGGACCGTTCGTATTTCTAAATTTTATGCAGTCATTTTTAACGAAATGAATATTAACCGAATAATAATTTTACATAATAAAATGTGGGGACGAAGAAATAACGAAACTTAGGGCCTGCATTGCATGATTAGATGATTTTACATAAAATATTAATTTAGGTCCTATCACTATTAGGTTCGCAGGCACTGAAGTTTCGGTAGAGAGAGTAATCAGTGAAAGTTTTGCGGAGAGGATAGTCAGGTGAGTGTAATGTCTTCTTGCCAAACTATTTTTACATCTATATATGATAAAAAATGGTTGTATTTACATTAGATGTTTTTAACATTTTGTGGATCAAGCAGGTTTTGGGTGAGTTGGTAAAATGGATTGTCGTGAGATTACGATGGTTTTAGAAAGGAAGGTGAAAATGGTTTTTCGTCGGATTTGGTGGTTTTAAAAGAAAGTAGAAAATATCCGTTTTACTAAACATGTCTGGTTTTCTAAAAATAAAGAGTGAAAAAGTGATTTTGGTAAAATCAGACATTTCCTTTTAAAAGAAAGTGAGAAATATGATTTTCGGATAAAAAGTCGATTTTGGAAAAGAGAGATGGATATGTGATCTGACGATGTTGATTAGACGATATCATTACGTTGTGATTTGATGATGATATTAATTTGATGATGTTGTTGATTAGATGATGCTATTGATTCGTAATTTGACGATGTTATTGACTTCACGATACTATAGTATTTATCTGCTTCGGCAGAGTGATGGATTATCTGTTTCGGCGGAGTGATGGGTGTCCGTTAGGAAGACAAATCCTACGGGTGGTACGGTACCGTTGCAACTCCCAATCTTGAGGTTAAAATGATCACATGGCTAACCGGGGCATGGTGTGATGTGATGAGGTGTGATGTGGTGTGGTGTGATGTGTTGTGGTGTCGTATATGGTGTTTTGTCGTATATGGTGATTGGGATGAGTACATTTATATATATTATTTTATACTGTATTAGTATGTTTTAATTTCATTATACTATATGGTTAGTTGAATTATTTTGGTTGATTTCACTGTTTAGTTGGGGTGCTATATATATGTATATAGACGTCGATTCTATGGTGACAGGAAAAAAATGTGTTTTCCATGTGGTATGAGATATTTATATATTATGAGATTTTTATTTGATATATGATGTTATATGTTTTATGCTTGATCTATCTAAAATATTTTTATTAAGAAGACAGTACACTCGCAGGTACAACAGTTAGGAGTCGGTCCCCTACTGGCACTAGGTAGAGTCCAGCGATGGTGTTGTATGGAAGTATTTTGGGAGGAGCTGTCTGAGATGAACCTGTGAGAGGTTCATTGTTGTTATACTTTCGTTGTTATTGTAATTCAGAGACGGGTGTGTCCCCAGTTAAAGAGAATGTATTTGGTCTGTATTTGTAGTTGTACATTTATGTATGCATATTATCGTTTTCTAGTTGGTTAGACGTTCAGATGATGTCATGTCGACGTCACGCTGGCCCCAGGATAACGGGTGTCCGGGGTGAGGTGTGACATGAGCACCTTCAATATCTGATATGATTTTCTGTGAGATCTTGAGTCTAGATTGCAGATGAATATAGTTCCAATATACTTCCAAACCACGACTAATATTTATTTTCATAAATTCTGATTCTATTCAAATCTATCAAGTTTTGATCTGAAAAATGTCATTTTGCCCACCAAATTAACCCGAAGTGAAAACCTTGAGTGAACCATTCTATCCCCTTTTCCTATTCAGATATTTTTCACATTTGTACCAGCGCTTCCTGCTCGGTTACTCCCTCATCTTTTTATTTTTCCATTTTTTTTCTTTTAAAAAAAAAAATAGATGATCGAACTTACAATGGTTCAGGAGCAGTCGAGCTTAGAAATGAACTCAATCTTCTTTGTGAATTGAGAGTTTCTTCATTAGGATCATTGGATATAAGAATCAATGGAGGATCGCGGAAACAATTTTGTTGGAATTAATCTTTTTGAAACTTAAGCGAAATCTCACGAAAAGATTTACTGAGGGAAGAGATTTCCTAAAACCAATCATTTCTAAATTTAACTCTAGTTGGGGAATGAAAACGAGATCACGGAAAACTCTCTCATGATTTATCAAATCGTCGAATTCATCTTAAGATTCGTAAGGATTAATTCCTACAAATTAAGATTTTATTATTTTTTTGGATTTTTTTTAGGGATTTGATAACAAGGATAAAAATAAAATAAAAAAAATACAAAAACATAAATAATGAAAACATTATTCACCTAACTCCCGGGGATTAAGTTTAAACACAAGAAACCCACCTAGCATTTTCATCGGATCATCATACAACTTTTTTTTTTTTTAGTTTTTTCTTTTTATGAATTGTAAACAAATAAAGTAAAAAAAAAAAATGTAAAAAAAGAGAGAGCAAGATATGGGTGTCTTCGTCTAAACGCTCAAAGGTGCAGAATGAGCATGAGAAACCTCATCCTGACGTTTTTTATTGAGTCATCGGATGACTAAAAGAAATAAAATTTGCAGGAATTTAAATTGTGAAGAAAATAAAATAAACTAAAAAATTAAAGGTAAACGAAAGCATACCTGTTCTAAGCTAAGAATCCTGATGCTCAGGTTTTCTCTCTCGTTGACGGTTTCCCGAAAGGGTTTTGAGTATCACTCTTCTAGGGGTGACGCCTCTCAAATTTTGAATGAATAAACTAGGAGTAAGAGAACCCTATTTTATAGGAAATGATGGGGTGTGAAAAACGCAAGGAAAGCCTAAAAACTAGGTCTGACCGCTAAAGCCCAGTCCAAAATGGACAGGGAAATGGTGAATTCGTAAAAATAGGAAAAATAGAAGGTTTTGAACGTTTACACGTGCCATTTTCATCATCTCCTCACGGCATAACACGTGGCAATGGGCCGCTGCCCCTTTTTTCTCTCTCACGTGCACACACACACGCTTACAACAAGGCCCCTCCCGTCCTTCATCTCACTCTCTCTCTATCTTTCTCCTCTCACTCTCTTCTTGTGCACTAACAAAAGAGGCCCCCCACCTTCTCTCTCTCTTCTCATAGCCGGCAGGGAGTGGCCCACCCTCTCCTCTCTTTCTATTCTCGTTTTCTCTCCCATCTCTCTTGCTCCCCTCTTACTCTCTTGGTTTTGGCAAAAAGAGGGGAACCCACTCATTTTCTCACTTTATCTTATCTCCATTTACTCTCATCTTTTTCCATCTTTCAATTAAAACCCCATTTTCTCTATTTTGATTTTTCTTGTTTTTTTTTCTTTTTCTTTATCTATCTATTTTTGTATTTTTTAAAAATAAAATAAAATAAAATAACAAAGTAAACTAATAAAATAAAGCGTAAAATTTTTGCGAGGTGGTCAAAATGTCGTGTTTACACGGTATGCATGTCTATGTGGGACTTGAAGATAGATAGGTGGTCAACCAGGTCTGAGGTCCCCTCTTAAGGCGTCATTTGGGGTGGGGGAACTTGTGGGGCACAACCTTCTCCAAAATGTCCTCTACGAATGGGGACCTCACCTTTGTTGGGACTCCAGTCGCTCCCCTCATGCCTTACATTTGATGGAGAACTGCTTCCACATTGGCGAGGCGGTGTTATACGACGACTTCTTCATTGGGCGCTGCCTGTACACGACTAGCTGTGGCCCGGACACCATGTTATCTAGAGGGCAAAAAATAAGAGTCCACTTTCTGTACATGTCGGGCCCTACGCTCGAACCCAGTAACATGGCTGGGTTCTCTGTCCGGCAGCGACTCTGAGAGGTCCTCCAACCTGCGCCCTCGTGGGGGTGGTGATGGTGATTTTGAGGCAGCAGAGAGAGCCAAGTCGTGCTCCCTTACTCTTCAGTCGCGGGGTCGAGGTCGGGCCCTCGGCATATGTTCATAACAATGGATCACGCGATCTTCAGATCCTTGTAACTTCTCATTTCATCCTGCAATCTAGAAAGTCGGTCGCTCTGGGGTAGGGGTTAGCGACAAGCGGGAGAGGAGGACCTGAAAGTAGTTCTGGAACTCGCCTAGCCAGCGTTCCAAGTTGTCAATCTGTGAAACTTCTGCAGCTCTAGAGGTTTGGCCCACAAATGGTCCAGAGGGTAAGGTTGACGAACCTTTCTGGACTGTGGAAGACAAATTATTTTCATTGGTGGGGAAAGGGGCCCTAGTGTCTGATCTCGGGACTCTTGACATATCTCTGAAGGGCGAGTCACTTGGGTTCTTATTCACTGTTGAAGCTTGATCTCTTCGTCCGATGATTTGACCAGACCTTGTGATCATCAAGTCTTAGCCAATCAACGAGCTGATGACCAGATGAAGGCTTTTTGTACACTTCCCATAGATGACGCCAAACTACTGGTGTCAAGAATTGGTAAACACCAATAATATGGTCCGGTTAGGTTCCAAGTGTTTTTCTTGTTGAGTTGGAGTTCTAAATCCTGGAGAGCTGGAGTTATGCGTTCTACAATCAATCGTTAAGTCATATTCTAATGCCTAGCTGGGGTCGAGAGAGCTAACATCCAAAATGGGTACCTGCACAAGGACCGACTAGGGTTTTGTCTGGCGAAGCCTCTCCAGCGTGAGAGTAAGAACTCGGGGGGAGGGGGGGTGATGGCTTGAAATGCTTCAAGAAGAATAATGAGCATTACCTTGGGCAATGGGTTGCCCTTGGTATTTATAAGAGTTGGAAAATGATTAACATTAGCTAATTGGGGCCTTAAGCACGGTTAATTAGTCGAATCCTTATGCTTAGCCTATAAAAGAGTAATTTGAGGAGATAACCCTATGGACTTGGGATTTTCAGCCTATTATGAGAGCCCATGGGCTTAACCATATACCTTTGAGTAGATTTGTCTAGTGAAAACCAATCCGAGGAGGCCTGAGAAGGTGGAGTGGAGTGAAATGGTTCGTAGACGAAGAAAAACAGTCGAACTCCATGTTGGTGGGCGACCAGAGATGAGAGAAGGGACCTCTGGCCGGTAAGGGTTATGCGCGGAGACTTTGAAAAGAGTTACCACCCAACCATCATTGGCAAAAGGTATCTCGACATGTCGGTAGGTGCCTACTGTGATGATGCGACCATATGCCTCTTTTGATCGATGACTGTTGTCTAGGGGCAATGAACTGGACCCCCTGTTTAGCGTATTCTTGGAGGATCCCCCTACAAACCTCTTTGGCCAAGGGCAACACGACAAGACAAGGGGCACGTGATAATTGAATGCGCTCATGTCACAAATAAAACAGACGAGTGGTCGGGGCTTTAGGCTGGCTAGTTGGCGTTCAGAAATAGCCTAATCACATTTCATTTATTTATTAATAAATTTAGGGGACATAATGATTTTAATAAATATTAATCATGTCTTAAAAATAAACACACACATACACACGTATATATATATATATATATATATATATATATATATATATATATATATATATATATATATATATATATATATATATGTATTGTTGGGTTTATCCTATATCAGATATTGAAAGGGTTGGTGGTCAGGTTATAAGTGTGAAGGAAAGTCCCACCTGATCATGAGTTATCTTCTGGGGTTGAGAAAGGCACAAAACTACCTTACAATGGTATCAGAGCCCAAATGACAAAATTTTAGCCTAATAGTCATAAAGGGAGAGATTGATCGAGAGTTAACCCACTAAAGGTTCGATGTGTGAGGGGGAGATTGTTAGTTTTATCCCACATCGGAAGTGGAAAGGGTTAGTGATTAAGTTATAATTGTGAGAGAAACTCTCATCTTATGAGTTTATTTTTAAGGTTTAGAAAGGTCCAAGACCACCCTACACTAGTACCAGAGCCCATCTCACAACAACCCTGACCCAATATCCACAGAGGGAGAAATTGATCGAGGATTCGCCGAACAAAGGCCCGATATGTTTGGAAGAGATTGTTGGGTTAATCCCACATATGATGTGGAAGAGACTAGTACTCAAATTATAAGTGTGAGGAAAAATATCTCCTTATGAACTAATTTTGGGGATTGTGAGAGGTTTAAAACCACCCTATACTGGTATTAGAATCCAAGTTACAACAAGTCTGGCACAATAGCCATAAATGAAAAGACTAATCGAATGTTAGTCAACCAAAGGCCCGATGTGTAAGAGGAAAGAATTATTAGGTTTATACCACACGTGGAAGGGGCTAAAAAACTTATCAAAAGATTATTGTATCAAGTGGGCTGCATGTTGCAAAATTTAGGGTAATGGAAAAAAAACCTTCCTATTTTATATTTCCTCTAAGATATTAGTCGAGTGGACAAGATCAAAATTAACAATGTGGATTAAAAGTATAGGGTATACAGTGTAAATAAGTACATTTGCAGGGTACAAAGTGAAATTTAAACGAACATACAACAATCTATATCTATGGAAAACATTTTTCCCTCAACGTCTGTGTAAACATATTTCTCCCTCCAAACCCTCTCCGAGCAAGTCTCTGTTTCGCGCGCATGGATTCTTATCATCTCATCACTCCCGCCTCCGCCATTTTCGCTTTGCCATCTCTCTAGGATTTCGTTTTCTTCATGTTTTTTTCGCTCGCAGCTTTCGATGAAGATGCGCTTTAATTTGAACCGCGGAGGAGCGAACACGCTGGTTTGTCGCCGATGTACTCGTCGTTCGTTGCCCTCTGGTTGATTTAGGGTTTATGTGCAGCCATTTCGGTGTTTGTGAGCTTTGATGGCGTCGCCGTCGACGAAGGTTTGCTTCAATTCCAACTGTAAAGAAGTGTTGGGACGTTCCAGGAAAGGTTGGCGCCGTCGGACCGGCGAGTTTGCCGAGCTGTGTGAACGATGCGCGTAAGCAATTTCGATTCCTGCTCTGAATGTCTATTGTATGAATGAGAAGCTTTTTTATTTGGAGAATTTTGTGTTGCCTTCGGTGGTGAAGGAGGGCATTGATGTGTTGTCATTGTTTTTTGATTTTTCCGTGCTATTCTTATGGTTTGCTAGATATATTTAGCCACCGATTCTTACTGTTCATAATAAGATTGGGAGTACTATTCTGCTTGATGAGTTCAACTTTGATTGAAAAAATTATAAATACGAGCTCTAGTTAGTGGAACTATCTCAGAGAAAGTTGCTAAGTTAGCCTTATTTAGTTTCAGGAGAAATGTGCTAGGAAAAAGTTGAGCAAGAGATTAGGCAAAGGAATGTAATGCACAGTTGTGCGCACGCGTACAGAGACACCGGACTGATGAATGTTTAATTGTTTATTATTGGTCATTAAATTTCAGAAATCTAATGACACTTCTGAAAATGAAAATCTATTGTAAATATTTTTTGTGGAACAAGCTATCCATATTTATGTGGTTTGGTTTTGTCTTGCAAGAGAAGAAGTTGTTGGAAAAGATTACAACCCTCCATCATGGAGTATTTGTGGCATTTTCATTATACATCCATTTTAATATTCCATATTTTTTGGGACATTTTCAAGAGACACTTCTAAGGTTGAGATAAAAACTTCATCTATTAAAGGAAATAAAATTATTACTTAACTATAAAATAAAAATTTAATTAAGTTGAAATATATTTTTATAAAGTATTTTTAGGGTTCATATTAGTTTCAGGGAAATGAATGGATGAGATTAAATTACCTTGCCACTCCACCGTGCATCACCAACTCCCCTCTTATTTTTTTAGATTATCCACTTCCGAACTATCTCCTTTTTTTCTCTATGCCTAACCATCTTAACCTTCTTGACCACCTATTTCTGCTTCTAAAACTACCAAAAGGAGCCCCTGAACCCCGATGAAAACAATTGCACCACCACTACCATCAATTTTTAAACCAACATACCAAACACGAAGAATCTAGCTAAATCAACAAACCAAGCACAAAGAATCTAGCTAAATTGACTAGCCAAAAATGAAGAGAGCAAAACCACATGCTTGCCCATCATTGGCGGTGCCATCAGTGTTGTCATCTACCATGGATTGTCGCTACCATAATAGCCCTCTATATTTCACCGTCACCATTCTTATTTGACTCCATCTCATCGTCTTTAAATTGATTTGGATTAATTTGGGGGTGTAAGGGCTCAATGTAGAGGGGAATTTGGAGATGCCTTGCAGATTAGGGCCGAATAGGGAGATTTGGAGATTCAAATTAGTATTTTAACCTATGCTCCATCTGTTCCTAAAATATTGCCAGGTTTGACTTTACAAAGTTTTAGGTAGCAGTTGAGTATAGAGTAGGACATGAGACGAGCATAGACAAGAATCAATTTGGATTTATACTTAGTTGGTTAACCTTTAAAGTTTTATATTTACTTAAGAATAACGATTTACATATGGTTTAATAAAGATTTATATATGGTTGTCATGGACGTATAAAAATCTTGTGATAAAAATAGCTAGAGAAGTGTTGAAGTGCATTTTAGAAAAGAAGTGAGTATCCTATGCTTACATAGATGTTCTTAAGGACATGTATAAAGATATAGTAACTAGTGTTTGGACACTAGGAGGTATTACTTATGCCTTTCCAATTAGTGTAGGCTTACACTAGGATTGTTTTTAAGTTTCTATCTCTTCGTTTTAGTGATGGATCAACTTACAAATCATATTCAGGATGGAGTATCAAGGAGTATATTGTTTGTAGATGACATAATGCTCGTTGATAAAACTAGAAGATGTCTTAATAGTAAGATAGAAAGTTGGAGCTTAGAGTCATTTTAGAGACTATTAGAACTAAGACAAAATACATTCATTGCAATTTTAGAATCCATGAGTGATGATATGGTAAAAAGGCGATCAGGTGGTCTCTAGGGTTGATTTTTTTAGATATATGGGTTCTATAATTTAGAACAACGGAGAAATCAAAGGGATATTACGCATAAAGTCAAGATAGGATGGTTAAAGTGGAGAATCGTAGTTGGGGTTATATGTGATTCTAGAATATCATTGAAATTGAAAGGAAAATTCTATGAGACTGCAATAAAACATGCAATCCATCGTGGTTCTATATGTTGGGTGGTAAACAAGAAACATGTCTAGAAAGTAATAATAGCAAAGATGAGGAGATAAGTTGGATGAGTGGTACGACAAGAATAAACAAAATTAGAAATGAGGTTATTAGAGAGGTTAGGAAACTCCCACTGAGGATAGGAAAGAATATTTTTTATGATGGTTTGGAACTTAACGGAGGGGACATTAAAAGTTTGCAGAAGGCCAGAAGCACTAATTAGAAAATGTGATTTAATTCAAATAGACGGTGCTACAAGAGGAAGAGGTAGGCTCAAGAAACATTGGAAGCAAACAATTACGAACGATTTGATGGTTTTGAACTTAACGGAGGGGACATTAAACGATCTTTATGGTGCAAGGAGCAAGCAAATTTATGTAGCCGGTCTACTCAGGTGGGATAAAGGCTTTGTTGTTATTGTTGTATATTTCCCTTATTGGAAAATGTGTGGAATTGTTGAAATTTTTTGAAATTTGAATAAGTGATTGAGAAGAGGGTAAGTTTTGAAAAAGTAATGAAACGTGTTTGTTACAAAGAAAGTGGACAATTATTTTGGAACACTTTGAAAAAGAAGGTAATAATACTATATTGGAACCAATGGAGTATATCTCTTTCCTTTAAAGCCCCTAATTAAAACAGTTGAACACTTGATCTAAATGGTTTTAATTGAGTATTTTTGAATTTAAATTATGGAAAATAGAAGAGAATGTTAATGTCAGAAATGCAGGGTTTACTTGGGAATTTTCAATTTTTCTAAGCATAATTTTCATAATTATTAAATCGGGTGTATGTATTTGGTTTTCTTGGAAGGGTTTTTCGTGATATTTTCTAAATGACACGTGGTTCCCTTATTCATTTTCAAAACAACAAGATGTCCGAGTGCAATGTACTAGTAATTTCTTTATTAGGACTATATTAAGATTATTTTTTTAGCGAATTAGAGCTACGTCTAAATTTCGAGTTAGAATTTGACCCCATCAACTCAAATCATTAACCGTGAGAGTTTGACCCGATCAACTCAAATCGTTACCGATTTGGGTTAATTTTTTCAAATTAGTTGCTAGGATTTTTTTGCCCAATATCGCAATTGAATGTGATCCAATTTGCATGTTTTCTATGTTAACCACGTATAATATTTTTACTTTTTATGAATTAGTAAAAGGTAATAATTAAATTTCAACATGTGTCTCTAGGCATGGGGTATAATACTCGTAATTATATATGATTTGAAGTTCTTTTTTGCAAATTCATATGCTTATTTAAAAATTCTGGCAGGAATATTAGCTATAAAAATATGCGAAAATTCAGCTGCACTTGAGAGGAAAGCAAGAACATGTAACACCTTCTCCAAAATAAAACTAGCAATCAACAAAAGAATTAGTAAATGAGATAATTTACTTTTGCATGCTCTATATTCGTATGAGGTGTAGTGATCACCTTTAAATTTACATTTGCAGTATGGCATCTAATGGCGACGTTGGTCTAATAGAAACCGGACTAATGCGGCATGAATTAGAAGATGAAATCGAAAAAAGAAACGGAACCCCCCCCCTTAAAACAACGAGATTCTATAAATCTAATAGTCTAATCAACACCTTACCTCTCCAGACCAGGGCAATGATAACCTACAGAACATCCAATTTATGATTGTATTTTTATGTTTTCCCTCCTCAATGCTAAAGTGATGTATTTATGATTAAGTTAATAAATGTTGAGAAATTAATGTCTCCATACCTCTAATTTTTCATTCCATATAATGGACGACTGTAACCAAGTCAAAGATGCCTTGGTTGGGGAATGTTATCACTTGGTTTTTTGTAACTCGGGAATATAATAAAATTTGTGATGCAATGCCAAAGTTTAAAAAGGAAAGATGGTTTAAAAGAGGCTCTCCGAAATCCATATTTTTGCTTTTTTCCATAAAGGAGGCAGCAGTAGTCAACACTCAATGACATAATTTTCAATTACGGAGAGTCTTTCGCCATGAGTACAAGGTGAACACTGACCCTATAACTTTGATGAAATGTACAATTTTTGTGCCAGATAGCCAGACTTTTCACTTGCCAGTGAACAAGCTTTGGCACGGTCAGATTTATGGTTAAAGTTTGATTTATAACATTAAACATTGGTTTGGTTTATTTGGCCTTGTCCCCCCTTTTTTTTTTGTCATGCTCTTTGCAACAAATTGAGGTCTAATTTTTTTTTGCCACTGAATTTAAATAATAAAATGACTAGGTTGACTAGGGCCCCAAAGGCCCTCCCATATTGGGAGTTGAGATTTTGATTCCTCCCTGTAGCATGGCACAGGCATGTAATTAGATACATTGAAGCTCCAGATTTTCTATCAACCTCTGTATACGTTGAATTTTTATGAATATTATAGTTGTTGTAATTGGCTTTATAAATCAACTATCTATTCTTCATCTCACCCACAAGGTTTTCTGCAAGACAGTTTCAAAGTTCTCATCATTGGACCAGCACCTACACAATGTTATTTCATCCTTTGTGGGAATAAAGCAAATAACACTTCCAAGCTGAAGAGTGTAACAAAATTCACATTGTTGATAGCCTAGTTGGACATCTGTTGCCTGCCCAAGGCTCTCATCTTTGGAATATTCAAAGTTTGATCCCTATTGAGTTCATGTGTGGCTTGGTTGCGAGTAGAAGATCTGAAAGTGAGAAAACGAAATGCAGCGCTGGTTCACTGGTGATTGTATTTTCTTTAACAAAAGAGAATCTTTTACATTTAAACCTCCAAAATTTGAACAAGAGTTTGGTAGCTAGTAATGTTCAGTACAACATGCATGTGTTTTTCAGGATGCCATACCAGAACAATGCCTGGTGGTGTTGCACCTTATATTCCCAAAGAGTGTTTTCAAGCAATGCCACCGATATACAAATATTTACCAGATTAACCCTACTCCAATTCCTAATTTGTGCAGCTAATCTTATACGCATCAACCACCTCGGCTTCACATGTTCGTATTCATCTATTTTCCATGTGCTAACATAAGCTGTGGTGCACATGTACGCAATCATGCAGTTCCATTTGGTGTGACTTAAATAAAAAATAGTATTGTCAGACTTTGTTGAATTCAATGAATTGGCATGTTATAGGTAAGCAGACTTTGTTGAATTCAATGAATTGGCATGTTATAGGTAAGCACCACGCATGCTTAAGAACAAACCACCTTGAACGTTCATGTAGTAGAAACTGATTGCCTATATATGTGTACATGGGTTTGTCTTCCACTCTTCCCTTTGGTTTTCTTGTAAAGTTGAGTTTATTCTGGCTTACGTTCTAAAACATTTTCATCTGCCAGTCCAAATTCTTACTATTTATAGTTGTTAACCGTGTGTGATGATTATTACATCACCACATAAGAAGGTTTTTTTATTTTTTTTATTTCCTGCTGGTAATTTCTGTTTTTCGTTTTTTAGGGTGTGTGTGTGTGTTTATGGAAAGATGTGAATGGTCTTCTTAACTTGCATTGATTCTTCCCTTCTTTTTTTTTTTGGGGGGGGGGGGGGGGGGGGGGGGGGTGATGGTCAGGCTAGAATTGAAATCTTAATGTAGCTTGTGTTAGATTTGAGTCGCATGCTAACGCTGCAACATTATCACATTTCTTTTGATAAGTTTATATAGCTTATGATTAAAACCCCTGTGCAAGTTTGGGATGCTTTTATATTATATATTGATATGTACTAAATTCGCCAAGGAGCACCGAGCACCAAAAGGATGCAACCACCTGGACGGGCATACATCTTACAGAGGAAAAAAGGCATGAAGAAAACAAACAATACCAATTATAACACAAATTCTGCGAAAATACCGGCTGATCTACAAACACGCTTTACCTCTAATTCTTCACATTTTGATTGTTAGCTTTAAGAGGTCCTTCTTTATTTTGTTTTTCATCGTCTCAATTCTTTGATTGCATTGGAAGATTGACTCTCGTTTTCCTCTGACTTTAGTGCTGCTTATGAGGAGGGGAAGTTTTGTGAGACTTTTCACTTAAGTACTTCCGGTTGGAGGTGTTGTGAATCTTGTGGGAAGGTGAGCTGAAGATTTATCAATTACTGGCTGATTTAGCTCTTTTTTTTTTTTTTTTTTTGTTACATTTATACAACAGATATTACATCAAATTATTGCACTTTTTATTTTGCCGCTAAACTTTTTGAGTACTTTGTTGTCTCAAGTAATTTGACAGATGAATATCCATTGCAGCAAATACACTGTGGATGTATAGTTTCATTCCATATGTTTGTACTATTGGATGCTGGAGGAATTGAATGCATAACTTGTGCAAGGACCAGTTTCATTTTGGTGAGTATTGTTTGATTATGCGGTTAATCTGGTTTCCTTTATTAGTATTGAGACATTATAGTGCCTTCTACATTTTTGACTACATGCTTCTCACAAAATTCTTTAATACGGCTTGGGACTGTAGCATTGCTGTTGTTGCTTTTTGCAACAAAAGCCTATGGGTACTTGCTTTTTGTAAGAAAAGTCTATGGTTACTTGTAGATCTCTTCTCAGTCTCTCAGATAGGAAAATTAATGGTTTTGATGCAGGACTTCATGACAATCTGTACGTTAACCTCAAGGAAAAGCACTAACTGAGCTAATCCAACCACAGGCCTGTGGCTTATTTCAATATAACTCATCAACTGCGTCTATTAGGCTGTTCTTAACCTGATAAATTGATGCATTCACTGCATGTAATGAGAATACCAATTAAAAAAAATCATTCTGGAAGTCCTTGAATGTGGTTTTCATTCATGAAAACAGCTACAAGTTTTTGGGACCTAAGGTCCATTTCTTATGTCTTTTGCACTATCAAAGTTATGAATATCAAGATAATTTTTTTTTGTTTGGTATTAATCCCTTATTACTTCTGATAATTTGTCTTCACATTTGAAAGTACCGCGGTAGCAAATTACCTTATTTTCATCTTCCTCATCCGGTAGTCACCTTCGGCCATACATAGTCATATACCATGTTTCTTTTAGTGCCGAACTTTATGTTGTCATTCTCTATTTCATAATTTCAGACACCAAATCCTGCATGGCCGCCACCTATGCTATCCCTTCCTATACACCATGAAAGAATTATAGATACTTCTTCCAGAAAGTGGAGCCCTCTGGCTGGATCAGGACCCGCGCCATGGAGACAATCACCCAATTTATTCAAGGAGAGTAATGTTCAATCTGACATGCAGCCGAAGGTGCCTTTTGAAGTTAAGATACCCAGCAGTGTTGATGAACTTTTCATGAACAATCGGTTATCTGGCTCTTCCCTAGAATGGAAAGAAGCTGAAAACCCATTTGGAAGATTGAAGGATGATAGCCTGAAGGTTGGTGCGCCTGACATACTTGAGAACGGAAGTGCTGGTAGGTTATTTTCTTGTTTAAAGAAATAATACTGCAGAAGAGGAGAATTTTGATTGCTTGATGTTCTTGCTTCCTGCTTGAAAGTACACATGAAAAATAAGTGTGTTGCATAAGCTGATGTTACCATTATGTTTGTAGGGATCAAGTGCAAGGAGCAACTTAATCCATGTGTTAATGTTTCTCAGAAACCAATATTTTTGAAAACTGATAATTCAAGTCCAACTGTCAGCTTGCATCCAACTTCTGCATTAAATGGTGAAACAAATGACCATACCAAGGTTGCTGGAACTAGTCCACTACTAACAATCCCTGCACCTCCTGCCGGGAAGAGACTGTGCAATCATATTGGGTTCGGTTCATATGAGGAACCACAAATATGCAATGTTAAGGCAGTCGGAGAAGCTCGAGGACGGAATCAGCTACTTCCTCGGTACTGGCCCAAGTTAACTGAGCAAGAGCTAAAACAAATCTATGGGGAGTATCCTTTTGATCTGGAAAAAAATTCTTGATTTCTAGCTCTATATTGTTGAACATGAAATCTACGCTAGTTTTTTTTTTTTAAATTTCTGATTGCCAATTTTCTTTAACCTATTATAATTTTCACTTAGTTTTCATTGTTGTGGTTTGAGGCCATACAAAAATAAATAAATCAGTAACGCTTTATTTATTTTTGCAAAATAAATAAGCAAGCAGTCTTCTGGGGTCATGTTGCCTTTAACCACAAATTAGTTCAAATTGTGTAATTACTCCTCTGTTTGAGAAAATGTTGAGCGCTAGTGATGCTGGTCGGATAGGGCGTCTGGTGCTGCCAAAAAAATGTGCCGAGGTGAGTTGTATGCTTTCTAGCTTGTCCGTTCTTATCCTTGTGCTCTCTAATGTGCTGTACACTTAGAATTCGGTGTTTAAATAGTTGAATATTATACACACACACACACACACACACACGCTGTTTGAGTAAGACTTCCTCATTCATATGCATAGATATCTGTATCTGAACCATATGTTTGTATAAATATAGTATTTAAGTTGAAGTTTCATATATGAGATGCTTGAATTGTTGTATATCAGTAGTAATTACTGAATTTGGGATGTCGTCCTCAACTCCATAGTGAAAGGGATGAGAAATGATAAGCAAATGCAAAAAGGGAAAGAGAGGACAATTTGTTCTTATGACATGATATCAGGACTCCAATAATCATATCAAGATGTTTAAAAATGGTAAAGTTTTTCACACAAGTCCAGGGTCCCGATACCACAATGAGATTCCCGCCGTGCTATAACTAATAGAGATCGTAAGGCAGTTGATCAATCAAAGCACAAATTACAGCATATGAACTCGATAAAGGTGAGAATCTAATATCGTGGTATTGGAAGAATGCAATTCCAACAAATTGAGGTCCATGAACGCCATTTTCTGCTTTGTTCTGGAATAAGTAACAAAAATGTTCATTTTGATATGTCAAACTTGGTCTGCAATCTGATGAATTTTATACATGTATAATGAACAGGCATATTTTCCACCGATTTCTAATCCAGAAGGTATGCCTCTTAGAGTCCATGATTCAAAAGGGAAAGAATGGATATTTCAGTTCAGATTTTGGTTGAACAATAACAGCAGAATGTATGTTTTAGAAGGGGTCACATCTTGTATACAGTCTCTGCAACTACAAGCAGGTGATATAGGTAAGTAACCAACAATGCCTGAAAACGTTCACAATTTCTTTTCTTGTGGTTTGCTATTTCATATAGTTCCAGGGTATGATCCCTCTAGTTTCAGATAAATGCTTCCTTTTTAGCTCTGGGTGGTAATTGGCCTTAGGATGGATATTTAAACTAGCAACAATTTGTTGCACTTCGATGTCTTGGCAATGCCCCTGTTTAGCTTTTTCCTTCTCCCACCTCCATTGTTGGCATAGCTGCTAGTAGTAAGCTGTAGGGTGGTCTTGGGTCTCTCTCAACCCCTAAAACTGGCTCATGAAGTGAGGCTTTCCCTCACACTTATAACCTGACCACCAATCTCTTTCACATCCGATGTGGGATAAATCCAATAATCTTTCCCTCACACATTGGGCCTTTGGTCGGCTAACCCTTGACTACTCGTCTCCTTTGTGGCTATTGGGCCATAGTTGTTGTGACCTAGGCTCTGTTGTGACCTAGGCTCTGATACCAGTGTAGGGTGGTTTTGGGCCTTTCTCAATTCCAAAAGGTAACTTATGAGGTGATGTTTTCTCTCACATTTATAACCTGACCACCAACTCCTATTTGTTTGGTACAATATATATTAAGCTCGTAGGATTCGGAGTGTATCTCATGCTTCTTTTATATTCGATATTGTTTTTGACACTTCTCCCACTCCCTCCAAAAAAATTGAAAGAGGGGAAACAATATTGAAAATCTTTTGTGAGGTAAACAATTGTATGTCTGTTTCTATTAGTGACTTTGTTATTGGATTTTGTGTGGGACTGACATGATTTATTTGTTCAGTAACATTTGGTAGGGCAGGGTCAGACGGAAAATTGGTCATGGGTTGCAGAAAGGCTTCAGTTGCTCCCTCACGGGATCAGGTTTGACTGTCTATGAAGCATTTCTTTCTTTTAGGAAAAAAATTAAATTGCAGTAAACTGAAAATTGATTCAAGGCAGTGTTTGGTTTCATGGAACTGGAGCCTTCGAATTGTAAATACAAACAGGCGCATATAAAAATTCTAAAAAATTATATGCATTCATTTCAAATTCCAATTCCAGGGCTTCGATTCCCGCAGCACCAAACTTTTCCAAATTGTTTTCAGATCACAGAATGCAATTAATATCCTAGTACTGCTCCACCCCACCTGACACCACATCCCTACCCCGAAGAAATTACCTTCAGGATATGTTTGGTTGGAAGGAAGGAAAATAAAAATAAAAAGGAGAGGATAATATTTTAATCAATTGTGAAAGGAAAATTATTTTCTCTACTGTTGTTTGGTTATGAAAGTAAAATGAAAGAAAGGAAATAATTAACTTTAATGTATTAAAAATTCTATTATCAAGGGTATAATTGTATTTTTCTTCTCCTATTGAAAAACTCTCCCTCATATTTTTTTAGTGCGAAATTTTTTGCTTAGGAAACTGTGCATTTTCCATCCTATTTTCTTTTTCCTCCCATTTTCTTCCCTTACCAAACAAGATCTTTTTTTCATTTTTTAGCCCTTTTTCTTTCTCATTTTCCCATCCGCCCTTTTTTTTCACCCAACCAAACATACCCTTAATGCTCAGAAAACTATGGGTTAACTACTTGCTTCTATGCTTATCTTCTGCTGGAGAAAGTACTCTCTCTAACTATGCAAGTTTTTGGCTTCCAAAATTATTTTGAATATCCTTTCTTTCTTATGTTATTTTATATTTTCAGGGTAATAAAGCTGTCGATACCAGTAATATGGTAACCACTCATGGAGATGCTACTAGAAATTCTAAACCTAGTGAATTTGTTTCAACATGCCCTCCCGTAAAAAGTAGCATACTATCACCTGATATTTTGTCAGTTCGGGCCAACTCTGCAGATGGCGTTAGTATCTTCTCTGAAGTTGATAAATCTGGGCACCCACCACTGGAATTACATGGACAAAAGGCTTCCCATAGCAAAAGGAAAAAATTAACTTTGGGTCCGAAAGCTAAGGGCCTAAAAAAAGAAACTGACAATGGGTTAGAGCAACTACAACTTACATGGACAGAGGCTCAGGGATTACTTCGTCCACCTCCTAATGTTGTCCCATCTCTCGTGGTAGTTGAAGGCATGGAAATTGAGGAATATGAGGTATGTTCTAAGTAACCAGTCTATGATACAAAAAATGATATGCTGCCCATTTTTAATTTTCTGTATATCTGGTTGAATCTCTCCTGTTGCTTATGTTTGGTGAAAAATGCCGGCATTTCTTCTTCTTCTTCTCCTTTTTTTTTTCTCTCTCTCTATTGATCTATAGAACTTTACTTCACATTTAGAATGGTGGCCTGGATTTTTCTTGTTTTCCTGGAGATTTATTTCTACCTCATTTGATTTTCTCAATGTCAAATCACCGACGCACCTCTGCAGGCAAAACTAATGTTACAGATGCCCCCCGGCACCCCCCTTTTTGATAAGCATATTACAGATACTTCTTGAAATGGGATCATGTGTGATTTCTAAAGGTTGAGATATTAGCTGCCAAAGAACGTGTAGCCGTTCCATGCGAAAATCACTTCAATCATATTGTTATGTTACTCTGAATACAAAAAAAATCTACTCTGATTTGAACAATGAGTTCTTTAAGGCAACTAGGGTTCAAAGATCTGCAGGTTCTCCTGGGCATGTCCTCTTTTGTTCTAAATATGCATGATCATTTACAATATATTTTCTCAGTTATTAGTTTTTGTTGAATCTCACATCGTTTGTGTTATTTGATCCTGAGGTATATATAAGGCCTAAGGCAATCCTCCTCTTTCAAGGTGTCTTTTGAGAGTGAGTTAGGCCCATTGGGTTCTTACATGGTATCAAAGCGAGGCCTTCTGTCTGACGTTGGGCGTGTTGAATCTCATATCAATGCAAACCTCCACCCTGCGTGTGAGGGGGAGTGTTGAATCCCACATTGATGTTGGGCTCCCTGATTTCCGTTTGCAGTGGTTTGTCAGATTCCACCCTGTGCTTGAGGAGGGGGCGTGTTGAATCCCACATTCCTTGTATTACCTGATCCTGAGCTATATATAAACCCGAGGACAACCCTCCTCTTTCAAGGCGTCTTTTGAGAGTGAGTGAGGCCCATTGAGTTTCTAGAGTTTTGCTGTGTAGAATCTATTGCGTCTTTAGATTTTAAACTGATATTTCTCCTTAGTTTCTTGAAATTCGTGTTTGTTTTCTTCTCAGTGGTTGTCATCCCTTTTTTACATTAATATTTATATCAAATCATGGCTAGGTGCCATTCATTTGTTTATTTTTAAATAAATATTATTTATTTTTGGCTTCAGCAGGATGCGCCAATTATTGGGAGGCCAACAATTTTTGCAAAGGATCATGGGAGGTAGTAAATCACTTCTGTGTTCTGATTTGCTCGTCAGGTGTTCTCATTTCTCTGAATTTATGCCCCCTTCACCTGTCCTCCCTCCCCCCAGCCAAAGCAACAAACTGAACAATTTAATAAAAATGTTGAAATACATTGTATTTGATTAGTGTTTAATATTTCACAGTTCATGTTGGCCATTTTCGGTAGTTTCCCTATTCCTTTCTTTTTTCCTATTTATTAGGGCAATATTCTTCCTTAGTTACCCTATTGTTTTGGCTATATAATGGAAAGTGTAGAGCTCTATTGTGATATACCAATACAAGAAAAATAATTCTCCTCATCTCTTATATGTTTTTTGCTATCTAGGGTCTTGAAGAGGGGAAAAAAAGAATAGGAAACTACCAAAAATGATCAACATGACATGTGGAATATTAAATACTCTATACTTCAACACTTCCCCTCAAGCTGAGGCATAATGAGGCCAACCTTGACAAAGATTGACTGAAGAAGGGATGGTCCAATTGATTTGGCGAACATGTCAGTTGCTTGCTTGAACGATGAGATGAAGGTAGGAGTAATGATTCCTGACAGAATTTTCTCATGGATGAAGTGGATATCAATTTCGATGTGTTTGGTTCTCTGATGAAGGATTGAATCAGAATATATCATTATGACATATTTGTTATCGCTGAATAGCGTAGACAAGTCTGTCACAAGGTACCCGAATTCTGTTAGGAGAGAACATAGTCAAAGAAGTTCACATGTATCCTGTGCTATGGCATGATACTCGCTTCGATGGAAGATTGAGAGACAACAACTTTTTTTTTGCTTTTCCACGAGATAAGACGATTGTCTCGAAAGGTGCACTAGCTAGAGGTTGATCGTCTCTCATTAATAGATCTTGCATAAACGACATCAGTAGCGACTAGGCCACATAGAAGACCAAGACCAGGACCCGTCTTGAGCTACCAGAAAAAGTGATTGATGAAGTTGAAAAGGTGATATGAAAAGAATGAGAAGACTTAATTCATTGTGGTAGCCTAGCCCTCTATTTATATAGAAAACGAAGTAATAATATAGTAAACTCTAAACCGTACACAAACCCTAAATAATACAGGAAAGACAGAAATACCCTTTTAACACTCCCCCTCCAGCTGGAGCATATAAATTGTATGCTCCTAGTTTGTTACAAATATATTTTATCCTTGAGCCCCCCAACGGTTTAGTGAACAAATCGGCTAACTGATCAACTGACTTTACATATTTAGTCTCAATCTGTTTTTGTAATATTTTTTCTCGAATGAAGTGACAATCAACTTCAATATGTTTTGTCCTCTCATGGAAGACTGGGTTGAATGCAATGTGAAGTGCCGCTTGATTATCACATACCAGATCCATCGGTGATGAGTGTTTCGTATCTGAGTTCTTCCAACAAATGTTTCAACCAAGTTAGCTTACAAGTAGTGTGGGCCATCGCCCTGTATTCCAATTCTGCACTTGACCGCGCCACAACTGTCTGCTTTTTACTCTTCCAAGAAACGGGATTACCTCCAACAAACACACAATACCCAGTAGGGATTTCCTATCCGAGGGAGATCCGGCCCAATCTGCATTTGTATATCCCTTAATTTAAGTGTGACCGAAGTTCTGGTACAACAAACTACATCCTGAAGAACCTTTCAAATATCGAAGAATACGAATTACTGCATCCCAGTGATACGTCGTGGGACGATCCAAGAATTGACTGAAAACACTCACAGCAAAAGAAATATTTGGTCTAGTAACTGTTAAGTAGTTCAACTTCCCAACTAACCGTCTGTATTGTGTTGAATATGTCAATGGTACACCTTGATCTGCTAATTGTTTGTTGTTTGGATTCATAGGTGAGTCAATCGGTTTAGCTCCTAGCATTCTTGTTTCACTTAACAGATCAAGAACATATTTCCTCTGACACAGGTAAATACCCTGACTTGATCGAGTAACTTCAATCCCCAAGAAATATTTCAATTGACCCAAATCTTTAGTTTGAAACTTGCTATGCAAAAACGTTTTGAGTTTCTGAATACCCTGGTGGTCGTCCCCGGTAATTACGATGTCATCCACATACACAATCAACAATATTCTCCCGACTTTACTGTGTCTATAAAACATAGAATGATCGACTCCACAATGATGAAGACCACATTCAGTGACCACTTCACTAAATCTCCCAAACCATGCTCGAGGAGACTACTTGAGGTCATAAATGGATTTCTTCAAGCGACATACCAAGCCAGACTCCCTCTGAGCAACAAACCCAAGAGGTTGCTCCATGAACACTTCCTCAGTCAAATCTCCATTTAAAAATGCATTCTTGATATCAAGTTGATGCAACGGCCAACGAAAAGTGGCAGCCAAAGAGATGAACAAGCGAACAGAAGCGAGTTTGGCAACGGGAGAAAAGGTCTCAAAATAATCAAGACCATATACCTGAGTGTAGCCTTTGGTAACTAAACGAGCCTTGAATCGATCAATGGTGCCATCCAAATGAACTTTGACTGTGTACACCCATTTACATCCAACTATTTTTTTGTCAGGCGGAAGCGAGATAAGATCCCAATTACCATTCTGATGTAAAGCTAGCATTTCCTCTTCCATTGCGGTCGTCCAACCAGGGTGACGGAGAGCCTCTGTGATAGACTTAGGAATAGAAATAAATGATAGAGAAGCAACAAAAAAGGAATATGAAGGAGATAGATGTGCATACGAGACAAAATTAGAAATCGGATGTTGAGTACATGTGCGCTTATCCTTCCGAATAGCAATGGGTATGTCCAAGTCAGACACATATTCATGAACTGGGGAAGAATTTGAAGACACAGGGACGATGGGTGCGATGGCGGAAGCTGCCTTCTGGCGACGAGAGTATACCTGCAAAGGTGGTGGAGGACGACTAGGCGGGGTAGGTTCGGGAGCGGAAGGAGATGGTGTCGGATCTGGGAGACTTGGGAAAGGAAGGGTTACATCTAGATCATCCCGAGAGGGTAGGGCAGAAAAGTAAGGGGTGGACTCAAAGAAGGTGACATTTGTACAGATGAAAGGGTGACGTAAAGAAGGACTATAACACCGATAACCCTTTTGTGTGCGAGAATAACCAAGGAAGGCACATTTTATAGCACGAGGATCTAACTTATCCGTGTCAGGAGTCAACTGGTGGACAAAACAGATACATCCAAAGATACGGGGAGGTAAAGCAAACCAGGGTGATCGGGGAAAAGAATAGAATGAGGGACTTTGCCATTCAGGGTAGAAGACGGCATTCTATTGATCAAGAAGCAAGCTGTAAGAACTGCATTTGCCCAGAAGTGTTTGGGAACATTCATCTCAAACATTAGAGTTCGAGCCACTTCTAGGAGATGTCGATTCTTATGTTCAATGACTCCATTTTGCTGCTGTGTGTGAGGACAAAAAGACTGATGCAGTATACCAGACTGTGACATAAATGAAATAAATGGTTGAGAAAAATATTCTCGAGCATTGTCACTATGAAGTATACGCACGGGCACATTAAATTGAGTTTTAATTTCAGCGCAGAAGGCAGAAAAAATGGAAAACAATTCAGAACGATCTTTCATTAAATAAAGCCATGTAACTCGAGAGAAATCATTGACAAACGTGACAAAATAACGAAAGCCAAGTGTAAAGGCAATACGAGAAGGACCCCAAACGTCTGAATGAACTAAACTGAAAGAACTCGATACGCGAAACTGAGCGGGGAAAATAAATGAAGTGCGATGATGTTTTCCCAACTGACAAGACTCACAATCTAAGGAGGGCAAATGACGTAGACTAGGAACAAGTACCTTTAGATTGGCAAGACAGGGATGGCCTAGGTGACAATAAATTCGGTGGGCAGATGCAACGGCAGGGTAGGCAGTGGGCGGAATAACAGCTCTCTCGGCTTGATTGCGGAAGTAGTAAAGGCCATTTTTCTCACGTCCTACGCCAATCGTCTTCTGTATTTTCAAATCCTGGATAATGACAGAATCAGGAAAGAAGCAAACAAAACACTGAAGTTATTGAGTAAGCTTACTAACTGATATCAAATTAAAAGCAAATGAGGGAATATACAACACATAGGATAAAGAGAAAGATAGTGAAAGTTCCACAGTGCTAAGACCGCGAACAGGGACAGTGGAACCATCAGCAACAGTAACGGGGGACAATGAGGTAGATGACTGAATATGCGTAAATAGAGAAGATGTACCTGACATGTGATCGGTGGCAGCGGAGTCTATGATCCAAGGTATAGAAGTGGAAGGATGAAAAGAAAGACATGCAATAGGGTTACCTCGTTGAGCTAGCGAAGTAATGAGGGTAGATGTCTGCTTAAACGACTTAAATTGGAGGAACTAAACATACTCATCATCAGAAATGGTCTTGGGAGTTGAAGAGTTGGATGCGGAAACAGGAGCAACTTGAGTATTAGTTGCCACATGAACATATTTAGGAGAACGACCAACTTTGTACCAACACGTATCTTGGGTATGGTTTTCCTTGCCACAAAATGAGCACCGACGATGTTGATTATGACAATGACCACCTCGGCCACCCCGAAATTCAGTATTACGACTTCCTCGGTCACCTTGTTTCCCTTGATCGAGAAGAACTTGTACAACTTTGGATCATTGTAAATTATTGGTCTCATTCAACTTGCGGGTTGTTAACGATTGGGAGGTAGCCATCGTTGTTAGTTCCCGCCAATACAACAACAAATACGGAACAACATGTCAAGGGAAACAAATCAACAACACGAACAAGAACAATACTTGATCAGATCTGACCAGAATACTCTCAAATCAGGAGTTATTTGAGAAGGATCATCTGCTGGTTACAAGACAAAGTGGGTGTGGTAAAACTTCACTGTTAAGAGCTCTTGCTGGTCTTTAGAGCACTGGGAAGGGTACAATCACATGCTATGAGAAAGATTCAGTGGATTCATCCTTTTCTGCCAACGCATCTTATCATGCCATGACTTGCGAACAGGACCCAGAAGGCCGGCGGGTGAACAGAATCAAAGGCGGACAGAAGGCCGTGAGGGTCGATTGCGAGCAAACGACGGCCGGCGACCGCAGAGGAGACGGCGGTGACGTGTACGACGGCGATGGTAGACCGCGAGTGAGATCTAGGTCGCGAGGAAGGTACGGCTTGATTTTGTTTTTGAGACGACGGTCGGCGTGGGCAAGCGCTACTAGGGTTTCAGTTTGTTTGGGTTTTTTTTTCTGGATGAACAGTAGATAGGAGAAAGAAAGAAAGAAAAGAAAAAAAAATTGGTTTGAATAGATCTATGGAATTAATCTCCTATAACCTGCTCTGGATACCAAGATGAAGTTGAAAATGTGATATGAAAAGAATGAGAAGGCTTAATCCATTGTGGTAGCCTATCACTCTATTTATATAGAAAACGAAGTAATAATACAGCAAACCCTAAACCGTACACAAACCCTAAATAATACAGGAAAGATAGAAATACCCTTTTAACAGTGATAAATTGTGTCCAAGTGAGATATGCATGGTGAGTGCATAAATTTGCTCACAACGCTCATGACATAGGTCAATTCCGAACTTGTGTTAGTCAGGTAGATTAGGCGGCCAACAAGTCGTCGATATACAAATGGCTTTGATAACAATTCCCTTGATTTTGCTAACAACAAGGTTTGGGTCTATAGGATTAGAGGCAAGTCTGTATCAAAGCATGCATGTATCCTGAAGGTGGTCTTCAGGGAACATATTTTTGTTGGGATAGGGATAATACCCTGGCTAGATTGAGCAACCTCAATGCCAAGGAAGTATCACAGTGGACCCATATCCTTAAATGGCGAAAAACTTTCCGAGGTCACATTTTACATGCCTTATGTGTAATCTCCTGTCATGATGATATTATCCACATAGATGGAGATGATAATGCGCCGACTCTAATGACGATGACAAATAAAACATGTGTGATCGGAATGACAATAGAGTAAATTCATTGTGAGGATGACATCATTGAACCGTTGAACCACGTTTGTGGAGACTACTTAAGTCCATAAAGAGTTTTTTGAAGGTGACAAACAATCCCCGAATACTCTCCCTAGGTCCGAAGAGATCCATGTAGATAGTTTGTTGAGGAACACATTTTTGAGATCCAGCCAAGGTTTTAAATATCGGCCATTACGTACCGTAACGGCCGATTCGTATCGGAAATCGAATCTTCCGATACCATTACACGGCCAATTCCGGAGTCTAGGGACGATTCGCACCGTATCGGGCCGTTACGGACCGATACGGTGCTGTTACGGCCGTTACAGCTCTATTTTCAGGTCCGACACCCATGTGAGCTCTAGTTTTTCAGCTTTCTTCAGAGAATCTTCCATATAATTGAGCAGAGGTGAAGAAAAAAATAGTAGAAGACAAAAAAACTTACCAATTAGCAGAAAATCAAAAAGCTGATATCAATCGCGGCGTTCCCAAACCCTAACAGAAACAACTCGTCGCCAAACATAACTCTCGCCGTTGCTGGAGACATCATAGTCGCAGCTCTCTCCGTCGCGTCGCAGCTCCTTATCTTCGCCTCACTCCGTTCGTCTCTCACTCTCTCTCTCCATCTCATTTGGGCGTGTGAGTGAGTATGTCGGTTGATTTGGGTGGGTCATGGGTGTGTTTGGTTGATAATTAGGGGGGTTTGGAAATAATATTGATTTGTTTACGATTTAGTCCTAAAATTTTCTAACTTTTATTTTTATAGCATTTTTTTTTGTCATTATTATTTATGACATTATATGTATAACTATATATATAATGGTTAATTTAATGTTAATTAGCTTTAATTATGATTTTAGTAAATAGTATGAATTATGCCGACGCCGACTATGAAGAGCTTAAGCGCAATTCGTTTTGGTATTGATAATTTTATATGAGTGTATTGCTTTTGTAATATGATGTAGAAGTATAATTTACTCTTTTATTATGTTTGTGTAATATATTATTATTAAGTATTGTGTGCATCATCTTATTCTTTTAAGATTGTTAAGTACGACGGTTTTTCGTCTTTTTTTTGTCTTTATTGTGTTGTATATAACCCTAAAATGTCATAATACCTATTATAATGTGTTTATTAAAGGTTAAATGAGTAAAACAATTACTCTTATTGAGTTTTTGAGGATATTCTGGTGATTTTAATAAATTCACGACCATTACGGCCGATTCCCGTTACGGACAAGTCGATACTCCCGATATTGTTACACCGCGATCGTTACCGTTACGTAACCCGATACTCCCGATATTGTTACACCGCGATTGTTACCGTTACGTAACTCGATACTGCGATTTAAAACCTTGGATCCAGCTGATGAAGAGGCCAAGAGTGAGATGCAACTATGGAGACAAGAAGGTTAATAGTCGTCAAGCAACAAGGGCAAATGTATTGTTGAACTTTCTAAATGGACTAGCATTGGTGAACTTTCTACATTTACCTCTCCTGTCATTTCCGTTAATCAGTCTGTTTGTATTGCCGATGAGACCTCTATTCCCATTCACTAATAGGAAGATGTCTGCTTGTCTTCAGATATCACCCTTCATTCTGTCTATTATATTCCTACCTTTGCCTATAATATCTTGTCTGTTAGTCGCTTTACAAAAGTTGAACTGTGCTATTGTTTTCTTATCTGAACGTTGTTTCTTGCAGGACCTGAGTTCGAAAAAGATTTTTGGCAATGAATATGGGCACAACGAACTCTACTATTTTGACAACTCATCTACTCTCACTTTGCTTTTGCCTAGTACATAAGCATTTGTTTTACCTGCTTTTAATCCACCTCGACATTCTTTTCAAAATTACTCCTACCTTCGTCTCATTGTCCGAGTAGGCAGTCAACCTGTTCAAATCGATTGGATCGTCCTTTTTTTAGTCAACCATTGTCAATCTTGGTCTCGTCAATGTTTTCTCCTCAACTTGAGGGAGAGTGTTGAAATACATAGTATATTTGACCATTTTTGGTTGTTTCCTTATTCCTTTTATTTTCCTATTGATTAGGGCAATATTTCTTCCTTATTTAGCCTACCATTTTGGCTATATAATGTAGAGTGTAGAGCTCTATTGTGATATACCAACACAATAAAAATCATTCTCTTTATGTACGCCAGAATACAAATTTCGCTCTGTAAGAACAATGGATTACCGTCTCGTCAATAGTCTGAGATAATCCTTTATAATGTAAATCTTCTCTCGGTGCTGTGTTAATTGTTTTAGATTAGACTAGTTTTTCTCTATTAATTAGTAAATTCTCTCTCTCTCTCTTTTTTTTTTTGAGGAATCTCGGCAGAGCGAAGAAGAGAGATTTATTGATAAAAGTAAAGAATACAAAATTCAGAGGGGGTGAGACCTGACCTCTAAAAAGAATCAAAACAACAAAATAAACTAACGAAAATACAAAAAATTCAATCATAAAAACCTGATTTAAGAAATTCTTTTGATCTTCAATGCGTGCTTCCTTTTTTCAGTATTCAAATACAATGGGCTCAATGCGAAGACTGTTTTAAGTGGCGCAAAGTGCCTGCTGATGCTCTTCTTCCCCCAACATGGACTTGCTCTGGAAACTCTTGGGATCCAGAAAGGTACGGCAAAAACACTCTTCAATTTCTTAGGTAGCTTTTGGCTGCAAGGAATTCGAGCCTTGGAATGGGAAATTAGAAACCAAATGCATATAAATTTTTCAGTTTTTTACATGAGTTCATTTGTAATTCCAATTCAGAGGCTCTAATTTCCGTGAAACCAAACGCTGCCTTAGTTTTTTTTTTTCCTTTGTGTTGGGCGCTATGCTATTGCTCTTGACGTAGAAAATAGACTTCCCAGTCCTTTGCTGGATGAAACACTAGTGGGAAAGCTTTAAAAATACAAATTTAGAAGTCGAAAAGCTCACTAGCCTCTTTTCAATCTCAATCTCAATCACCTCCGGTCATCTTCGCGCTCATTATTTGGTTCAGGGTCTGAGTTGATATTTAAACCTCTTATGTTTTCATCATGTAAGTTTCCGAAGATATTTTTGGACAGGATCTCTCTCTCTCTCTCTCTCTCTCTCTCTCTGATAATTCGCTCTTTCTTGGGATATTTCTCTCTCTCTCTCTCTCTAGATAGGATCTCTCTCTCTGAATAGTCTCTCTTTTTGGATAGTCTCTCTCTCTCTCTCTCTGGATACGATCTCTCTCTTTGGATGGATCTTTCTCTCTTTTTGAATAGGATCTCCATTTCTCTCTCTGGATAACATCGCTCTTTCTTGAGATTCTCTGAATAGTCTCTCTTTGGATGGACCTCCCTCTCTTGGGGCAGTCTCTCTCTCTCTGGTACTCTGTCTCTCCTTCTCACTCTCTCTAGATGGATCTCTCTCTCTTTTTGGATAGGATCTCTCTCTCTCTTTGGATAAAATCGCTCTTTCTTGGGATTCTCTCTCTCTTTGTAGGATCTCTCTCTGAATACTCTCTCTGGATGGACCCCTCTCTCTCTCTCTCTGGACCTGTCTCTCGCTTTGGATAGTCTCTCGCTCTCTCTGGATAGTCTGTCTCTCTCTCTCGATGGATCTTTCTCTCTTTTTGGATAGGATTTTCTCTCTTTGGATAGTCTCTCTCTCGTGCAAAATTAAAATTTAAAAGCACTTACGGAGTCGTCTTAATATTTTATGCTCCTACCAGATCTATCTGTTCTGCAGCTCAGGAATTAACATCCGAGCAGCTTGAAGATCTGCTGTCCACCGGTACAAACGGTATGTACATTTCCTTCCTTTCTTCTATTTTTCTTTACTGAATAACACTGCCAGATTACTTCCCTACCAGATAGAGAGACTATTTAAAAAGTACTTTTTCGTCACATTTAGGCACCGTTCGGAAACACTTTTTTT
The DNA here is from genome assembly GCA_016647705.1 of Eucommia ulmoides. Classification (NCBI taxonomy): domain Eukaryota; kingdom Viridiplantae; phylum Streptophyta; class Magnoliopsida; order Garryales; family Eucommiaceae; genus Eucommia; species Eucommia ulmoides. The sequence goes on from JAENRU010000484.1 coordinate 948,823, forward strand.
TTTTTTTTTTTAAAAAAGGGATAAAAAAGTTACATGCATGAGTCTGGGGAAGGGTCGGATCACTTGGGTCGATTGTACGTAGCCTTATTTTGCTTTACAAGAGGCTGTTTCTACGACTCGAATCCGTGACCTCTAGGTCCCACGATGACAACTTGAATAGTTAAAGGCTAATTTTAATTCAATACATTAGTTTGGAATATCCTACAGTTAGTTCACATATATTAATCATGAATAGACATTTTATTGAGAGTTTGTAATTTAGTTTCTCAACAAAATCTAAATTAACAGTTGAAAATGTCTCTAACCATCCAATGGTAAAAAATATCTCAAATTTATAATGTCTTGATTTATTATATAGACCGGTTTATATACTCTGCTCGAAAAGACACTAATTTATTTAATTAATTATTCTTAAATATCTTATAATTAGGTGAAACACATTAATCACGAGAAGAAAATTTGTTGAAAATCTCTAACTATTCAATAGTAAAAAATATCTCAAATGTAAAACATATCCTGATTTTTTATATAGATTATTTTGATGACAATACCGTAATTGTCTCTATAATTTATATGCTTACGTTGTATGAATTTATATAACTATTTGACTCTCTCTTTCTCTCCCTCTCTTCATCTCCCCCCGGTCTCCCTCTCTCTCGTCTTTTTTGCAAATTTTTTTCACAGCTGCTTGTAAGAAAATGAAGGCCAATAAAAAGCAGAACACAAATTCAAGTGAGGCTGTGGAAAAGGGCCTCCTGTCATCCTCTTCTCAGGTTAATACTACAACAAAACACCCACTTTACAGAATCAATGAGGCTGCTGCTTCTCCTCTGAATGAAGCTTTTAAGGTTAAATTTGACCTGAATATTCAGCCTGTGGAATGATTTCAAGCAGCAGGATGGGTTCTTTAGGCAGCGTTTGGCTGCACGGAATTCAAACCTTGGAATTGGAATTGAAAATAAACGCACACGATGTTTTTCGGTTTTTCCAATTCCATGAAACCAAACGCTGTCTAAAGGGTAAATTTGCCCTAAAACTACAGCAGTTGAAATCAATCATCAGATTTTTTTGGGGGTGGGTGGGTGGGGTGGGGTGGAGAATAGGAGGAGGAGATGCCTTTTTGTTGTACATTGATCGGTATAGGGCAACATGCTTCTCCAGGTATTTCCGTGTACATAAAATCGACGTAGGAAGAATTCGAGTTTATGGTCATAAAAAGCATTCTTATTATACCGTCCTCTATTTATATTTTTCATATCAACTTACTTTCAGTCTGTAATTATTGGTGGGGTTGGGGGTAAATTTTTTATTGAATATTTTGTCTCGATCAATTAAGATGGTCGAAGCATGTCGATTGGACCAATTTTGAGGCAAAAAACAAACCTCAAGTGATACATTGAAAATTAAAATACCAGGGAACACATTGAAATTGCACTCAAATATTAGGGGTGCAAAGTGCGATCTAGCCAATGAAATATGATATTCATGCCAATTATTTTTTTGTCTTATTGGTTTTCCTATTTCAACTAATTTTGAAGAGTTTTGTATGTAATGTTTTCTCAACTACACACACACACACACACACACACACACACACACACACACACACACCCCTTAATAAGCAATATTTTCATTTGAGTTTTTACCTAAAATTATGAAATGTTGGCACATCAAGCAAGTTGAATTCAACTAAAAATTAGATGAGGATTCGGTAAAACACTTAAGATTGGTTGAACAAAACTAAAATTGATGACAACTTGAAGAAATCTAAAAGTTCAATTATTATTATTACTTTTTTTTGTTATTATTTTTTATTTTTTATATATGTAATTTAAAAGTTGATCACAAATTAACAATAGGATAAAACCATCAATTGATGATAATCCCAATTTTTGTGATTTACAAATCAATTTACTTGGTATAGTAATTTTTTGAAAAATTTGATAATTTTATTAAAAGTTCAAAGTCATCATACGTTATAAAAGTATACGTTATAAAAGTAATTGTAATTTTTTTTAAGAAAACTTATAATCGTAGTATAATAATTTTGAATTTTTAAAAAAAATTATGTATCGTATGAATTGCATGGTCTACAATGATAGACAACATGAAAAACCCTCTATTAAAAAAAAAAAAAAAATTGAGAATGAACTCCATCCAAACAAAAATCTGAAAAATAAAAGAATCTTAAAAAAAAAAAAAGTGATGTGACAAGGTTTTATTATTTTGTTTTTAGAGTTTTGTCTTGGTTTTGAGTTTATTCTCAGCTACTTTTTTTTTTTTTTATAATGTTTTTTAAAGATTATGTTTCTGTTGTGAGATTTTTTATTTTTTTTTGTCATATTAAAATATGAAAATATTATTTCGAGATAGTATATTTGTAAATGATCTTAAAATAAGCTATAAAAGGGCAATTTCGGGAAAAAAAAAATCCAAAAACGAAGAGTATAGTAGGATATAATTAGAGTGCTCATAGCAATTAATATAATAATTATCTTTATTATTTTTTTGATGGACCCTAGTCAATATCATGAATTTTAATTGGGTCATTCGGTGGGAGGTTTTTTATTTTACTTTTAATTTTAAAAAAATCTCAGAGATAAAAGGAATTTGTATTTTAGTCCCGCTTATTTTAAAAAGGCGGAAGTCCATTGCACGCTCTTGCAGACGCGCCATTTGTAAATTTTTGTTAGATGTAATAAATATTACTTTGTTCTGTAAAATGTAACTAATTTATGTGTAAAATTTTGTTAGATGTAACAAAAATCACACAAAATACATATAGTTAATATTAAACTAATTTTTGTGTCCAATATTTATTAAATATCACAAATATTACACAGATATATGTAATTGTAACATGTAATTAATATTACATAAGTACATGTAACAAAAAATACACAGATATACGTAAAAATATAACAATTATTAAATTGTAACTAATATTCACTATAAAATCGAATTTACTTACCAAGTTCTTTCTATAATCCTTGCAATGCACCTCTAATCCTTGCAATGCAGGACTAAAACTCAAACTAAATCTAGTTTAAAGGATTAAATCAAAACTTATATCTTAGTGAGAGACTTTTTTAAAATTAGATTTATTTTTTTGGGACTTCCGGTTGATTTGAAATTTTTTACTTTAGTCCTTGTACTTTCAATTTGAACACATTAAATCATAAAGTATCCAAATCTTGTCAAGTCAGTGATTCTGTCATTTTTTATGATGAAATTCATCCACATGGGTGATTTCGTATTTGAGATGTGGTTGACTTCTGTCATAAAAGATGATGAAGTTAATATATATGTGTGTGTGTGTGTGAATACTGATTTTTGTCATAAAAGATGATGGGGGAGTGAGATTTGAAATTTTTTACTTTAGTCCTTGTACTTTTAATTTGAACACATTAAACTCTGAAGTATCAAAATCTTATCAAGTTAGTGATTCTGTCATTTTTTATGATGAAATTCATCCACGTGAGTGATTTCGTATTTGACATGTGGCTGATTTCTGTCATAGAAGATGATGAGGGAGTGGGATTTGAATTTTTTTACTTTAGTCCTTATACTTTCAACTTAAACACATTAAATTTTGAAATATCCAAATTTTGTTAAGTCGGTGATTCTGTTATTTTTTATGATAGAATTCATCCACGTAGGTGATTTTGTATTTGACATATGACTGATTTCTGTCATAAAAAATTATAAAATTATGAATTTAGACTTACTTGAGATGATTTAGATATTTTAGAGTTTAATGTGTTCAAATTAAAATAATAGAAATTAAAGTGAGATTTCTCTGGAAGTTCAGGAGTGCATAGTGCAAAAGCTTAAAATTGAATTAAATTTTATCAAATCAACAAAGACAACGTATAGGGCAATTTAAGACTTCGTCTTGTATGAACAGGTGTAGTGTGACTCCCATTCGTCCATTGTCAAGTATTAGTCATATGTAATGATAGTATAGAGGATTAATTATCTTTTGCTCCCTCTACTTTGATTTTATTTTATTTTATTACTTATACTTTAAAAACTTACATTTTATCTTCTACTTATGGAAGATTTTTTTATTTTTTTTTCACTTATTTAATTTAAAGAAATATACTAAAAATTGGTGAAATTGTATTTGCTTTTCTTTTCTTTTTTTACTTAAAATTTACAAGAAATGGATATTTCTTATATTTTTTATGGACTTTTCAGTCCACCGTTCAAAAATTTTACCCCGTAAGGTTTAAAATTTTGGAGTCTTTCATACCAAATCCATCAAAATTATTTAGACAAAAATATATATATTTCTTCATCAAATTTATAACAAAAAGTGTTGTCATTTTTCATCATATGGAACTTTAAAAAAAGTCACAAAAAATTTATTCAATTTCATAATCAAAATCAATCGATAACATAGAGTTGTTAAAAGTAATTCCGAAATATTCAATTCCCGTAATCAGCTACTAATAAAAAATATTAAGAATGGACCTATTACAGAATAATATATATATATATATATATATATATATATATATATATATATATATATTGGATCACGAGACAAAAGTTGGTAACTCATTCGACTGGAAGCATATTGAACCCCAAAAGTTGGGATCCATGGCAAAGTACTTCGTGCCACAACCATTTGTTTTTTATAGGTTCTAAGGACTGACGCTTGCTACTTCATCTGGTAGAACAAAAGAATAGAATGCTGATCAACTAGTTGCTTAGTTTTCTAACAAAGCAAGTAGCTCAAGTCATTAGCAAGTACCTCAGCATGGAACATTCTAAAGACCACGTTTAGGGGGTGGATAGAGTGAGTTGTGCTCGTCCACTATTGTTGATAGAAGAAGCTTGACGTAGACTTATTTTATTTTATCCTTGTTAAAATAATAAAAGAAAAATAAAAAGTGAAGCGGAGAGAGAAAAATGTTACTTATTTTTATTTTTTTTACCTTTAAGTATTAAATTTAAATTAAGAAAAATAATTGAAAAATAATTTATTTGATTAAAATTTCACTTTCTCACTTTAATCAAGAGTAAAATAGGTGATATATAAGTTTATAAAGTAGAGGGATAAATATGCAAGTAAACCAAAGTAGAAGGTAATTAAAATAAAACTCCATGATGATTGATGGGTTTATTTGACCATGTTAAGAAAAAATCCAGCTGGCTCTTCTTATGTGTGAATTGGTGATTGCATTAGGGATTTTCATCCCTTGAGTCATCATTAATTAACAATCATACCAGGAATCTTCTTCTTTTTAATGTGATTGTGACCTTGATTTCCTTTTATTCTTGTTTTTTTTTTTTTAATACAATTTTTTTTTAAAAAAAAAAATATGTTTATGAGTTTTTCTATGTTTGAAAGTACTATATTGTTTTTAAAATTTTTAAATATAAAAAAAACGAATAATGAAATACGTTAAACTCAACCGCTTTACAAATGGGCTGTGTGAAAATTTTGTACTATAATTTTTCCTCCAAAAAAATTTACATAATTCAATATCGTCCATCTATTTTTTTAAATCAATTTCAACTATTAATGAAAATATATTTTAAAAAAATTGTCCTTGTTTATAAATATATTTATTAAAAAAACTAAAAAAATTAATTCCCATGGTGGTTTGGATATAAATTAGGTTGAAATGCATCTCTCAATAAATGTCTAAAATGGGTGCATATTACTTTTGGGGATTTCCTTTGTCATTTGAAATTATTTATGTATCAAACATATGCTTTTAGATGCAATTTTCATACAAATTATTTGGAAATCATTTAAAGATAGCTTGAATTTTTAAAATAAAATTAATTTTGCAAACCAACCATATCTAATTATTTTTTTTCTTAACAAATTGCTTATTTTGTGCTTATTCGATAACATGGTTTATATTAACTTGTGCTTATTATGACAACGTTAAAAAGGCAAGTCTTTTGTTTAATATTATTTTAAACCTTTATAATTCTTAATTCACTCAACCCAATTTCGTTAAAAAAATATTTTTTTTAGAAATTTAATAACTTTGTTAAAAATTTAAAATTACTCTACGATATGAAATAAATATCTCAAAAGTTATTAAAATGTCTTACGTTTAGTAAAATGATAAAATGACAAAAATATCTTTATTAAAAGGTCAATGTACTGAGTACAATTTATTTTCCATCTAAAATCATAAAAAACGTTTTTAATTTTATACAATTAAAATAAATCTGAAATTTTAGGGATCAAAATAATTTATCAAATCTCGAAGTCAAAAGAGCATCAACAAAAATATAGTTTTCCCATATAAAAAAGTGAACAAATTTGATACTTAACTTTAGATGCCTAAATTGCCGCCCCTACTTGTAGAATCTACACGAGACTGCCTTTTTTTTTTTGGGGTACAATTTTGAGTCACAAATTCACTTACTAAGTTTGAATAAATAAATAAATAACATGAAGGAGAAGAAAAGTGGAGTTATGAATGCTTTACGAAAGTAAAATTTTATTCCACGCGGTTCACCATTTTAAATAAAAAATCAAAGTTACTCTAATACATAAAATTTATTATAATTTTTCATGTAAAAAATTGTAGTAACTTTTATGAGTTATTTTACAGTAACTTTGTAATTTTAGAAAAATTATTGTACGGTGTGAACTGTTGACACATTTCTAAGTGGTCCCTCTAAATTTAAACGTTTCATTTCAAAATCTTTACGTATCATAACGTTTTAAATTCGTCATTCCGTTAGAAAATCAGTTAAAACTGACGGAATTGAAGGACAAAATAGTCTTTTCACATTTTTAAAATTTTTTAATCATTTTTAATTAAATTTTTTTCTCTCTCTCTCTTTCTCCCCTTCCTCTCTCTCTCTCCCTCTCCCTCCCCTTCCCCTCTCTCCCTCCCACCCCACCCCCTGCAACAGGGGAACCCTGTTGCAGGGGGTGGGGTGGGAGGGAGAGAGGGGAAGGGGAGGGAGAGGGAGGTGGCAGGGAGAGGAAAGGAGGGAGAGGGAGGTGGCGGGAGAGAAAAAAAAGTTAATTAAAAATGATTGAAAAATTAAAAATGTGAAAATACCATTTTGCCTCTGAGATTCTGTTAGTTTTAACGGAATTTCTAACGGAGGTACGAATTTGAAACGTTATAATACGTAGAGGGTTTGAAATGAAACGTTAAAACTTAGAGGGACTACTTAGAAATGTGTCAATAGTTAGAACGTCTAAATTGTACTTTTTTCTTTTTCTTTTGGGTACAATTTTGAGTCACACATTCAATTACTAAGTTTGAATAAATAAATAAATAACATGAAGGAGAAGAAAAGTGGAATTATGAATGCCTTACGAAATTAAAATTTTATTCCACGCGATTCACCATTTAAAAAAAAAAAATTCAAAGTTACTGTAATACATAAAATTTATTATAATTTTTCATGTAAAAAAATTGCAGTAACTTTTATGAGTTATTTTATAATAAGTTTGTAATTTTAGAAAAATTATTGTACGTGTGAACTACATAGGTTAAGAAGTTTAACTTCTTGAACTGTTCAACAAAACACGGAAAAAAAAGTTCTAAAAATTTGGGAGAAAAAAAAAAAGACAATCCCGCTTTCCATCCTTGATATTTGAGTGTAATGTCAATGTGTTCCCTAATATTTTTATTTTCACCTTTAAAAATTTGAATTTTGTCCAATTTAACACATTTGACCAGAGAGCACCACCACTAAAAGAAAATGTAGAGTGAAAAATCAACACTTATATAATGTACAAATTATTGCTCTGACAATTGAAATGGAAAAAAAAAAACCATAAATTTGATCAAAAAATTAATATGAACAACAAACAAATCAACACACTAATATTCTTTACACCCATTTAATTTGTATACTTTCCACCAAGTCCTAATTTAGGAGAACTTAAAAATTTGCATTTTTTGTATACCATTTCCCAATCTTTTAATTTCTAAAAGGAATAAATAAATAATATATATATATATATATATATATATATATATATATTAATTAATTAAATTTTAAATACTTAATTAATGAGCTCCACGTTTTATCATCTCCGTGTATCGATTCAGCGATTCTTGCCGTTGCAGCCTCATCTCGTCGTTAAACTTCTTAATAAACGCTTCGACTCGGCGATTCACCTCGTCCTGACTCAGCGACGGCTCTCTCCTTATCCTGACGGAAATCGGCGCCGCATGGTAGTTGGTCCCGTCCCCGAACGTCTCCGACTTCGGCACCGGCAACGGGTGATGAAGGGAGGAGGAGGAATGATCTTCCGGCGGAATCGGACGGCTGTGATGCTCCCACGTATCGGATTTCCTCAGGTGTCTCGTGAGCGGCACGTGACGGCCCTCCGTTATCGTCTTCCATGTGTTCTCCAGCGTCTCTTGACTCCTTGGCTTCGCCACCCTCAATGCTCTCCCAACTGAAATTAAAATAAATAAAATATTAATTCCGGCGACCGGTGGACCGTGGAATCGCCGCGGGCGAGAATCTCTCGACGGCGATGACATGAAGGTTCTTTATATGTATAATTTAATAATCGAATCTAAGCATCTACTAATAATAAATTAATAAATCAGCGCATATGTATTTGGCGTATACACCTACCTTCGGGAATTGCTTTCAACGGTTTCCGGTGACCAAACCTCGAAGAAACCAGAGGTTTCTCCGCCACCGGAGAATGAATCTCCGTCGGAGCCTCAACCGGAATTATCCTCTGCGGCCTGATATACGTAGATCTAGAGATGACAAACGAATCTTCATCATCTACTTCTTCAGTAACAGTCACAGGTTTCAGTTTCACATCTGAATCCGCTGGTTCACTTTCGTAAACCGGCGGCAGGGTCTCCACAACGGAGAATTCTAATTCTGCCTGAGATTTGTTCTCGTACACAATCGAACGCTCCGGAACACCGAATTCAGGCTGATTCGTCGCCGGAGCTAAATCCGGATGCAGATCTGAGGCTGGAGGTTTGGATTGAAGCAACCGCTCCGACTGATTGTGCTCGTCGTCGAGCTTGTGGAGGAACCGCGAAGTGGCGGCGATTGTGATGATGATGCCGTTGATGACGACGTAGAGATACGGCGGTTTTAGCCATGAAAGAACGCCGGACCAAATCAACGGCACGTCGTTAACCACGAATCCGACGATCGCTGGAACAGAGTACTTCATACCTGTACCTAAAGATAAAACTCCGGCAGAAATCAAGATGACTTTCATCGACATAATCCAGGTGCTCTGCGACGCCATTCTCCGGTGAAAAAGCTTCTGTTTCCGGCGAACTTCCGATGGAGAAGTTTAGGAGTGAGAGAATGAGAGGAGGATATACAAGTAGAGAGAGAGAGAGAGTACGGAGGAATATAGAGATAAGGTGGCTGTATAAATAGGTGGAAGGTGGGCGACGACGCGGTCTGATGTGTTTTGAAGAAATCTGGCCGTTGGATCTGGGTGGAAATAGTGATTTTGAAGAAATGGCGCGTGTGAGGCGCGTGTAGTAGTTTTACTTGGGAATGGGGGTTTTCCCATGTTGCCCCCACATGGATAAAAGTAATTACCACAACAAACTAAAGTCATTAGGGCTTGTTTGGTTTGTAATTATTCATTAATTCTATTTTTTAATTTTTTGTAAATAAAATACTAAAAAAAAGTATTTTTCAATCATAACCGGTCGATGTGAAAATCTAAATTTCAACTTATATGGGAATCGGACAAAGTAACAAATACTCGTAAGAAAATACTGAAGTTAGATCTAAAAAAAAAAAAAAAAAAAAAATGAAAATAGTTAAAACATAAGCTAAAAACTAAGAAGGTGCAGAAATCGATCGACCGAATACAGGAATCGGTCAACCGATCTAACCAAAAGCCTTGGAAGAATAAAAAGATAGCCTTAACCGATCAATCGTTATTCAGAACCGATTAACCGATTTAACCAATAGCCTAAAATGATAAGAACCAACTTTAACGGGTCAAATTTAGGTTTTTTTTTTTTCCTCTCAAGAGCCCTATCATCAACAATGTAACAATTTGCACAATACGCTTATCACAGTTGATGACGTCCAATTTGGATCTTACAGATCCAAATTATGATTCTTACAAGGAATGTACATGCGAGTGTATCTATCAGTATTGTATTTTCGATGTGAGGTTCAATATATTTTAAGACGTGATCAAAATTAGACAGAGTCTTAATAAATGTATTTTTCTTCGTATTTGATTTTACCCACCATTATTTATAGTCTCATGGGGCTATTTGGCGGCAAGTAGTTCATAATCCCTCTTAATCAATCTCTCCTAACAATTTGTGAACTATAAGTGGTATATATACTTAAAATACTAAAACCCATTTGGTAACTATTTCCATTCCAGAAATTTCCAGATTTTTGGGAATTCTGTTTGAGAATAGCGTTTGGTAATTTTTGTTTCCATTTCTATTTCATTCCAATTTAAGAATTGTGCCCACTTTTTTCTTAAGAAATAAGAAACAAAAAAAAGTTGTTTCTCATTATTCCCATTCCATTCCCAAAACACATGGTCACTGTTTACCCGTCGGCCAACCACAGTCCGCTGCCGCCCGACCGTCTGGCCTGAAATTTTTTGCCCACTGTTACCCGCCCGCCACTACTGTCTGGCCGTTGCTAGCAACGGTGCCATTGCTGGAGCCACCGCCGTCCGCTGGCCGGCCGGCGACGGCGCCGCCGTCAGGCGAAAACCAAAAAAAAAAAAAAAAAAAGATTTTAGGATAAAATCGTTACCAAACACAATTCCCTTTCCAAAACAAAACAAAAATTATCGTTACCAAACGCGATTCTACTCCCAAGAAGAAAATAAAATTCTCATCCCATCCCATCCCACTGCTGGAATGGAAACAGAAACGGTTACCAAACGCCACCTAAGTATTTAATTTATTTTGCTGATTATAGAAATTGCACATTTATCAAGTGTGCCCAAGTCGATTGTTACTGAGTTATGGATGTGTAGTTCTCTTTATCTGAAATGGATGTACATCTAATTTTCTAGTCAGATCGTTGATTGAGGACTGCCAAATAATATTTGGATTCTTTGGAAGAGAGTTGAGTGCAACCAAAGCTTTACCATTATGGACAGTACCCTAGATGAATTGTTGAATCTCACATCGCTTTTGTTACCTGATCTCGAGTTATAAATAAAGTTTAGGGTAAGCTTTCTCTTACGAAACGTTTTTTAAGAGTAAATTAGACCAATTGGATTTCTACAAGATATTAGAAACATGCATTTTATTTGATATTTGTTGTTTTGAATCCCACATCAATGTTGGGGTTCTCTAATATCCGTTTACAGTAGTTTGTCAAATTCCACCCTACGCGTGAGGGGCACATTGAATCACACATGGATATTTGGCCTCTCAATATTCGTTCGCAGTGGTTTGTCAAAGTTTCTCATGTGAGTGAGGAGACGTGTTGAATTTCACATTGTTTGTGTTACCTGATCATGAGCTATATGTAAAAATTTAGGGCAATTCTCCTCTTACAAAATTTCTTTTGAGAATGAGTTAGGGCCTTGGTACTAGTGGAAACTTTTATTTGTTTTTAACTTGTAGTAGTACAAAACTCATTAGTACCCCCAAAAGAAATAATTATGTGTAGCTAAAGTGACAAGACGCACTTGAGTTAAAATAGTTGAGAGACATCTGTAAAATCAGAAATTCGAACCTGTAAAAAAACACTTATTAAGAGAGACAGTTATACACTCTGAATGAGATAATCTTTCACTTTGAAATGAGTAGGGGACACTCGTGTTAAAAATAAATAAAATAAAATGAAATTAGGGTGTAGGAAGTGTTTTGAGGAGTGTAGGTATCATTTACTATTTTAAAAAATAAAGTTGCGCGACGGCCACAACGGTCAAAAACTTGACCGTTGGGAACGGGGTTTTTATAGCCGGATTCTGAAGTCCCGGGCCTACCGGTGCGGGGGTCTGCCCAAAGGCTCTCTCTCTCTACTCTCTCACTTGCCCAATTTGCGTGGTGGGTGGGACCCCACTATTGCCGACCTAAAAAATGGAGTTTTCTTCTATGTAGAGGAAAGGAATTGGAAATTTACAAAGAGACGGGAAATATGAGCATGTATTTTGAATAGTATTTTTATTTTTTGAATAAAATTTTAGAAAATAAATAGAATTTAAATAAAAATAATTTTAATGCTCATTTTCAATAAATAAAACATTTTTTTTTTTTAGAGTTTAATACAAAAAATAAAATAAAATTTAGTGGTACTGTATCAACGTGGTTAGATCGAATTGCACTTTATAGTTTGTGGTATTTGTATAAACATTTACTCTCTTTTGGTTTAAATTAAAGCCTAGCGGTTATTTTTTCTAATTGTAAAACCTCAATAAATTATATAATGTTATTTGATATTTATAGTCCCAGATTTAGATGGGTCAAGTCGGATAGGGTAAATTTGTTATTTCGTAAAATTCTCCCAATTACTTAACCGTTACACTTAAGTTCGAACAACGTGAGAGTAAATGCTGATGAAAATATCATAGAGGTATAAAGTACAATTTTATCATATGACCATGCAATTTGTTTTTATACTTAAAAAATATATTTGAGTATCATAATATCGACGAGTTAAAATATTTTTATTTTCTTCGTATTTTAGCATCTAATTTATTTTCTTTTTCCACCTAAAATTTAAAATGACATATTTTGAGGAAAAAAATTGAATAATTATATATATAAATATATAATAATAATTTAAAAATGGAAATTCTTTAATTTAAAGTTTGAATAATGAAATACAAACTTATATAGGCCACTCTTGATATATTGAGTTGGGAAATTTGAAAGAATTAATTTTTTATTATTTGAGAAAACTCTTTTCAATTTGATAACAAATTAATGGGATTTGACTCTTTGCAAGACTTGAAGTTTGACCATCTGGTTCTTATAGTTTTAATTTAAACATATGACATCCTTACAGTTCGTAAGAGTCTCATTTCAGTCCAAATCAATGCATCACAAACCGTCACTTGTCTTACACCCAACTATTTCTAAAATTTCACCCCCCCTTTTTTTTTTGTCTATTTATAATTTTCTATAAAATCTTTCCCTATGTATGTGTATATGTGTACATATTTATGACTTTTCAGTATTTTGGCAGAAAAGAAAATTAGAGGAAAAAATAAGAAGGTTGAAAATACTAATAAAATCTCTTAAATCTAGTTTCATGTGTGATAAGTAGGGATGGTCATGGGCCTGGGGGCCCGCCCAGCCCGCCCACTCTTTTTTAGAGCTTGGGTTTATGTTTTGAGCCTGGGGGCCGGACTTGGACTTGAAAATGAAGGCTCGATCAATTTTAGGGTCGGGTTTGGACTTAACTATTTTCTTTTACCGCATGTTTGGTTGGATAGAATCGAGGGCGGAATGAAATCGCGTTCCGCACTCGATTCTTATTCCGTTGTTTGGTTCTCCAATGGAATCACTTTTGTGATTCCATTGGAATGAAATTGGATAAAATGGGATTCTATTTGAAATTGGGTAAAATGAGATTCCAACCCAATGGAATCAATATCTTAAATTACATGATAGCTCTTGCAATTAAGCCTTGAAAATTGAGAACAAAATAAAATAAAATTAGAGAACGGAAAGTTGGGAATAAAAATAGAAAATTGAGAACAAAAAATTGAGAACAGAACTAGAAAATTGAGACATAAACTGAAAATTGAGAATAGAAATAGAAAATTGAGAACATAAACCGAAAATTGAGAATAAAAACAGAAAATTAGAGAACAAGAAATTGAGAACATAAACTAAAAATTGAGAACAAAAACAAAAAATTAGAGAATAGAAAATTGAGAACAGAAACAGAAAATTGAGAACATAAACTGAAAATTGAGAACAAAAATATAAAATTAGAGAACGGAAAATTGAGAACGAAAACTGAAAATTGAGAACAAAAACAGAAATTTGAGAACAAAAACATAAAATTAGATAATAGAAAATTGAGAACGGAAATCGAAAATTGAGAATAAAAACAGAAAATTGAGAATATAAACTGAAAATTGAGAACAAAAAATAGAAAAGTAGAGAACGGAAAATTGAAAAAGGAAACTGAAAATTGAAAACAAAAACAGAAATTAAAAAATAAAAACTGAAAAATTGAGAACAAAAATAAAAATTAGAGAACAAAAACTTAAAATTGAGTTGAATAGTGAAATATAATAAAATGAGGAAAGGAATAGAATAGTGAAATATAATAAAATTTTATTATAACCAACCAAGAAGAGAATGGAATAATAATTTTATAAGGGCAAAATAGAAATTTTACTATATTTCACTATTCCATTCTTTCTTTTATTCCATACCAACCAAACAAGAGAATGGAATAGTGATTCCATTCACAATTTCATACCATTTCTTCTCTCATTCCATTACTTCTTCCATTCCATTCCACCCTCATTCCATTCCGTCCTACCAAACATGCCGTTAGGGCCGGCTCGGCTCGGCCCGATCATTAAAAAATTATATATATATATATATATATATTAATTTACATGTGAAAATATTATGATTTATATGTTATATTCTTGATTTATTTGATATTATTATGCTATATGTTAATAAATTAAAAAAAAAAAAATGGTTTGGATTGCAGTATTTAGCTATAAGACTTTATCAGAACCTTAAATCTATATTTAATAAGTGTGTTCTATTCTGAATTGGATTGCAATTTTTTTTTTGGTTTATTATAAAAAAAATTATATTTTTCAATTCTGTTGTATTTTTTTTAAATTAAAAAAAAATTTATAGGGCCGGGGGCCCTAGGGCTAGATTGTGGGTTTAGGTTATTTTTATAGGATCAGGTTTGGGTATGGAATTAAAGCCCAAACCATAGGGCCGGGCCAGGCACGGGCCCAACAATTTTTCGTAATACCTTAGTCTAAACCCGGTCTGTCCCGACCCATGACTATTCCTAGTGATAAGTGATTCATTTTTGTGCAAAACTATCATGTAAATAATGATCTGGACTGTAGTGGGATAATTATAAAATTTTAAGGTGATATATATTGGAATTAAAAACTATAAGAACCAAAATAATTTTTTTTTGTCAAATAAAGTGTCAAAACCATGTAAAGACATTGAGTTAGATAACCAATAAGAACTCTTTTTTATGTAGTGGAGTATGGCCATGGCCCACAGAAGAAGCATGTGTGCTTCATGGAAAACTTAGCCCAAAAGATTTGACTACGACTTTCTTAGGTCCTACAAAAATTATTTTTTAAATTTAAATTTAAATTTTAATGTCAATAAAAATAAATAAATTAAGATGCTTTTGCATTTCGCGTCCCGTTGTTTTGGAGAAATCCCACTTTAGCTCTCGTAATTTCAATTTGAACACGTTAAATCTTGAAATATCTAAATCGTGTCAAGTCAGTTTTTCCGTTATTTTTTATGACGAAAATTAGTTACGTTTCAAATACATAATCACCCATGTGGGTGAATTCCTTCATAAAAATGACAGAAAAACTTACTTAATTTGTATACTTTAAGATTTAATGTGTTCAAATTGAAATGATAGGCAGATTTCTCTGAAGTTTTAGGGGTACAAAGTACTAAAAGCTCATAAATTAATTAAATCTAATGTATGTCTACCACTTTAATTTAAATAATTCATTTATAAAAAAGTTAAATAAATATCAATAATTCAATTTTTTTTTAAAAAAACACTAAATGTGTGTAAGAGAGAGAGATGCACATGAAAAATTGAAGCGAAATAAAAGAACGGTCAATTTTAGACTTTTGCAAAAATTACTGTAATGTATAGGCTGCGTGAACAAAAAATTTACGTTTGTAAACAGTTCCATAAAAAACCCTAAATTAGAATAAAAAATACAACATATAAATCAAATTCAATTTTTTTCAGTATGACGATAAGATTTTAGTACGAATTTAAATTTTTTTGTTGAAGATTAGATGTCATTCTAAAATTAGTTAATACAAATAAAACATTATATATCTATATATAGAAAAATTGAAGTGGTGCCAATAAGTCCCTCATATTGGAAATCTTATTTGATTTGGCTAAGATATGGAGAATAAATGTGAACCCATACTTATTTGGGTTGTATGGGGTACAAAGATTTTGGTAAATTTGGATAATGGGATGGGTGCCACACAAATATATATATATATATATATTACCCTTAATTGATTATTTAAAAAAATATTGATTAATGTTATGAAATAGATCACCTTAACAGCTCACATAGCGAAATAACGATAAAAAATTTAAATATCATTTATAAAATATTATATTTTAAAATTATGTTTTTTTTTTCCAATATATATATATTTAAAAAAAATATCAATTAAAATCCTTAAAAAAATAATATAAGCCCCCTAAATTATTTAAATATCTATTAAACCTATGAAAAAAATCACTGCCCTTGATCAATTTTTTGGATCATTTGTTGCTAGATAGTATTTTATCGGAAAGAGAGAAAATTTCAAAGTGTATTAAAAATTGAATAATTGAATGACTAGTTACATAGATGATATATATATGAAGAATCCAATTTTGAGATCGATTTTTATATTTAACGTATATTTAAAAATAATAATATCTTGAAGTATTTAAAAGAAATTGATTTTGATAATAATAATAAAAAAAAAACTATTTTATGTAAAAAAATGACATCAGAATAGATTTTCACCCCTTAAAATCCAAGAAAAATAAACATTTTTTAGAAACAAAAGTAAGCAATTTACGTGTCAAATCTTAATATTTTTCCACTGGAGAAAAGAGAAAGCAGTCAAAACCTCTCTGATTTAGACACCGAATAGTCAGACGACTCTTCAGTAACCCAATAATAAAATGACCCCTTCGCTATTTTTCTCACTGTATATCCCCTCCATCCTTCGGAGGTGGTAAGCAATTTGTCTATCAAATCATAGTATTTTTTCCAAATTCGTAATTTCAAGTTGTAATATTTTTGTAGACGAATCCATACATATATAAATCATCTTATTTGAATAGTTAATTTGTATGTTGAAGTTAAGAATTTGGTTTGCATAAAGGACATTTTAGTCTTTTACACGTCAGTCCAAGGGTAAAATGTCTATTTACCCAAATACATGGAGTTTTGATACTTTGTACCCCTAAACTTTAATCATCATTTCACTTTGGATCCTATAGTTGCAATTTGAAGACAAAGTACCCTGAAAATTCGTAACCGTATAACTTCATTATAATTTTGAATAACAAACAACCTATTATCGTGCATCCAACTATTTTTTAGGAGACTTTATGGGCATTTTCAATATTTTTCTTTTTTTCCTTATAATTAGTTGCGCACGCGCCTATTGCACACACTTAGAAGATATATATATATATATATATATATACATATTATGTTATATGTATATTTTTAAATATTTGGACGAGAAAAAGTAATGAGAGATAAGGGGGAGATTGGAATTTTGGACGACAAACAGTAGGTTGCTGTGCATTTAACTATTTTTAAGAAAACTATATGTATGTATTTCTGAGCATTCAGATGAGAAAAAGGATGAGAGACAAGGAGTAAATTGGAATTGCCCATAAAATCTCTTCAAAATAGTCAAGAGTATGACAAATGATTATTTTTCATCCAAAATTGTAATAGGAATAATGAATTGGACTATAATATAATGATAAATTTTTTTTAAGGTGTTATATGTTTAAATTGAAATTATAAGAACCGAATTAATAGGGATAAATACCTTTTTAGTCCCTGAGAAATGTCTTGGTTGTTCAATTGGCCTCTAAGAAATGCAATTTGACAATTTGACCTTTAACATTTTAAAATAGCGTTCAATTGATCCCTGAAGCGATTTCTGTTAAATCAACTAATGGTCAACGTTTCATTAAGAGTATTTTTATCTTTTTATTCAATGGGACTAATTTTGAAAACTCATCTAAATTTAAGGGGTTAAAATATTTTTTTTCTTATTTTTCCTACATGCTTCATGACTTTCTTTCTCAATTGAGAAAGAGAGAGAGTAAAAAAATTTATTGAAACACAAATCTTGGAATAAATATGGAACACAAATAGGACCCTCCCATATTGAAATAAAAATCTGGGAACAAATTTTGAAGCCGACGAATAGGACCCTCCCATATTCAAACAAATAAATTTCGTCGTCTTCTTCTTTGTCAGCAAATGTAAATATTGCTAAATTTTAACGTGTAATTTCAACAACAAATTTATGGGAAAGAAACAGAATTTATGGGAACAAAACAACATTTTTTTTTGAAATATTATTTGATTTTTTTTTTTCATTAAAAGGGGAATTAAAAACCCCAAACAATACAAAATGAATGACATATCCAACCAAATCAAATACAAAGAATTTTGTGCTAAAAATAAGAGAGCAGAACATAATCATATTTTTTTTTTTCACTCCCATATTAAAACACAAATCTGAGAACAAAAATACTAAACAAACATGGCCTTAATGTTTCCGTTCCAAGAAAATTAGGGCCTTAAAGGCTTAAACATCAACACCGCCGAACACCACCACCAAAACGAACATCAAGATCAAAACGAACACCATCACCAAAACGAACATTAACACCAACGAACACCACCACCAAAACGAGCAACACTACCGACGAACATCGAAATCGAAAATGAAAAATACCGCCGAAATCGAACCATGGGGTTTCGATTTCGATTTCGAAATCGAAGAACACCGCCGAACATCGCCACCAAAACGACGAACACCATCGAAATCGAAATAGAGTTTCGATTTCGATTTCGAAATTGATTTCGAAACTAGGTTTTGATTTCAATTTCGAAATCGAAACCGAAGATCATGGCACGAAGAACACCGCCGAATATCGCCACCAAAACAACGAACACCATCGAAATCGAAACCAAAGATCATGGCACGAAGAACACCGCCGAACACCACCACCAAAATGACGAACACCGCCGAAATCGAACCTTAGGGTTTCGATTTCTATTTCGAAATGGAAACAGGAAATCGATTTCGATTTCGAAATCGAAATCGAAGAACACCGCCGAACATCGCCACCAAAACGACGAACACCATCAAAATTGAACCTTAGGGTTTCGATTTCTATTTCGAAATCGAAACAAGAAATCGATTTCAATTTTGAGATCGAAATTGAAATCAAAGAACACCGCCGAATATCGCCACCAAAACGACAAACACTATCGAAATCGAACCTAGGGGTTTCGATTTCAAAATCGAAATCGAAATAGGGTTTCGATTTAGGTTTAATTTCGATTACCTAGTTTCGAAATCGATTTGGGTTGAAATTGGAATTGAAAATGAACGCATTCAAAATTCTAATTCCAATTTGGAGGCTGAAATTCGATGCAACCAAACACTACCTTATACTAAAACGAACCTTGCCATTGGTTTTGAGGACATCCTGTCCGACTATTAGGATGCTCAAATGCTTGTTCATCATTAGCATTTCCAAATCTACCTGAAATCGAATTGAAATTCGAAGCAGAAAATGATAAATACAACGGAAAATAATCAGATAGAATGAACTGATGATTACCCAATTCGAAAATTCGATTTTTTTTTTTTGGATGCTAAATCAAATCAGAAAAGCATGGAAGTTGAAATTCATGAAATATATAAACAATTTAAGATCGAATTTTGTCATTAATCCATCTAATTAATTGTTTTAATCACAAATTGGAAACCCTAAATCATTATTCAGGGGTCTAATGTGAGTAGAATTTGGGTTTTCAACAAATTAGCTATGAATTTGCAGAAGCAACTAAAATCCTAGTACCTTATCAGAGAAGAGTAGAGCAGTGGCATCAATGCCGACATGGTGGAATATCCATGTGGCTTGTTGCTGTTTCCACATTTTCTCTCTCCTCATGTTCATCACCGGCACCACCGTCGTCTCCGCCGCTGAATTCCTGTCACCGTCATCTCTATCTTTGTACTTCCTCGTTTTGTTCTCCAGCAGCCATGCGTAGCAAATTGGAGGGGGCGCCGTCTCGACTGGTGGATGGATGGGTGGATGGCGATGGTGGATATGGGATTGGCGGGAGGGGATGCCATCGCGACTGGTGGATGGCAACGGCGGATCTGGATGGATGGCGACGACGACGGCTCTTGAGAGGAAAGAGCGATTACAGCCCATTTTTTTTTAGAGAGAGAAGGATTGTGTTGAAGGAGGTAAGGGTTAATTATATTTAACACCCCTTAAGTTTAAACAAAATATGTAAATAGGTCCCATTTAATTAAAAAGAATTAAATGACGTATTTACCCTTGGCCAAACGTCACGTGCTTGTCACGTGACGTTTTCTATCCAAAATTCTCAAATTTTACTAACGGAACCCGACCTAAGGGCCAATTGGACACTATTTTGAAATGTCAAGGGCCAAATTGTCGAATTGTATTTTTTAGAGGCCAATTGAACACTCAAGGCATTTCTTAGGGACCAAAAAGGTCTTTATCTTAAATTAATATTTCAGTTAAACTTCAGGGGGTACAAAGTGTCAAAATCCCCCTTTTTTGCCCAATTTGAATCATTTCTTTTTCGCAAATCCGCAGCTTCATCAGCAGCGCCGGTAATCACAAATTCGAAGGTGAAATATACTTGAATTCATGTTTGTTTTCTGTTAATCAGATTTCAATTTCGTTATTCTTCTTCTCGTTGTATTCATATAATTTTGAGAGAATGTTTTTGCTAGGTTTTTCACTTTTCAGTGTTCTTCATCGTCAATTGAGATTGTTTTGACATTAATTTTGAGTTATGATGTTCGTTTCAAAGATTGAAATCGATTTTTCTGTGTATCGGGAAGTATTAGAACAAAATTTAGTTTAAATTTCAAAATTTAGCTCACCTGTCGATTGAAGTAGAGCCTTTTTTTAGTGTCGTTGTGCATAGTTATCTGTTGAATCCGATTTCAATTTCATTAATATTTAATTCATGTTTTTTTCTGTTAATCTGATTTCAATTTCATGAATCTTTCTTCTCGTTGTATTCATATAATTTGAAAGAATGTTTTTGCTAGGTTTTCATTTTCAGTGTTCTTTGTCGTCAATTATAGATTGTTTGATACTTTGTTTGAACATTAGTTTTGAGTTATGATGTTCGTTTGAATGATTGAAATCGATTTTTGCTGTGGATCGGGAAGTATTAGAAACATCAATTTCCATTTTTTGTTCTCAAAACGAAACAAAATTTAATTTAAATTTCAAAATTTAGCTCATTTTTCGGTTGATTAGTGCCTTTTTGGGTGTATTTGTGTTTAATTCTCTGTTTTGGAAGTTGAATCTGAAAATTGGAGCCATTGTGCAAAATTATTAGTAAGAATTTTGATAGCGAAAACTAAGGGCAATGTTTGGTTGGAGGTAATAGAATGGCGTCCCTATGAACTAGAATCAAATTTTGGATGTAAGTATTCTTTAAATTTTGATTCAATTTCGTTACTTTCGAACTATGTAGGGTGGTCTTGGGCCTCTTTCAACTCCAAAAGTTAGCTCACGAGGGGAGGTTTTTCCTCACACTTATAACTTGACCACTAGTCATTTCCACACCCGATGTGGATAAATCCAATAATCTTCCCCTCACAAATTGGGCCTCTGGTTGGTTAACCCTCAATTAATCTCCCCCTTTAAGATTATTGGGCTAAAGTTGTTGTAACCTGGGTTCTGATACCAGTGTAAGGTGGTCTTGGGTCTTTCTCAACCCCAAAAGCTAGCTGACGAGATGAGGTTTTTCCTCACACTTATAACTTGACCACCAACCCCTTCCACCTCCGATGTAGGATAAACCCAACAAACCAAACAATGCATTTAAGGATTGCATCCAATGATCCAATAAGAACCCATGTTTCACTTGGTCTTTTTTTTACAATTTCTTGTGAAGAAAAACTTTGCTTTTATGCTTTTAAGGTTTGCCTTTCTTTGTGCTCCAAATATGTTGGCTTGGTAGATGAAAGGAATCATATGATAGTTGGTACTAGATAATCTAGGCATTGTTTGGTAATGCTTTCTTAAGTATTTTTTAAAAACCAGTGGTTATTTTTTTCTTCATCCATCTTTATATTTTAAGAGACTTATCGGCTAGGACCTCTCTACCTGAATTCTTCCTACCATTTTTTTTTTTTTTTGATAAAGAATATTTGGGGTTAGCAGAGGGTGAGCCTTGGGTACAACTGGTAAGACTATTCCATTGTGGCCCAGAAGTCTCAAGTTCAAATCTTGGAAACAATCTCCTCTCTATATACAGGGGTAAGGCTGCATACATCTAATTCTATCCAGACTCCGCAATGGTTGGAGCCTTCGTGCACTGGGTTGCCCTAATATTTGGGGTTAGCAACAAGATATTCTTCCCACACAAGTTAAATATACTTTTTTTTTCCTTCTACTTGTTAAGTAGAAACATGTTTTTACATATTTAACTTTTTCATTTATAAAAAGTACTTAACTAAACCGTTACCAAACGGTGCCTAAACTTTTTTTTTTTTTAAGGTTTTGCAATTTAATACCTCTTTTGCTCTACATAGTGTTTTTTACTGTCGAATTCCTCATTCTACGGGATTTGAGGAAGGTGTTTTCAATCTTCTCTGGAGTTGTTTTTGCAATAAAAACACTTTTGATTTTTGCTTTTGCTTTAAAGTATTTTTTTTTAATTCTAAAAATCTCTTTGCTAGTGTTACCAAATGGTTCCTAAACTTTTTTTTTTCCAGTTCAATAATTGCTTTTAATCCCTCTTTGGCTCTATGTAGTGTTCTTTAATCTCAATTTGCTCATTCTACAGGATTTGAGGAATTTGTCTGCAAACCCTAGAGTTGTTTCTGCTATGAAAAAACTGTTTATAGACGCAGAATTAGTATTACAATAGCCATGGTGAAACTATTCGATGCTCATTGTCATCTCCAGGACCCGAGAATTTTGAATACAGCCCCAAAACTCATAAAAACCGCCATTGATTCTGGCGTGTTTGGTTTCGCGGTTAATGGAGTCTCTGAAAAAGATTGGCATTTGGTCAAACAAATGGCTATTCAACACCCTTCTGTAATCCCATGCTTTGGTGTTCATCCCTGGTATGTACCCAAAAAATCCCCTGATTGGTTTGAAAATTTGAAAGAATTTTTCCATTCCACTCCCTCGGCTGCCATTGGAGAGATTGGTTTGGACAAAGGAAGCAAGGGAAATGAAATGGATTTCAATGATCAGGTGGAAACGTTCAAGAAACAGCTTGAATTTGCCAAACAGTTGAAAAAACCAGCCTCGATTCACTGCGTTCGTGCCTATGGTGATCTCCTCGAGATAATGAAAGCGTTGGGGCCTTTCCCAAACGGGTTGATTCTCCATTCTTATTTGGGTTCTGCTGAAATGGTTCGTGAATTCGTTTCCCTCGGGGCTTACTTTTCTTTCTCTGGATTCCTGATGGAATGGAAAGAAAACAAGGCAAGGAAAATGGTGAAATCTATTCCTCCAGAGAGAATTTTGTTGGAAACCGATGCTCCTGATGCGTTTCCGAGATCAACCCGTTTGGATTCTTTGTTTTTTGTTGAAGAAGGAGATGTTTCTGTTTCTGAAAAAAGTGTTTCTGAGGATTTGCTGATATCCAAACAGGCCCTCAATCATCCTGCTAATATACACAATGTACTCATCTATGTTGCCTCTTTGCTTCAGATGGATAAAGAAGAGCTTGCTGATCTGAGTTATCGAAATGCAGTGAGAGTGTTTTCTTATGAAGGTTCGAAAGTGCTCCAAGAAGGTTGGTGAATCATCGTAGGGGGCGTTTCGTTAGTGTTTTCTCAATAAATTAATATGAAATGTTCTTAATTTTTTCGTTTTTTTTTTTTGGGTGGGTGCGCAAGGGAAATTAGTATAGAAGTATTCATATTCATGGTCTTGGGATAAATGAGAGGCGAAATATTTAGAGAATACGAGACAATTTTATTGGTATGTAGTAAAACCTAAATACTATAGAGATGTATAGAGGTTTATATAGACAAGGATTAGGGTTTGGTCTAGGGCTCTAGGTAACCTAGTGTGTCGAGGCCCATATGTATATATGTGTGTGTGTGTTAACATCTTCCCTCAAAATCAAGGTGGTAAGATAGACGTGAGTTTGAGTTTGGAAATCAAAGTGTGAAAACGTTTATGTAGATAAGTCTTGGTGAAAATATTTATAGTCTGATTGACAGAGCTAACTGAGTGAAGATAAACAATATTCTGAAGAATGTAATATAATCAGTCTCGATTTGTGTGGTGCGCTCGTGGAACATGTTACTGTGTGATCTAAAAAGTACTCCGATTGTCACAATTTAGAACAATTGCAGCAGGAGAAGAGACGCTCGTTTCAGAGATGAGCCAACGAAACTAAAGTAGTTCTTGTGTTGCATCAGCGATGACATGATACTTAGTTTCTGTACTAGAACAGGCAACCGCAGTTTGTGTCTTACTGTGCTAGAAATGGAGTTGTCTAAGAAAAAATTGTAACCCGTGGTAGAATGTTTGTCGGTGGGATCCTTCGCCTAGTCGATATCAGAATAAGTTTGTCAGGTGGGATTGAATTGAGCCAAGAAATGAAGTTCGTGAACAAGTTGCCTTTGATATACTGAAGAATACGAAGAACAACCGAGTAGTGAGTGGTCCGAAGAGCGGACATGAACTGACTGACTTAGTTGTGTTGGATTTGATGTAAAGTTGTCGACAGGTGATATTGAATGTAATAGGCAGTGGTGCGTGCAGTGATTAATCAAAAAAGTTGTGGAAATTTAGTACAAATAGGGTCGGGGAAATGTTGGCTCTTGTTACCATGTTGGAATCATTGAAAAGTGGAATATTGAAAGAATATGAGACAATTAAATTGATATATATAAAACCTACTGTTACAGAGATGTACACTAGTGCCTGATATAGACAGGGATTAAGATTTGGTCTATGGTCTCAACGTAACTTAGCGGCCAAGGCTCATATATACATATATTAATATATGCGCTTCCAAGATCAACCCGTAAGAATTCTATGTTGTTGAAACAAACCCTTAATCAGTGTTTGAGTATTATTGGAATATGAAGTATTTACCTTTAGCAACTAAATCTAATTAATTATTTTTAAGAGTGTATATTTAGAATTTTTTTGTATAATTAGCAGTTGCAAAATGGAGTGTATATATAAAATTACGTAAATAAAATAAAAAATTGACCAAAATAAGTCACTTGGACATAATTGATACGAAAAGCACATCTCATAGGTACATTGAGTACAACAATTACAACATCAAAGGGGCAAAGTGATACCGCACCTAAATTATAGGGGTGAGAATACAATTTAGATAAAAAATAATTGACTGAAATCATTTGTTTGGACCTAGTTGATGCGAAAAAGCACACCTTAAGGGTTAAATTAGTACAACAATTACAACATCAGGGGACAAAGTGATACCGCCCTACAAAAGTAAAAATGTAATTTTCAAAAAAAAAAAAAACAAACTAAACAAAGCCGCCTAAAAATAAAATTAGAAAAATAAAAACCGAAATAAGTCATTTGGACCTAGTTGATACAAAAAGCACACCTTGAAGGGTAAATTAATTACAACTACAAGTCTACAACATTAAGGGGGAAAGTAAAACCGCGCACCTAAACTACACGGGTGAAAAATGCGATTCACCCAAAAAAAAAAAAACACTAAACAAACGCCACCCAAAAAAAAGGTGGATTGAGCAATAACCGATCGGTCTTGAAGATACATACACACATATACATATACACACACACACACACACACACATATATATATATATGGCCTCAACACTATAAGGAGCAACATGATATGCGTACTGCTGTAGAACAGAGAAGACAATCATCTCCAAACACACCAACACATTCTGGATAGCTTCTTCAATGTGCTCCACATCCAACCAAAAATGGTGGGATTTTATTATCCCCATTGAAACCAAGATGTCAAGCACCACCCCCTGCATATGCCATCCAAAAAAGATCCATCAATTTTTTAAGACAGTGTTTGGTTTCATGGAATTGGAGCCCAAGAATTGGAATTAGAAACAAACCGGTGTAAAAATTCGAATTAATTACGTTAGGTGCATTCATTTTTTATTTTTAAGCTCGAATTTTGTATTACCAAACGCTGCCTAAGAATTATTTTATGGTTGTGATTGGTTTCATGGAATTGGATCCCGATAATTGGAGTTAGAAATGAATGGGTGTAAAAATTCGAATAATTACGTGTGTTCATTTTCAATTTTTAAACCTCCGATTTGGTACTGCCAAACGGTACCTAAGTTTTTTCTTGATTTTTTTTAAATGGTTGTGATTGGTTTCATGGAATTGGGGCCTAAGAATTGGAATTAGAAATGAGTGTGTGAAATTCTACGCCTCGAATTTCGATACTACCAAACGTTGCCTAATGATTTTTATAAGGTCGTGTTTGGTTCCACGGAATTGGAGCCTAATAATTGAAATTAGAAATGAATTCGTTACTACCAAATGCTACCTAAGGATTTCTTTTTAGGTGGTGTTTGGTTTCATGGAATTGGAGCCTAAGAATTGGAATTAGAAATTGTAGAAATTCATTGGGTCTAATTCAATCTAAAAAGATGGCTTGTAAGAGGAGGATTGTCCTAGACTTTGTATATAGTTTTAATTTAAACATATGACACCCTGACGTTTCGTAACAGTCCGTCCCACTTCAGTCCAAATCAATGCATGACAAACCGTCACTTGTCGTGCACACACTCTTCCCCCCCCCCCCCTCCCCTTTTTGGTTATTTATAATTTTCTATAAAAACCTCTCTGTGTGTGTGTGTGTGTACATATTTCTAACATGTATTTGGGCAGAAAGAAAAATTAGAGGGAAAAATGAAAAGGTTGAAGATGTCCATAAAACTACTTAAAAGTAGTCACGTGTGTGTGGTAAGTGACTCATTTCTGTCCAAAACTATAATGAAAATAATGATCAGGACTGTAGTGGGATGATTATAAAACTTTAAGGTGCTATATGTCTGAATTAAAACTATAAGAACCAAAATAATTTTTTTGTCAAACTTCAAGGGGATAAAGTGTCAAAAGTAGGGTTGGCAATTCATGTAACAGGTCGTGTAATAGGTTATTATACGATAACACGAAACATGAACATGACATAATAAACTTATCGTGTCAGACTACCCAAACACGAACACTACACGAAAATTATTGTGTCAACATAACATGACACGATACGATAATTTTTCACGTTACACGATGACACGAAACCTATAAGGGAAACACGACACGATAAGATCTAATAGGTTTTCATTACCCATTACACGTTAATGACTTGTTAAGTCGACACAATGTTAACAAAATTTATTTACAAAAGAAAAAAAAAAAACTAGTTCAACCAAAACAAACTAAACAAGAAAAAAAATCCATCATTACATTTACAATGTCACACAAAAAAAGATAAATACCAACACAAACATCATTCACAAAAACCCTGATTCGAACGTAGCCCTAACTCTTCAGATCTACAAAAAAAAATGAAATGCGATGATAACAGCTACCTGGAGTCGAACGAACGACTGAGATTCGAACAGCGACAATCGTCGTCGTCTTGTGGAGCAACGACGAAGGGAGATAGAACGAAATGGAGCAACGGCGAAAAGAGAGAGAACGTAGTGGAGCAATGGTGGTCGTCGTCGTCGTCTTGTGGAGCAACGGTGAAGGGAGAGAGAACGAAGTAAGCGGCGGACGATGGTAGAACGAATATCAAATGACAAAATGAGTAAGGTTAGAGAAATGTGAATATATATATTAAGTGCTAAATTATAATATTTGATAATTTGGGGGTGTAAAAATAATTTATTAAATTAATAGGTAACCTATTAGATCTCAGGTTATCGTGTAACCTATTGGGTTATCAGGTCAAACTGATAACCTATACTATTTCTTATCGGGTTATCGGGTCTGATACGATAACAATCCGATATCTGATAAGTAAAATTCAAACCTGATAATTTCGTATCGGTCTCATATCGTGTAAATACCTGTTTTGTCCCCCTTAGTCACACAATCCCCCCCCCCCCCCCCCCCCCAACACACACACACACACACACAGACACAGAGACATTGAGTTAGATAACCAAAGAAGAAACTTTTTTTATGTAGTGGAGTACGGCAATGGCCCACAAAGAAGCATGTGTGCTTCATGAAAAACTTAGCCCAAAAGATTTGACTACGACTTTCTTAGGACCTACAAAAAATAATTTTTAAATTTAAATTTTAATGTCAATAAAAATAAATAAATTAAGATGTTTTTTGCATTTCGCGTCCCGATATTTAGGAGAAATCCCACTTTAGCACTTGTAATTTTAATTTGAACACATTAAATCTTGAAATATCCAAATTGTATTAAGTCAATTCTTCCATCATTTTTTATGATGAAAATTAGTCACGTTTCAAATACATGAACCACGTGGGTGAATTCGTTTATAAAAATGACAGAAGAACTTACTTGATATGATTTAGATACTTTAAGATTTGATGTGTTTAAATTGAAATGATTGGCGCTAAAGTGAGATTTCTCTAAAGCTTCAGGGGTACAAAGTGCAAAAAGCTCATAAATTAATTAAATCTAGTGTATGTCTACCACTTTAATTTAAATAATTCAATTATAAAAAAGTTAAATAAATATCAATAATTCAAATAAAAAAAAAAAGCACTAAATGTGTGTGTAAGAGAGAGAGAGATGCACATGAAAAATTGAAGCGAAATAAAAGAACGGTCAAGTCACATGGAACAAAGTGCAATTTTGAACTTTTGTAAAAATTACTGTAATGTATAGACCGCGTGAGCAAAAATTTTACGTTTGTAGATAGTTCTATAAAAAATCCTAAATCAAATTACAAAATACAATATATAAGTCAAATTCAAAATTTTCGGTATGACGATAATATTTTAGTACGAATTTAAATTTTTTGGTTGGAGATTAGATGTCATTTTTAAATTAGTTAATACAAATAAAACATTATATATCTATATATAGAAAATTTGAAGTAGTGCCAATAAGTCCCTCATATTGGAAATCTAATTTGATTTGGCTAAGATATGGAGAATAAATGTGAAACCATACTTATATGGTGGGCATGGGGCAGTCAACTTCATGTAACAATTTGGGTGGTATGGGGTACAAAGATTTTGGTAAATTTGGATAATGGATGGGTGTCACACAAATATATGTATATAGGCCTAAGCTCCATTACTAATTTATTCTTATACGCATCCGTTTAAATTTAGAGAAAAACTTAATTGACATATGGTAATTGTTTGTTGTATAGTAATATATATATCCCCCATCTATTATATTGCTGTTGACATTATTTTTTTAAAACAACATTTGCATCCTCCATTTTGTTATTAACATTGTTGTTGGACAGCAACATTTGCATCCCCAATTTATTATGTTGTTGTTGATGTAGTGAGAGAATATATATTTGGGTATATCTTAAATAATAAATATATAGGTGATGTTTTGTCAATATGGGTTTGTAAGTAGTAGCCCATTTTAATTTTAATGATAAAAATGAGATTTTCTCTAATTTTTTCAAAAAACTAAGAATATTTTTTTCTCTGTGTATGGGGTTAATTCCATGTATTTTTTTACCTTAAATTTTTAATTGATTGTAAAAAAGAAATACTGATAAAAAAATTAATATCATTTATAAAATATTATATTTTACAATATTACCTTTTCCATATATATATATATATATATATATATATATATATATATATATTTAAAAAAATATTAATTAAAATCCTTCAAAATATAATATAAGCCCCCTAAATTATTTAAATATCTATTAAGTCTATGAAAAAAATCGCCCCTCTCGATCAATTTTTTGGATCATCTATTGCTAGATATTGTTTTATCGGAAAGATGGGTCTTCAATTCACACAAGAAAGAGAGAAAATCTCAAAGTATATTAAAATTGAATAATTGAATGACTAGTTACGTAGATGGAGAATCCAATTTTGAGATCAATATTTATATTTAACGTATATCTAAAAAAAACATCTTGAAGTATTTAAAGAAATTGATTTGTATAAAAAAAAAAACTATTTTATGTCGAAAATGACCTCAAAAATAATTTTTTCACCCTTGAAAACCCAGGGAAAACAAATATTTTTTTAGAAATAAAAGTAAGCAATTTGCGTGTCAAATGTTAATATTTTTTCACTGGAGAGAAGAGAAAGCAGTCAAAATCTCTCTGATTCGGTCACCGAATAGTCGGACGACTCTTCAGTAACCCAGGAATAATCAGACGACTCTTCAAAAACCTAGGAATAGGATGGACCCTTCGCCGCTTCTTTCCTTGTATACCCCCTCCATCATTCGGAGGTGGTAAGCAATTTGTCTGTTAAATCTTAGTATTTTTTCCAAATTTGTAATTTCAAGTTCTAATATTTTTGTAGATGAATCCATATATATATAAATCATCCAAAATATAATTTGTTTGAATATAATTTATTTGCATAGTTAATTTGTATGTTGAAGTTGAAGTTAGGGATAAATACCTTTTTGGTCCCTGAGAAATGCCTTGAGTGTCTAATTGGCCCCTAAGTTTTACAATTCGATAATTTGGTTCTTGACATTTCAAAATAGTGTCCAATTGGCCCTTCAAGTGAATTTTGTGAAGTCAAGCTAATGGTCAACGTTAGTTTAAGGGCATTTCTGTCATTTAAGTGCCCCAACTGATTCCCTCCATATCTGTGCAGGTTTCCCGCGATTTCCTTCAGCTGCTGTGCCGATAAATTGTGTTGGCATGCTCATCTTTCTTATTGTTTACCTTTTGTACCCCTTTTTTTTTTCCTTGTTTGATCTTTGTCCAAAAAAAATATGGAAGATGAACACATTTGGGATCCTTCGCCTAGTCGATATCAGAATAAGTCTGTCAGGTGGGCTTGAATTGAGCTAAGAAATAAAGTTCGTGAACAAGTTGCCTTTGACATACCGAAGAATGCGAAGAACAACCGAGTAGTGAGTGGTCCGAGGAGCGGACATGAACTGACTGATTTAGTGGTGTCGAATTTGGTGTTAAGTTGTCGAAAGGTGATACTGAATGTAATAGGCAGTGGTGCGGGCAGTGATTAAACAAAAAAGTTGTGGAAATTTAGTACAAATAAGGTCGGGAAAAGTTGACTCTTGTTACCATGTTGGAATCATTGAGAAGGGGAATATTGAGAAATATTGAGACAATTAAATTGATATGTATAAAACCTACTATTACAGAGATGTACACTAGTGCCTAATATAGACAGGGATTAAGATTTGGTCTATGGGCACAACGTAACTTAGCGGCCAAGGCTCATATATACATATATTAATATATGCGCTTCCAAGATCGACCCGTTTGGATTTGTTGTTTTTGGTTGAAGGAGATGGATTTGTTTCTAAAGAAAATGTTAGTTTACTTTTTTTTCCCTTTTTTTTTTTTTTAGAATTCTATGTTGTCGAAACAAACCCTTAATGAGCGTGTGAGAGTATTATTGGAATATGAAGTATTTACCTTTAGCAACCAAATCTAATTAATTATTTTTAAGAGTGTTTAGAATTTTTTTGTATAATTAGCAGCTGCAAAATGGAGTGTATATATAAAATTACCTAAATAAAATAAAAAATTGACCAAAATAAGTCACTTGGACATAATTGATATGAAAAGCACATCTCATAGGTACATTGAGTACAACAATTACAAAATCAAAGGGCAAAGTAATACCGCACCTAAATTATAGGGGTGAGAATACAATTTAGATAAAAAATAATTGACTGAAATCATTTATTTGAACCTAGTTGATGCGAAAAAACACTCCTTAAGGGTTAAATTAGTACAACAATTATAACATCAAAGGACAAAGTGATACATCCCATAAACTACAAAGGTAAAAATGCAATTTAAAAAAAAAAACTAAACAAAGCCGCCTAAAAATAAAATTAGAAAAAGAAAAACCGAAATAAGTCATTTGGACCTAGTTGATACGAAAAGCACACCTTGAAGGGTAAATTAATTACAACTACAAGTCTACAACATGAAGGGGGAAAGTAAAACCGCACCCAAACTACACGGGCGAAAAATGCGATTCACCCAAAAACACACACACTAAACAAACGCCACCCAAAAAAAAGGTGGATTGAGCAATAACCGATCGGTCTTGAAGATACATACATACATAATACATACATATATACATACATAATACATACATATATATATATATATATATATATATATATATATATATATATATATATGGCCTCAACATCACCACTATAAGGAGCAACATGATATGCATACTGCTGTAGAACAGAGAAGACAACCATCTCCAAACACACCAACACATTCTGGATAGCTTCTTCAATGTGCTCCACATCCAACCAAAAATGGTGGGATTTTATTATCCCCATTGAAACCAAGATGTCCAGCACCACCCCCTGCATATGCCATCCAAAAAAGATCCATCAATTTTTTAAGACAGTGTTTGGTTTCAAGGAATTGGAGCCCAAGAATTGGAATTAGAAACGAACGGGTGTAAAAATTCGAATTAATTACGTTAGGTGCGTTCATTTTCAATTTTTAAGCTCGAATTTTGTATTACCAAACGCTGCCTAAGGATTATTTTATGGTTGTGATTGGTTTCATGGAATTGGATCCCGATAATTGGAGTTAGAAATGAATGGGTGTAAAAATTCGAATAATTACGTGTGTTTATTTTCAATTTTTAAACCTCCGATTTGGTACTGCCAAACGGTACCTAAGTTTTTTCTTGATTTTTTTAAATGGTTGTGATTGGTTTCATGGAATTGGGGCCTAAGAATTGGAATTAGAAATGAGTGTGTGAAATTCTACGCCTCGAATTTCGATACTACCGAACGCTGCCTAATGATTTTTATAAGGTCGTGTTTGGTTCCACGGAATTGGAGCCTAATAATTGAAATTAGAAATGAATTCGTTACTACCAAATGCTACCTAAGGATTTCTTTTTAGGTGGTGTTTGGTTTCATGGAATTGGAGCCTAAGAATTGGAATTAGAAATTGTAGAAATTCATTGGGTCTAATTCAATCTAAAAAGATGACTTGTAAGAGGAGGATTGTCCTAGACTTTGTATATAGTTTTAATTTAAACATATGACACCCTGACGTTTCGTAACAGTCCGTCCCACTTCAGTCCAAATCAATGCATGACAAACCGTCACTTGTCGTGCACACACTCTTCCACCCCCCCCCCCCCCCCCCCCCCCCCCCCCCCTCCCCTTTTTGGTTATTTATAATTTTCTATAAAAACCTCTCTCTGTGTGTGTGTGTACATATTTCTAACATGTATTTGGGCAGAAAGAAAAATTAGAGGGAAAAATGAAAAGGTTGAAGATGTCCATAAAACTACTTAAAAGTAGTCACGTGTGTGTGGTAAGTGACTCATTTCTGTCCAAAACTATAATGAAAATAATGATCAGGACTGTAGTGGGATGATTATAAAACTTTAAGGTGCTATATGTCTGAATTAAAACTATAAGAACCAAAATAATTTTTTTGTCAAACTTCAAGGGGATAAAGTGTCAAAAGTAGGGTTGGCAATTCATGTAACAGGTCGTGTAATAGGTTATTTTACGATAACACGAAACATGAACATGACATGATAAACTTATCGTGTCAGACTACCCAAACACGAACACTACACGAAAATTATTGTGTCAACATAACATGACATGATATGATAATTTTTCACGATACACGATGACACGAAACCTATAAGGGAAACACGACACGATAAGACCTAATAGGTTTTCATTACCCATTACACGTTAACCCATTACACGTTAATGACTTGTTAAGTCGACACAATGTTAACAAAATTTATTTACAAAAGAAAAAAAAAAAAACTAGTTCAACCAAAACAAACTAAACAAGAAAAAAAATCCATCATTACATTTACAATGTCACACAAAAAAAGATAAATACCAACACAAACATCATTCACAAAAACCCTGATTCGAACGTAGCCCTAACTCTTCAGATCTACAAAAAAAAAAATGAAATGCGATGATAACAGCTACCTGGAGTCGAACGAACGACTGAGATTCGAACAGCGACAATCGTCGTCGTCTTGTGGAGCAACGACGAAGGGAGATAGAACGAAATGGAGCAACGGCGAAAAGAGAGAGAACGTAGTGGAGCAATGGTGGTCGTCGTCGTCGTCTTGTGGAGCAACGGTGAAGGGAGAGAGAACGAAGTAAGCGGCGGACGATGGTAGAACGAATATCAAATGACAAAATGAGTAAGGTTAGAGAAATGTGAATATATATATTAAGTGCTAAATTATAATATTTGATAATTTGGGGGTGTAAAAATAATTTATTAAATTAATAGGTAACCTATTAGATCTCAGGTTATCGTGTAACCTGAATACACGAAATTCTTATCGTATAACCTATTGGATTATCAGGTCAAACTGATAACCTATACTATTTCTTATCGGGTTATCGGGTCTGATTCGATAACAATCCGATATCTGATAAGTAAAATTCAAATCTGATAATTTCGTATCGGTCATGTTTTGTCCCCCTTAGTCACACAATCCCCCCCCCCCCCCCAAGAGAGAGAGAGAGATATTGAGTTAGATAACCAAAGAAGAAACTTTTTTTTATGTAGTGGAGTACGGCCATGGCCCACAAAGAAGCATGTGTGCTTCATGAAAAACTTAGCCCAAAAGATTTGACTACGACTTTCTTAGGACCTACAAAAAATAATTTTTAAATTTAAATTTTAATGTCAATAAAAATAAATAAATTAAGATGTTTTTTGCATTTCGCGTCCCGATATTTAGGAGAAATCCCACTTTAGCACTTGTAATTTTAATTTGAACACATTAAATCTTGAAATATCCAAATTGTATTAAGTCAATTCTTCCGTCATTTTTTATGATGAAAATTAGTCACGTTTCAAATACATGAACCACGTGGGTGAATTCGTTTATAAAAATGACAGAAGAACTTACTTGATATGATTTAGATACTTTAAGATTTGATGTGTTTAAATTGAAATGATTGGCGCTAAAGTGAGATTTCTCTAAAGCTTCAGGGGTACAAAGTGCAAAAAGCTCATAAATTAATTAAATCTAGTGTATGTCTACCACTTTAATTTAAATAATTCAATTATAAAAAAGTTAAATAAATATCAATAATTCAAATAAAAAAAAAAGCACTAAATGTGTGTGTAAGAGAGAGAGAGATGCACATGAAAAATTGAAGCGAAATAAAAGAACGGTCAAGTCACATGGAACAAAGTGCAATTTTGAACTTTTGTAAAAATTACTGTAATGTATAGACCGCGTGAGCAAAAATTTTACGTTTGTAGATAGTTCCATAAAAAATCCTAAATCAAATTACAAAATACAATATATAAGTCAAATTCAAAATTTTCGGTATGACGATAATATTTTAGTACGAATTTAAATTTTTTGGTTGGAGATTAGATGTCATTTTTAAATTAGTTAATACAAATAAAACATTATATATCTATATATAGAAAATTTGAAGTAGTGCCAATAAGTCCCTCATATTGGAAATCTAATTTGATTTGGCTAAGATATGGAGAATAAATGTGAAACCATACTTATATGGTGGGCATGGGGCAGTCAACTTCATGTAACAATTTGGGTGGTATGGGGTACAAAGATTTTGGTAAATTTGGATAATGGATGGGTGTCACACAAATATATGTATATAGGCCTAAGCTCCATTACTAATTTATTCTTATACGCATCCGTTTAAATTTAGAGAAAAACTTAATTGACATATGGTAATTGTTTGTTGTACAGTAATATATATATCCCCATCCATTATGTTGCTGTTGACATTATTTTTTTAAAACAACATTTGCATCCTCCATTTTGTTATTAACATTATTGTTGGACAACAACATTTGCATCCCCTATTTATTATGTTATTGTTGATGTAGTGAGAAAATATATATTTGGGTATATCTTAAATAATAAATATATAGGTGATGTTTTGTTAATATGGGCTTGTAAGTAGTAGCCCATTTTAATTTTAATGATAAAAATGAGATTTTCTCTAATTTTTTCAAAAAACTAAGAATATATTTTTCTCTGTGTATGGGGTTAATTCGATGTATTTTTTTACCTTAAATTTTTAATCAATTGTAAAAAAGAAATACTGATAAAAAAATTAATATCATTTATAAAATATTATATTTTACAATAATATTTTTTCCATATATATATATATATTACTTAAAATCCTTCAAAATATAATATAAGCCCCCTAAATTATTTAAATATCTATTAAGTCTATGAAAAAAATCGCCCCTTTCGATCAATTTTTTGAATCATCTATTGCTAGATATTGTTTTATCGGAAAGAGGGGTCTTCAATTCACACAAGAAAGAGAGAAAATCTCAAAGTATATTAAAATTGAATAATTGAATGACTAGTTACGTAGATGAAGAATCCAATTTTGAAATCGATTTTTATATTTAACGTGTATCTAAAAAAAAACGTATTTAAAGAAATTGATTTGTATAAAAAAAAAAACTATTTTATGTTGAAAATGACCTCAAAAGTAATTTTTTCACCCTTGAAAACCCAAGGAAAACAAATATTTTTTTAGAAACAAAAGTAAACAATTTGCTTGTCAAATCTTAATATTTTTTCACTGGAGAGAGGAGAAAGCAGTCAAAACCTCTCTGATTTGGTCACTGAATAGTCGGACGACTCTTCAGTAACCCAGGAATAATCGGACAACTCTTCAATAACCCAGGAATAGGATGAACCCTTCGCCGCTTCTTTCCTTGTATACCCCCTCCATCATTCGGAGGTGGTAAGCAATTTGTCTGTCAAATCTTAGTATTTTTTCCAAATTCGTATTTTCAAGTTCTAATATTTTTGTAGATGAATCCATATATATATAAATCATCCAAAATATAATTTGTTTGAATATAATTTATTTGCGTAGTTAATTTGTACGTTGAAGTTGAAGTTAGGGATAAAGATTTTTTTTGTCCTTGAGAAATGCCTTGAGTATCCAATTGGCCCCTAAGTTTTGCAATTCGATAATTTGGTTATTGACATTTCAAAATAGTGTCCAGTTGGCCCTTCAAACGAATTTTGTGAAGTCAAGCTAACGGTCAACGTTAGTTTAAGAGCATTTCTGTCATTTAAGTGCCCCAACTGATTCCCTCCATATCTGTGTAGGTTTCTCGTGATTTCCTTCAGCTGTTGTGCCTATAAATTGTGTTGGCATGCCCATCTCTCTTATTGTCTACTTTTTGTACCCTTTTTTTTTTCCTTGTTTAATCTTTGTCCAAAAAAAATATGGAAGATGAACACATTTGTTACTGTGGGAGGAGAGCAAAAATGCCAACGTCTTGGACTAGGTATAATCCCATAAGGAGATTCTACTCTTGTAGAAATTACAACCATGTACTTTTTTTTTTTTTTTTTAATACCAATTTTTATCAAATATTTTTTTTAATACCAATTTGGATCTAATTTTATTTTATAGGTTAGAGGTTGTGGCTATTTCTTGTAGGTTGATCCTCCTATATGTCTAAGGTCAGTGGCAATAATACCGGGATTATTAAGAAAAAATGAATGTTTTAGAAGAAGAGAATAACCGAAGGAAGAATAGGGAGAGAAAATTATGGATAACATTAATCGTTTCGTGGGTGGTGCTTATACTCATTTGGAAAGAAACCCCAGTTTGATTGTATTTTGTATTTTATTTCATGGGTAGTGTATTTTGTATTTTGTTTTAAGTAATGGTGTATTTTGTATTTTGTTTCCTAATGAAGCTCATCTAATGAATGGTGATTTGGTATTTTGTTTAATGAATGATATTTTATTTCCTAATGAAGTTCCTTTAATTCAAAATACAAAAAAAAAAAAAAAAAAAAAAGAACACATACAAAAACAACAGTTTATACTAAAAAAAGAACACATAAAAAAAAAAAGAACACCCCTTGCAAACAGCAATATGCATAAAAAACAGTTCATACCCCCCCCCCAAAAAAAAAAAACCCGACTGACATACACCCTTGCAAACAGCAGCAGTTTCATAAAAAACAAAAGAAAAAGAAAAGAACAAATACATACAAATAGAACTTAATTTTCAGTGTATTGATAAAAAAAAGGACATCCATAATCTCCAATACAGTAGTGTGCACATTGCTGTGCTATAAAAAAAAAAAACAGCAACTTATACATTGCAGTATGCATCAAGAACACATACATACATTACAGTATGCATAAAAAACAACAGCTTATACCCAAAAAAACAAAAACGGTTGTGCTATACATTTTCCCTTGCTCAATTCATCTCCGGTGGCTGCCACCGACCCTCTTACTCAATTCATCTCTGGCGGCTGTCCTTATAGACACTTCCCCTATATTTACCCTTGAAATTGTTGAACAAATGCCGAACACAATGCCTATTTTCAGCAAAAGGCATAATTTTATCAATGGCCCACAACAGTTCTTTTTGCTTATCCCAAATAACAGTGAAGCTTTTCTGCCTGTGTGTCTTCAAATTATCATCTAGACATTCTAAAAACCAAGTCCATGAATCTTTGTTTTCTATCTCTACGACTGCATAAGCAATTAGAAACATATTATTGTTCCCATCTATGCTAACAGCAGCCAGTATTTGACCCCCAATAGCACCCTTAAGATGGCACCCGTCAACACCTATAATAGGTTTACACATCGAATAGCCTAGCTTATAAGCTGCCAAACATAATCTTGAAGTTTTTCATATTGATACTCTTTACTACCCTCAATAAGCAAAGGAGCCTTTTTCTTAGCCCTATAAATTTGTGTCTTAGACACAGTGACATTAAGATCATTTTGGAAAATGGCTTTAAATGCTTTCAAATCCCATTTTGGTCCCTCAATTCTAATATTTCCACGTATGTTTTTGCCAATCACTTGGAGTTTACATGCCTATTACGAAAATCTCTATAGCATTTGTGTTGTGGTTGATAAGTTTTCACTACCAACCTTGTGTCTCCGGATGCACAAGAAGCAAAAATAACCCAAGGGCACCCTTCTTTGCAAACAACCCTTACTCTCTTAGGTTCTCTCTTTGTAAACCTAATAGATTTTCCCATTTGAATTGCTTGATCTCTTATGGCCTGTTTAAATTCTTTAGAAGTACCGAAAATCATACCTAGTTCGAATTTAATTTCCTTCATTTCAGGATCGAACTTGGTTCTCTTACTTTTCTTCTCATCATCCGACTCGCATTGACTATTCAAGTCATTACCGGATTCAACACAGTCTTTTTCGCATTTACTGTTAATCTTATTATTTGTAGATTCATTTAAATTAGAGCTAATCACATTCTCAGATTCGATATTTGTTCTCTTAGAATGTGAGAAGTCACCCAATTGAGCCCTTTTATCAACACAATTATCAAACAATTCCTCATCCGCACTGATTTCATACTCACTATCAGTGAAATCACGTTCATCATATTCAGATTCACCTTCGAACTCTGAAATCACAGTCAAGTTCACAACTTTATCCTTACCACTACCCTCCACAAACAATTCAACCACTTCATTTTTTGGATAAATGTTAATTGCTTCTACGACCTCAACATCTGTTTTAATCGTAGCCGCCCCCAAAGATATCTAAACCATATAAACAAATCAGAAATGTAGCATCACTGGGGCATTCTAATAAGTAAGCAAATTATTTCAGTACTTGTACTGTCATTCTATCCTTAGATGCGTAATCAAAATAACTCATTTTGCCCCCAACATATTCAACAATAGGGTTGTGTATAAAAAAAACCCCATCATACACCCTGAATGTAAACAGTTTAGAACCACTCCCTGACAACATAAATGTGTTATATACATCAGTAGTAAGAAACACAACATTGGGATGAATAATACAGAGAACATAAAACAACACAAACACAAGACATCGGGATGAATAAAGAAATTGGGATGAATAATACAAAGAATATAAAACAACACAAACACAACAGAGCATGGACATCGGGCTGAATAAAGAACACAAGATGAATAATACAGAGAACATAAAACAACACAAACACAATAGAGCATGGAAATCAGGATGAATAAAGAACACAAGATGGATAAAATATTCATCAACACATTGTTTAGAAAAGATATCTTTCACTTTTTCAAACTAAGAAACAGATTCGCCTTTGTTTTATTACTTATTGCATGATGGAGTTCCATACTTCTCCAGATCTTTCGCTCTTAGCGCCATGTCGGCTTAGCGCTATGTCGTCTCAAAGCCCTCTTCTTTCTAAAACCTTCGATATTTCACTCTAATCGTTTGATCAAAAACCCTAAATTTCGGATGGTTTTTGCTCGAAATTTCTCTCCATCGTTCTTTCGGTTTTTTCGAAGCTCAACAGTTCGTCTTGGGAAGGAACGCTATGGGCATGTATTGGGAATTGATGAAAGGCGACGTTGGTATTGCGAAATGATGCATGTACCCTTCAGCCAATAGTCATGTGCTTCTCACGTACTATTTCCGTCCATTTTTCCCAAATTTTGTTAACGGAATTCGCTTGAAGGGTCAATTAGACACAATTTTGATATGTCAAAGGCCAAATTGTCGAATTATAAAATTTAAGGGCCAATTAAACATCCAAAATATTTCTCAGGGACCAAAAGTATCTTTATCCCCTTGAAGTTAAGGATTTGGCTTTGCATAAAAGACATTTTTAGTCTTTTACACATCACTTCAAGGGTAAAATGTCTATTTTCCCAAATACATGGACTTTTGATACTTTGTACCCCTAAACTTTAACCATCATTTCACTTTGGTCCCAATAGTTACAATTTGAACACAAAGTACCCTGAATATCCATAATCATCCTACTTCACACCAAATCAATAACTCCATTATAATGTTGATCAACAGACAATCAATTATTGCGCATTCAACTATTTTTAGTGGATTTTATGAGCATTTTTCATATTTTTCTTTTTTCCTTAAAAATGGACGTGCGCTTGCACACACACACACACACACATATATGTATGTATATATTATGTTGTATGTATATTCTAAGTGTTTGAATGAGAGGAAGAATCATAGGTAAAGAGTAGATTTGAATTTTGGACGAGACAAACAATTAACTGTCGTGCATCTAACTATTTTTAAGGCGACTTTATGAGTATTTCAATAGTTCACTTTTCCTTTTATAGTTATATATATATATATATATATATATATATATATATATAAGTAGTCGGGAAAGAAGAAGAATGGGAGACATGGAGTAGATTGAAATTGCCCATAAAATTGCTTAAAAATAGTCAAAAGCAGGACAAATGACTGGTTTACATCCGAAATTGTAATGAGGATAACGAATTGGACTGTAGTGTGATGATTAAGAAACTTTAAGGCGTTTTATGTCTAAATTGAAATTATGAGAACAAAAGTGATATTTCAGTCAAACTTCAGGGGTAGAAAGTATCAAAACCCCTTCTTCAAAAGTCAATTCGAATCATTTGTTCCTATCGCAAATTCGAAGAGCGCAAATCCGAAGCTTCATCAGTAGCGCCGATAATCACAAATTCGAAGGTTAAATATACTTGAATTCATGTTTGTTTTCCGTTAATCAGATTTCAATTTCTTTATTCTTCTTCTCGTTACATTCATATAAATTTGAGAGAATGTTTTTGCTAGGTTTTTCATTTTTCAGTGTTCTTCATCGTCAATTGAGATTGTTTTAACATCAAAATTGAGATATGACGTTCGTTTGAAAGATTGAAATCGATTTTTCTGTGTATCGGGAAGTATTAGAACAAAATGTAGTTTAAATTTCAAAATTTAGCTCATCTGTCGGTTGAGTTAGTGCATGGTCATCTGTTTTGGAAGTTGAAATGAATCCGATTTCAATTTCATTAATCATTGACTCAAATATGTTATTTGTGAATCTGATTTCAATTTCATGAATCTTTCTTCTCGTTATAATTTGAGAGAATGTTTTTGTTTGATACTTTGTTTGAATAATAGTTTGAGTTTTGATGTTCGTTTGAAAGATTGAAATCGATTTTGCCCCGTATCGGGAAGTATTAGAAACATCAATTTCCATTTTCCTTCTCAAACAACAACAACAACTAAGGTCGGCTACATGAATCTGTTTATGCCAAATGATCAATCGAAGGTCATCCCTACACTCAGGGTTAATGTCATCAAATCAACTTTAATAGTCTCGTCCCAAGTCTTCTTAGGCTTACCTCTCCCTCTAGTAGTCTCCCGCACTTGAACTAAATCGCATTTCATTTCTCGAAATGAAATTTAAATTTCAAAATTTAGCTCATTTTTCGGTTGATTACTGCCTTTTTGGATGTATTTATGCATGGTTCTCTGTTTTGGAAGTTGAATCTGAAAATTGGAGCTGTTGGCACAAATTATTAGTAAGAATTTTGATAGCCAAAACCTAAGGGCAATGTTTGGTTGGAGGTAATGAGATTGCGTTCCTATGAAATAGAATCAAATTTTGGATGAAGTATTATTTAAATTTTGATTCAATTTCATCAGCCTCCAACCAAACAATGCCTTAAAGTATTGCATCCAATGATCGAATAAGAACACATGTTTCACTTTGTTGTTTTTACAATTTCTTGTGAAGAAAAACTTTGCTTTTTATGCTTATGAGGTGTGTCTTTCTTTTTGCTCCATATAAGTTGGCTTTGTAGATGAAAGGAATCATATGATAGTTGGTCCTTATGCATTGTTTGGTAATGCTTTCTTAAGTATTTTTTTTAAAGCAAGTAGTAGTTATTTTTTTTTCTGTATTCCATCTTTATATTTTAAGAGATTTGTCAGCTAGGACCTCTCTATCCGAATTTCCCCACCATTTATGTTTTTTTTTTTTTTGAAAAAGAATATTTGGGGTTAGCAGAGGGTGAGTCTCAGATACAATGGTAAGACTGCTCCATTATGACCAATGTTGTAAAAGGCTTTCGTGGGGCTCGCCCTAAGGCAGGGCGGTCCTAAACTGCCCGTGGCTATGAGGGGGGGCTATTTTCCAGCTGGGCTTGCGCCCTAATGTCGTGGGCAACACCCAACTTCACCCAGGGCGAAGTTCCTCAAGGCTTACGCCTTGTGTTTCCATCGCCAGAAAAATCAAGAGAGACAAAACTTGATTTTGCACCTGTTTGGTATGTTCGTCTTCATCTTCATTACTTCGTTGGTACCAGACCACGAAGGCTGGAGATGTGACCAAGGTTTGGGTTTCGAGAATTGTGGAAATAGGAGAACTAAGATTAAGTCATGCGGTTTTTTTATATTTTATTTGGAAGTAAAGTAGTTGTCGCATCTAATTTATATTTTTTTTAAATTAATAAAAAAGAAATTTAGAGTTTTTGACCAGATTTAAAGGAATATTATTATTTGTTAGAGAATAGATAAGCAAAAAAAAAAACAAACAATGTTTTAATAGCATCCCTAGATAAGATAGTCTCATATGGAAAATAAAATTTCAATTAAATTACTATTTATGATTCATAACTTTTGTCATCTTATGATTTTATCTATATTTATTTTCATATATATTCTTTTTATTTATTTTTCATATATTTTAATTACATAAAATATTTTAAAATATTAAAAATTTATATATCATGGGGTTGACGCCCCACACCTCAGGGCTTATG
The DNA here is from genome assembly GCA_016647705.1 of Eucommia ulmoides. NCBI lineage: Eukaryota > Viridiplantae > Streptophyta > Magnoliopsida > Garryales > Eucommiaceae > Eucommia > Eucommia ulmoides. The sequence goes on from JAENRU010000484.1 coordinate 992,517, forward strand.
TCTCGTCCCACACAGGTCAAAAAGTCATGCCCAACTCCCTCGCCTTTTACAACACTGATTGTGACCGAGAGGTCTCAGATTTAAATCTTGGAAACAGCCTCTCTGTACATAAGAATAAGACTGCGTATATTTGATTCTCTCCAGACTCCACAATGGAAGGAGTTTTCATGTACTGGGTTGCCCAAATATTTGGGATTAGCAACAAGATATTCTCCCTACACTGTTAAAAATACTTCTGATTTTTTTCTTTTTCTACTTGCTAGGTAGAAACACGTTTTGACAAATTAACTTTTTCGTTTATAAAAAGTACTTAAATAAACCATTACCAAACGGTGCCTAAACTTTTCTTTTCGGTTCAATAATTGCAATTAATCCCTATTTGGCTCTATGTAGTGTTCTTTAATCTCAATTTCTCATGCTACAGGATTTGAGGAATTTGTCTGCAGACCTTAAGAGTTGTTTCTGTTATGAAAAACGGTTGATGGACACAGAACAGAATTTACTACTACAATAGCCATGGTGAAACTATTCGATGCTCATTGTCATCTCCAGGACCTGAGAATCTTGAATACGACCCCAAAACTCATAAAAACTGCCATTGACTCTGGCGTGTTTGGCTTTGCGGTCAATGGAGTCTCTGAAAAAGATTGGCATTTGGTCAAACAAATGGCCATTCAACACTCATCTGTAATACCATGCTTCGGTGTTCATCCCTGGTATGTACCCGAAAAATCCCCCCATTGGTTTGAAAATTTGAAAGAATTTTTCCATTCCACTCCCTCGGCTGCCATTGGAGAGATTGGTTTGGATAAAGGAAGCAAGGGAAAAGAAATCGATTTCAACGATCAGGTGGAAACGTTCAAGAAACAGCTCGAATTAGCCAAACAGTTGAAAAAGCCAGCCACGATTCACTGCGTTTCTGCCTATGGGGATCTCCTCGAGATAATGAAATCGTTGGGGCCATTCCCAAATGGGTTGATTCTCCATTCTTATTTGGGTTCTGCTGAAATGGTTCGTGAATTTGCTTCCCTTGGGGCTTACTTTTCTTTCTCTGGACACCATATGGAATGGAAAGAAAACAAGGCCAGGAAAACGGTGAAATCTGTTCCTCCAGAGAGGATTTTGTTGGAAACAGATGCTCCTGATGCATTTCCAAGATCAACCCGTTTGGATTCTTTGTTTTTTGTTGAAGAAGGTGATGGTTCTGTTTCTGAAAAAAGTGTTTCTGAGAATTCGGTGATGTCCAAACAGGCCCTTAATCATCCTGCTAATATACATAATGTACTCATCTATGTTGCCTCTTTGCTTGAGATGGATAAAGAAGAGCTTGCTGATCTGAGTTATCGAAATGCAGTAAGAGTGTTTTCTTATGAAGGTTCGAAAGTGCTCCAAGAAGGTTGGTGAATCATAGTATGAAATGTTCTTTTTCTTTTTCCTTTTTTTGTGTGGCGTGAGAATATAAGATAATTGTGTTGATATGTATAAAATGCACATAATACAGAGATGTAGAGAGGTGTTTATACGTGGTTGGGTCAAGGCCCATATAATACAGATGTGAACTTGAGTTTGAAAACAAAAATGTGACAACGTCTATGTGGATGGGTTTTGGTGAAAATATTTGTTATCTGATTGGTAGAGTTGACTGAGTGAAGACGAACAATATTATGAAAAATGTGATACAATCAGTTTTGATGTGTGTGCTCGTGGAAAACGGCTTTGTGTGCAATATGAATAGCACGGCGATTGTCACAATTTTGAATAGTAGCATTAAGAGAAGAGACTCTCATGTCAGCGATGAGCCAACGAAACTAAAGTAGTTCTTATTTTGCGTTAGTGATGACACGATACTCAATTTGTGTACTGAAGCGAGCAACCATAGTTTTTTATACTGCATTAGGAAATAAGAGAGTTATCCAATAAGAAATAGTAACCTGTGGTATAATGTCTGTTGGTGGGGTCCTCGAGGGGTCCTCGACCCTTAATAAGATAGTAAGGTGGGAGTGGATTGAACTGAGAAATGAAGTATGTGAAGCAAAATGCATTTAACATACCGAAGAATGCGAAGAATAACCGAGTAGTGAGTTGTTCGAGGGCATGAATTGACTAACTTGATGGTGGTGTCGGATTTAGTGTAAAGTTGTCGGAAGGTGATACCGAGTTTAGTAGGCAACAGTGTGGGCGGTAATTCGAATAACTAAGTTGTTAAGTTGTTTCTTGTTACTATGTTAGAATAATTAAGAGACGAAATATTCAGAAAATACGAGGCAATTGAATTGATATGTGTAAGTTTTCTTCCTCCGAATGTTCAAAGGGAATAAATAAATCAATCAAGTTTCGGAAGTCTAAAACCTACAGATACAAAGTGCATATGAATAAATAAGACAGTCCGGTACTACAAAGCTTCCGCTATGTGCGGCGTTTGAGAAAGGGTCGGACCACTTAGATCTATTGTACGTAATCTTATTTATTTTTATTTTTTTTGCAAGAGACTGTTTTCACGACTCGAACCCGTAATCTGTATATATTTAGACAATTACTAGGGTTCAGTCTATGAGTTCTAGGTAGTCTAGTGGATCAAGACTCGTATATACTATATACATATATGGACACGTTTTCCCAAGATCTATCCTTTAGATTTGTTGTTTTTTATTGGAGGAGATGGTTTTGTTTATGAAGATTTTTTTATTTTATTTTTTAAGAATTCTATGTTGTCCAAACAAACCCTGAATCATAGTATAAGGACTAACCAAACGCGACCTAAGTTGTTTTCTCATTAATACTTAGGGGTTTTTGACACTTTGTACACTTAAATTTGACCAAAATCTTACCTTGGTCCTATAGTTTCGATTTAAACATATAGAACACCTTAATCATCCCATTACAATCTAAGTTTCTTAATCATTCTATTACAGTCCAAATCATTATCCATATTAGTATTTTGGACGGAAAACAATTATTTGCTATGAACTTGACTGTTTTTTTAAGACTTTATGGGCAATTCCAATTTCTTCATTCTCGCTCAAATATTTAGAAATATACATATAATATAATACAGATTTGTGCGTAGAGAATTTGTATGAGGAAAGGAAAATGTCCATAGAATCCCATAAAAATAGTTTGATACACAAAACTGGACTGTTTGTTGTCCAATGCTGTAATGGAATTATTGATTTGGACTGAAATGAGATGATTATGGAACTTTAAGGTATCATGTGCTCAAATTGCAACCAAAGTGAAATAGTAGTCAAACTCGAAGGGTATAAAGTGTCAAAATCCCTTAAATTAGTAGCGAAAGTTTCAAATTTTGTTTTGAAAATTTAGAATTGATTGACCGGAATCGATCATTTGGACTTAGTTGATACGAAAAGCACACCTCAAGGGGTAAATTATATATGGCAATTATAACATCGGGGGACAAAGTACAACCACCCCTAAACCACAGAGGTGGAAAAAGAGATTGAAAAAAAATTAAAAAAAAGAAAAGAAAAAGAACATCATCTCAAATAAAATAAAAAATTGACCGAAATAAGTTACTTACACCTAATTGATACGAAAAGCACACCTCATAGGTACATTAAGTACAACAATTACAACATCGGAGAGCGAAGTGATACCGCATCTACAACTTAGATTTAAAAAAACACTAAACAAACACTACCCAAAATAAGAAAAAAAAATGATCGAAATCGTTCATTTGGACCTAGCTGATACGAAAAGCACATCCTAACGGTGCATGTTTGTTTGGATGGGAGAAAAGATGAATAAAAAAATAGGATGAAACATGAGAAAAAAACTTATTCGGTATAGATGGAAATAGGGAAAAAAAAAAAAAAAGAAAAGAAAATACACAATTCAAATTTTTTTCCTCACTAATTTTGGTAAAAAATGAAAGAAAATGAAGAAGAGTTTTTCGAGAGAAGAGAAAAATTACAATTATACTCTTAGTAATAAAATTTTTAATTTATTTTTACAATATATGAAGGTAAAATAGTAAGTTGCATCAAACTGAAATATTTGTCTTCATTTTATTTTCTTTCTTAACCAAACAACACTAATAAAATATATTTTTTTTGCAATGAATAAAAATATTATCTTCTCGTTTTTCTTTTTCTTTTTCTTCCTTCCAACAAAACATACCTAACAATTACAACACCAGAGGACAAACTGATACCGTACATAAACTACCAAGGGTAAAAATGCAATTTTCACAACAAAAACAAAAAAAAAAAAACAAAAAAAAAAAAAAAAACACTACCTAAAATAAAATTAGGAAAAGAAAAACCGAAATCAGTCATTTGGACCTAGTTGATACGAAAAGCACACCTCAAAGAGTAAATTAATTACAACTACAACAACAAGGGACAAAGTAAAACCGCACCTAAACTACACGGGCAAAAAATGCGATTCACCCAAAAAAAAAAAAAAAAACACTAAACAAACACCACCGAAAAAAAAGGTGGATTGAGCACTAACTGATCGGTCTTGAATATATATATATATTCTTAGTCATTCTTTTTCTGAAATTTGAATTTGGCCTCAACATCACCACTATAAGGAGCAACATGATATGCATACTGCTGTAGAACAGAGAAGACAACCATCTCCAAACACACCAACACATTCTGGATAGCTTCTTCAATGTGCTCCACATCCAACCAAAAATGGTGGGATTTTATCATCCCCATTGAAACCAAGATGTCTAGCACCACCCCCTGCATATGCCATTCAAAAAGATCCATCAATTTTTAAGGCAGTGTTTGGCTTCATGGAATTGGAGCCCAAGAATTGGAATTAGAAGTGAATGGGTGTAAAAATTCGAATCAACTACGTTACGTGAGTTCATTTTCTATTTTCAAGCTCGAATTTTGTACTTCCAAATGCTACCTAAGGATTATTTTATGGTTGTGATTGGTTTCATGGAATTGGATCCCGATAATTGGAGTTAGAAATGAATGGGTGTAAAAATTCGAAATAATTAGGTGCGTTCATTTTCAATTTTTAAAACTTGGATTTGGTACTACCAAACGGTACCTAAGTTTTTTCTTTTTTTTGGGTCATAATAGGATTTCATGGAATTGGAGCCTAAGAATTGGAATTGGAAACTAGCATGTGTAAAATTCTAAGCCTTGAATTCAGTACTACCAAACGCTACCTAAGGATTTTTTTAAGGTCCTGTTTGGTTTCAAGTCGTTGAATCTTACATCGCTTGTGTTACCTGATCCTGAATTGTATATAGGTGTAGAGGCAATCCTCCTCTTAGAAGGCCTCTCGTGAGAATGAGTTAGGCCTATTGGATTTCTACATGGTATCAGAGCCAGACCTTCAGTCTGATGTTGGGTGTGTTGAATCCTACATCGATGTTGAGGCCCCCGATATCCGTTCGCAGTAGTTTGTCAAAGTCCACTCTTTGTATGAGCGGACGTCTTGAATCCCACATTGATGTTGGATCCCCCACGATATCTGTTTACAATGGTTTATCAAAGTCTACTCTGCATGTGAGGGGGCGTGTTGAATCCCACGTCGCTTGTGTTACCTAACCCTGAGCTCTATATATAAGGCAATCTTCCTCTTACAAGGTGTGTTTTGAAAGTGAGTTAGGCCATTGGATTTCTATACATGGAATTGGAGCATAAGAAGTGGAATTAGAAATGAATTCATTGCTACCGAACGCTACCCAAGTATTTTTTTTAAGGTCATGCTTGTTTTCACGGAATTGGAGCCTAAGAATTGGAATTAGAAAAGAACGGGGGTAAAATTCGAAATAATTACATGCGCTCATTTCTGATTTTTAACCTTGAATTCTGTACTATGAAATGCTACTAACAATTTTTTTAAGGTCATGTTTGGTTTCATGGAATTGGAGCCTAAGATTTGGAATTAGAAATGATCGCATGTAAAATTCTAAATAATTACATATTTACATGCGTTCATTCCCAATTTTACTCAACATCTCTAATAAATCTTAGTTGTTCTATTAACAAAAATTATCATGTGCACCCCACGTCGTCCCGATTTATAACATAGACAAGAAGCAAATATAACTTTTTCTTTTTTTACCTGCCAGAAGCAGAAGAAAACGATTCCTTTGATGCAAACGAACTTTGCGAGCGGTTTGTGTGGAGCCAATTCTTTCCCAAAGACATGGTAAAAGGTCACCAAGGAATACATGGCCAAGGAAAATGAGACATTGAGAATGATTGTGAATGTCCAACTCACCCAACTTGGATAAAACCCTAGAATTTGCAGTGTTATCATCAAGATGGAGCACATGGGGCGGATAACGACGAATTGCCATGTCCAGTATTTGAGAAGTCGTAGGGTACGGTGGTTCAAGTGAGCGGTATGAGGCTGCAAGGGCAAAAACGGGGTTTTATCAAGTGAGCACATTTAAAAAAAATAATAAATATTAAAAAAAAAATTAACAAAAAAAATATTGAAGCATAGATGGAAAAAAATGATCATAAACTATCGGAAGATTGGAATTCTTATTATTTTAATTTTAATTAAATTAAATTGTCCCTTTATTTTAATTTCTTATGTCAAAAAATTAAATCAAAATTAGAATAAAGGGACAATTTTGTCTATTTCATTCAAAAATTGAATGGAAAATTTAATTTCATCCATTCATATTCCGTTAATTTAAACTTTAAACAGAAAATAAAAAATAAAAAATTCCACTTTGTCCAAAAATAGAAGTAAAACGTAGCTTTTTGAAGTGAAGGAGAGTAAAATGATAATTAGGCAAAGTAAAAGGGATAAACGATAATTTACCCTATGACAGAATTCCACTTTGCATCCCTGAAGTTTCGGAGAAATTCAACTTTAATAATCTCTGTACTTTCAATTTGAACACATTAAACCTTGAAATATCTAAATCGTATTAAGTCAATCCAAATTGGTAACTCCGTTAATTTGTATTACGAGATTAGTCACATGTCAAATACAAAATCACCCACGTGGGTGAACTCTGAAGAACTGACTTGACACGATTTGGATATTTCAGGGTTTAATGTGTTCAAATTGGAAGGATAGGGGCTAAAATGGGATTTCTCAAAAACTTCATGGGTGCAAAGTGCAAAAAGCTATTTTTTAAAATTATAAAATTATTTTTTTAAGTGCAAAACAAAAGTTATTTTTAAAATTAAGTATTTTTTTTTGCTTAAAAGCAAAAAAGAAAAAATACTTAAATTTTTTTAACGAAATGGTGCCTTAATTGATCTTCCTAGCAATTAAAGTATGTGGAATCCAATGGGCCTAACTCACTCTTAAAAAATGTCTTGTAAAAGGGGGATTGCGCAAAACTTTATATATAGCTCAGGATTAGGTAACACAAGTGATGTGGGATTCAACACACCCCGTCACGCGTAGGGTGAATTTTGACAAACCACTGCGAACGAACATCGGGGGGACCCAACATCGATGTGGGATTCAACATGCCCAACATTAGACAAAAGGTCTGGCTATGATACCATGTAAGAACCCAAGGGGCCTCACTCACTCTCAAAAGACATAATGTAAAAGGAGGATTGTCCTAAATTTTATATATAGCTCAGGATAAGGTAACACAAGCGATTTGTGATTCAACATTATGGATTAAAGAACTGATAATATAAACGACTTGCACCTGAAAAAGAGTCATGGGGAAAGAATGGTGTATTTCCCGTCCTTTGATTTCATCCGGCACAATGTTCTTGCTAATCGATATGTTCAAGTAACTATACATCAAGGCCATGAACTTGGCAATAGCCTGCAACGACAAGAAGAATCTACAATTTTATGATTTTCTCAAATGAGCCAAAAAAAAAAAATGCTAGTAGCGTTTGGTTAGTGTTTCTGTTTTTTTTAATCTGTTCCTGGAAAACATGGGATAAGGAAAAAAAAAAGAAGAAGAAGAGAAAAACGTTTTATGTTTGCTTCTCAATTTTTAGAACAAATTTATGGAATTGGGAAAGTTTTTTTCTTCTTTCTTTTTTTTTTTCCTCAAATTGTCTAGGAGAACAAATAAAAAACAGAAACACTAATGTACCATTTATTTTAAACTGGGAACAAAATAAGAACAATTTTTTCTTTTTCGTTTATGTTTCAAGAAGAAGAAAATAACTAGTTCACGCTAGGAATCATCGGATGCTTAATATTTGCCCATATGAGCAAAACACAATATGCAAGTGGCGTTTGGTTAGTCTTTCTATTTCTTGTTTCGGATCATAGAAAGCTTGGCCTAGAAAAAAAAAACGTTTTATATTCTGTTCTCATTTTTTTAGAACAAATTTTGGGAATCGGAATATTAAAAACTCTTTTCGCTTCTATTTTCATGTTTTTGTTGAGTTCTGTAGGAAATAGAAACACAAATAAACCAACAGAAACACGTGTTCATTCAGATTTTTTATTTTGTTCCCAGAAATATGAACAACAAAACAAAAAGAAAAGAAAACTGTTCTAATAACAAAACAAAACAAACATAATTTTCTTCCAAGTTTTCTGGGAACAGGCTAAATATATGAAAACATAACAAACTAAAACATATTCAAATGAGGAATTATATATGTAAAACACTTACTAGAGCCTCATAGCATTCCTTGATGGAATCCAAGAACATGAAGAACGCTTTGCTCCCACGAGAATCCAACAAGCCAACAAAAGAATTAGCGGCATAAATAGGAGCCATGAGGATGATAATTATGATGGCCTTCTGTTCCTTTGGATTCTTCCAGTAAAAGAGATGCTGCGACAAGAGCTGCACCGTGAAGTGCAATGTCGCCATCACACAAAATGCAGAGCCCAGAATAGTAATTTCATCAACACTCATCTTACTAATATCCAACATCTTGTAGTGATTTTACAACCCAAAGCTTGATCTACAAAAACATAATACGGAAAAATCAAGAAATCCATATTCAAGGGATTATACAGTCTATAGATCAAGTTAGGCAGTGTTTGGTAGCATATGAAATTGAAAACTTTGAATTGGAAACGAATGCGTGCATTTTTATTTTATGTTTTCGAATTTATAAGTGTGTTTAGTAAGTGCAAGGTAGTGTTTGGTTGCATGGAATTGGAGCCTCATACTGGAAAAAAAATCATAACAAGGGCACCTTTTCATAACCTTTTTTTTTTTCAATTACTTTTTATATTAATGATTAAAAAAATACTTTTACTTAAAATCAAAAGCAAAAATCTGAAGTGTTTCATTATATCTTAGTGTTATCCACATAAACAATGTATTAATCCAAAACAATTTTGCTTGAGGGTTGAGAGAGTTTGGGTAGAGATTTCTTAATCGATCAATCTCTTAATATATAAAAATCGAAGAAATGAAAAAAAAAATAAAAAATCATATTACTCTTTCGAATTTTAAAAGTACTTTTTTTAAAGGGCAAAACAAAAGCTACTCTTATTTAAAAAAAAGAAAAATTCCTTGAAAAGTCCCATGAGTGGAAAATACCACTTTGTAGAGGACCATCCAAGGCATTTTTTTTTCCTTGAGATGGTCCTTAGAAAGTGGTATTTTCCACTTGTAGGACCTCCCAACAAGATGCCATAAAAAAATGTTATCAAAAGGTGCTTAAGATTTTTACGTGTTTTCTTTTAGAATGATTGAGAGGCGGAATATTGAAAGAGAATATAAGACAATTGTATTGATATGCATAAAGTCTACATAATAATGAGACATACAAAGGTGTTTATATATAGGCAATGATTAGGGTTCAGTCTTGGATTTGATCTATTGGACTCTAGATAACCTAGTGGGTCAAGGCCAGTATATACATGTATTAACATGTGTTCATTTCCAATTTCAATTCCAAGCATTCAATTTGCTAACCCAAACACTACACAAGTACTGATTATCAAATTTCCATTTTATTTGAAATTCGTTGAAATCAAAAGATACTAATGGTCTATTTATGTTTTTTAATGGGGTGGGGTTTGGTGAACAGTTCACGAAATTAAAATTTTAGTCATGTAGTCCATGCGCTACAGTAATTTTCCAGAAGTCTAAAGTCACTGTCAGAATTCCAAACTTACTCTAAAACATAAAAGTCATATTACCGTAACTTTAGACTTTCGAAAAAATTATTGTCGCGCGTGAACAACATTGGGCTAAAATTTTACTTTCATGGATTGTTCATCCAAGATCCCATCTCACCTGAACTTATTTGGTATACCCCACACCCACACTGAGCAAGACTAATGTTCCGTGGCAGCCCCCTCCCAACTTTTCCGCAGGCTCGAACCCCGTTGAGGTTCCTCAACTGCTTTTCCGCTTGAGCCATATTATGTTAGTATCTCACATAAACTTGTGCTTCCAAAAACCAAAAAAAAAAAAAAAATGTTTTCCTATTGCAAGCCAAAAAGACCCGCATTGGCTATGCAAATCGAATCATCGTAACAAAGAAGAATCACAAAAACGCGATTTCCATAGAAATTAAGCTAAAAATCGATCAATTTTTTCCACAAATACAGATCGATCAATTACCGTTTTCAATTTCCTCGATCTAGCACAAGAATTTCATACCTTGAATCGATTCACCCTTCTCTCTTACTTCGATTTCTCGGCAGCCAAACGCAGCTCAAGCCTGATCATCAGCGCAAAAACAAAACTAAAACACGATCAAATGAGTGTAATTTGACCTGAAATTTGTAGAACATCGAAGATTCAGATACTCTATTTCGATGATTCAACTGGGGGTCATCCCGGCTCAAGCACTCAAAACTTACATGTAAGTAATGCTTAATAATAAGGATTATTGACTTTTACTCCCTCATACTTTTGTTTTATTTTCATTTTAGCTCCATTACTTTAAAATTCAATTTGTGGGTCGTCCCTTCTACTCTTGATTAAAGAAAAAAACTCACATTTTCTATTAAAAAAATATAAAATAAGTTATATTTTTTTTTTAATTATTTACGTTTAATATTGGAATAGTTGGTGAGAAGTCCTAATAATGACACTAAATTAATAAAAATTGTTCAACTAAATAAATATTTTAACTTTAGTTTTATCTATTAGAGTTCATGAAAACACTAAATTCTTATTAGGGTAACGTTGCTAATTGTTGTTGTCCGGCCGCCAGATTTCAGCCATTGCCAGTCACCAGTCATTGAAACTCCGATCGCTGAAATTCTTTGTAGTTACATTCAACTAATTTTTTAGTAACATATTTTAATATACTTTTTATAAACATTTTAAACATTTGTTGTTGAAAAATTACATGAATGTAACTAAAAAATATACTAAAATATGACTAAATGTAATTGAAAAATGCATTAAAAAAATAGTTACATGTAACTAAAAATACACTAAAAACATAGTTACATGTAACTCGAAAAAAATTGGCGAATAGTTGTCGGACTCCAGCCATCGGAGGCCTGAGATCCAATGGCAGGCAATGGTGGATGCCATAGAGGGTGGCATCGGTGGTCGACGATGCACACCTTGATTAATGCACACCTTGATTAGAAGCATTTGATTGCATATATAGAGGAGTTTTGACCATGGGATTAAAATACAAGACAAAACGTAATTAATGAATTTATACTCAACTTAAAATTAAGATAGGATAAATTATGAATTAGACTCTCTAATTGGGATTATTCATCAATTATCCCCTTAACATATTTAAATGTAATAAAAGAGGGAAAAAAATAATATTTTCTCTCTCTAGTTCTCTCTCTCTCTCTTTTTTCTTTCTTTTTGTGATAAAATAAAATAAAATTAAAATTAAAATAATATTTTTGTTTATTTCATTAAAAATATAAATGAAAATCTTAATTTTATCAATTTTTAACATATTTAATCAAGTTAAAATAAAAAATAATATTTTTTTCCATTTTTTATAAGTAGAATGGGGTAAAGTGTAAATTCTTAAATTAGAGGAGATAAAATAGAATTACATCAAAATACATGGGATAATAATAAATGTTTTTTTTTTCAATTCAATTAATTTTAATTACCATAAATTATGCATTTATCACTAAAGTTTAAGTGAAATTAGATGTTGACACTAGTGATTATTTTAATTAATAATACTTACAAATTATAATTTTATTTTTTCAATAATTTCTCGCACACCCCATCTTGAATTTATTTATATTAAAAAAAAATAGGATTGTTTTAACTTAACAGTCTATGAAATTAAAATTTTAATCCATGTTGTTCATGCATTACAATTATTTTTTTGGAAATTCAAAGTTACTGTTAAAAGTTCAAAAATTATTGTACACCATTAAAAAATTTTAATGGAAAAATTACAATAACTTTCTTGTATTATAATAACTTTGAGTTTCTGAAATTATTGCAGTGTTGGAACTGTATGGACTAAAATTTTAATTTTGTGAATTTCTCTTGAAAATGCATTATTTTTTTGGTACATTGGCGAAAACAACAAAATTAGAAACTACAAATAAAAACTTCCTTCTTCATCTCAGCAATAATGAGCTTTTCCATTCCCTCCGGAGGTTCTTCAAGGAAGTGCATCTCCAATTCACAATTTAAGTCCATCATAGCAAGGTAGTCATCACACCTATTGTTGACCCTCTTGGACGCAGAAATCATAGACTCAATGATGTGCTTGCATTTCACGATCCAACTTCTGTAAATATGACTTTCGAGGCAACTCCATCTGATGAGGTTCACTGCTTCCTCAGAATTCGATTCCACCACTAATCTCTGAAATGCCCTCATGATTGCCAAGCATAGCCCTGCGTGGATACTTTTAATTTCCTCCTCCAGAATTGTGCAAGATTTTGAGGTGACAAATGAACCCAATCTTCCACGAACCATTCGCATGTCTGATAAGCCCTCCAATGCCACATTTTCTCGGATTTCCAATAGCACTCCCATCTGCATTAAGCTTAAAGAAACTTACAGAGGGAGGAAGCCAAGGGATAGGATTAATCATAGAGCCATTTCAGATTTGGTACGGATCGAAGGCTTCCAGCAATTCTCCGACGAATCGAGGAATTTTAGAAGCCACAAAGAAAGGATCCTGGGCAACTCCTTCAATCACTTCATTGTTTCTATCTTTCCAAATTTCTCATAAGGTGGTAATAAAGAAGTAAAAAGATGAGGGTTTGATGAATCTCCCTTTAATGTACTTGGCAATCCAGTCCGAAATCTCCATTGATCCCGCCTCAGAGTATCCATGTCTAAGAAAACATTCCAAACAATCCAGGCATTTGGATAAGATCTGAGAACATGGTCTATGGACTCAATAACATCATTATAATGATCATATATAGTAGAAATATCACTTGACCATCTAGCTCTAAGCGATCAGTCTTTTATGAAGGATTTTTCAAATGATTTTTTTTTTAGATTGAGAAATTTTAAGCTTCCAAACCCACTCCCATTTGAAAAAAGTAGGAATATCAAAGTTTGAAATTAGGGAGTAGGTCGATTTTATGGAAAAAATTCAAAATTCTCCGGATACCATATAGCCATATCCTCTTTTATTATTATACTTTATCTTATTATTTAATATTTTACACAGCCATGTGATTATATAATATAATTTTATAATTAGAAATTAGTCAACAATTAAAATTATACATTACTAAGGTAAATTTATAGAAAAGTCAATAATAAAATATTTATTGATAATCATAATTATTTTTTAGAAAAAAAATCAATGCAATATATATATATATTTGCGGAAAAAAATGTTCCTTTTAAAAAAAAAATAATAATAATAATAATAAAGTCTCGTTTGTTTAGTGTTTTTTTGTTCCCAAAAAATTGAGACCAGAAGCATAAATATGAAAACATAAAAATTGTTTCGTGTTATGTTCTCAGATTCTTAGTACGTATGTTTTAGAACAAAACATAATAATTTCCAGATTTCTACTTTTGTTCAAAGTTTTTTGGAAACAAAAACACTAGAGAAACGCTATCCAAAATATTTTTTTTATCATTTCATTACTCCATTAAATTTAATATGTCTTCCCTTAAAGATTCAAATTTCTCGCTCTCATTCTCTAGACAAATCATTTATTAAAAAATGTTACGGAAAATGCCCTACATTTGATGGAGTGATAAAATAACGAAAATATCTCCATAAGAAGGCCATATGCTGAGCACAATCAATTTTCCTCCAAAATTATTAACCCAGTGGGATTGAAACAAAGGTGAAACTTGAGGGACTAAGTATGCAATTTAACAAATCTCAGGGTCTACATAGACATCTACCTCGTACTTTTGGACCAAAAATATAAGAGTTTTTTTCACTTTTAGGGCTTAAAAGTATTGAATTTATTTGACTAGAGTTCATTTTGAACTTTAATTCAATTTTAGGGCTAACAGGCTCTCCTACGGCCGGAATCAAACTTCAACATTTTTTTTTTAAATTGGCCATACAACGGCCGATTTTAATAATTGGGAGAAAAAACCAGTTGTTCAATAGCCGGTTTCTTTGTTAAGGGACCCCTCCCTTTAATTAATTAATGAGAGGAATGGCATGGGGCTCAAGCCTCCTGCTGCATGCATGCAAAAAAATGAAGTTCCCAAAACCAACTTATTTTTACATATTTTTTTTTGGTTATTTTTTCTTTCCATATTTGTTTTTAATTTTTTATATTTTTTAATTATTATCACAATTCTCCTAAAATCATTCTAAGGAAATAAAAAGTTGATTATTCAAAATTTAAAAATAAATTTTCATTGGTTGTCAATTTCATGAATTTCTAAAAATATCCAAATTTTTGAGATCAAAATGAAATTTTTCAAATTTTGATTTCACTTGATTTATTTTTAAAAATTGAAATTGCGTAAACTTTTCAAATTTTATTTTAATTTGATCAATATAGTCTAAAAATAGTTTTTATAAACTTTTTTTATTTTGATTCTTTTTACAATAAGAAATTAAAAATATGAAAAAACACATTAAATTCTTCAAGAAGATATTGACCAATTCAAAACTATTCAAAAGGATAAAAATAGTTTTGAAGGAAAAAAGATTGTCCAAGAAGATTCAAGTTCTGTAGAAGAAATTAATACAAGTATTGATCAACAAGCCTTCTTAGGATATATGTCAAGAGTTACTATTCACAAATGGTATTCAAAAGTAAAATTATTCATAAATGATAATTTCATAATAGGTCAAGCTTTGTTAAATACAGGAGCAAACTTGAATTGTGTTCAAGAAGGTTTAATTCCAACTCAATATGACAAAAAAACAACTTAAAAACTTTATGACGCCAATAGTTCAAAATTAAACATAAGCTACAAAATTTCGAACGTTTATATTTGCAACAATTAAAATATATGTCTCAGAACTACTTTTATATTAGTCAAAGACATACAACAATAAATAATTCTAGGAACACCATTTTTCACTTTGCTTTATCTATTTTTTATAGACAATGAAGGAATTC
This sequence comes from Eucommia ulmoides, assembly GCA_016647705.1. Lineage (NCBI taxonomy): Eukaryota > Viridiplantae > Streptophyta > Magnoliopsida > Garryales > Eucommiaceae > Eucommia > Eucommia ulmoides. The sequence goes on from JAENRU010000484.1 coordinate 1,007,886, forward strand.
ATGTAAAAAATGTTGAACGAGAAATATATTTTTATTTTTTAAACAAAGTAGAACAAAAAGAAATCAATACTTTAAAGGACTTAGAGTCCTATTGTTAGACCCTAACAATGCTGGAGGACCAAACTACACCGATTTGGTGCGATTTGCTACAGGACATGGTGCAAGCGGCACGATGGGTTCGTTGGTAAAAAGGGCACCAGCTTGGTGCCTGTCGGTGGGCAGCAGCGTTGTTGCACAACACCGGCGGGTGTTGGGCAATGAGGAAGACTTCGGTGCGGTACTGAGGAAAAATGGTGCAACAGAGGCACAATGCTACGTTGTGGGCTGAGTCATGTAGAGGCATGACGCACCGTTGGGCGGCGGTGTATTCTGGTGCGAGAAATGAATACGGAACGTTGGCGGTTGTTGGGTGCAACGACGCGTTCCGGCCATGCAGGCGGCGTGGCAAGACGTTAGAGGACGTCAGCTAATTTTAGGACGAGACGACAACCGGTAGATGCTGGGACGGTGCAAAAACGATGGAAGGATACTGAGCTTGTGGTAAGCTGGTGGACTGTTGGTTACCAGACGGTTCTGGGCAGTTCTGGGCAGTTTTTGGTGGTTTTTGGTTGGTTTTCAGATAGGAAAACCGACTCCTAGGGTGCTGACACATGTTGGGACAGGTGTCATCTGTCTGTCTATGCAGTTGGGACTGTCAACTGCCGTTTTTGCCTATAAATTGTAACGTATGGTCTGTTTTTGGGAGGCGGAGTGAATGCCTGCGGATTTTGGCAGACTAAGTGTTGTAATAGGTTCCTTGTAATTCGAGTTATGTAATATAAGGTTGGGTTTTCCCGTAAACGTATGTGTGCCGTTGCGTGGGTGCGTTTCGGTAGTGTTTCGGTGTATTTCCGTCGTGTTATGTTACAGGGACGTGTGTGCGTTACAACCATGTAGGTGCAATTCCGCTGCGTCGCAGGACATTCACGGGATTGCTAGTTGTCGGTGCAACTAGGCCACCACAGGGTTGGGTTCTTGGGCGGTAAAAATTCGACCCTGTGACACCTATCCTCATTCACAAAAAAAAGACTCTACAAAGTGGTGATTTTTATTCTTGGGACTTCCCAAAAAGATTCCCTAAAAAATATTAATCTTATTCAAAACAAGGGAAAACATATCAAATATTTGGGAAAAGAAATTCATTATAAAAAATTGAAGAACAGCTAAAAACTATAGAAGTCAATCAAAAGATAAATCAATTTAAAGAATTATTAGAAAAAAAAGTTTGATCCAATCTCCCAAACGCCATTTGGTCAAGAAAGAAACATTCAGTAAAATTGCCCTATGTAAAGGAATTTTTTGAAAACAAGATTCCCACAAAAGCTAGACTAATTTAGATGAATCAAGAATTATTAGAATACTGTAAAAAAGAAATTAAAGAATTACTGGAAAAGGGATTGATTAGGAAAAGTAAGATGGCGTTTGATAACCGTTTCTGTTTCCATTCCAGCAGTGGGATGGGAATGAGATCGGATAGGAATTTTGTTTTCTTCTTGGGAGTAGAATCGCGTTTGGTAACAATAATTTTTTTTTTGTTTTGGGAAGAGAATTGCGTTTGCTAACAATTTTATACTAAAATCAAATTTATTTTTTTTGAGATTTTCTTTTTTGTTTTGGCCGGCCGGCGGCGACCGGCGGGTGGGTGACGGCGACGGTGACCGGTGGGTGGGTGACGGCAGCGGATGGCCGGACGTGACTGGCGACAGTCGCCGGAGATGGCCGTCGGACGGCGGCAGAAGGTGGCCGGCGGCGGACGGCGACGGACGGTGGTCGGCAGCAGCGAATGAACAGTAACAGATATTGAGAATGAAATAAGAATAATGAGAAACAATTTTTTTTTGTTTCTCATTTCTTAAAAAAAATGGGCACAATTCCTAAATGGGAATGGAATGGGAACGAGAACAAAAATTACCAAACGCTATTTCCAAACAGAATTCCCAAAAATCTGGGAATTGAATGAGAATTTTTGAAATTGAAACAGCTACCAAACGGGGCCTAAGTCTCCCTAGAGTTGTTCCGCTTTCTATGTTAGAAATCAAGTCGAAATCAAAAGAGGAGCACCAAGATTAGTTATTAATTACAAACCACTAAACAAATTTCTTCAATGGATAAGATATCCAATACCTAATCAAAGAGATTTATTAGATAGACTTTTTAATGGATCGATATTCTCAAAATTTGAAATGAAATCAAGATTTTGGCAAATTCAAATCTGGGAAGAAGATAAATACAAAACAACTTTTACAATATCATTATGAATGGAATATGATGCCCTTTTGTTTAAAAAATGCTCCGTTAGAATTTCAAAATGTCATGAATGAAATCTTTAATTTATATACAAAATTTACCATAGTATATATTGATGATGTTCTAGTGTTTTCAGAATCAATTGAACAACACTTCAAATACTTAAACATTTGCTTTAATGTTATCAAAAGGAATGCTTTAGTGGTATCCCAACCAAAAATCAAATTATTTCAAACAATGATTATATTTTTAGGTCATGATATTTATCAAGGTACTATCACTCCAATCCATAGAGCCATAGAATTTGCAGATAAATTTCTAGATGAAATTAAGAATAAAAACCAATTGCAAAGATTTTTAGGATGTTTAAATTATGTAGCAGATTTTATTCCAAATCTTGGAATTTTACTCAAACCATTTTTTAGAAGACTTAAGAAAAATTCATCTGTTTGGTCAGAAGAACATACAAATGTGGTTATTAAAACCCATGTCAAAACCCTACCATGTCTTAGTATTCCCCATCTTCAAGCCTTCATAATTGTAGAAACGGAGGCCTCAGATATATGATACAGAGGAATTCTTAAACAAAAACTAGATAACAAAGAGTCTATTTGTCAGATTTCATAGCGGATCATGGTCTGGATCTCAGGTTAATTAATCAACTATTAAAAAAGAAATTTTATCAATTGTTTTATGTATCCAAAAATTTCAAGATGATTTATACAACAAATAGTTTGTACTTCGAATTGATTGCAAAAGTGCAAAAGAGGTTTTAGAAAAAGATGTTAAAAACTTAGTTTCTAAACAAATATTTCCCGATGGCAAGCTATTTTATCAGTATTCGATTTTCAAATTGAATTTATAAAAGAATCATCAAACTTTTTACCAGATTTTTTAACAAGAAATTTTATTCAGGAAAAGAAAAAAAATAGCTTCAAAACCTAGTAAAGCTGTTGATTATTACAACAACTTTGCTAGGGTTCCAAACCCATTTACTCAAAACTTTACTCAAAATAGATTTTAGCTGCTTGATTACAAACAAGTCGTCCAAGGCCCTTCTTCCTCAAGATCGGTTGCTCAAGACTCTCTTCGAAAGAAGCATATGTTATAAAAAAAATGACATCTTTGATGATCTCTTCATAATAGAAAAAGAATGGAATTCTACAACCCCCATTGGAATGCATCAAAAAGGTTTTCCCTACAAATTATCATTTCTTTTCAGACAATCTCCATAAATTTCAAGTTTTTTATGAACTAATTCTAGTAGAAACTAACTCTGACATTATTATTCATACTACTGATCCAAAAAATCCTTTGAGAATCATTTTCTCAAAACTCTGAATTTGTAAAGTCTTAACTCCAAGTGATTGGGAAAAAATCCCTCATTCTCAAATAAGCTTCAAAGGTCGATTTGAACCCCAATATTATGATTATGAAGACTATATTCAAGTCTAGACAAAAGTTTTTTATCTCAAAAATTATGATCATTCGTGGGTTCTTCATTTTGACAAAAATACCAATAAAGATCTTCCCCTTTGGTTTCATTTATGGTTTCGTAAATTTGAACTCAGCCCTATAATTTTACCAAAACAAATATTAGATGACTTCCTATACTTTTCCACTCAAAATATCTTCACAAACAAATTTCAAAATGAATGCTCTTTTGTTTGTATTTCTCGGTCACCTGGATCTTCTGTTGGGATTACTCTATTATTAATGGGTTAAATTCTTTTGGTCCATTTCCAACACTTAGAAGAATTTTCAAAATCAAATGGTAGAAAAAGTTTGATCTCCCAGAAGGAAAAATTCAAGCCTGGCTAAAGCAAAATAATTTGGGCTTCAATTCACTAAAAACCTCAAAATCTGTTGCCTCTCCAAAAAAAAAAAAGCCAAATAACTTATTTCTCCAACCTTTTAAAAAATCCAAGAAAAAGCACCATATCCAAGCTTATCTTAACCAAATCCAAAAACTCATTGAAAACATAAATTCAAACCCAGACATTGATAAATCCAATGTATTTCTCAGTCACCTGGATCTTCTGTTGGGATTACTCTATTATTAATGGGTCAAATTCTTTTGGTCCATTTCCAACACTTAGAAGAATTTTCAAAATCAAATGGTAGAAAAAGTTTGATCTCCCAGAAGGAAAAATTCAAGCCTGGCTAAAGCAAAATAATTTGGGCTGCAATTCACTAAAAACCTCAAAATCTGTTGCCTCTCAAAAAAAAAAAAGCCAAATAACTTATTTCTCCAACCTTTTCAAAAATCCAAGAAAAAGCACCACATCCAAGCTTATCTTAACCAAATCCAAAAACTTATTGAAAACATAAATTCAAACCCAGACATTGATAAATCCAGTGATGAATCCGTTTCTTCAAAGATATTAGGAATAATAATTCCTTAGTTTAAAGTAATTGAACTATCTCCTAAAATCATTAATAGTAAGGTGGGTAAAATTGCTAGGCGTTGGCCAACCAGTAAGTCCGTTGGTCAACCCAGGTAGAGATAGTCCCGGTAGTGGTCCCGTCTAGGCTATGAAGCCTTTACTATTGTGTGGCGAGGAATAGTAAATTACTGTAAACTATTGAAGAAGTATTCTGAAATATCTTTAGAAAGGGCAAAAATACTACCCCAAGCCCAAACCTAGAGCTCAAAAGGTTCTAATCCAAGATCAAGTTCAAAAGAATTTCATGTCTCTTTAGGTAACATAAAGATAGACTAAGAAATTGGAAAGGCACGTGCCTTCCAGATCAAAATGCAAAAGAAATTTGTGAAATGTCGGAATCTGAAAAATCTTGCTCTCCCACAGCTGCTCAAGTTCTAGATGAAAATCAAATAAATAATTAAATTTTTACCATTAATAGAGAATTCAAAATTGACATGAATTACTTAAGAAAAGATTTTATGGATCAATGTCATTCAAAAGATAGAAACAATTTTTTCTAAAAACATCCAGAGAAAGAAAAAGAAAAAATTAAATCAAAATGGAAAAAGAAAATGATGAAAGAGAAGAGTAATATACCTTTATTTGATTATTATTATTATATAAGAATAAATATGTTCAAACCTTTCAAACGGTCAAAAAATAACGAAAATGTCAAATAAAGATCAGAATATTAATTCAGTACATCCACCATTAGATTCAATTGAAATAAATTACAAAGCTTTTAAGTTTGTACCCTCTCCTTTCAGAAAAATGGTTGTCACCTCTCAAAATATAATAAACCATGTCATTTGTCAAAATAATTATACTAATTAAATACTCCATACAGCCACCGATTAATTAAACAGAATTGAAAATTTTCTAGAAAACTTGGAAAAGGCAAAACCCTCAAAATCTGAAGGAAATAAAAAATCAAAAAATGAGACACAAAAACTTATTCATAAAACTTTCAAAATAGAGGACATATCAAGTTTAACCTAGGGATCAAGATCCTGATGACATCAACAAACTGTTGGACACAATTAATAAAAGATTATCAAAATTAAGCCTAACGGATAATAAAGTCAATACTTTGTCAAGAATGAAGGAAATTGATGATGGACATTTTGAACAATTATGTAATAAAGAGATGAAATTTAACATATATGCAAAACACTCAAAATTAATAAATATAATTTCTAAAGAAAGCAAAATTATACTAGATATGATAGAACATATTCAAGATCCCGAAATCAAGAAGGAATACTTACTCAAGTTAAAGGATCAATTGACACAGGATGAACAACCTAGGAAAATAGAAGAAGAAGAATATAATGTGCAAGACATAATTAGAAGATATAGTAAAATAAAACCTCAATCTACAATTCAAGATTTACAACAAGAAATTAAAAATATGAAAAAACACATTTAGGTTATGTTTAGATAAGGGAATTGTAGGAGGGATTTAATTTAGGTAGAGGATTTGTAAATCCTCTTCTGACAAATCCCTTATTTGGGGGAGTTGAAGGATTTTAAGAAAGGGGATTTGTCAAATACTTTTTGGGGTGAAAGAATGGATTTCAAAATACTTTTGAAATAGGCTGAATTTGTGAAATCCTTCGATCGTCGTCTACTTCGTTCTTCCTTCTTCTGCTTATATTTCTTCTTCATGACCCGTCTTCTGCTTCGTGAAGCCACCATCATTGTCGTTGGCTGTCTAGGGCTGTCGTCCGTCATTGTCTTCTGCTTCGGAGGTTGGCCGTCGTCCGTTGTCGTTGTCGTTTAGGGTCTTCGAAGACGATTTCGTCTTCGAAATCGAAATCGATTGCAAAAACGATTTCGATTTCGAATGAGAACTCAAAATCGAACGACGATTTCATCTTCAAAATGGAAATCGAACGTTGATTTGTGAAGGTTAGGGTTTCGACTCCATTTTGAACGAACAATTTCGATTGCGAACACGAACGAACGATTTCGATTTCAACACGAACGTTTTCGAACGATCTGGTCGATTTCAATTTGGGTATTTCTTGAATTTGTTCTTGGATTTGGTTGAATTTGTTCTTCAATTTGTTCTTGGATTTGGGTTTGGTATGGCATTTGGCAAAGGGTTTCTGTTTTTGTTCCCATAAATTCTATTATGTTCTGTTTGGTTCCCATAATTTGTTGAAATTACATGTTCAAATACTCCAGTTCAAACTATTATCCAAACAAGGGATTTATGAAATGAACAGATTTCAAAATTCAAGATTTTGAAAAATCCCTTCATTTCACAATTCTCTTGAATTTGTCAAATTCCTTACCCAAATGCAACCTAAAATTCTTCAAGAATATATTGACTAACTCAAAACTATTCAAAAGAATAAAAATAGTTTTAAAGGAATGATCAAGTTCTTAAGAAGAAATTAATACAAGTAATGATCAACAAACCTTTTTAGAATATATGTCAAGAGTTTATATTCACAAATGGTATTCAAAAGTAAAATTAGTTATAAATGATAATTTTATAATAGAAGGTCAAACCTTGTTGGATACAGAAGACTTTAATCATGTTCAAGAAGAATTAATTCTCACTCAATACTATGAAAAAACAACTGAAAGACTTTATGATGCAAAACTGCAAATAGCTCAAAATTAAACATAAGTTACAAAATTTTTAAGGTTCATATTTGCAACAATCAAAATATATGTCTCAAAACTATTTTTATATTAGTCAAAGACGTAACAATCAATAATTTTAGGAATACCGTTTTTTTACTTTACTTTATCCATTTTTAGTAAACAATGAAGGAATTCGTGCGAGAATTGATGGTCAAGAAATACACTTTTATTTTATAAATAAAATAAAGCAAAAGAAAATTAATATTCTGAAAAGCTTAGCGATAAAACATTAATCTTATTTATGTGCAAATTTTATTACAAACTGTTTGTTTTCACATTTGTTTTGTTTCAGATGGACGGAAACAATACGGACTTTGGGAAAAATTTATCCCTTCCAACTCATTTCAAAACCTCAAAAAAGTCATCCAAATCCCTTACTCGTATCGATGATCATTTACAATGTATCATAGATAATATTTGGAATCTGAATGATCGTTCACCTATAAAACTCAACACCATATTGGCAATCATTCATTATTTTACCACAAAAAAATATGATCATTTTGCATCCTCATCCTCAAACCCTATTGAAACCTGCCATAAGTGTGAGATACATTTAAAGCATCTTAGAACACTCGAAATAAAAGCAGAAGAACTTTTTAGACAAAATTCAAAAATCAAAGCCTTCCTCTCAAACTTAAACTTCGAATTTTCAAAATATCAACATATCTCAAATCCGTTACATATACCCTCAACAATTTTTGACATAACTGATTTCAAAATTGATCCAATCTTCATCCGTCAAGAACTCAAAATACAAAAGGCAAAGCCTTTTTCTTTCCTCTTATTTTCTTAAGCCCATTACCCTATCATATAGTCCAAGATATTATCCAAAAGGCCAACCAAAAAGACAAAAGAATCCAAACCGCTATTCAAGCCCATCTCCGTTACCTTAACCCAAAAATTATAAAAGAATCAAAATAAAAAAGTCTATAAAAGCTATTTTTGGACTATATTGATCAAATTAAAATAAATTTTGAAAAGTTTACTATATTTTATTTGGTCAGCGTTAATTTATAAAAATAAATCAAGTGAAATCAAAACTTTGAAAATTTTCATTTCGATCTAAAAAATTTAGATATTTTTTTAGAAATTAATGAAATTGATAAACAATGAAAACTTATTTTTTAATTTTGAATAATCCAATTTTATTTCCTTAGAATCATTTTAGGAGAATTGTGATAATAATTAAAAAAAATATAAAAAATTAAAAACAAATATAGAAAGAAAAAACAACCAAAAAAACATGTAAAAATAAGTTGGCTTTGGAGAACTTCCCCTTTTGCGTGCACGCAGCAGGAGGCTTGAACCCCCGGCCATTCCTCCCCTTAATTAATTAAGGAGAGGGGTCCCTTAACAAAGAAATTGGTTGTTGAACAGTTGGTTTTTTCTCTCCCATTGTTAAAATCGGCCGTTGTACGACCGGTTTAAAAAAAATATATATTGAATTTTGATTTCGACTAGTGGAGGGCTGGTTAGTCCTAAAATGCAATTAAAGTTCAAATGAACTTTAGTCAGGTAAATTCAACTTTTAAACCCTAAAAGTGTAAAGAACTCAAAATATAAACTTCTCAAATTAAAATTATAAGGACTAAAGTGAAACGACTCTAAAAATCAAGGGTACAAAGTGTACTTTTTCCCGCCCAATAAACTTCCAAAACGGTTGGTTATCAGCTTCTTCGGACTCCACAGTCGATATTCAAGCACTTTATTCAGCAATTTTTTGTACCCTAGCTATGGGGAGCGACCCCTCATTTCTCAATCATACACCGTGAAATCATCGCAAAAATCCAAGCCTCGTGAGCGTCGCCCTAATAATTGGAAAGGTATAATCTACAATTTCAATATTCTTGCGATTGTGCATCTTCGATAATGCCAAATGTTTCAAACAATCACAACCACCTTCCAATTTTCGTGTAAATATATGCATATTTGTGGCTGTGAACTTGTTTCGATGTTCTAACAGTTGTTTATGACTGACATTGATTGAAATTCATGATTATGGGGAGAAGAGATATATTAGGGATTACCCTTTTGTTGATTGTGGTGTTTGAAGGTTTCTGTTGCGAGAGAGGCGTTTCAGTAACGGTGACATATGATCACAAAGCGCTGGTTATTGATGGGAAGAGGCGGATTTTGCAGTCGGGGTCTATACATTATCCACGAAGCACGCCTGAAGTGAGTTTTGATTTTTTAAATAAATGGATGATGTTGTTTAGGGATATACCGGCATGGATTTTCTTGGTAGATTACACTTTAACGCTTAAACTATGAGTCACTCTGCACTTTAGTCCATGTGCTACCAATTTTGTCAGTTGATTCATTAGCTGCAACATTGGTTACTGCCCGTTAATCTTGCTTAACGGACGAACACATGATGCATGCGATAAACTTAATTGAATGCATTTGATGGATCAAAGAGAAAATTGAACTTATCGGGTCCATCACAACGCCAATATGCCCATAGTTTAGGGGGTTAAAGTGAGCAGAAGGTAAATCGACAATTATTGAAGAGGTTAATGTGCAAAAAGAGCCATTCTCTTTGGAAAGTTCGATGCAAACAATTGACAAATTAGACAAGAATGTAACAGTAGAAAGACCAAAGTGCAAGTCTATTCTCAGCTCACGGGCTCATGTGCTGCTTCCCCCTTCCGTTTCTGTTTTACACTACAATGTAGATTATGGATGTTGTGTGAATTTTAGGTATGGCCGGAACTCATTAGGAAATCGAAGGAAGGAGGACTGGACGTGATTGAGACTTATGTTTTCTGGAACAATCATGAGCCTGTTAAAGGACAGGTATTCAATTTAACTATGTTTTTATTGGAACAATAATGAGCCTGTTAGTATGCTTGCTGCTTGCATTGTATGATTGCATGTTCGAGTATCCAAGTCATCGTTAAATTGCTAAACTTAATGCACCATGCCAATCCAACTGTATTTATAAATGTTGTCATCGTCTTTTGATTTGGTGTTGGTCATGATCATCATTGCAATTTAACGTTTCCTTTTGGTATGATATTGATATCCGTTTACTCCTGTTTTTGCAGTACTATTTTGAAGGCAGGTTTGATCTGGTTCGGTTTGTCAAGACAGTGCAGGAAGCTGGTCTTTTTGTGCATCTGAGGATTGGTCCATATGCCTGTGCTGAGTGGAATTATGGGTTTGTTTCTATTTGTCAACTCTTCCTTTTTTGGATGCTATGGTTCATCTTATATTTATTTATTGGATGCTGTTGAATCCCACATCGCTTTTGTTACCTAATCCTGAGCCATATATAAAGCCTAAAACAATCCTCCTCTTTCAAAGCGTCTTTTGAGAGTGAGTTCCCATTGGTTTCTACATGGTATCAGAGCCATGACTTTTGTCTGATGTTGGGTTTTGTCAAAGTCCACCCTACGCTTGAGGGGATGTGTTGAATCCCACATTGATGTTGGACTCCCAATATCCATTCATAGTGGTTTGTCAAAATTCACCTTGTGCGTGAGGGGGTGTGTAGAATCCCACATCGCTTTTGTTAATTGATCCTAATCTATAAATAAAGTCTAGAGCTATCCTCCTCTTTCAAGGCATCTTTTGAGAGTTAGTGCCTTTATATATAGCTCAGGATCAGGTAACACTAGGATGTTGAATTGAATTCAACGAGGAAGAATCACTCTGAACATGCAGATCTTACTCTCTCTCTCTCTCATGTTTAATTTTCATTAGTGTGAAATGCACCTCTTAATTTTTCTACTTTCTATCCTCCTCCTTGGTGGGACAGAGGATTCCCACTTTGGTTGCACTTCATTCCTGGAATCCAGTTCAGGACAACAAATGACCAATTCCAGGTGCACGTTGGCCTCGTTATTGCTTATGAACTAGAACCTAATTATAATTATTTTTATTTGTCCTCTCTGCTCGATATTGGATCTGCTCAACATTCTTTTTAACATTAAGGTTGTTAATGCAGAAGGAGATGAAGCGGTTTCTGGCAAAAATTGTCGACTTAATGAAGGGGGAGAATCTCTTTGCATCGCAAGGAGGGCCAATTATTCTTGCGCAGGTTGTTTTCTATTCTGGTTGCTGTGTCTTGATATGAAAACTCTCTCCCAAGTTCCTCTTATTGGGAAGTTATTTCGTGTTTTCTCGATCTTTTGTTGCATCATTATGCTTCATAATACATGAATCAGTTTTGAACGTATCCCAATCCAATATGACTATTTTCAAAGCGTGTATATATTTTAGGGTGTTTCGGTGGCAGGTTCCTTATTTTACTCTTAATTTTAAAAAAGTCTCCTACCCAATTGCAACTTGTGTTTTAGTCCCGCGCATTAGAAAAAGAGAAGGCCCAATACACGCGCCTGTACAATGCACTCCCCGTAATCGTACTGAAAAGAAACCTCATTTCTGTGCGAACAAATTTATTACATGTATTTAACTTGTGCATAAATATTTGTTACATGTAACAATATTAAACGATTTTATCCTAAAAACGCGATATGTACATTATTTTCTTAGTTTTTTTGTGAATAATCGTATTTACATGTAATTACTATTAACGATTCAATCTTAAATCTGAAAGATACAGATGATTGTAATTTTTTCTGCATAAAAATAGTTACTAGTAACTAATATTACACAAGTACATGTAATATAGTTACATGTAATTTGTAATTATTAACTTTTAACTAATTTTAGTTATATGTAACTAGTATTCACTCTAATATGGAATCACTTGCCAAGCTCTCTTTACGCTCCACATACAATGCATGAGCACATGCAAGACCAATACGGAACCGGCAAAAACTAGTGTAGGGGACTAATTCTAAACTTATGTTTTAAATAGGACGAATAACAAATTACACCCTCTATTTAGGACTAATTGCAGATCATCCCTATATTTTATGTTTCTTTTTTCTTTTATCCTTCCTTTATATGATATTTATTAATCATCGTCGTTCCTCCAATTGTAAATTGACAAATTATTTGTGGCGTATAGATAAAATTAGGGATGAGATATAAGAGAAAGGTCAGGAGTAACACAAATTGAGGATAAGATGAAAGGAATTTGTTTGAGATGTTTGAACATGTGCTTAGAACAATTGTATATTCATGGGTTGGAATGTCTCTTCTCATTTAGGTTGAAAGTGATACAAGAGGGAAGGTTGAGAATAGACAATTAGGAGGGATTTGATTGCAATGGAGGGATTTGTTGGGTTTATCCCACATCAGATATGGAAAGGGCTGGTGTTCAGGTTATAAGTGTAGGATAAACCCAATGAGATTTTGACTAAACTGAGCTCTTTGGTGCAAACGGATTTAGGAACCCTACTTTAGACTCCATTGTTGATGTTGTCGTTGTATAAACACATTTGGGTCTAGCAAAAAAAGTAGAGATATGCTTTGGAGTGCATGAAAAATGACACTATGCTTTGACCCCGTGAATGTCCTAGTTCTGCAATTTTAGGTGTTGTACTTGCCAAATCTTGACATTTGGGTAGTTATCTTTTAAAACATTTGTTGAATCCCACATTGCTTGTACTACCTGATCCTGAACTCTATATAAAGCCTCAGACAATCCTCTTCTTACAAGGCGTCTATTGAGAGTGAGTTAGGTCCATTGAATTTCTAAAGCATTCAATTTTGGATCATTATGCAAACTGATATCCTGAGAACGCACTGTGTCCTAGTGATATGACTATTTTCATAAGTCTAACAAAGAACTATACGAGAAAGTTGAACTTTTTACTTGATTTTATTCTGTGGTGTACTTTTATTGATTCAAGTTCAATGCAACCTACTTTTGTTTTTCAAAGATGGCTATCTTTTTATACCTAATTTTCATTCATCGGTTCTACTTTTGTTTTTTAAAGATGACTATCTTTTTATATCTAATTTTCATTAATCAGAGAACCATCTTGTGTCATTGATGAAGTGAAGATTAGCAATGAAAATAACATAATTGTTAGCATGTTCCGACCTAAAACCATATGGTGTCAAGTGGAGTAACTTCTTTTATATATAAACTATTTTGGAAAGTCTCACAAATTCGACGTGGGATTCTAACAATAATTAGTTTGGAAAAAATGTTGTAACAGGTTGAGAATGAATATGGTAACGTTGAATGGGCCTATGGGGTTGGTGGAAAGTTATATGTTAAATGGGCTGCTGAGACTGCTGTAAGCCTGAATACATCTGTTCCTTGGGTGATGTGCGCACAGAAAGATGCACCTGATCCAATTGTAAGTTCTTACAACTTCGTACATGGTACTGGGTACTCTCTCTCTCTTTCTCTGTATGTATGTGCGATTATTGTTGAATCCCACATTGATGTTGGGCCCTTAGATATCCGTTCGCAGTGGTTTTTCAAAGTACACTCTGCGCGTGAGGGGACATGTTGAATCCCACATCACTTGTGTTACCTGATCTTGAGCTATATATAAGTCTAGGAGTAATCCTCTTTTTTCAAGGCGTCTTTTAAGAGAGAATTAGGCCCATTGAAATTATTGTAGTCTTCATCATTTTGAGAGTGAATTAGGTCCATTGAAATTACTGTAGTCTTCATCATGTGGTTCAAACTTCTACAATCGAGAAAGAAAAAGCATTTTACATGCTTGTAGGCTTATCCAACCGTAGTTCTACTTGTGCATGCTAGGGAAAGCATTAATATCTAAGGAGTGATTATTACTTTTTTTAAATAAATTTGTCCTGCATTGCTATCCTTTTCTTTGCTGTACCATAGTTGCAAGTCCTCCATAATCAGATAATATTGTTTTTTAAAACAGAAGTATGACATTCGTATTGTAGATAAACACATGCAATGGGTTTTACTGCGACCAGTTCACCCCTAACTCACCTTCCAAGCCAAAGATGTGGACGGATAACTACAGTGGATGGTAAAAATCATATTAACAAAGCATATATCTTCAGCACTATATATATAAAGGGAGAGCGTGTGGTAGGGTATTTTTTTTTTTAATTCTATTTAAATTATTATTAAAAATAATTTTTAAAAAATCAAGATAATTCCTATTATATTAAAAAATAAATAACGCACACACATTGTATGTGCCACGGATGCTATATTATATATAAAGGGAGAGCGGTAGTTATTTTGGTGTAACATTGTAACTACCTCTCCATGTTTTATTTATTTCTATTCTATTTAAATTATTATTATAAACATTTAAAATAAAAATATGATCCCTATTATATTAAAAAACATTTAAATTCTGTAAGCTCAAAAAACTGTTATTTCCGTCTTAAAATGATACAGGTTCCTGTCGTTTGGCTATCCAGTTCCTCATAGACCAGTTGAAGATCTGGCTTTTGCGGTTGCTCGCTTCTTTGAGACGGGCGGTACTTTTCAAAACTATTATATGGTGAGCCTTCTTGAGAATTCTGTTTCATTTATATAATTTGGTACATAGTAAGCATTATCATCACGATTTTTATATATGACGTCCTCTTGTAGTATTTTGGTGGCACTAACTTTGGACTTACAGCCGGAGGCCCTTTGGTTGCGACAAGCTATGACTATGATGCGCCATTAGATGAGTATGGTAAACTTCCCGATGTTTAACTAATCTAACTAGTCTCTGAATTTGTTGAATCCCACATCGATGTTGGCCCCTTCCCTCGATATCCGTTCACAATGGTTTGTCAAAAGTCTACCCTGTACGCGAGAGTGCGTGTAGAATCCCACATAGCTTGTGTTACTTGATCCTGAGCTATATATAACGTCTGGGGCAATCCTCCTCTTTTAAGGCGTTTTTTGAGAGTGAGTTAGGCCCATTGGGGTACTACATGGTATCAGAGCCAGACTTTTATTTGATGTTGGGCGAGGGAGGGGGGGGGGCATATTGAATCCCATATTGATGTTGGTCCCACGATATTCGTTCGCAGTGGTTTGTCAAAAGTCCATTCTGTGCGTGAGGGGGCATGTTGAATTCCACACCGCTTGTGTTACCTAATCCTAAGTTATATATAAAGTCTGGGGCAATTCTTCTCTTTCAAGGCGTCTTTTGAGAGCAAGTTACACACTTTGGGTTTTTTTCTTCAGAATTTGATGAAAATTCCCTGTGCCAATAGGATCACATTGTTCAATCTTTGGATAATTTGGTATTGGTATAAACTGCACGTTTAGTTGCAAATAATACATACAATTTTTTACATATTCGTCCTTGAATTTAGCCATGCTTATTGATTGTGTGTACTCTCTTCAAGCAGTCAACGCCGTTTTTTCCCTTGGATACCTTATATCCTACTTCTCTATGCAGGTTTTATTAGGCAACCGAAGTGGGGTCACCTGCGCGACTTGCACTTAGCAATAAAGCAGTGTGAAGAATATTTAGTGAATGCAGATCCTGTTCATCAGTCACTTGGTCCAAATCTAGAGGTACACTATTATCCAATGATTACTCGGCTGTGTTCAATGGAGGCATATAGTAGATCTAATTATGAGTGGCATTTAAGAGAAAAATCCCATTGTTGGATATTTTTCTTAACTGGAATAGAGCTGTTTATCAGTTGTCCTAAATGAATGGCAATTTAAGGAAGCAAAGCCCAAAATGCGACAACTGAGTTTAATTAAAGCCCGCCACCTACTTCTCTCTCTCTCTCTCCAACCTGGGAAAGAGCGAGGAGAGCTTTATTAATAAATGCAAAGAATACAAATCTCAAAGGGGGCGAGACTTGACCTCTGAAAAGAAATGAAACGGCAAAATAAACTATTGAGAAGACAAAAAATTCAATGATAAAAATAATTAAGAAATTCCTTTGATCTTCTGAATGTTAGGGAAACAAAGTCTATCCAGTCTTAAACATCCACGAACAGTTGTCTAGCATTCTGATTCAGACTAAAAGGTCTAATTATCTCCTGCCCTTCCTAGCTTAGCTAATAAGTCAACAACCGTGTTAGCTTCCACTTCCATATTGCAGTGCAAAATAGAAGTATGAACCTTAGAAACCAGTTCCTTTATAATCCTAATCAGCTACGTTAATCTCCAAGGGATTTTAGCTCTCCCAGCAACCATTTCGACTAGTAAGGCATTGTCATTGCAACGAGGTTCCATTCTCATATATGATCTACTATGGGAGCTTGAACCATTAAACTTCATACATTTCTTATTCCTTTATGTTGTTTTATCCTCATCTTCATCAAAACTTTCACTTATCCATGGCCCTTGATTCAAGTTTTATTGTTTTAAGTTTGTTCATCTGTGGTCATGTCAGTCTTTGCTAGGTTTTACATTGGTGGGCATGTATTTCAGTTGGAATCACAAATGATGATTAAGGTCAAGGAATTTGGTTGTCATGCTCCAGCACTAATTTTTCCAATTAATCTAGAGCCATAAATTAGAGAAACATGAAATTGGTCCCTATTGATTGCTTTGTTTGTATAAGCTCACCGGATTTCTTAACAATCTGTGATAGTTGATATGAATCTGATTGTATTCCGAAAGATCAATAAAGTCACAAGTTTGTGCGGGTCATTTGACTAATGTACATGTATTTGAATTGGATTCTCCAATGACCTATAATGCTATTCTCATGGCAATCCCACATCACTTGTGTTACCTAATCCTGAGCTATATATAAGTTTAGGGGTAATCCTCCTCTTTCAATGCGTCTTTTGAGAGTTAGGCCCATTAGGTTCCTACATGGTATGAGAGCCAGATCTTTTGTCTGATGTTGGGCGTATTAAATCCCACATCAATGTTGGGCCCTCGATATCCGTGCGCAGTGGTTTGTCAAAGTCCACCTTGCGTGTGAGGGGACGTGTTGAATCCCACATTGACGTTGAGCCCCCCGATATCCATTCGTAGTGATTTGTTAAAGTCTATCCTGAGCGTGAGGGGCGTGTTGAATCCCACAGCGCTTGTCTTACCTAATCTTGGGCTATATATAAGTTTAGGAGTAATCTTCCTCTTTCAAGGCGTCTTTTGAGAGTGAGTTAGGTTCATTAGGTTTCTTCATGCTTTGCTGCTAATTTCCTTTCATTCATGAAGGGCAAGAAATCGAAGAGACTTGAATTGGGTCGATTCTTGTCAGTGAAATTATTGTATTGGAGGCCTAGCTAATTATTGTAGTTGAGTGCACCTTCTCTCTCAAAAGCATTCTTCCATCGTTGCATTGAATGAACACCTTAATTATGTTTTTAGTGGCAAAAAGTGCATTTACAGTTTATACTAATTTATTGTTTAACTTTCCTCTGATTAGAAACCCTGTTTTGGTGTGATCAACTTCTTTAGTAGATGTATGATGAAATTTTACTCCGAAATCACTTTTTAGCCTAAACCAGAAACCAGCCTAGTTTAAAATGATTAAGAAGTTAACTTTTTTTTCGTCAGGGTCTTAAGTTAGTGACTATCTTCCTAAATTTTGTTAATCAGGCACACGTCTACTATAGAACTTCACACGACTGTGCTGCATTTCTTGCTAACTACGACAGCAGATCAGATGCAAATGTTACATTTAATGGAAAATCATACTTCCTTCCTGCTTGGTCTGTGAGCATCCTTCCAGACTGCAAGAATGTTATATTCAATACGGCGAAGGTATGACTATAGCCCCATGATTCTTTGTGTAGCTATTATTTTACGCCCAGTGCCTGTTGAACTGAATTCAGAAATTATCTTGGATTCTTGTGAACAAATATGTGTTATCATGAGCCAAAAGTGCATATTCCCTTTGTAAATTAGACTGGTCAACATCTTAATTTATTGCTTTTACTCAGTGCATATGTTCTGCTCTACTTTTATGGCGCTTCAAGGTCTTGATATTTTTGTATTACCTATAACTTCAATTTGGTCCTGATACTCTCCCATTCAATTTTATTGGAACATAACAATTGAAATTGAATAATCAATTGTGTATCTTTCTAATTGTACAATTAGGCTACATATAGGAGTAATTGAGACTAAATAAGGAAATTAATTACGACAGATAATACCTTCCTAATTTACATATTTGACTTTCCCTATATACAAATAATAATAATATTGAATATTCCAACTCTCCCCCTCAAACTGATATGAAGATATCTTCCATTGTCAGCTTGCATACTAAATAATCGAATCTCTTCTTTGGTAATTTTTTTGTTAGAATGTCTGCGATCTGTTCAGTAGTCGGTACGTATGGCATACATATTTGTCCACTCTCGATCTTTTCCTTGATGAAATGCTTGTCCACTTCCACATGTTTTGTCCGATCGTGCAACACCGAATTGTGAGCAATCGCAATTGCTGAATTAGATATCTTCAACTCTCTGAGTAATCTGTTAATCCATAACACTTCACAGATGCCGTGAGCCACTGATCTGTACTCCGCTTTTGCGCTACTTCTAGCTACGGCATTCTGTTTCTTGCTCCGCTATGTGACGAGGTTCCCACCAACAAAGGTACAGTAACCAGAGGTCGATCTCCTATCCGTGATGCTCCCAGCCCAGTCTGCATCGGTATAAACCTCTACAAGTTGGTGGCCACATTTCTTGTACAAAATTTCCTTTCCAGGAGTACCCTTTAAGTACCTTAGTATTCTATAGGCAGCATCGAAATGTTCTTGTCCTGGTGAGTGCATAAATTGGCTGACTATGCTTACGGCAAAGGCTATATCCGGACGGGTATGTGATAAGTAGATTAACCGCCCCACTAGTCTTTGATGTTATTCTCGGTTTATTACAACTTTAGGTTTGACCGGTTGTAGTTTCTCATTCGGTTCACTTGGAGTTTCTATAGCTTTGCACCCGAGTAACCCTGTTTCATTCAGTAGGTCGAGTACATATTTTCTTTGACTCACAAATATGCCTCCCTTTGATCTAGCAAATTCCATTCCAAGAAAATACTTTAACAGATTTAAGTCTTTGATTTCAAAATTATCAGCAAGTTTTTCTTTAAGTCTTCTCAACTCGTCAATATCACTTTCTGTTAAGATGATATCATCTATATAGACAATTAAAATGGCAATCTTACCATCAATTGAGTGTCTATAGAACATAGTATGATCTGCTTGGTTTTGTTGATAACCCTGACCTTTTACAGTGGTTCCAAAGCGTTGAAACCACGCTCTTGGAGACTGTTTTAGGCTGTATAGTGACTTCTTTAGCTTGCACACCTTTCCTTGTCCTATCTTTCTTTCAAAGCCCGGTGGTAAACTCATGAACACTTCCTCCTCCAAGTCTCCATTTAGAAAGGCATTTTTCACGTCTAATTGGTGTAATGGCCAATCAAGATTTACAGCTAGGGACAATAGAACCCGAATCGAGTTTATCTTAGCAATTGGAGCAAATGTTTCTTAGTAGTCTATCCCATATGTCTGCGTGAACCCTTTAGCCATGAGTTTTGCTTTGTACCGTTCTATGCTTCCATCTACCTTACACTTAACTGTGAACACCTACTTGCACACGATTATTTTTGTATCCTTTGGCAAATCAACTATTTCCCACGTACCACTCCTTTTAAGAGTATTCATCTCTTCCAAAACTGCTAGCTTTCAACCTGTATCACCTAGTGCTTCCTCAATGTTCCTTGGAATAAACAGATTATTAACTTTAGAAGTAAAGACTATATAAGGTTTGGAAAATTTTGTGTAGGATACATATCTAGATATGGGGTGATTGGTGCAGGTTCTAATTCATTTCCTGATGGCTACAGGGATATTAAGATCTGAAGGAATACTGGAATGAGAAGATTCATTAGGAGGTGGTAAAGATATAGGATTACCTGGATCATTGTTTGGGAAGTCGGATTGACCTTGTGCTAGAACAGTAGGCTGATCTGTATTCTTTTTTGTACCTTTCTGAGTATAAACCCGCAATGGTATTTCTTCATCTGTTTGTGAAGGAATTATGCTCGGCACTAGTGTACTAGTAGGGATCCCTTTTTGTTTTTTAATATTGTCATAATTTGTTTTTGACTGATTTGAGGGAAAATTTTCTAAGACTGTGGTAGGGAGAGAATCATCAGTGACTCAAAAATTCCTTTCCATTACATTCTCCCCCTGAAAGGGATTTTGTCAAAGAAATAAACATTTTTCAAAAACGTGACGTCCATACTAACATGAATTTTCTTGGTTTGTGGATTGTAACACTTATACCCTTTTTGATTTGGTGCATAATCGATGAAAACACATTTTTCTGCTCTAGAATCAAGTTTAGACCGAAATTGGCTAGGAATATGAACATAGGAGGTGCATCCAAATACTTTAAGAGGTAGGTTAGCTGATATTCTAGAAGCTGGAAAGTGTGTTTTGAAGTTATCAAATGGTGTGGTGTAATTTAGAATACGTATAGGCATACGATTTATTAAATATGCGGCTGTTAAAAGAGTATCACCCCACAAATATTTTGGAATATGTATAGAAAACATGAGTGTACGTGCAATTTCGAGTAAGTGTTTATTTTTCCGTTCAGCGATACCATTTTGTTGGGGCATGTCACGACATGTGGATTGATGTAGAATACCATTTGTTTTAAAAAAACTGCCTAAACATTCTTTAAAATATTATGTTCTATTATCTGTGCGAAGAATGCTAGGTTTCATTTGAAATTGGTTTTCTAGCATAATGCAGAAATATTTAAATAAAGCTGCTACATCAGATTTTGCACGCATCAAATATGTCCAGCATAAACATGTGTAATCATCAATAAATGTCACAAACCATCTTTTTCCGGATAGTGTTGTGATTTTTGAGGGACCCCATACATCGCTGTGAATTAAATAGAATGGTTTGGATGCACGATATTGTTTTGAAATATAAGAAATATGCTGACTTTTTGCAAACAAACCGATTTCATTATAAAAAGAAGAACAATTCACATTCTTAAATAAAGTCGGAAACAAATGTTTAAGATATTGAAAACTTGGATGTCCTAGTCTAAGGTACCAAAGCATGATTTTATCACGAACAGAGGTTGAACTCATACCACTGGGGCTGTGAGTTGTTTTATTCCTCAAGGAGTTATCATCGAAGTAATAAAGGCCATCCACCAATCTAGCACTGCCAATCATCTTCCCCGAGCTTTGGTCCTGAAAGAAACATTGAGATTCAGAGAAAATGGCATGACAATTCGAATCTCGCAATAGTTTACTTACAGATAAGAGGTTACAAGTAAGTTTAGGAACGTGGAGGACCGTTTTTAGATTAATACTATCTGAGATTGTTATTTGACCTTTTCCTGCAATGGGTGAGAAACTACCGTTTACAATTCTAATTCTTTCGTTACCAGAACACAGTGAATAGGTATTAAAAAGGTGATAAAAACTTATCATATGATCAGAAGTACCTGAATCAATAATCCAAGGTGCTGAGTTTAAGGAACAAGAAAAGACTCTAAAGTTACTACCTGTTTGAGCTAAGGAAGCATTATGAGTACCAAATGATGGATTGACAGTCAGCAGTTTCAGAAGTTGATCAATCTGCTCTTTGTTGAATGGAGTGGTGGCAGCTTCATGTGCGGAAGGATAAGATCGGTTAGATTTTTCTCCCGTTTTGTTGCTCTTCAAATTTGTCGGTTTCCCATGGATTTTCCAGCATGTTTCTCGTGTATGAAGGGGCTGGTTGCAGCAGTCGCACCATATATGAGGACGTTCCTCTACTCGGCGTGGAAACCTGCTGGAGTGAGCATTAGCAGCAACCAAAGCAGACTGGTCAATTGGAGCAACTGTAGGGCTGATAATTTGTGGCTTGTTGAGCATAACGTTCCAACGGGTCTCCTCCTTTCGGACCTCCGAGAAAACCTCATTAATTGAGGGAAGAGGCTGACGACCAATAATTCGTCCCCTAACTTCGTCAAGTTCTGGTTTCAGACCTGCCAGGAACTTAAAAACACGATCATCATCCACCAATTTCTTATAGTGGCTATAATCCTCAGTCGAATACCATTCATGATCGTCGAACATATCTTGAGCTTGCCATATTCTCTTCAATGAATTGAAATAATTGGTGATACTGTCTTCGCCTTGACGGATATCACGGAGTTTTAGAGTCAGCTCATACTTTTGAGATTGGTTTCTCAGATCAGAATACATCTGATTTATATTGTCTCAAAGTTCCTTCGTCGTAGGGTAGCACATGTAGTTGTAGCCAATTTCCTCATCCATAGAGTTTACGAGCCACGTCATCACCATGGAGTTTTCAGCATCCGAAGTTGTATGCGATGGATCTGTGATGGCGGGCTCCTTTGCATCACCGGTTAGATATCCCATCCGTCCTCATCCACGGATATACATTCGCACCGATTGAGACCAACGCAAGAAATTGGTTCCATTTAGACGAACATAGGTGATTTGGATAGAGTGGGATTCGGAAGGGAGATGCTTTGGTTCGGTAAGTTGGCTGAACCTTAAGATGGATTTCGAGGTAACGTCGGACATGGTGAAGGCAATGGGAAATATTGTCAGAGATTGAGAATCATCGGGTTGGCCTTCAACGAGTAAATCTTGCGAAACCAAGCTGCTTGATGCTGAGTTGACTCACTGAGAATCGTCTGAGTTGACTCGGTTTCGTCGATTTTAAGCAAATCCGGTAGCAGTGGCGGTGGCTAGGGCCGCGAGTGTTCGTTGGTGGCTGCAATTGAACCTCACGAACTGCAATCGAGCTGTAATTGCAAGATCTATTTCATACAAATCTTGCCAGGGCAAGTTCGTTGGCTGCTAAGGCTCCGGCGAGGCTGTCGGCGGCAAATAGAGGACCGACGAGGCTTCGTCGTCAGTTGTACAAGGCCACGAGTGTTCGTCGGCGGCTGTAGAGGACCAACGAGGCTTCGTCAGTTGTAATGAGGGCTCGTCGTTGGCTGTAGGGGAGCTTTTGTTCATTGCCTGGCTGTAAGGAATGCCGGCGAACCTTCGTCGGCTATTGTTGGATGCCGGTGAACGTCGTCGACGACTACAATAGCTGGTGGCGAACGTTAAAAGCTTGTAAAGGGCCGGCGGCGGCTGCAAAGGCTAGGGTTTTTTGTTTTAGCTCTAATACCAAATTGAAATTGAATAATCAATTGTGTGTCTTTCTTATTGTACAATTAGACTACATATAAGAGTAATTAAAACTAAATAAGGAAATTAAGTACGACAGATAATGATTTCCTAATCTATATATTTGACTTTTCCTATATACAAATAATAATAATATTGAATATTCCAACACAATACGGATTCATGAGGAAGTGGTATCTCTTTACGATCAACGCCAACATTTAGAAATTGGTTAATGGGTGAATACACAAGTACTTGATGCCCCGTCCAAGAGTGCGACCAAGTCTCTCTTTCTTTTCGGGAAGGGAGGATGGGGGAAATTCTATTGATTGCAGCTTTCTCCAATCCTCCAGGAAAAGCATGAAAAATGAATGGCTCGAATGGTACGATCCCTCCGTCTTCTCAAAATGAAAGGGGTGATCCCGTAGTTCTTGATCTATGAAGATGTATTATTAGGTGTTCCATTTGATTTTTCCATTGAGGCCGAATCCATTAGTTTAAACAAATTAGTTATTTTTTTGAGTTGATTATTTGGTTTTTATGCCATATTTCTTCTCTCAAGTTGCCATCTACAAATTTGGAGCTATAAATTAATTCCACTTCTTTATTCTTCACATGCTCTTTGATGAAATGATACCGTGTATCAATATGTTTACTCCTTTCATGGAACAGTGGATGTTTCACTAGAGCAATTGTTGAGCGATTGTCAATAAAGACTTCTGTGGAATGATCTTGTGGAAATCTCAAATATTCCAAAACATTCCTAAGCCATATAGCATGGTAAATAGCTGAGTTGGCAGCAACCTACTCAGCTTCGCATGATGACAACGTCACAATGGATTGCTTATTTGATGTCCATATGAACGTTGTATTTCCCAAACAGAATGTAAATCCAGTTGTACTTTTCCTTTCATCCAGATCTTTTCCCCAATCACTATCTGAATAGCCAAGAAGGCTTTTATCTTCTGTTGAAGTATATAACAAACCATTATTGATGGTTCCCTTGATGTAACGAAGTATTCGCTTCGCTGCATTTAACTGGTGATTGATCTGGTGTCTCCATATACCTGTTGACTAGATCGACTCCGTAGAGTATGTCTGGTCTGGTACATGTTAAATATCTCAAGCTTCCAACAAGACTTTTGAAGTAAGTGGGATCAACATCTCCTTGCTCATTTTTTCTCAGCTCAACTCCTGTTTCAACTAGAGTTGTGACAGAATTACAATTCTCCATCTCAAACTTCTTTAGAATCTCTTTCGCGTAGTTTCTTTGAGAGATAAAGATTCCTTTCTCACTTTGAATGATTTTGATGCCGAGAAAGTGTGCCATAAGACCAATATTGGTATATTGGTCATTTTAAAATCTTTCACCATACTTCTCTTGAAAGCTTCAAACCACGTCCTTTGAAGTAATTGTCAATTCTCTTGTTTCATGCACGGGGTGCTTGCTTCAAACCATGCAATGCCTTTTTCAGCTTGTACACTTTATCTTCATGGCCTTTCTTCACATATCCAGGTGGTTGATCCACATAGATCTCTTCTTCGAGATACCCATTGAGAAATGCTGATTTCACGTCTAGTTGATATATCTTCCACTTGTATTGAGCAACTAGTGAAATAATTAGCCTAATGGTCTCAAGTTTAGCTACAGGGGCAAAGACTTCACCATAGTCGATTCCTTCTTGTTCTTATATCCTTTTACAACAAGCCTTGCTTTGTGTCTGTGGACTTCTCCTTGAGCATTTCTTTTGGTTTTGAAGACCCATTTGACACCTATTGTCTTGCGGTCTTTCGGAACACTAGTTAAGTCCCATGTTTTGTTTTTCTCAATGGATTTGATTTCTTCATTCATTGCCTTTTTCCATTTGTCTTCTTTGTTAGCTTCTTCAAATCTAACTGGATCACTACTCATAAGCAAACAATATAGTGTGATGTCATCATTCATTGGTTCTGTATTTTCATACAGATCATTCAAACTTCGTAATCTGCTAGGCCTCATGTTTGAGAACCCCCGTTCTGGAGATGATGAAGATGCTCCACTGTGTGGTGAAGTGACACCACGTGGAGATGTTTTTTGTGAATCTACAATCACATCTCTTGGTTGAGCCCGTTTTTCTTCTTCAAGGATTAATTCAACACCTTTAGAAGATTTAACCTGATCCCAATTCCAGGATTCAGATTCGTCGAAGATGACATCTCTGCTATAGAATACTCTGTTGGTGATGGGATTGTAGAGTTTGTATCCCATCGTTCTGTCACCGTATCCAACAAGGATACACTTTTCTCCTTTGTCTTCCAACTTGGTTCGTTTTGCCTTTGGAATCTTGGCATAGCCGATGCTCCCAAAGATTCTGAGATGAGCCAAACTTGGCTTATGATTACTCCAGGCTTCTTCAGGTGTTTTTGTTGCCACGATTTTAGTTGGACACCTATTCAATAGATACACATCACACGAGACAGCTTCTGCCCAGAAACTCTTAGGCACTTTCTTATCCTTTAACATGCTTCTGGCCATGTTAAGGATTGTGCGGTTCTTCCGTTCAGCTATACCATTTAGCTAAGGAGTATAGGCCGGTGTGAATTGATGACGAATTCCATGTTGTTTTAGGAATTCATGGAAAGCATCTGCGGTATATTCTCCACCTTGATCCGATCGCAACGTCTTGAATCGATAGCTGCTTTGTTTCTCCACAAGAGCTTTAAACTCTTTGAAGGTGTCGAACACTTCTGACTTTTGTTTGAGGAAGTACACCAACGTCTTCCTACTAAAGTCGTCAATGGATGTCAGGAAGTATTGATTCTGTCCATTTGAAACTGGCTTCAATGGACCACACACATCTGTGTATATTAGCTCGAGCGGCACCTTTAATCTCCAACGAACCTGCTTTCCAAAGCTATTTCTGTGTTTGCTCAAAACACAACTTTCACAAAATTGATTATGATGGTTGATGCTGGGCAACCCTTTCACCATATTTTTGCTTCCCAAGATCTTCAAACTTTCAAAATTAAGATGGCCATATCTGTGATGTCATATCCAATCCTTATCTTTGATTACACTCACACACTTTGGAGTGTCGTGATGAATAGCCAGTGGAAACATTCTGTTTCTCGCCATCTTTACTCGAGTCACCAAGTTTCCTTGAGAGTCTGCAATTGTTAGATGCAGATCTTTAAGGCTAATGTTATAGCCTTTCTCTACCAGTTGACCAAGACTCAATATATTGGTCTTCATATCTGGAACATAATAAACATTGGAGATAAAAGCATGATCTCCATTCTTTTACTTGATCAACACATCGCCTTTCCCTTGGATTGGAACTTTTGAGAGATCGCCAAAAGAAATATCTCCTTGAGCTTTTTCATTAAGTTCAATAAATAGATTCTTCTTGCCAGTCATATGATTGCTGGCTCCAGAGTCAAGATACCAAACATTTTGGTCCTGATCGGATGGCTTGTGTGCCATCAATATCAACGTACTATCTTCAACATGATTCTTCTCTGCAAAGTTAATACTGTCATTGGCTTCATTTGCAGGTTGATTACTTCTGTAGTCATTGCTATAATGGCCATATTTGTGGCAATTATAACATTGGACATTTCTTTTGTCCATATTTGCACGGTTGTTGTAACCGCCTCTCATTCCTTGACCTCGTCCTCGTGGAACATAGTTTTGTTGTTCACGACCTTCTCTGTTGAATCCTCTTCCGCCATTAATTCCGCCTCTTGGTTCAAAGTTTCTTGAACCTCTGCCATGAGATCCTCGACCTCGTTCGCCTCCTTGGTGTGACATCCCCCCTTGCTTGTACCTTTCTTCATCGAGGAATAGCTTTGACTGCAATGGCTGCTCCACAGCATTTTCATCATTTCTTATATTCACATTTTGTTCATGGGCTTGCAACGAGCCCACTAGTTCGTCCACAGACAAAGTCTCTAGATCCTTTGTCTCTTCAATTGCTATGACAATATAATCAAATTTTGGATCTTAAAATCGCAAATTTTTTCCCGAGATTCTCGTGTCTTTGAGATCTTCACCATTTCTTCTAAAGTTGGTTTACAACTACCATAATTCGAGTATGGTATTCAACAATAGATTCTGGGAGTTTCATTTTTAAAGATTCAAATTCATCTTGTAATGATTGAAGTCGAATCTTTTTCACCTTGTCTGCACCTTTGTGGGTTTTGTTAAGCGTCTTCCATATTTTTTTTGATGTTTTGGCAGATGTTATAATTTGAAAGGTTGACTCATTAAGCCCTTGATAAAGAATGGATTTCGCTTTACAATCCTTCTTTCTTTCTGCTCGAAGGATTGTCTTATGTGCTTCTATTAAAGCACTCTCCGCTTCTTTGGTGGCCGGTTCAGTATAACGTCCTCAATAATCTCCATGACATCTTGAGAGCCTAGCAAAGCTCTCATTTGAATGCACCAATTGTCGTAGTTGAATTTGGTAAGCTTCGGAATGAACGCTTGTGTGTTTCTGTTTGCCATTTTTAGAGATAGTATAAGATTTCTCTCACACAACCTTCTGAAATTAGATATTGCAGAATCTGACTGGTTAGATGTGTCCAGAACAATCAAAATAGTTGGAAAACACTATTTGATCGTCTAAATCAGACTTCAGATGACTTAGATCAAGCTAAAACAAGTCTTTCAGATCGAATGATCAAGGAGCGAGAAAATCAGTGCCGGCAAAGCACTGGATAAAAACCCTTTTAAGAGGTTTTCTGCCTGCTGCCGGAGAAGAAGGCTTTTGCGCAAAGTTTTACTTTTTCCAAGACTTTGACTGACAATTCCCGTTGCTACAGAACTCCGTTTGGGACGTTCTTTATATGGTTTCGATTGTCTCAACGAGATCTACAAGATGGTGTACTCAAAATCAATTTTCGAGCACTTTGAATATTTGGACAGAAACGCAAATAACTTGCTCTGTTTTTGCGTTTTTGATATTCTGGCGCAGCTGGTGGCTCTGATACCACTGTTGGTGGGAGTGGATCAAATGAGGACACTGGTGGTATACCTCTGAGAGATTGAATTGAACAAACACACAATATATTATTTGAATAAACTCAAGAACATTAAAAAACTCTCAATAATGGAGGAAACACAATTTCTCTCCTAAATCTCTCTCTATATGATACTTGATGTATCTTACAACTCCATACTCTAATAAGCTTACTACATTCATGTATTTATAGGCTAAGAAGAAAGAAATAAAATCAAACTTGAATTCTTAAAGTTCAACAATGGTGGCTATATCTTTCAAGTATG
This sequence comes from Eucommia ulmoides, assembly GCA_016647705.1. Classification (NCBI taxonomy): domain Eukaryota; kingdom Viridiplantae; phylum Streptophyta; class Magnoliopsida; order Garryales; family Eucommiaceae; genus Eucommia; species Eucommia ulmoides. The sequence goes on from JAENRU010000484.1 coordinate 1,036,475, forward strand.
GTGGCTAGGGTGATGGCTTCAAGAATAGCTGCTGGATGCTTCTACATTGATGGCTTCAAAGATGGTGGGTTTCTAGAATGGTGGCTTGGGGATCAAGTTTACATTATAACATCCCCCCTTAAACTTGACTCTCTAAGCTTTGTAATTCCGAGCATAACCTTTAATCTTGCGAACACATTATGCTTCAAAGATTTTATGAAAATATTGGCGAGTTGATCATATGTCCTGCAAGAAATTAATTCCACTTCTTTCATGAAATGTCCTTATGAACATGCACTCTACATGAAGAAAGATTCAGATGGAAGCTTGTTGTACGCTTGTTTATACGTTGAGGACTTAATCTTCACCGGCAACAATCCAAGCATGTTTGAAGCTTTCAAGAGAAGTATGGTGAAAGATTTTGAAATGACCGATATTGGTCTTATGACACACTTTCTTGGCATCGAAATCATTCAAAGTGAGAAAGGAATCTTTATCTCTCAAAGAAACTATGCGAAAGAGATTCTAAAGAAGTTTGAGATGGAAAATTGTAATTCTGTCACAACTCCAGTTGAAACAGGAGTTGAGCTGAGAAAAAATGAGCAAGGAGATGTTGATCCCACCTACTTCAAAAGTCTTGTTGGAAGCTTGAGATATTTAACATGTACCAGACCAGACATACTCTATGGAGTCGGTCTAGTCAGCAGGTATATGGAGACACCAGATCAATCACAATTGAATGCAGCGAATCGAATACTTCGTTACATCAAGGGAACCATCAATGATGGTTTGTTATATACTTCAACAGAAGATAAAAGTCTTCTTGGCTATTCAGATAGTGATTGGGGAATAGATCTGGATGAAAGGAAAAGTACAACTGGATTTACATTCTGTTTGGGAAATACAACGTTCACATGGACATCAAATAAGCAATCCATTGTGACGTTGTCATCATGCGAAGCTGAGTATGTTGCTGCCAACTCAGCTGTCTGCCATGCTATATGGCTTAGGAATGTTTTGGAATATTTGAGATTTCCACAAGATCATTCCATAGAAGTCTTTATTGACTATCGCTCAGCAATTGCTCTAGCGAAAAATCCAGTGTTCCATGAAAGGAATAAACATATTGATACACGGTATCATTTCATCAAAGAGCATGTGACAAATAAAGCAGTGAAATTAATTTCTTGCAGGACATATGATCAATTCACTGATATTTTCACAAAACCTTTGAAGCATAATGTGTTCGCAAGATTAAAGGTTGTTGAATCCCACATCTCTTGTGTTAACTGATACTAAGCTATATATAAAGCCAAGGGAAATCCTCCTCTTACAAGACGTCTTTTGAGAGTGAGTTAGGCCCATTAAAATTTCTACATGGTATCAGAGCCAGACTTTTGTCTGATATTGGGCGTGTTAAATCCCACATCAATGATGGGCCCCCCGATATCCGTTCGCAGTAGTTTGTCAAAGTCCACCCTGCGCGTGAGGGGGCGTGTTGAATCCCACATTGATGTTGGGCCTCCTGATATCCGTTCGCAGTGGTTTGTCAAAGTCCACTCTGCGTGTAAGGGGGCGTTTTGAATCCCACATTGCTTGAGTTAACTGATCCTGAGCTATATATAAAGCCAAGGGCAATCCTCCTCTTACAAGGCGTCTTTTGAGAGTGAGTTAGGCCCATTAAAAATTCTACAAAGGTTATGCTCAGAATCACAAAACTTGGATAGTCAAGTTTAAGGGGGGATGTTGTAATGTAAATTTGATCCCAAACCACCATTCTAGAAGCCCACTATCTTTGAAACCATCAATGTAGAAGCATCCAGCAATTATTCTTGAAGCCATCACCCTAGCCACCATACTTGAAAGACATAGCCACTATTGTTGAACTTTAAGAATTCAAGTTTGATTTTATTTCTTTCTTCTTAGCCTATAAATACATGAATGTAGTAAGCTTATTAGAGTATGGAGTTGTAAGATATATCAAGTATCGTATAAAGAGAGATTTAGGAGAGAAATTGTGTTTCCTCCATTATTGAGAGTTTTTGAGTGTTCTTGAGTTTATTCAAATAATATATTGTGTGTTTGTTCAATTCAAGCTCTTGGACCTGGTCGGTGTTAATCTCTAAAATTGAGATTTTGTTAGAGAAGACAGTATGAGGAAGAATGTCCTCATGTATCAAGAAATTTTTGTTTGATTGAAAATCTCGCCAAGGTGGAGATTATTGTTGTTTTGGCTCAATTTTGAAAGGAGGGGACCCATTCCTTTGACAAAAGATAAAGAGAGAAAATTTCTCTCTTTCACTTTTGTTGGTTTCTGTCGGCCTTCTCCATTTCTTTGACAAAAGAGAAAACCTTTTTTTCTTATCTGTCATTTGTTTAGTGGCTTTTTTGCTAAAGAAAAAAAGCTGCACATGTTGAAGGAAGAAGCTGAAGAAAATTTTGGCAGTAGCAATTCTTGAAGATTGAGATTTTTTCTCTCATTTAGTTCCTACCTTTCGGCGCTCATTTTTGAAGAAAAGAGAAGATGAATTTTTCTTCTTCTCATCCTCTGCCTATAAAATGGCAAATGATTAGTTGCAAATAAAAATCACACCAATTGGGAGTGTATCTCTTGTGCAGTGTATTGGGATCTCCCTCTTATCTACCTTGGGTGCCCGTTATATGAAGGAAGGGAAAAAAATAGTTTATTTGAAGGCATCCTTAGGAAGATTAGACAAAAGGTTGCTGGATGGCAAGGAAAGCTGCTCTCTAGTGGTGGTCGGCTGATTCTTCTTAAACATGTACTTCAGAGCATGACTTTCTATCTGTTCTTGGCTATATCGCCTCCGATCTCGATAATTCAAAAAGTTGAAAAGATTTTAGCCAAGTTTTTATGGGGATCTACTCCGGGAAAAAAGAAACTGCATTGGAAGCGTTGGAACAAGATTTGTTTCCCTCCAAATGAAGGTGGCCTAGGGATTTGCGATTTTCAGGATGTCATCCTGGCATTCAAGATGAAACTTTGGTGGAGATTTAGAGAAGGATCTGCTCTATGGGCTAAATTTGTGAAAAATAAATATAACCGAATCGGTCCAGAATCTAAGTGCAGAAATTTCTCATTCCAAAGCCATGTTTGGGGAGCTCTTCTCGAAGGTAAATTTTATGCCGAGGACCATATTCAATTCTTAATTGGTAAAGGAAATGTCTCTTTTTGGTGGGATGCTTGGCTTATCTCAGTTCCACTCGGTGAAGTCGTGGTGGTCGATTCGAGTTTATCTAATATTCAAGTCCAAGATGTCCGGCGTCCTAAAGGGGAGTGGGATATGCCTTTGATTCAAACTCTTATCCCGTCTAATTTGGTGAGAGAATTGGATAACCTCCAGACTCTTAAGGTTTTTGATCATGATGTCATGCTTTGGACTCCTACCAACTCGGGAGAATTTTCGGTTAAATCTGCTTGGGAAGTGGTTAGAAATCATCAAGATGCTCATCCTTTTTTTGACAAGATTTGGCACAACTCTCTTCCGATTAAAATTTCCATTTTCATGTGGAGGCTCCTGCACAACATTGTTAGGTCGAATCGATGCCTCACCTTTTTTCACCAGGAGAGCTTGCTAAGACCGCTTGGACTACTTTTGGAGGGGCTATTTGGAATAGTGATGTGTTTGGCAGATTAGTTGGTTGGTGGCAATGTCAAAGTTTGTCCCCTCTTAAAAAACTTCATGATTCCCTCATTCCCTCGGTACTCTGTTGGGAAATCTGGAAAATGCGGAATAAGATTAGATTCAACGGAACCCGGTGTGATGCTCCAAAGGTCATTCCATGATTGCTCATTCGGTGCGGAAACCGGAAACAACGCTTCAGCTGGTTTATTGGTATCTTTCCCAAAATAGACTCAAGGTTAATTTTAATGGTAGTTCTAGAGGAAACCCAGGCTCCATTGGTGGAGGGGGTACTTTCCGAAGCCCTAATGGGAAGTAGCTGTTCGGCTTTGCTAATTTCTTTGGCTTTGGCTCCAGTTTACTTGCTAAAACCAAAACCCTTTTGATTGCACTACAGTATTGTGTTGATTTTGAGTGGTTCGCTATGGATGTTGTTAGTGACAATGTTCTGCTAGTAGACATGGTTGCTGGTAGGGATGGTCACGGGCCTGGGGACCCGCTCAGCCCGAACGGCCCGACTCTATTTTTTTAGGACTTGGACTTAAGGTTTGAGCCCACGGGCCGGGTCTGGACCTAGGTATTAGGGCCCAATCAAAATTAGGGCCGAGCTTGGGTAAGACCCAAAAATTTTAGGGCTGGCTGGCCCGGCCCGAAGGATATTTAAAATAAAATAAAATATATATATACATATATACATACATACATATATATATATATATATATATATATATATATATATATATATATATATATATACACGCACACACACACACACATTACAATACAACCCTAATATTTGGAATACTGATTTACCTTTAAAAATTGTAATTTTAATATTTCTTGTTGGTTTGGCTTGTTTGGAATATTAGTTTACCTTTAAAAATTGTAATTTTAATATTTCTTATTGGTTTGGTGTTGAATTTTTTGTATTTATTTTTTAAATTTAAAAAAAAAAAAAAAAAAAAAGGGTCGAGGGCCTAGGGGCCAGGCTTTGGACTTAAATTTTTCTCATAGAGTCGGGCTTGGGCATAGAAATAAGGCCCCATCACCGGGCCGGGCTGGGTTAGGGCCCAACGTTTTTTTGTAATACACTAGTCTAAGCCCGGCCCGGCCCATGACCATCCTTAGTTGCTGGTAGAGCTAAAGTCCCTTGACGCTTAATGTCTTTGATAAGGCTTATCAAGGAATTGGTTGAGAGGGTCCAAGCTTCTATTTCGCATTGCTACAGGGAAGCTAACACGGCTGTGGATATGTTAGCCAAGTTAGGCAGTGTTGGAGTATATAGCACTTTTCGTTCTGAATCAGAATGCCTGGCTTCTGTTCGGGGTTGCTTATGGCTGGATAAACTTCGATTCCCGAACATCCGGAAGTCTAGGATAAGTCTTTTATGATTTGGTCTAGTAAATTTCTTGTTAGTTGGTTTTTGCTTTTGTTTTGGTTCAGAGGTTAGGTCTCACCCCCCTCTGTGAGTTGTATTTTTTGGTTTTTTTTTTTTAAGTTTTTCTCCCTTGCTTAGCCGAGGTTTTCAAAAAAAAAAAAAAAAAAAAAAATCAACAAGAGTTAACATATGCATTTCAACCAGATTCTCTCGGTTTAAAATAAATAAATAAATAAACAAATAAATAAATAAATGCTGAAGGTTTTTTTTTTACCACAATCTACACCTGCTTAGAGTTTTTTCCGTTTGTTAAGCTATGAAGTTAGGCTGTCTCCAAATGGTTGATTTTTTTATTTTTTATTTTTTATTTTTTAAATTCTTGCTCACTAATGTTCTAGATATTTACTTCGAAGAGATTATCATGCTGGATCTACCAAACGAGGTCACTGAGATGGAGCTCATATATAAATAAAGCTCCACCATTTTATTTTATTTTTCCCTTACTTTTGTTTTCAACCGGATACATATATATATATATTACCATTCAAGATATTTTTTTAAATTTCAATTGGTATCATAGCTTAGGTTATAGATTCTGTATACTTGGTGAGTGTCGTGTTAGTAGTGGACCATAGGATAGGTTGTTGAGTTAACAAGTTGGTTTAATTATGAGTGTCATGTTCTCTATATAAATTGTCAAATTCTATTTTCATAATAATTGTGATTTTTTTTTTTAGTAAAATGGATAGTATTATAACGTTATAATTGGTATCAGAGCTTGCATCGTTAGTAAAATTAATTTATTCATAGGTATTGAAAACTTTATTGTTCAGTTTTAGTTAGAGAAATCTAGTGGAGACTGGATCGTTACATCATACATCATATGCTGCTTATGTCCAATATGGATTATCCTATACTTATCTCAAATGTTTTTATTAAGTGTTATCTGCTCTTGTTCATGTCCTCTGATATGTTTTAGGCAAGAAAAAATGTAACCAAACTCATATGTTTCTTCATGGAAACTTTCTTAGTCTAGAATAATTAATTCTCAACTCTCTTTACTTTTTATCAATATATGCCAACATAGTAATCCTTTTTAAAACTAAAAACCCATTTAGATAATTCAAAGGCTAGTTTTTTTTGAATGATATTGCTATCATTAATCTTTATCTCATTAGATATGCTCTTGCATTGTATGGATAAAGGTAGTTTCGCAAAGAAATCTTGGTGATGGCATCTCTGCGCACAATACCAGTGTGCTCGACTTTGCATCGTCGACATGGAGTTGGTATAAAGAAAGAGTCGGTATTTGGGGTAACAACTCATTTAAGGCATCAGGTCTGCTCGAGCAGATAAATACAACAAAAGATACAAGTGATTTTTTATGGTACACAACAAGGTAAATCCCGTTGCATGTGTTATTCTGTTGTCTGCTGTAGTCTAGGCAGGTATTTTAAGCGCTTCTCCACTAATATTTTGGTTCTCGCATCAAATTCACTTTTAGTTAACTCGATAAATTGCATTTGACTAACAATTTTGCATCCTCCGTTATTGTTGGTTCCCACATCGCTTGTGTTACCTAATCCTGTTATATAAAGCCTAGAACAATTCTCATCTTACAAGACCTCTTTTGAAAGTGAGTTAGACCCATTGGGTTTCTACATGGTATCAGATCCAAGCCTTCTGTTTGATGTTGGACGTGTTGAATCCCGCATCAATGTTAGGCCCCTCATATCCGTTCGCAGTGGTTTGTCAAAGTCCACCCTCCGTGTGAGGGAGCGTATTGAAAATCCCACATTGATATCTCCCCGATATCTATTCACAGTGGTTTATCAAAGTCCACGCTGCATGTAACGGGGCTTCTTGAATCCCACTTAGCTTGTGTTACCTGATCCTGAGCTATATATAAGTCTAGGGACAATCCTCCCCTTTCAAGGCGTATTTTGAGAGTGAATTAGGTTCATTGGATTTCTACACTTAATTAGAACTTATGGGACCAGCTTGGTACTTCTTTATCATGTGCTTCTTTTTGTAAGAGATGGGAACTTGTGTGTTGCCACTGCTCCTTTATCATGTTTGCTCCAAACTACTATTGGTGGAAAGAAAAAAAGTATTGAACTGTATAAGAAACTGTCCGGGCATTTTTTATGTATATAATATGGTTGCATCTCTTTGTACTTGTCAACATGTTTATTATTAGAGGTGGTCATGGGACCGGAGGCCTGCCCAAGCCACCCAGCCTATTAGCTATTTTTTAGGGTTCGAACTTGATGTTTAAGCCCATGGGTCGGGCAAGGGCCGCAAGATTTAGGCCCGCTCTTTTATGGGTCGGGTTTGGGCACGATTATTTTTTGTTATGATCGGCCCTGCCCGACCATTTATCATTAACCCTATTGTGAATTTATTTATTTTTATTTTTATTTTTATTTTTATTTTAATATTGGTAAGTACTAATTGATATGGATAAATGTATTTTATAATTTTTATTTGCTATTTTAGTGATTATTTTTTATAAGGCCCGGTTTGCCCTAGGACTGGGCTTAGGATTGGATTATTAACAAACTCCTCACATTGCCTTTGAACTTGTTGGATGGCTACTAGCCGAATGCCATGGGATATTTATACCATAGCCATTCTTTTCTGTTTTTGCAGTATAAGTGTAGAAGAGAACACTAAGGAAGCATTTTTGCTTGTTCATAGTTTGGGACATGCAGCCCTTGTTTTTGTAAACAAAAGACTTGTTGGTAAGCCATCTATCAGATGAGGTGACATGTCTATATATTTTAATTTATTTTTGGAAAAATTACACTTTTGACCCTTAAAAGTTTGGGATAGGTGTTTAAGTGATCCTTTTAGTTTGCAAAATAACATTTTTGTACTCTAAAGGTTCACTTTTATTTCAATTTGTCCCATTGGAACACTTGTTAACAAATTTGGACAGAATAGGCCACATGCAGAGCCCAAAATATATTCGTCTAAATATAACCCTGTTTTAGATTGGACCAAATTGAAACAAAAATAAAACCTGAAGGATCAACTTTGTTACTTTGCAACTGTTGGGTTGATCTCACATCGGATGTGGAAGGGACTAGTGGTCAGGTTATAAGTGTGAGAGAAAGTCTCATTTCAAGAACTAACTTTTAGGATTGAGAGTGGCCCAAAGACCATCCTACACTGGTATCAGAGTTTAGGTTACAACAACTCTGACCCAATAGCTACAAAGGGAGAGATTGGTTGAGGGTTAGCCGATCAAAGGCCCGTTGTGTGAGGGAGAGATTGTTGGGTTTATCCCAAATCGGATGTGGAAGGGAATGGTGGTCAACTTATAAGTGCAAGCAAGAGCCTCACCTCATGAATTAGCTTTTGGAGTTGAGAGAGATCCAAAATAACCCTACATTATGTAACCCATATGGGTTACTTGAACATCCACCCTAAACTTTTAAGGATCAAAAGGGAAACTTCCCCTTTATTTTGTGAACGAAACTCTCTTGACATGTTCCTCTTGTTTCCTCTCTCTCTCCTCCTTCTCTTTAATTATTTTTATAGCATTTGGTTATGGAAACCATGATGATGCAAGCTTCAATATGAGTGAGAAAATTACTCTTAACAAAGGAAGTAATACGGTGGATTTGTTGAGCATGATGGTTGGTCTACAGGTAATCTTGTATCTTCTTTTGCCTCTATATCTTCGCCTATACATGCATATATCATCCATAGGGACACTTTCTTTGCATGCATCAATTAAACACAAAAAAAATAGATTTGTAGATTTCTTGCTTTCCTCTTTTGCTAAATTTTCCGCTAGATCATATATAGTTATTAAAACTAGAAACCAGTCCAAGATAGGGAAAACCTTAAGAACTTGCAGTTAGGGATGACAACGGTTTGGTTTTAAGTCGGTTTCACTAGAAACCAAAACCGTTAGGCATATATACCAAACCCAAAACCAAGATCAAAATCAAAACCTCCATTTTTTTAGAAAACGGTTTTTAGACTAAACTGTTTAATTTTATGAACCGCGAAACCATTATAGTTTTTTAATTTTATATAAAACCAAAATCAAAACCGAAACTACGAAAATCACGAACTGTTGTTTTTTATATATAAGCAAAAACATAAGTAAAATATCGGAAGAAATTATGAAAACCCTAAAAGTAACCCAATTAATCCTATAACAAATGTATATATTAGGGGTCAAAATATAAATAAATAAAAAAAGAGAGGGTGATATATAATACCGGTTACGCGGTACAATTATGCGGTTCGGTTTCACTATTACTAGCCTCAAACCAAAACTAAAACCACTTCGGTTTTCAATTCCAAAATCAAAATTGTAACAAAAACCATTTAATTAGTTTCAAAACCAAACTGTTCAGTTTGGTTTGGTTTGGTTACCCATCGGTTCGGGTTGAATTGCCATCCCTACTTGCAGTTCATTTTGGCATGTCTAAGATATATGCCCTTTTTTTTACTTAATACAAATGGTTGGGGGGGGGGGATTTTGAACACTAGACCTCCCATTAGAAAGACACACTAGATATCTACTAGACTACAAACCATGAGTTGTTCTTCAGGTTTGTTATATAGTAAGATATATGTCTAATGTGGAGTTAAATCCCACATGATAAAAGCTAGATAATTGAATGTTGTGAGCAAAATTCTTCACCACTTCCAATTTATATATTTTAACTATATTTTTGCATGCTATTTCCCAGAACTATGGGCCATGGTTCGATATTGCAGGCGCAGGAATTAATTCAGTCATTCTTGGTGATCTGAAAAATGCCAAGGAGAATCTCTCGTCGACACAATGGACCTATCAGGTTTCAGGCTGTACTTTGCTGAAATAATTTCTCAAGTATATGTTATTGAAATAGAGCATTAGACTATATAATCATGAATCGTGATGCCGGAATTCATCCTACTACCATAGAACTCTTCAAATTCATCCTTCGTATACAAAATTGTTTATTATTCGATGGAAAGAAAGAAAGAAAGAAAGAAGGCGCTAATAACAGGCCAAAATCGTGTGGTAACTTGTTTCCTTCTTATCAGGTGGGAGTTGAAGGGGAGTACCTTGGACTCGATAAAGTCAGTCTTGCAAACAGTTCCCTCTGGACTCAGGGGGCCTCAATACCCGTAAACCGAAGTTTGATATGGTATAAGGTATGTGAATGCCATGTCGAACTGAATCAAGTTATACGGATTTGAATGCAGGCAAAACTTTATCTTTTTTTCCTTCTTTTTTTTCTTTTTTCTTAATCGACCACACGCGGAAACACCTTGCCTTCGAAAAACGAAAGAAACACTTTTTTGCTGAATTTATCGAATTGATATCAACTAGATGTTGTATTTGATATCATAGTTAAAGTTAACTAAAATATTGGTAATGACTAAAGATAAATAAATTGCTCTGTAATGGGATAAAATATATTGAGAACAAATATAGAGGGCTATTAATAAGAACCCTTTTTTTTTCTCGTCCTCAGACTATGTTTCACGCTCCTAGTGGGCACGGTCCATTGTCTTTGAATTTGGCAAGCATGGGGAAGGGTCAAGCATGGGTTAACGGGCAGAGCATAGGGCGATATTGGCCTGCCTATCTGTCGCCGACCACGGGATGCTCTGATAAATGTGACTATCGGGGGACCTATGATGCGTCCAAGTGTCAAAAGAAGTGTGGTCAACCAGCTCAAACACTGTAAGTGAAAATACAGTTCCAGTAGTTAAATGAATTCATTTGTGTTTCCTGAGCTAAAATCAGGTCGGTGTTTAAAAATGTTTTTTTATTAACAGTTGAGATTGATTTCGATAAAAATAAAAGGATGAGATTATCTTCTTCTTTTTTTGTTGGTTGGGGGTTGGGGGGGGGGGGGGGGGGGGCGGGGATTTTCAGCTAAATATTTCACCCCTCTACTTCCCAGATGGTTGAATTAAATTACATTTTTTACCTTCTAGAACAGAAACATGTTTGGTAACGACCATTGTCCTAAAATTGTTTCTTTTAATTTATGAGAACAGAAACAAGAAATACGTTTGGTTGCAATATCTTTTTTTCTTTAAATGTATGGTGGCTGGAGGCGTGGTGGTGACCGACAGGCTAGTGGTGGCTAGCGGGATGGTAGTACGAATAGTTTTATGGGGTTGAATAGGAATCTAACTTCTTTTTTTGTTTCTAAAATCAAAATGGTTAAACTAATTAATGCAGCTTTTTTATAATTATTATTTTAATACCCGAGAATTGATGAACAACCAAACACACCTTTATTTTTCAACTTGGATGATATAATTTTGTTCAGGTATCATATACCACGTACTTGGGTACATCCCGGTGAAAACCTACTAGTCCTTCATGAAGAGCTCAGTGGCGACCCTTCAAAGATTTCTTTGTCAACACAAACCGGGCAAGCAGTTTGTGCATACGTATCGGAAACCGATCTTCCGCCGGCCGATTCTTGGAAACCGGACTTGGCTTTCACATCCCGAAGCGCTGAAGTTCGACTAATGTGTGAACAGGGATGGAGAATCAGCTCTATTCGCTTTGCGAGCTTTGGAACTCCTAAAGGAGATTGTGGAGCATTAAGCCCAGGAAGTTGTCATAGCAGCGTCTTATCAACTGTTGAACAGGTAATCGATTTGCTTATAAATAAAATTAACGGAAACTTATTGGGTTTCTTATTATATAGTTTGGTATCTTTATTTTCAATTTTTTGGGATAATCCGCAATTAGTTTATTAGTCCTATATTTAAAACTAAGTTTAGAATTAGTCCCTTAAACTGGTTTTGATTCTGTATTAATTTTGCATGTACTCATGCATTGTATGCGGAGTGTAAAGAGAGTTAGGTGAGTGAATCCGTAATAGAGTGATTATTAGTTACATATCACAGTTATCACTAAAATTAATTACAAATTACTTGTGTACATGTGTAACTTGTGTGTACTTGTGTAATATTTGTTACATCTAACAAATATTTACGTACAAGTTAGATATATGTATCAAATGTTTCTGTTCAATACGGCTGTGGGGGTCCAGGCGTGTGTATTGGGTCTTCCGTATTTTTTTAATGCACGGTACTAAAATATAAGTTGTAATTGGATAGGGGGCTTTCTTTAAATTAAGGATAAAATAAGGAACTTGTCACCGAAACACCCATTTGTTTTATCCTATATATAGAGCAATTTATTTTTTGATCCATGCCAACTTATGTTTTACCCGTTTCTAATATTTTAGTTAACTTATAATTATGATATCAAATAAAAATTCAACAGTCATTTAATATTAAAGAATAACGATACAAAAAATTCCGGATAAGAAATTATATTATTTCAAAGACAATCTGATAAACACTTGTAACTTGTTTACCAAATGCGTTTCTGCAGCTTTGCATTGGCAAACAAGGATGTTCAATTCCTATATCCAAACAAGATCTAGGAGGAGATCCGTGTCCCGGTGTTACGAAAAGCTTGGCTGTTGAAGCCCTTTGTTCTTCTGGATAAACATTTCTCGAAGAACCGATACCAACATTTTTTCAGCAATTTTTATTTTTTTTTCACTTCATATTGGACGAAGGGGAGGTTTGGCGCAGTGATAGAAGTTGTCGTCGTGTGACCTGGAAGTTACAGGTTCAAGTCATGAAAACATTCTCTTGTCCTTTTTTCACTTTCATATTGGATGAGAATATTATTATTAGATTCATTAGTGTTTTTCTAATTAGCAGTGTCTTTTTATTTTCTAGTGTGTGATTAATGGAATTACTTGTGAAATACTTGCAACCGATACTAAAAAGAAATTGAGTTTTTTTCATCTTTTAAATTTTATCTTTTAGAATTTCATATAATATGCAAGGGGAAAAAATATCAATTTTGATTCTTGATTACAAAATATTTTTTGGGTTTTTATTGCAGTCTTCTATTTTATTTAATGTGTTTTTATATATTTTTTAGGATCGATGGTATTTTGTCCTGTGATTTGATCGTATTGCCTTCTACAAGTAATATTTTTTGGGGATATTAATATGGGCCCCAAGGCCCACTTAATTATTAGTGTCATCCCCAAGCCACTCTATCCATTCAACATAAACCCCAAAACAAGCCGTGTATTTCATTGTGTGGGCAATAGGTGCATGGAAGAGAGCTAGGAAGACTGCTATCGTGAGAAAGCTTCAGGATAAATTTAGAAACTACCATTTGAAGACAACTATAAACTATTCGACAGCAAAAATCATGTCTCGTTATTCTTCTCCTACCCTTAGCAACCCGCCGCGGTTCATCAAAGGTGCGAACATCGCCGCCGTAGCCGTGAATCGCCGTCGCCTTCCATTCCCAGCCGCCGCTGTTGTCCATTCCAAGCCGTTGGTAAGTTTTTCTGGTAAGTTTCATCTCATCCACTGTAATCGTCGTTTAGGGTTTAGGGATTCACGACCATTGTGTAGCAAAAATCGGCAATTGATTTATTGACATATTGATTGATGTGCAAAAATTGAACATTGATATAGGTTTGTTCATTCTCAAGAGTTGAATTGGGTGTTTGCAGAAAAATTATAACTGTACATTACACATTCAATTTTCCATCTTGATTGTCGTTCTTCTTTCTCTTTTTCTCGTTGATATTTGATTTAATGAGTATTTCATCATTGACGATTGGTTTATTAGGATTGTTAATGGGTAGTAAAAATCACATCTTCGATTCGTGTTCTTACATATTCAATTTGGTTTCCGTGTCGGTGGTGATGTTTAGGTTGTTAAGATATTTAATGTGCAGTAAATATCACAAATTGGTGTCTTGAATTTTTGAATTTCCATCTCCCTATTTTCATCGTTGACGATTGGTTTATTACGATTGTTAATGTGTAGCAAAATTCACATTTTTTATTCTTGTTCTTATATTTCACTTTTCATCGTTGACGGTTGGTTTATTAGGATTGTTAATGCGTAGCAAAATTCACATTTTTTATTCGTGTTCTTACATTTCAATTTGGTTCCGTGTCGGTGGTAATGTTTAGGTTGTTAAGATATTTAATGTGCAGTAAAAATCACAAAATGGTGTCTTGGATTTTTGAATTTCCATCTCCCTATTTTCATTGTTGACGATTGGTTTATTAGGATTGTTAATGCATAGCAAAATTCACATTTTTCATTCGTGTTCTTATATTTTACTTTGGTTCCGTTTTGGTGGTGATGTTTGGGTTGTTAAGATATTTAATGTGCAATAAAAATCACAAATTGGTGTCTTCAATTTTTGAATTTCTATCTCCCTATTTTCATCGTTGACGATTGACTTATTAGAATTGTTAATGCGTATAAAAAATTACATCTTCGATTCGTGTTCTTACATTTCAATTTGGTTCTGTGTCGATAGTGATGTTTTGGTTGTTAAAATATTTAATGTGCAGTAGAAATCACAAAATGGTGTCTTGGATTTTTGAATTTCCATCTCCCTATTTTCGTCGTTGACGATTGGTTTATTAAGATTGTTAATGCGTTGCAAAAATCACATTTTCAATTCATGTTCTTACATATTCAATTTGGTTTCCGTGTCAGTGGTGATGTTTGGGTTGTTAAGATATTTAATGTGCAGTAAAAATCACAAATTAGTGTCTTGAGTTTTTAAATTTCCATCTCTCTATTTTCATCGTTGACGATTGGTTAATTAGGATTGTTAATGCGTATCAGAAATCACATTTTCGATTCATGTTCTTATATTTCAATTTGGTTCCATGTCAGTGGTGATGTTTTGGTTGTTAAGATATTTAATGTGCAGTGAAAATCACAAAATGGTCTTGGATTTTTGAATTTCCATCTCCCTAATTTCATTGTTGACAATTGGTTTATTAGGATTGTTAATGCATAGCAAAAAATACATCTTCGATTTGTGTTCTTACATATTCAATTTGGTTTCCGTGTTGGTGGTGATGTTTGGGTTGTTAAGATATTTAATGTGCAATAAAAATCACAAAAAATAGTGTCTTGGATTTTTGAATTTCCATCTCCCTATTTTCATTGTTGACCATTAGTTTATTAGGATTGTTAATGCGTAGCAAAAATCACATTTTCGATACGTGTTTTTACATATTCAATTTGTTTTCCGTGTCGGTGGTGATGTTTGGGTTGTCAAGATATTTAATGTGCAATAAAAATCACAAATTGGTGTCTTCGATTTTTGAATTTCTATCTCCCTATTTTCATCGTTGACGATTTGCTTATTAGAATTGTTAATGCGTATAAAAAATTACATCTTCGATTCGTGTTCTTACATTTCAATTTGGTTCTGTGTCGGTGGTGATGTTTTGGTTGTTAAAATATTTAATGTGTAGTAAAAATCACAAAATGGTGTATTGGATTTTTGAATTTCCATCTCCCTATTTTCGTCGTTGACAATTGGTTTATTAAGATTGTTAATGCGTTGCAAAAATCACATTTTCGATTCATGTTCTTACATATTCAATTTGGTTTCCGTGTCGGTGGTGATGTTTGGGTTGTTAAGATATTTAATGTGCAGTAAAAATCACAGTTCTTGAGATTAAGGATGCAAAAATCTGATATAACTATATTATTTTGCAATAAGGCGGATGATTAACTAAATATATGTAAACTGATGAAGTTTTTCTTAATGCATTTGTGAAACTTGGATACATGAACAATCACATACAAAGTTATCGTTTGTTTTTCTATTGAATTGTTTTTTGTTTCTCAGGTAATGGCGGGTGCATCCGATGATCAGCATGGGCGACGTACGAAAAACAATAATGATCCAGTAGCACATAAGCAAGCAAAGGGCAAACAATATAGATGCAATCTACGTAACTTCTGATTGTGGAGTAATTGTTATGTACATAATGAGGCAACGAGCAAACATCAAGCGCACAGGCAATGACGGGATAGCAATTGTTGAAAGGATGGATCTTATTAAGGACATAATAAATGACAAACATAGTAGTTGGGTCTTTCATACATTTTATGCATAAGGCAGTTGAGTTCGATTAGTTGGGTGACAATATGTTTTCTTTCTTGTTTTTTCAGTTGTTAAGAAAAGCTTCATTTCACAGGGATCATTTGTTCGAATTTTTGTTATGTTGTTTTTTATATAATTTTTGATATAATGGTTTACTTATTTATAAATTTATTTGATGTGAGTAATTTTAGGGTGGATGTAGTTCATGATTAATACGTTTCATGTCGGTGTATTTCTTGTTCTGTACAAATAAACGTGCATGAAATGTCTCAGATAAGTAAGACAAAGTTTTCCATGGTTGTAACAGAAATTTACTGTGCAGTAATTTTTATACCTCTAAAATAGCTAATGTATATCAATATTTACAAAATGGTTAATGTACAAGAATATTCACTCAATTACAAATAGTTAATGTACATCAATATTCACCCAATCATACATAATATCGATTTGTGATTTTTGCTACAGCAGAATTCTTGCATGAGCTCCCTCGCGCTTTTGCTGTGCCCAGCATCTTCAAATTCATCTGTCGCATCTTTTCCTACAACACCCCAAAATTTTACAAGCTGAAGCAATATCCTAAATTTACCATTTCCTAGAGTGCTTTGGCTTTGGTATTTGATTTGGATAAGAAAATTGTAAAATTTCCTGAATTTACCATTCCTAGAGTGCATTTGTTTCGGCATTTGATTTGAACAAGGACATTGTCAAATTCACTCAGGGTGCATTTGGGTATTAGGTATTTGATAAGGGTAGGGTATGTCATCTACAGAAGAGTTTCTTAAATTTTTATTTAAAAAAAAATAAAAATCAGATCCCTTCTCAAGAAATATTTTCTTCAAATATCTCATCCAAATTCACCCTACAAATTCCGTTAAGAGAGACTCATATGGTCCACTGGGGTAAGGCATTTGAAGAAAGCATTTCATTTCAATAAATGGTTCAAATGCTTTCTTCAAATACCTTGTCCAGATGCACCCTATAGAATTTTCAATATACAACATATGTATATGGTTGTGGCGTATACATACCCGTGGCTGCAAGGATGACATCATCTCCACTTGGGTGTTCGTCCAAGTAAGCAGAAACATTGTACACTTGAAGTATAAAAGCGAAAATGATTTACATGTCTGAAATTTTTCACATATTGAGCATTCTGCATGGGTTGAGGAAAACAGAGAGGAACAAAATATATGGCAATTTAAAATACAAAAGCAAAATGCATATCCTTCAAGAAACAAGTAATGAAAAAACAAAAGAAATAGTAAGGCGTGTAAGTTTACAATGTTCAAATGTTCAGTGTGTGCATTTTTTAGGGCTTTTTCGTCATAACCCCAAGTTTTGCACCTCAATATTCATCTTAAACCACTCGATACCCAAATTTTTTTAGAAGTTCAATAAGTTTGTCAAAAGTTCCAAAGTCACTGCACGCAAATTACTGCAAGTTTTTACATGGTAAAATTACAATGACTTTAAACTTCATAAAAAATTACTACGAACAACATGAGAAAAAAATTTAAATTTGTGAACTATTCACCAAGATCCCAATTTTTTTACTAGCAAAAATGTTGAAATCGTCATTTCTAATCATGCGTCTCCTTACTCTAAGGTAAAGATTCAGTTCGACAAGTTGAAACCATCAAATTTAGAGGAAAAAATTATCACTTAGCAGTAGGAAGTTTATTCTTCTTGTCATGTCATGGAGTAGTTGTTTTTTTTTGGCCAAGTTCCCTAAGAATAGTTCATAAGAAGCCTATACCGGCATCAACTATTCTCAAGGATGCATGCCATTCAGATAAACCAATCTTTTCCTGTCTGCTTTCACAGATGAACCTCACAAAAGAACACCATATTGTCCAATGCACGCCAAAAGGAGAACTTCCTTTAACACCCATTCATACCAATTACTACAATCACATGAACAAGATTTAGAAGTAGAACCAATGCCCATCCTCGCTCTCAATAATACACCGAGATAAGTATGAAGATCAACAGAGAACAGATCCACAAATAGAAAATGCATCTAGGTATTGCATTTCATAATCCGGGAAAAAAAATTCAAACTCAAACTAAAATCAGCATTGTATATGACATGAACAAACTAACATTAAAGATAGAATTGAAAAATGTAGCGCATGAGGGAAAAGACGAAGACCTTGCCATCGATGACGACCCAACAATTGTCTTTGGTGTTGTGCTGAGCGGCTTTCTGCGCACTGTATGGCTTCGTTATAGTAGGCATTTTTTCCGGAAGACCTTGTATAGAATTTCACACAGCAATCGAGGATTTAGGGAGAATTAGATTTTTATCTCTCCTCACTCCTCCCCCCCTTGGCTTTGGTTTAGCGCGCAGAAGGACCAAACCCTAAGCAGCAGACGGTGGTTGACGATCGAGCAGGAGTACATCATTCTACAAAAAAAGAATGAATGCTAGAGACACACAAAGGTAGCTAAAAACCCTAGAAAACCAAAAAGGAATCAATTCTCCCAAATCCTATTGAAGAAGAAACCTCAAAGAGAAAACCTAATGTATAATCATCGAATGCAGGTATAAAAAAGGAGATCAAAAGCAGCATATGTTGCCAATTCAATCAAAACATCATTCAATAATTGCTAAAGAAGCAAAGCAGTCAATGGAAAACAAGGCTGGAGCTACCAAAACACAATTGTTCGGCGATTTTGAACCTTTATGCCGGCGGCACCTCGATGAAGTCGGACAAAAGGCAATGGTGCTACCCAATTTGGATGGAGGAAGATGGTCGGTCATCCATTTTCATAACTTGATTAAATGAATTGCTTGATTTTTCCTTGTTTGGCTTGATGGTAATTTCCAAAAATACCTATGCAGGAAGATCAAACGTAGTCGCGCGTGAGGTAGTTTGTGTGTAAAGTTGGGATTTCTCAAAATAAAAATAATTTATTAGGTTTTAAATTGTTTGGACTTGTTTATTGAGGCTCATACAAATATCAAGTGTAAAAATGGGTGTCTAATAAAAAATTCATATTTTTTTAAACATTTACTCTCCAAACTAAAGCGCAACGATTATATTTTCTATTGAAATTAACGATCAAATCTTAACAAATCAAAATTAATAAATTATTTAATATTAATTGACATTTATAATTTCGGGACAAGTCACCAATTATTTGCTTGCGCATTTTTCTTTCCCTCCCAGGTTGAGTCTGATCAAGTCGGGTATAAAGATACCTTTGTCATTTCATAAAATTTTATTTTAATTATTTAACCGTTATACTTGAGTATACCTAAGAGAGAAATGCTGACAAAAATATTACAGGGTATAAATTATAATTAATTTTTAGTATACATTACAACTTCTACTTTATACAGAGGAAACAACTTATTATCTCTGGTAAAACATAAAATTTCAACAATATCTACAACAGTCTAAAAGATACATAATTTCTCTCTAAAACATAAACACATACATCGATATGCTATTTGATCGACCGACCAATTCCATTCACAAGATAGGAGTATCTTTCCGATGTGTTGGCTGCTCTCCATAATCTGGTGAGCCTCTGCTGCCTCAACGGCAACAATTGTGGGTCAAACATTCTTCTCTACCTCACTTACAATCAGTGTTTTGTTTTCAATACTTCTATTTCTCAAACCAACAGCTACATGAAAAGTGGATTCCACAAATATACAGACATACACAGACACGTTTACATAAATATATATTTCCACAATGTTCTTTGAGATGAGGCATAAAAAACACAAACATGGGAAGTTTTCTTGTGAATTAAATGATCATTTTAACACAAACATGTGGAGATGTCCTCAATTATCATTCAGGAAGCTTTTCGAACACATTAGAAAATAGGAGGGATATTTTAAAAAAGAGAAATTAAACACAAAATATGAATTTATAGGCACATAAATTACCAGGAAAGTTTCTCCTTCAGATAGACAACTCATCATAAAGACAGTCGACCAAACTGTGCATGCAACTTTCGGGAAACTCGCAGCTTTTAAAGAGATGCCAGATGGCACCGGAAGGACTTGTCCAGCTGGTACAGCTACTTTCTCAGCTTAACCTCCACCAAGGAGAGCACATACCTTTACACCACAGTTTCTTGCATCACCGAAAGTTTAGGTGACGTTTGGTAACCGTTTCTGTTTCTGTTTCCATTCCATCAGTAGGATAGGAATAAGATGGAATGAGAATTTTATTTTCTTCTTGGGAGTAGAATCGCGTTTGGTAACGATAATTTTTTTTTTCATTTTGAGAAAAGAATTGTGTTTGGTAACGATTTTATCCTAAAATCCTTTTTTTTTTTTTTTTTCTTTTCTGTTTTGGCCGGACGGCAATGGCGCCGTCGCCGGTAGTGGCACCGTCGCCGGCGGTGGCTTCGGCATTGGCGATGGTCAGACTGCGTTGGCTAGTGGGTGACAGTGGGCGGAAAGTTTCCGGCCGGACGGTGACCGGCGACGGTCGCCGGAGAAGCCG
Organism: Eucommia ulmoides; assembly: GCA_016647705.1. Taxonomy (NCBI): domain Eukaryota; kingdom Viridiplantae; phylum Streptophyta; class Magnoliopsida; order Garryales; family Eucommiaceae; genus Eucommia; species Eucommia ulmoides. The sequence continues at coordinate 1,056,897 of JAENRU010000484.1, forward strand.
CCGGCAACGGCGGCGGCGGCGAACGGATGGCCGGGGCAGGGGCAGCGATGGACGGTGGTCGGCCGGCGGATGAACAGTGACTGTGTGTTTTGGTAATGGAATGGGAATAATGAGAAACGACTTTTTTTTTGTTTCTCATTTCTTAAGAAAAAAGTTGGCACAATTTTCAAATGGGAATGAAATAGAAACGGAAACAAAAATTACCAAACGTTATTCTCAAACAGAATTCCCCAAAATTTGGGAATGGAATGAGAATTTCTGGAATAGAAATGGTTACCAAACGGGCCTTAGTCTTTTATTTCCAAACAATTGTTAAAAATATAGTAGCCATAGAAACCATAAGTTGGGGTTGCAATTTGGTTAGTGTTCTTGTTTTTTCTTTTCCTTTTTTTTTTTTTTTTTTTTTGGATTCTTTGAAAATTTTGAAAGAGAAACATTAAAAAAGAAGTACACATAATTTTGTTTACAAATATAGAAGCCATATAAACCATAAGTTAGGATTGCATTTGGCTAGTAATTTTGTATGCAAATGATCAACATAATAACATCCAAATACTTCCACTTGTACTCCTAATCTCCTACACTCTAGATAAATCATAAATGTCAATTTCAAAAGCTCAAATAGTATAATCAAAATCAAAAATAAGATTTATGCATTTTGTTTCATCTTCTTCTATGCAAATGATCATCTATTAATGGCAGGAAGAACCAAAACACGTATTTATTGAATAACCCATAGAACAGACAGTACTACTTTCTGTAATCTGATAAATAGAGAGAGAAATTCAGTTAGTAATCAACCAAAATGGAAATTAGGTTCATCAATTTTATTTCACTGGACTCATCATTTGTGTAAGGTTCCTCCAATTCTATTTTCTCCTTTTGATATAAAAACGACAGCGAAAACATTATAAGTATCCAGAGAAATTGTTAATCTGGGAATTGGAGTCAGCTTGTCGAGCTGAGGTATCCGAGCACTCTCAGCTCGGATAGACTCAAAGGGGGAAGCATCAAAGGGATTTGACAACATCTTGCCCAGCTGAGATGTTTGAGCACTCTCAGCTCGGATTTACTCAATTTGGAGAACCTCAATGAAGATTGAAGACATGCGCCGAGCTGAGGTGTCCGAGCACTCTTAGCTCGAACTTATGCCAAGTTGGGAACCCTCGATGAAGTTTGAGGATCATTTGCCGAGCTGAGGTATCTGAGCACTCTCAGCTCAAAATTATGCAAAATGGAGGGTCCTCAAACAAATTGTGAAACAGAGGGCCCGAGCTGGCGAGTTTGAGCACTCACAGCTCGAATTCATCAAATATGAAGCCTCTCATGTTTTTCTTGAAGAACTCCGTACCGAGCAGACGAGTCCGAGCACTATCAGCTCGGATTCTACAAATTTGGGGCCTCTTAGGGCCGTTTTGAAACTCCCAAAGTCGTTTTGACGCCCCTCTCCACCTCTCGATCATCCAGCGGGCCCACCACTTTCCATTTTAAGTGGGCCAGCCCATTGACTTCTACAAAATGGGCCTAAAAGTCCAGTCCAACTGATTAAGGCCTTAATCCGCTAGTTCATTGGCTGTTAGACGAATAAGGTTAATTAATCAAGCTCGACTCCCTAATTTCGCGGCACTAATTGAGCCCAACGCTCTATAAATACTCCATGGCATCCATTGCCACAAAGGTACTTACTTCGAGTTCACTTTAGAGCATTATTAGCCTTTCTCCCCAAATATTTATTCTCACGCCAAAAGGGTTTCACCGGGCACAACCTCGGTAGGCCTTTGTGCAAGTACTCGGAGTGCGGTTTGGAGCTCAAGCCAGAGATCAGAACAAAATCCGGAGTAGAATTCAACACGAAGTCTGAACAAGATCTCAGAGTCGAACAAGGAGCTTATAGGTCGGATCGTAAAGGGTTTCCAAAGCGTCGAAAGTTCGTTGATCTCGGGTTCAATAGTTCGTCACCTCCACAGCAGCAACAAATTCTCATGTGCCGTCTGTCCAGACTATACTGTGGGTGCTCACCATTTTTTGACACCAACAAATACCAATGATATTCTTTGTCATTTTTATAATACAGTATATCTATATTATCTTTTTATCCTAATATTAAAATTGCGGAATGAGTAGATATCACAGATGAAGAATTTACTTTTTTGAAGAAAAACAAAATATATATATATATTTTAGTATAAACACCATATACAAAAAATTTAGAAATAAAATAAAAAATACATAACAAAAGTAAAATAAAAAATAGAAGATAAAAAACAAGAGAGAAAGAGATAGCATAAAAAATAAAAAAATAGGAAAAAATATGTTGTACCGATATTTTTTTAATATCTTAGGTACTTTGAAAATGATAAGGATATCTTTAGTATTTGTTAAAATGTCAATTAAGATAAGGGTCTTCCTAGGCTCCATTATTTTTGATGCAATAGTATTGAAATTTCTGTTGATGGTAAGTAATTTTCTTAATAGATTCTTATATTTTGATTCTTATATTTTTAGAGTAAAAACATAATAACGCTTTTGATCATCCGAAGAAACATGGAAAGATTCAAATTAATTCATTCAACATATTTTTAAAAATATGATAATTTAAAAACCAAATCAAACCATTGGCTCTTAGATTTCTGTATATTGAGTATTGAGCATTTGCTTCTAGAATTTATATTTTCTGTATTTTATTTCTTCTGTAATTTTCTCTTTCTAGAAATAGTTGGTTAGGCTTGTTCTTCTTGTTGCTTGAGTTTGTTATATGTTGTAACAACTTTCCCTCATTTTCCTATATATATTGATGATCTCTTGCTAAGTTAAGATGAGCTGGAATTCATAACAATATTACCTTCAGCTTCTTCCATTTGGTATCTAGAGCACAGATCCGAAAATGGCCACTCCTTCTGCTTCTGCTTCTGCTTCTTCAGCCCCTCTTTCCTCTGCAATTCAAACTCCACATCCAGATACTACGGCTCTCAACAATAATCCTACTAATTTTCATATTCAGAATTTACTTGCACTTACTCCCACTCTTGCAGTCAAACTTGATGAACATAATCTGCTGATCTGGAAAAATCAACTTCTCAATATTATAATTGCTCATGGCCTTGAAGAATTCATTGAAGGAGAGCCGAACACACCAGCAAAATTTCTGGATATTGCAAAGACCAAAATCAATCCTGAATACACTCAATGGGAGCGTGTCAACATAGTTGTTATGAGTTGGATTTATGCTTCTCTATCAAAATCAATGATGGGCAAAATTGTTGAATATCAAACCGCAAGAGAAGTTTGGACTGCTTTAATGCGCACCTATGAATTCCCTTCCATTGCTACTGTTAGGGGCCTCAAATTTCAACTTCACCAAATCAAGAAGGATGGAATTTCTATTTCAGAATATCTGGCCAAAATAAAAAAATGTCTTCAATCGATTTTCTGTAATTGGTGAACCACTTTCATATCGCGATAAACTGATGTACACACTTGAAGGTTTGGGAGAAGAATATGATTCTTTCATCACATCTATTCAAAATCGAGCTGATGAACCTCCTCTTGAAGACGTTCATAGCCTACTTCATACCTTCAAATATCGGTTGGAACAACGAACCAGCGTGCAGAATCTGAATTTTGCTCAAGCCAATCTAGTGGCAGCTACTGGTAATCGACGATTCCAACAAAATCCAAGCAAATCTTCTTCTTTTCGGCCTTCGTCTTCCACATACGGACGGAATTCGCACCCTAATTTTTCTTCGAAACCTCATTTTCACCATGTTCGCAACTCGCAACACTTTCACCAATCTCGACCATCATCAAACAGTGGATCGATGGGTTACCCACCTACCTCAGCTTCTCAAAACTGGACTCCAAATACTCAAAACTCAAAACCTCAATGCCAAATATGTGGTAAAATGGGCCATATGGCCCACAAATGCTATCACCGGACCAATCTACAGTATCCCTCACCCTTTGCTTCACAAAACAGCCCATCTCCATCCCCTTCCCTACAATCGTCTGCTTCAAACAGCTTTTCTCCTTCTGCAATGCTGGTCACTGCCACACCCTCTCAAATTGATGATGCCTGGTATCTAGATTCGGGAGCTACACACCATTTCACACCAGAGTTTGAAAATCTTACTGCTCCTAAACCATACACGGGATCTGTAACAGCTATGATGGGTAATGGTAAGACAATTCCAATCACCCATGTTGGTAAAATGTCTCTCCCTTCTTCCCTGCAATCGGTGAAATTATTGAATGTTCTCTATATTCCTGCTCTATCTAAACGACTAATCAGTGTTACTAAACTATGTTCTAACAATAATGTCTTTGTTGAATTTTATCCCTCGTGTTTCTTTGTGAAGGATCGAACTACGAAGGCCATATTGCGTAAAGGATTCCTCCACAATGGTCTCTACCAAATTCGTGTCTCCTCTCAATCTTCTGAGCATTTCTCATCCTCACCTAAGGCGTTATTTTCTGCATCCACTATTTCTTCCTTTGTTCGAGCCGCTACTGCTTCTCTCTGGCATCAACGACTTGGCCATCCAGTTTATAGGATTGTTCAACAAGTCTTAAACTCTTGTAATTTTGCTGTTTCTTCACCATCTGACTTTTGTAATGCTTGTCAACTATCAAAAAGTCATCGTTTACCTTTCACTCGTTCTCAATCTTGAGCTACTGTACCTTTTCAACTGGTTCATTCTGATTTATGGGGACCATCCCCCGTTCCTTCCCTCACCGATGCTAGATATTTTTATTGTTCATCGATAACTATTCTCGCTTCATATGGTTATATCTTTTGCATGCTAAATCTGAAGCAGCATCTTACTTTGTTAAGTTTAATTCAATGGTGATCAATCAATTTAATACTACAATCAACAATTTCAATCTGATTGGGGTGGTGAATATCACTCCATCAATCACCTTCTGATTAATCTTAGCATCAATCATTGTTTGAGTTGCCCCTCTACGCCTGAACAAAATGGCCGTGTTGAACGTAAAAATCGTCATGTTGTTGAAGTTGGTTTATCTCTTCTCGCCCAATCTTCCTTTCCTCACCATTTCTGGACTTATGCTTTCCAAACCGCCACCTTTTTAATCAACTGTCTTCCTACCCCTCTTCTTGATCACTCCTCTCTATATCAAATTCTATATCAAAAATCACCCTCTTATTCTTATCTTCGTGTTTTTGGCTGTGCTTGTTTTCCAATTCTCTGCCCCTTCAATTCCCATAAACTCCAATTTCGCTCTCATGAATGTGTATTCCTTGGCTATAGATCCCATCACAAAGGCTATCTCTGTCTTTATCCTGTTACCGGTCGTATTTATATTTCTCGTCACGTCATTTTCAATGAGTCCTCATTTTCTTTTGCTACTTCCTCACCATCATCTTCTTCCACTTCTACTTCCTCTGCCTCTTCATTATCCTTAATCTCTCCATCTTCCTTACCTACTATCTCATCATCCTCTTCAGATTCGTCCCCTCCTTCTTCTCCCATCATCCCTACTGAACCCCTCTCATCTTCCCCTCCCACTCCACAAACCGAAGCACACTCTTTAATTTCTTCCAGTTGCAGGCTTGAAGATGACCCACCTTCACTACCATGTCCTTTGGATCATACTGGATCCTCTGCTGTTCAGATTCATCGACCTCCATCAACCACTAATTGTCATCCCATGGTGACTCGATCCAAACTTGGTATTTCAAGGCCCAGAATATTGCTTACTACATCTTCCCCTGTTATGGCTCCACTTTCTGTGTAAGACCCCGATTTGTTATATACGAATAATTTAAGTCGCGTTTTGAAAATATTTTGAAAATATCGGGGGGACTATGATATTAATTGTGTGAATTAAAATTTTAAGGGGTTGTATTGAAATTTTTATAAACATTAAAACATAAATTTGGGTTTAATTGCTACCACAACAAAATAAAAGGAGAGGTTTGTGTAATATACAAAAATATCTTATATATATATATATATATATGTATGTATGTATGTATGTATGTATGTATGTATACACATACATGATAGAGAGGGGAAGAAGGGTCTAGAACCGAAGAGAGAGAAATGAAGAAAACAGAAAATAGAAGAGAGAGAGGATCGAGGTGGTGGGTTCCGTTCGTCATGAGCTCTCCGGCGTGGGTGTATCGTCACTGGCGGAGCGGGTTCAGACAGTGGGTATAGGGAAGTAATCGGAGCGTGCGGTTCAACGTCGTCAGTGTGGGCTATGTTGTTTGTCCGGAGTGTGGGTTTCGGTTGCCCGTTGTCCAGCGGCATGTGTGAGTGTTAGGTGTGTGCTCTGTTTTGTTTTGTTGTTGCCGACTGTGTGTGTGTGTGTGTGTGTGTGTGTGTGCGTGCGCGCGCGTGTGTGTGTGCATGTGTGTCCAGTCGATCTGATGAGAGGGTGTGTGTGGGTTTCGGTGTGTGTTTTGATCGTCGGTTGAGTGTGATGTCGTTGGTCGGCTGGCTGTGGCAGGGTATGACGACATGTGTGTGTGTTCCGACGACGACGTGTGTGTGCATATGGGTGTTCTGTCTTCTGTTTATCATCGTCGGTCAGTTGTGGGTTTTTGTGACCGGTGCAGGGTAGCCGACTGTGAGAGTTAGTGATAAAGAGCGTCGGCCGGCTGGGCGTGTGACGGTGTGTAGGTATGCTCGTTGATAGTGTGAATGTGTGTATTGTGCGACTGTGTGCATATGTTTGTTCGTCTGTATGTGCGACAGTGTGTGTGTATGTGTGTGTGTGTGTTCCGAATCAGTTGTTCTTGGTGCATGCGTGAGCTACTGTATGTGTATGTGTGGCTGATCGTTGCAATTGGTGGTGGTGATTGCCGGAGTTAGTGAGGAGAGAGAGAGTGATCGGCTGGAAAATTGACAAAACAGAGCAGAAGGGAGGAGGAGCGTCCGTTTAGGCGGTGGTAGATCAGTGTGCAGAATGAGAGAAAGTTCGCCTAGGCGGAGGATCGATGGCTTAGGCGGTGAAGTGTCAGTACACGATTTAGAGCAGAGGAGGAACTCGTTCGCCTAGGCGGTGGGGAACAGAATAAAAAATACATGAAATTTTAGGGAAATCCACGATCGGTTCGGAACGGGTAACCTTTCTAATTTATTTTGTAAATTCTAAATTTAGTTTTTCTAACCCTAGAATAATAAAATGAAAAATAATAAATCCTGAGATTTGTTTATAAGAATAAAGTTTATAAATAGTAAACCGTAACGAAACGATACTAGTTGAATAGTTATATTTCGTAATAAAAGATGGAAAATAGGAAATTAAGGAAATTAGGATTTCATGGCGTGATTAGTTTGTTTTATACAAAAATATTAATTTAGACCCTATCACCGTTAGGTTCGCAGGCACCGGAGTTCGGATAGGGGATAGTCGGTTAAAGTTTACGAAAGCGGATATCAGGTGAGTGTACTGTCTTCTTGCCAAATTATTTTTATATATATAAATGTGTGTGTAAATGGTTTTACTTGGACTGTATGATTTTATAAATGATATGGATCAAGTAGGTTTTGGGTGAGTTAAGGAAATGGATTTTCGTTAAACTATGGTGGTGTTAAAAAGGAAGTTGAAAAATTATTTTCGTTGGTTTTGGTGGCTTTAAAAGAGAGTGGATAATATTTGGTTTTTCAAAATAAAAATAAAGAAAAAAAATAGTTTCGTTGAAATTAGACGGTTTTCAAACAAAGGTGAAAAATATGATTTTCGGATTTAAAAATTAGTTTTGAGAAAAAGAGGTGGACGTTGGTGTTTTTGATAAGGTGGTGATTTATATTATGGTTTGTCCGGAGGGTGGTCCGGCAGATGGATATTGTTTTGTGATTTGATGATGATATTATTGAGTTGACTATGCCATAATTTATGTCATGTCCGGAGGGTGGTCCGATAGGTGGTGTTTTATATTATGTCATGTTCGGAGGGTGGTCCGGCAGGTGGTGATAGATATTATGTGGTGATTATATTATGGCCTCCGGAGACGTCCGGTAGGCGGTGATCTGCGCAGTTAGGTCTGCTAGGAAGATATATCCTACGGATGGTTACGGTACCGTTGCAACTCCCGATCGTGAGCTTAAAACGATCACTATGGCTTAGCCGGTGGGTATGGGATTGAGATGCGTGTTTGAGTTGGGGTGATTTATATATATATACATATATATATATATATATATATATATATATATATATATATATATATATATATATATATATTGGGTGATTCATTATGGTGTTTGGAAACTTATTTATACTGTTTTACTTTCACTACTTATTTGATACTAGAGATTTTATCAACTGTGTGGTGGATATATATATTTACTCTTGATCCATTTAAATGTTGTATTTTTTTTTTAGAATGTATTATTATTATGTTAAAAATAGTTTTTACTAAGAAGGCAGTACACTCGCAGGTGAATCTTTTAGGAGACGGTCCCCTACTGGCATTAGGTGGAGTCATCTGGGAATAAATTTGAGTTGAGCTGTCGGAGGGGAACACTATGAAAGTGAAAGATTATGTATATGTTGTATAATGAATTATATAGTAATTTATGAAATTTTGTAATGTATAAGAAGATTTAAATGTAATAGGTGGTCACGCCGATCCTAGGATGACGGGTGTCCGGGACGGGTCGTGACAATTTTGGTATCAGAGCCTAGGTTATAGGTTCTGTAGACTTGTCAGTGGTTGCGTCAGTAGAAGACCATGAGATAGGAGGACGTGCCAGTCGTCTAGTCAGTAGGGGACTTGAGATAGGGTGTCAATAAGTTAGTTTGGTGTGTGAGTGTTAGGCCTTTCATTTCATTAGTTTGTTCTTTGGTATGGTGCATGGAGGGTTGTCTTGTTGGCAAACGGTGATACAACCTGTGGTGATATTGCTAGTAGCGAATTTGAGTAATGTTAGTGAGGGTAATAAGTGCATCGTGATGGTGAAAGAATACATTATTGGAAAATGTAAGGTGTAAATTGAGAAACAATTATATGCAAATGGCATAAGAATGAGATAATGATCGGTAGCACTTAGTAAGTCATTCTTAATTACTAGATAGTAAAGTAGAGCACTGAAGTTAGAAAGAATCTTATAATAATATTAAGAAAGGAAGTCGAATAGTTGGAACTAAGAATGTGAGAAAACTGTGGCGAAAAAAAAAAAGTTTTGGATTGACAAAAAGGTAGAGTAAAAGTGTGGGAACGAGGAAATATAACAAATAAAATAAAAGATGATATGTAGAAAGTAGCTGAGAATTGTATGTCTGGAAGGATAGTGGGTGCGTGTAAATATAATCTATTTAAGTGAGTAATATAAAGTTGCGTGTGAAGTCAAATTTGTGATGAATAAAAGTATGTATCGTGGGGGGAAGGCATATCTATTCCTCCGCTAGTCCGGTAGTGGGTCTAGGAGGTTAGAAAAGTGTTAAAGAAAAGATATCACAATTTAGTATGCAGGTGCTAGGCATCAGTTCAAACAAGTTTTGGCAGTGGATACTGTAGTAGATAGGGATTTTCCTTATGTAGGTCCGAGAAATTGACGGGATGCTAGTAGGCATGATTAATAATTGCAGTTGTTGTTAAATAAGTTCCATAATTTTGAGAAGGTGAATATTCGGCTCATTAAGTTGGTTAATTATACTCGTGTTGATAAAATGTGGAAAATTGAGTTTCGAACTTATAACCTGGGAACTTTAAAGGTGGTAGTCATAATAAGAAATTTTTTAATAGGAAAAACCTAGTGACGGCCCTGGGGAAACCAGGTCGTTACAATAAGTTAGACCATCAACTCATGATTTACACAGACTTGGGGTGTTGTTTCATGAAGATTCGATGTTGGTAACTCATCAGTAAGAATGGATGGGTTATTAAAAATCAATTGCAACAAAGTATAGTGTTAGATTTTTGAGTGAGGTATTTATAATTGAAGATTAGAGATTGTGGCGTGGTGAAAACGGTAATCCGCCCGAGAGTAGAAAAAGAGCATGTAGAACATTTCCAAAATGTGTACTAAGACTGTGAAAAGCAATTGTAATGCCAAATGCAAAAAATATGAATATTAGTTGGTTTGAGTGGTAATTTTGGGGCTAGCGCTCTTGAGGCATAGTATTTAAGAGAATCCAAAAAAAGTTAAAGTAGTGGATTGACGGAATATGGAAAAGGTTGAGGACCAGATACTGGAACTTGAAATCTTTTGGAGCTAGTAGTGATTGTATTTGTTTGACATTTCTTGTATGTGGGAATTTGTGTTTTAAGTCGGACGTATTGAGTTACTCCTACTAATGTACGTGTCAAGTTGGGATATTAGTAAGTTTATTGGGCAGTTGGTCGGATGACCACTCTAACTAAGCTTTTAAATGTGGAATTGATATGTATCAATGATAGGGTAGAAGCACAGAAGTAAGATGTCCAGTTGGGAAAGGTTAGAAGTGAAATGGAAAATGATCGCAGAACTGACTTTTGTGTCAGAAGTAATGATGAAGTCCTGATGTTTGAAAATAGACGCTATGTTTCTAATGACACTCGTGTGGTAAATGATTTTCCAAATAATAATAATAATAATAAATTAATTAATTAATTAATTAATAATAAAAATTTGTAGAATGGGTTGCCAAGTGTCTTGTCTGTTAGCAAGTTAGAGTCGAGCATCAATATCCAAGTGGGTTAGCACAACTATTCTAGAATGGCATCAGGAGCATGGTCCAATGAATTATGAACGTTGAATGATATGTTCGGTAATGATTAGTTTCTCCTGGATCGAAAATTTAATATATGTTGATACATAAACTTATAGATATTCGAAATTCCTGAATTGGAATTATGAAATTTTAAGTGTTGTCGTTGTAGTGTGAATTGGGATTTTTTTTTTTTATCAAATTAAAGTAAGTTGCCATTGTCTGATATAATTCGTAGAGGAGTTTGAAATGCAGTATTGAATGGTGATATCTTAAAGGGTGAATTTTATATGTAATAATTATCGTCGAAAAAGCCGACATGTTGTAAATATGGAAAGACGGATAGTTGTTTCCAGATAATAAACTCTCTATTGGAAAAGCTGCATAGGGGAAACTGTAGTATCAAGGGCTGATAGTTATTTTAACGTTGGGGTCAAATTTTCATACTCCTTAAGATGCCCAATTGGAAGTTGATACCTCGCTACATTTATTGGATTAACGGTTTATCAGGAAGTACAATTTAGATGATGGAAGATAGGTTAAGGAGTTATGTTTTGAAATTTTCTGATAGTAAGGCTAATTATGTGTCACCGATGGAATTTGTTTAAAATAATAAATACCTTTTTATGATCAAGGGTGGCATCATATAAAGCGCTATTTGAAAAGGGTGCAGGATGTTAAATCAAATCGATCAAACTGAGATAGGAGAACATAACTAGATATGTTGGATCACTGGTAATAATAAGTGGAGACGGCGTGGGGAGGTTATTAAGATTTTATGGGAAAAGAATAACTCGAAATGTCCATGAGTTGATATGTACTCATGATATAATATGTTACAGTCAGTAACTAATAATTTTTTAGATGTATCAAATTTTTGTAAATGGGACATATATATGTCCTTCGATTCATATTTATGCGTGAATATAAGTTTGAAGCATGTTAGGTAGATGGAAAGAAAATTAAAGCACGTGACTTGTCAGGGACTCGATTAAATGTGTAGGCATGAAGGGAATTCTTATTGTTAACTTGTTGGATGTATATGGATATGTGGCGAGGTGGTTGGGGACACCTATGTGTGGAAGGACATTGTTATGTTTTGGAGGTGATTTAAAATATATTTATATGATTTTGGTGTGGTGCAAAAGATTTATCGGTAATATTAGGAATGTTTGTAAGAGAATTGAAATTTAAAGGTAGATGGTGAGATTAATAATTTTGGGCTAATTGTGCTTATGAAACTGCTTATGTACTTAGTTGTAAGTGTTGTTAGTTTAAATGTTAAACGGTGTTATCATAGTAAACTGGTCGACTGGAAAATGTTGGATGAAATAAATAAGTGTTGGTTACGGAAAAATTTGAGTCAGAATGATTAGGCTCAATCAATTGAGATTCTCCGACCGTTGGTAGTTCATATTTAGCGTGATCAACTGAGTGCACCCTATTCGTTGGGTAGTGGATATAATATCGATCACTGCAAACGGAGGTATTGCAATAGATGAGTATAATTTGACGAAATAAATTTTATTATAAATTTTGGGCGACTTGTAATTATGAGACCCTAAATAGGAAGCAGTTGTTCTAAAATCACGTGAGGCGAACATAACCATGTGATGCGACTTTGTCATACTAGTAGATTGACGAAAATTTCGGGACAAAATTTCTTTTAGGAGAGAAGTGTTGTAAGACCCTGATTTGTTATATACGAATAATTTAAATCGCGTTTTGAAAATATTTTGAAAATATCGGGAGGACTACGATATTAATTGTGTGAATTAAAATTTTAAGCGGTTGTATTGAAATTTTTATAAACATTAAAACATAGATTTGGGTTTAATTGCTTATATATATATATATATATATATATATATATATATATATATATATATATATATATATATATATTATATGAATGGGAGTGGGTGAAAATGATAAGGGGGAGGTATGGCACTGTCCGGCCGGTGAGCTCTCACACCTATAATATATATATATATATATATATATATATATATATATATAGAGAGAGAGAGAGAGAGGGAGGGGAAGAAGGGTCCGGAACCGAAGAGAGAGAAAGGAAGAAAACAGATATGGAAGAGAGAGAGGATCGAGGTGGTGGGTTCCGTTCGTCGTGAGCTCTCCGGTGTGGGTGTCTCATCACTGGCGGAGCGGGTTCAGACAGTGGGTATGGGGGAGTGATCGGAGCGTGCGGTTCAGCGTCATCAGTGTGGGCGGTATTGTTCATCCGGAGTGTGGGTTTCGGTTGTCCGTCGTCCGGCGGCATGTGTGAATGTTAGGTGTGTGCTCTGTTTTGTTTTGTTGTTGCCGACTGTGTGTGTGTGTGTGCGCGCATGTGTGTCCAGTCGATCTGATGAGGGTGTGTGTGTGGGTTTCAGTGTGTGTTCTGATCGTCGGTTGAGTGTGGTGTCATTGGTCGGCTGGCTGTGGCAGGGTATGACGACATGTGTGTGTGTTCCGACGATGACGGTGTGTGTGTGTATGGGTGTTCTGTCTTCTGTTCATCATCGTCTGTCAGTTGTGGGTGTTTGTGACCGGTGCAGGGTGGCCGGCGGTGAGAGTTAGTAAGAAAGGACGTCGGTCGGCTGGGCGTGTGATGGTGTGTAGGTGTGCTCATTGTTGCTCGTTAACAGTGTGAATGTGTGTATTGTGCGCCTGTGTGCGTATGTCTGTTCGTTTGTATTTGAGACAGTGTGTGTGTGTGTGTGTGTGTTCCGAATCAGTTGTTCTTGGTGCGTGCGTGAGCTGCTGTATGTGTATGTGTGTTTTTGTGTGTATGTGTGGCTGATCGTTGCAATTAGTGGTGGTGACTGCCGGAGTTAGTGAGGAGAGAGAGAGTGATCGGCTGGAAAATTGACAAAACAAAACAGAAAGGAGGAGAAGCGTCCGCTTAGGCGGTGGAAAGTTTGCCTAGGTGGTGGTAGATCATTGTGCAGAATGAGAGAAAGTTCGCCTAGGCGGAGGATCGATGGCCTAGGCGATGAAGTGTCAGTACACGATTTAGAGCAGAGGAGGAACTCGTTTCACCTAGGCGGTGGGGAGCAGAATAAAAAATACATGGAATTTTAAGGAAATCCACGATCGGTTCGGAACGGGTAACTTTTCTAATTTATTTTGTGAATTCTAAATTTAGTTTTTCTAACCTTAGAATAATAAAATGAAAAATAATAAATCCTGAGATTTGTTTATAAGAATAAAGTTTATAAATAGTAAACCGTAACGAAGCAATACTAGTTGAATAGTTATATTTCGTAATAAAAGATGGGAAGTAGGAAATTAAGGAAATTAGGATTTCATGGGGTGATTAGTTTGTTTTATACAAAAATATTAATTTAAGCCCTGTCACCGTTAGGTTCGCAGGCACCGGAGTTCGGATAGGGGATAGTCGGTTAAAGTTTACGAAAGCGGATATCAGGTGAGTGTAGTGTCTTCTTGCCAAATTATTTTTATATATATAAATGTGTGTGTGTAAATGGTTTTACTTGGACTGTATGATTTTATAAATGATATGGATCAAGCAGGTTTTGGGTGAGTTGAGGAAATGGATTTTCGTTAAACTATGGTGGTGTTAAAAAGGAAGTTGGAAAATGATTTCGTTGGTTTTGGTGGCTTTAAAAGAGATTGGATAATATTTGGTTTTTCGAAATAAAAATAAAAGGGAAAAATGGTTTCGTTGAAATTAGACGGTTTTCAAATAAAGGTGAAAAATATGATTTTCGGATTTAAAAATTGGTTTTGAGAAAAAGAGGTGGACATTAGTGTTTTTTACGGTATTGATAAGGTGGTGATTTATATTATGGTCTGTCCGGAGGATGGTCCGGCAGATGGATATTGTTTTGTGATTTGATGATGATATTATTGAATTGACTATGCCATAGTTTATGTCCTGTCCGGAGGGTGGTCCGGCAAGTGGTGTTTTATATTATGTCATGTCCGGAGGGTGGTCCGACAGGTGGTGATAGATATTATGTGGTGATTTATATTATGGCCTCCAGAGACATCCGGTAGGCCCATCTGCGCAATTAGGTCCGCTAGGAAGACATATCCTACAGATGGTTACAGTACTGTTACAACTCCCGATCGTGAGGTTAAAACGATCACTATGACTTAGCCGGTGGGTATGAGATTGAAATGCGTGTTTGAGTTGGGGTGATTTATATATATATATTGGGTGATTCATTATGGTGTTTGGAAACTTATTTATACTGTTTTACTTTCACGGCTTATTTGATACTAGAGATTTTACCAACTGTGTGGTGGATATATATATTTACTCTTGATCCATTTAAATATTGTATTTTTTTTTTAGAATGTATTATTATTATGTTAAAAATAGTTTTTACTAAGAAGGCAGTACACTCGCAGGTGAATCTTTTAGAAAACGGTCCCCTACTGGCATTAGGTGGAGTCATCTGGGAATAAATTTGAGTTGAGCTGTCGGAGGGGAACACTATAGAAGTGAAAGATTATGTATATGTTGTATAATGAATTGTATAGTAATTTATGAAATTTTGTAATGTATAAGAAGATTTAAATGTAATAGGTGGTATCATGTTGTTGTCACGTCAGTCCTGGGATGACGGGTGTTTAGGACGGGTCGTGACACTCTGAGCCTCGTACTTTTCACCAAGCTGCTAAACACATCGAATGGCAACAAGCTATGCGCACTGAAATTAATAAGTTGATGCGCAATTCTACTTGGGAATTAGTACCTGCATCATCTGGTCATCGTATCATTGGCTGCCGCTGGGTCTATCGTATTAAATTGAAATCTGATGGTTTAGTTGAACGGTATAAAGCCCGTCTCGTCGCCAAAGGTTATGATCAAACCTATGGTCTTGATTACTTTGAAACTTTTAGCCCCGTGGTTCGACCAACTACCATCCGTATTGTTCTCAATATTGTCTTTTCTCAGCAGTGGTCAATTCGTCAATTAGACGTTCATAATGCCTTTTTAAATGGAGACCTGGATGAACATGTTTTTATGTCACAACCTCCTGGTTTTGAGGACCCTACTCGTCCGGAAGCTGTTTGTAAGCTCAAAAAGGCCTTATATGGACTTAAACAAAGTCCACGTGCATGGTACTCCAAACTTAGCCAGGCCTTACTTCGATGGGGGTTCACGAGCTCGCACACTGACTCTTCTACGTTCGTTTGGCGACATTCTTCTATGATTTTGATTACAGTGGTTTATGTTGATGATATCTTTATCACTGGCAATGACTCACCCAAGATTCAGTCCCTCATTTCATATCTTGATAGTATGTTCTCCTTAAAAGATTTGAGTGACTTGTCCTTCTTCCTGGGTGTTCGTGTTTCCCGGTCTGACTCTACCCTACAGCTGTGTCAACGGAAATATATTGGGGATTTGCTTGACCGTGCTCATATATCAGATTGCAAGCCGATCTCATCTCCTATGTCTTCCACTACTATTCTATCTCAATATGATGGTGATCCACTCCCTGATCCTACTGAATATCGCAGCTTGGTTGGTGCTTTACAGTATTGTACCATCACCAGACCGGATTTATGTTTTGCTATTAATAAGCTTTCTCAATTTATGCAAAAGCCTACTTCCGTCCATCTTCAGGTTGTTAAACGCATTCTTCGGTATTTAAAAGGCACACCCACATTTGGTATTACTTTTTCTCCCTCTATGTCATTTGGCATTACTGCCTATACTGATGCTGACTGGGCCAATTCCCCTGATGATCGACGTAGTATTGGTGGTTATTGTTGTTTTGTTGGTTCCAATCTTGTGTCCTGGTCTACCGCAAAGCAATCTGTTGTTTCTCGTTCTAGTGCTGAGTCTGAGTACCGCGCACTTTCTAATACTGCTGCTGAAGTGATTTGGATTGAAGCCTTACTACGTGAGCTTGCTATTTCTTCCCCTTCTCCACCGATATTGTTCTGTGATAATATTAGTGCTACTTATCTTGTTGCCAACCCGGTTATGCATGCCCGCATGAAACATATTGAAGTCGATTACCACTTTATCAGAAAACGGGTTGTTCGTGGATCGTTGCTCATTCGTTATATGCCTTCTGAAGATCAAATTGCTGATATCATGACCAAACCATTATCCAGCTTTCGGTTTCTTAGTCTCCGTCACAAACTGACAGTGCTTCAGTGCCCTTCAGTTTGAGGGGGCAATATTGAGTATTGAGCATTTGCTTCTAGAATTTATATTTTTTGTATTTTATTTTTTCTGTAATTTTCTCTTTCTAGAAATAGTTGGTTAGGCTTGTTCTTCTTGTTGCTTGAGTTTGTTATCTGTTGTAACAATTTTCCCTCATTTTTCTATATATATTGATGATCTCCTGCTCAGTTAAGATGAGCTGGAATTCATAACAATACTACCTTCAGCTTCTTCCATTCTGTAGGATATCTACGAGAATTGAGTACTTGGTTTTTGGAGGAACTCGAGTTGAGGAAGGAGTCTAATTTGGAAATTGATATCGACAATAAAGATCTTCGATAGGAACATGAGAATTTGCTAAAAAGATTCTCAAAGCTATATGTATAATCAATTATATTACCATTGGCACAAAAGTTATCGACCAGTCGGGTTGTGAATGTTTAATTTAGGATTGTGTTTTTTGCGAACATTAGTGTGATTTTTGGTGAAATGTTCATACTTTCATGTCTTTCATTGATCTTGGATTTTTGTCACTGATTTTGATTCCATTTTTTTTTTATATTCATTGTTTTGATTTTTGGTCCCACGGTTGTTATTTTGGTAGAGTTTAGTTTATTAATTGTGATTATTCATGTTTAATCATTTTATTTTTTGAAATGATATTTGTGAACGTTTATGGGTATGTTTTCAGTGTATTTTGGTATTTTGATAAAAACACATATCGATGTGTTTTGTTGATTTTTGTAAAAATTTTATTTATTCACGAAAGTGATTTTTTGCTGATTTTATTTTTGTTCTTTTTGTGAATATTCATATGATATATTTTTCAGAGTGTTTTTTCTGTTTTCCTAAAAATGCACATCGGTGTGTTTGTATGAATATTCATAATGGTGTTATGGTGGTTTGGTGAAAATATATATCGGTATATTTCGTGAAAATTATGGGTTTGTAAATTTGTTCACATAAAGAATAATAAATATTCATAATCACACAATCAGTGCTGAAATGTATTAAAATATTTAAAATTAGAAAATAGAAATGTAATATTCACGGCTTGCTATTTTTACAGAATAACATTGTATGTAAATAATGAGAAAAAAATGCTCAAAGAATAGAAGACTATTTTCTGAGAACTAAAGACTTTATTACAATCATAGAAGGTTCGTTTTGTGAGTTGTGAATCTGTTTAAATAATAAATTTCTCAAATTTAAATACACCAAGCATATTTGAAGTACATTTAAGATGGCAGAAGGGGATGTAGAAATGGTGAAATCTAATTATAATTGGACATGGATGAGTTTGTGTTATATCTATTAACATATATGGTTTTATGATTTATGATGTTTCCAAAAAATCCCCGGCACGTATAACAGCTTCGCACGTGTCAGAAATCTCTACAACCTGCATCTATTGTCCGTCCTAACCTGCAAAACCAATTAGTTCTAAGGGGACACCGGTGTGGTGTCGGCTAAAGAACATCCGGCGTGAGAATAAGTCAGTCCATTCAAGAGTATTAGGCAAAAGACTGCCTTGTAATCATAACATGATACATTTACCTTATTTATAAACTAAACAAATCTTGACCGTTAGCTATGTGTGACCTAGTCCTTAATGACTTGGTCTTCTCTCCATTAAGTTGCTATTTAATAGGGAGTTATAATCATTTTGGCTCCCCATTATGTGGTAATTTAATGGGAAGTTACACAATTAGTGCGGAGTTACGCCTTTTTGGCTCCCTCACTTTAAGTGTAAATTAGGTTCTTTAATTTTTCACTTGACGGATCCGTATGTGGATCATCGGTTTAGACCAACGTCCACGACCCAGCTAGTTTTGAGCTTTGGGCTTATTGTGATGGGCTTTCCTTGGGTAACAGGAATTTTTGCAGCATCATTTGCCCTCTTAACCTAAGTGTTGATTCGAAGAAGTAAGACGAAATGTCACATTCTCTTCTTATACTCAATTATTGTCAGTTTTAAATATTTTTTGAATGAGCTTTTCTGTGAGTGAGTTGATGAAATGTAGAACTGACGAGCTCTGCTGTGAGAGAGTTGTCGAGTGAGATAGTTGTCGAACTAGAGATCTTACGACCTCTACTGTGAGAGAGTTGTCCGGTGAGATAGCCTTCTTCGGGCGAGCTGGCGAGCAAGATAGTCGATGAGATAGAGAGCAAACGGGCTCTACTGCGAGAGAGCTGTCAAACGAGATAGAAGATGGGCTGGAGAGCTAACGAGCTTTACTGCGAGAGAGTTGTCGAGCGAGATACTCAATTACATGCTGAAGTTATATACTCAGTTAGTGTCTGAGTTTATCGAACTCAGTTTGCTTATGGGCTGAGGTGCCCAGTTAGTGTTGAGCTGATGTGCTCAGTTAGTATCTGAGTTAGCGAACTCAGCTTGCTTCTGGGCGAAGGTGCCCAGTTAGTTCTGAGCTAATGTGCTCAGTTAGCGTCTGAGTTAGCGAACTCAGTTTGCTTCTGGGTTGAGTGCCTAGTTAGTGCTGAGCTGATGTGCTCAGTTAGCCGCTACCCAAGAGAAACCCATCACAATAAGCCCAAAGCTCAAAACTAGTCGGGTCATGGACGTTGATCCAAACCGATGATCCATATACGGATCCGTCAAGTGGAAGATCAAAGAACCTAATTCACACTTAAAGTGGGGGAGCCAAAAGGGCGTAACTCCACACTAATTGTGTAACTCCCCATTAAATTACCACATAATTGGGAGCCAAAATGATTATAACTCCCCATTAAATAGCAACTTAATGGAGAGAAGACCAAGTCATTAAAGACTAGGTCACACATAGCTAACGGTTAAGATTTGTTTAGTCTATAAATAAGGTAAAGGTATCATGTTATGATTACAAGGCAATCTTTTGCCTAATACCCTTGAATGGAGTGACTTAATCTCACGCCGGAGGTTCTTTGACCGACACCACACCGGTGTCCCCTTAGAACTAATTGATTTTGCAGGTTAGGAGGGGTAATAGATGTAGGTTGTGGAGATTTCTGGAACGTACGAAACTGTTATACATGTCGGGGATTTTTTGGAAACATCATTTGGTGCCGTCTGTGAAAAATCGAGCAAAAAGACATGATCGCCGGTGCCGTGTCCATCATAGACCACCGGTAAGTTCTACGATTGCTATTGGTAAAACCACAAATTAGTGGGGCAGAAAAGCATCAACTGCCTCCAACACGTTCGGCAGTGGTAGCTCTGTTCCCGCACCACCGCAACAGCCGGACGTCGCCTAGTAGACGAACACAGCAAATTACCGGAGCAGTGTCGCGAAGATCGGCACGTGCTCCGACTTGAATCCCTTCATCACTGTCTCGGACAGGTTGAAAGAGGACATGGTGAGCGCTTGCTCTACCAACCCCGCCATCGTCGGCACGGTGGCGTCGGAAGATCCAAACGCCTGCTGCGCCACCGCCTCAAACGAGCGACCGGGATCTAGATCGACAAACTTGGCGTCGTCAGTAAAGCAAATGAATTCAGCCACCAACGTCTTGGTCGGGTTGCATTCTCAACCCGTAACGCCATTGATGGATGGATTTATCGATTTCTTCGTCCCCCCCTGCATGTGATCGAAACATCTGTTTTCCAGAACCAGAACGACGATCGCCGACACCTTCAAATCCTCCGCCGTCGTTGAGATTGGACAAGGAGAATCAACAACATCGATGGTCAAATCCAGAGCGAATCAGCTTCGGAACGATGCAACTGAAATCAAAGCTTCTGGAAGAGAACTGTTCGCGAGGAGATCGAACCGCGGAATTCGCTCAACAAGCTCCCCGGATCCGAAGCAGCTGCCATCCTTGTTGCCAGATCTGCATGCCTTAACCGCCTCCAATGTGTTCGGCGAAATCCACGATCTCTCTGCTGCTTCCTCCTCCAACGAACTGCAAAGGAGAAGAGAAAAATCAGGAGAGAGTGAAAAAAAAAAAAAAAAAAATCCATTGGCAAAGATCGTGCTCGTCGATACGATGATAGAAACTGGATCTCGAGTGGCATACTCGCAACCTCATTCGCAGGCCATCCAGAATGCAATCAATTTCTCCATATATGAGTTTGGCTCTGCCTCACGATGGTGAGGTTCATAAAGCGAAAGAAATGAACAAGGAAGTGTTTTTTGAACATGTTGACACTGTTGCCATTGATGAACAAATACAAAGAAAGCAAGGAGGCGGCGGCTGCAGGTAAAGAAAGCCAATAAAAAAAAAAAAAAGTAACCTAGGGATAATTACACTAAGGGCCCTGAGGTAATATTTATATTTTCAGTTTTTCCCCTATCGTTTATTTTTGAAAATAAACTTATAAATTATCTAAAACTAATTACAGCTTTACGCCCCCTAAAGTTTATATTTGGAAATAAACTTATTATTGTCACTTAGGGATGAATACATTAAAGCCCTTGTGGTAGCAATTATATTTATTGTCCCTTAAAGTTTATTTTTGACATAAACTTATAAATTATCGTTGACGTCTTGAAAAGTCAATGATAAATCCCCGGGTATGAGAATAACTCCCCGGCAGAGGAAGTTGGGTCTGAGGGTAACTCCCTGGTAATTTGAGGTAACAATTATATTTGAAATTTTACCCCCTAAAAGTTTATTTTTTAAACTTATGTGATTTAGGGCTAAATACACTAAAACCCCTAAGAATTGCAGAATATTATATCTTGTCGATTTAATACATAAAGTGCCTTAAATCCGATTTCGTATTCATAACTCGTTCGACAAGCAAACCAGTTATAAAGGAGGGCAAAATAGAAGAGAAAACGGATTATTTATAAGAAGACGTTTATATACAAATTCCCCGGGTATGAGGGTAACTCCCCGATGGACCTTGACAAATTCTCTGGGTCTGAGGATGCCACCCTGATAAAGAAATATCTGGTCTCAAATCACCAAGTGTAAAAATTGAAAAACCAAGCTCGCTTGTCAATTCGGCAAGAAAGACTTAGTACAAAAACTAAATATACTTCAATTGAGCACACCAGCTCAGCATTTAACTGGGCGCCTCAGCCCAGAAGCAAACTGAGTTCGCTAACTTAGACGCTAACTGAGCATATCAGCTCAGCACTAACTGGGCACATCAACCCAGAAGAAAACTGAGTTCACTAAACTCAAACGCTAACTGAGCGCACCAACTCAGCATTTCACTAGGCACCTCAGCCCAGAAGCAAACTGAGTTCGCTAACTCAGACGCTAACTGAGCACATCAGCTCAACATTTAACTGGGCGCCTCAGCCCAGAAGCAAACTGAGTTCGCTAACTTAGACGCTAACTGAGCACATCAGCTCAGCACTAATTGGGCACTCAGCCTAGAAGCAAACTGAGTTCGCTAACTCAGATGCTAACTGAGCACATCAGCTCAACATTTAACTGGACGCCTCAGCCCAGAAGCAAACAGAGTTCGCTAACTCAGACGCTAACTGAGCACATAAGCTCAGTACTAACTGGGCACTCCCAGAAGCAAACCGAGTTCGCTAACTCAGACGCTAACTGAACATATCAGCTCAGAACTAAATGGGTGCCTCAGCCCAGAAGTAAACTGAGTTCGCTAACTCAAACGGTGACTGAGCACATCAGCTCAGCACTAACTGGGCGCCTCAGCCCAGAAGCAAATTGAGTTTGCTAACTCAAACGCTAAATGAGCACATCAGTTCAGCACTAATTGGGTACTCAGCCCAAAAGCAAACTGAGTTCGCTAACTCAGACGCTAACTGAGCACATCAGCTCAGCACTAACTGGGTGCCTCAGACCAGAAGCAAACTGAGTTCGCTAACTCAGACGCTAACTGAGCACATCAGCTCAGCACTAATTGGGCGCCTCAGCCCAGAAGCAAACTGAGTTCGCTAACTCAGACGCTAACTGAGCACATCAGCTCAGCACTAACTGGGCACTCAGCCCAGAAGCAAATTGAGTTCGCTAACTCAGACGCTAACTGAGCATATCAGCTCAGAACTAACTGGGCGCCTCAGCCCAAAAGCAAACTGAGTTCGCTAACTGAGCACATCATATCAACACTAACTGGGCACTCAGCCCAGAAGCAAACTGAGTTCGCTAACTGAGCACATCAGATCAACACTAACTGGGCACTCAGCCCAGAAGCAAACTGAGTTCGCTAACGCAGACGCTAACTGAGCACATCAGCTCAGCACTAACTGGGCACCTAAGCCCGGAAGTAAACTGAGTTCGCTAACTTAGACGCTAACTGAGCATATCAGCTCAGCACTAACTGGGCACCTCAGCCCAGAAGCAAACTGAGTTCGCTAACTTAGACGCTAACTGAGCACATCAGCTCAGCACTAACTAAGCACT
This sequence comes from Eucommia ulmoides, assembly GCA_016647705.1. Taxonomy (NCBI): domain Eukaryota; kingdom Viridiplantae; phylum Streptophyta; class Magnoliopsida; order Garryales; family Eucommiaceae; genus Eucommia; species Eucommia ulmoides. The sequence continues at coordinate 1,080,037 of JAENRU010000484.1, forward strand.
CAGCCTAGAAGCAAACTGAGTTCGCTAACTCAGACGCTAACTGAGCACATTGGCTCAGAACTAACTGGGTATCTTAGCCCAGAAGCAAACTGAGTTCGCTAACTCAGACGCTAACTGAGCACATCAGCTCAACACTAACTGGGGCACCTCAACCCAGAAGCAAACTGAGTTCAATAAACTCAGACACTAACTGAGTATATAACTTCAGCATGTAACTGAGTATCTCGCTCGACAGCTCTCTCGTAGTAGAGCTCGTTAGCTCTCTAGCACGTCGGCTATCTCGTTTGACAGCTCTCTCGCAATAGAGCTCGTCTGCTCTCCATCTCGTCGATTATCTTGCTCGACAGCTTTCCCGAATAACAGTCTATCGGCTATCTCACCAGACAACTTTCTCGCAGTAAAGGTCGTAAGAACTCCAGTTCGACAACTCTCTCGCAGCAGAGCTCGTCAGTTCTACAGTTCATCAACTCACTCAAGAAATATTTAAAACTGACAATAACTGAGTATAAGAAGAGAATGTGACCTTTCGTCTTACTTCTTCGAATTAACACTCAGGTCAAGAGGGCAAATGATGTGGGAAAAATTCCTGCTACCCAAGAGAAGCCCATCATAATAAGCTCAAAGCTCAAAACTAGCTGAGTCGTGGACATTGGTCCAAACCGATGATCTATATACGGATCCGTCAAGTGGAAGATCAAAGAACCTAATTCACACTTAAAGTGGGGGAGCCAAAAGAGCGTAACTCCGCACTAATTGTGTAACTCTCCATTAAATTATTATATAATGGGGAGCCAAAATGATTATAACTCCCTATTAAATAGCAACTTAATAGAGAGAAGACCAAGTCATTAAGGACTATGTCACACATAGCTAACGGTCAAGATTTGTTTAGTCTATAAATAAGGTAAAGGTATCATATTATGATTACAAGGCAGTCTTTTGCCTAATACCCTTGAATGGACTGACTTATTCTCACGCCGGATGTTCTTTGGCCGACACCACACCGGTATCCCCTTAGAACTAATCGGTTTTGCAGGTCAGGAGGGGCAATAGATGCAGGTTGTGGAGATTTCTGGCACGTGCGAAACTATTATACGTGCCATGGATTTTTTGGCAACATCAGGTTGTGGAGATTTCTGGCACATGCGAAACTGTTATACGTGCCGGGGATTTTTTGGAAACATCAATTTCAAATGGTAAGATCTGCAATCCGCCAATTCCAATGTTCGCGTAATAAATAAATTGTCTTTTACCTTTAAATCTGCGAATGAGAGCCTTGACACAATGACAGAGGTTCGCCATATGACCTTTAGGTCACGGGTTCGAGTCGTATGCATAATCTCTTGCGAAAGCAAGGTAAAGTCACATACAATAGAACTAATTAAGTGTTCTGATCCTTCCTCGGATCCCAATTATCTCTTTTTATATCTAAATCCACGCTTGACGCGGGCTAAAACTATTTAAGAATAATGGCGATGCGATGTTGTCTTCTGAGACCGACTCCACTTGACTAAGCTTCCTGCCATTTTTGGCTTCCATTATTAACATAAACAGCTTTTCCAAAAATTTAAGCTCCTCATCCTTGTAGTGGGTGACTAATCATCAAGATACTAAAGGTGGTAAAACAAATTTGTTAATTAACTTTTTTAAACGATTAAAAAGATTTTTTGAGATAATACAATAAAATTAAAAAATTAAGATATCAAATACTTTTAAGGAGTAAAATGTAATTAATTGACTTTTTTTGGGGGTTGCGATGAGAAAAAAATAAAATTTTATACAAAGAATGATTATGAAGACCAGGGTTAATGCACAAAAAATAATAACATAATTATATTTATTAGTTAATTTATCTTTGACAGGTACATAAATTTTTTTAAGATAATATCTAAAAACTAAAAATTTATGTCTAAAAATTTCGTACTGTGAAATTATATTTTTCACTTTTAAAATTTTTAAATTATAGTTTTCTTAGTATTTACTATCTTTTTTTCCAGTTATAAATTAGAAAAAACAACACTTGGCCAGAGGTGGTAAAAAATTTGTTGAATTTCACATTAAAAAAATAAAAATAAATTGTATATTCAAGTTCACAAACATTAATTTATGTGTATATATATATATATATTTTAAAAAAAAAAAAATTCTATTTATTCCGATGTGAAATTTTAAAAAATAAATTATATTCCATAAATAATAAGTAAAATTACTAATTTAAGAAATTGATTCAATTTTAATTAGATCAAAAAATCTAAAACTAAAACTAATTAAATTTAGAAAAGGAGATTATTGAATAGCCATCAATCATAGATCCTCCTAGAAAGAAACAGAAACAGAAACAGAGGGCATCTTCGAATCTTCATCATCCGTTCAAATTTTAGAAAATTCAGAGAAAATCAAACACTAAGTTCTTGAATCATCTCCCAATCTTCATTATCAGCAATCATCCATGCAAATTTAAATATATAAAAAAATAAAAATAAAAAAAAATATCAGAGAAAATCAAATCCTAAATTCCTGAATCAATTTAAATGATTAATGCCAAGAAGCAATGAAGATTCTTCCAATTTCAAAAGAAACAAACGCATTAATACATGCATAATGTACCTGCTTCGCCGTGAGCCACTGCTGATCCCAGCGGCTTATCGTGATCTTCCTCGGCTTCTGAATTTCTTTCCCAAGCACAACTCTTGCCAACTCCTTCAGCCGGGCATTGCAAAGTTCTTGCCTTCGGTAATCCTCGACGATCAACCCCCGCAGATCGGCGGTGTTGGCGACTTTCAACCCATAGTCTTGGATCAACTTTTTCGAGTTGTTCAAAACCCCGACGCCGTCGAAGGTATAGTCGGGATTTGACAAAAAATCAAAGAGAGATTGAGGGATTCCGGTGGTGTGAATGAATTAAAAGATGAGGCATCGCCGGCCGATGCACAGTTGTATGGTAGCAATGGAATTCACGTTGTGGCGGTTGAAGCAAGGAGCCCATTCCTCGTCGACTCCAATGATAAGACGGTGGAGCCGGTTGTGATGGATGGACTCCGTCTCGAAAATCCACATGTCGATGTAGGCAGGGGAGTAGGTGACCATGATATGGATTTCGTAGTCGAAGAAAGGAACATCGCAGAGATTGTGGGTTTCGTAGGACAACTGGTAGTCTACAATGGCGGTCTTCATAGTTGTCACAGATGGAATTGAGGGTTTTAGGAGAAAGAGAGAAATCAGGAGAAGGTTTTAGGAAAGAGAGAGAACTGGGTTTTAGGAGAGAGAGAGAACTCGGGAGAGGGTTTTAGGGGGAGAGAGAACTGGGTTTTTTTTTTTCGCTCAATGGGCTTTAGCCCTTTAAAAAAAATATGATTGAGACTATTTTATCCTCTCAACTCTAGCTCCCTTTTCATTTCTATTTTGTCATCACCGTTTTAAATCTCACCCTTAACAAATTTTGATCTTAATAAAAAATTAAGATTTTTTTTATTTTCATATCGCACTTTTTCATTTTTATTTTCATTTGAAATTTTTTCTCGTATTATCTTAATTTTCATAAAAAAATTAAATTTAAAAATAGTAACGTAAATTAAATAATTTTCGGTTTTCAAATTTTGTACTTATTAAACAGACAAAAATAATTCAACATTTAAAATTTTAATTTTTTCAAACAAACTTCTAATATTTTTAGCATTTAAAAAAAAAATCAACACTAAAATTTAAGCCGTTATAAAGTATGACCGTAATGTCAAGGAGAGAAAAAAGAAATTAATAAAAACTAAAAAATAGGGGAATGCTCACACTTCATTTTAATGAGAGGGAGAATGCTAACACCACTTGTTTAGTGGGATGTAAATGACTCCCCCCACTATTTATAGGCAACTTCTACAATTTTTCTTGAGATATTAGCTTGGAAATTCTATAACTTTTTTCTTTTTTCTTTTAATGTTTAGAATTTCCTAGAATAGTGATTATTAGGATAGAACAGTAATCTGTACCTGTTTTGGCCATCGTAGAAGTTTGAATCTATTATAGCGGATTACTAACTAGGTCTTTCTTCATATAATTTAAATTTTGTGATGACGGCTCTCAATGAGAAGAAACTATTCATCTATTCTAGGGAGGAGATCTAGTTATATATATTAGGATTTCTCGTTGGATCCTCCCATAACGAGATTCAACGAAACCCTAAACTCACACTTACCACTTAATTAGGCTATTACATAAAAGATACAACAATCCAAATTAAAATATGATCACTGATTATTTGGTTTGCTTAAATAATAAACTATCCATTAACCATTTTTTTTTGTAAAACAATTTATTCAATTAATGTTAGCCCAAAAAAAAATTTCTATCAACCTATTCCACGTCGAGTCCAATGAGGAGACAGTGGAGTCGGTTGTGATGGATGGACTCCGTCTCGGAAATCCACATGTCGACGAAGGCAGGGGAGTGGGTGACCATGGTATGAATTTCGTAGTCAAAGAAAGGAACGCCGCAGAGATTGTGGGCTTCGTAGGGCAACTGGTAGTCTACAATGGCGGTTTTCATGGTTGTCACAAATGGAATTGAGGGTTTTAGGAGAGAGAGAAATCGGGATAGGGTTTTAGGAGAGAGAGAGAGAGGAGACTAAATGCGCGAAGATTTTGATGCGTTCAAGTCATAGTTTCCTTCTCCATTATGTAAATGGTTTGAAAATGCAAGTGGGATCCGATACTTGGTCAAGATCATGATGTGTGTATATTTTCAGTTAAAATGAAAAAAAATAAGAATTTTTTTTTAACTCTAACGACAATTTTAATATAATCATTTAAAAATAATTAAATAATTAAAAAGTAAATATTTATTTATTTATTTTTTATTTTTTTAAATATCATATTCCTTTACTTTTTTACACTAACATTCCTAAAGAAAATAAAGACAGAGATATGGAGGGACAATTTTTTGCTCTAAATCACAATTTCCCTCTTTCTTCTTCACCATATCTGCCTCTGCCCTCACAATTCTTCTTTGAAGATCAATCAGAATTGAATATGGCACCAAAATGTGATCCTGAAAAAAAATATGGGTCGATTTTGAAATATTTCAAAAGTATAGGGATTTAATTGAGTGAAGTAAAACTTTGAGGACTAATTTGACAAGAAATATTGTTTGATGTAAAATTAGACCAAACTAGATAAATTACACATTTTTGCACCTTAGACCCCTGAAATTTCAGAGAAATTCCACTTTACTCCCTATACATTTAATTTGAACACATTAAACCTTAAGTATCAAAATCGTGTCAACTTAATCCAAATCGGAAACTAAGTCACTTTTTATGACGGTAATCAACCACGTGTTAAACACGAAATCACCCATATGGGTGAATCTGTCATAAAATTTAACGGAATGACTGATTTGACACGATTTGTATACTCGAGTGTTAATTGTGTTAAAAGTAAAAAGACATAGGATAAAGTGAAATTTTTTTTTAAAAAACTTTAGAGGTAGAAAAAAGCCCTAAAGTAAATTCCTAAATTTAGTGGAATATGTTAAGAACAATAAAATGATTTTTTTTTTTTATAAAAAATTTACAAGAAATGGACTAAACAACATTTTATTTTAAATTTCTATTACTTTGTTTTTATTAAAAATGAAGAATAAAATAGAAAAAAAAAATGTCGTCGTAACTTTTTTTTAAACATTAAATTTCAATGAAAAAGAATAAAAATCAATTAATTGAATTTTTTTAACCTTCGGTAATGAGTAGAATGAGTGTTTTGTAGGTTTTAAAAGTATTAAGGGTTAAAATAAAAGATAATCAAAGTACAAGGGCCTAAAAGGCAAATAATTAATGCCCCTCTACCATTTGGTTTGACCAAATTACACTTTGTACCCCTATAAATATTTTGTTAGTACTCATCTATGTGGTTCGGAATTAAATGCAACGGTAAAATAATTAACAAAATTTTAAAAAATGACAAATTTATTAACTCAAAAGAATAAAAGAAAGAAAATGTCAAAAAAAATGGGACAAAACAAATGTTATCCACGTTGACTCGACCTGGGACATAAATATCAATTAATATAATTTATTAATTGACTTCTCGAGATTTGACCATTAACTTTGACAAACATATAACTGTTGCCCTTTAATCTGAACCATGTGGGAATAAAATCTTATGAAAATAGAACAAGAGTGTAAAATGCAATTAAGTCAAAGTATAGAAGCAAAGTGTAATTAACCCAAAAGGCAAATTAACACGTACTTTTAGAGATCGCTGCTGATTTAGATGAACTTGACAAGATTTGAATACTTCTGAATTTAATGTATTTAAATTGAAAGTACAAAGGCTAAAATAAAATTTGTCTAAAATTTCAGGGGTACAAAGTGTAAAAACCTCTTACTTTTATTCAAAAACAACACACAAGTCCTAAATATAAAATTTGAGTGTTAATAGTCTATTTTGCCCTTTAAGATTTTGTTTTACCTTTCATCCATAATTGAATTGTCTTCGAGTCGACAAAGTAGGAATATCTGTAAAATATAAATTAAAATAATTTATTTATTTATTATTATTATTATTATTATTATTATTATTATTCCACCAAATAATAATAATAATATTTTTTTACCTAATTGAAGTGTAATTATTCCTCTTTTAATTCATAATAATTGGATCGAACTTTATGTTCTCAAAAAAAAAAAAATTGGAATCTTCAGTATTTCTATTGTATTATCCGAAATATCAATCTATGAAAAAAAAAAGAAAAAGAGTTGTAATATTTAGCTAAAATTGATTAAATATCAATAGGGACAAACTTATTTATTAAAAAAAAGGTTAAAATTTTGGGGGTATATTGGTAATATAACATTAAATTATTCTAATTTAAAACAAACTATAATTCTTTAGAGGTTATATTAGAATTTATATTATAAAATCATCGGTGACAACTATTTTGGATGTGGGAGATGAATTTAATATCATTAGAAGGGGGTTTGACATTTTGTACCCTTAAAGTTTGACTGCTATTTCACTCGCAGTTAGGGATGGTCATGGGTCCAGAGGCCCGATCGGCCTGTCCAGTCCGACCCTATTTTTGTAGGGCTGAGGATTGGCCCATTCATTTTTAGGGTCGGGTTAGGGCTTGATTATTTTTGTTTAGGCCCGGCCCGGCCTGGCCCGAATTTTTTTAAAATATAAAAAATATATATTTTATATATATATATATAGAGAGAGAGAGAGAGAGAGTTGAAGGGCCATTTTGTAATTTTCAATTTCAGCTAGATAATTTAGCAAAGCCTAATTTCATTCCTCTCCATAGAGAGAGTTGATGGGCCATTTTGTAATTTTCAATTTCAGCTAGATAATTTAGCAAACTCTAGTTTCATTCCTCTCTATAGAGAGAGAGTTGATGGCCATTTTGTAATTTTCAATTTCAGCTAGATAATTTAGCAAACTCTAGTTTCATTCTTCTCTATAGAAAGAGAGTTGATGGGCCATTTTGCAATTTTAGTATATAGTTTTTAAATTTTAAAAAAAAAAAATCATAGGGCCGGGCCTAGGCTTAATTTTTTTTTATAAGACCGAGCTTGAACATGAAATTAGGGCCCGATCATAGGGCCGGGCCGGGTTAGGGCCTAATATTTTTGTGTAATACTCTAGTCAAAATCCGGCCCGAGCCCAGCCCATGACCATCCCTACTCGCAGTATTACCCAATGGATGTTTATGAAGTATGAATTAAGTATTTGTTTTTGTTTTTTGTGTTTGTGTCTGGTCTTGAATTTTATTGTTATTCTCTGTTGTTTCTCAATTTACTGAATCCAGCTGTAGATCCATGATTATAGTCGACCAGAACATGATGAGAGTTCCGGACCGGGCCATACAACGACCCGTGTTGCAAGGTGTCGGAAGTAGGGATTCAATTGCCCATGGAAAAACGGTGGGGCGATGGGTCATTGTAAATTTCCATGAAGAGAAAACAATTGACACCACATTCGAGGACTTCACTAAATCTCTCATACAAAGCTGCAATAACCTTGGAATGCAGATGAGTGAGCCTTTATTTACCGAACATCGTGAGATGACCGTGCTTGGCATTGCAATCAAACTTGTAATAAACATCGGTGCCAATTACAGATCATTATCTGTGTAATGAACGCCGAACACAAGGGTTACAATTATCTAAAGTGGCTATCTGAAGCCTGGATCGACATCTTGACACAATGTTTGTCTTTGGCGAAAATTTAAACATGGAAAACCGGGTGCTTACATAAAAAGTTCAAGTATGAAAATAAATGCCAAACTTGGCGGCATCAACACCAAGACCCTCATGACATTGATTTCCTATTTTGTGCCCGAGATTCAGAACGTAATGATCATCGGTGCTGACGTCAACCACCCAGCAATGAACAATATCGAGATTCCTTCGATTGTCGCTGTGGTGGGGTCAATCGATTCCAGTGCCACCCGTTTTGTTGCCTATGTATGCTTTCAAGTTACCAAACTGAAAAAATCGCTTCGTTCGGGCATATGTGTTGGGATCCTGTGGAAACTTATGCCCGTTATAATAAGCAGTGCAAACCCCTAAGCATCGTCATTTTTCGAGACGGAATCTTTGAGTACAAGTTCAATATGGTCTTGAATGATGAGTTGGGTGCTTTGAAATCTGTTTTTGAAGAGAAGGCGTACCGACCAAAAATCATAGTTCTTATTGCGAGAAAACGGAACATCACACATTTTTTCGTGGAAGATAATACTACTGGTGAAGTGAAAAACATGGCGGCGGGAACGGTGGTCGACACCACCATCGTCAACCCATCAGGTTTTCATTTTTATCTATGTAATCATCAACCGATTATCAGGACAAGCAAGGTACCACATTATAATGTCATTTGGGACGAGCATAATTTTAGTTCTTCCGCGATTCAAAGTTTGATATACGATGTCTCTTTCACTTATGCCAAGGGTGAGGATTGTGTTGGCTTGTGCCAGCAATCCGTTACGCTGATAGTGTGGTGTATTGGGCGTGTCTCTTGCACAGAGTGAAGCTAGAAAGTTCAGATATTTTGGGTTAGTTCGAATCGGCAGCTAACTATGCACAAGAAGGTTGAGGATTTTATGTATTTCATATAACTGACATTTACAAATTTTGATTTTTACAACTTTATTGATGTGAAACTCACTGCGAATTAGTGAGACCCGAAACCAATTTAAGGTTTCTTCGCAAATGATCGAATCTAAATTCAGATTTGAAAACGAAGAACACAAGAAAATACATAAAATTGATAGATTATCTTAACCCAACGTTTATGAATGAAACGCGAATTAAAAGTATAAGAGAATCTTTGACCCAATGATTACAAGAGAATCACGAACCAAAGAAATTGAACGCCACAAAAAAATTTGATAAGTTCAGAAAAGTTCTATGAATAACTCAAGAGAAAACTCTTCCAATATATATTAATCAATATCAAAAGTGTGAAATTCGTAGGTCTACAAAGCCCCTTAAATAGTCGGCTAAGAGAATAAAAAAGAAACCCTAGTACACTTGGAAATTCGTTGGTCTACATGGAGGAAAAAAGAAACCTTAAAATCTAATTGCTAAATAAGAATAAGGAAACTTCCTAATTTGTCTTACTTCCTAGTTGGAAAAGAAAAAGATTTACTTGACAATCAAGCCTTACAAATCAGTCTAAAAATAATTAAAATACTTTAAAATAAAAAATAAAATTCGTGGGTCTCATTCTTGGCCCGTTCAAGATCATGCTTTAAGCCCATTCGCTTGCTTTGATGAGGTGGACTAGGCCTTGATTGTCCGATGGTCCTAATTTAGGCTTCACTATTGTAGTTTCGGCCCCAATCTATCGAATAAGGCCATTAAGTGCTTCTTTGAATCTTTTTGCCCTTATTATTGAGCCAATTGGAACATGCAACGTATCTTTTGGTACAACTGATATATTTTCATCATTTATTATTATCTATCTACAACTTGGCAAGGAACTGGTGTTGCCAATATCCTCTGTTTATACTCTGGCTCTGTTTTATAGTTTTTTTCCATGTAATATTGTGCTTGGAACATTTTTTTCACGCCATAGAAGTGTTTTTACCGAATGTTTCTTACAAGGAATCAACATGGGTTTCCCTCAAAATCGTCAAATGTTTCTTAGAATTCATTGGTTCATCGTTTTGGGGTGGTTTATCTTCAAACATCTCATTAAAAGCTGTGTTTATATGTGTATGTGAGAGAGAGAATGATTGAGTGAGAGTCAGATTGAGAGAGGGAGAGGAAGTCTATGTGTTTTCTTTTCTTGATTTGATGGAGAAGAGAAAGAACCTGAGCTTGTCCTTGTCTTTGGTTCTGACTCATTTGCTCTGTTTCTCTCCATGTAATGTAGCCTCTCTCTCTCTCTCTTGTTCCAAGTTATGAATCACTTGCCCTTCTGCAGAAACAAAATGTGTCTTTCTCTCGTTCCAAGTTATGAATTATTTGCCCTTCTGCAAAAGCAAAATATGCAGACCACGTCACAGACGAAGAACAGCAAGAACGAATAGAGAAGCAACAACAGTTGGAAGAGCAGCAGCAACAACAAAATGTGAAACACGAGACTGAAGAACGGGTGACAAGTGATGATCTGATACAGCACAACGAGGCAAACCCACACAAGGATCAGAGCAACGCAAAAACAGAACAAACACTGAAGCATTCCGATTCTGATTTGGATTCTGAAGATATAATTTCTATGGCAAACTATACAGCTATGGACAGAGCTTGATTTGCTTTCTTTTTTTTCCCAAAGCTTGTGGAGGTTGTTTGGCTTCTTTTTCAAATACCTACCCAAACAAACCCTTATTTTTGCTAATTGAACAAGACAACGTTAATGGGTTTGCAGGCAGTACCTGAGATTGCTTAGGGGAAGCGTACCAATGAGATCTTTATGGGTTTCCTTTGACTATTTTGAGGGAAACCTATGTTGATTCCTCGTAAGAAACATTACGAAAAAAACACTTCTACGGCGTGAAAAAGATGTTCCAAGTACAATATTACATAGAAAAAAAATTATACCAGTTCCTTGCCAAGTTGTAGATAGAAAATATGTTAAGAATATAGAGTTAACCCCGTTCACTAAAAATGATAAAATATCCTTACTTTAACCTTGACCGTTAAATTTGACCTACAAGATTTGTCATCGGGCCAATTAAAAACCAAAAATGAAATGTCAAGGGGTCAAAAAGTCTATTTCTAAATATCAGGGACCAATTGAACACCGACCGCATTTATGAGAGACCAAAAAAATCATTTACCTTTTCTAAATCTCTTTAAAACAAGTGTTATTTCTAAATCCCTCCATAGGGAGATTTCATTTCTCCCAAAAGGTATACTTAAAAGGGACAGTAGGTAGGAGTTCCTAAAAATGACATCAAATTAATAAAAAGTTCCAAAACAAATGATTACTTTAGTTTTAGTATCATCTATTAGAATTTATAAAAACATTAATTTTCCAATTAGGGTTCCATCATTGTCGGTCGCTGATCGCCAGATTCCGACCATCACCTATCGTCCGTCAAAACTCTAGTCATCAACCGTCGGAATTATTTTAGTTACAATTTTTTAGCCATATTCAATTAATTTTTCAGTTGCCAATCGCCAAAAAATTAGGTGAATGTGACTAAAAATATATTAAAATGTAACTAGAGATACACTTAAAAAATGTAATTAAAACGTACATTAAAAAATAGTTACATTTAACTCAAAAATACACTAAAAAAATAATTGCATATAACTAAAAAAAATCTAGCAGCCGGTGGTCGAACTTTGGCAATACAAGAGATGCATTGACCATTTGATTTGAGATACAAGAGAGCATTAATCATTGGGTAAAAATAAAGTCAAAATGCAATTAAGAAATTTATATTCAAATTAAAATTAAAGTATAATAAATTATGAATTACACTCTCTAATTTTTATTTTTATTAATTTAATATCATTATTAGGATTCTATCTCTTCAAATAATTATGAAATTATGCACTTAATTTTTTTTATTTAAAATAATTATCCAATATTTTTTAAAGGGGCATTGGTGACAAGTCCCTTAATTTGCCTTTAATTTTAAAAAAGTCCAAAAGACGGAAACAACTTATGTTTTAACCCTACTTATTAAAAAAAGACAGAAGCCCAATACACGCGTCTGCACTCGCGCAATTACATGTAACTAATTTGTGTGTAAATTTTTGTTAGAGGAAGAAGTAGACCTAAGAAGACATTAGACGAGACTATTAGAATTGATTTGACGACATTAAACGTGACGAAGGGGATGACCCTTGATTGATTACTATAGCGTAAGCGGATTCATCTAGCCGACCCTACATAGGTGGGGACAAAGGCTTAGTTGTTATTGTTGTTGTTTTTGTATATTAATCCTAAATTTTTGGTAGTGGGAATAAAAATAGGGAACATAAATAAACAGTAACCAAATGAGATCTCCCCTTTGCTGTTCTTAACAATTTCTTTTCCCTGTTTGGAACTAGTTTATGCAGCTTTGCATTGGCAAACAAGGATGTTCAATTTCTGTATCCAAACAAGACCTAGGGGGAGATCATTTCTCAAAGAACCGATACCAACATTTTTTTTTCAGAAATTTTATTTCAAACACTTTTTTTATATATTTTAATTATTTGTTTTTCTCTTCATATTGAACGAATGGGAGCATTGGTGCAACGGTAGAAGTTGTCGCCATGTGACCTGGAAGTCACAGGTTCAAGTCATGAAAAACATTCTCTTGCAAAGAAAAATAAGGCTCTGTGTATAATAAACACAAGTGGTCTGACTCTTCTTTGAATTCTAAGTATAGCGGGAGTTTTGTAACCCTAGTTGTCCTTTTTTCACTTTCATATTGGATGAAAAAATTATTATTAGAATCATTCGGGGTTTTTTTTTAGATTAGCGGTGTCTTTTTATTTTCTAGTGTGATTAATCGAATTGCAAGTGAAATACTTGCAACTGATCCTGAAAAAAAATTGATTTTTTTTATCTTTTAAATTTTCTCACTTAGAATTTCATATAAATTGCAAGGGGAAAATATCAATTTTGATTCTTGATTACAAGATAATTTTGGGGTTCTTATTGCAATTTTTTTGTCCTTATGTGATTTGATCCTATTGCCTTTTACACCCTTATAATATTTTCTTAAGCACTTACTCTCCTAACTAAAACGCAACAGTTATATTTTCCATTGAAATTAACAATCAAATCTTAACAAATCAAAATTATTAAATTATTTAATATTAATTGACATTTATACTCTCGAGTCGGGTCGAATCGAAAATTATTTGCTTGTGCTTTTTCCCTTTTCCTCCCAGGTTGGGTCTGATCAAGTCAGAAATAAATATATTTTTGTCATTTCATGAAATTTTATTAATTATTTAACCGTTATACTTAAGTATACCTATGAGAGAGAAATGCTGACAAAAATATTACAGGGTATAAATAATAATTAATTTTTAGGGTTAATTACACTTTACTTCTATGTGGTTTGGCCTATTTTCACTTTACCCCTTGTGGTTCAAACGTCGCCACTTACCCCCCTTGTGGTTTATGGACCTAAGTGCAACCCTCACTCTGTTGACGGAAATCGTGGAATGTCGATTTTACCCTTCTTTATATCTTAACACTTAGATATTTGATACTCACTCTTCCTCATCAGAACCCTACCCACTCACTCTTTTCATCCGAAGCTCTCAGCCTCTGTACTGACGTTCCTCACTTCCTCACTGTCGTTCTACCAGATGATCGCAAAATCCTTCCATATTTAAGACGTTCATCACTCGCTCTCAATCTCGCTCACCGTTCACGCAGATCTGAGAACCATCATTCACGCAGATCTGAGAACCATAGGTCGTTCACCTCACAATCCTTTCAAATCTGAGAAAGATAACCCTAGATCGTTCTCCGATTGTTCGATTTTGCTAATTTTTCTCGTTCATTTCCCATATTTCGCGTTCATTTTGTTCATTTCGATCTCATATTCTTCAATTTCTTTTGCAGTTTATGCTAGATCCGAGAACGATAACAGAGTTTTGGAATAATCGTGTAATATATGTTTGATTATTGAAGAGTGTTGGAAGAAATCTATGATTTGCAGCTAGTGTTTCACTGTTGAAGGTAAAAAGTTTGTATTTCCTTCATGTTAATTGATATTATGAGTTTTGATGTTTCAAAAATGGGGGTTTTCATGTTCCAAAAATAGGGGTTTTCATGTTTTGAACTGGAACGACTTTCGAAATTTAGGGTTTTCTTGTTTCTCGTTTTCATCTTCTGAACTGGAATGACTTTCGAAAGTTTCTGAACTGAACTTGTTTGACAAAAATCAGTATAAACTAGGGCTGATCTTCTGAATGTTTTTGATAGTGAAATGTAGGGTTTTCATACTTAGAATTTAGTCTTGTTTGATTGAACTGAATTGTGCATGTGTAATGTGGGTTTGGCAAACATGAATTGCATGCAGATGTTTTTTGTTTTTGATTCCTAATTATTTATTACTGAATTTGATATGAAATGGTCTCTATTTTTCAATTGAATTTGTTTAGTAGGTCCTCTTGTTCCCCATATCACAATTGTATTTGTTTAATGTCAAAATTCCCACTATCCCCCAAAACATATTGCTGAAATGTGGCCCTCCTTGTCATTTGTTTGCCTTCATATTGCTAAAATGTGATCCTCCTTGTCCCTTGTTTGCCTTTATCATTTATTAAGTTTTGTCTTCTTGTCCCCCCATACCTGGTTTATACTGATGAAAAATATTTTTTTTCTTGCTTATAAATTCTGCAGATGTCTTTGTTCAACCTTGAGATACACCATGGGGGATACTTCAAATTTACCCCAACTTTACATTATGTTGAGGGATGTAGAATACCAATTTAATTGTAATGGTGATTGTTGGTCTTTTATTGAAATGGAATCTTTTTTCAAGGAATTAGGGTATAATGGTTTAGCTCATTTGTACTTCAAAATACCTGAAATTGAGATATTAAGGAGAATTGAAACTGATAACGATGTGCTTGACCTAGTTTGATTGCATAATGAAGGTCAACATTTTAAGGTAACCTTATATAGAGAAACTAATGGGCAAGTCGTTAATGAACAAAAGCCTGAAGAAGAACATGAATTAAGTGAGAGTGATTATCCTACTTTTAATGTTGATGATGTTGATGAGAGTAACGAATCTAGTAAAGAAGAGGGTGATGAATCTGATCAATCAAGTGAGCCAGAATGTACTAGGGAGGATTTAGAGAATGTTGGAGATGATGACATTTTTGATACTGTGGAGTACCAACATGCAAATGAAGTACTAACTATTAATAATGATGAGCATAATGAAAATAAACGATCTTGGTGGGACAATGAGATTGATGGCGAAGAGCTAGAAAGCTTGGATGGGTCAGATGCCAAAAAAAAATGGTCCAAAATTTTCTGTATATAATGAACAAACATTCAAGGAAGACCTTAAATTGTTTTTCAAGATATTAATTGTTTTTTTTTTTGGTATTTGAAGGAGAAATCTCAGGCAACAGTGGTTGGTTCATCGGCTCAAACAGTGGTTGTTCCTAGTTCATCGGCTCAACCACTGACAAGAGCAAATTTGAGAGCTTGGGTTGCAAGCCAAACCAATTTTACTGCAACATTGGGGAAAGGAAGCGGAGGAGAAGATGAAGCACAAGAGATGAAGAAAAAATGAAGGCAACCAATTCATCGGGTAAGTTTCTGGTGCAACAAATTACTGTGTTTGAACATGATCATAAAACATACTTTTAGACAGTTTTTTTAACCATTATTGTGTTTGGACAGAAAACACACTTTTTGAGTACAAAAAAAACTGTCTAGAATTAGACAGTGTGTGGACAGTGTTTTTTGGACAGCTAGAATTAGTGTATTGTTGCCATTATTTTGTTGAGTGTTACTGTTGCAGGTTTGGACAACTAGAATTTTGGACAACGTTTGGACAGTGTGTGGACAGGTTTTTTTGGACAGCTAGAATTGGTGTATTGTTGCTTACTGTTGCAGGTTTGGACAGCTAGAAAGGGTTAGATTTTGGCTTGGTGTTAATGTTGCAAATTTGTAGTATTTATTTTTGGATGGCTAAGATTTTACACATGTTTTTTGTATTGTGTTTGAACAGCGTTTGGATAGTTATTTTGAAGTATTTTGATGACAAATTATGTAACTACATGGTACATTATGATTTTTTTATGATTTAAATGTACTCATGGATGTATTTTGATATATTAAATTGGTGTACTGTAGTGAAATTATGCAATTTAAGATGTATCAGATAATCATTATTTTGAATTTAATGGATAATGGGTTAACAAATAAAAGATGGATCATTCAAATTTCATTACTTCAAAGATTACACATTCATTTCATTGTCATAAACATAGATAAAATTGCAACAATAAACACACAAAACACAATTTTTTGAAAAATGACATGATTTGCTTTAATAATTTGAATCTTCACTTCTAATTTTTCCAATTGTTTTTTTTTTTTTTAAGAAAATAATCTTCACCACTAACCTCGTTAATTTCCTCTTTTCCTTTGAACGGAATTTCATCTTCATACCAACTCAAAAATGAATTGTATCCTTTGTTGCTACATCCATAGTATCATTTTCATTTTGAAGGTCTCTCACTTTAAACAACTTTCAAGTCTGCTATTCGACCACACTTGCATTTTTTTTTTTTTTCCCCGAAATCACCACCATAAACAATTGAAGAAGAAGATATGAAAAATAAAAATATGAATTATGGATGAAAAAAAAAATAAGTGAAAAGTGTTGGTTTTGTGCAAAAAATGAGTGAAGTATTGGAGTTATATGGAAAAATATGAAGGGTAAAATGGGAACAAGAAAAATATATTTTGGAGGGAAAAAACACAAAAAATACGCCGATCCGCATAACTGGCACGTGAGCCACATATCTATCAACTTTGACAGAAAATATAAGATTTGCACTTAGGTCCAATATCATAGGGAGTAAGTGGTGACGTTTAAACCACAGGGGGATAAAATTTAAATAAGTCAAACCACAGGGAGTAAAATATAATTAACCCTAATTTTTAGTATACATTGCAACTTCTACTTTATAAAGAGGAAACAACTTAATCTCTGTTAAAACATAACATCTCAACAATATATACAACAGTCTCGAAAAAACATAATTTCTCTCTCTAAAACATAAACACATACATATATATATATATGTATAGAGAGAGAGAAGTGATCGATATGCTATTCGATCGACCGATCAATTTCATTCACAAGATAGAAGTATCTTTCCAATGTGCTGGCTGCTCTCCATAATCCGGTGACCCTCTGCTGCCTCCGCTAACGGAAGTTGCTTAAAGATCACCGGTTTTACTTTTCCAGCAGCAATTGCTGGCCAAACATTTTTCTCTACCTCACTTACAATCTGAGCTTTGTTTTCAGTATTTCTATTTCTCAAACCAGCAGCTACATGAAAAATAAAAACAAAAGGCATAAACACACAATTGTTATTATTACTTTGGTATTTTAGATCCCATTTGGTTATTGTTTGTGTTCCCAGCTTCCTGCTCCCAATTTTTTTGAAATAATATACAGAAATGTGTTTTGTAAACATGTTTATATTCCCAAAATTTTGGGAGTAATAAGAGAGTATTTCCTGAATTCCTTAAGAATTTGAGAAACAAAAAAAATAAAAAAAAAATTGATTCTTATTCACTCCCACAAAAACTATTCTCACTACCACCTTACCAGCTGCTACCACCATCCTGCCGGCCACCATACATTTAGAGGGAAAAAAAATGTTGCAACTTGCAACCAGACACGTTTCTTGTTTTTAACATTCTATTCTCAACTACTCATAAATTAAAAGAAACAATTTCAAGACAATGATTGTTGTCAAACATGTTTCCATTCCCAGAATACTTCAGAATGGAAACAGAATTTCCATCTCAGTTTATTGGAAGTAGAAACAGAAAAACAGAAACACTAACCAAAACGCAACCTAGACGTCTATGCTCGAAAACCAACAAAACTGAAGCATATACATAAACATACCTTGAACGGTGAGTCGTCTTGCAAGCATACCAACGAGATTTACTTGGGTTATAGTTCCACCCATAAAGCCAATTATGAATAGCCTCCCATCGAAATTAAGGCTGTCGAGGTTTCGTTGAAAGTAAGGTCCCCCAACGTTATCCAATATGACATCAACACCTATTGAAAATAACCATTCACAAATTAAAAAAGGCAGCCTAATGCCTGAAGGTTTCTGCCATTACGGGGTCTGAGGAGAGCGAGATGTACGCAACCTTACCCTTGTATATGGAGGTGTCGTTTGTTTAAATTGAAAAAAACGTGGTATATATCATATCACATTAACAAAAACTAAAAGCCAAAGCTCTAACCCTATATAATCTCACTTTGATAAAGTTTTTCTTACGAGTTTCAAGCATTAAAAGCTCTAACCATATTCGCATCCCTCCTCTCCATCCAAATAGACCATTAGGGATCATTTGGTTGTCCTTCAAATCGCAAATCGGACCACTTTAAAATTAGTCAATTTATAAAGCGTTGTATTTAATTGTAAAAACTTAAAACACTTGTTGCCCATTTGGTTTTCTAGATAATTCTATTTTATGAATTATCTTATTTTTGATGAATTGATCTGTATCTCTCTCCATTTAGCTATGATTTAATCAAATTTATACATTATTTTCTTGAACTTTGAAGAAAGAAATAAACAATTATTTTAACTGCATTAAACTTTAACCTATATTTTCCTCTAATTACATCGACAATAGCACCTTAACTAGAGAACTAAAGCTATTGGCTAGCTAATTTAAGTATTTTTAATTTTTACAAGCTAACACTAAATTATATAACAATAACAACTAAACATTTATCCCACTTAAATAGGATCGGTTACATACTTACATAAATCCGTTTACGCTATAGTATCGATCAAGGGTCATTCCCTCGGTCAGGTTTAATGTCATCAAATCAATTCTGATAGTCTTGAACCAAATCTTCTTAGGCCTAACTCTCCCTCTAATAGACCCCCCCGCACTTGAACTAAATAGCATTTTCTAACTAGTGCTTCTATGGGTCGTCTATGTACATTTCCAAACCATTATAAACGATTTTCTTTCCTCTTCTCTTCGATGCGTGTTATTCCTAAATTCTCTTTAATAGTTTTATTCTTAATTTTATCCATTCACGCGTTCTCACCTATTCACCGTAGCATCCTCAATTCTATCACACCAATTTTTATAAATTGACTAACTTAAAAATAGTACAATTTGAGAATTGAATGACAACCAAACGGACCCTTAAACTAACTAGCTAACCATTTGGGTTTTGCTTTTAATAGGAGCAAAATATAGCCATAGTTTATTTCATACGTAAATGGAGATATCTAAATCAATTATTCCAAATTAAGATAATTTACGCAACCAAACAGTCCCTTACCTTTTCCTCCTGTTTCTTCCTTCACACGTGCAGCAAAGTCTTCCGTCTTGTAGTTGATGCAAACATCGGCCCCTAAATCCTTGCAAGCAGCTAATTTTTCTTCACTACCTGACGAACACAATTTTTATATGATTTGACAAAAGATATTGAAATTGAATACAAACAAATCACCGCTATGAAAAAGATCATAAATTAAGAATTTTTGGTATCGAACCTGCCGTCACAAATACTTTGACTCCGTAATATTTAGCGATTTGAATTGCAAAGGTGCCGATTCCACTGGAGCCTCCATGTATCTAATAATAAATCAGTTAAGAGTCATTTAATTCAACATAGAACCGTTTGTGTAAACAAAAAGAGCGCGATATTAAATTACCTTGGACTCGTGTCGAGTTCAAACTTCAAATTCAATGAATATACAATCAAAAACAATATAATATGATTACGGTTGGTTATTTTTGAACTCTGTTTTCCCTGGAATTCACAAGTGAGGCACCCAAGTATTTTGAAGATTCAACGTCAAAGGCAATATCTTCGATTCTTCATCACTCCACAAGCAAGAACTTGACTTGCCCATGAATGTGAAGAAACAAAAACAAACATATCTATATGATGAGGAGTATTTCTACATGGCCATTTGCACGACTGAGAAGCTGCCATGTGGTAGAAGGGCACATGCATGTCGATGACATGTTAACCATCCACCATTGATCAGCCACGTCACCACTTGTTGAAGACCGATCAGAGGGGTCCAAGTGTTGGGCACTTCCCTCTTTTTGGCCGACCACGTCACCCTACCTAGTCCGATCAACGGATGGGGACCGGGAAGGCTCTTCACGCCACTAGAGGGCTCTATACTCCCATGGGTTGGGCTCTATCTCCAACATCACTCCGGTAGGCCCATGGGCTTCATTTGATGGGCCCAAAGGCTAAATCATGCCATGCGTCATCCTATTCGTCACGTGCTAGATTACATTAATGATCCGAGCTTAGACCCTAATTTTCCGGGGCTAATTTGATACCCTCTCTTATGTATAGCGGAACTACTGATGCCTCCACATAGGAGAGATTTAATCTAAATCACTTGAACTCCCATTTTTCCCCAAGCTCTTACTCTAACGCCGAAGGGACTTTCTAGGTACACCACAATGGGCTTTGTGCAATTTTTTGCTCGGACTCCAAACATTTAACTAAGGAATGCTCATAGGACAAAACAACCCGCACCCAGAACACCACCTCAACAACAACTCACCCCTGTGGACCCTGACCGTACCAACTAAAGATGTCAACTAATTTCTGACACCAACACTATATAATTAATCAGGACGGTTTTTGAATCTGAAGATGTTTTGATGGTTGAGATTATTATTTTTTGGTTTTAGATTAAAAGTTGAACATTTGAGGGAAATATGCGATAAATCAGGGGTCAGGACAGATGAATCCAAAGGCGTTTTTGATGTAAAATCGAGGGTTTTAGATCAAAATTTGAACAATTGAGGGTAGCAAATTCCCGCCTAAATATTTCCTTCTTACCCTTATCTTCCCTAACATATAGTCATGGGCCCCATATTTTTCTTTATCTCCTACTTAAACCTCCAAAATCTCAACTCGTTTTATTTTCAACAATAATTTAAATTACAAGAGTATTTGCTAGTTTATGTATGGCATTAATGAGAAGTTCTTGTGAATTAAATGACCATTTTTGACACAAACATGTGGAGATGTTCCACAATTATCATTCATGAAGCTTTTCGAACACATTAGAAAATAGAAGGGACATTTTAAAAAACAGAAATTAGACACAAAGTATGAATTGATGCTTCAAAAATATATAATAATCATAAATTACCAGGAAAGTTTCTCCTTTAGATAGGTGACTCATCATAAAGACAGTCGACCAAACTGTGCATACAACTTCCGGGAAACTCGCGGCATCTTTCAAAGAGATGCCAGGTGGCACCGGAAGGACTTGTCCAGCTGGTACAGCTACTTTCTCTGCATAACCCCCTCCACCAAGGAGAGCACATACCTGTACACCACAGTTTCTCACATCACCCAAAGCTTACAGTCTTTTATTTCCAAACAATTCTTAAAAATATATTAGCCGTAGAAACCACAAGTTAGGGTTGCATTTTGGTTTGTGTTTTTGTTTCTTTTTCTTTTTTCTTTCTTTCTTTCTTTCTTTCTTTCTTTCTTTTTTTTTTTTTTGGTTTGGATTCTTTGAAAATTTTGAAAGATAAACATTAGAAAAGAAGTACAAATAATTTTGTTTACAAATATATAAGCCACATAAACCATAAATTAGGATTGCATTTGGTTAGTATGTTTGTCTCTTTTTTTTTTCTCCCCTTGAATTTTGAAAGAGCGACATTAAAAAAAAAGAAGTGTTTTTTTTGTTCCCAGAACTAGTTTTTGCACATGCTTTTTTGTTTCTGAACTCTTCAGCAAAGAAGCAGAAACATAAAAACTAACCGAATGCTACTGCAAACCCAACTTCAGTACCAAAATATGCGCAACTTTCTGCACACAGACTCAATCATTGCTGAATTTTTGAAAACAAACATGGTTTTTTTTTTCTCAATTTTTTTTTTTTTTGGGTTGTGTGTGTGTGTGTCTAGCAGCTAGCTCAATCCACCAATTATCACACACACACACACACACACACGCATAAAACACATGTAGTTCCAAATTTTAATAGTCCATAATTAGGGGGCAATCCACTATTTAAATTTCTTTTATGAAAAACCTGTTCTGGAGCTAATATTTCAGTTTCACCATTTTTTTGACCCATGAATACCAAAACACAGTTCCACTGCCCAAAAGATATTCAAATACTTTCATTTGTACTGCTATACAGGAAAAAAATGTCAAGCTCAAATGCTCACAAAAGTAGAATCATAAGATTTGTGCATTTTGTTTCATCTTTTCAATCAACGTAATAGACACTCAAGAACTTTAACTTGAACTTCTATATTCGAGGTAAATGTCAAATTCAAAAGCTCAAAAGTAGAAAAACAAGTAAGATTTATGCATCTTGGTCCATATTTTTTTTCTTTTATCCTGATGTATTTGTTTCATCCTTTCTGTATGCAAATGATCAACCGTACAGACATTCAAGTACTTTCACAGTTTCACTTTCACTCCTATCCCCTAGATAAATGTAAACTCCAAAAGCTCAAAAAGTAGAAGATTAAGGTTTATGCATTTTGGTTCATACTTTTTGCATGCAAATGATCAACATAATAACATTCAAATACTTCCACTTGTACTCCTAATCTCAAATAGTATAATCAAAAATAAGATTTATGCATTTTGTTTCATCTTCTTCTATGCAAATGATCATCTATTAATGGCAGAAAGAAAGAAAACATATATTTACTGAATACCCCATAGAACAGACAGTACTACTTTTAATCAGAGAGATAGAGATAGAAATTCAATTATTAGTAATCAACCAAATATCAATCAAAATGGAAATTAGGTTCATCAATTTTATTTCACTGGACTATCATCTGTGCATGTTAAGGTTCCTCCATTTCTATTTTCACCTTTTGATATAAAAAGAACAGCGAAAACATTATAAAGTCTCCAGAGGAATTGTTAATCTTCAATAGCGGAATTGAAATCGAAATCTCCGGAACTCACCTCGTCGCCGATTTTCCAGCGAGAAACGTTTTTGCCGACGGCCTCGATAGTTCCGGAACATTCGAGACCTGGATAGGAACTCGCACCCTTGGGCGGAGGGTACGAGCCCTTGCGCTGGAGAGTATCGGCTCGGTTGAGAGCGGTGGCCGCGACTCTGATCAAAACTTCGTCGTCTCCGATTTGTGGATCTTCCACTTCTTGAATCTTCAGCACTTCCGGATCTCCGGGGGTCGTGATCACTACGGCCTTCATCGTCGTTGTCGTTCGCCGGCGACGGTGGAATCGGGCGAGATAATCAACTTTATCAAAACGATAGACTGGTGAGCTCTAGTGACGAAACCATCATTTGAAGAGGCTGAATTTCACTATTAGTCCTTAAAGTTTAGAGACATTGTTAATTTAGTCACCAAAGGTTTAATCTTTATATTTGAGTCCTAAAATTGTAAAAGTTGTTTAAATAAATTACACCTTCTACCCCTAACCTTTGAGTGTAATCTCATTTTACCACAATTTTTTTAATTATTGTAATTTTTCCCCTAAATTTTAGTTTTCAATTAATTTGGACCAACCAACTAATTCGTGTGCCTAATTTTTTTCTTGGAATAATTGGAACTAGCCTTACTTTTTAAAAAATAAATGCAAATGGTTCATAAGCTCAAACAAATCAAATTGAACATATGTACAGTGTTTATATTTAGTAGGCAAATATATATTTTAAATCATCTAATTATTGACACATTCCTATGTAGTCTAATAAGTTTTTTCGTTTCAGTTTAAATCCTCTAAATATATACTCAATTTTAAATGGTCATTCTGTTATATTTTCTATTCAATCTAACATAAATGAGGAGTAAAAACGTATTTTACCATTTTTTTTTATTTCTTTTTCACTCTCTCCGCCAGACATCACCCCCTGTAACAAGAAGTGAATCACCCCCTGTTACGGGGATGAACTACTCCCGTAACAGGAGGTGATGTCCGATGAGGAGAGGGAGAGGTGAAAAAGAAAAAGAAAAAATAAAAGAAAAGGGAAAGAAAAGAAAAAATAAAAGAAAAGAAAAAATAAAAAAATAGTAAAAGACCGTTTTATCCCTCATTTCTGTTAGATTTGATGAAAAATGTAACAAAATGACCATTTAAAACTGAGTGCATACTTAAAGGGTTTAAACTGAAACGAAAAAATTTATTGGACTATATAAAAACGTGTCAATAGTTAGAAGATTTAAAATGTATTTTTTCCTATTTAATATGTCAGTATTCTAGATATTTATTTTTAATTAATGTTGTATTTCAATTTATTTATTTTTTGGAAAATTTGTTGTAATTTGATATTTATTGTCATGTATTTAAAGAAGTTAAAAAAAAATTGTTGGGTAATAAAATGTTGGATAGGAAATATGTATCATCATACATCTAAAGAAAAAAATTGTAGCCCACTCCCCCACTCATGGCAGGATGTCCGACCACTCTCACCGGTGGTCTTCCGCCCAAAATTGCATTGTTGGATGAGAGCACCCGAGCTAGAGATGAAGGGGAGAGAACCCTCCCTTGAATCCGAAGGGTGTCCACTGTACCGATAAGAAGTTGAGAGAGTTCTCCGACGAGCTAGACTCCAAACTCAGACTGGAATTGGAAAAGAAAAAACAAAGGGAGGAAAAGAGATCAATAGGGTGCATTTTAGAAAAGAACTCAAGTGTGGAAAGGATACTGTGCACTGGACAAAATGGGAGCTCTCTGAAAACTGTCAGTATTGAGAACAGTGGTCTGTGCCAGACATAAGTCCCAAGCACCACGCTCCTCGAGGTTCATGACTGGAGAGAACCTGATGTGGGAAAAATCCACCGCCCACCGAGCTTCAATTAGCGGTCACCGTGTGGCAGGATGACCTTATGTTAGCTTCCACCTCACCAACAGAATAGTCCCATGGTGATTAACTGCGTGGCATTCTCCGTTCTCCGACCAGTGACCTAGATAGTTTAAGTGAAGTACTCCCAACGATCTCTGACTAGCAAGCATGAGCCCCTCACCTTTTGTTGACTCTCATGGTTCCAAGCTTCGACCTTTATGTGGTAGCCTCATGTGGTCTATCATGACCTAGCCGAACACCGGCCAACGACCAGCGCTGAGGGGATCTTCACCATGGCTTCCGAATTGATTCACGACTGGCAACCTCGTGTGCCACTAGTAGAGGCTCCTTCATCCCTGTGGGCTCGGCTCTCTCTTCTCATAATCTGGGTCAGTCCATAGGCTCCTCTTGGTGGGCCGAAGGATAAGACCCAATGGCCTAATTACCTTACACGCCTTTCTATTGGGCACGCGTTGAGTTACTATAAGTAACCTAGCCTATAAATACCTTAGCATTCAATGTCCTAGGTAATGCTCAACTACTCACTTGAAGCATATAATTGTCTATTTTCACGCCGGATAGATTTCGTTAGACACAATCCAACAGATCTTTGTGCAAATATTAGCTTGTACTTATAGATTAGACCGTTAAATATTGATTATTAACCGCAACCTGTAGTGACCTCCGTACTCACCTCCACCTCAATAAGAAAATTTCACATGTGCGTTGATTGGACCAATTGCAGTTGTTAACCAATTTTAGATCCGAAGACTATAATTTCTTAATGTTATGGTTCCTCCAATTCTATTTTCCTTTTTTGACATAAAAAGAACAGCGAAAACATCAAACATTCCAGAGAAATTGTTAATCTTCAATGGCGGAATTGAAATTGAAATCTACGGAACTCACCTCGTCGCCGATTTTCCAGCGAGTAACGTTTCTTCCGACGGCATCGATAGTTCCGGAACATTCGAGACCTGGATAGGGACTCGTCCCCTTGGGCAGCGAGTACGAGCCCTTAAGCTGGAGAGTGTCGGTTCGGTTGACGGCGGTGGCGGCGACTCTGATAAGAACTTCGTCGTCTCCGACTTGTGGATCTTCCACTTCTTGAATCTGCAGCACTTCCGGACCGCCGGGGGTTGTGATCACGGCAGCCTTCATCGTCGTTGTCGTTTGCTGGCGACGGTCGATATAATGAGTTCTCTAGTGACGAAAGGCACTTGATAATTTATTAGGCTGAATTTCACCATTAGTCATTGAAGTTTATAGTTATTGTTAATTTGGTCTCTAACGTTTTAATCTTTATATTTGAGTCCCTACATTTTTTAAAATTGTATTAAAATAAGGCTAAATTACAGTTTTGACCCCTAAAGTTTGAGTATAATATCAGTTTACCCCTTAATAATTTGATTGTTTCACTGTGCCCCTGAAGTTTAGTTTTTATCAATTTAGTCCAATCATATAATCTCTGTCAATATTTTTTCGTTGAAATAAGGGACACAATGTAACGAAACTCAAACTTCAAGGATGTAACATTTAACATAACTTTTTTTTATGGTGCAAATTTTTTTATCATGTAAATGACTTAATCCATCAATAAATTTGATTGCAATCTGGCAATCAGACCAAATTGATATGAGAATTAAATTCTAAAGGGTGAATTGCTACAATTGAAATATAGTGGGGGCAAAGTAAAATTACATTGAAATATCAAGGGATACAAAGTGAGATAATAATTGAAATTGTATTGTTCATCATTTGATGATACTTTTTTTGGGTGATTTTGACTTTTACGTCCTTTTACTTTGTAAAATTATCATTTTAGTCCCTCTACTTAAAAAAACTACATTTTACTTACTTTTACTTTTGAACAAAGTGAGATATCATTTTTTCATGCTTAAAAATGAATGAAATTAAATTTCCATCCAAATTTTGAATGAAATAGACAAAATTCTCTTTATTTTAATTTTTAAATTTAAATTTTAAAAATATTTATAAGAAAAAATTAATTCAAAATTAAATAAATGATCAATTTCTTGTTTTTCATCCAAAAATTGGATGAAAATTTAATTTCATTTATTTTTAAACATGTTCCATTAATTTAAACGGAATAGGATAAAAGCCCAGGGATTGGTACCCTGTGTCCGCTTATAAGTTGCTATTTCAGTCACCAAATAACGAAGTGGGGCAATACAACAAGAGCTCGCGTCTTTGAGTGAGGGATATTTTCCTAATACCTTAACTTAAATATTTTGAGTTATGTGAACTCGATTTAAAATTTATTAGGCGAGTGGGACCGCATGGAACGTTATAATATTGCTGCAAGAAGAACCACAAATCCTTTGTGGAAAATATACAAAAATAAATGCAAAAATGTAATGTTTAACTTATTTTATGAGTGTAGACGGGAATAAAATATTAGAGGACAAAATTATAAGTTTCAAAAATTATAGGACTGAAAAACTTACAAACTTTGTTTATAGGATTAAAGAATTATTGGCAGTTACCCGCAGTTCCTCGTTAGAGACTAAAACTATCAAATAATTTTTATTTTTTTTTAAGTGGGTTACGAAATCCTTACAATTACTTACTTTATATATAATTTTTTTTAAAATAGCGATTCAAAATTATTTTATTAAAATTAAAATAACTATTATTTTACAAAAAAATTTCACCATCTAATTATATATTCAAATTCATCTTAATAATATCTTTAAAATGATATTACATTCTCTATTTTTTTTATTAATTTTTAGATTCGTGTTATATTCAACATAATATTTTTATAATTTTTAATTTTCATATTCGTGTTACATTAACATGGTATTTCAGAACCTTCATAGTTTTTCATATCGTGTTGAATTCAGCATGGTATTTCATGATTTAACTATATATTTAGATTTATCTGAATAAGATCTTCAACATGATACAACGTTCATTACTTTTTCATAAAAAAATTCACATTCGTATTACGTTCAACACAAAATTCATGTTTCACGTTATATTCAATATTGCAGAAGGACGAAATCGTCCAAATCTATTTTTTACTTTAAAATTGAGACTATTCAGTAACACAATTTCGGATAATGAGGACTATTTTGTTTAATTTTAAAATTGTGAGATAACTTGGTAGATTTAGGTCCATATCAAGATCATCCGGTCATTTTTCCAAAATTAAATCACATTTTTGTACCAATGTCTGCTCAGTTTTTTATGCATATGCTCAAACTTTTGTAACTTGTTTTATACTTCACGGTACAAAAGAAGGATTATATTAGGTAACTCATTTTGTTTGAATTTTATGGGAGAAATTATATTTTTAGCCCTTAAAGTACGTAGTGGATGTCTACGTGGACCTTGAGATATTATTTGTTTCAATCTTTCAAAATTAAAAATGTTATTAATGATTTTCAATGGACAATGAGGCGTGCTTAGCATGTGATTTTCTAATGAGAATATTTTTGTTATTTCATCACCCCATCAACCTTAAAACGTTTTTCTTTAACTTTTTTCTAACAATAATTTATTTTATGTGGAGAACGTCTTAGATTTAGTGGAGTGGTAAAATGACGAAAATGTCCCCATTAAAAGACTATATAATGAGCACAATTCATTTTTCGTCTAATATGATTAACAAAGTTTTCAATTTTACGAGGTAGCATTTGATTAGTGCTTTTACTTTTTTGTTTCTACTCCCAATAAACGTATAGAAACTCTGTTTCTGTTCTGGAGTATTTTGGGAATAGAAACATGTTTGGTAGCGACCATCGTTCTAAAATTGTTTTTTTTAATTTCTTTAAATGCATAACAATAAATAAACATATTTCGTGGGTGGTGATAGTTGGCGTGATGGTGGTGGTCGGCATGAGTGGTGGTGGTTGGCGTAGTGATTCTCAACATTTATTCTCAAGAAATGGTTTGCAAATGATTTTGTGAGAATGAAACAGAAACAATATTTCTTTTTATTTATCAAATTCTAGAAATTTCAAAAATACTTTCAAATTTTTTAGAACATTTGGGATAAAAAATATGTTTACCAAACACGTTTCTGTATATTATTCTCAAAATTTTGGGAGCAAAAACAGAAATTAAGGAACATAACACCAAACAAACGGGGCCTAAGGGATCAAATGTGCAATTTCACAAACCTTAGAGTCTACATAGACATCGGCCCATATATTAGGGGCAAAAATGTAATTTTCCCAATTTTAACCACGAGTTATATTCAATTATCTATCTATCTATCTATCTATAATAATTATTTTTGAATTTTCCTTCCATAACTTGAATAAATGAATTTGAAAATGACACACAAAAAATTACACGAGACGGACCATTGATTTTTTAT
This sequence comes from Eucommia ulmoides, assembly GCA_016647705.1. Classification (NCBI taxonomy): domain Eukaryota; kingdom Viridiplantae; phylum Streptophyta; class Magnoliopsida; order Garryales; family Eucommiaceae; genus Eucommia; species Eucommia ulmoides. The sequence goes on from JAENRU010000484.1 coordinate 1,109,355, forward strand.
TTTGGAAAAAGAAAATAAATAAATAATTCGTCAAAGGCGGCTCCAAGAAAGTGGGAGTAGGAGAAAACATGACAAAAATGAGGATACCTACTTGGACACGATTTCTCATTTTATATTTAAAAATTGAAATTTTTTTAAAAAATAACCAAATAATTTTATTTCATTATTAAAAAAAGTAAAATTGACGAAGTTAAATTTACAAAAAATATTTATAAGTAATCCAAATAAATATATTTATAATTAATTTGAATAATTATAATGTGTGTAATTAAATTAAATTTAAATATTTAACTAATCAGACAGTTGATATGTTATTTATGAAATAATTATTTTATAAAAATTAGTCAAATGTAATAAAATTAGGGTTGCTTGGTATAATTTATGAATCATTAAATTTCAGTGTTTAATTTGTAAAATTTAAATTATAAAAATTAATTAGTGATTAAACATTTTATGTCTAGCCCAAATGGTATTACTAAAAATCTCATAAAAAAATTATTAAAAAATAAAATAATTTTTGGAAGGGGGAATATTCATTGTACCCAATAAATTTGGAATAAAAATTTAAAAAGTATATCTATTATGTCATAAAAAATTGTTCCAAAAAATTTAAAAAATACAATAAAGACAATTTTTTATGTCTCAAACAAAATCAAAAGGTCAAAGACTTGATTGGAAAATAGTCAAACTTTAAGAACCAATTTGAAACATATTTTACACATTGAGGACCAAATTGAAATTTTAAACACTTGAAACTACGTCGTTTCAAGGAGCGCGTTTGAAACATGGCGATTTTCTCTCCCTTTTTCGCCTCCCTTTCCCTTCCATGTCAATGATGTCACATTCAATTCAATGCACCGCCAACCAAGTCAATTACACTTTTTGCCCCTAATATTTATGTAATTTCTATATTTTCCAAATATAATTTTAATTATAGCATATTGCCCCTCTATATTTTAAATTTATTTTAAAAAAGGACGAAATGTAAAATTTTCATGCCAATATTTCTACTTGTAAATACTTTTTTATGAAAAATTTCGATTAATTTGAGTCAGTTAAACACAAATTCATGACTTTTAACAGTAATGTATGACAAGGTATAAACTTTGAGGGGGTAAAGTGAAAAATACCCAAAAGAATATTCCTGAATCATACTTTTCTGAACCTCTTATGCCAGTGCATATTTTATTTGTTTTATAATATTTTTTGGGGTTAATTTCCTTTTTATCCCCCCTGTACTTTGATCTTATTTAAGTTAGTCCCTCTACTTTTAAAATTTACGCTTTATCTCCTTTTACTTATAATAAATTAGATCACTGAATTTTGATTTTGTTGAACTTAACGAACACGGTAAAAAATGGGTGAAATTATTTTTTTAATCTAATTTTACATGATATGGACACAATTATCTTCTTCTTTTTTTGGTTTTATTTTTCATTTATAGAAAATAAAATAGTTAGAGAAAATGCTAATTTTCTAGTCTATTATCTCCAAATATTAAAATTAAATTAAAAAAAAAATCTATAGATGAATGGTAATTTGGTCTTTAATCTTGTGATTAGACCATGAAGGGTTGAACCCGACATTGAGATGATCCATGGATCAAGGATGGATCACGGATGGATCAGACCCCGTTAAGACCTGGATTTAGGGTTTTAGAGCAATCAAAATGTTCATTAGAGAGTCACGCTGCTCACACCTAAAATCTCATGCTGATGACATGTTCTCCCAACGAATTGATTATATCTGTTATCAGGTGTTCTCTCTCCACTTTTTCCCTCCAAAGGGGAATCTATAATATTTAGAGCGTGGAAGGGTAGAGGTAAGTTCAAATTCTCTGTACATTCAAATCAAAAGTTATTCACGCCCTTAATATTGACTCTCATGCCATAATTTTTTTACTGGGATCCAAAACCCCAGTGTAAAAAGTCTTGCAAGTACATTCGCAAGGAGCCGAGAACCTCAAGAACATTTCACTAATTAATATGATTCCCATATTCGGGCATCATCATCTATAATTAATTTCTTTTATATTACTTTGAATAAAATGTGATTTTTCCCATTTAGTCCATAATAGAAGGAGAGTGATGCTTAAATATTTAAAGTAAAGAGGTTAAAATAAAATAACATAAAAGTACAGGGGGTAAAATGAAATTAACCCCATATTTATATATTATTCACCCCAGAACTTTCTTGCGGCTCAAGCCTTTGTTTAATATTTTAAAATTAAAATATCTAAAAAAAAAATATTTACACAAACAACCCCCCTCCAAGACAATAAATAGTATCTTCCTTTTTTCTCAGTCAATGAAAAGGGCAGCAGCTTCCCGAGATTATGGAGACGTTGCTTCACTGAAAGAGCTTTAAGTAGCGCAGCCGGCCACCATAACCAGACCTCTCTCTCTCTCTCTACCACATTGCTGTAAACAAGTAATCTTCTTAATCTTCTTGCAAGCAATGTTCATCTTTTTTTTTTTTCGATTCAATACTTTTCTCTTTTCGCTTTTGCTTGATTTTTCTGATCTGGGTTTTCAACAAAAATCTCAACCCATAATCTCTCTCTCTCTCTCTCTCTCTCTCTCTCTCTCTATATATATATATATATATTCATGGGTGTAAGCAAGTATAACGTTGTTCTTCTTTCTATATATATGTATATATGTATGCGCCCCACATGTTTGATATGGGTTTCAGCTTTATTATTCATACAATCTAGAGTTAAATTTTCCCCTATTTTAGAGGGGGGGAAAAAGGTTAATTTTTGGGGCTGATCTGCTTGAATTTTTAATTGATTTATGCAATGTGTCATGAAATTTTGCTCGGTTTATGTTGGATCTTTGTCTTCCCTGTTTAATTCTTTATTTTCTGTTGAATGTTTAAACAGATAGACAATTGTGAATTGTGCTGATTTTTTTAATTTTTTTTAATTTTTTGTAGAATTAGCACCTCGTTTGGCTCGCTGTTTTGTATACCTGAAAACCCGGTTTTAGAAATCTAAAATCCAATGTTTTGGGGGTCTCCAAACTCTAGTTTTCGGATATTCAAATTGTGCGCCAAACGGGTACTCAATGAATGCTAGTTTTGATGCCTAATTTCTCTTAAACAGGGGATTTTGTTGTCCTCTGCCCAAATATATATATATATATATATATATATGTTGTATATGCATGAGCCAGCTAATAAAATAAGAATTATAGAACACCCGTTGTTCTAAGAAATTTTCAAAGTGTTTTCTCTTTGTTCCTGCCATCACCTGATGAACAAAGCCAAATTCATCTTGGTTTCTCTTAGTTTTGTCCTTTGAAACAATTTGTCTTCACTCTCCCTATTTAAACACTCCATCAAAACATGTTCTTCTACCAATTTTTTTTTAAAACTAATTGAATCCTTTTTTTTTTTTTTGCAGAATCTGATTTTTTCAAACTAGAATTTGCTCAAAAAAAATAAAAAAATCATGGCTTTTTCAAGGATAGCAAGGAGCGGTTTGAGGCGATCAGGAGGTGGAATTGGCAATCACACAACCGAAAAAGACATAATTTTTTCGTCCAAATCTACCCCAAAATGTTCATTTTCTTCACTCGAGAACGCCGGCCACAAGGGTAATTTACCACACCTATCAGCCATGAACAAGGTTGATTCTATGAGCTTTTGGGGTAGTAGGGGGATAAGGGTGACCCCAGACTATCATAATGCTCAAGCACAAGCACAAACAATTTCCGATGAATGTGAAGATATAGTAAGGTATCCTACCCTAGAGGCCACAAGACCGGGCGAAAAGCCTAGGGTGGTTGTACTAGGAAGTGGATGGGCTGCTTGTAGATTCCTTAAGGGACTCGACACAAACACATATGATGTTGTGTGTGTATCGCCGAGAAATCACATGGTTTTCACTCCTTTGTTGGCATCAACTTGTGTTGGAACGCTCGAGTTTAGGTCAGTCGCTGAACCGGTTAGCCGGATTCAATCTGCATTGGCTAAGGATCCGAATTCTTATTTCTACTTGGCTTCTTGCTCTGGCGTCGACACCGACAAGCATGAAGTGAGTTCTTTATATGTACATATATATATAAGTATTTTTCATGTTTGCTTGCATTGTTTGTGTTTACAAGTATATTCCATGAGCATGATCATATCATATAGTAATTGTATTGTAGAACAAATGTTACTTATAGTGAAAATATGTTATGAACAAGTATGATGAGAAAGAGAGATGGCTCAGTCCATTTGGCAAGGTTGACTAATCCCGGGGAGGTAATTAGTCGAGGTGGATCAGTCCGTTTGGCAAGGGGACTGATGAGAAGAGATGGATCGGTCTGTTTGGCAAAGGGAGATGCTTTTTTTCATTGTCAACCAGGATTCGACTCTTTTAGGGAGCACTACAAGAATTAAATATTGAATTTAATTCTGAATGTATCAGGTTGACTAATGCCGGGGAGGTAATTAGTCAAGGTGCACGTAAGTTGGCTCGGACACACCTTATCGTAAAATAAAATAAATAAAAAGAGAGAGAGATAAATGATTAAATTGTGTAATTGCGGATTGAATTCATTCTTCCAAATCTGTTATGTTGCGTTTGGTAAGGTATTTGAAGAAGGAATATGGTTTGGAAAAGCGATTTATGAACTTTTATATGAAATTTTCTTAAGAGTGCATTTGGATAATGTATTTGAAGGAGATTTTTCCCATTTCGAGATAAAATACCTCACCCAAACAGACCCTAAAGAAATTTTAGAAATTCCTTTTCAAAATCAATTTTCCTTCTTCATATTACTTAATACTCCGTTTGGATGAGGTATTTGTTATGAAGAAAATTAAACAAATTCCTTCTCGAAATCAAATACCTTGTTCAACACGTCCTTATCATTTCAATTTGATCAGGTGTATTGTGAGACGGTTGGGGATGGTGAACTCTCTCATGAGCCTTATCGGTTCAAAGTTGCATACGACAAGCTTGTAATTGCTGCCGGAGCCGAGCCTCTAACCTTTGGCATAAAGGGCGTGGAGGAAAACGCCTTCTTTCTTCGTGAAGTAAGCCACGCCCAAGAAATTAGGAAGAAACTTCTCTTGAACCTTATGCTCTCCGAGAGTCCAGGTAATGTTTTTTTTTCGATATTATTCTTAGGTGTCGATCAATGGCGGATTCAGAAAATTGATCCGTGGGAGGGCTAAAAAAATTCTTGTAGATGTTTACTAAATATTTATATAAATCAAAGGGGATTCACGTGAAAGTTTAAAAGTTTTAATTGATTATTTTCTAAAAAATATAGGTGCAAAAGTGAAAATTTTCAAAAGTTGAGGGCGGGCGTGTGAAGTGTTTCTGTTTCTGTTCCTAAACTTGGAAAGGAAACAGAAATGCAGGAACATTGAGTCGATTGAGGTGGTGTTTGAATTATATATATATTTTAACAATTTTCTGTTTTTGTTCCAAGCTTTCTTATATACAAAAGGAAGCAAAAACACTAACCAAACGCAGGCCGTGACCAATTATTTGTGCTCAATCTTTTTGAAAACAATAAAATGAAATAATTTTCTTTTGTTCTCGTATTTTTACTCTTATTTCAAGTTTTCTGGAAACAGAAACAGTAAACAAACACAACCTTTCGTGGCATTTGGTTATTTTTTCTGTTCCCAAAAACATGAAGAGAAATGTTCCTAAATTTTAAGGAAAAAAAATCCAGGATGAGAACATAAAAGTAAAAAAAAACAGGATGAGAACAGAAAAATATCTTTTAGGTGGCTTTTGATTAGTGTTTTTGGTTCAATCAATCACTTCACTTTTACTTTTCAAAATTTTAGCACATTATTAATAAAGACTCTTTTTGTAACTTTTTCAAACAACTCTTCACAATTTTTGATATTTTCGGAAATTGTTTTAGAAAACTAAACCAAACAGACCCTAAACAAACGGAGCCTTGACGTTTGAATTCAAATTTCAATATTTCAGGAATACCAGAGGAAGAGAAGGAGCAGTTATTACATTGTGTTGTTATCGGAGGTGGGCCTACAGGAGTAGAGTTTAGCGGCGAACTAAGCGATTTCATCATCAGAGATGTCCGACAACGATATACTCATGTTAAAAACTATGTCAGGGTCACCCTCATTGAGGTATTAACATTTCTAACCCTAATTAAAGCAAAGCTAGTATACAAATTCAAATCATGATTTTTTTTTTAAGTTAACTTCAACTGTGATATCAAATACAAATTCAACAACTAGCTGATATTAACTCGAGAGCTTCGTTCTAGTTGATATTAACTATTTTTTTTTTCGAAGGATTAAAAATGAAGAAAACACAAGTATGGAAAATTATAAGTGACTTATTTCAAGGACAATTTAATAATTTTTCCTTTTGTTAACTATATTTGGTCATTACCAATATTTTAGTTAACTTCAACCAGGATATCAAAATAAGGATTCAACATCTAGCTAATATCAGCTCGATAGATTCAATATAGTTGATATTAACTGAAAAACTAAAAATTTATTCAACTTATTTCAAAGAGGACAATCTAATAATTTTTCCATTTATGAACTATATTTTTTATCATTTAGCAAATTCAACATTTTGTTGATATCAACTCGATAGATTTAATTTAGTTGAGATTACTGGACGACTAAAAACTCAATTCAGAGGACTAACAGATTTTTTGAAGAATAATCTAATAATTCCCCCCTTTATTTATTAACTATATTGTTTATTTGTTTATTTTTTTCTTTGAACAGGCAAATGAGATTCTTTCTTCATTTGATGTCAGTCTAAGGCAATATGCCACCAAACATTTGACAAAGGTAATTTCAAATTCATATTAAGATTGTATGGAAGTTTTTTATTTATTTTTTTTATTTTTAATTTTTTTTTTTAATTGAGACACCGTTTGGTAATTTACTTTAAAAGTATTTAATTTTAAAATTAGCGTTTGTTTTACAGTTTTTTTTAAAAAAAGTACTTTTAAAAAGCGAAAAAAATAAAAACATGATTTTAACTACTTTGTTCGAAAAGCAAAAAATAATTGTTTTTGTTTTTCCGAATTTTTATATTATAAGAGATCGATGGATTAGGACCTTATATATATATATATATATGTATATATCAGGTTGGTGTTAGGCTTGTTCGAGGCGTTGTGAAAGAGGTTCACCCGAAGAAGTTAGTTCTTAGCGACGGGAGCGAGGTTCCTTATGGCCTGTTGGTTTGGTCTACTGGCGTTGGTCCTTCTGAGTTTGTTAAAAAGCTAAATCTTCCAAAGGCACCCGGTGGAAGGTATTCACATTTTCCTGTGTTTTTGTTTCCGAAAAACTGGGAACAAAAACAGAAATATAAATACAATTTGGTTTTGTTTCGATAAATTTGTTCTAAAAATTTGGGAAATGAAAAAGAAAAACATTTTTTTTTATTCCCATTTCTAGAAACAGAGGAAAAAAAACAGAAATAGAAACAATAAAGTGGCGTTTGTTTCGTGCTTTTGTTCTCATATTTCTATTTTTTGTTTCCAAAAGACTTGGAACGAAAACAGAAATATAAAGTCTAATTTGCTTTATTTTCATAAATTTTGTTCTAAAATTTTGGGAACTGAAAAAAAACAGTTTTTTTCTGTTCCCATTTCTTGAAACCAAAAAAAGAAAAGAAACGATAGTGTTAGTCAAGTGTTTCTGTTCCTAAATTTTGGTTTTGGTTCAGAAAATTTGGAACGGAAACAGTAATCTGTGAAATAAACACTAAGGAGAACAATCCTGTTATGAAGAACATAAACAGATTTTTTGGTTCCCATATTTCTATTTTTGTTCCCAAAAAACATGGAAGAAAAACAGAAGTATAAAGACAATTTTGCCTTGTTTCCATAAATTTGTTCCAAAAATTTTGAAACTGAAACAAAAAACATTTTTTTTTTGTTCTCATTTGTTTAGTGTTGCTATTCAATTAATCTCCACAATTTTATTCATTTTTTTTTATAATTTTATCGGATCGATTTTATAGGATCGGAATCGATGAATGGCTGCGTGTTCCTTCAGTTGAAGATGTGTTTGCTGTTGGTGATTGTGCCGGTTTTCTTGAACAAACAGGGAGGACAGTTCTCCCAGCCCTAGCTCAGGTTCACTTTCTTCATTTTTAAGTTTACAAACTTCTCTATATTTGAAAATTGAGGTGGTGTTTGGTTAGGTGGCATTTGGTAACCGTTTCTGTTTCCATTCCAGCAGTAGGATGGGAATGGGATGGGATGGGTTGAGAATTTTGTTTTCTTTTTGGGAGTAGAATCGCGTTTGGTAACGATAATTTTTTTTTTTTTTTTGGGAAGGGGATTGTGTTTAGTAACGATTTTATCCTAAAATCTTTTTTTTTTTTTTTTTTCTTTTCTGTTTTGGCCTAACGGCGGTGGCGCCGTCACCAGCTGACCGGCGGTGCTCCGGTGGCCGCCGTCGGTTCTCCGCCGTCGGAGACGGCGGTGCCCGCGCCGGCGATGACTGGAATGTGGTGGCGCCGGCGACGCCGGCCGGAAGACAATGGCGCCGTCGCCGGCGACTGCCGGAAGTGGCCGGAAAATTTCCGGCCGGACGGTGGCCGGCGGCGGCGGGCGGTGGTCGTCAGTAGGTGAATAGTGACCATGGGTTTTGGGAATGGAATGAGAATAATGAGAAACAACTTTTTTTTATTTCTCATTTCTTAAGAAAAAAGTGGGCACAATTCTCAAATGCGAATGAAATGGAAACAGAAACAAAAATTACCAAACGCTATTCCCAAACAGAATTCCCAAAAATCTGGGAATAGAATGAGAATTTCTGGGATGGGATGGGTTACCAAACGGGGCCTAGTGTTTCTGTTTTTCTGTTTCCACTTCCAATAAAATGGAATGGGATGAGATGGAAATTTTGTTTCCGTTCTAGAGTATTCTGGAAATAGAAACATGTTCGGCAGTGACCATTGCCTTGAAATTGTTTCTTTAAATGCATGGTGGCCCACTTGGTGGTGGTGGTGGTTGCTAGCGGGATGGTAGTGGGAATTGTTTTATGGGGATTGGGGAGTGAATAGGAATGAACATTTTTTTTTAGATTCTTAAGAAATTCAGGAAATAGTCCCATATTAGTCTCTAGATTTTGGGAATAGAAATGCTTTTACCAACCGTGTTTCTATACCAAAATCGCAAAATTTTGGGAACGGGAACAAGAACCAGTGAACAGAAACAGTAATCGAAGGAGGCTTGAAATGTAGAAAACTTATAATAAGGATGTGTTTGGTTAGTATTTTATTTTTTATTTTTTCTATTCTCAAAAAAAAAAAAAATATATTTGTCATTCGTTCATCTCTTTTATTGTGAGAACATAAAAGAGAACAAAACAGAAAGACACACATACTTTAGTATTACAGTAAAAGTCATCACCGTACACCATAAAATTCACCTATAATTTTTGACATGGAAAAATTATAGTAATTGTTATGTATTACAGTAAATTTAGACTTATAAAAAAATTATTGTAGCACATGAACTGCATAGATTAAACTTTTAATTCCATGGACTGTTCACACAAAACCCTCATGAGCATCAAATACTTCATCCAACTTTTAATTAACCGAAAAAGCATCCATTTGAAGTTATATGACTTTTTATTATCATAAAACACACACATTTATATATATTAATCTAATATCTAATTCTTTGAACAGGTAGCAGAAAGAGAAGGGAAATATCTAGTGGAGTTGTTTAACAAGATTGGGAAGCAGAATGGTGGGAGGGCCTTCAATGCAAAAGAAGTAGCTCTTGGGGATCCCTTTGTGTATAAGCATCTTGGCAGCATGGCTTCTGTAGGGAGGTACAAGGCTTTGGTTGATCTCAGACAGTCCAAGGTAATATACACACACACACACACATATATATATAGACAAATTTTATGTTTTTCCATATATACCCTTTAACATTCGGTAAAATACTATATGGCTTCGTTGAATTTTGCATAATTGAACATAGGGTTAGTTACATTTTATTTTCATGTGGTTGGACTGAATTGCACTTTTCACCACTGTAGTAACTTACCCCCTTTGGTTTACAGTAAAGTCCTACGGTTAAATTTTTCGTTAAAATTAATTGTCAAATCTCAAAAGGTCAAAATTAATGAATTATTAAATATTAATAGACATTTATGTGGGTCGGTTCAGGTAATATCCATAAGCTCCTATAATTTTTTCTCTTTTCTGTATTCCCCTAGGGCGGGTAGAATGGTAAATTTGATATTTTAGGTAATTTTGTTAAATATTTAACAATTGCACTTTAGTCTGAACTATGAGAGTAAGTGATGATGAAGATATTACGAGGGTGTAAAGTGCATTTCGATTAAACTACTAGGGGACAAAGTGTAATTAATCCTTGAACACATTATAGTAATTTTTTTTCCGTTTATGCGCGCGCTCCCTTGCCCCCCATCCCCTTCCGATCTTTCTACTCCGATACTAGTTTAGCGGATATGAGTTAATAGGAGAAAGAAGAAGGTGATTTTAGGGAAAGGATGTAGGGTGATGGGAAGAAAGACATGAGACACGGCGTTAGGGGGTGAAATGGTAATCTTCAAATAATATTTTACATCTTTACTATATTTATCAAACCGACGAACCTAAGAGAAACTATATCGAATTTACCCCCAGAATCCCAAGATAGAAAGGAGAAAGATGAGAGAAATGTGGGGGTAAAATGGTAATTTTGGGATTCCACGTCATATCTTACTGTATTTAAGGGCAATCCGAAATGGGTTTTTATCGAACTTTGATCATCTATATTTTGTCCCGAATCCCCCCCCTCCAAAAAAAAAAGTTTTTTTGGTTTGCTATTTGAAAAAACAATATTTTATCGATAAAACCGATGTTTTTTGAAACCAGGGTTTTTATCGAACATTGATAATCTATATATTCATTCACCAAAAAAAAAAGATAATCTATATATTACATCCCCAATTACCCCCCAAAAAATCATCTCTTTGGTTTGCTATCTGAAAAATCAGGATTCTGTCAATAAAAACACTGTTTTCTGAAATCGGGGTTTTTATTTACGTTTTTTTTTAGAGAAAACATGTTTCGGAAACATTTTTTCAATTCACATCAACCAATTTAAATCTTATAAAATTCATTAAAATTATATGATTATTTTTTTTGACAGGATGCAAAGGGTGTGTCAATGGCAGGGTTCTTAAGTTGGTTCATATGGAGGTCAGCATATCTAACAAGGGTTCTAAGCTGGAGGAATAGGTTTTATGTGGCTGTTAACTGGGCAACCACACTCGTCTTTGGAAGAGATAACTCAAGGATTGGATAGAGGGGTAGTAATGTCTTTTTATTTATTTATTTTTTTCATCACTCAAATAGATAGTTTTTCCATTGGCTTCTAATTGATTGATTTGGGGGATATTATATATACATACATATATATACACTCATGCATGTGATGGTTGTTTTGAAATGGATTTATATATTCACATGTAACATATTATTTTATTTTATTTTTATAAAAGTGAAATTTAAATTGGATATTGTTTTACCTTCAATTTATGCAATTTAGTTATAGTTGATGAGTGTAAAATTTGGTCACCCCTAAAGACCCCTACTAGAGCCCTACACATGGACCGACGTTTTAACCAAATTCGACTGAATGGCCGACCAGGGGGTGGCTGACCGGGGGATGGCCGAGATCAGGCCTCGAGAGGCCACCCCCTAGAGGTCGTTGACCAGAGGTAGCTGACCAGAGACCTCTGAATAGGGGTTGCCGACCAGAGGCTGCCCACCACAGGTCGTCGGACAAGGGTCGCCGACCAAAGGCCGCTGAACAGAGGTCGCCCCCCAGAGGCCTAACAGAGGTCGTCGGACAGAGGCCACAGACCAGGGGCTTAATTGACCAAGCATGGTATTCGAAGATTTTGCCGGTCAGAGGATTACACTTAACCCTGGCCGGCCACGATCGAGAAGGGACTACGGACATCGCCAGGTTGAATTTCCCCTATTGGGCTAAGTACGCCGTTCCAAGCTCAGGATGCTGAGCAGGGATGAGACAACCCTCCTCCGACTCCAGAAGGACAAAAGGACATCTTCTCAGTGCCACAGGTCAGGCCTCCTCTCCTCATCTGTACATGGCTGACCTATGGGCTTCTTTCCTAATGGGCCAAAAAGCCTAAGTCCATCACTATGCACGCTCAATTTCTATAAATATCGGAGCATTTCAATGCCCAAACGAGGCCTAAGATAATGCTCAATCTCTAATTTAAAGAATCAACCTTTCTTCCCCAAGCGTTTATTCTCACGTCGGAGGGACTTCACTGGGCCAAGTCTCGGTGGGTCTTTGTGCAAGTACCTGCTTGGAGCTCATCCCTGGATGGACAAGGACTCTTCTCGGATCTTAGGACATCTCAGGTTGCTCGATTATTCAAGACCCATCTCGCACGTCTCCAACTCCACCCCAGCTCAGATCAGATGGCCTGATCTTGGAACATCTCCACCTCCACCTCAACAAGGAAAGTACGTGTGTTCTTTGACCAGACCATACTGCTGGTAAGTATCAATTTTTTACATCAACAAGTTTGGCACCATCTGTGGAAAGTGCACAAAAAGTCTTCCTCAGGTCATCAACTCTCTACTCGGCTAAGACTTGATGATCACAAGGTCTGGTCAGATTATTCAGAGAAGAGATCAGGACACTGCGGTGAATAGCAACCTGATCAGAGAGATGTTAAAGGTCCCTAGGTCAGATGATAGGGCCCCTATCCCAATCCCGGCTGAGGATGATATCCATCCACAAGGCAGACGGGCCTTTCCACATTGCCCTCTAAAGCCTTTGTGGGGCTGACTTTCGGAGCCGTTAAAGCATCGAGGATCGACAATTTGGAACACCGCCTAGGCAAATTCCGAACCAGCGCCCAAGTCATTTTCTCCTGCCTGCCGTCGGTCCCCATCCAAGGGGGACTGGCTCTCCAGACCGCAGGGGGAGATGAGCACCCCCAAGAATTCGAAGATCACGTGATCTATTTAAAAGGATACGTGCCGAGAGGCTCCAAGCAGACAAGTCATGGAGCCTAGTTGAGCTCTACTCTTTGAGCTGTCTCTACTCGGATATCTCTAGAGGGGAACACCCTTGAAGCTCATCCGAGCTCGATTTCTGAGTTGTTTCTGCTTGGCTATTCCCTTCTCGGACATCCCCTATTCGGAAATCCCCTTCTCGGCCAAAACACCCGAGTAGAGCCTGGGGTCATCACTAAAAGGTGACATCTGGGCTTCATTCGAGCTCTCGAGCTTGAGTTCTACCACGACTGAAGACATGCCGCATAGGAGTGCTCCGAGTCAAGTATTAAGTGCAGAGCAGAGGCAAAAACAAACAACCCTCCATCCCACCATGGACGAGGACGAGCAGCCCTCCAGTCAATCTCGAAACAAAGTACAATGGCGGGGATGAACAACCCTCCGTCCTATCACAGACGGGGATGAGCAGCCCCCCAGCCCATCAACGAAGAAGAAGTATATCCCGGCGCATACCGTTGAGGGTGAAACATGACCCCTTACACAGGTCGATAGTTTATGCCCGGGGACTGACCTTGGTTGTCCCCCGATGGCGGAACATCGATTGGGTCAGAAGACGTGCAACTAAGCATCTCACCCCTCACAGTCGAGCTGAGCTCAGGCGACACGAAGGGACAATACTCTTGTAAGGAAAATTTGGGATAACCCGAAAAGGCTTAGGGATGAACTCCACTAAGGAGAACCCACCTATGACCGGCCATAGGGGATCGACCATAGTGTCACACCTCTGGGGACTACGAGGGTCAAATGCTATATGAGTACCACTCTCAGGCATAACCTACCACGCGAGCTCGCCTTCCTCTGCTCGGATGGTAGGCTGGGAGGCAGAGAAGTTATGGATATGGTGAAACAATTGAGAACAGAAACTCAACCGTAAAGAGGTACAAACCGAGAAGAGAAGGACATAAATTTTTTGGAACAAAAATGGCCAACACCAACGTAACAATCGACCTAAGATCATGCTGGGTGCCAGAGCTCCGTGATCGGGAAGGGTGTGGTCTAAGCGAAATCCTCTTCTTTTGCCAAGCTTAGTACAGAATGAAGCCCTAGTTGGTTTGCTGAGATGGGCTCAACAATTCAGAATTCCGAGACTGGGAAGAGCTTCCGACATACTGAACTCGGGCTTCATGCCGAGATCAGGCCATACGCTGAGCTCAGATAAAGTTCCGAGCTCAAGCTCGGGCACCTTGTCGAGCTTAAATTTCGTGTCGGGCTCAGCCACCTTACCGACCTCGGGTACCATGCCCAGCTCAAGTTCCGTGTTGGGCTTAGCCACCATGTCGATCTCAAGGCCCATGCCGGGCTCAACCACCTTGCCAACCTCGGGCACCATACCCAGCTCAAGTTTCGTGTCGGGCTTAGAAACCATGCCGATCTCAAGGCCCATGCCGGGCTCAGATACTTTGACGATCTCGAGCACCTTACTGATCTCAAGCACCATGCCAAGCTCAAGTTCCTTGTCGGGCTCAGGCACCTTGCCGATCTCGGACATCATGCCAAGCTCAGATCGTTCGAGCTCAGCCTTCGATCGACCACCTCAAAAAGAAAGAACCTTCGAAGACCTCCTGAGCTCAGATCGTCCGAGTTTAATATCCGATCTAACCCTACTTAGTCACCATCACCAAGGGAGATATCTCTAGGCTTCACCCGAGCTCGAGAACCCGAGCCGCTTCTGCTCGTGTATATATGTTCAAGAAATTACAACACAGTGAAAAACACCAAGCAGAATAAAGATTTTTGATCAGAGCTCTGCCCACTACCTAGGAGATGGGTGGTTCAGGTGATGAAATTGTACAAGTTTGAGTTTTGTGCCGACTTGGGATCATCGATCTCCGGATTGACATCAACACCAAACACAACCATCACTACTCCCCAGTACCTTGTACCTCGCTACTAAGGAGTGGAGGGCACCTAATGAGTGTAAAATTTGGTCACCCCTACTGGAGCCCTATACGTGGACTGACATTTAAACCAAGTTCGACTGAACGGCCGACCAGAGGGTAGTCGAGATCAGGCCTCAAAAGACTGCCCCCCAGAGGCCGTCGGCCAGAGGTAGCCGACAGGAAGCAGCCCCCCAGAGGCCGTTGGACAGAGGTAGCCGACTAGAGACCTCCAAACAGGGGTAGCCAACTAGAGGCCGCCCCCCACAGGCCGCCAAATAGGGGTTGCCGACCAGAGGCCGCATAATAGAGGTCGTCGATCGGATATCGCCCCCCAAAGGCCGCTGATCAGAGGTCGCCGAACAGAGGCCTCCGACTAGGGGCCTAGTTGACCAAGCATGGTATTCAAAGACTTTGTTGGTCAAAGGATCAGACTTAACCCTAACTGGCCACAATCGAGAAGGAACCACAGACATCGCCAGGTTGAATTTCCCCTGCTGGGCTGAGTACGCCATTCCAAGCTCAGGATGCCGACCAGGGACATCTCCCTAGTGCCATTTGTTTAGTGTCTCTAAATAATGCTATTATGTTCCTAAAATTTTATTCTAAAATTTCTGAATATTTAAGAATATTGTTTCATTTTTATTTATCGGTCATTCCAATACCATATTTAATGTATTTTGTAACCAAACGTAAGAATGATAATGGTCATTCCAATACCATGTTTAATCCCGTTTGTCACCAAACATAAGAATGGTAATAGTCATTCCATTCCAATACCATATTCATTTCAATACCACACTCATTCCATTCTATTCCATTCCAGCGTACCAAACGTAGCGTAAATAGTTGGAGAGTAAGTGTAACAATTATTATAATAGATATTATTTGACACCACCCAGTGTTAGTCCGATTGGAAGAAGAGATGTCTCATTTTCTTGTCAATTAGAATATTTTTCATGAAGAGCACTCCAATAATTAAATATTAAATTTAATTTTAAATATATCAAACCGATAGGAGAATGCATCTTTAAAATCGCCTGAGAAATTAATTAATTGAAGCATGTGTAAATTAATTTGGACATACCTTACACCTTATTGTGAATATATATATATTTAACGCCATAGAAATTATTTGACTGGTTGTTACATTCAACTATCATAACAATATAATAGTTGTGAAAATGATGAGTATCTTTGGTATTTGTCGAAATGAAAAAAAACATCTCAAATATGAACTCATTAAAAAAAAAGAGAGAAAAATAAGAATATTAAATTTTAAGTGACCTTTCAAGGATAATCAACTAATTTTCCATTATTAGAAAAATCCCAAACCAATTAATTTTCGATTTTGAAAATTAAAATTTGAAATATGCCAAACGGGTCCTAAGAAATTCTACTTCTGGAATTGGTAAAAGAAAAACTGTTTCAGGCCCCATGAAAACAAACTTAACATTGCAAATTACAATTGTCCCAAAAAAAAAAAATATTTACATAAAAACAAAAACACCGAGTAAAAATCACTTCTCAAAAGAACAGCAGTAAATATTATCCTAATGAACAACATTTACACCTATACAACCACCACACAAACAGGTAATGAAGAAAGTGTTTAGACAAATATAAAGCTGAAGAAACATATATATATATATATATAGAGAGAGAGAGAGAGAGAGAGAGAGAGTAATTTCTTCAGAAAGCAGCCCTCATTGCTCCTCTGGCACCTTCCCGCTTCATCTGAGCGGCTTTACCGCTGCCTCGGAAATACATGTACACTTGCTGCATAATTGGAGAAAACAAAGAAAGACCCAAATAAGGGGAAAAAATGCATTCTTGGGTTTTTTTTTGTGGTTTAGAGAAATTTATGTAAATTAGGGGGGTGAAAGTGTTATTTTTTTAAATGAGATGCCATAGATGAAATTTGAAACCGAGACTCTTTAAATTTTATTTTTTTTAATAATCCTTTTTTTTTTTTTTTTTACATAAAATTAAAAATTTGAGAAGGAAATTTGATGAAGTATGTTAAAACTATATTAACACACTTAGTGAGATTCCACGCAATGCACACATAATATGCATAAAAAGTAAACCAAATATGGGCAAAAATTTTAAAAAATATATATAATTTATAGATCTACCGGATGACGGAGAATCTCGGTTCTTTTGATGAAGAAATTTAGCTAAATATGCTTGGATTTGGCCGAAAATGGAGTAAAGGGCTCGAATCTGGCAAAAAATGGAATGGAGGAGGGATGGAGAAGGGCTTGGTTTGAGGAGAAAGGTGAGCAAAAAGAATTGTCTGGACATAGATATGCAAAAGAATTGGTTCTAACGGCCCATAATGGCCATTAGTTCCATTACGGGCCATTATGGTACCGTTACGAATGTGAATCCGTTTGCAACCGTTTTATCAACCGCCGAAAATCTGTTACTTATCGGCTGTTACACTACGTAACGACCGATATTTAAATCCATGACATCGTGTTTAAATTAATCTGGATAAGAAAGAAGATTAATAGAAAAAAAATTATAACCGACGGGTATATTTTCAAATTTTAACCGTTGAATGAAGATATTTGTTAATAATTTGTCTCAGTATAAAGGGAAGGAAATTAAGTTTTGAATAAAACCTGAATAACCCAGATGCTGATCACCGACTCCAGGCAGAATAGTCCAAACCCAACGAAATAGAAGATCTAGGCACAAAAAAAAAAAAGAAATATATATATATATATATATTATTACAAGCGAATGTAAAAAAAAATTGGGACATAATAGAAGATTCCGAAACCGGGTTTCTCAAAACTTACCCCAACCAAAGCATGCTTGCCTATGAGATCTACAGCAGGAAGGATACCTCTGTTACAAGAAGCAGTTATGAAGTTGAATCAGTAGTGCATCCAGAGGAAATAAATAATCAGGTTAATGGCACTTCACTCCCCCTGTGGTTTGCCTAAATTGTAGTTTATCCCCGTGTTATTTTGATAAAACACTTTACCCCATTGCCGTATAAACAAAAGTACAACCGTTACATTTTCCGTTAAAACTAAAGGTCAAATCTCAAAAAAATAAAAATTCATAAATAATTTAATATTAATTGATAGTTAAACCCCGAATCGGGTCGGGTGATATTCCTTTGCCTTGCTCTCTCTCGCTCTTTTCCTTTATACCCTGTGTCGGGTTGGTTATAATGTAAGGGTAAAGTTGTCATTTCACACAATATTGTTAATTATTTAACTGTTATTCTTTAGTTTAAATCACAAAGAGATAAGTGTTAATCAAAATACCGCAGGAAGGTAAACTGCGTTTAATCCTAAAAATATAAGATTATATCATTATATTATCTTATACTTTATCTCTTACATCAATTTCTATTCGCAAATTGTATCATTTTAGCTCTAATTTTAGGAGTTCTTGGTGAATAGTTCACAAACTTAAAATTTTCGCTCATACAGTCCACACGTTGCAAATATTTATTCCGAAGTCTAAAATTACCGTACTACATGAAAGTCATTGTAATTTAATTTTTCTATGTAAAAAATTTCAACAACTTTTATTTCACGTAGTGACTTTGGATTTTTGACAAAATTATTAGACTTTTCAAAAAATTACAGTACCGAGTGAATTGGTGAATAGTGAGTTGCAAAATTTGGAGCCCCCATGGTTAAAAAATATATATAATATTAATTTTAATAGGTTAATCTCTATGGCTTAAATTCATTTTCAACCGTATCGGATTAAAAAACGGTTCCCACATTTAAAAAAAATAACGTTAAATATAAGCAGAGTACTTACGCAAGAGATTTTCCCTTGAAAACTACAGGAGGAGCAACCGCAGCAAATATGCAGAAGGCAATGTGGAGCTGCAAGGAGTGTTAAATGTTAAAAACCATTTGTTATCCTCCATATTATGCATAACTAAGCAAATAGGGCCCCGTTTGGTTACTATTTCTGTTCCCTGATTCTTGTTCCTGCTCCCAAAATTTTGGTATTACCATACAGAAACATGTTTGGTAAACATGTTTCTGTTCCCAAAATTTTAGGAGCAATTTGGGACTATTTTCTGAATTGCTTAAGAATCTGATTAAACAAAAAAATGTTTATTCTTATTCACTCCCACAAAACTATTCCCACCAACATCCCGCAGGCAGACACCCCCACCTCCCGGCCACCACCACTTGCCGGTCACTATACATTTAAAAAAAATAAAAAAGAACAAATGTTGCAACCAAACATATTTCTTATTTCTGTTCATAAATTAAAAGAAACAATTTCAGAACAATGGTTTATTAGACATGTTTCTATTTTCGGAATACTCCAGGACGGAAACAAAATTCTCATCCCATTCCATCCAAGTTTATTGGAAGTAGAAACAAAAAAACAGAAACACTAACCAAACACCACTTAGGCTTTCCACAACAAGAATATGAACAAACAGCTTACCAAATAAAACATGAAGAACCACCCAAATTTCATGGCACTTTCAGTTCTGCGGGAGTGATAATTTTGTTAGGCATAGCAATTTCACTTCAGGGGAAACAAAAACAAAAACCCAAAAAAAAAAAAAGGAAAAGAAAAGAAAAAAGGAGTTGGTTACATGTAACAACCACTGGGTGCTGTTTGGTTTAGTGTTCGAAAATTTCTGAAAACAGATCTTAGAAAACAGTTTTTAAAAATCGTGCGAAGTTGTTTGGTTTAGCTTGAAATTTTTTTTTATGAAAAAGAGAATATTTATTAATAATGTGTTAAAACAATTCCATTAGTTTGCAAACTGGACTTCCATGGAACTCCCACACGGTCGTAGTCATGGATTCAGAAAATATGACGAGCAAAAGTTAAGGTACCGTTTGGTAACACTCTTTTTGAGTAGTTTTTAGAATTAAAAAAAATCGATTGAACAAAAAATCAACTTAAAAAAAATAAAATAAAATCAAAAGTGTGTTGGATTATGTAGAGATTTTATCTTAGTACTATCCATATTAAATAAGCTCTTAAACTAAAAGAATTTCATTGAGGGTCGATAAAATTTGGTGTAAAGGTCTTGGTCCATCAATTTCTATAAAAGGAATAACACGGTGCTACAAAGCTACTACTATGCGTAGGGTCCAGGGAAGGGTCGGACTACTTGAGTATAGTTTACACAGCCTTACCCTACATGGCAAGAGGCTGTTTCCACAATTCGAACCCGTGACCTCCAAAACAACTATTTTTCGTTTTTTTTAAAGTACTTCTTTAAAGCGCAAAACAAACGTTACTCCTGTTTTAAAGTACCTTCTTTTTTTTTTTTGCTTAAAAACAAAAATTACTTAAAAAAAAAAGTATTATCAAACGGTGCCTAAATAAAATCTTCAAAAGATACCGAAATTTACCTAGATGCACGATAGAGTGGACGATACCACAACACATAGCCTCCAGGAACCCCCGCTACAAAGTATATAATAGCAAGGAACCAAAGTTTTGCGTCTACAGCAAAAGGCAAGAAATCCAATCAAAATGAATTAGGAAATGAGACCCAAGTATAATCATTAATCGCTATTAAATTCGATAAAAAAAATAATCCACACAAACCTTCTCCTCTAATCCATGCTGTTGTAACCGCTATTATATTCCACAGAAGACACAATACCAGTCCTGATCACGAACAGCATTTTTACTTTTAGACTAATTAATGCAAGTCACCTTCAGATTCTTGTATTGGAGCAACATGAAGTATGCCAATAGCAATCAAATCATCCTAACATATTTACTATGAAGTATGAACCGAAGTATATACATGGAAAGAACTTGGCGGATGAGGAAAAGGAATTTTTATCATAATAAAAGATTCCATACAACTTGTTCACTAAAACAATTCATGCCACCAGCCTAGCAAACAAAGATCGAACAATCAAATTATCTAAGATTCTAAATCACTCTGTAAATGATTAAGGTATACACATGGGTTTCCCAGCATCTAAGAATACTTGCTTTCGGAAGATTATGCACTGACATGAAAGTAAGAGATTAGATTGTCCTTGCCAAAGGAAAGTTAGTATTACATCTTTCATAGTTTGATTGCCTACTTAATTTCAGGCAACCAGTAACGACCATCACCAACAACAAAGAATTAGCTCTACTTAAATGATCGAGGTCAATAATCTTTGTGACCACAACAAATCCCACCATCTTTTTTGTCTCAAAGTTCAAATGCACATCGTGCATTGCTTATGCATAATATTGTGTGCGCGTGTAATTACAAACACATTGCCAATGGACATAGCATTACATGAATCTTCAAGTAAGGCATGTCATTCTATTTCAAATTTTCCCATGAGCTACAACCAAGAGAACTAGATGGTAGAAGACGAGTCCAGCAAGTGGACCTAATTTTCATATATACTCAATGATTCACCAAATTTATGCATACGAAGTTCCATGGAGGTAGAGTTTAATTGAATATGTAATAAATATGGGAGACATCAACCTTCAACACAATCAGGGAAAGGGGTGAGATTACCTAAAAACGTTGTAAATGCAACATACTGTAATCTCTGTAGATGAATTGGTATTTCATTTGCGATATCGTGATGGATAATTGGGAAAAACGGCGGCCAGTTTTTTTCCTCGAGAACAATCCCAGCTGCAAAGCAAAAGGAATAAATCATCTCTCGAGTTCCACTTTAAAAGCGAAAATATAAGCAACAGAGAGCAATTTAGGAAGGCAAACTAATGATTTGGGGGGGATGGGAGACAGAACAAGCCCGTGAATGGAAATCTATATCTTATGTTCACAAAGTAAAAGAAAGAAGAATGGACCTTCACATTCCGACATACGACTAAAACTAGTGGACCTATAAGATTACTAGATGACGTCCAAAAAGCCACAAATGCTTTGACATTTTTCTTAAACTAGAATGGGAGGGGAGAAAAAGAAATTGACAAAAATAGAATCAAATAATAGGAAGTACCTCGTTGCGCAGCCTCTTCTTTCCGTCTTACTTCCTGCATAACATCGATAACAAATACATGATACCAAAGTAACTACTCTACAAGCAAAGTGTAAACAAAGAATACACCGTATACCACAGGCAACACAGTTTTTTTTTTTCCCTTCCGCTACAAAGTTGAATCGTAGTTCATGATTTCTCAACATCAATAGATGTTTTCATGTTCTAATTCATCAGGTTAATTACCTAAACCAAAACATGCAAATGCCAAAGTATACATCTAAGAGAAGGATGGGGGAGAAAGCTAAACCTAGCATAAGACAAGCAAAGAAGAAACCACTGCGGTTTTAACAGGACAAAAAATGAACCTCATATTACGGTTGACTGCATGTGCGCACATAAAAAAAACACGTGTAGTTGAGAATTCCATCAGAAGTACCTGTTCCCTTTTTCTCAGTTCAGCCTCCTTGGCTTGCAATTCTCTCTCTTTCTTTTTCAAATCCTAAATTGAAACGTAAAATAATTAGAGTGTGTGTGAGAGAGCTAATGAATATGAACAAGGTAAAGGTGATCAGTGACTTTGCCTATTCAACATCACTTCAGTTTGCACCTACCGCAGCTGAGTCAAGAGGAATATCGATCGGAGCACTGCGATCATAGAAATCTGCAGGTTCGGGAGGAAGAGGCGAAAGCCTTGAGTTTGTGGCTGCAGGAACGCTCCCAGTATTCTGCAAACAGCAAGAGAACGTTGTAACAAAGAGACTCAGAAAGAGTGACCGACAAACTAACCAACGAACATAATACAGAACAACTATCCACCAGCATACATGGCCACTGAAAAACGAAAAACTGATGTAAACACACATTTTGAGCATAATGGAGGTGACTCATGCGTCCAATGTCCCACATAAGAAAATAAAGGATTGGCAAACATCATGGATACATTAACTCAGAATTTTGAAACCTGTACCCATAGGATCTGAAAGCGACAAGCCCAATCAGGACAAAGAAAGAATAATTACCCACAAAGAGCTGCCAAGAACCTAGTGATTATTTGCAGTATCAAAGAATTTCCCAAATATCAAATGTAAAATCAATCATCACTAGTAATGCAGCCAATAGACAACACCATTCTAATGAAACATAAGTCTTTGATTGAAGGTGCAGAGGGAACAAGTCAAGAAAGATCTGGTTGGGGGGAAGGGCTGAACCTAACTTTTAGCTTCTGCAACTTATTGCCACCCTTCAGAAATAACAGATAGTGACATAGCCTAAAGATGCCCACACCTGAAATGATAAATAGAAGGCACAGCTTTTCCCTAGAATTTCAACAATTTGGTCATAATCTACACACTATTTCTAGCATTAAAAAATGTAACTGTCACTATATAACTTGGAATCTGTAAAACAATGCCAACTCATTTTTAAACACAAGGATAGGCGAATAGCATGCATAATACAGCTGTATAGTACAAAGAAGCAAACATATGCCATCACAAACTAGGGATTGAAGAAAATCAATCTTACTGTTGTATAAAATGACCCTCCAGTGAACTTTGATTTCCCTGATGCTTTCACTCTAACTGCTGGATCCTGCTTATGACAAGGTAATTAAAAAAAAAAAAAAGTCAACTAAACTACAGAACTAAACATTCGAAAAATATAAATCATCTTGAATTAAAAATAGAAAAAAATAAAAATTGAAGATCTCAAAACGAATCAACTTTATGGATTGAACAAGCAGAAATGTTTACTGAACTAGTTTTAGTATTCTTTTGTAATCTTCACTCATCACTGTTGTCGCCTTTCTGCTGTGTGACATTTGTTTTGTTCGCTTTTAGGCTATGCCTAGTTGTTTGTACGTGTTTTAGTATTCTTTTGTAATCTTCACTCATCACTGTTGTCGCCTTTCTGTTGCGTGACATTTGTTTTGTTCGCTTTTAGGCAATGCATAGTTATTTGTACGTGTCGCCCATTTTTTTGGGTGCTAATAAATTTTAACATAACCGAAAAATCTGAGAATCGACAGCAGTAAAATCTTAATTTTATGTGCAAGCAGAGTAGAGAATCAATTGAACAAAATTGATCATGGTGCTCGAGATTGTCATACGTCATCTCAGTTCTCATGATTCTATTATATGTTCAATCAATCAGACTAATGCTCCATTATCTCTAGCTATTCCATATGTAGTTCACAAACCGTAGAAGTGAAGACAAAAGTAGCTTGGATAACTGGATTCATTAGGGGTACAGGAGAATCAACACAAATGAGCTATATCCAACACCAACAATATACAAAGATCAACTATGAATAATTAAAACACACCATATGAGGCAAAACAGTCAATCATGGACTTTGGATCTCAAAATTTCAGTCAACTACTCCACTTACGCGAATAACCCTCTTCAATAGCTACATCAATCATTTAATTGAAAAACGAAAAAGAAAGAACAGTTATCAACCATCTAAAACCCTAATAATTCCGAAGAACACCAGAACATGATCTTCAATCTGTAGCTCATAATCTACCAAAAACTCAGCAAATTCACATACAAAGACAACAAACACGTATAATCGCGCGCGTATAGATCAGTCTTGTGTGTGTAGTGAAGTAAAACAGATGAACTTACAGCAAATGGATTAACTTCTTCTTCCTCGTCGAATGGATTGCGATCGCGCCGGCCGGCCATTGATTAAGCTCCTAATTCACTTCAACAGCACCAATTTTACTGATAAAACGCAACAATTCGAGATCTAAATAGGAACTTAAAGCTTAACAAAGAAGAAAATCAGAGAGAGAGAGAGAGAATTTCAAATTTTGGGGCCGGTACCTACGGCCATTGGGTCGGTGCTTTTACATGCGAAAGAGAGAGAAAAAGGTAAGAAAAAAGAAACAGACAAATTGTAGAGAGAGAAAGTGGAGTAGGCATTTTGAAGTGGACGAATTTTTAAATCCGAACGTATTAAACTATCAAGTACAAAGTGGGTCCAAATTATCGTCATTATTTATTTATTTATTTTTGGGTTAATAGACTTTGTCACAATGTGATTTGACTCAACCTATATGTGATTTGAAAATCACCATTTATTCTCTATGGTCAGATATTTATTGTACTTATCCCTCTTATATCAAGGGACAAACGGTTTGAAAATCTAACCATAAGAGAGTAAGTGATGATTTTTAAATTACAGGAGAGGAAGTACAAATTAGTCAAACTACAGGGAGTAAAGTTTAATTAATCCTTTATTTTTGTAACAAAAAACACCTACTTGTCAAGAACGAAAATCATCCATCTGCGTAGGCTATTTTCATGAAAAAAGAACCGCATTACTTTTAACGATTTAGACTCGATTGACACAATTTAGATATTTTAGGATGTAAAGTATTCAAATTGAAAGTATAGGGACTAAAATGGGATTTCTGTGAAACTTTAGGGGCAAAAAGTGCAAAAACCTCCTTTTGGTAGTATTTGTTTTGTTGGGGAGAGACACTTTGCACCCTTAATGTTTGGATAGTATCTCATTTTAGTCCTACTTGAAAATTTTAAGTAAATATCATTGATTGCCCATGAAATTTGATATAATATAAATAACTTCTCCAATTTTTTTTCCAAAATATAATTTTCCTCCCTAAATTTAGGCCACAACCCATCGTCTACTCTTTTTCTCTCTTTCTCGTTTTGTAGAGTGGTTTTGGATCTTTCTCAATCTCAAAAACTAACTCATGAGGTGATGATTTCCCTCACACTTAAATTATAATTATCAACTCCTTCCACATCCGATGTGGAATAAACTCAGTAATCTCTCTCTCGCATACCAGGTCTTTAGTTGGCTAACTTTTGACCAGATTCTCCTTTGTGGTTATTAGATCAGAGTTGTTCTAATCTAAGCTCTGATACTAGTAAAGAGATGGTTTGGGGCATCTTTCAACCCCAAAATTAGCTCATGAAAGTAAGTTTTTTTCTCTTCACACTTATAACCTAACCATAGTCCCTTCCAAATTCGATATAGGATAAACCCAACAATCTCTCTCTCAAAAATCGATCAACCTCGCTAATCGCCACTCTGAGAGTCCCCACATAGTGATGGTACTACGGAGGACAAAGCATGCTGATTAGCTCTCTTGTCGGAGACGACCAAAAGGATTGGATTTGCATTTTGGACAAAAAAATCAAACACAAATAGAAATGAGTCTTTAAAATCTCTTGTTTCGATTTATATAAGATAAAATTATATTTATTTTTTATTAGATTATTACTAGAAAAATACTTAATGTGCATTTTCACTTTCTTGTGAAATATAAGTAGTAAAAGTAGAGAAAATTGGTCATAATTAATTCGATACATGGCAATAGATTTTTTAAAACCAAAATGAGATGTTATACAAAAAATTAGGGGTATAAAGTGTAAATACCTCCAATGAAACAAATTTAGGGTTGGAGTAACCGTTGCGTTACGAACTTGCTTTGATAGCTTTTGTTTTGGTTCTTTATATATAAAGTGAAATAATTAATTTTCCCATATAATTATAAAAAAAAAAAATAATGAAAATAGATGGAATCTTTTTTATTTTTTGATTTATGCTTCATGAAATCAAAATTTTAACTCATTCAGTTCGACAATAATTTTTCAAAAAATTCAAAATTACCATCAAAAGTCCAAAAGTCACCATACGTCATAAAAATTATTATCATTTTTTACGTGAAAAAATTAAATTAACTTTTATGCATTACACTAAATTTGGAATCCTGAAAAAAAAAATTGTAATAAATGGACTGCATGAACTAAAATATTAATTTTGTCGATTATGGATATTAGCCGGTTTAATTTATAAGCTGATTTATTTATTTTTTTATTATTATTTTAAAAATAAATATAAAATTGTGAAATATATTATAATTGACAACCAAACAGACAATCAAAATCGTATGACAACACAATTTTTGAAATTCATCTCTTTTACAAAAAAAATACGGTAAGATATATCTGGATCAACTTACGTGCACTTCGACTAATTATCTCTACGGATAATTTTAAGGGTTCACTCTCCTATATTAACCTGATGTATTGAAGATTTAAATTTTGAAATGTTCTGGTAACCAAACAATTCCTAAGACCCTTACATTTTCTTATGAAATAAGTTGGAGATTTTGACACTTTGAACCCTTGAAATTTGATTATTATTTCAATTTGATCCTCGTGGTTTTAATTTGAATACGAAACACTTTGAATTTTAATAGTATTCCCACTTCAGCTCTAATCATTAAACCAATTACAGTTTACAATAAACATTCATATTTCGTGCACATAACTTTTTCTAAGAGTCTATATTCACAGTTTCAGTCTCTTTCTTTCTTTTTCACAATTTTTTTATAAAAGAAAAATTAGAATTCTTTTGTGGACTCCCATTTTATAAAAAAAACAACTTTTTAAGGATCAAGTTTTTTTGGCACAGCCGAAAAAATACCAACAAACATGTTGTTCTCAGACTACCCTTCAATAGTTACAGAATTTACGAGAATTCTCATTTTTGCCATTTTTTTCAAAGCTCCTAAAAAATAAAAAATAAAATGTTTCTAAAATTTCACTTATTTTTCAAATTCTACTCAAAATTTATTTTTTAATAAAAATTTCACTTAATTTTGTATTCCTTAAAAATATAAAATTTCCTATAAAATATCATAAATAGGGGTTTTAAATGTTAAGTTTAATTTTATCATTAAGAATTATTAGTAGGAGTTTGTGCTTTTTTTTTCTTTTTTTTTTTTAAATAGGAGTTATGAATATGTTTTATTTGCGTGGATGTGAAAAGTAGTTTGTTTTTAGAATTAGACTATTGGAAGAAAACTCCAAGAAAAATCGTGTGTGTATTCGCGCTTGCATATGTCTATTTCTCATTATTTGGGAGAGAATGAGAATGCCGAGGGGAGAAAACTTGAAAATGCCAGAATTCCTTAAAAATGTCAGATGCATACTATTTGAATGTTTGTCGTCCAAAATTATAAGGATTTGTAAAAAGTAGAATTATTATGAAACTTCAAGGTGTTATCAATTTAAATCAAAATCACAATGATCAAAGTAATACGATTATCAAAGTTCAGGGGTCCAAAATGTCAAAAAAACCAACAAGTTGAGATTTGTTTCTTCTGAAGAAAAAACACAAGATTCGAGAAAACAAATCCTAAGACCCCAGCATTTCCTTAGAAACAAGTCTGAGATTTGTATTTTATTAAAGAAAAAGACACCATTTGGAGAAAGAATTTGTCTCCTATTCATTCGTAGTTAGCTCAGCTCATCAGTGTGAGTCACATTTCTCATCATTTTATCATTCCTGTAAGTCAAATCATCCATACAAATTAGAATTTTTAAAACTATCTCTGACTCCTCCAAATCCCCATCTCCCAGAATTTCCAAGGGCACTCTCCTCTGATTATTACAAATCAAATCATTTTAGAACTTAATTCAACTTAGTTTTAATTTTATAATTTCTCATTTAATATATTTAATTACTATTGATGGAGGTAAATTTGGTCATGAAAATCATATGCGCAGCAAAACACCATCCCGAGGCTGTGTGGGTACTTGTCCGAGCTGCGGTGTTCGAACACCCTCAGCTCAGATACACGCAAAAGGGGGAGCCTCAAACCCTTCTGTCCTCCAGAAACTCCAGGTGCGAAGAAGTTGTCGAGCTGACCCCGTGATCCAACATGCATTACTGAGCTGGGGTGTCCGAGCACCCTCAGCTCGGACATCATTTAGATGGGGACACTCTATTGGAGATCGAGGCCAAAAGACCGAGCTAAGGTGTCCAAGTGCCCTCAGCTCGGACATTTTAAAAAAATGAGAGGTCTCAAGCCTCTCCACCAGGTCGCCCATATATTAAGCTACCGAGCTGAGGTGGCCGAACACCCTCAATTCGAACATTATGCGAAGGAAGGTCTCAAAAGAAGATGGAAGCTACTATTACCGAGATGGGGTGTCCAAGCACCCTCAGCTCGGATTATCTTCAAAGTGCATCCCTCAAATGAAAAAAGGAGGTCAATTTGTCGAGTTGAGGTGTTCGAACACTCTTATCTCGGATATGCTCAGATTGGGAAGCATCAAATAGAATTGAAGACGCGCTGAGCGGAGGTGTCCAAGCACTCTCATGGACTCATGCAAATTGGGAACCCTCAAAAGGAGACTGAAGATACTTGTCGAGCTGAAGTGTCCGAGCACTCTCAACTTGAACTTACTCAAAAGGGAAGCCTTTCATTGAATTATAAAGAAACCGTATTGAGTTGGCAAGCCCGAGCACTCTCAACTCGAATTCACTAAAAATTGAATCTCTTTGTCTGGCCAGAAGATCACCATACCGAGCTGAGGAGCCCAAACACTCTCAGCTCGGATCCTACAAATTTGGGGCCTCTTAGGGCCGTTTTGAAGCTTCTAAAGCCATTTTGACGCCCTCTCCACCTCCCGATCATCCAGATGGGCTAAAAATAGGCCATTACTTTTTATTTCAAGTGGGCCGACCTATGGACTTCTACCAAATGGGCCTAAAGCCCAGTCTATGTCATTAATGCTTTAATCTGCTAGCTCATTGGCGGTCAGACGAATTAGGTTAATTAACCCAGCTCGACTCGCTACATTCGCGGTGCTAATTGAGTTCTGCGCCCTATAAATACTCCTTGGCATTCATTGTCACAAAGGTGCATGCTTCTAATTTACTCTAGAGCACTTATAGTCTTCTTTCCTCGGATACTTATTTTCACACCGGAAGGGTCTCACCGGGCACAACCCTGGTTGGCCTTTGTGCAGGTGCTCGGAGTGCGGATTTGGAGCTCAGCTCGGAGATCAGAATAGAGTAGATGACTTCAGCTCGAAGTTTGAACAGGATCTCGGAGTTTGTCGAGGAGCTCAGGTCGGATCGCAAGGATTTTTCAAGCATCAAAAGTTTATTGTTCCCGGGATCACCCGTTCGACACCTCCACGCCAACAACAAATTCTCACGTGTCACCTACTCGGACTATATTGTGAGTGCTCACCATTTTTTGACACCCATAACTATAATAGGCTGATTACTTATAAATTTATGTTGATACTTTATAATTCTTATATTTTGATTCGCTAATGAATTAAATAATTAAATTTTATATATAAAATTTCAAAAAGCGATTATAAATAATTAAATTTATTAAAAATATATATTATTTAAATAGTTCTTAAGCATAAAAATTTAATAAATAAATAATAATAAAAAAACTCGATTAAGATCACGAACAATTTGATTATTAAACAAACCAAATTTGAACACTTAATACTCGGCTTAAACGAATCAAAC
Organism: Eucommia ulmoides; assembly: GCA_016647705.1. Taxonomy (NCBI): domain Eukaryota; kingdom Viridiplantae; phylum Streptophyta; class Magnoliopsida; order Garryales; family Eucommiaceae; genus Eucommia; species Eucommia ulmoides. The sequence continues at coordinate 1,139,523 of JAENRU010000484.1, forward strand.
TTGAATACTTAATACCTAAATATGTTATTTACGGATGACATAGTACTAATTGATGAAAATAAAACATGTTTAAATTTTAAGTTAGAAAGATAGAGATAAGTCTTAGGGTCTAAAGGCTCCAAGGTTAGCAAAAGCAAAACAGAATATATGCATTACAATTTTAGTAATGTTCGAAAAGATGATGGTGCAATCAAAATTGAAGATAAGGAGGTTCTAAATGTATATCATTTTAGATATTTAGGTTTAATGATTCAGAGTAATGGGGAAATTGAGGAGGATATTATTCATAGAGTCAAGATAGGATGGTTGAAGTAGAGAAATGAAGTTGGGGTGATATACGATCGTAGGATACCATTGAAACTCAAAGGAAAATTCTATAAAACTGCAATAAGTCCGGTACTTCTGTATGATTCAGAATATTGGGCAGTAAAAACAAAGTATATCCAGAAAATTAATGTAACGAAAATGAGGATGATACGGTGGATGAGTAAGAAGACGAAAATTGATAAAATTAAGAATGAAACTATTATAGAGAATTTAAGAATAGCAACTATCGAAAAGAAGATGAAAGAAAATCATTTACGGTAGTTTGGACATGTTTATAAAAGACCCATAGAAGTACCAGTGAGAAAATGCGATTTTGTTCAAGTGCGAGGGGATACTAGAGGGAGAGATAGGCCTAAAAAGACTTAGGACAAAACTATTAAAATTTGATAACATCGAATCTGACTAAGGGGATGGTCCTTGATCGCTCATTATGGCATAAACGGATTCATATAGCCGACCCCATTTAAGTAGGACAAAGGCTTAGTTGTTGTTGTTTGTTTTATTTGTGGTTATTGAGTTTTCTATTTAGAGAGTTTTTTTTTTTTTTTTTAATGCAAATGATTTGAAGTTTTTTTTGGGGTTTAATTTATATTTGGTTTTACTTTGTTTTCTAAGTACATTGTAACATTATATATGCAAGGGCAATTTTTTTTTTGACCCTTTAATGATTTATATTTTTTATATTGTATGTTAAATATCGTGGTTTCACTTTGAAGTCTATATTTTTAATTACGATTTTAATTATTCATTACGTCTATTTTAATTGTAAAATTAGAAGTAATTTAAGATAAATATATATATATATATATATTTTTTTATTTTTTTTTTACCCATGAATCTAAGTGAACCGATTTTACTAACAATAATGAATGTAATTACAAACATGCAGATGGGAGGAACGCTAAAGTGGGAGGAAAGAGCCACCATCGTGACAGAGTTTCGGCAGGTGGTGACAAGATGACGCTTATCATAACAAAGCCAAAGTTCAAATTTCAGGCCGGGCATGTTTTACGGATACAAAAGGATTAAATTTTGAATTTTAAAAACATAGTGGGTGATATATGTAAATAAAATAAAGGGTAAAAAGTGAAAACAATTCAAACTTAAAGATTTCCTAAATTGGATCGGAGTCTCAAACTTCATCCTTATAAGAGCCGTAGTCTCAGTTTCTCATCCTCAAGACCACCGAGCCCCGACGGTAATCCTCCTCCTCTCTCTCTCTCCACCGCCACAACAGTGAGCAGAAATTCTGCCGCGCTGATTGCATCTGCGAGCATAGTATCGCCGCAACGCTTACAGGTATTCCATTCTCTTCTGTCCTTCATTGTGAAATTCTGGATCTGTTGTGTTTTCTTTTCCACCGCGCCGCTTGAATCTGTTGTTTCACTGGGCAGTGGGCTCTTTTATCTTTTATCTTTTATTTATTATTATTTTTTTGCGCATGGGCATTGGATTGCTTGCTTATATGATTTATGAATGTGTTTGATTACTCAAATTTGTTTCATGTTTATGTGTTTCATATGATTTTTGCTTAGATTTTATTGACCTTTGATTGAAAATCTGTATCTTCTTCTATGTTTAATGATTTCATCATACAGTGTTGAGTTTGATTTTGGAGTAGATGAAATTTATTACGAGTTTCGATTTTAGGGATTTATGTGACAAATATATATTGGAAATTTGAAAGAAACAATTCCTGAAAGTTTATTAAACAAACGGGGCCTGCAAAAAATAAGGATTAGATGAATATTCAGTTCTTATACTGTCAACATAATTTCATAGGGCATAACGATGCTAAGCTAATTGAAAACGTGTTTGGGGATTCAGTTTTGAAATAATTTTTTCTAATAGACAACTTCACATTTTGAAGAGAAGTGCTCGAAAAGTAGAAAAACTTGATAGATTGTCCTTGACCTTGTAAAAATTATGTAATATGAGATTATTCTTATAATTTATCTTCTTCTTCTTCAAGGTTTGGTTGCATGGAGAATATGGCAATAGATGTGTTGGATGATGAGTCAGATTGGGCATTGCTTCCCCGCGACATTCTTGATTCAATTTCGAAGCGCATGACACAGTTTGTGGACTACTTGCAATTTGGGTCAGTATGCAAATCATGGCGTCGGGTTGCCCAAGAGGAGAACCATCTTCACTCTCTTCAAAAAAAGAAATGGCATATCCTTAAAACATGTCAGAATCGCCTACCATTGCTCCTGGTAGGTAACGCCGAGGATAGTAGTAGAAGAAGCTTTTATAGCATCAAGGACAAAGCAACATATGACTTTGAGTTTGTTCAAAATAATTCCTTTTACAGTAGACGTTGCCTTGGTTCTTCGCATGGATGGTTATTCACCATAGACAAAAATATGGTTGTAACATTGGTGAATCCTTTTACTGATGGGATCATTCACCTTCCGCAATTCAAAGATCCATCAAACGAGTACCAATGTTGGGTGGAAGACGAACAGTATGATTATTTCATTCGTAAAGGTATTTTATCATCTGACCCTGTTCTAAATCCACATTGTTATGAAGTGATTGTCATTTATGGTCACATGCGAGAATTGGCATTCTATAAATGCGGAGATGAAACTTGGACATTTATGAATGTTATGCCGGCTTCTGCATTCCGAGACTTTGGATTCCATGATATTCAGTGTTACCAAGGACATGCTTTTGCGATAAACTTTTGTTCTGAACTTCTATCGATTGATCTTGCTAGTTATACGGTTAAAATTATTATTGCTAAACCGATGTCGCGTTTTTGTGGTATGGTTTATCTATTAAAGTTAGAAGGAGGAGGAGGAGATTTGATAATGGTTAAAAGAAGCGTAATTGTTGAAACGCTCTCGAAAGGAAAAGAAAAGACTAGAACAATAGATTTCATGCTTTTTAAATTAGTAACAGATTGTAATGATGGGGCAAGCTGGGTGCAAATCAAGAGCCTGGGCAATTACGCTTTGTTCTTGGGAGATAATTGTTCATTAACAGTTTCTACCCTTGATTTTCCATGTTGTGAGCCGAATAGCATCTACTATACCGATCATTTTTTCAGACAGAATAGCATCTACTATACCAATAATTTTTGCAGACCTTACGTTTCTGATGGAGATGATGATGATACGGCAATGTTTAACCTCACAGATTCATCGTTTATATCGCATTACTTGCGCGGCTCCTCTACAAAACATTTGCTGCCCGCAATTTGGATTGTTCCTAATTTTAAATAAGTATCCAGGTCTTACGAAGTTTTTAGTCTTTTATTTGTTTAACATCGTTTGAATTTCGAATGGCTAATTTAAAAATGACTGTAATTTAAGTATGAAGTTCATTTGATCAATTAAAGTATTCTCCAATTTAAGTGTGAATTTCTATTTGTTTCTGTTTCTAAACTAATGCCAAATTATCAATGACACATCTAATAATCTAAAATCTTTATTTATAAATTGCCTCTCCATCATTCAATTATACCATAATTAGTACGAATAATCTGTTCTTGTTCAACAAATGAAAAAATGACCGTAAAATTAGGGTTCAAAATTTAGGTTTAAGTTTTTGGGTTTAGGTTTAAACATATTTCTCAATTGAAGACGTTCATATGGTAAGAAATAATTATTCAATTTATGTTATACTACTTGTTTAATCACCCAATTGAACGGTTCAACTTATAAATTACATATTGAATTTTGATATACATATCTTTATTTTTTAAAACTTAGCCCCTAATATTGTTAAAATAAAAAAATATTTATTCGATTTATGTTCTGTTTGTTTAATCATACAATTTAATAGTTGAATATAAAACTAATTGTTGAATTTTGATATAAAGATGTAATAAATATAATAATAATTGAATAACTTAATTTTTTTTTACAAATTAGCCTTTAATATTTCTGCAATAGAGAATATTACATCAATTTTTATTCTAATAGTTCAATCATCCAACTGAACGCTTCAATTTACAATCAATTTACAAATGATATATTGAATTTTGATATCAAAATGGTAATAAATTTAATAACATTTGAAGAGCTTAACTTTTTACAATTTGGCCCCTAATATTTTTATAACATTATATTGATTCAATTTATATTCTACTTACTTATTTAATCGTTTAATCATTCAATTACATCATAATTAATACAAATGTAATCTTTTACGTTGAAATTAGGACTCAAGATTTAGGGTTTACGATTCAACGTTTTAGGGTTTGGAGTTCAAGGTTTAGGGTTTTCACATATTTCCTTATTGAAAAAGTTCATATAATAAGAAATATTAATGTTCTACTACTTATTTTAATCATACAATTCAACATTATATTTCAAATTAATTATTGAATTTGAATATAAAAACATAATAAATTTAATAAAATTTACATGACTTAATTTTTTTTACAAATTAGCCCTTAATGTTTCAGTAATAGAGAATATTTATTCAATCTATGTTCTGCTACGTATTTAATCGTCCAATTGAACGGTTCAATTTACTAATTACATATTGAATTTGATATCAACAACGTACTAAATTTAATAAGAAATGAATAACTTAATTATTTCGAAATTAACCCCTAATACTTTTGTAACAGGTTAACTTATTGAATTATTTTCTGCTCATTTTAATCATACAATTGAACACTTCATTTTACAATAACTTCATTTTTCACAAATTAGCAGTTAATATTTATAAGGGCGAAATACATTTTAAACCCTCTAACTATTGACACGTTTTTATGTAGTCCAATAAATTTTTTCGTTTCAGTTTAAACCTTTTAAGTATGCACTCAATTTTAAATTGTCATTCTGTTAGATTTTTCATCCAAACTAACAGAAATAACCTTTTTGAAGGGGTAAAATATATATATATATATATATATATATATCCTTCTTTTTTCCTTTCTTCTTCTCCATATCATCCCCTCTCTCTCACACACACACCCACACTTTCACTCTCACATAGCGATAATGGCCTCTCGAAAGGCCTCTCAAACACTGCCGGTGGTACCAGAGCATCAACAACTCTCTGCCGGTAGGATGTTTGTGCATAGAAATTAAAAAAAGGCTAAAACTTATATGTCTTGGCCGAAGTCATGCTCTATTGCAAAATGACATCCGCGATGGGAATACACGTTGAAAAATTAGAGTTCATCGATACATAGTAAGAGGCAAAGAAAAATAAACACTAATTTTAATACTTTACAAGCCACCTAGGAAGACAGTTCAATTTTGTTTCCCCCCAAAAGGAAGACCAATCCATGATTCAACTTTTTTGTTAAAAAAAAATAAAAAAATCAATCCACAACAAAATGAAGAATGGGCAAACACCTAATAAGTTTATCGACCCATTTTCAACAACAAGACTATCTAAAACACCCAATGACATAACCCAATCTTCCCCCACTTCCAATAGCTCCACAAGCTAGTTCCAGCAGGCAAGGAGGCTATTGAAGAACTTCAACAGGTAAAAGAAAGAAAAAAAAAGCAGCGATAAAAATTAGAACTAATATAAATGATGTTGGTACATTCTTTGTTAGGAGAACTAATGTTTGAATTATTGAGGTATAAAAATGCTAAGCCGGTAAGATTAGTGGAGTGTCAATTATCAAACAATAAGAGATCTAACAATTGGGGGTGAGTGTGGTTTGTAAATGTAAAATATTTATTTATTATATTTATTTTTTGGCCGCTTCAATTAGTTAGTGCAATTTTGCACACTATCAACACCCACATAGGAAAATAGAAAAATAGAAAAATAAAGGATATGCACAATACAAAAATAAATAAATAAAACAAAGAAAGAAAGAAAAAAAGAAGTGTCAAGCTAAAAAGTGTCATTAACTAATATTACTTATATTTTACTTGATTAATCCCAATATTACCTAATTTTCACTATACCGATAGTGAAAATGTATTCGAAGATATTCAGTATTACCAAGGACAGGTTTTTGCGACAAACGTTTGGTCTAGACTTTTATCTGTTGATCTTGCCAGTCATACAGTTAAAATTATTATTGGTGAACGGATTTCACATTTTGGTGGTATGGGTTATCTATTAAAGTTAGAAGGAGGAGGAGGAGATTTGATAATGGTTCAAAGAATGGTAGTTCTTGAAGAGCGTTTGAATGAAAAAAAAAACAAGAGTAAGATGGAAGAGTTCAAGCTTTTTAAATTAATAACAGATTGTAATGATCAGGCAAACTGGGTGCAAATCGAGAGCCTGGGCAATCATGCTTTGTTCTTGGGAGATAATTGTTCATTAGCAATTTCTGCCATTGATTTTCCATGTTGTCAGCCAAATAGCATATACTATACTGATCATTATTCCAATGCTGGACCGTACAAACCCGATGGAGATGATGATGATACAGGCATATTTTACCTGAAAGATGCAAGTTTTGGGTCGCATTACTTGTCCGGCTCCTCTACAAAACATTTGATGCCAACAATTTGGATTGTTCCTAATTTTAAATAAGTATTTAGGTTGTATGGAGTTTTTAGTCTCTTGTTTTTTTAACATCGTTTGTAAGACCCTGATTTATAGATGCAAACAATTTTAGTTGCATTTAACAATTTTCAAAAAAATATCGAGGCGGTTATTGATATTATGTCCTGCCGATGGGCGTCCGGCAGACGGATATCGATATTATGACATGTCCGATGGGCGTCCGGGCAGATGGTCATTTGTCCCGCTAAGAAAGCAAATTCTTCGGGAGGTACAGTATCGTTGCAACTCCTGATCGTGAGATTAAAACGATCACTATGGCTAACCAGTGAGTGGTGTGGTGTGGTGGTGTGGTGTTTGAGATGTGGTATTTTATTATATCGTCTTGGTGTTTTATCATATTATTTTATGCTGATGGTTTGGATGGATTTCATATATTTGATATATATATATATATATATATATATATATATATATATATATATATATATATATATATATGATGATTCTGAATGGTAGGAAGAAAGAGTTTTCTCGTGTTATATGATTTTTATACTATTGTTCAAAAATGTATTTGTTTATACGCGTTAAGCTTGATCCATTTAAATGTGGTATTACTTAGAATGTATTATTATTTTAAAAATATTTTTACTAAGAAGACAGTACACTTGCAGGTGGAGCAATTAGGAGTCGGTCCCCCTACTGGCACTAGGTGAAGTCATATGGGAGTATTTTGAGATGAGCTGTCAGAGGTGAACCAGTGAGAGGTTCATGGGTAATTTATATTCCAGTATACTTATATTTGGGGACGGGTATGTCCCCATATGAGAGATTATGTATATCTTGCATAGACGATTGTATAGTGATGTATGCATAAGAATATATTAGTTGATTGAATGTTCAGGTGATGTCATGTTGTCGTCACGTCGGCCTTGGGATGATAGATGTTCGGGACGGGTCGTGACATCGTTTCTACGCTAGAAGAGAGATTTTTTAGCTGGGAATTTGAATAACTACAAATAATGATTTTATGATCAACTTTTGATAGTGTTTCTTTTCTTGCTAATTTAAAACTGAACTGAAATATCATTTGATTGCTAGAAGTATTCTCCAATCGCTGTGATTTGGTTTGTAAATGTAGCTCAGGTAGTGTTAAGAAAATTTGATGGATGTTCCAAAACATCCTTTTCCTGCTTCCTTTTGACACCGACATCAACATTCATCTAAATCTATCTAATGCCAATAGTGAATCAGTCTCTAATTAAAGACAATTTTTTATCGTCGTACTGTCTCTATAATATAAAAAGAAGTTTTGGATTAAGTACATTATTTAGAATTCACTTTTAAAAATAAAATATAATTATACTGAACAATATCAAAATTCCACATATATCATTAACTGATCCATTTATTTTTATATAAAAAAATATCTTACACAAACTTCCATACTAGCCAAACAATCGTTTACTTCACAATAGCGAGATATGACAGTACCTTAATCTTTACAACTGCACAATCTAAGGTTGTCAGTGTTAAGGTCATTCAAGAGTAAACACGTGGTACAAAAATCACCATATCATAATAATCATAACTCTGGTAAAACCATCATACTGATAATTATCATCAACAATATATATCAACCATCTACAGGACTTGTTTTCCTGTCAAGTCACAACACACCCACAGGACATGCCCTCCTGTCGGGTCACAACACAACGTCCTATAGAACAATGTCCTCTTCTTAAAACCAACAACATCCTGCATGACATGTCCTCCTGTTAGGACCACACTATAACATAGCAGGATAAAAATCAGTTTCCATATTCAACATTTTACTTGATTAATTTAATATTATAAAATAGTCAATTTTAATAAATCTTTTCTTTTCACAATATAATACGAAAACATAATTTGATAATTTACATAAAAGATAATACACTCATCTCGATCTTTGTATAACTGACACACTACTATTGGAAAAATTGATTTTGTTGGGGCTGTTTGAGAACTCAACATACGACAAACTCTAAAACTAAGAATTTATCTAATAAAACTAAATATGAAATGAAATGCATGAAAATGCAAGACAATCAACTACACATTATTTCTTAAGTCTCAAATAATTTTCATATCGACACACCTTTTTTTTAATCTGATTTTTTTATTAGACAATTAAAATTATCAAATGAGTATAATTTCAAATGATTTTCTCACTAAACAATAATTTGATTAACTTACATTCCAACTCTACTAATTTTGCAAAACGAATTAATTCCAATTAAAAATTATTTATCTAATTTCATTAAATATATTTTTATAAAAACCTATAATTTGATTATATGATAAATAATACTTATAAATTTATAATAGTAAAAAATTTCAAGACAATGATATACAGTACACATAATATAAACACATTTAAAATTATACATATATTAGCTACTAATCTATGGAATGGACAAAGAGCTTATTTACATAAATCCCCCACATGAATCATTAAACTACTATTTAAGATCAAAAATTAAAAATTATTTTAAAATACAAATTGGCCCCCAAATTTTACAAAAACAAATTAAATTAATCTATTGACCTCAAAATTTGTTAAATGTCATATGCAAACCACTTGAATGTTTTGCCTGCCAAAATTATAAATATTTGGACAGAAATATAATAATTAGGAATATAAAGGTGTTATCTACTTAAATTGAAACTACAAGGATTGAATTGAAGTAAAAAAAAATCCAAAAAAAAATAAATACTATACCGAAAAGCCTATTTTCAAATTATAGACCAAACAAATCCTACGACCCCAACATTTCCTTAGAAATAAGTGGAATTTTTTAATTATTGAAAAAAAAAAAAAAAGATGTGGAGAAATAACTCCATAATCTATTAGATTTACAACTACAAAACTGTTCTAAGTAACACTTGAACTCCACTTGACACCACATGACTTTAAATTGAAACCTGCTAATATGGTATTAGAACCAAAATTATGTGAATTTGTCTCTTATTCCTTCATAGTCAAATCATCTGTGCAACCAATGGGTTGTTGCACATTACTCATAATTCCCTCATAATCAAGTCCGTATTGGTATGAAGCAATTGTCATTTCTGGTGGCATGCGAAAATTGGCATTTTATAAATATGGAGATCAAGCTTGGACATTTTTGAATGCTAACCAAGGTTATGTGTTCCAAGATATTTTGTGTTACAAGGACAGTTTTTTGTGATAAACATTAAGTCTCAACTTGTATCTGTTGATCTTGTTGATCTTGCCAGTCATATGGTTAAAGTTATTAATTGCTAAATGGGTCGAATTTTTGTGGTATGGCTTATCTATTTAAGTTAGAAGAGGGAGGACGAGGAGAAAAAGATTTGATAATGGTTCAAAGAACGGTAGAAATAGAATAATAGCTTGAATGGCAATGTGAAGACTAAGACGAAGTGTTCAAACTTTTGAAATTAATGACACATTGTGATGATCGGACAAGCTAGGTGCAAATTGAGTGTCTGGATAATCAGCTTTGTTCTTGGGAGATCATTATTCATTAGCAATTTCTGCCCTTGATTTTCCATTTTATTAGTCGAATAGCATATACTATACCGATCGTTATTTCGAACTTGGGCTTTACACTCGTGATGGAGTTGACAATGATACGGGTATATTTTACCTCAAAGATGCAAGCTTTGGGTCACATTACTTGCCCGGTTCCTCTACAAAATATTTGTTGCCCACAATTTGGATTGTTCCTAATTTTATATAAGCATTAAGGTATTATGGAGTTTTTAGTCTTTTTTCTGTTTAACGTCATTTTTTTACATTGGATTTTGATTTCTTGATTAAAAGACCTGAACTCGATCTTTTGATTAAAAAGCCTATCTAAAGCAGAACAATTTGTACACACTAATTTCAATTCTTTAGTGCACGCAACTCTTTTCGAAATTTCCTAGCATTCCTACCTCAATCCTAATCATTAGCCCGAACTACAATTTTTTGGGGGCTAAACAGTCATATTTCGTGCACATGACTCTTTTTAAGAGTTTTTATTGGCAATTTTAGTCTCTTCCGTTCTTCCTCACAATTTTTTTGTAAAGAAAAAATTGTGTGCACGCACGCGCTCTCATAAAAATTTCTCAATGTTTGAGATAGAATGAGAACGACCGGGGGAGAAAAAAGTTAAAAAATACCATAAAGTGTCTTAAAAATGTCAGAGGCATACCACTTTTGAATGTTTTGTCATCCAAAATTAAATAAATTTTTGGACAAAAATAGAATAATTAGGAAATATAAAAGTGCTATCTACTAAAATTGAAACTACAAGAATCAAATCGAAGTTACAAGAAAAAGTCAACAAAAATCCTATTTTCAAATTACAAACCAAAACAAATCCTACAACCCCACATTTTCGTGGAAACAATCGGATACACAATATGGAGAAATAACTTCATGATCTAATAGATTTACAACTACAAAAGTTTTCTCAGTTCAGTAACACCTACGCTCTACTTGACATCACATGATTTTAAATTGTAACTTTCTAACATGAAATCAAAACCAAAATTATGTGAATTTGCCTCTCATTCTCTCGTACTCAAGTTATCCATGCAAGCAACGAGTCAAACATTTTTTATCATTCCTCCGTAATCAAATCATCTGGTCAAACCGTGAGTTACACTTAGGAGCAAGTGTTAAATTCCTATCTGACATCGATCACTTGAGAGTCCCAAACCACTATACAAGTCAAAAAAATTATTCTACTTGATACCGTATTTTTAAGTTGAAATCAACATAACAGAAATTACAAACCAAACAAATCCCAAAACCCCAAAACTTCACTATGACAAGTTAGGATTTATATTTCTTTTGAACAAAAAATTCGGACGAAAAAAAAAATTACACAATCTTTGATTTACAACTGCAAAACTGTTCTCAGTAACACCTATCCAGATCGATCACATCTCGAAAAACCCTAAATATTACCAAAAACCCTAGTTTCAAAATTACAAACCAAGGTAGAAGAAACAACTTATGCAAAACTTAAGTAGTATGTGATACATACATATATATATATATATATATATATATATAGCGCACACATATGTATATGTATATGTGCCAAGGGGGAAAGAAAGAATCATGAGATGTCTATTCAAATCAATGTTTAACATATATGTGGTGTATATATACCAAATGGGGATTGCCAGAGACAACTATATTACAAAATATGTAGTGAAAAACAGAAAAAAAAAGAAAAAGAGGGAAAAAAATTACGCTGCTATGTTGTTGTTTTCCGGCGTTGCTGTCTTTTTCTATAGGGATCTACCCAGTTCTTGTCCTCCCGGACGGCCTTCTCCCATCGCTCTTTGAACTTTCGAAGCTCCGATGTGGATTGTCTCCTTATCTGTTGTATAAGAATAAAAATGCTCCCATATTTTTAGAACAAAATTCTGCTTCTGAAAACAGAAATCTGGGAACAAAAACACTACACAAAATGTCCAAAAAAACAGAAATGCTAGAACTGCAGGAGTGATCCATAACAAATAAATCAAGGGCCTCCCATAAAGTTGCTTTCGTTTTGTTTATGTTATGTTTCCAAAAAATTGTTCTGAATTCTGGAAACAGAACAAAAACACTTCACAAAAGCAATACAATAGAATATATCATATAGCCTTACTAACCTAAATTGAAAATTGTAGCACGTTTCGTGTGCGTGCACATGTGAGTGTATATATAGGAATCGGTTTTATGAAGGTAATGCGTGTCTCTCTCTCTCTCTCTCTCTATATATATATATATAATCGTCTCACCTCAGATCGAACATCAACAGCAGGTTTCTGAAAAAACAAGAGGAAAAATCAATGTTAATAACAGGCTGAATATAATTTGGAGAGAGAGAGAAAGAGAGAGAGAGGTACCTTCACTGAGACTTCAGAGCTTGAGGCCTGCGCAAAAAAAAACATCATATTGGATTGCAATGAAAAAATGACCAAGATACCTCGGTAACCCTTTATTAATATTTATTATTATATGACCTAATTCACTCTCAAAAGACGCCTTGTAAGAGGACAATTACCCCAAGACTTATATATAGCTCAGGAGCAGGTAACACAAGCCATGAGGGATTTAACATGCCCCCCTCACACGTATAGTGAATTTTGACGTTCTACTGCGAATGGATATCGAGTGGCCCAAGACCAATGTGGGATTCAACACGCCTCCTCATATGCATGGTGGACTTCGACAAGTCACTGCGAACGGATATCGGAGGGCCCAACATTGATGTGGGATTCAACACGCCTAAGGCGATGAGACAAAAAATTTGTCTCTAATACCATGTAGAAACCCAATTGACCTAACTCACTCTCAAAAGATGCATTGAGAAAGGAGAATTACCACAGATTTTATATCTAACTCAAGATCACACAAGCCATGTGAGATTCAACATGCCCCCTCACGCACAGAATGGACTTTGACAAACTACTGTGAATGAATATTGGGGCGCCCAACACTAATGTGGGATTCGACAATTATTATTACTTATTATTATTTTTTTCAAAAAGAAAAAAAGAAAAAGATTTAAGTATTTTGTTAAGAAAAAAAAGTTATTTCCACTAGAAAGTGAAACTAGCAGTAGAAATTAGCATTTATGCTCGCGAGTATGAAATTTTATTTATGATTGCTATTATTATTATTAACTAAAAGTAATCTTTTTAAAAAATAAATAAATAGTTTTTCTTGATTGAAAATTTTTCCTAATTATTATTAAGTAAAATTGATCTTTTTAAAAAATAAATTAATAATTTTTCCTGATTGAAAATTTTTCCTAATCCAAAATAATTTCATTTGAGAAATGTTGGGTTGAGAGATATCATAATCAATCGATTTCCTAAGACATAAAAATCAAAGAAACAAAGAAATAATTATTTTCTCCTTTTCAATAAAAAGTAATTGCAAAACAAAGCTACTACTATTTTTGAGAAAATTATTTGTCCTTCAAATAAGTCATTAGTAATATTTTGTCCATACTTTTCTTTCCTCTTTATTTTTTAGTCTTTCAGTTAACATCAACTAGACTGAATTTACGTAATTGATCTTAACTAGGCAAGTCACTTAATATGCATATGCGTGTATGGACCTAACTTACTCTCAGAAGACTCCTTGAAAGAAGAGGATTACCACTAGATTTATATATAACTCAGGATCAGGTAACACAAGCAATAGACAAGCAATGTGGGATTCAACACGCCCCTTCACATGCAGGGCGGACTTTGACAAACCACAACAAATGGATATGGGGGGTGGGGGGCAACATCAATGTGGGATTCAACAATACATATGTCCCTACCATACTAGATCTTGCAAAACACTTAGAAAATCCTACAATTAAAGATATGCATGCAAAGAGAAGACATACCTTTTTGGAAGATGGCCCTCCCAAAGTTTGTATGCTCTGATGAACAATGTATTCACTATCAATAACTCCCACTTTCTTCGTTCGATCTCCCTGTACAAGTTCAAAGATCCATTCCAAATTAATAAGATTCAAAAAAAAAATAAAAAAATACAACATTTACTAGCCTTAATTAGGACTAATGAAGAGAAAATGATTTAGAAATTTTATCATTTTTTTAATTATTATTTCAAATTGTTAAAGAGGACTATGAGCAAATCTCACCTGTGCACAATACCCTAGCTTCATATCCATTCCCCATCCATGAACAAGATCATTCTGTCAAGAAAGCATGACTATCAGGATTTATCAAAATTGAAAACTGAAAGGTAGTGTTTGGTTGAACAGAATTAGAGCTTTGGAATTCAAAATTGAAATGAAGCAAGTAAAAAATAAAAAGAAATTACATGCACATTTCAAATCCAATTACAAAGCACAAATTAATGAAAACTGTTAGAATCCCACGTCAAATTTGTGAAGCTATATATATGATGGAGTTATTCTACTTGACACCATATGATTTTAAGTTGGAACCTTCTAAAATAGTATCAGAGCTAGGTTTGGGAAGTCTCGTTTGTTTGTCTCCGATTGTTTAAATATTTGTCTTGTTTCTTTTGTTGTTTGATCGCATCACATGCAAGGCGGAGGTTGCATGTGAGGGTAGGTGTTATAACCCCACATCGAATTTGTAGGCTTCCCAAAGCAATCTATATATGAAAGGAGTTATTCCACTTAACACCATATGAATTTAAGTTGGAACCTCCTAACATGGTATTAGAGCTAGGTTTGGTTAGTCTCGTTTGTTTGTCCCTAATTGTTTGAATATTTTTCTTGTATCTTTTGTTGTTTGATCGTATCACGTGCAGGGCGAGATTGCACGTGAGGGTGGGTGTTAGAATCCCACATCGAATTTGTTAGGCTTCCCAAAGCTGTCTATATATGATAGGAGTTATTCCACTTAACACCATATGTTTTAAGACATAATTTTAACATACTATTGTGAAGATACCAGTTGAAATCACAAGAACTATGGAAGAAATTCAAAAACTGATGGAATATTTAATATTTACCCTAGCCTCCGCAGGTGGTTATGGGTTCACTTGCCAGCTATATTGACTAGGTCAAGGAGAACTCTAGATCTATGCTTATTTTCAAATCCCTGAAGCATTTTGTTGCTTACTACACCCTTCCTCATCTTTGGGTGCCTAGGTATCCACCGTAAGCCTTTCCGCGTTTGAATCTCGCCCTTAACTTCCCTTAACTTATTAATGTACTATTTAGTATTTACGATGTAGCCTACCCCATTTAAGTGGGACAAAAGCTTAGTAGTCGTTGTTGTATTTAATATTTAGGATGTATTTCGTACTCAAGTCATGTTGAGCAATTTGGTAATTTCCTTTATTCTATTAATTAGCCCCGGCCCCCAATTCAATTTGGGTGATTTCCTTCCTTGTTTAGCCTAATGTTGGACTATAAAAACAGGGGAGAATAGGCTGAAAGAAATATACCAAATTATTCCTTTAAACCTATATTGTTTTAAAACTAATTAATTACCTGAATAAGATGCCAAGCACAATGCCAGGCAGATCTCGAGAACACTGGAGCCATTCCTTCCACAAATCTGCAAATATGAAATATTCGCTTTATATTTGAAATTAAAAAATAAATCATCAACACTACTCGAAAAGTTCGATAGGCATAAATCTGCTTTAATAACGTGGCGTAGTACCAGAATAATAGACTGAAGTCAGAATAAAGAAATAAACATTTGCTAAAACGTTACCCGGTGCATGGTGGACCTTCGCTAGCATCTGAACACTTCACACTACCTCTGATGTCATAGACTCTCCTGAACAAAGAATAGATATGTTACATGTGTTAACATGGTGAAAGCTCCAAATGTGGAGAAACATAATGAAAAAAAATAAATCACCTATGGAACTTTTTTGTTCTATTCCGTATGGTAATCCTGTGATGTATACCGGTTGAATTTGGGTCTAAAGCTGGTTGAGATATCTCGAGTCCTTCTGCTTTCATTATTGCTAGGTATCTGACAATGAAAGGATAAGTGTAAATCATCATGCCTCAAAAAAGATCATGAACCTGCAACTCATATAAGAACTCAGAAGATATAGGCAGAAATAAATCAAAAATATTTACACAAATTAAGTTTTCCTTGTCCAATTTCTCAATTATTTCAAATGGACTTGAATAATTGAAGGTTTAGGAAATTGTTGAAACTCAGTGTGCCTAACTCACTCTCAAAAGACGCCTTGCAAGAAGAGGATTGCCCTAGGCTTTATCTATATCTCAGTATCAGGTAACACAAGTGATAAGGGATTCTTCAACACGTCCCCTCACGTGCAAGATGGACTTTTGATAAACCACTGCGAATATGGGGGAAGAGCCCAACATAGATGTGGGATTCAAGATGCCTCCTCACACATAGGGTGGACTTTGACAAACCACTGCGAACGGATATTGGGGGGCCCAACATTGATGTGGGATTCAACACGCCTAACATCATACAAAAGTCTTGGAGTTGGCTTTGGTAGCATGTTGAAATGCAATGGTCCTAACTCACTCTCAAAAGACGCCTTGTAAAAGGAGGATTGCCCAATGCGTTATCTATAGCTCAGGTCCTCAGGATCAGGTAACACAAGTGATGTGGGATTCAACACACCCCCTCATGTGTAGGGTGGATTTTTGATGAACCACTGCGAACGGATATCGGGAGACGGGCCCAACATCGATGTGGGATTCAACAGAAATAGTAGTTGCTTTTACTTGGACAAGAAAAAAAATCCTAAAGTAAAACAGAAAAGCCAAATAACAGTATGACTTATTAAATTAGTTTGAGATGTTCAACAGTCATTCTTAACATGAGGCGAATGGAGAACCTAAAATAACCAAAAGAGAAGCACTTCAAATAGGGAAAAGGAAAGTTTCAACCATATGTTGTCACATCTGTTCAAGTTTTATAAGTAAAACATCAACCTCAAAATATACTCAGAATAGCTAGCATGCTTATGGAGAGAGAGAGAGAGAGAGAGAGAGAGAGGAGGGAGGGGTCAGGAGTGAGAGAGAGAGTCCAAAAGCTGTGTTAATTGTACCTTCCTGGGTGAAAATACTCCACGCCCAAATCTTCATCCCAGAGAAATATATAATCGTAAATGGACACAACCGCTGGGTGCAAAAATCGTTTAGCAAACCACCTGAAAGAGAAATTAAATGTTGCAATTCAAACCCGTCACACGAAAGAGAGCATATCAACGAGAGAAATAAAATCTCAAACTACTTGGAATTAAATGTTATACTATTTGGCATGATCATGTTGGTGATCTTGAAGTAGGAAAAATTAGTTTTATGAAAGAGCTAGAATTAATTTAAACAGAAAATCAATCCAAATCCACTTCATAATACTACAGGGTATTTATATTTTCGGCAAAAATAAATGGAATAGACAAAGAAGAACAATCAACAACATCTTGAGAAAATGGGGTTGCGATATAAGCCGAGCAGGCATTAAGCTAAATTTCTTTATTGAGCAAACAATGTGATAATATCAAATTTACGTCCTTGGTTGAGCTCCAATCAAATTTGGATCCTTGGCATAATATAGTGCATAACATGTGTCCGAATTTCGATCTTCTCAGAGCATATTGTTGTTATCATATTTCTATTTACTATTTAGCCATGATTTTTTTACCATCCTATATCACAAACAAATAAGAGAAGTTTAAGCTTACCACTTTGTTTGGTTCTGTGCTACGATATGTATAGCCTCGTTAGTCCACTCAAGGTCCCACCATCCATCCATGTGGCCATCGTAATGGAACAAGATGATTGTAAAATTCTCTGGAAGAAACTGGATTTCACAGATGTTAAAAGCAAGGACTATAAAACAATGGCACTTTGTACAACGTCAATGGTTAACAAACTGATCTACCTTTTTAACAATGGCATCAACATTATGCTTTTGTTTGATACCAACAGGGACTGCCAGCAAGTTACGACGGCCAGAAGCACTAACCTAAAAGTGAAAAATAAAATAAAATAAGCATGCAGCACCAAATAAGGACATCAATAATATTTTGCAGTGGTAATACAACTTGATGGGAGAAAATGATATATGATTAGTAGTCTGCATAAATAAGGCATGAGAATCTAACCTTCGATTTTGAACTACTTGTCAACCATAAAGGCTTTAACTCCAAATCAGATCTTGCTTCTACGATACCATGAGGTAAATTATTCACCCTTAGCGAAGCTATATCAATATCCTATAGAAGAAGCAAGAACCACCATCAGTAAGTATGAAATTATTCATTGTAGAATACCATTTGCAAATTTGCATGTGCTGCTTAGTCAACATCAATAACAATACAGAACTGACCAGTGATTTCAAATTTAAATTCCAATGTTAGGATAATTACCTTTACTGTGTCAAAGGCGTACAATCTTGACTCTATCTGGTAATGCAAATAGAATACAAGAATTATTAGCAATCATATAAAACAGGAGGAAAGATAGATATTTAGAGCATCCAAAAGTTAAATGTCCTTAAATAGTACAATTCACTTTAACTAGCTTATGCAAAACTCCTAGACAATTTCATGATAACGGAATGGAAGTTTTGATTTCCTTTTCTGTAGTTTCCAAGGATTCAATCATGATAATCAAGGTCTGGTGGTTCATCTGACTAATTAGCCAGGAAACCAGTCTGAAAAATTGGAGATCAAGAGGTGAGGTTCCTAGGGTTGATTATATTAGATACATGGGTTCTATAATAGAAAAATGGAGATATTGAGGACGTTATGCATGAGAAAGTTTGGAATTTAGCGCGGCAAACAATAGTAGGCCTAGAACGTAATTGTAGCTGAGATGAGGATGTAATGATGGACAAGTGGTAGTAAACAATTGACAAAAATAGGACTAATTTAATTAGAGAGAGTTAGCAATAGCACTCATTGAGGATAACATGCAAGAAAGCTATTCAAATATGTACGTAGACGACAATGTCAAAGCACCATTTAATAAGTGTAACATAATTCAAGTGCAACCTAAGAAAAGTATAGAATGACTTGATGGCATTGACTTAACCGATGGGATAGCCCTTGAATGATCTTGGATTCATGTAACCAACCCTACTTAATTCAAACAAGGCTTTGTGGTCGTTGATGATGAGCTTTAAGATAAATGCAATATTAGTTATGAAATTTATGCATTAGTCTATGTGGGTTTTATTTGACTCTTAGTTTGAACGACTAGTGCTAGTACATGTTCATAAATGCATGTATATAATAAATTTTAAAATCAACATGTCCTTTACGTATCCGTCTTCTAGTTTTCTAAAAGGACATATCAGTGTCTTCAAGTTTGTCGCATTTATCTCGCGTATCATGCTTGTGCTTCCTACTGCATGAGGCCATCAATAACAGCATAAAGTTCAGCCAATTGGTGTTTTTTCCTGTTTTTTTTTTTTTTCCCTTTTTTGGTGCAAAAATCAGTCAATCAGTCTAGATATACCCAAAATCACAATAAAATAATGGTATCACTATACCTCTGTTCTTCTATACTGATAAGTTGTGGTCCTATATACAATGAATAACATCGTTGCAGCAATAATTCCCATAAACGGTAGCTGTAGCTTTTTCATCTTTACTCCACATGTTCCCTGCATTACAAACCAAAAACAACTCCTCAGCACACTTATATCAACAGTATATCGGAAAACCCTTTAACAATGTCAACCAGTCATCTAAATATGGAAGAAGTTAATTAAAAAACATTTATCAACCTAGTTAGTATCAAAATTTAACCAAATAAAAGTACATAAATGCAGGAAACATACCCACATCAAATAAGGTGTGTCTTTTCTTTACCAGCCACCTCCATGATCAAGATGCCTTCCTGAGCACTACATCTACTCTTAGTTTCTCATAGCACTGCAGTCGGAGAAGGCATAAAAAGAGATTGATTATCCAAATAGCTGAGACAGTCCCCACTTGAACAGACAGGATAAGTAGAACAAGGAATTCAGCTACATGATTGAATAAGGTAACCTACACATGAGGAAATCCTATTTATGCTAAACAAGAAGGGAAAAAATAGCTCAAAATGGTACTAAACAAAACAATACAAGAACAAGATGAAGACCAGGTATAGAAAGAGTACTAAAACAAGGTTAAGACCAAATATAGAAGTTTTTCCATATATTGCAACACAATCTTAAAGTTTCGCACATTGCTTATTTTTGCTTATCAAAATCGAGTTATTGACAACATTTGCAGAGGTGGACACTGGAAATGCGAGATACTTTTCATATTCAAAATGAAAGCCATGAAAAAAATAGTGGACAAATCGAGTTCATTTCCGAAGAATCCCAGTTAAAAGAGCAGAAAGAGCAGAACTAAACTCATATTAAAATATGAAAGCGATGACCAAATTAGTGTATTAGAACTAAATTTTTTGTTTACCGAATACAAGCAATTCTTTTCACTTTTTTAGAAGATTGAAGTACGCTCTCCCTCTCCCCCAACTTCTCGAGAACAATTATCTGAAACCATCGGCAATATTTGGAAGGAGAAAACAAATAACATTTAGCAGTTTTCACAAAACCAAATCATTTTCATTCTATATTAAAATCATAAAAGAATTAAAAATTCAGATTTTCACAAGAATCTGAAGAAAACGACAGTTCACTCTAGATCTTCGCTCAATTCCTCATTCAAAAAGAGCAAGAGAGAGAGAGAGAGAGAGAGAGAGGGCAAGAGAAACACGACTCCTCGCCCTCGGCTATTGAAATCGAAAAAACACGGATAAATCAAAAGAACTCAAGAACACAAACCTCCAAGAAGAAAAATCAACGATTGCAGCTGACCGAGTAGCGTTCGATTGCAGCTGAAATGCAGCAGCTCCGCCGATCAGAACCGGAGTCCGGCTAGCACCTCAACTCAACGATCCAAATTCTATACAACGCGCATATAATCACAGAAGAAAACTACGCGCACATATACTCAAGAACTGTACCGATTCGAATCTTGATGTCGACAGACACAGAGGAAAGAGTCGAAAGTACGGTAAAATCGGAAGCGCAAACGCCTTGTGGATGATCTGTCAACAGATTATTCGCTGTGCATGCGAGTTCTTCGCCAAGGCCAAGGGTATTTCGCTCCGGAAAAACGCCACCCAAAGATGTCTTCAGTCACAGCTCAATAAGCGCCATAACCCGATTTTCAGAGCTATTTATATACAGTCAGGCATATATATTATTAGCCGGAGGCGGAGGGGGTGATTAATTAACAGCTGTTGTAAAACATTTGGATAAAATACACTTACCACCCCATACTTTGTTCCTTCTTTTAAATAAGTTCTTAATATTTTAATTATTTACTATTTGTTTATATTTAGAAGTTTAAAAATCAACATAATACCTTTACCCATGGAGAATCCCCGATAAATAATATAAAACACAATTTTAACTTTAAAAAAAATACCAAGTGGATTGTGAAGTAATGATTAACATTGAAGGACTATTTGATAACACTGAAATTTTAAGTGCTGACAATTTTTATAAGTACTGTATTTTAAGTGCTGATAATTTTAAGTAATTAAAATATGATAAACTTATTTGATAAAATTAAAATTTTAAGCATTGAATTCTTAAAAATCCAATTTTGACAAAAAAAAAATAATTTACCAAAATTTTAATGTTATTAATTTTTTAGAAAAATAAATATGCACGAAAAAAAAAGAAGTTAAGGAGTTCAAAGTAATAAATCAAAATATAAGATCTCATTTGAAACAATTTTAAAAAGTAAGGATTTCTAATGTATTTGGCCAACACAAGGTATTATATATGTCAATGATATTGTATCAATATTAAAAAAAAAAAAAAAAAAAAAAAAAAAAGGGATTTAATTACCTTTCCCCCCCTTATACTTTTATTTTATTTCATTTTATTTCTACTACTTTAAAAATCTACACTTTACTCCTTTTTATTTAAAATAAATTAGAAAAATATCATTTTCTGTTTAACTTAACGAAATATGTTAAAATTTGGGGTGTTTCAATATGTACAGTCCATTTTATTAGCCTTGTACCCCTTGAAAAAATTATTTATGGAAATTATTATTTTATTTTTTAAATTAACACAGGTCCTTCTAACTTTTTATTTTTTACACTTTTTTGTCTTTTTTTGTTCTTCCTTCTCTGGTGAATACCACCACAGGTGCTGGTGACAGATTACTCGTTCTGTCTTCTCTCTCTTAGTTTATCTCTCTTTATAATCTCCAAAAAAAACATGGCCCCCTCATCTACACTTGCCTCGTCCTCCTCCTCTTTTTCTACCTCACATCCCTCCGCCGTCCTTCTCATCTTCTTCTTCTTTGGCAAATACCACCGCAGGGGGTGGTGACAGATTACTCATTCTCTCTCCTCTCTCTTAGTTTATCTCTCTTTATAATTTCCAAAAAAAAAAAAAAACATGGCCTCCTCCTCTACACTTGCCCCCACCACTGTCCCCCCGCCCCTCACTTCCCCCCGCCATCCTCTTCCTCTTCTTCTAAGAAGAACAGGAGGAGGAAGGGGGGGGGGGGTGCATAGGAAGACGACAGAGGTTGGGGTGGAGGTGGACAGAGATTGCAGGATTTGAGGAGAGATTGTTAGTGAATTTTTTAATGAATAAAAAGGTAAAAAAAAAAAAAAAAAGATAATTTTTAAAATAATTTAAAGATTATTTATATATTTTTAAAAAAATAGATATATATTTATCAAAAAAGAGTGTACATATAGAATTACCCAGAAAACATAGTGAAATTAAAAACAACCATTCTTATTTTGTCTTCAATAAAATAAAAAGAAAAAAAAAATAGAAAGAAAGAAAGACAGCCAAATACAAAAAAGGTTAATTTTTTCATTTTACTACAACATTAAATATTAAATTAAATTAAAATAAAAAAAGAATTAAGTCATTTTATATATTAATTTTTCTCCTTCTGATCCGGGGGTAGAAGAGGATGATGTATAGGTTTTTAAATTAAAGAAATTGAAATACAATAAAATTAAAGCACAAGTGTTTGAAAGGTAATTAACCCTATAAGAAAATAATTTTATTCTTATAAAAAATAAATAAAAATTAATTTTATTTTTTAGGAAATAAATAACCAGACAAAGGCTCTTATCCAAAGAGTAAAATCTCAATATCACATGTGTCTTGTTGCAAAGCTTATATTTATGGAAAAGGGCCAAAAAAAGAGTACTAAGCATTAATTTGCAACTTCTTTCATGTTTATCTCAAGGGAAATTTTCATTTTTGGTCCCTAAAGTATGGGTTAGTATTTATGTGAATCTTGATATTTATTAAATTACACATTTGATCTTTTAGGCCCAATTTGGCTACTATTTTCGTACCTTGATTTTCGTTTTTGCTTCCAAAATTTTTGAATTAATGTACAAAAATACATTTGATGAACATTTTTCTGTTCTTAAAATTTTGGAAATAATTCATGAATTTCTTAAGAATTTGAGAAAAAAAAAATATTAATTCATATTCATTTCCGCAAAATTATTCCCACCACCAACCTGCTAGCCACCACCATCATGCCGACCACCATACATATTTAAAGAAAAAAAAAATGTTACAAACAAATGTGTTTTTTGTTTCTATTCTTATAAATTAAAAGAAGCAATTTTAGGAAAATGGTTCTTACCAAACATGTTTCTTTTCCCGTAATACTCCAAAATAGAAACAGAACTCTCATCCCAATTTATTGGAAGTGGAAATAGAAAAGCAGTAGCAGTAATTGACTGTCACCTCAAATTTCATATTTGTTTCAATTCAACAAAATTGTGCTCAGTACATGACCTTTTAACATGTATATTTTCGTTATTTCATCACTCCACTAAATCTAAAATATTTTTGATGGAGGTGAATTTGGTCACGGAGACGGCATGTGCTAGGGATCACAAAGTACGAAATATCATCCGAGCTGCGGTGTCTGAGTACCCTCAACTCAGATTTGCCCGATTTGGTACGCCTCAAGGGAAATGGAGACGTTTTGCTGAGCTGGGTTGTCTGAACACCTTCAGCTCGGACTGTCAAAATTGGGAGTCTTAATAAGATTGAAGGGGTGTACCGAGTTGACAAGTCCGAGCACTCTCAGCTCGGACTCTATCAAAATGGAAAGCCTCAATGAAGTCTCAACGTGCATGCCAAGCTGACAAATTCGATCACGCTCAGATCGGATCACTGAAAAAAGAGGGCCTCTAACTGGTCTTTGAGGGAACTATGCTGAGCTACAGGGTCCGAGCATTCTCAGCTCGGATGCCCCAGATATGGTGCCTTATTGTCCGAATCGAGATGGGGGCCACCAAACAAACCATAAAGAAAATGGTCCGAGTTACGGAGTCCGGGTACTCCTAGCTCGGATTCACCAAAATATGGAGCCTCCTTACTAGAACCAACTTGAAGATCATCGTGCCGACCTGGCGAATCCGAGCACTCTCAGCTCGAATTACTCATTATATAGAGCCTCAATGATGGTTAGAGATGCATACCGAGCTGAAGAGTCCGAACACACTCAGCTTGAATTAACCAAATGTAGAGCCTCCTTTTCGAACTGAGCTGGAGGCATCAAGCAAGTCGGGAAGAAGAGGGTCTGAGCTATGAAGTCCGAGCACTCTCAGCTCGGATTCACCAAAGTAGCGATCCTTCCTATCTTCGCCGCACCGATCTGATAAATCCGAGCATTCTCAACTCGGACTCTGCATATTTGTGGTCACTTAAGGCCGTTTTGAAGCTTTTGAAGCCGTTTTGACATCCCCCCCACCTCCTGGTCATCCAGATAGGCTAAAAACGGACCGTTGCTCTCCATTTCAAGTGGGCTGGCCCATGGACTTTTACAAAATGGGCCTAAAAGCCCAGTCCAGGTGATTAAGCCTTTAATTTGCCAGCTCATTGGCTGTCGAATGAATTAGGTTAATTAACTGAGCTTGACTCCCTAATTTCGCGACGCTAATTGAGTCTAGTGCCCTATAAATACTCCATGGCATCCATTGCTACAAAGGTACTTGCTTCTAATTCACTTTAGAGCACTATTAGCCTTTCTTCCCGGATATTTATTATCACGCCGGAGGGGTCTCACCGAGCACAACCCCGGTAGGCTTTTTATGCAGGTGTTTGGAGTGCGGTTTGGAGCTCAACTCAGAGATCGGAACAGAGTCCAGAGAGGAATCCAGCTCAGAGTCTGAACAGGATCTCGGGTCGAATTGAGGAGCTCGAATCGGATTGCCAGGACTTCCAAAATGTTAAAACTTTCAAATTCACTAGTTCTATACCCCAACACACGTGCCGTGCCTTTTCAGACCATACTGTGGGTGCTCGTTAATTTTCGACACCAACAGTTTCCCCTTAACAACGATTCGGGATTTTATCTCTTATTTTTCAGACGAATTGTTGCCAGAGAAAAATTAACGAAAAACGTCTTAACTTTAGTAGAGTGGTGAAATGACAGTATATAACTATTAGAGGGGCACGTGTTAAACACAACTCATTTTCATAAAGAAAAAAATCATTAACAACGGTTTTAATTTTGCGAGATTGAAACAAATGTCAAATTGGAGCGACCAAATGTGTAATTTGGCAAATCTCAGGGTCCATATAGACACCCACCTCATACTTCAGGGGCAAAAATGTAAGTTTCCGTTATCTTAAGAGTGGAATCATTCTTTAGTCCCCAAAATTTGCCAATTATTTCAAATTGGTTCATTATCTTTTAATTGTTTGAATTGAGATTCTAATCGATAGCAATCAAGTCCTTAGATTATCTATTTTGTATAAAGAAAGATTATTTATTTTGTATAAAGCAAACAGAGTTTGACCACAATCTTATCACATGATCATTAGTTCTTGGCAATTTAAATAAATTTTCTTTTTTGTTTATCTTTTTTTTTTACTATTTTATTTTAATTTAAAGGAAAAAATAATTAAAACATATTTTGATGACTTAAAATTGAGATGCATAGTGAAATCGGTCTATAAAATATAATTTTTTTAACATTATTATTAAAAAAATAAAAATTCTAAGGACCGTTTGATCAAACTAAAAATTAAGTGCTGAAAATTGATAAATACTAAATTTTTAAGTTTTGAAATTTAAATGTTGAATTTATTAAGTGATGAACTTGATTAAATAATTTTTTTAAAAAAATATATTTTTGATTATTTTAATAATTTTTTATTTTTAAAAAATTCTTTAAAACTTGATCAAAAAAATCTTCCTCATTTTTTTCTTGATAATGTTTTCTCTGAATAAATTTTATTTTACATTTTTCTCGTTATAGTCTAATGATACTTGTATTAATAAAACATTATATTTTTGGGTGATAATTGATAATAATGTATATATTAGGTAATTAGCTTGGCATATTTTAAGTGGTATTATTTTTAAGTCCAGTTAAAGTCATAGTACACTTCTTTGTCTTAGTTAAGATGTTGTTCTTGCTCTTCTATTTCTCTAAGTGCTTCTTTGATTAATTAAATAACTATTTAATTTATTTAGTTTTAATGTTGAATTATGTTATCAAATAACACATTAGTGTTATCGTAAATAAATTAACGGAAAGTTACTCTTTTAGTCCCTAAAGCAAGGGATAGGTGTTTGTGTGGAACATCATATTTGTCAAAATGTAGATTTGAACTTTTAAATTTTACATTTGTTTCAATCCTGCATTATTAAAAATATTGTTAATCATTTTAGACGAAAAATGAGTTGTACTCAACACGTGATCTTTTAATGGGGATATTTTTATTTCATCACTCCACTAATTCTAAACGTTTTTCTCAAATAACGATTTTGCATTCTCTCTCTTATTTTTCAGAAAAATCATTGTTAAAGAGATGTTAAAGAAAGACATCTTAGATTTAGCAGAGTGTTGAAATGATGAAATATCCCCATTAGAATGTCACGTGGTGAGCACAATTCATTTTTCATCTAAAACTATTAACAACGTTTTTAATTGGAAAAATTATATTTTTGGTCCTTTCAAGTTCAGGGTGGGTGCTTAAATGATCCTTGAGATTTTGTCATTAACACATTTGATCCTTCAACTTACAATTGATTTGAATCTAGTCCAATAGTAAACGTTATTAAGGGAAATTTGACAGAATTGGTCACCCGCTATGTTAACTAAGGACACATGCATCATTTTCAAATCCAATATCCTCCCAAAGCTGCAAATATGATCATTATCTATTATTTGCATTCTCTTTCCCACAAAAATTGCAGATTTAGTGAACAAACATAGTTTTATAAAGACTTTGCACAAACATCAATCCGTCCAATTTCTCTATCAAAATTTTCAATTGGATCAGATTGAAACCAAATAGTAAGTTGAGGGACCAAATATATTAACTATAAAATATCAGGGGCACTTAAATATCCATCCCGAACTTAAAGGACCAAAGATGCAATTTTCCCTTCATAATTTTAATGTGAAATTTGAAGGACCAAATGTGCAATTTGGTAAACCTTGTGGTCCATACATAAACCCACCCCATACTTTAGGGACCAAAAATATAATTTCCACATAAATTAATGCACCCACCCAAATATTATAATAATTTCTTAACAACCCCTTTTGTTTAATTCTATTTTGTATCTTTGACGCTTGTTTTCCTCTTCCCATTATTTTATTTCTTTTATTAATTTAAGTGGGAATATTTTTTTCTTGAGACTCTCTCTCTCTCTCTCTCACACACACAGAGATAAACCATTTATTTACCTTCTTCCATAAATTACTTATTAATTAACTAGGGATTTGTTTTTTGAGTTTTGACACTTTGTGCCCCAGGAAGAATTAGTAAAATCCCTTCGAGTGTCAAATAGTGGTGAAAGAGAAGATTTGAAAATCTTTTTGAAATAGGTGTAATTTCACAAATCCTTCTAAGAGAGGATTCTCATCAACAATTATGAACATATTTTTGTGATGTTTTATCTATCCAAATAATGGAATTATAAAATTACACGATCAAATTTTTTAATTAAAATAATTGTCTAAATAAAAAATTTGTAAATGATGGAATTTCAAAATTCAGGATTTTAAAATCCCATCATTTTACAAATATTTTGGATTTGTCAAATCCTTTACCCAGACGCAACCTAACTTCATAAAAAAAAATTCCCTGCCTTCTAATTTTTTTCACATATATATATGTTATATTGTATTTGAAATTGCCTATAAACTCTCTTGAAAATAGTCATATTATTGCATCCCATCCAATTGTGGGAGACAAAAGAAGATGAAGTAAATAAATGCACAATAGCCCTTTAAGTTTATAAATATCTACAAACAGTCCGCATGAAAATATTTTAAGGTATAAATGTCATTTCACACTATTTAACGGATTTCAGTTGACTTTCGTCCATCGACTGTTAGAGTTAACGGAAAAAGTAACTGTTGCACTTTAGTCCAAGACTTTAGGGAGGTAACTGTCAAAAATAAAATTATAAGAAGATAAGTGCAAATCGACCAAACAATAGGGGATAAAGTGCTATTAACCCTAAAAATAAATTATTTTTATTTTTGTATGTTGATTTGTTCCTGGTCTAATTTTTTGGAAAAAAAATATATGAGTAAAAAACATATTTTACTTTTGAGCCCATATGTATAAATTACTTTTAATAAATGGGCTCTCTTTTATTTTTGGATTAAGTTAAAATTTTAACCCTTTTCAAATAACTTTTTTAAGAAAAAGTTCAAATTTATGTTTAGTCTTATATTAGGTACTTATAAAAGTAAAAGTAAATACGTTTAGTAATAGATTTAAGCAATCACTTGAAATATAAAATTTTAAGTTATGTGTTATTCACTTAATTTTTAACACTTATCACTTAATACCATATAATATTTAATTGTCACAATCATCATTTATATAATTACTGTAAAATCTCAAGAAAAATATATATATGTACAAAAATTTGTAAATAATTGAAAAAAATAGAGAGAAAAATGTCGAGAGAGAATATTTTTTAAAAAAAATTGTAAAAAAAAAAAATTTAAGAACAAATATTTGTACAAAGATGATTTTTTTAAGTTAAAAGTTTTAAAAAATTGAATATTTAAAATTTCAGCATTTATTTAATATATTCAATAAAATAATGTCGAGCAAAGTTTAAGTTTGAATAGAGGAATAAATATGTGGTTTTGTTATTGTTTTCTTTTGTTCTAATTCTTGTTCGTATCATATTTAGGCCTGCATTAAGTTGCGAGATGTCCATTTTCCTTTCAACCAACAAACGCTTCCTCTTCAACTTTAAAACACAGCAAGATTATCGTAATTTCTGGTGACATCGAACATCACAGGATTTCATATATTCCATGGCTTAGCAAGTAAGATATTGTTATAATTTTGAGGCAATTGATTTTTTGAAACGAGTAAGTGATAATTTTCTTAGTTTGTATTTGCATGGTGATAGAGAACGTTGTAGTAAATGCTCAGGAGAACTAAACACATTAACTACTTAACCAATTAAATGTGTTAAATAAAAAAAATTAAACAATCACTTAAAATATAAATACTACTTAAAAATTGTTTAAAATTTTAAGTGATGTGTGATTCACTTAATTTTTAACACTTATCACTTAATACCATATAATATTTAATTATCACAACCAACATTTAAACTAAGGGCTTATTTGATAGCAATGAAATTAAGTGTTGAAAACTTATAAATATTGAATTTTAAGTGCTAAATATATTAAGTAATTATCTTTTTAATATTTTTAGCGTAAAAAAAATATTTTTATACAAATTGTTGTCCATCAAATAATTTTTACTACTTTCTTTTTCTTAAAAAAAAATAAATCCCTACAACTTTATCTCTCTATTTTATGAAATTTCTCTTACGTAGACTTATTTTACTGAATAAATATTGGACATGTACTATACAAGATATTCAATAGATATATACAAAAAATGTATCTCTATTCTCTAACGTATCCAATATAATCGAAATATTTAGATGTATTCGGGTTGTATAGAATGTGTCAAACACATGTCCAGAAGGGAAAATATTTTTTTGACTCCTCATAAATGGCGTCGGTGTTTAATTTGCCCCCACTATTTAATGTTTGGCACATTTGGTTCCTCATAATTGAAATTGGGTTTACCTTGACCCAAATTGCAAATTTGATAATTAAAACTGACGGTCAACTGTTAGTGTAAGGGTATTTTGGTCATTTCGCGTCCATCACTCTTCAACCTATTTGGGTTAATTACACCTTGCACCCCTATTTTTCATTTTACAACTTTTAAAAATTAACATTCTTATTTTTCATTCTAATTGGCCCTAAGAATTAAAATTTAGAATTTTTAGTTGCGAAATTAAAATTTTAGCCCTCAATTCACGCACTACATCATTTTTTTCCAGAAGTCTAAAATTATTGTCAAGACTCCATACGCTATAAAAAAATATATAATTTTTTACAAAAATCTATAATAATTTTTTTAAAAATTATAACAATTTTTATGCATTACAATAACTTTTGACTAAATTTACAAAATTTATAAACCCCTTATAACCTACACAAATTTATGATAAAATTTAAAAAAAAAAAAAAAAAAAAAAATTTACACAAATTTATGATAAAATTTTAAAAAATAAATAAAATATGCGAAGGATTAATATCATTGCCACTTCCTATTATTTCCACTGAAACCACGGGAACCCCCTATAGTATTCCAACCTCTTGATACATCCCATATAATATTACATTTAAGTTCATTAACGCCCTTCAACAAAATATAGAAATTTAATTGTTAATTTTACCCTTTGAAAGTCAACTCACATTTTTTTTAACCTAAATTAACCCTAATATCTTTATCTAAACACAAATTATCCTTCAATTAAAAATAAGGGTCCAAAATAAAACATGAAAAAATAATAAGGGTGGTTATTGGAATTAAGTTCATTTCCTCCATCTTCCTTGGTCTCTATGACTTGCAGACTTCCATTGTTTCACCTGCAACTCATTTACACCAACCAAAAAATCCTTTATCCCCGACCAAGGCCATCACCAAACAAAAACACAACCTCCGACGAACAACACCTACAATCTCCGTCAACCAATACCCATCTCCATCCCCACCAAACAACACCAACACGCCAACCCCAAAGTCCTATCCAACACCTGAAATGCCCGAATTTGTGCAAAATGTACCCAAAAATTCAAGATCTCTAATGACAAATTTCAAGATCTCTAAGTACACATTCAAGAGGAAATTTGTGATTCAAGAATAAACATATATTATACTAGGGAGCTTCTTAGAACAATTTTGTTTTAGAGAAAAATAATTTGTTTATACACATGAAGTGGTTTGATTCTTAGAATAATCATCTGTTTTTCAAGATTTGAATAACCCAATAACTCACTTGGTTGAGCTTTGACCTCCACCGAGGGCTCATATGAGATCGAGATTAGCTTAGGCCAATAGTTACTAGCAGTAATTTGTATCCAGTTTTAGCAAAATTATAGTCCAATCTTTTTATTTATTATTTTCTTTTCGTGTATTTTTCGTATGTAATACTGGTATTTTAGTTAGAGAATGGATAAAAATGTTATCTTTTTTGCTATTTCCTTTTTTGTTACCTTCTACAATAACTAAAGAAAATAGAATTGAAGTCTCCCTACTTGAAAAGTAAATGCCAGCCAATGTCACACAATAGCATGCTTTATAATTATCTTATAGCGTATGCCAAACGCTAGACATAAATTCTAAATTATATCAATAATCGTAATACTTAATCACTAACTCAATCTTGTTCCTATTTAATTACCCTAGAAATCAAAATAAATTTACTGCAGTAAAAATAAATTGTTCTTTCTTACTAAAGCTAACTTATTTCTTTTTTAGCTTACTTGTAGTATTAAGTGTGGTTCTTTTACTGTTGTTGTTCTTACATTTTTATTTGTATTCTCAAAATATTTAAAATCATAATAAATTAGAGAACATAATAGATTTTTTATTTTTGTATGCCAATTTGTTGATTACCTTGAGCTTTTGCTTGACTTTGAAAGAGACTCCAGAGTCTACTTTGAAAATTCTTCTGCATTATTAGGTACTCATTTTATTTTCAAAATATGAATCACATATTATTGATCATATTACGTTCACTTGTTTAGTCCCTTTTGTTGACTGACTTTTAAGCAAAGAGATTTAGCATCAATTTTGATTGGCTAGTAGAAGAATCTAAGGGCATGTTCTATCAAATGGGATTCAATTTTGGTTGACTAGTAGAAGAGTCTAAGAGTATGTTCTATCTAATGGAATCTTGGATATTTCTTATGAAAGCTACTACATGTAGAAAGAAAGTTTCTCTTATGTACATCTATTTTACTGAATAAATATTGGATATGTGCTGCACAAGATATTGAATTGATATGTACAAGAAATGTATCTCTATTCTTTAACGTATCTAATATAATTGAAATATTTGGATGTATTCGAGCCATATAGAATGTGTCAGACACATATCCAAAAGGAAAAATACTTTTTTTGGCCACCCATAAATGAGGTTGGTGTTTAATTTGCTCTCACTATTTAATGTTCGACATATTTGGTTCCTCATAATTGAAATTGGGTTTAATTTAAACCAATTTACAAATTTGTTAATCAAAACTGATGGCTTACTATTAGTGTAAGGGTATTCTGGTCATTTCGCATCCAAAGTCAGTTTCCACTCTTCAACCTTTATGGGTTAATTACACTTTTGCACCCCTATGTTTCATTTTACAACTTTTAAAAATTCAAATTTTTATTCTTCATCCTAATTGGCCCTAAGACTTAAAATTTAGGATTTTTTAGTTACGAAATTAGAATTTTAGCCCTCAATTCACGCACTACATCATTTTTTGCGGAAGTCCAAAATTATTGTTAAGACACCGTACACTATAAAAATATATATATTTTTTATGTATTACAATAATTTTGGACTAAACCCATAAAATTTATAAACCCCTTATAATTTACATAAATTTATGATAATTTAAAAAAAAAAAATAAAAAAATTACAAATGATTAATACCATTGACATCTCCTGTAATACCCAAAAAATTTATATTGTGAAAATATTGTTTATATGAATTTAATATTTTTGGTATTATTTTACAAATTTATGACATAAATAATATTGGATAACTTTTTTGAGAGATAAGTGTAATTATTGGGTTAATTATGGGAGATAAGTAACTCATTGCGGCCATAAGATTAAAGGTCAAAAAAAAGGAAAAAGAAGAAGGACCACATACTATCATACGTGTATGCATAAGGAAAAATTATCAAATGTAGAGAGAGAGAGAGAGAGATATTAAAGTTATCAAAGGAGAAGAAGGTTTAGCACTTAATTAAAAATATATACAGAAACAAAATGATGGGATTATATATTTTGAATATTTTTTTAGTGAGAAACTGTATTGATTAAGATTTCGACTTCAAATTTCGGGTAGAATTTCTAATTCTTTCAATATATTTATTTAATTTTTCTATTGTGTGATGTACGTTATTATTGTTGAATTTTAATTGTTAAATTTTATGAAATAATTATGATTATTTGAAAACTATGTGTAATACATATTTATGTATTTAATTGTTGCATTAAATTAAATACACGTATTAGAGGAGTTGAAATTCTACTGAGCGTTAGCTCACAATCCCACAGTTTTGATTGCAAGGCTGGTGAAAGTGAAACGGCGACAAGAATTATATTTGAATTTCTATTTAATTCGTGATAGTTGTATTTATTATTTACGATTGTAAGATCGATTCAATAAATTGACAAATTATAATTTTTGCCGTCGCATTATAAAAGTTCTTAAATTTTTATAAATAAAATATTGAATATATATTTCTCAGATTTATAATTATACGATTTTTTTTATTTTAAATAATAAACTGATATAGAAATAATACTTATTCATATAAAATTTAATAACTAATATGGGTCACATATTAACTAATACTTATCCAGTATCTATATTAGTTAGTTTAATAACTAATATGGGTCAAATATTAGGTTATAATTTATATTGATAGCGGGTTTATCTATATCCAGAAAAGTTATATTTATTAAATTTATGTTGCAAGAATAAAAATACTGGATAAAATTCAATTTTATGTGCAACGTTCACATAAAATATTGGCTATTCGATTTTAGTTGTGAAATCTCCTTAAGGAGAAACCGCGTGGTGGCCCTGGAAAACCAAATCATTACAGAGTGGTATCAGAGCAGATTTGCGACCACACTAGGCTTGAGTTATAGTACCTATTATTCATAATGAATGAAGTAATACTTAAAAATAATAATTTTCGTATAACTAAAAAAAAATTAAAAATCCAGTGTCTTTTTTAGCTTTCTTGTAGTGTTAAGTGTGTTTATTTTACTGTTGGTGTTCTTACATTTTTATTTGTATTCTTAAAATATTTAAAAACCGAATAAATTTGAGAACATAATAAATTTTTGGGAAAAGTACACTTTAGACCCTCTAACTATTGACACATTTCTAAGTGGTCCCTCTAAGTTTAAATGTTTCATTTCAAACCCTTTACGTATCATAATGTTTCTAAATGGTCTTTCCGTTAGAAAATCAGTTAAAACTAACGGAATTTAGGGGCAAAATGGTCTTTTCATATTTTTTAATTTTTTAATCATTTTAAAATATATATATATTTTAATCTTTCTCTCTCTCTTCCTCCC
Source organism: Eucommia ulmoides (assembly GCA_016647705.1). Taxonomy (NCBI): domain Eukaryota; kingdom Viridiplantae; phylum Streptophyta; class Magnoliopsida; order Garryales; family Eucommiaceae; genus Eucommia; species Eucommia ulmoides. The sequence continues at coordinate 1,174,498 of JAENRU010000484.1, forward strand.
CTTCCTCTCTCTCTGTGGCCACCTCCCTTTCTCTCTCTCCATCTTCCTCCCCTTCCCCTCTCTCTCTCCTACCCCACCCCCTGTTGTAGGGGGTGAGTTCACCCCCTGTTACGGGGGGTGGGGTGGGAGGGAGAGAGGGGAAGGGGAGGAAGAGAGAAGGAGGGAGAGGGAGGTGGCAGTGGGAGGGAGAGAGGGGAAGGGGAGGAAGAGAGAAGGAGGGAAAGGGAGGTGGCGGGGAGGGAGAGGGAGAGAGGAAAGGAAGGAAGAGAGAGAGAGAGATTCAAAAAAAAAATTATTTAAAAATGATTAAAAAAATGTTAAATGACTATTTTGCCCCTAAGATTCTGTTGGTTTTAACAGAATCTCTAACGAATGGATCATTTAGAAACGTTATGATACGTAGAGGGTTTTAAATGAAACGTTTAAACTTAAAAAGACCACTTAGAAATGTGTCAATAGTTAGAGGGTCTAAATTGTACTTTTCCCTAAAAAAATTTATTTTTGTATGCCAATTTGTTGATCAACTCTAGCTTTTGCTTGACTTTGAAGGAGACTGCAGAGTCTACTTTGAAAGTTCTTCTGCATTATTATATACTCCTTTCATTTTCAAAGTATGAATCACATATTACTAATCATATTAAATTTACTTGTTTGGTCCCTTTAGTTGACTGACTTTTAAGCGAAGAGATTTGACATCAATTTTGATTGGCTAGTAGAATAGTGTAGGAGCATATTCTATCAAATTGATAAGGTGATTGGAATTCAATTTTGATTGACTAGTAGAAGAGTCTAAGATTATATTCTATCAAAATGGAATCTTGGATATTTCTTAGGGTTAATTACACTTTATCCCCATGTGATTTGGCCCATTTTCATTTTATTCCCCAGTGGTTCAAACGTCGCCACTTACCTTCCATGTGGTTTGTGGACTATGTGCAATAGTAACTCCATTAACGGAAAGGTCAAAATGTCAATTTTTCTCCTTCATAATTATTTGCTTTTTTTGGGGTGTAAACTGCAATTAACCCAAAATTCTCTCAACTCTCTCTCTCTCTAAAAAACACGAGTATCTCCACCAGGGATGCGACCAAAGGATCCTCCATTTCGACATCAAACCTCAAAATATCCTTCTAAACTGCAATTTCAATCCCAAAATCTCGGATTTTGATTAGGCAAAATTGTGCTCCAAGGAACAGAGCGTTGTGTCCATGACAGCAGCAAGGGGGAACAATGGGCAACATTGCTCCAGAAGTGTTCTCTAAGAATTTTGGAAATGTTTCCTACAAATCCGATGTTTATAGTTTTGGAATGTTATTACTCGAAATTGTGGGAGCAACTACCAAAAAGGAAAAAGAGGCTAACGGTGATGTTTACTTTATGGAATGGATATACAAGAAGTTGGAAGAAGAGGACAATCTCGGACTTGGAATTGAGGAAGTGTGTGATGGTAAGATTGCAAGGAGATTAACGATTTTTGGGCTTCGATGCATACAATAGTACCCCGTGAATAGGCCGTCCATGAAAACCGTGATTCAGATGTTGGAAGAAGAAGATGACAATATCAGTGTCCCTCAAAATCATTTTGGGTCGATCAACAACAACGATGGAGCAACAACCACTCGTGGAAGGGTGTACACAAGCGAGCTTGAAATTATTTCTGAGTCCGAATGAAGGGAGTAATATTGAAAGTTCACTTCAATCCAAACAGTTACTAGCAGTAATTTGTATCCAGTTTTAGCAACATTATAGTTCAATCTTTTTATTTATTATTTTCATTTCGTATGCAATACCGGTATTTTAGTTAGAGGATGGATAGAAAGGTTATATTTTTTTTGCTATTTCCTTTTTTGTTACTTTCTACAATAACCAATGAAAATATAATCGAAGTTTCCCTACTTGGAAAGTAAATGCAAATCAATGTCATACATTATTATTATTATTATTATTATTATTATTATTATTATTATTATTATTATTATTATTATTATTATTATTATTATTATTATTATTATTATTTATAACGTATGCCAAGCGCTAGACAAAAATTCTAAAGTATATCAATAATCATAATACTTAATCACTAACTCAATCTTGTTCCCATTTAATCACCCTACAAACTAGAGAGAGATAGAGAGAGAATATAAGCAATCACATCCAAAATAAATTTATTGCAGTGAAAATAAATTGTTGTTTTTCACTAAAACTAACTTATTTCTTTTTTATCTTTCTTGTAGTATTAAGTGTCTTTCTTTTACTATTGGTGTTCTTATATTTTTATTTGTATTTTTGAAATATTTAAAAATCGAATAAATTCGAGAACATAATAAAAACAAATTATTTTTATTTTTGTATGTCACTTACGTTTCTGATCATTAAAATTCCTCCACCAGGGGTTCCCGTGGTAATTTGGGAAGTTAGGAGGGTGAATGTGGAATATCAAAAGAGTTGGGGGGGGGGGGGGGGGGGGGGAGGGGTAAATGGTATTGCCAATTTGTTGATCTCTACAAATTTTTGCTTGATTTTGGAGGAGACTTGGGAGTACGTTGAAAGTTCTGAATTATTAGGTACTTATTTCATTTTCAGAGTACAAATCACAGATTTGGGACTTGGGAGTACATTGAAAGTTTTACATTATTAGGTTCTCTTTCATTTCCAGAGTACAAATCACATATTAAATAAACATTGTCTTTTCTGTTGATTGACTTTTAAGCAGAGAGACTTGACATCAATTTTGATTAGCTACAAATTAATAAGGTGGTTGGAATCTTGGATATTTCGTCTGAAAGCTACTAGATGGAAATAGGAAAAGTATAAGGATATCTGCATTATTCTTTGTGATAGTAAAAGAGTCTAAGGAAATCTTCTATCAAATCAATAAAGGGATTAATAACACGTTACCCATGTGGTTTGACCGATTTGCACTTACCTCCATGTGATTTTATTTTGGAAGTTAACCCCCCATAATTTTGGACAAAGTGCAATGGTTAAAATTAGGAGTAACTGTGTCAGTTCACTTTGAAATTAAGGATAATTTTGTTTTTTTGTTCTAATTAATTGAATAAGATTTATTTGTAAATTTTATGAAACTTAATGGGTCAAGGTGTATTTTAATATCTCTTCTCTCTCTATTCTGGAATTTTGGATATTTCTTATGAAAGCGACGCAACGAAAATAGAAAGTTTATCTTATTTAGACCTGTTTTATTGGATAAATATTTAATAGATATTTACTAGAAATGTATATCTAACATATCCAATATAATAGAAACATTTGGACGTATTCGAGATGTCTCAGACACATATACAGAATATATGAGACACATTGAATATACTTAATCACTAACTCAATTTTGTTCCTATCTAATCACCTTAAAAACAAAATAAAAAATAAAATAAAAATAGAGAGAAAATGTAAGCAATCACACCCAAAATAAATTTACTTTAGTGAAAATAAATTGTTTCTTACTAAAACTAACTTATTTCTTTTTTAGCTTTCTTGTAGTATTAATTGTGTTTTTTTTTTCTACCAAAAAAAAATTGTGTTTATTTTATTGTTAGTGTTCTTAAATTTTTGTTTGCATTTTCGAAATATTTAAAAATGGAATTAAATTTGAAAACATAATAAAAACAAATTATTTTTATTTTTGTATGTCACTTAAGTTTCTAGTTCCCGTGGTAATTTGGGAAGTTGGGGGGGGGTGTATGTGGAATATCAAAAGAGTTGGGGAGGGGGGTAAATGGTATGGTCAATTTGTTGATCTCCACAAGTTTTTGCTTAACTTCGGAGGAGACTTCGGAGTACATTGAAAGTTCTGCATTATTAGGTATTTCTTTCATATTTAGAGTATAAATCACACATTAAATGAGCATTGTCTCTTCTGTTAACTGACTTTTAAGCAGAGAAACTTGACATCAATTTTGATTGGCTACAAATTAATAAGGTGGTTGGAATCTTGGATATTTCGCACTAGATGGAAATAAGAAGAGTATAAGGATATCTGCATTACTCTTTGTGGTAGTAAAAGAGTCTAAGGGAATCTTCTATCAAATCAATAAGGGGATTAATAGCACTTTATCCCCTATGATTTGGCCGATTTGCACTTATCTTCATGTAGTTTTATTTTTGGCAGTTAACCTCCCGTGGTCTTGGACTAAAGTGTAACGGTTAAAATTAGGAGTAATTGTGTCAATTTATTTTGAAATTGAGGATAATTTCGTCATTTTGTTCTAATTAATTGAATGAGATCTATTTGCAAATTTTATGAAACTTAATGGGTCAAGGTGTATTTTAATATCTCTTCTTTCTTTCTTCTGGGTACCAAGTACCACCCCCACATTGGCCACCATCCATCGCGCCGGCCATGTCCAACCCAACCATACACACATGTCGGCCAACATCCTCCTTCTCCTCCTCCTCCTCGGCTTTGATGAACTAAATGAAATCATGCCCTGGTGATCGAAACTCCTCCACATGGAAGAGGATGGTGATTTGATTGAAACGAGAGCGGCAGTAGATGCGACTTCTACGGACGCAACGAGAACGCAGGAGCCCTTCATCTCTCCACCGCCGCAAAAAGATCAAGAAATCCTCTAGAAGCACTGTCTCGATTGGACGAATTTTGACGAAATGTGTCGGATCTCGACCGTTGTTGTCTTCCTCCTCGCCCCCCAAACTTGATCAAAAATCAACCCACAAAATTTCACTTAGTATTTTTCAATTTTATTTCAAGAGAGAGAGAGAGAGAGAGTTAAGAACCAGCATGAGATGGGCAGGGGAGTGGTGGACCCTGCAAATCTGGTCACCCAAAGTTCGCCGGAGATGGAGGTGGGGTGGGAGACGAAAGAAGATGAAGTAAATAAATGCACAATAACCCTTTAAGTTTATAAATATATACAAACAGTCCCCATGAAAATATTTTAAGATATAAATGTCATTTCACACTATTTAACGGATTTCAGTTGACTTTCATCCGTTGATCGTTAGAGTTAATCGAAAAAGTAATTGTTGCACTTTATTCCAAGACTTTAGGGGGATTAACAATTGTTGGACTGTAGTGAGATGATTAAGAAACTTTAAGATGTTAGATGTTCAAATTTAAATTATGGGGCAAAAGTGATTTAAGTCAAACTTAGAGGTAAAAAGTGTCAAACTTTGTTTTTCAATATTCTGTCTGTCTCTCTCTCTCTCACACACACACATATTATATTTCTCTTTCATAATTTTGTTAATTAATTTTCCAAGGTGGAAAGTGGGGAAGGTAGGAGTGGTCCAAGCCTAAGGTTATCAATTTATTTATTCAATTCAATTGGGCCGTTTCCTCCTACTTGATAACGTTTAAATTTTAAGTGCCAAAATTTTTAAGTACTGAATTTTAAATGCTAAAAATATTTAAAATTTGTTTGATAAAATTAAAATTTTAAGTGTTGAATTTTTAGATAGGCATGTTCATTAGGATAATTAAGTAACTCACATTTATCTCAAAATAACAAATTAAGGAGTGGTCCAAGATTTTTTTTTTTTTTTTTTTTTTAGCTGAGTGCATAAATTAGCAAGCGACCGGTCGGATTGGGCATTTTTATAATTCTTTAAAACTTTGGAACTTATACTTTAGAGATAATTAATAGAATCTACTCAGACCGAATTATTAAAAAAAATAACCAAATGAGCAATTTAGTTCGATCTCTATTATATTTTATGGTAACCCTAATGCTCTGATTTAGATTGCATCGCCGACCATCGGCACACCACCGCCTGTCACTGGACTCCAACAGTTACCATTGTTGGCGATCGTTAGATTTTTTTAATTATATTGTTGGTGAAGAATATATTTTTTTTGGTCGAGTATTTTTTTCAAATAAAGCCCGTTTTCACCTTCAATTTTGGATTTGAAGTGTTGAGTGACTAAATTTGTAATCTTCGTCGCAAGTGTGCGTCTTGTCCCGTTGGTAAAATTGAAATCTTCAAAAACTAGAGTGATAACTCAGATCAGATCCAACTTTCAAACAAAAAAAAATTAAATTCGCCCTCAACGGACCACCGAGCGCAAAGTTATGTCCATCCAAACTTTGAAGAGCAATATAGTGTTTTCGAAACGTTGAAGAGTAATAAAATATTGAGGCAATAACCATTATTTAAAAATTATTTACTAATTCGTTTTTGGTATTCTCGATTTTATTATTTAGCGTTATGAATTTAGTTTGTATAAAAAAAAAATCAGGTTCATTTTTGTTTCGGATAAACGACCATTTTTTGTTAACTCAAAGTTTTCAAAAAAACTGCATCGTCATCGAAACAACTCATCCGACCAACTTTGGCGATTATTTAAAAATTATTCACTAGTCCGTTTTTAGTGTTCTAAATTTTGTTATGTAATGTTATGAACATAATTTATATACAAAAAATTTGATTCATTTCTGTTACGGACATGTAATCTTTTGTTAATTCCAAATTACTGAAAAAATTCCACCGTTATCGAAAATAGCTCATCTGGTCAACTTTGATGATTTTTTAAAATTCATCCACTTGTTCGTTTTTAGTATTGTAAAAAACATATTTTGAACGTAATTTATGCACAAAAAAATTTGATTTATTTAAAATATCGATAGACCACCGTTAATCAACTCAAAGTTGTCGAAAACTTTAAAAATTTATTGGGCCAAAACATTCTTTTTTTTTTTTTTTTTTTTTTTTTTGGGGGGGGGGGGAGGGTTTAAACCCGGGGTTTGGAACCTCAGGTATAATTGCGAAAACCCCAGGTATACCAGGGGTTCCAAACCCCAGGTATAATTGCGAAAATGAAAAAAAAAAAAAATTTTTTTTTTTTTTTTTTTTTTGTACACCCGGGATTCCGAACTCCAGGTATATGGCCGTCCCACAGACCCGGGGATCACATCGCCTCATGAGTTTATTTTGGTAAATAAGTTAAAAATAGTGTTATTTTAGTATTTTATTTTTTATTTTTTAAATATGATAAGTGTAAACAACTCTCATATTTTCTTGACGAAAAATACCTTTGCAACTTAATATTTTTGGTTATTTATTTATTTTTTTCTACTTTTTATAGCTCTCATGTTTTAAATTTTTTAATTTGTTACTTTTATTTTGTACTTTTTATTTTTGATTCCTTTATTTTTTTTGGATTTGATAAATAAATAAAAATTAAAGTTTTCTTTTTGTTTTATTTTATCTTTTTAATTTTTTTAGTTTTATTTATTTTTTATAAATGCCATATACAAAAATAATGAAATAAAAATAAAACAAATAAAATAAAAAATACACAACAAAAACAAAAAATTAAAAACAAAAAACAAGAGAGAAAGATAGTAAAAAATATAAAATCAAAACGAAAATAAAAAAATGAAAGAACAACAAAATAATATTACTAATGTATTTTTGTTAACAAAATGTGACGCATGATGTCTTGGGCATTATGAAAAGTATATGGAATGATTTTAATATTTGTCAAAATTACAAGAATGTCTATTTTTTGGGTAGTCACCCGTAGCTCCTCATAAGAGGGTAAAACTACTAAATAAACTATTTTTTTTAAGTGGGTTATCAAATAATCCTTTGTAATTATTCAGTCAGATTTTTGTCCTTCCAACTACTTACTAGATATATAACTTTCTAAAAAATAGGGATTCAAAATTATTTTATTAAAATCAAAATAACTATTGTTTTACATTTTTTTTCACGACCTAATTATATATTTAGATTCTTCTGAATAAATTCTTCAAAATGAATCACACTCACTATTTTTTTCATTAGTTTTCAAATTCGTGTTACATTTAACATGAATTTTTCAAAATTTGTTTTCTTTTATTTATTTACTAGAAATTTCCCCTGCCTAGATGTATCAATTTTTTATTTTATTAGTATTAAAAAAATAATAAATAAATAAAAAATAGTTTACTAAAAACAAATATGGACAAAAAAAATATAATTTAATTTGACCGTTTTGGAAATCAGGGTGTAACAATTTTCCTAATTCAGTTTAGTTTGACATTTAATAAATAGTCTTAGACCATGTTTGATAACCGTTAAATTTTAAGTGTTGAAATTAAGTATTGAATATATTAAGTATTTAAACTTTTTTCTTAGTTTTAGCTTTTATTTAGTTCTTCTAACTTCAAAAAATTATCTTTGTATACATTTTTGTTCTTAAAATAATTTTTACAACTTTATTTTTTGAAAATATTATCTATCTACATTTTTTTCTATCTATTTTTTCTCAATTTAATATATTCTCCATCTATAGTTTTTTGCACATAATTTTATTTGGTGAGATTTTACAGTATTTGTGGAAAATACTAGTTGTGATAATTATATATTCTATTGTATTAAATAACTAGCTTATAATCCGTGCATGAAGGCACGAGTGTAGAATAACCAGTGCATGAAGGCACGGGTGTAGAATAACCAAACCCAAAAAAAATGATATAATTTCATCTATTATACAACATTCTACATCTATTACATTTCAATATTAATAATAAAACAATCAAGACCAACATAATACACCTATTCATTTGAACATCGATAATAACTAACAATTGAACATCAATTGTAATTAACAATCGAGATTAAAACTTGTACTGATATAAAAAAGTTCAACAATATAAAAAATCCAATGATATTCTACGGTTTTATATATAATTTAATCTTCAAAGTAAGTTACAAACCAATTGAAATAAAAATAATGACAACAATGAAACTATCCAATCAAAATAATGGTACCGAACAGTTAGTGCATAACGCGTGCCTAAAAGTACTATTATGCTTCATTAAGAAAGCCCAAAAGCACTTATTATGTTTCATTACGAAACAATCTTATTACAAATACAAACACTTAAAAAAAAAATTTAAGAAAAATCCTAGCCAAATAAAAAACCCCATAAAACGCATTCAAAAATCAATTTCTTACGACAATAATTAATTTCGTAAAATGAATCGCAAATGAACATACACATTGCAAGAAAAACCAATAATAATATGACCTTACCTCTTATTCGGATAGAATCAAGGTACAACTTTAAAAAAATAAAGAATAACGTGTAAACTTGACAAACTATTTACGCTGGAATTAAAATAAAATAAGCTCACAAAAAAAATCACATTTTCCTGAAACCTCAATATATATTATCTTATATATGTGTGTGTGGATGTATGCGCACTCGCGCGCACGCATGTATGTGTGTGTGTAGTGTACCGATCTTCAAGCAATGACCAAAAATGATGACAAAATAACGCATTTAAAGAGATTTTCTTTATTCTTTGTGCTAAAAATGATAAATAATTCGATGAACATGCGATTATGATTTTTAAATATGATAGGTTTAATTGATATTTTAAAATTTGATTTTAAAAGTTAACTGACAATCACATGAAATGAATATTTCAAATCTGATGAACACATAACGAACTAAAATTTAGCAAAATAAAGAGATAGAGACAAAAGATTTCAAAGTCAGCATAAATTACAAAATATGAACCTTTTTAATAGTAAATTGTTGATCACGTGCTCACAAATAGGATGTGTTCTTTAACTCAGGGAATGAGTTCTTTTGGTTGTAAAAAAATATTCGATACCTTTATATATATATATATATATATATTAAATAGAAATCAATATTGAGAAATTATCTAGGAACCAAGATTGAATCATGGTTATGCGAAATTAAAAATATAGCCAATACAATTTAATCATGCTCTGATGCATTAAAAACAAAGACTGAACCAAATTTAAGGAGAATCTATTTAAAAACAAAAGAAAAAAAACAAAAACAAATCAAGCACATAATGAGATGTAAAACCCAATCAGAAATAGCTGGAAAAAAACCACCTAAGATACTCATTTGATATGAAAATGGTATATAAAATCAGAGATGAATACCTGGTTTGTGTTGGATTAGAGGAGAATTTCTGCCCCTCCCAAAAAAAGATCAATGAGATCAAAATTCAACCAAAAATTGCTGGGGAAAAAAAAGACAATGAAATTGCCCATTTCTTAAATTAAAATGGCAGATAAAATTAGAGATCAATAATACCTATTTTGTGGTAGATGTGAACAGAAGTTCTGCAAAAGAACATAGAAAAAAATCAAGCAAATAACGAGAGTTCTCTATATTTCCCAAATAGTTCAAGCAAATCTAGAAATTGGGAACTAAAAACAAATTATGCAAATCTAAACAAATCACAGTTAGATCTTAACAAATCTAGTGAAATTGAACACAAATCTAGAGAAATGAAAAACATAATCCAAAAAAATCACCAATATCAACAACAAATTGAAGATTTGCTTTGCATAAATCAATATTCATTTAAGATAAGCCCCTGATTCTTGTTCGAATGATTAGTAATAATAAAAAAACAACTGGATTATTCAAGTTTGTATAAGAATTTAAATAGAAAACTCACGATTCCTCATAACCAAACACGATTATGTCCAAAATAGCTCTTCAAATTTCACAAACAAAAACTCGAACACATCCTTTCATGATCGATAAATTTTGAAACGTCAGTGAATAATTGAAGCCGAATTCAAAAAAACACTATGAATTACTAGCTAAATTTAATCAAGCAAAATAAAATTGAAACAAAGAAGTAAAAAGATTAAAACCCCTACCTATGAATTACCAGTTAAATTCAATCTAGCAAAATAAAATTGAAACAAAGAAGTAAAATAGTGAATTCAATCTGAAAAACTTCTCTCTCTCTCTCTCTCAGACATATTTAATAAAAATAGAGCCAAATCCGACCATCGCCAAGCTTCGCCAACCACCACCAACCTGCGTGTGCTGTTCTTTAGGCACGAGAGAGAGGTGAAAGTGAAACAGGGAGAGAAAGTGTTGGCAGGAAGCTAATATTTCCCAAATCAAAAATAAAAATCAATTTCATGAAGAATGGGATTAGGGCTTCGGAGAAGAAGAAGAAAATTGCACCCGAATGATTTCGCTAACCAGATTCGACCATCTCCAACCTTCATCGACCACTGCCGACCTTCGCGAGGAAGCGGTGACCCTAAATGGAGCTCTTTACCTTGGTGGTGGCGGCGGTCCCGATGAGAATTGAGGTTGAAGAGGTTTGTGGATCGGAGAGGGTTATGAAAAGAGGGAGATAACTGCTTGAGTAGGGTAAATAGCGTGTGAGAGAGAGAAAATGATGAGTAATTGCAGAAAAGAGAGCAATTTTCCATAGATAGATATGGAAAAAGAGGGTGAGTAACACGATTCATTTGTCTAATTGGTTGAAAGGTGAGTAATTGCAGAAAAGAGAGAAAAGGGCACTGCAATTGGAGAGAGAGAGAGAGAGAGCTGAAAGAAAGGTTAATTAAATTGAATCCTAATTAGTAGTTTAATTAAGAAAAATTGGATGAATCAATGTCTAAATTAATTAATTAATTAATTAATTAGTAATTTAATTAGAGAAAAATTGATAAATCGTTACCTAAAATAATATTAATGGTTAAACTTTTGACTCTAAACTTAATATGTTAATTTTGACCCTAAAATTAATTAATTTGAAAATTTAATGTGATTAGGACCAAAAGTTTAGACATTAATGTTATTTTAGGCATTATCTTTACTAATTAATGTTAATTTAGGGCCATATATATATCCCAACATTTTTTGCCCCAAATTAAATTTCAATTTCCTTTTATGGCACTAAACTTATATCTCGAAAATGTCCTAGTTAGCAATTTTTTTTTGTCCTAGTCAGCATTTGTTTAATTAATTAATCAATACTATATTAATTTGATTTCCAGTTACATAATCTGATTTCCCGTTTGACAAATCTAATTTCCTTACACGTCCTCAAATTATGTCTTAAATGTCTTTGTTAGTATTTCGTTTGTCCTAATTAGCAATTTTATTTGTCTTAATTATATTTTTTTGTCCTAGTCATAAGTTTATCCTAGTCAGCCAAAAAATCGTCTTATTTTATATAATAGATAAGTATTAAATAATAAGTGTTAAAAATTGAGTGAATCACACGTTACTTAAAATTCTAAACAATTTTTAATTGATGCTTATATTTTTAGTGATTGTTTAATTTTATTATCAAACGCACTTAATTTGATAAGTGTTCAATGCATTCAGTTTTAATGTTTAATTGCATTATTAAACAGGACTTTAATTTATAAAATAAATTGATTTATTTATCGTGTTCTTGTCAAGTTTTGCATTTTACTATTCATTTAATCCACTTAATATAATAATTTTTTGAAAAGTCTAATTATTTTGTAGAAAGTCCAAAATCGCTACATATCATAAAAGTCACCATAAATTTTTACATGGAAAAATATAGTGATTTTCATGAAGTACTATAACTTTGGACTTCTAGAAAAATTATTGTAGCGCGTGAACTACATCAATAAATTTTTTAACTTCGTGGACTGTTCACCAATAACCAAAGAAAATATTAAATTTCAATAATTTTTAAATTCACAATAATAGATTTTTACCAAAATAAAATAAAATAAAAACTATAACCACTAAATCACAACATCTTTTGATTCATAAATTTTTATATTTTATTCAAATTTAAAATTATATTGAAGAATCTTACCTATATAGGAATTAAATGTGTCCTTTTTTCCCCCAATTTGGTGAGTGCTGTAATTTTTTCTCTCTACTGTTGGTATCGAAACTACATGTCAAGCAGCGACAGATTTAGAAAATTAATTAAGAGGGATTATTTTTTAAAAAATATTTATATAGATGAAGGGGGTTTATGTAAAATTTGAAATTTTTGAATTTTTTTTTTTTTTTTCATAAAGATATAGGATGGAAATAATAAATTTCAAAATTTAAGGGGGGCTAGAGTCTCCCGTTGGCCTAACGTGGCTGCCGTTCCTGTCAACAGACGAGTAAAGAATTTTTACTAAAGCTGTGTTTGATAATCACTTAAATATTAAGTGCTAAAATTTTAAGAGTAAAATATATCATAAGTTTGTTTGATAAAATTAAAATTTTAAGTACTGATTTTTAAGTGCTAAATTGTTTTTATTTTTTATTTTTTTATTTAAACTTTTACAAAAATCAAGATAATACAGATAAGAAATCAAATAAAAATAAAAATGAGAATGTGAGATCTGGAATAAAAAAAATCTTGATTTTTTTATTAAAATTAAAATTTACTAAAGGTGAGATTTGAAATAGCAAGGACAAATTGGAAATAAAAAAAGGAATTAGATTTGTCTGGGTAAAATGGCCTCAATAATAAAAAAATAAAAAAATAAAAAGATTGAGGCCATTAAGTGAAACCCAACTAACTTAAAATTTTAGACCGACAAAGTTAAAATTTTAAGTACCACTTAACTAATTAAGGATTATTAATTAAAATTATCAAATATATTTAATTAAATAAGTATTTAATTTGTTAAATTTTTACTCTTGCAATTTGGCCAACGCCTTAATTGTACGAATAAATTAAAGGAAAAAATTATGTAGTTGGCAATAGGGATGGTCATGGGTCGGGCCGGGCCGGGCTTAGACTAGTGTATTACAAAAAAAGTTGGGTCCTAGCCCGGTCCGGCCTGGTGATCGGGCCTTAATTCTATGCCCAAGCCCAGTCCTATAAAAAATATTTAAGCCCAAAGCCCGGCCCACGGGCCCCTGGCCCTAATTTTTTTTTTTTAATTTTAAAAATATATACAAAAAATTCAACACCAAACCAACAAGAACAATTAAAATTACTATTTCTAAAGGTAAACTAATATTCCAAACAAATCAAACCAACAAGAAATATTAAAATTACAATTTTTAGAGAAAACTAATATTCCAAATATTAAGGTTGTATTGTAATGTGTGTGTATATATATATATATATATATTTTAAATATCCTTTGGGCCGGGCTGGGCCTAAAATTTTTGGGTCTTGCCCAAGCCTGGCCCTAATACCTAGGCCCAAGTCCGACCCGTGAGCTCAAACCCTAAGTCCAAATTCTAAAAAAATAGAGTCGGACCGTTCGAACTGGGTAGGCTCTCAAATCCTTGACCATCCCAATGAAAGTAATGAATTTATTAAACCTGAATGAAAATATATTATTAAAAAAAATTAAAAAGGGAAAGAAAATGCATCCCTCAGTGTCTAACAAATAAATAAAAATGGAAGACACAATCACCGGCTTTCCCTTTGCCTAGATGGTGGTTGCTTTTATTAGCATCCATTAGGTTGGGTGTTCAAGGGCTGGTAGACCCACGAGTAGGATACGCAAGAGGTATTCTAAAATACCTTTTTCGTAAAGCAAAACTACAAAATAATTATTTTTATATTTTTTATTTTTTTTCTAAATAAAATTTTAATTATTGGCTTAGATTCCTATTCTACGTTGGTATCTTAAAATTCCTTAGATTATTTTATAAGGCAAATAGTTACTAATCAATCACTATAATGTTTTCGGATAAATATATGAAATTTAAATAATTAAAATAAAATATTTAAATAGTTACTAATCACTATATTGTTTTCGCCCTTAATTTTTCACACAAAAAAATACTTCTAAAATGTGCCAGACTTAAAAATCGATATATAAAGAGAATGTAGATATTTTTTTAGAAGAAAATTGATATATAAAGAGACTATAGATATTTTAGGGCAATTCGGTTCCTTTTTACATTTACTTTACAATTGTATTCTTTCTAGTTTTAGATAGGGGTGATCATAGGTTGGGCCGGACTCGGACTAAGCTTAGACTAGGGTATTACAAAAAAATGTTAAGCCCGAATTCGGCCCAGTCCTATGATCGGGCCTTAATTCCATGCCTAAGTCCGGCCCTATAAAAAAAAACGTAACCCCAAAGCTCGGCCCTAAAAAACCTAGGGCCCCCAGCCCAGCCCAGCCCTAGCCCTATAAATTTTTTTTAACTTAAAAAAGAAATTTCGAAAATTATAATTTCATTGGTTTTTTAACCTCATCACCATCCAAATTGGAGAAGCAATAGTTGTTGTCAAAACTCTGTAAAGAACACATGGTAAACGGAACACAAAATGAATTGAGAACATAACACAAAACGAACAGAGAACCGAACACAAAACGAATAGAGAACAACACAAAACGAACAGAGAACAGAACAGAACAAGAACAAAACAAAACAAAATGAATAGATCTGAAGCTGAACATAACACAAATCGGCGGCGGGTTGCCTGAAACCCGTAGCGGCGACGTTCAATGTCGACGTCGACGAGAGAGAGGTTTGTATGCGAAGACCAACGAACGAAATCAGCAAACGAACAAGAGAGAACTCTGTATGCGAACACCAACTCGAAATCAGCAAACGAACGAAATGATGTTGGTTTAGGGTTAGGTTTAGGGTTGTGTTCAGCGGCGGCGGCGGAGAAAGTCGGAAGGAAGGTCAAATTTCTCTCTCTCAAGCGGCGGGGGGAATGGATGAGCGATTTAGGGATTAGAGGTTGTATAATGGAGGTGCGATCTCTCTCTCACTTCTTAGTTCTCACTTCTCTCTCTCTCTAGCGGCGCGATTTGTGAGTGGAAAATGAAACTAGGGATTAGGGTTGTATAATGTGTGTGTGTGTGTGTGTATATATTTTATTATTATTCTTTGGACCGGGCCAGGTTGACCCTAAATTTTTTTTGTCTTGCCCAAACCCGACCTTAAAATTGATCGGGCCCTAATATCTAGGCTTAGGCCCTGCCCGTGGGCTCAAACCCTAAACCTAAGCCCTAAAAAAAATAGGGCCGGGCCGTTCAAGTTGGGCAGGCCCTCGGGCCCTTGACCACCCCTAGTTTTGGATCTTAGTTTATAGTCCAGTGGTCAATTGTAACTAAAAAGTAAAATTTATTGTAATTAAAATTGCTAACAAAAGTTTTAGTTACAAAGTAGACAGTGGAGGTAGCAAACGGCGGACTCTAATGTCAGTCAACTCCGGTAACATTATAAATTAATCATGAATATTAATGGTACCCATGTTAATAATCTATTAATAAATCACAAATGGTTTTGTTGACTAAGACATTTCAACGGCTTGGATTAACTTGAAATGAATCTACAATTGAGATTACCGCGGAGTATATAAATAACCGCCACACTCATTAAAGGATCATTGAGAAAAGCTCAAGTGATGATTTTTGCAACTAATATGTAAAGGGCACTGAGTTTGATCATTCTTCTTCATACTTTTTTTTTTCTTCTCTTTTGCCCCAAATTAATTCACGTATCCAGCCCTAATGTACTACACCGTAAGTTCACAGCTCCACCCCTTCATCCACGATCATGAGAAAACTTCCATTCCTCTCATATCTCGCTGATCAATCACCTTCCATGTCTCGCCGATCACTCCCACGTTCGCATCCCTCCTCCATGATGAAGCATCATCCATTTTTAATCCTCTCCTCTTAATCCTAATTGTAATGATTCTCCCCTTCCATATCAAGAAATCATTCACCGATCGTAGCCTAACTCAAGGTTCCAACCAAGAACCGGGGATTTTTCAAAATTGCAGGAGAGACTAAGACTAATCGAGTGATGAGGTGAATGTATGTGAGAGAGAGAGAGATAGAGATAATGCAGATCCATAATTGGAGTTCAGAAAGAGATAATGCAGATCCATAATTAGAGTTCAGAAAGTAGAGTATAAAAAAAATGGAGACTTCTCGTGTTAAAGCAACACTTTGCCTTGGATCGAAAACACATTTTTGAAGGGAGCAACATTGTTCTTTATGATCAAATGATTTCGACGTAGGAAGAGAGCATGCGTTTATTGAAGGAATTTATCACTAAACATAATGTTCCAAATGATGTCCCTAACGAACCTGATGAAATCTCGTCTAATGAAGAAGATGATGATCGTGGTGAGAATATGGAGAAGCCTCCGGTTAAGCAAAAAATGTTGGTAAAATATAGTCGAAAATGAATTAAATAATTAAACAATTAATTATTTAATCAATTATTAATTGTAGAATAAAAAAAAAAAAGAAACAGTTCTAATTTATTTGTTATAAAAACATTCTAGATAACATCACAAGAAAAAATATTATAAGCCAGAAGGAAAACAAAAACAAAAAGAAGAATAAGTGTTGTAAGACAATAAAACAGACAGAAACAGAAAACATAATGTGTATTAACAAGAAACAAAAACAAAAATATTAAAATAGAAGATCGAGACAATTGTTTGATGATTTGTCCTTAAAGTAGATTTCGCCTTTGCTGAGCGTTTGTCTCTCAATATACAACGATCAGACTGTTACTGGTATCAACATTAGAAACCAGAAGTCGGGCGAACAAGAAAAATGTAGAACTCTCTTAAAATAAGAACAAGAAAGAGAAAGAAACTCCCTGCTGAAAATAAGAATGCAATGCAGCTTGTCTAATGCTGAGAATGCAAACCTTTTTATAAGGAGTAAAAATCAACCTGAAGAAGTATAAGATTTAATGCATTCAATGGACAACAATAACTTTCATATAGTTACACACCTAAAGAGTCTTCAGGTTTTTGTAACTCTCAACAATTACACCTGAACAAACAACCTTCAGGTTATGACTTCTCTCAAGTTATAAAACCTGCAATTTATACTTTAGACTGTGTTTGGTTTGAAATTTTTAAGATCTGGTGTCACACCCCACCTCGGACACTCGTCATGCGGGGCCGACGTGACGACAACACAACAACACACTGAACGCCAAACAAACTAGGAAACGACAAAGGACATATACCAATTGGATATATACAACCGCAAATGTCACCAGATACAACCTCTCTAGTTAGGGACACACCCATCCCTGGAAATAATATTAACACAAAAATATAAAACTTTCCAAGAACCTCTAACAGGTTCGCCTCAGACAGCTCTTCCCAAAGTTACTCCCACACTATACCAATACCAGACTCTACCTATTGCCAGTAGGAGACCGACTCCTATGATGTTGTACCTGCGAGTGTACTGCCTTCTTAGTAAAAATATTTTATAATAATAATTTATTCTAAATAATACCACATTTTATGGATCAAGCGGAAGTATATAAACATCACATAGCTAGTAAAAATCTCCATAATATAAGCAGTGAAAATAAATCAATATATATATATTATATAAGTTCCATTCAAACCCATCTAGTATAAAATAATACGAATCACCATATATAAGTAAATCACCAAATATAAGTAAAACACCACATCTCAAAACACTATCCCATCACACCACTCACTAGCCAGCCATAGTGATTGTTTAACTTCACGATCGGGAGTTGCAACGGTACCGTAACCATCTATAGGATATGTCTTCCTAGCGGACCTAATTGCGTACATCACCGCCTACGGGACGTCTCCGGAGGCCATAATATAAATCACCACATAATATCGATCACCAAATATAAATCACCACCTGCCGGACCACCCTTCGGACATGACATAATATAAATCACCACCTGCCGGACCACCCTTCGGACAGGACATAATATAAATCACCACCTACCGGACCACCCTCCGGACAGGACATAAACTATGGCATAGTCAATTCAAATCACAATCAATATTCATCTGCCAGACCACCCTCCGGACAGACCATAATATAAATCACCATCTCATCAATATCGTCAAAACAATAACGTCATCGTAAAACTACAAACAAAATCACCATTCTGCCGAAACAGATAATCACCATCGTCAAATCAATAACACCGTCAAATCACCAATATCCACCTCATTTCCAAAACTGATTTAATTCAAAAATCATGTTTTTCCCACCTTTTATTAAAACCACCAAATCTAACAGATTTATTTATAAAGTCTTTCTTTTTAAAACCCAAACAATTCAATGGAAATCCATTTTACCAACTCACCCATAATTGGTTTGATCCATATCATTTATAAAATCATACAGTCCAAGTAAAACCATTTTACACATGCATTTATATATATAAAAATAGTTTGGCAAGAAGACAGTACACTCACCTCGATATCCGCTTTCGTAAACTTTAACCGACTATCCCCTATCCGAACTCTGGTGCCTACGAACCTAATGGTGACAGGGCCTAAATTAATATTTTTGTATAAAAACAAACTAATCACGCCATGAAATCCTAATCTCCTTAATTTCTTATTTCCCATATTTTATTACGAAATATAACTATTCAACTAGTATCGCTTCGTTACGGTTTACTAAATAAACTTTATTCATGCGAACACATAACGCTAATTTCAACGATAATGATAATATGTATTTGATATTGAGACAATTAAATGTATTTATAAAAGAAATGCGGAATTCTACCTTCCTCAAATTTTTCATCGACTGCGAGATTGGATTTATATTTTTTCGTGGGGTGATTTGTGAAATTTCTCCATTTTCCTTTCTTCTTCCCTTTTCTTTTCTTTTTCTCCTTTCTTTCCCACGCTCTTTTTTTCCCGCCTGCGTAACTGTTTCTGTTCAGCTACTGTCCTCGCCGCAGCGACGAAATCCCCACCACCGCGGCGAATCAACCAGACACTGCTCCCAGAAGTTTTACCGTCGCGGTGACGAAAATTCCGCCGCGGCAAACGCTTGAGATTTCTTGTCTTCTTTCTCTGTTTTCTTTTCTTCTTCCTCGTTTCTGCGTCTGCTTCGGTTTAGGGACCAGCCGTTGACCACCAATCTCACTTCTCCCCACCTTCACCGGCCGACCCTCTTCAACGATCAAACCACCCATACCGCAACAAACACAATACACACAGTCACACACACTATTCTCTCTCTCTAACTTACCAGCCGACAGCCTCACCCACTAACAACACACACACGCACACGCTGTCGGACACACACAAACACAGACACACGCACACTTACCAAACGACAGCCAAATCAACACGCATGCACACCGTCGGAACACTCACGCCACCGTCACCACCGTCGACGATACCCACACACCACCGGACCGACAACACACACACATACACAACTGAACTGAAAAACAGAGCACACATAACACCCACAAACCTCTCAAACACCCACACCCACACAATCACCACCACCACCATAAGCAGCAACAACACACACGGCCCATACCTCATCCCCTCAACGGAAATAGAAAAACAGGGACACACACACACATACAACAACGGCACCCCCTACCAGTGAACCAAACTGCTAACCCGACCTCTCTCTTCCTTCTCTTCGGCTCTCCTCTCTCTTTCCCGTTCATTCTCTCTTTCTTCTTCGCAATCCTTCTCCGATCTGACATATATATATATATATATATATATATATATTTACGTGTGTATATTGATCAAAAGGCAGGCCACGCGTCCCATTTTCTCCTTCCGTTTCCACCGACTCCCTATATATATATATATATATATATATATATATATATATATATATATATATATATATATAATTTACATTAACCCCCCCTCATTTTTATTAAGTTTAATGTTTTTATGTTAATACTTTGAAGATTTATACTTTGACCCCCTAAACTTTTATATCACAAATTAAATTTCGAAATCCGCCCTCACAATTTTAGTTAGGATAGAAATTAAACCCATTCTGAATTTTTTTAATGTTTATGAAAATTTGCAATTTATCCCCTCAAATTCATAATTACCATCATCAACTCTGTTATTTCCAAAGTAATTTTAAATAAAATTTTAAATTACACATATACCCAAGGTCGGGGTCTTACATTTGGTACAAAACATATCAAGTCCAAGTCAAACATTCTCTGAGGCCCAAGGCCCAGGTCCAGGCCCCAGGACCCGAGACGGCAGTAGCTACGCGCATGTGGCTTTATTTATTTTATAATCTTTAGCCTTCTTTTTGCCCATATCTTTCAATGCCCTAGAGCGCTTACCTACAAGAGGTATCTTGAGCCTTAATAAATGACTTCTCATCTTCTTAGATTACCAATGTGGGATAACTTATACTACACGTCAATCAATGTCTTCATGTGGGTACTTTAATGAACAATTTTATTTCACCCCTTAAATGAATTACACAAATAAACATACTGCATTCATCTCCTCACCAAGGAAAACATATGAATATATTTATAGATCTCAAATTATTATTGGTCCCACAAATAATTTTGTCACATAATATCAAAAAAAATCATTTAATATAACAAAAATAACTCCAGTTTTGGGGGAATTAGCTTAGCGGGGCATTGGGTTAGTGTTCCTGCTTTTTTTTTTCCAAAAAACATGGAACAAAAACAGGGAAAAAAAATCTGCTTTAGGGAATTAGCTCTTTTTTGTTTTTGTTTCCAACAAACATGGAACAAAAGCTGACAAATAAAAAAAATGTTTGTTTTTCGGATTATGTTTGGAAACAAAAAATTAGAAATATAAACTATTGTTCAATATTTATGTTTTAAGAGATTAATGAATTATAGAACTAAAAAAAAAAAAAAAAAAAAACCACGTGTGCACTTTTTTTTTTTTTTTTTTAAATATATTTTGCCCCCTCGTTGTTTGTATAAAATTGGAAATTTTGAGATCGTTGAACCCTCACAACAATGTCGAAGGTTAGTTGTGGTAATTTATCTTCTCTCACATTGCCAGATTGGTATTATCACGTGTAATATGTGTTGTTTTGGTTAAATGGAGACCCTTGTGAAGAAAAAAGATTTGATCGGCTTCTGGTATGTTTCTAATTTTGTAGGACAGAATTTTGAGAATAAATCAGATGTGTTATCAATTTTGATATTTGCAAATCTATAGTGTTGGCAACTTGGTTTATTTGTGTTAGGCCTTCACAAAGGTTGTCAAGTACATTTGTGAACTCCAATGTCTGTTTACTCTCTAAATGGTATTTAGTTTTTCGATTATCAAATGGTTGCGAGTAAAATGTTAATAAGGACAAAGATTGCCCCAATTTTGGTAGTTGTTCAACTATTTTAACCAGCCTTTGTATTTGGTATCGTTATTTTAAATTTGTTTCTTATATTGAGTTTGATTGTAAGTGTTACCACTCCATTTAAATTGCTTGAATTATTAGGGCATTCATTTCTTATTGAGTTTGTTTATTTTTGTAATTATAGTTGCTATTTCGAAACAACTTAGCATATATTCAAGTCAAAGGAGGATGATTTTGTTGTTCTTTAAATGTTCATGGGTGAACTCTTACCCTTATTGATTGAGTGATTTATTTCCACTATTGTGTTGATTAATGTATTTTATGTTCTTAAACTGCAATTTTGGTCATTAGTGATATGAATGGCTAGACACTTACTTTTTTTTTTTTTTTTTTTGGCGTTATATCTAGCAGAAAATGTGTAGAAATTATTTATTAATAGATTTACTTTGGCATTGTACTATTTTTAAATGTTTCAAGAGTAATTTTTTTTGTTTAATGCTAATATGATAATAAAATTAATTTTATTATTGTATATTAAAATTTTTTGACATACGTTTTTTAAATGCAGTTGTTGACATATAATGCCATTTGGGGGTTATATAAATAAAAAAATGAATTGTAATTTTATATATATATATATATATATATATATATATTATTTTGTTTTGTTTTGTTTTTTTTATACATTTTTTATTTTATTTTTTTATTTTTCTTTCTTCCTCTTTTTTCCTCCTCCTTTGTTTAGCTTCTTCTTCGTTGTTCTCTAACCCTGCATGTCACGACCCATCCCGGAACCCGTCATCCCGAGACTGGCGTGACTACAACATGACATCACCAATACCCAATCAACCAAATTTAAGACGATATGTTCCCACCATATAATACAAACATTTAAATGGGGAACACACCCATCCCATCAATATATTTTCCTAACAAACAATATTCACCTATGAACCTTTTAACGGTTCGTCTTGGATAGTTTCTCTCAAACACCTCTATGACTTCATTACGCAGCTTTACCTAGTGCCAGTAGGGGACCGACTCCTAGCCGTTGTACCTGCGAATGTACTGCCTTCTTAGTAAAACATTTTTAAAATATTAATACGTTCCAAATATTTCCACAATTTAGTATGGATCAAACACAGGTATTTAAGCAATGGAAATAGGCGCTATAGATAAGTTCTAGCCAGATTCATCTTAGTACAAAATCATACCAATCATCATAATAAATAATGTCAAATCAATCAATATACGTAACACACCACATCTCAAGCACCAATCTCGACACACACCTCCAACACACACACACTGGCCAGCCCTAGTGATCGTTTTAACCTCACGATCGGGAGTTGCAACGGTACCGTATCCCGTAGGATATGCCTTCCTAACGGGATATAACAACGCTCCGCTGGACTGTGCCAGACGGGTGAAACAACGCTCCGCTGGACTAAGCCAGACGGGTGAAACAACGCTCCGCTGGACTATGCCAAGCGGGTGAATATCCACCACCAATCTCCACTTCACCTCACCTGAACAACAACAACTCATCGCTACCTCAACCACAACAACTCAGCCCACCATCAACTGACACCTCAACAACAACAATGAAATCCACAATATCAGAAATACCCAAAATAATGTTTGATCCATGTAAGTTAGAAAATTCATCTATTTCCAAATAAACACATTTTTCCATTATATATATATATATATATATATATATATATATATATATATATATATAAATAGATTTTTGCAAGAAGACAGTACACTCACCTCGATTCCCGTTTTGTACCACTGACATTGTCTGCACTCTATCTGGACGCCAGTGCCTGCGAACCTAATAGTGGCAGAGTCTAAATTAATATCTTATCTAAAATATCCTAATAATGCAATGCCGGCTTTACATTCCGAATTGTTACTATTATATGTACCACGTATTGAAAATTAATTAATCATTAGGAAATTGTTACAATTTTTGGGATTTGTAACGCTAAATAATATTTAATTTAACGAGAATTATTAGTCGATTGAAATTTTACCTGTTTCCGAATCGTTTGGGGACCACGAGAGGGGTTTTGAATTTTCAGTGGGGTGGTTTGTGTAATTAGTCCCTTTTTTCCTTCTTCGTTCTCTCTTTGTTTCTCTTTTTTTTTTCCTCTGTTCCGGCCTTCCACCGTCCCTGCCGCAGCCGACGCCGTCCCTACCTCAGCCGACGCTGTCCCTGCCTCAGCCGACCCCTTTCGCCGGCGACTCAAACAGTGGACGGACGGACGGCATGCGCACACGCACGGCATGCACACACACACACACACTGTTCGGCATGCACACACACACACTGTTCCGTCATCGTGACGTCGCCGGAGCTCCGGTCACCACTATCGTCTACAATTGTCGCCGGCTATCCGAACACAACCCTACTCCCTTTCCACAGTCACCGTGGACCGAACAAACTTCCCGCCGGACGACGACGTCACCGGCGACTCCCTCTTCCTCCCTTCGTTTTCTGTTTTTTTTTTCCTTGCTTTGGGACTCGCCGGCGACCGACCGTGCTCCGATCACGCCACACCTTCACGAAGACGGAACACCCGTGACGTCGACCGGAACACCTACCGGAATCGATACCCACTTCTCTCTCTCTCTAACACTCCGGCGACAACTTCGGCGGCCTCCCCCACAACGATCACTCCCACCTGATGAGAAGAGCACCCCGGAGACGGCAACGATCACGAAACACACATGCTCGTACCTGAACGGCCGACCGAATGCTCCCCCGGACGACCGGCGACGATCGCCCACCACCTTTGCCGAACCACCACCCTCTCTCCTGAAATTTGATGACGGCACCCTCACGAAGCTCGCCGTCGACCAAGCACACCACCCCACACGATCTCCGACCACCAACCACTCAGTGGACGTCCGAACCTACTGCCGGCCGATCTCCCTCTCTCTCTCTTCTTTCTCTCTTCCGGATTTCTGCTTCCTTTCCCCGTTTTTTTTTTTTTTTTTTTTTTCTCTTGATCATGGGATTCCGTTTTGATCACAACCGGTGCGTGCCACGTCGTTCCCTGTCGGCCATGCGTTTCGTCCGACCGTCGGCGTGTGGGTGTGTATAAATAATAAAACAAAAACATTTTCCCTTAATTGCTCTTTCCTCCCCCTAATTTCCTTTAAACCCTGATTTTAATCCTTCCCAACTTTTAGAAGTTCCTAAGATTTTCAATTTTACCCCTGAAAGTTTCATTTAAATGTTAAATGTCAATTTACCTCCCCAAAATTGGGATTTACTATTTCTTTATTTTCAATTTGACCCCTAGATTTTTTATTTGAATTTTTAATGGTCCTCGTTTCACCCCGAATTTTCACCATTACTTTACCATACCACTGAAATGACGTACCTGCTACGATTGGGGTCTTACACTGCAACTCCGTCTCACCTTCGGACACCATCACCCCTGCCCAACCCTGCAAATCCGCCGCCAAAATCTTCATCCTCTACTTCATTCGTTGCTCGATTTGATTCAATTCTTTATAGTTCTTCCTAGTCTTCGATGATGGCGATGGCAAAGGATTCGCAGCAGAGTCGCGTAAGTTTTTGAGCTTTCAATTTTGTACTCTCTAGTGACGATCTTGATGAACGAAGAAGGAGCGACGACGAAGGCAATGAACGAAGAAGGAGCGACAACGATGGTAATTAATGACAAATGAGCGACTACTTATGCAACAACGGAGACGATTATGGAGAATGGAGGAGAGAATGGAGAAAACGCATGAAGAGGAGGAAAACGATCGCGATGTCTTTGGGAAGAAGTGAGAATGAATTCATTAATAATTTCTTTATTCCAACCGTGCCCTTTTTAGGGATGGGAATAGATAGGCGCAAAAAAAAAAAAGTTTTATTTATTTATTATTATTTCTCATTTCTTTAGAATTTCAAGAATCAATTTTATCATTCTGGGTTGGGTTGGGTTGGTAATGCAATTGGGTGTGCCAAACATATTCCAAAACATTAATCCCAAAAAAAGTTTTGACATTGGAAGGGTTGGGTTGGGCACACTAACCAAACGGACCCTTAGTGTCTTGGCAACCCGCAAAATTGTAATTAGAATACCCAATGATCTGCCCAACATTCCAACTATGAACTCTATATCCGGACATATATATATTTGAGGGTACATTAGACTCCCTACTGCCAACGCATAAGGAATCTTTTGCATCTCTTTCTTTTCCATCTCATTTTTGGGGAATTGAGTGAGACTAAACTTGTCACCCTTATAGACAAGAGTATCTCATAGTGCACAATCTTTCATGCCAAATCTAGCAAGCATCTTTTCGATATACCTCTTTTATGATAAATTAAGGTTACCCCGAGAGCGATCTTGATGTATCTCTATTCCTAATATAAAGGAGGCTTCTCTAAGATCTTTTATTTCAAAATTCTTAGCTAGAAATCTCATGATTTCATGCAATAAACATATAGCGTTGATATGGGAGAAACTCTCGCCCACGACTATTAAAGGCTTGAGGGTTTTGATTGGTCGGATTGAGTCAATGATCTAACTAGAAAGATATAACCCGATAATCATTTTGAATTGACTACACCAGTCCACCGGGTAAGAGGCCTTAACGGTCGGATACATAAACAAAGAAGGCCCAACAATGGGTAATCAGAACCCACGGTAATAAGGCCAAGAACAGGTTAGCCCATAACCTCCTCGTCCCCCATGCATGACAAATGTTACAACTGACTAACCGTACGTCTGTTACGAGGTTACCGCCATATCCCACAGTTTGGGACTAACTTCGGATTGTACTAATACAAACATCCAAAATCAATTTCCCAGAAAGTGCAAACTGATCTGGTAAAAAAAAATACACTAGTCTGGTCAGTTACGAGATTACCGCAAGATCCAAGAATATCAAAGAAGCACTTAATAGGCTAATTCAAGAGATTTGGGCAGAGTCTGAAATTGTGATGTCCAAATTAGCCTCAAAGCATGATCAAGGTTTAATCCATCTCATCAAGACAAACGAATGAGTTTAGGCATGATCTTGAATGGGCCCAGGCATGAGAGCCACAAATTTTTAGCCTATTTATTTTGCTATTAGTCTTTTAATTTTAATATAGGTCTTTTAGTTAATGATTTGTAAGGCATGATTGCCAATTAGATTTTTTCTTTTTAGATTAGGAGTCTTTTTCTTGTTAGACTAGGAGTGAAAGGCAACGTAGGAAGTTTCATTTTCTTTTATTTTCTTTCCTTGTTAGACTAAGTTTTCTTGGTTAGAGAGGGTGTGTCCATGAGAAAAAAACACATTACTTTTGATTAATAATATTGTGAAAGTTTTATTTTAAGTTCTTCAATAAACTTTTTCTGAATTTATTAAGAATTTCTTGTGGCGCTCAAATTCTATACCTTCGGTTCGTGATTCACTTATCATTGGGTCAAGGTTTGTTGTCTTTATAGCTTCAATTCGCATTTCATTCATAAACGTGGGGTCAAAGTAATCCATCCAAATTATGTATTTTTGTGTTCTTCATTTTTCGTTTATAAATCTGAATTTAGATTAATCATATCAAAGAAACCCTAAATTGATCTTGGATCTCACTAATTCTTGGTGAGATTTGCATCATTTGGTAATCAGAGCAAGATTCTAAATTACGTTTCATCTATCATTTTCATCTTCGTTCATTGATATCTATTCATTCCTACTTTAAATTTTTTTCATGGCCGAACTATATCGTCAAATCTGATCCGATTTCGTTTTAAAATTGATGTACGTTTAGAGCTCCTTAAAGTTGTTGAGCATTTTAGATCTCGTCCAGTTGCTGTTTAAAAAAAAAATAGAAACAAAAAATAAAAAAAAATAAAAAAAAAGAAAGCCTCTCGCCTACCCCCCAAAAATTGAGATTTACCTTATTCTTGTTCTATTTCATAGCTTATCCTTTTTGTTCGTCTTGTTTGATTTGTTTTCTTTCCTAAATCTCGTTCTTAGTGAAGGTATTGTTGAGTTTGGATTGTTTCAAGAAACCTTGGTTGAGATTAGTTAAGTTCAATAACGAACTAAAAGAGGAAGTTACGTGAAAAAATGCAAGACAATGTGTGAGCTCATAAGAGGGTAAAAGCCACTTTAAGAATGATACACTAGTGTGAGTGCAAACACGTGAGGGAGTGTATGAGTTATTTCTAATATTTCTATATAGTTTCAAATATGTCTTCCAGGGGAAACACATCAAACAACGAAGGAGGGGAAGAGTCGTTCTTCACGTTGCAGGCAATGCAACAACAATTTGAAAGCATGAATGTGATGTTCAATGAGATTTGGGATCAGATGGATAGCCAAGACACTGTTATTGCCACTTGGCGTGAGGGGCGTTCACAAGGAGTCCCTAATGCTAGAAGGCACGAAAGGCGCGCACAGGTGGAAGATTCAGATGGCGACCACGAGGATGAGTTCAATGAACTTTTCTTGAACTTATCAAGAATTTTTTGTGGCGTTCAAACTCTATACCTTCGGTTCATGATTCACTAATAATTATTGGGTTGAGGTTTGTTCTCTTTTTACCTTCGATTCGCATTTTATTCATAAACGTTGGGTCAAGTTAATCTATCCAAATTCTGTATTTTTGTGTTCTTCCTTTTTCGTTTATAAATTTGAATTTAAATCGATCCTAGTGAAGAAATCCTAAATTGATTTCGGGTCTCACTAATTCTTGGTGAGTTTTGCACATTTTGTCTTCCCTGTGCCTTAGTGGTGGTTGTTTTTATAAGCTTCTAATGGGTCAGGGGCTTGAGGGTAGGCAGAAGGAGAGAGATGAATGAGAAAATAGGAGGCATTTTAAATCGTCGTCGTATTGATTTATATCATTTTATGAATAAATCATGAGCGTGTTATGTGCCTCTTCAAAAGGCATGAATTTTTATTTTATTAAAAAAATACCCAAGATATTTAGACAAATATATAATAAACACAAAAGAAGGAAAATTTTGGTGTGAGTTTTCCTTCTGTCAAGCGTTCAAGGGCTAGCGGCGGAGGATAACACCGTAACAAACATTTACTAATTTTTATTAGTTTTCAAATTCATGTTGAATTCAATATGATACTTTAAAAATTTTTAATTTTTCAATTTCATCTTGAATTCAACATGGTACTGTTAATATATATTGTTTTGAAATCAATGATATCACGTTAGTTATTTTTCATCATATTTTCACATTCGTATTAAATTCGACATATTACTTCGAAATCTTCATGGTTTTGTACATCATGTTGAATTTAACATGATATTTTTTTATGATTTTTATATATTCAAATTTGTATGAATAAGATTTTCAAAATGATATTATATTCACCATTTTTTCATTAGTTTTAAGTTTCATGTTAAATTATACTTCAAATATATATTTTTTGAAATAAGTGATATCATATTCACCATCATTGTGTTGAATTCAATACAAAAATAAATCATATTTTTAGTATTGTTTTGAAGCCAATGACTCCTTGTTATTTTAAGAATACATATGTGGTTTAATTTTAATTTAGTAATTGTTCTTAATCCTACAAATACATTCCATAAATATAAATCCATCAGTAAATTGCGGAAGGACAATGTCGTTTGTATCTTTTTTTTTTTTTTTTTTCAGATTTGAATTTAGGATTAATCAATAATATAATTTTGAAATTAAAGATTAATGGGTTTAATTGGAAAGTCTCATGATAATTTGGTAGAATTATACTTAGACCATTCGGTCATATCCCTTCTAAAACTAACTTATGAAAGTCAAGAAATTAAAAGCAACTTTAAATTGCTTCTTCATGTTCTTGGAGAACGTTGTTGTCAGAATGATCACAAGGTTTAAAAATTAAAAATATTGTTGAGTTATTAGATAGAAAAATGTGTATTTACCTATTTCCATAAGAATATACTTCCAATTATATAGGCATAATAATGGATAAACTAGGCATAATATCGCCCTAATAAATAGAACCATAAAAGTAAAACACAAACTACCAAATTGATCAACGAAATGGTGCTTCTTCATGTTCTTGAAAAACGTTGGTGTATGAACGATCACAAGGCTTTAACGAAAACAATTGTTTTTTTTAGTTACACTTACAACAACTGTTAAGAGGACCTTTAGTGGAGTTATTGGAAAGGAGAATGTGTAAGTATAGATTTGCATTACCTATTTAATACTAATATCTGAAATTGAAAAACTTTATCTTGGAATTAATGAGAGCTCACCAAATAATTTTCATTGATTCTCTTTTTTTAAACATATTAAGGTGAGCTTTTGTTGATCTGGGGCGTACTCGAATCGGAGGCGGCACCGATGAGGCCGCCTAGGGGCGGTAGAAACTTCTTCTTCTTCGTGGTGATTATACCATAACTAGCTGTTGTATAGGTGGGGAAAGAATACAACGGCGAAGACTAAAAAGAGGATTATACTCGCCGTCATCATGATTTTTCCGATAAGAATAATACACAAACTACAAGCTATACATATGTATTTATAAGAAAAAAATAAGGATTAGGGTTTTGTCCTAATGGGCCACGTGGGCTAAGCCCATTATTACATTAACATCCCCTCTCAAACTCAAGGAGGTAAGTGGGTGGTGAACTTGAGTTTGGAAACCAAAGAGTGAAAGCGTTCAGGTGGATGAGCCTTAGTAAAAATGTCTACAGTTTGATCGGCTGAACTGACAAATTGTAGACGAACCGTATTCTGGAAAATATGATAATGGATGAAGTGACAATCGGTCTCAATGTGTTTTGTACGCTCGTGGAATATATCATTGTGAGCGATTTGAATAGCACTCTTGTTGTCACAGTGTAAGGTAGTGGCAGCAGGAGAAGAGATGCCCATATCAGCGAGGAGCCATCGAAGCCAAAAAAGTTCTTGAGTTGCATCAGCCATGACACGATATTCAGCTTTAGTACTGGAGCGAGTAACCACAGTTTATTTCTTACTACGCCAGGAAATGAGAGAATTTCCAAAAAAGAAACAGTAACCAATGGTGGAACGTCTGTCGGTAGGGTTAACGACCCAATCGGCATCAGAATAAGCTTATAAAAATTGGAGCAGATTGAGCTGAGAAATGAAGCCCATGAAATAAAGTACCATTGACATACCGAAGAATGCGAAGAACAACCGAGTAATGAGTGGTCCGAGGAGCGGACAAGAACTGACTGACCTGATGAACAGCATAGGCAATGTCAGGGCGAGTAACAGTAAGATATACGAGACTTCCAACTAGTTGGCGATATAGAGTGGCATCCTGAAGAGGTGAACCATCGAGTGGGGTAAGTCTCACATTCGGCTCTAGAGGAGTAGTGACAGTGGTCGAGTCAGTGATCCCAGCTATAGAAAGGAGATCCGAGACATATTTGGCTTGAGAGAGAAAATATTCATCTGAATCGGATGAGACTTCAAGGACAAGAAAATAGGTGAGTACGCTAAGATCTTTCATCTTGAATTGGCCACTGAGAAACTATTTGAGTTCAAAAATACGAGGTAAATCATCTTCAATAATAACCATATCATCCACATATAATAAAAGAAGGATAATATCGTTGGCAGTGTGGCGAATAAACAGAGCCGAATCATGATCACTAGATGTGAACCCAAACTGATAAATAATAGTACTAAATTTGGCGAACTAGGCACGTAGAGCTTATTTCAATCCATATAGAGCACGACGAAGACGACAAACTTTATTCCGAAGGATAGCAAGGCCGGGAGGTGGATGCATATAGACTTCCTCAAGTAGGTTCCCATCGAGAAATACATTTTTGACATCCATTTGAAAAAGAGTCCATTTCCGAATGGCGCCAACGGCAAGAAGTGTACGAACAGATGTAAGTCTCGCCACTGGAGTAAATGTTTCTTCATAGTCAATGTCATATTCCTGAGCAAAGCCCTTGGCAACAAGTCGAGCTTTATATTAGTTAACCGAGCCATCAGAAAGTGTCTTGATCTTAAATACCCATTTGCATCCAATAGGAATTTTCCCAAAAGGCAGATCCACGATATCTCAAGTATGAGTTTTGGTTAGGGCCTGAAGTTCTTTGTCAATTGCTTTCTGCCAAAGAGGATTAGTACTAGCCTCCTTATAGGATTGAGGCTCATGCAGATGAAGTATAGTAGAAAAATAATAAAAATCATGAAGATGAGATGGGCGATGAGTTACCCTGGTAGACCTGCGAGGGTGATTTGAGGATGGTCCTTAGAGGAAGTTGGTGCAGACTCATCAGACATAGAAATATCCTCAGGGATGACCGATTGAATCAGAGGGGTGAGGTCAACTGGTTACTTTGGAGCTGGAGTTGGATCTGGAGGAGTGAAACCAGCTGGTGGGTCAAATGTAGACTCGACAGTACCTGAAACTGAGTCCTCAGGAAATTACTCAATAGATGAATCAATAAAGAATCTGGAGTTAGAGATGGTAGACATGTCAAATGACCGTAAGGAAGAAAACATTTGATATTCCCAAAAAACGACATGACGAGAGATACAAAAAGTTTTAGAAATAGGATCCCAACACCAATACCCCTTATGTTCAATACCATATCCAATGAAACAACATAAGTGAGCCCTTGGTTCCAATTTGTTACGTTCATGTGGTTTAAGAAGAACAAAACAAACACAACTAAAGACTTTGAGCTCAAAATAATCAGGAGGCTTACTGAAAAGACGCTCAAATGGGGACTGAGTTTGGATTATGGCGGAAGGAACATGGTTGATTGTGTACACTGCGGTTAAGGCTGCCTCGCCCCAGAAGCACTCAGGACATGAAGAAGAAATGAGTAGAGCACGAACGGTGTCAAGAATTTGTCTATGTTTGCGTTCGGCTCGTCTATTTTGTTAGGAAGTTCCAAGACACGAGCGGTGGGGAAGAGTAGCATTTTTGTGAAGTAGGTTGAGAAAAGCATGGTCTTTGTATTCTATTGCATTATCTGAGCGAAAAACTTTGATATTTCGAGAGAATTGAGTTTGAACCATAGAGGAAAAATCAGAATATATTTGAAATAATTTAGATCTATTTTTCATAAGAAACAACCATGTATATCGAGAATAATCATCCATAAATATAACAAAATAACGAGCACCACCCATTGTTGTATAAGGAGAAGGCTGCCAAACATCAGAATGTACTAAATCAAAAGGTGCAAGGAAAACTGACTGACTCTCATTAAAAGGTAAAACTGATTGTTTTGCAAGTTGACAATGAATACAATGGAAAGACTCATACTGAAAAGAATCTAACTGACCACGAGAAATAAGAGAACTAAGGCAACTAAATGAAGTGTGACCTAACCGAGAGTGCTATAATTCCATGGGTGAGAGCCTTGGGATGGATGCGGCTGATTAGTTTGGTAATGATAAGGATGGGACTTGGAGGTGAGTGAGCTCAAAGAGGCGTCCAACTTTACGGCCGGTCCCAAGAAGTTTTCCGGTCTGAGGGTCCTGCACACGACAACCAGTAGAAGAAAAATACAAATCAAGTCCAAGATTACATAATTGTTCAATAGATCCATTAGCAGTGTGAATAGTAGGTGCATGCTCATCACGAGTTTTAGAAGAGAAGTTAGAGGAATAAGATGTCATGTGGTTGCAATAGGCAGAATCAAAATACCATCGAGATGTACCTGGTGTAGCTGTCATGGCTATATTTTTACCAGTGTTATTTAGAGCCTTAGTAAGCGCAGTGCAGAAACCACTCCAATCAGGTGGAGAGCTGGATGAAGTTGATGTAACATCAGTGGCTATAGCGTAACATTTTTTGTCTTGAAATAGGACCGATTGCGAGAGTCTCGACAACGATATTGGTTCCCATTTGACTGATTTCCAGAAAGTTTTGGGCAGTCTGAAAGATAGTGGCCCGATTCTCTACAGATTTTACATAGGCGAGAGGGATATTTGAGCAATTCATGCCCTTGTGAATAACAATATCTGCAGTATAATGGCTTTTGGGATGGGTTCGGCTTCTTTCCCATTGTTGTAGGAGCACTGGCATTACTAGAGCAACATCTGTATGTGAAATTTGTAGTGTCGCAAGACGTGTTTCCTCACTGAGTAGATCAGAAATGACATTATTTAGAGAGGCTAGTGTGCCCCGGTGGAGAATTGAAGCTCGTACAGGGTCAAATTCTTTCCTTAAGCCTATTAAGAATTGCATAATGCGTGTCTTTGTTCGGTATTTGACATGAATGGTGGCGTCTTTGGTGCATTCCCAGGTGGGCTCAGTGATAGCCAGCTGATCCCACACGGCAGCCATTTGGTATAGGAAACTATTAACAGTTTGCCCAGGTTCCTGGTGCATGCTATGGAAGGTGGAGAGAAGGTGATACTGATTCGAGATGTCTGCCTTGGTATAGTGGTCATGGAGAAGATCCCAAGCTTCTTTAGCTGTCTAGATTGTACCAAATAGAAGTTTGATTTCTGGAATGATAGTAGCACGAAACCATGTAAGAATCTGGTGATTTTTGCTATTCCAGTCATCTAGACGGTTAATGTATTTGGCCTTATCTTCGTTGTTCGTCTGCTCGGGTTCAGTGATATCTCCAGTTACGAAACATCACAATCGTCGTCCACGGAGAAAACTAGACATCTCTTAAGCCCATACGACATAATTAGTTTCATTCAGAACAGTGGTGATAACTCGAGGTGCATCAGATTCAGCCATAAGAATAAAAGAGGAGATGAACCGGTGTAGGAAACACTCAAATAAAGAAGAAAGCATATTCTACGATTACCAAATCAGAAAACAAAGTCCGTAAACAGATTCAGAACGTTGAAAAACCCCAAGAAACGGTCCAAATATGCAGAAAATTGGTATAAAAAGCCCTGAACCGGTCCAAAACAAATTATTGTGCTGAACCAGTGATGTGGCAAGGAACTGATGACAAAGTGCTGATGTGTCAGTCAACGATGACGTGGCAGTTGGTCAACGACAATGTGGCACAGTCAAAGATGATGTGGCGCTAACCGAGCTGCTGATGTGGCGATGAGATGACACAAACGTGGCGATGATGTGGTAGGCGATCAACGATGGTATGGCACTGGTCAATGATGATGTGGCGATGACTGTGTGCTGAGTTGTCGCTGACGTGGATTGTTGACGTGGTAGCCTGTAAACAAAAGACAAAGGAGAATGTGCATGGATCTGATGCGCCATCAGTTTTTTTGTGCGTGAACAGTAGCCCGGTGATGAACCTTACATTTTTGGAATCTTCTCGTCTATACGGTTTCGATGGTATATCGTGAGTTGAATTTGGAGCCCTGGTTGAGACAGTAGAGCTCAAAATTCAAGACGGCGTAAAGTGGTAGTGCTGCTGGCTGTTGGAGGCGCATGAGGGCACGTTCAACCTCTAATGGCGGTGATTTTGGTGGCATTGTGTTCGTCTCAGCCATACGAAGACGGCGGTATGATGTTTGTTGATATCAAAGAAGGGACGAAGCCTGCAATAGCGACGAAAGCTTTGGACGAATAAGGGTGGCGGCGGCGGCGACAACGGAAGCGTTAGGGTTGCGAAAAAATTATTGAGAACATGTCCAAGAAAGACTTGCTCTTGATAACATGTTAAAATAATTGAAAAATAAGGAATGAATCATGTATTGAGAATATATGAGAATGATACACAAACTACAAGCTATACACATGTATTTATAGGGAAAAATAAGGGTTAGGGTTTTGTCCTAATGGGCCATGTGGGCCAAGCCCATTATTACATTAACAACGCCGGAATCATTCAATTCACCGTTCATCCCCGTCGAATCTCCCATTTTTTTCCAATGAATTTTCCGACCCAATTTCTGATCTCGAAATCTAAGAAAAACCCAGAAAAAAAAAATTTGTTTTGAAACTAAGCTGATGGGTACTTTGATATATGAAAATTTTTGAGGTCGGAGGTGAATAAAGAGAAGAACTTGAATTTTTCGATGACTCAGAGAGAGAGACGGAGATTAAGACTTTGGAAAGATTGATGATTTAAATTGGTTGTTATTTCATTAACTGGGTCAAAAAAGAGAGAAAATTGAAGTGGAAGATGAAGGCTGAATCGAGTCAACAAGCAAGAGAGAGAATTAATCGATAGATAACGAGTATTAATGGGTAGGAGATGAACATAAAATACATAATAACCCCCCTTAAGTTTTTAATCATATAAAAATAGCCATTAATAAATATTTTAAGGGTATAAATGTCATTTCACACTATTTAACTGATTTTGGTTGACTTTAGTCTGTTGACCGTTAGAGTTAACTGAGAACTTTACCGTTACACTTTAGTCTAAGACCACATGAGATAAGTGTCAAAAATAAATTCACAGGGGGATAAATGCAGTTCGTCCAAGGCACTGAGGAGATCTAGGTAAGCCTTTTAAGTTCGGACCTCGTTCTCCCCTCACCCCAGTTTCTGCTCTAACATGCTCACTTTTTCAGTTACGAAGAAAAGCAAGCCCAGCCCGAAGATCCTGAAAGAGAAAGAGGAGATTCTACAGATGCCGTTTACTCACGTCAGCTCGCTGCTCATGTCGTGCCTCTACGATGTTTATTTCTGGAGCAATCCCTTTCTACCAGTACCGACCTTGAACCCGAATTCTAAGAACGGTAAGCAACTTGAGCTTAGTTCGATCATTTTATTTTTCTTCGCCGACTGACGATCATTTTTTTTTTCTTTTTAGCAATGGACATTGCTGCGATAACCCGGATGGCTGCGAAGAAGCTCGGGATAAGCCAGGTCGCCCAAGGTGATCAGGCTGGCCGAAGGACAAAGGAGACAATACCGATTACCCAGGCGGGGCCCGTCCCTACCCGGAGGAGGCCTAGGACCTCGGCAACTGGAAGGACTGAGCGGACTGATTCCCCTTCCATCAAAAAAGATAAGGGCAAAAGGAAAGTGGGGACGTCCGATGTACCGACCGGACACTGCAATAAGAGCCAACACTCCACCCCCGCTCAGCAAGAGGAGCAGCCACAAAGGCGTGGCGAGGGGTATGAGAAGGTCGTCATCCGAACCGGGCTCTATCCAAACGAATCGGCCACCCAAAATCCTATCGTGCTAACGAACTTTGCCTAGCGGATAGTACCGCCGACGGATAGGAAAAGATTTGCCGCGAAGAGCGATGCCAAACTTTGCGCCGATTTGAATTGGGATTTGCTTTCGGTAAGTTGTTCTCCCCAGGCTGCATTTGGTACTTGTTTTTTTTTGAATTTTTAGTAATCGTGTTGTCGACCTTGCAGGGGTTGTTCACCTCGCTTGAGACCGGTGCTCGTCTACACCAGGCCAACGAAACGTTGCAAAAACTGACGGAAGAGAGGGAGAAGGACGTCAGACTCGTGGAAGAGTACCATAAGGCGATAGAGGCCACAGAGGATAGGGCCAAGGCTACGGAGAAGAGGGCCAAAGACAAGCAAAAGATAGCCTACTCCCGGTTGGAGGAGCTCCAGAAGAGCCACGAAGCCGAGCAGAGGCGGCTGCCTTTTTTTCAAGAAGAACGAAAAATTTATCGGGCTCCGAGACCGCATCGCTGTCAGCGTGATCCATCTTGGTTTCAAAGGAGCAGTCAACTCCGTTCGGCGCCAGTTCCGGGATGTCGATCACATAAAGATAGCCCTTAAGCTCAGTGACCAGGACATTGCTGAGGCTCAGGCCAAAGAAGATGCAAGAAAGATCGAGCCGAGCATTGAGCCGACCGATCTAGAAACTGGACCAAGCTAGCGAGCAGAGATCTCTGACCAGGCTGACACGGAGAAGACCCCTGGCGAGCATCCCGACCAGGAGCAGTAGACCCCCTAGCCTTCAGCCTAATTTTTTTTTTCTTCTTTTTGTTCTGCCCGGTAAACAACGGGCTTATATGTAATGGGTAGTAGTTCCGCCTCTTTTTGTACATCTTGAAAATCTGAATAGAACTTTTGATTTGCCTTTTGTACAAACCTTGTCTATTTCTTTCTTGTCTTTACTTTATTGGATGGATGATGATGATCGATGGTTTTTATTTACAAGTTCGTAAGATTTTTTGAGCTGGCGTAGTACTCCGGTGCCCGCTAATCCGTACACACCTTGCCCCTCAGGCGATCAGAAGAGCTTGTGCTGAGTGAGCTATTATAGTCGACTTTGTAGTACTTAGTTATCTTCCATCACTTGGTGTGCGGGTTCGTGAATGTGTTGTTGATCACTTTGCCCCCCAGACAACCAAGGCAGTTCATGTAGAGCGAGCTGCTGTGGTTGTCTTTCTGGTGCTCGGTTGAGTTTCACCACTTGCGCTTGTTTTGCCCCCCAAACGTCCAAAGAATCTCAGAACAACCGAGCTTCCTTGGTGTCTTACTGGATTGCGTCTTTTTGCCCCCCAGAAGATCTGTCCAGCCCGGTATTCCGGGCTTGCCGATATTTTTCCTCTTTGTAGGGAGAAGGGCTTTGGGGAGTCTTACCCCGGCTTCTCGGCACATGGCTACATTGTCCCGCCCCAGAATTCCTGGATCATTTTTTCCCCCAGATAATCTACTGAGCTCGATTTTTTTGAGCTTGTCGATCTTCTTTAGCGTTCAATTCGCAGATGTACTGCTTAATGGATTTCAGAAACTAAAAAGTCATTGCATCGAAAATGCTTACTTTACATTAATTTCAACTTGTCCATTACAATTCTTTTGAGATCAAAATAAGAAATCTATTACAATTTTATGGATCGCACTCATCAGTCTGGTAGTAGCGCTTCAGGTGCTCAGCGTTCTAGGGGTGCTTGAGTGGTATCCAATCTTCCGTTTCCAAGTTATATGTGCTCGGTCAAGCTATGCGAGCCACACGATAAGGGCCCTCCCAGCTCGGTGCCAATTTTCTGGCATTTTGTTCCTTAGTAGCTAGGGTGACTTTCCTTAGGACGAGGTTCCTAACGTCAAAAGATTGAGGTTGAATACGACGATTATAGTATTGGGTCATCCTCTGCTGATTGGCGGCCTAATGAATCTAAGCCCTCTTTCTTCTTTCTTCAAGCAGGTCGAGGTTAAGAGCCAGGCCTGCCTCGTTCTTAACTGGGTTAAACGGTCGGGCAGTTCGGGGAGAAGGTTTTCCGACCTCCACTGGATCACAGTTTCTGACCTGAATGTCATCGCAAAAGGTGTCTCGCTGGTCGGGGTTCGGGTTGTTGTGTGATAAGCCCAGAGCACCGGATACAGTTCATTCACCCATAACCCCTTCAATTTGTCCAACCTAGTTTTCAGATTTTGTAAAATAGTCCGGTTGATGATCTCGACCTGGCCATTGGCCTGTGGGTGGCCGTGGGAAGTGAACTTTGTCCTGATTCCAACAAGTCCGGTACACAATTTGGCGAATAGGTCGTTGTCAAATTGCTTTCCATTGTCCGAGACGATAGCCCAAATCTGTTGTTCGGTGATTGTTGCAAGTGGCTCGACTTCAACCCACTTGGTAAAGTACTCGATGGCGACGACTAGAAACTTCCTCTGGCCGGTTCCCTGGGAAAACGGGCTGAGGAGATCGATCCCCCATTGGGTGAATGGCCACAGGTTGGACATTGGGACCAGTTCGGTTGGTGGGGCATGGGGACGTACGACAAATTGCTGGCACTTGTCATATTTCTTAATGAATTTCGTCGCGTCCTCCAGCATTTTTGACCAATAATATCCGTTAGAGACTTGCCCCCCGAGTGATTTTCACAAATCCCTTTGTGAACCTCCCTCATAACATAGTTGGCCTCTTCAGGTCAGAGGCATCGGGAGGACGGACCAGATAAGGACTTTCGATAGAGGACCTTGTCGATGAGAGCATATTGTGTTGCCTAATACCGTATTTTTCGAGAGTGATCCCGATCACTGGGAAATGTCCCATCGGCAAGGTAGCTCGCTATGGGGTCCATCCAGGTCGGTTCAGAATTCAGGGCGCAAATCACTGTGGTCTCGTCCGAGAAGGCTGTGCTCGGTTCGGCTAGGATCTCAACGGGGACCATTCTTTTGAGTGTATATTCCACTGCTGAGGCCAGGTTAGCCAATGCGTCAGCGTGCCTATTCTCTTCTCGGGTTATTTGCGTGACTTTCATTTTGTCGAAGAGTTTTGTCAGGTCTTTCACCCTCTCCAGGTAGGCTACCATGCTCGGGTCTTTTTCAAGGTAATCATCGTTGA
Source organism: Eucommia ulmoides (assembly GCA_016647705.1). Taxonomy (NCBI): domain Eukaryota; kingdom Viridiplantae; phylum Streptophyta; class Magnoliopsida; order Garryales; family Eucommiaceae; genus Eucommia; species Eucommia ulmoides. The sequence continues at coordinate 1,214,425 of JAENRU010000484.1, forward strand.
CCTGATTGACGACGAGTTGGGAATCGCACAATACCATGGGGGTTCTTACATTAAACTCTCGGGTTAATCGAAGCCCAGCCAACAACACCTCATATTTGGCCTTGTTGTTTGTAGCTCAGAATCTAAGCCTGAGGGCGTACTTGATCTCTTCTTTATCTGGGGCTATGAGGACCATACCGGCACCTGAGCCGATCTGATTTGAAGATCTGTTAGTGAAGAGCTACCACGAGTCGGGGCCAAGGTCGTTAAAAGCTTTAGGCAGTTCGACAGAGCATCCTTTCTGAATTGGGTTTTCAGAGGCCTGCCTGGAATCACCTTGGTGCGAAATGGTCTCCCCCTTGGGAAAGGTCAGCTCGGCTATGAAGTCAGTCAGGACCTGCCCCTTGATTACCGTTCTGGGGGCGATATTCAATATGGTATTGGCCCAGCTCGAGGCTATACTTCATTAATCTCCTTAAGATGTCAGGGGAGTAGAAGACTTGCCTCAATGGCTGGTCCGTCAGCACCACAATTGTATGGGTTTGAAAATATTGGCGTAGCTTACGCGAGGTGATTAGCAGGGCATAATCCAGCTTTTTGAATTTTGCGTACCTCGTTTCAATATCGATCAGGACACAACTCGAGTAATAGATTGGTCTTTGGACCCCGGCGTCTTCCTTGATCAGGGCGACACTGACCGCCGTTGGGGAGATTGTGATATAGAGGAACAAGTCCTCATTCTTCTGAGGCGTAGTGCGCAGGGGAGTCGATGAGAGATATTTTTTTAGTTCTTCAAAGGCACGATCATGTTCCTCGGTCCACTTGAATGCCTTGCTACCCCGAAGAATTTTAAAGAAGCAGAGGCATTTTTCGGAAGACTTGGAGATGAATCGGTTCAGGGCGGCCAATCTCTCTGTTAGCATCTGGACCTCATTCTTACTCCGAGGAGGGGCCATGCCGAGCATCGTACCGATTTGGTTAGGGTTTGCGTTGATGGCGCGTTGAGAGACCATAAAGCCCAGGAATTTGCTAGCGGCCACACCGAAAATACATTTGTTTGGATTCAACCTCATACGATGAGCTCGGAGCTTATCAAAGTAGGCCTGGAAATGGTTGAGGTGGTCCTCAGCCTAGGTATTCTTTACGAGAATATTGTCGATGTATACCTCCATCCTGTTGGCAATTTCTTCCTTAAACATTTTATTGACAAGCCTCTGATAGGTTGCCCCTACGTTGTGGAGGCCAAATGCCATGATTTTGTAGCAGTAGGTGCTTCTGTCGGTGATAAACGAGATCTTGCTCTTGTCTAGTAGATACATAGGGATCTGATTGTGGTCGTTGTTAGCATCGAGGAAGGTGAGTCGCTGGTGCCCCGTCGTAGCGTCGATTACAATATCGATCCTTGGAAGGGTGAAGAAATCTTTCGAGCAAGCCTTGTTTAGATCCTTGAAGTCAACACAAAGTCGCCATTTGTTGTCGGCCTTCGGAGCCAACATGACATTTGCAAGCTAGTCCAGGAATTTGACCTCCTCCATAACGTCGAGCCTCACGAGCTTATCCATTTCTTCTTTTATTATTTTCTGTCAATTTGGATGGAACTTCTTCCGCTTTTGGAGAACCGGTGGATGATGAACATCGGCGTGCAGCCTGTGCATGGCTACACTGGGATCTACATCGGGAAGTTCATTGTGCAACCAGGCAACAACATCGTGGTTCTTCACTAGCAGCTCAGTGAGGGCAGACCGTTCTGCTGGGCCTAGCTGAGCACTGATCCTCACCGTCTTCTCCAGGATGACAAGGTGAATTGGGACGTCGACCAGGTCCTCATGAGGGTATGGGATGGGCTCATCGTCACGTAGATCATCGATTGGAACGGGCCCACCTACGTCGGCCAGGACCACGAGCTTTTCGCCAGCCTAGGGAGGGATACACAGCTCGGGCCCCAACTATAATTGCTATTTTCTTTCCAAGGCCCTTCTTGCACAGGTACGGGCGGTCTCCTGATTTCTTTGCACCTCTCCAATCCCCGAATCCGTGGGGAATTTCATCTTCTGGTGATACGGGGAGCATACGACCTTCAGGGTGGCCACAGTGGGTCGACCCATGATCGCGTTGTAAGGCGATGGCCTATCCGCAATGAGAAATTTAGACTAGACGATAGCAACGTCAGGGTTGGAGCCAATGGTGACGAGCAGGGAGATCCACTTGAGCGAACCAACAACGTCACCGCTAGACTTCACGGGCTGCACGGAGCTAGGTTCCATACCCATTTTATCGACGACCCCCTTAAAAATGATATCAATCGCGTTGTCCGTCGTCGACGAGTATCCTGACGATTTTAAAATGATTGATCAGGGCTGAAACGACCAGGGCGTCATCATGAGGAACGTGCACTCCCCTCAGGTCGGCTTCACTAAAGGAGATCACATTGTGGTATGTAACATCTATTGTGTTAACTTCGTAAACGTCCTCTTCCGCTTTTCTTTTACTCTTGTCTTTATACCTCTTCCAAGAAGAAGACGTCTCTCCGTCGAAGCCCAGGCTGCCGTGGATGACGTTGATTTCGCCGTCGACTCTCAAATCAGAGTCGTCCCCAGCTTGATCGCCATGGGGCTGAGCCCAGTTATCATTTCGCTTTCTGCGTTGTCCTAGGCAGCCATCACGACGGCCATTTGAGTCGGACCGACCCTCGTCAGGTCGACGAACATAACTTCCAAGGTAACCTCTTTGGATGAGGTCCTCAATTTCTTCTTTCAACTGGAAGCACTCGTCAGCGGCGTGGCCATTGCTCCTGTGGAAGTCGCAGTATTTATCAATTGACTTTCTTAGAAGTTTCCCCCCTCTGGGGTGGTGCGGGTGAGAAAATATTTTTTTCGGCGTTCTCAACAAAGATGGTCGCGACGAAGGCGGTCAGGGAAGTGTAAACGTTCTAGCGGGGACCTGAAGACGGCCTTTGATTGCTGGGAAGTTGCCCCAACCTTCCCTCCGCCTGGAATCTCCTCGAAGCTTGAGACCGGCTCGACCCCACGTCGGCACGGGATTTCTGAGAAATCTTCATTTTCCTTCGTGATCTTGTCAATGAGGTCGACCTTGTAGTAATTTGTGCTGAGGTCAAGTGCCTCGCGGAGGTTGGTGGCCGGCCTGGTATTCAGGTCGTATAACAGCCTCATGTGCCTTAGCCCACCAACAAAGGCGTTGAGCGCCACTTCATCGGCCATCCACTCGTACGTGAGTGACTCTATCCAAAATCAGTGCACGTAATCAGTCAGGTTCTCATTTTTCTCCTACTTGACGCCGAGGAGGTGAGAGGTGGTCTTCAAGACGCCGTGAACTACTAAACCTCTCCATGAACTGCTTCTCTAGCTGGAGAAATTCAGAGATCGAGGCCGGCGGGAGGTCGTTAAACCACGACCTGGCTAGACCGCTCAGGCCGAGGGAGAAGAATTTGTACCTTATTGCGTTGGTGGCAGCGTGCATGTCCATGTGGGAAACATAAACGAAAAGATGGTCCAGCGGATTAGTCGTCCCATCGTACTGGGCTGCTGGGGGGTTTGGGAATCGGTATGGGAAAGTCTTCTCCGTGATCTCGGCAGTGAAAGGAGACCTGATTCCAGTATGTTGCTCGGGGGCTCCCCTGGTGTTTCGCATTCGACTGAGGGCGGCCTTCATTTCTGCCAGGCTTCGCTCCATTACGGTCGTCACTCTCTCTGGGGAAACAACCTCACTTGCGGCAAGCTTAGGTTCCCTCCTGCGAGTTGGTGATGGGGAATGAGAATCTACCTCCCAGAGCTGATAAAATTTGTGCTCAGAACAACGCTCACAACAACTATATTCTCGAGTCCGCGGTGACCCTGGTCGGTCTTCGAAATCGTCGTTCCCGAGCTGATCTTGAAACGAATGTCGAGGCCAATGGGGGGTCAAGATCTCTTTCTCTCAGTGCTCGGTTAACGGCTTGAGGTCGAGCCCAAGCCATCTGTCCATGAGAGACGGGCACTCAATCACCAGACTCCTGTGGACGGGCCCTCTCTTCGGCGACTTCGAGGTCCGGCCCTCCTTCAACGGGGGGCGGAGGAATGCAGGAGAGAGAAATGTCGAAGTATTCCTGGAACTTCCTGAGCTAGTGCTCCACGTTGTCGAGCCTGGCGGCATCAACAGTGGGTTGATGGGATTGTTCCTCAATATAAAATATTTCACCTTTCAGCGTTTGCGTCTTCTTCGTTGATTGTTCATCGGGCTGTAGCACTGGTTTTCGGCCTTGGTGCTTGCGAAATATCCTCGCCGGGCTATCTATTCACCGAGAGATTTATGTTTTCTAATCGATGAGAGTGACCAGACCTTGTGTTCATAAAACCTTAGCAAAGCAAGTAGCTGAACTTGGAGAAGGCTTTTAGTAGCGTTTCCCACATACGGTGCCATACTGTTGGTGTCGGAATTTGATCCTACCAGCAGTATGGTCCAAACACTCTCGGATCAAAGAGGGTGAGGTGGTAGTTAAGTCTTTCCACGTGATGCAGCCGGGCTGGACTGTTTTGGATCCGAGCCCGGGTCTTGTTCTCCTGCGCTCCTAGCTGTTGTTCTGGTCGAGCTCCAATCTGTCACTTGTACAAAGGACGGGCCGGGTTATTCCTGGCATGCCCCCTCCGGCGTGAGAGTAAGAGCTCGAGGTAGAAATACAGGTCGGAAGGTTACTGTTACCTCGAGCTGTCTGAACGACCTAAGACAAATTTTCTCTCTTTAGAATGACTTTCTCGTCCCTTTAAAGTGTTGGTGAAGCCTCCTATTTATAGGCAGAAAGGCGATTAGCGTAAACAAAATTAAGGCCTTAATCCCTAATTACCAGTAAGCAGTCAAGCACGTGGGCGGCACGACGGATTAAAACTAATGGCCTAGGGAATTGGACCCTTCTAAGTTGGTGACGGGAGCCTGGGCCGACCTGCCGAGGAGGAGGGCCAAGCTGGCCACAAGGGCGGAGGTCGATCTGTCCCTCCGACCTCCCACGGGCTGTTGTTTTAACAAGGCTCCTAGAGGGGGGCCCCTCGCGGAAAGCCGACCGACCTCAGGCCATCCGGCTTGTCTATACACCGAGTTGGCACAGGGTCGATGATGATATGGCACACTCGATCCGGGTTGTTGACATGTAGAGGAACTCCGATCTTACCCACATCAAAGTCGAATTCCATCAACTAATGAAGCTAAAAGGAGGCCCATTGATTATGAAGTAGAAAAAGGACTTGATTCAGCCTATGTTATGACCCATATCAAGCCCATATGACATGTCCTTGTCTTTGATCAGCCCACGACGACGCCGTCGTCTCTATCGGCGCCGGCGAAAGAATCTGAAACTGAAGGAGAGGGAAGCTGCCAGAAATACAAATGCAGGTGGCTAGTTTTCGATCCACGCCGTGCCAAAAGATCAACCATCATTGCCGTCGTTGCTTCTCCTCGTCAATGATACGACCCTAAAGGCCCATTTCCAATCACACAGGCGAAGTATAAAGACATGTAACAAAATACTTTTGAGGCATAAAATCAGAAATGAAATGATCTTCCTCCTTTAGTTCTTCTTCTCCCTATCTAATACTCTCTGTATTTCCCCTTTGTTCTTCAATCTTCTTCTATTTTAGAGCCGGCACTCGCTCGAAGAGTGTTTCCCTTTCTCGGGGCGTATCATTGGTGCTTTCATTGAGAGTTGACATGGCGCAATCCGAAGTGCTCGCAATTCTGAAATCGATCCAGGTTTAGCTCGAGGGCCACACCACCTCCATCATTCAGACGTTGCAGCAGCATATGGCGCGATGGATGCACGTTTCGAGGACAAAAATTGGAGCTTCGCAGCTGCGCCGCCGGAAATGTCCTTCAACGAGCTCTCGTCTCCGCCGGAAAGAGCACCATCTATAGTTGAGACGATAGTCGACGATTTTGACGAAGATTTGCTCGCGACGAAAATCGACGATTTCGAAGACGATCTAATCGAGACGAAGATGGCAAACTCGGAGGAGGTTCCCTTCGCTGCTTCTAGTAAGGGCCTGAAACCCCAAATCAGGGCCGACGTTTTCGCAAATGAAGAGATCGAAGAAACAGCCGTGCCAACCACGCCGGACGACGGCAACATTGACACCAGACCAAATCAGAGGAAAACGCAATTGGAGACGAAGACGACACCACGAGATTTGAACGGTTTCGCACCACGATCGCCGGTGACCATCATTCACACAACGACGCGAGCACCGAACCATTTCGCACCACCACTGACGACGAATCGAAGCTCTGTTGGAGCTCCAATGCGATCTACAAACGGTTTCTCTTCACCATTGATGGAGACTCTAGCACACACGCAATCGACGATGGTGACCACCATTCTCCATGGGATGTCCATCAAGATCTCAGCGCCATTGGAAAGAGGATCTGATGTAACCCTAGGTAATTTCATCAATGGGATGGTGCAGACCAAACCAAGGGGCCTTGGGTTTTGGACTTGGGTGTATCGGTTGGATGGTGTATTGGAAATGGGCCATGCAAACAAGCCCAAGAGCTCAAAATGGATTCAGCCCAGAAGTTCAAAATGGATTCTTATTTTGGCCCATAAAATAAAAAAAATATTGGTGGCCCATTCATTCAAACCCAGCAGTGCACTGCTCCAAACTCACAAAAATTACCATGGTTGGTTTAAAAGAATGGGAAGCGCCAACGACAAATAAACTTCACCTTGAGGACAATGTGATTTTTCAAGAATTGAGGAATGATACGACCCTAAAGCCCCATTTCCAATCACACAAGCAAAGTATAAAGACATGTAACAAAATACTTTTGAGGCATGAAATCAGAAATGAATTGATCTTCCTCCTTTAGTTCTTCTTCTCCCTCTCTAATACTCTCTGTATTTCCCCTTTGTTCTTCGATCTTCTTCTATTTTGGAGCCGGCACTCGCTCGCTTGAAGAGTGTTTCCCTTTCTCGGGGCGTAACAGTCGGCGTCGGTAATTTCTGCCGCCAAGAGACCGATGGTCACCTCCAGCAGCAGTAATAACCCTGGGTCTTTCACCACCCTCCTCGAGAGAGTGACGTTCGAGCGCGAAATCAAAAAGAGCAAATTCATCGCCATTGCCGGCCCAATCTCCGACGAACGATCGGCGCAGTCCTTCCTCGCCGAGGTCGATTTTATGAAAATATTTAGTTCATACGGTATTACATGCCTCACACAGAGATACCAATACCATTTCGTTAATCAATTATTTAGCTTCTATATTCTATTCAGTAGTTGAATCTGGTGCTTTACTGTGGTTATTGACTTTCTCAATCACATGCTATAAAATTACAGTAATAAACAGTACCTTTAATGCCATTACAATTGTGATTTAGACTCAATTTCGTAATTGTTCACAATGTGTTGAATCCCATTGCTTTTTACTGGTTTGTAGGTTCGAGATCCACGTGCTACTCATAATTGTTGGGCGTACAAGGTATGTTCCCATCAAATGCTTTGCTTCTTGTGTATATGCCTCCTGATTTGGTTCAAAGCTCACCCTTCTTATGTATTTTGCACTTTGCAAAGCAAGCATTTATCATTACAACTTTAATTTTAAGTTGAAGTATCTCAAGGATTTCATTGTGTTTTTCCAATAAAATTATTTGTTGAACTAGGATTCTGCTGGAATATTGATAGTGCTCCCAGCTCCTAAATCCTTGATTAATACATGCAAAGCTTAGCATAAGCATTTGGGATGCTAGTGTGGCATTGTCCAAATAGACTTTTGACGTTAGAATAAGTTAATCAGGTCTTTTGCGATATTAGAATAGTTGTTCATGTAATTTGTACTTGCTATATTTATAGAGTTGGGCTTGCCTAAATCTTCTTATTTTCACCATATCTTATTGATCATCGTCTTACTCAGATATGTTCAATCTTCAACGTTCAAATCAATTAATTGAATATTCGGGCCTCATCTGATCATTTCAGATTTCCCATGGGCTACTTCAACACAGACCCACGTATAGTTCTCCTTATAATAGAGATGGATTTACTTAGTTGAGCCCGTTAAGTTATATTATCTAGGATGATCATGGGCCCACTTTTGCTAAGTCCAAAACTGTTCCACTTTTGTTGGGTCATGGGAAATCCACCCACATCAGACCTCTCACAAAATCACATTACGTCTTTAGGTACTGTTTTAACTTTTGCAAGGCATTTGTGAATACATGATGTACTTATTGTGTGAATCCATGTGTTGACAATATCTTTTCGTCCTCTTTTAGCTCTCTACTTCTGAACTTTTTGTAAGAAATGTCTGAATTTTGACAAATGGACCTTGATATAGATGAGAAATATTGAGCAAAATGCAAAGCCATTTGGGTTTCAAGTCAAAATATATGAGATGAGGTTTCATGCTTGTTTCCTGGTATCATGTTTGTGGATTAGAATTTATATCAGAAATCCTTGTATTGTCTTATCAATCACCATTTAGTGTCTCTATTTTCTCTCTCTCTCTCTCTATACATTTGTGTGTGTCTTTTTGTCATTCTTTGTTCGTGTCATGTCCTTCTTTGGTCTCTTGACTCTTTGTCTTGTCTTAGTTAGCCACATCACTTCCTTTCTCATTTAGTCGTGTGTGTAACTTATTAGAATCAAGAACATTCTCTCTAGAATATTCTACTGTTAGTTTGTTATATTGAGTTTGTTAGTATTGGAGTTTGTTATGCTTACATGTTATGAGTTGTTGAGAGCTTTCATAGGCCTATGTATACTGTATTCTCTCTATTTTGAAGATCAATGAAAAACAATCTTTCATTCTCAAATTCTAATATGGTATCAGAGGTATTTTCTCTTCTTTGCACATAGCAGATCTTCGGTTAAGCCATCATGGCTCGTGGAGGTGGCAATCAATAGCCTACCGCCATCAACAATCGCTTTCAACTACTCACTCCACCTTCTTCTTCCACCACTACCCAATTCTCAAACGGAACCCACTCCCATGGATAACATTCATAGCCTCTTCTTCCTCCACAGTGCGGATCATCCGGGCATAGCTCTTATTTTTCACATACTTACTGGCCCTAATTACAGTACCTGGACGCGTGCGATGACGATGGCCCTCAATGCGAAGAATAAGCTTGGCTTCTTTGATGGCACTTTTCAACAACCCCCTTTCGATGATCCATCTGTTGGTATATGGTCACGTTGCAATAGTATGGTAATCTCCTGGCTTCTTAAACAAGGAAAAAAATGGAATTTGTCCCTTTGTTAAGAGGAACAAACAAAGGGAGAGACGAAGGAACACAAGTGAAATTAATCCAATTAATTCAATCCATTAGTCTTGAAGATTCAATGGTAGTTAGTTCAAATCAATTCATTATAAGAAGACATTTTGTTGAGAGTTTGTTATTTAGGTGGCGTTTGGTAACCGTTTCTGTTTCCATTCCAGTAGTGAGATGGGAATGGGATGGGAATTTTGTTTTCTTCTTGGGAGTAGAATCGCGTTTGGTAACGATAATTTTTTTTTTTTTTTGTTTTGGGAAAAGAATTGTGTTTAGTAATGATTTCATCCAAATTTTTTTTTTTTTTTTTTTTTTTTTCTTCCTGTTTTGGCCTGACGGCAGTGGCGCCATCGCCGGCCGACCAGTGATGGCTCCGGCGCAGGCGACCGGCGGTGACTCCCTCGGCAACTGCCGGACGGCGGCGGCGCCGGCGAAAGCAATCGCGCCCGCCGGAAGGCAATGGAGCTTGCGCTGATGACGGCCGGGAGCGATGGCGGGTGGGTGACAGTGGCCGAAAAATTTCCGGCCGGACGGTGACCGGCGACGGCTGGAAGACAATGGCGCCGGCGCCGATGACGGCTGGGAACGGTGGCGGGTGGGTGACAATGGCCAGAAAATTTCCGGCCGGACAGTGACCGGCGACGGTCGCCGGAGATGGTGTCCGGCACCGGCGGACGGTGGCCGGCCGCAGCAGGCGGCGGTGGACGGTTGTCGCCAGCGGATGAACATTGATCATGTGTTTTGGGAATAATGAGAAATAATTTTTTTTTTTGTTTCTCATTTCTTAAGAAAAAAGTGGGCACAATTCCTAAATAAGAATGAAATAGAAATGGAAATAAAAATTACCAAACGCTATTTTCAAACGTATTTTTTTATGTTTTTTTAAGGTTGATAAGGACAGGAGTACGATTTTCCAATTCCAAGTTGAACGACAACTCCAACGATTTCTAAGCTTCAAGGAACCACACAATTGGTCCACAAAGTGGAATATTATTCAATATCCATTTGCCAAAAAAAATAATAAAAAAATAACAGCCGCCTGTTTAAATTGCAAAAACTCTTGTTTTAATATTTTTCTATTTGTTGTACATTTCGTGGAAAATTCATGGACCAAGAAAAGCACATTGTATTTCTCTTATATAAAAAGACTTGGTGGTTTCTTCAGCAATCAATTGAGCAATCTATCAAAGAAGAGAAGAGAAGAGAAGAGAGGTATGTATGCTCAAAATCTTTTTCCTCCATTTGTTTATTTTAAACAGGGTTTTCCTTTTCTAATCATGAACTATGTTTTATTCAACAGTTCTTCAATTGTTGTAGCATTTGTTTGTAGCCTTCCACAAAAAGGTACGTTTAATCGCCATGGATTATCTTAAGAATTCAATTTGAAACCCGCCCGAGCCCAAAATATGTCAACTCCATCTTCTATGCGATTAAATTGAAATAAAACTAAAACATTAGGAAACAAAAGGGCAAATTCCCCGGAATACTCCACAGCGCCACTCCACTCCATGTGCTCCACTCTAGATTCAACATGTCTGTTTATTATAGTGGGTTTATACTTTTTTTTTTTTTTTTTCTGCCCCTTTTTTTGTTAATCAGATATTATTTTACAAATATTGTTTAACTCTATTGATAAACTTGTTTTGTGTGTAAAAATACTTTGCTATCCTTACGTTTTGTGCAAACTTTATACAATTAAAAAAGAGATAATTGGCTGGAAGTCCTAAATAAAAAGGTAGTCCAGTGCTACAAAGTTCCCGCTATGCACGGGGTCCGGGGAAGGGTCTATTGTACGCAACCTTACCCTGTTTTTTTTTTTTTTTTGCAAGAAGCTATTTTCACAACTCAAACTCGTGACCTCCAGGTCACATGGCGCCAACTCATACTGTTGCATCGGAAGTCCTAAATAATAGACTTAATTTAAAAAAAAAAAAAAAAACTGCTTAAAATATAAGTTTTGAATTATTCTCTTAAGTTGGATTTTGGTTTGATTTTAATCCCGTATTGTAAGAATTGTAGAAAAAACTTGGTGAGTAAATTCGTATTATAGTGAATATTTGTTAAATATAACAAATATTAGTTATAATTTAATAATTGTTAAATTTTTTATTATATTTTTAGTTACATGTATTTATGTAATATTAGTTACATGTCATAATTGTATATAATATTTATTTGTGACATTTAATAAATATTACACAAAATAATTTAATATTAATTATATATATATTTGTGTACATTTAGTTACATGTAATTAGATTAAAAATAATTCATTAGAAAAATAAATTAAATATTCTATTCTTAAGGGTATAAATATATTTTTAGTATTTTTTTTGGGTGAAAAAAACTCTCCTTTATATTCTTTAAAAATTTAGAATAAAAAATTGATTATAAAATTGTGCATTTTCCATTCTATTGTCTGTCTTCGTTTTCCTGTCCATCTTCATTTTTCTGTCCTTAATTTTTCCATTAAAATATGTAAACACCATTTTTTATGGGACCAATTTGAAACAAAACTGAAACATTAGAGACAAAAGTGAAAATGTTTTTTTTTTCATATGCAGCAATGGAGACGATAATAGCTGAAGTTTTGGTTACTGCTGGTACGGAGATTATCGTGAAGAAAATGATTTCTCTCGCAACTGAAGATAGCAGCCGTGCAAAGCTCGAAGACACTCTTGATAAGATTGAAGACGTGTTAGGTGATGCCGAAGCTCGGACTGTCAGGCGCCTGAAACGCGTAGCTGACAAGGCCGAAGGTGTGTTAGATGAGATCGCTGACGAAATTCACGGGCTTAAGGTGGAGATCCGTGATCAGATGAAAAAGAAATTTATGCAGTGGTAGAAAAAGGCCTTTCTATCACGCTTACTAAAAATAATTTATTTCGTTTTTTAAATGAACTGTGATTGTAATAATATGAATGAGATATAATCTTGTTTGAAATTTATTATGTGATAAAAAATATTTTTTATCTCACTATTTTAATAAATCATGATAATAAGGTGATATTGTTATCACATTTATTATTTATAAGCATGATTAATTGATTTTTAGCGCTGCACTGAACTTAAACAAACAAAAAAAAGGCGTTGCTCTAATTTGGTGTTCCCGCTCATCTGGTCCAAATCGTTGAAGAATTTAGGGGTTCCATCTCCTTCATCAACCCTAGTAGCCGCCCCTATTTCGTGTTCTTCGCTCTTATCTGAACCGAAGCCATTCTCTCTCTCTCTCTGCCTCCAATCTGAACTAAAGCCTTTCTCTCGATCTCTCTCACGATCTCTGCCTTCTCTCTTTTCCCTGCTCTCGCAATCTAACCTAAACCAAAACCAAGAAATCTCACGTTGCTGCTCTCAATTCGCCGGCCACTGCGATTCTCTACTCGATTCGCCACTGTGCTGACTAATTAAAAGTCGCGGTTATACATGAAATAGTTGGTGCGGCTCCTCATGTTTAGCCCTAATTTTCTCTCATCCACAATTTATCATCATTGTAGGTTTTCTCTCTTTCCCGACTGAAGTGAGCAAAATTCGAAGCCATAAACTGATACAATGGCACTGATTTAGGGTTCCTCCGACTAAACTGATAAAAAAATCCGACCAAGGCGATAGCGACTCCATCTCAGTTCTCGGTACTGCTTTGACGGTGGAGAAAGACCCCAGTCGATTCGCGACTATGAATCATCTACATGACAATGGAAAGACATCGAAGGCTGGAGAAGTAGACGAAATCTTGCTGGGTCAAAAAGACGAGTCAGAGAGACCTGTAAGTGCTCTCTCAATTTTTCCCAATACAATACGTCTTTCCTCTCGAACCCCAACTCTGGTTAGTTATATTAACATATACAATCGTTGATTCGAAAATGGATTTGGTAACCCTGATTTTATGTTCTGAAATTGTTGCTGCTATGGACATACATTCTGCTCTATTTCTATTATGTTCCCAATTTATGTTTCCAGATTTCTGTTTTATTTTTGCTATATTCTCAGTTTCAGTTCCGTTCTGTTCTCAGTTCCATTGATGAAGTTATTAAATTTTCTAATTAGTTTGTTTATTTTTCAATTTTATAGGAAATTTGTAGCACAATTGGCAAATAATCAAGAATACCCAGAGGTAAAATATTTATTTCATTATGAAATCTAATTAATTTGGGTTGTTTTGATATTATTGATTGCAATCAAATGTAAAATGAAATATCTTCTACATATTTTGATTAGGATTGTTGCTCGTTGAATTAAAATATTTGTTTAATATCTTCTAGTTGCTACCTGTTGAATGTCTGCTGAAGTAAAACATCTGTTGAATTCTTGCTTGTTGAATGTCTCAAATAAGAATCTGTTAGGAGAAATTGTCCTTGTATTTATGTTACATTCAACTCATCATTTTGATTTAGCAGATGGTCCTTACATTTATTCTTATAATTTTCTAGCGATATTTGACATAGGTTTTTTGTTTCTCCTAACAGATTTTCTTTTCTGGAGACAATATGCAATGATAAGCATATTATTGAAAGAAGTATACATCTCAATGATTCAACAAAGCCCAGCTTATGCGGAAGAGTATGTTTGTGAACTCAAATTATTGACCTCTTATGCCTAGGGATGATTATGTAGTAATTGGTGGTGTTCTAGAGGCTAGATTTTGAAGCTGGATATCAAGACTTCAAAAATCGCCTTGATAATTATGAGAAAGTAGTTTCTTAAACATACTTATGATAATTATTATTCTTGCGATAAATTATTCTATCATAATTACTATTTTTTTGCCATTAGATTTATGAGCCAGTAAAGAAATAATCATATATCAGTTTTTTGTTTTTGGTTGAGATTGTATAATCTTACGGGTTTTTTTGTGCAGGGAAAATGATGCCAAGCAGTCAATGAGCCACACCATTTCAGATTCTGCTAGTATGCATGCATTTGTTCTATCAGGATCGTTAAGAACTTAAAGCTCATCTTGGATATTAAAAGTTCGAACTAATTTTAATTACTTTATATAGAAGGGTACTCCTGCATTTGACATTTTGAAGTGAATGTAAAAATAAATTATAACTTTCTTGAATGTTGTAGTGATTCTGATCCAAATATGTATGTTAAGTTTTACTTCTGGTTTGGTTGTATAGTGCTAGCATGTGGTAACAACAATTTTTTCCCTATATCATCCAGAAGTGTGCTCTAGATTTACTTTTTGGGATGTGTGATATTTCTAACGAGAAGGACATTGTTGAAGAATTATTGCAGGTGCACAGTCCTTGAACCTTGATTAATGATATGTAATTTTGATAATAGCATGTGAGGAACTGTAATAGAACAAAACTTCTCTCTGTAGGAAACTTACTGTGATATATTGGTAAAAAGTACAAATCTGATCTCCCAAATCTGTTTCAAGAATTTGGACAATGATTTTGACATTTTCGTATTCTTATGAAATCATACGCAGTAATTTCAATGTTCCCTAACATTGAAGTAATATGTGATTAAGTTTATGTATTTAGACGATTTAATACATATGTTTAGCTCATGTTTTTCTTGTGTTTTGAACATCGCTGCTGTCTTTGCTAGCCTGTTGTCCGAGTTTGGTAAACTTTTACATCCAACCATGATATGATGCTTCTTATCTACCACTTATTGTGCATGCAAAATTTCAATAAATGTGATTATAATGGCATTTTTTTAGCTAATTTTTTTTTCTTGCATTTTTTTTTTTTTTTTTTGTAACTGCAAGTTTATTTTTTCCTAGTAGTGTTTTTTTAAGTTGCAAGTGTATTTTTCAATTTAATGTTTTTTTTAGCTGCAGAACTTCATTTTTGAATCACACGATGGCAAAAGCTAGTTGAACTTCACCTTTGGATACTCTACGACCGAGACATTGGTAGATTAGTTCATCATAAGTTAGTTATTATTATTTGTTTTATACTTGATAGAAATTTTACATTATAGATATTTATATTTATAGAAATTCAAGTTTATGATTTTTGTATTAAAGATAATGTTGTGTTTTTTTATGTTGACATAGAATTCTTATGTTATGCAAAATTCATTTTTAGTTATTTTATAGTATTTTTATAAAATTGTGTTTTTTTTTTTAATATATATATATGAGAAACTATCACAGTTTTTTAATGTGATAGAAAATAGGGTAACAATCTCGGCTTGATACAAAATTGAGATAGATAGTGTCCAAATAATCACGTTTGTTTTAATTTCATCACATATATATGATCTTTTAATCACATTTGAAAACCGAGATATAAAAGTCTACCATCTCGATTTTTAACTGTGATTAAAAGTCTTCCATCTCGATTTTTAATTGTGATAAAAAGTCTACTTTTAATCACACTGCATACTACCACGGTTTGATTTGGGATCAAAAACCGTGATAAAAATGTTTTTTTCTAGTAGTGATGGTTCTTCAAAACGTCTGACCTGATTGAGAAAGTTTTCCGTCAGAATATGGCTAATAAAATTAAGAACATCAATTCATCATTGACTAAGATTAGCAAACAACACGTGATTTCGGACTGCATAAGAGAGGTGTAGAGATGGCCTCTCCTCCAGCAGTCACTTTAGACCGAGAGACCGACTCTTTTATTTTCAAGCCGAAGGTGGTAGGAAGGGAACGTGATGTACTGAAAATAGCTGAAATGTTAACAAATCAAGAAGATCTCTCTGTCATTCCCATTGTGGGAATGGGTGGCATTGGGAAGACAACTTTAGCTAAGTTGGTCTATAACAATGAGCAGGTAGAAACTCAGTTTGATCTGAGAGTTTGGGTTTGTGTATCTAAGAACTTTGATGTCACCACGCTTTTAAAAGAGATTCTCCAAGATCTAACAAACAATGGGTGCCAGGTAAACAATAGGAATGCCATACTCAAAAGCCTTAGTCAAGAGTTGAAAGAGAAAAGATATTTGCTCATACTTGATGACGTGTGGAACGAAGTTCCTTCCAAATGGGATGATTTTAGGACTTGTTTGTTAGCAGTTAATGCAATGAAAGGGAGCAACATTTTGGTGACAACACATAGCCTACAAGTAGCATCAATCATGGAAACACGGCCCGAGTATTGTATAGATAAATTGTCGAGAGAAGATTGTTGGTCCATATTTCGGGGAAAAGCATTTGGAAATGGAAGACCTCTAATGACTTCTGAACTGGAGTCCATAGGGAAAGAAATTGTGGATAGGTGTAAAGGTGTGCCGCTGGCAGTGAAGGTAGCGGGGGGTTTGATGCACTCAAAGAATGAGAGATAAGAGTGATTATCCATTTTAAATAATGGAATGTGGGGTTTAGTTGGAGGAGAAAATGGAATATTCCCCATACTCAAAATGAGTTTCGATCATCAGTCATCACCAACTATAAAACAATGTTTTGCTTATTGTGCAATTTTTCCCAAGGATTTCCCTATGGAAAAGGAAAAATTAATCTAGTTGTGGATGGCTTTGGGATATCTTCAACCAAATGAAGGGAGCAATATGGAGATGGAGGATGTAGGCAATGCGTACTTAAAACATTTTCTGCAGAATTCACTGATTGAATATAAGGATGACTATCGTGGCATTAAAAGTTATGTCATGCATGATTTGTTGCATGATCTCGCACAATCTATTTCAACATCTGAGTGCCTTATCGTAGATGATGGTAGAAGTAAGTTTCCTCATGTTCGACATTTAGCAAATTATTTTTATGGAGAAACAAATCATAGCATTTACAGGAAAAGTGCTGAAAGGCTGCATACATTATTCTTAACAAGTGTTATCCCCAATGACATACTTGTGAATTGCAAATGTTTGCGTGTCTTAGATATTTCTTGGACTGATATCAAAAAGTTGCCACCTTCAATCGACAAGTTGGTTCACTTGAGATATCTTGACATATCATACAACAAATTCAAAAATTTGCCTGAATCCATTGGCAAACTGTACAATTTGCAGATGTTGAGAGTCAAAGGATGCCAGTACTTAGCAGAAATACCAAAAGGGGTGAGAAAATTATTCAACTTACGACATTTATATTTTGATGGGTGCTGTTACAATATTTTTAGCCCTTCTACGTGTGGATTAGCGATGCCTTTTGAGATAGGAAGGCTCACTAGCCTTCAAACTTTATCATATTTTAGAGTGGGAGAAGAGAAAGGTTTTCGAGTTGAAGAGTTGGGAAATTTAAGAAATCTTAGAGACAAGCTGTATATAAGTGATCTCAAATATGTGAGGGATAGAGAGGAAGCTGAAAAGGCAGATTTATTCCATAAGGACAAATTAGACAATCTGACATATGAATGGAATCGGGAAGGTTGTTGGAATGACACTAACACTGACACTGACACAGGTGCATTAGAAGGACTCCAGCCTTCCCCAAACCTGAAAGTCTTAGTGGTCAAAGGCTTCCCGGGTGACAGCTTCCCATCATGGATGATGAAGATGGTGGGTAGGAGTTTTAATGGTGCCTTGTTCCCACTCAACAACTTAGTGGATATCCTTTTGTCCGACTGTAAAAGATGTGAAGAAATCCCAATGCTAGGCCACCTATCACTTCTTCAAAAACTTTGTATCGAATTCCTAGAGAGTGTCAAAATCATAGATGAATCATTCTATGGAATTTGTAATTGGAATGAGGTGAAGGCCTGCTTTCCTGGTTAGAAGAGTTTCTGTTTGATTGCACCCAATTGAAAACTGCTCCAACTCATATTTTGCATCTTAGGAAACTAAAGTATGAGGGGTTGAAAAGTAGCTTGCCATTAGAAAATATTTGTGGTCAGAAACTAACTACTCTGACGTCCCTCACAATATACGATATGCCAGAGCTCACATCCTTGCCACATGAAGTGTTTTAAAACAATAAACATCTGAATGAATTGAAAATCGAGAAGTGTCCCACATTAACTCATGTGCCGGGCCTCAATACCATTCATCTCCGATCACTATGGATTATCAATTGCGAGAAGCTGTGCAACTTGTCAGAAGATGGTGTCTTGCTCACCCTTCCATCTCTTCATACGTTGGAAATAGAATGATGCCCTAATCTCAAGTCCATTCAGAGCATACAAAGCCTCACATCACTTGAAGATTTGACTATTCAAGATTGTCCAAATCTGATCTCTTTTCCAGATGTTTATGCAATGAGCTCTCTGTCTTTCTTAACAATTTCTGGTTGTGAGAAATTAACGTGTCTGCCAAGTGGCCTAGAATACAGCACATCACTTGAATATTTGACTATTTGAGATTGTCCATATCTGATCTCTTTTACAGATATTCGTGTAATGAGCTCTCTATCCACCTTAAAAATTTCCGGTTGTGAGAAATTGAATTCTTTGCCCAAGGGGCTACATTGCCTTACCCGCTTAGTCAATTTGAAAATTGGCCCCCTTCTCCAAGGAGCTCAGTTCTTTCCCGAGTGTTCAATTTGTCCAAAACTCACTTTGCAATGTAACTCTCACCGGTCGACCTCAGTGGGACTCAATCCCAGAGCATCTTCAACACTTGACTGCCCTAAGACAAATAACTATAAGGGAATTCGGAATGGAAGCTTTACCTGATTGGTTTGGGAATCTTGTATCGCTGGAAGACCTTCGTATATACGAATGCGAGAAATTGAAGTATCTCCCAAGAATTGAAGCTATGCGCCGCCTCACCAAATTGAAGTATCTATACCTTGAGAACTGCCCCTTATTGGAAGAAAGATGCACCGAAGGAAGTGGCCCTGAATGGTCCAAGATTGCTCATATTGAATAAATGATTAGCTAGAGAAGCTAAATCTTGAGGGTCTTCAACTAAAGTTACAGAAGTAAGTTGTGTGTTAGAATTGATCTTGTAGCTCTCCTAATTTTGGCATTTTCTATTTTCTCGTCGTTTTATTTTCTCACTCTATTATTACCTGTGCAGGTACAAGGATTTTTAGGCCAAAGAAATAAATTCCTCTTTGTGATACTGATACAAAAAGTATTACCGAAAAATGAAACTGCAATCAGCTTGGACATGGAATTGTTGTAAGAAATATATACGCACCCATCAATTTTTTAATACCACCATTCATTTATGCATATATATATATATATATATAAAGAGCGACCCGGTGCTACAAAGCTCCCGTTATACGCGGAGTCCGGGGGAGGGTTGTACCATTTAGGTCTATTATACGCAGTCTTACCCTGTTTTTTTTGCAAGAGGCTGTTTCCACGACTCGAACCCGTAACCTCCAGGTCACATGGCGACAACTCTTACCGTTGCGCCAAGGCTCCTCTTCTTATGCAAATATATATATATATATATATATATATATATATATATATATATATATATTCTTGAAAGGGTTTAAAATGTGGTGGAAAAAATAAACTAAATAAGAAAAATGAGACCATGATATAAAGTTGAGTAGCCAACTTTTTGCCTAGCATTGGGTTTAAATTGACATTGTTTGGACACCTACTCCATTTTGAATATTTTTTTATTTTTTAAAATAGTCCAAAATAAAATAGATTCCTAAAATAGTCGATAACAAAAATTAAAAAATTTGGGTGTGTTTATGCCTACGAAAGATGTTAGACACCCTAAGGCATTCACCAAAATTGACATATCAATGTTCAAATTTAAATTATGGGGACAAAAGTGACATTTAAGACAAACTTAGGGGTAAAAAGTGTCAAACTTTGTTTTTCAATATTCTATCTCTCTCTCTCACACACACACCCATCATCTCTCTCTCTCACTCACATACACACACACACATTATCTTTCTCTTTCATAATTTTGTTAATTAATTTTCCAAGGTAGAAAGTGGGGAAGGTTGGAGTGGTCCAAGCCCCCAAGGTTGATATATTAGAAAGGTAAAGATTCTTCTTTTTTCTTTTAAGGTGTGCGTAAATTACTTAATTCAATTTATTTATTCAATTCAATTGGTCCAATCACAATTCATTTCCTTTAAAATTATATTCTTTAATACGCTCCTATTTGTTAACGCTTAAATTTCAACTGCTGAAATTTTTTAAACACTAAATTTTAAGTACTGAAAATATTTGAAACTTTGTTCGATAATATTAAATAAGTGTTAAATTTTTAAATGAGCATGTTCATTGTGACAATTAAGTAACACACATTTGTCTCAAAATAACAAATTAAAGAGTGGTCCCAAGAGGAGTGCATAAATTAGCAATCGACCCGGTCGAATTGGGCATTTTTTTGTAATTCTTTAAAATTTAGGAACTTATATTTTAGAGATAATTGATGGAATCTACTCATACCGAATTATTAAAAAAAACAAATGAGCAATTTAGTTCGGTCTTTATTAGATTTTATTGTAACCCTTGCTCTGATATGGATTGCATTGCTCACCGTCGCCACACCACTGTCGGTCATTGGACTCCAATAGTTACCATTGTTGGCGATCGTTAGATTTTTTTCTAATTATATTGTCGGTGTAGAATCTATTTTTTAGGGGAATTTATTATTTAGTCCTCCAAAAATGGGTAAATTAGAAGGGAATTTTTTTTTTTTTTTAATATAAATAACTAAGTTTATAGCTCTCAAAGAAAGTATATAAAAAAATCATTGACAAATACCCTCACTATTTATTTTTATTTACGAGATATGTCATTTTGTCAATCGCATGAATATTCACTTAATTTTTCACACCAAAATTTTAGTTTATTCAAATCAAAGTTCACTCGATGTTCACTTAAAAATTTTATGTGAATGTTCATTCAATATTCCGTGTCAAATGTTCATTCAATATTTTGTGTTAACTCAAAAAGTTCAAACCAATTGTTCACTCAAATGTTCACTCAACGAACTCGGTTTACATATTTGCCTCAACGTTTACGTATCAATGTTTACTCGATTTCGCTCAAAAAAATTAAGTGTGAATGTTCACTTAAATTTCAGGGCATTATTTTGATTTTTTCAAACCAATATTTATTCAATGTTCACTCAATATTTTTATGAGAACGTTCATTCAATATTTCAAAACACTATTTTACTTCATTCAAATCGATGTTCACTCAAAAAATTTAAAACAACTGCTTACCCTAGAAATGGCATATGCGTGAATATTCACGCAATTTTGTGTTTTAACACAAGCATGAATGCTCAACTTTCCAGAACAAAAAATATTCACTCAAAAAATCAGATATGGAATTTACAGATCTAAAAAAAAAAATTATGAATTTTTAGAATTTACAGTTTGTTTACGTATACGTGAACAAATGTATGCTCAAATTTTCACACTAATATGTTCACTCAAAAACTAGACCCCAAAACATCCAGATCTAAAAATAACCAAGGTATAAACATTCAACGTCCACTTAATTTTTCAGAACAAAGAAATTCAATTAAAAAATCAAAAAATTAAATACGAAATTTCTAAATTTGAAAATCCAGATCTAGGAACCTAGATCTGCTAGAGAGAGAGAGAATGCGGTGAACGGAGATGACAAACGATGATTGGAGCTAATGAAATGCGGTGACGGAGCTGAGGAACAACGAGTTCAGACGGTTGGACGAAAGCGTGACGAGGGCTAGACAACGATGGCGAGTAGCTTGGTTGGATGAAAACCCATATCTAAATGGAGAGAGAGAGAGAGAGAGAGAGAGAGAGAGAGAGAGAGAGAGAGAGAGAGAGAGAGAGAGAGAGAGAGAGAGAGAGAGAGAGCAACTTGTCGCTATCCATGGCCGCCTCCGCCTGAGCCTCTTCGTCGTTCGTCTACACCGTTGTTCATCCCCATTAGCAAACTCAACTACTGGCACAGAGCACGGACGACCGAGGTTCGTCGTTGCCACTATAAGGTCGTTGTCGTTGCAAATGAAGGTCGGAGAAGAAAGAGTGAGGGAGGTCATCGTCGATGCAAATGAAGGTAGAAGAAGAGAGAGAGTGAGGGATACAAATGGTATAATTGTCTTTTCTTTAAAATAATCAATGGTCAAAAGATCAAAAACTAAATTAGTTGTACGGGACATGTTCAAAGATTAAGGCAACTTTTTATTTGAACATTTTAAATTTTCATATTCGTGTTACATTTAATATGCTACTTCAGAATTTTTATAGATTTTTACATTGGATTAAATTCAATATGATTTTTTTTTCATGATCTGATTATATATTCAAATACGTCTGAATAAAATCTTCAAAATGATGTCACGTTCATCATTTTTTAATCAAAGATTAACATTCGTGTTAGATTCAACACAAATTTTACATTCGTATTATATTCAACACAAAATTTATCATCGTGTTGAATTCAACATGATAATAAATCATATAGTGAAATATAAACAACTGGATGTTATTTTGAAACTAATTATTACTCGATCATAAATCTATAATCAAATCAAGCAAACGATATATAAAAAAATTATCATTATTTTAAAAATACAATTATGATTTAATTTTAATTTGGTAATTATTCCTAATTCTATGAGTGAATTGTAGAAGGGCAATATCGTCCATATCTAATTTCGGATTTAAATTTGGGACTATATGGTACTACAATTTCGAAAATTGAACATTATCTGGAATTAAAAAGTTATGAGATAATTTGATAGATTCGTGTTTCTACGACGACAGTTCAGTCATTCTCCCTTTATCTTTTATAATTCTCTCTCACACACAAACTATCATCTCTCTCTTTCTCTATCACACACGAAAACACACACAACCCTCTATTTCAAAATTTTGTTAATTAATTTTCCAAGGTGGTTATATTCAAAGAGTCAAGGCATGTTTTATGAGCGACTGACCCGGATTGGCACGTGCCATGCCACTTAATGTCCAATACCAACCTTAAATTACAAGGAAAATTACATTTTGGCCCCTACAGTATGGGGTGGATGTCTATATCGACTTTAAAATTTGTCAAATTGTACATTTGGTCCTTCAAATTTCGCATTTATTTGAATGAAAATATTTCGTCATTTAATCATTTCACTAAATTAAGACATTTTTTCACTACTTTTTTTTTTTTTTTCTAATAATAATTTGTTTGAAGAATGAGAAAGAAAAACCGAAATCGTTATTAGGAGAAGATGTCTTAAATTTAATAAAGTGATAAAATGACGAAAATATCCTCATCACAAGGCCAAAAGTGTTGAGTACAATCGATTTTTTGTCTAAAAAAATTTAACAACGTTTTCAATTTTGCGGAATTGAAATAAATGAGGAACTTGAGGGATCGACGTGCAATTTAAAAAACTTCAAGGTCCACATAAACACCCACCTCATACTTTAAGGACCAAAATGTCATTTTATCTAAATTATATGATACCAATAAATTTAGACATATTTTTCAACATATGTTTTTTCTAATAAAAATAATTTTACTAGAAAATCTTTCCATCCCCACCAGAAGATCTGAATTGCTCCTTATAATTTTTCATAATAAATCTATTTTTTACCAATTCTATTGAATTTTATTTTATTTTCTATAAAAGTTGCATGAAATTTATTTTTATTAAAATAAATATTTTTCGTATGCATAGATATTCTTATCTATATTCCACTAATCATAATACGGTAAAAATCAAATCCACATATCTGAGACCTTCTCTCTCTATATATATACACGCATATATGGTCGACAGGGGTAAGGGGTGGGGGACGGCCGATGTTAGCAGGGAGTGTGGTGAGTCGATGGTAATAGCAAGAAATTGCAAGAGATTACGGGTGAGGCAAGGTTAGTATAATTTCATTAAAAAAATAGTGAAAGAAATAATTTCCAAAATTATTTTAACAAGGATAAAATAATCATTTTAAAATTATTTTGATTTTTCTAAGGAATATATGGATAGTGAAAAAGAGGTGTACATACCTTAAAAAATTCCAAATTGTAAGATAAATGCCAAATTACTAAATTACCCTTATTTACTTTTTTCCTCTTCCCAATCCTATTAACCCACCCACCCCAACCACCACCATACTGCGACCGCCGCCGCCGCCGCCACCCGCCACACACTACCCCTAAAAGTCTTTATGAAGAGCAAGAGAGACAAGATCTTTACATAAAAAGCATAGCTTTATTAACACATACACAAATCTCATCCTTTTCCCCACCCTGTTTTTCTTCTCAAACTACATATCAACAAAACCTACCTGAGTTAGAACACAATAGAAGAGGCCCTTTTACACCTACTATTCACCCAAACAAGGGAAGGGAAAAAGAAAATCTACACTCACCTTTTACCTTCCTCTTTTTCCTTCCTTCGCCGGAGCTTTCGCTCAATACAACTTCCCTAGCTGACCGAAGCTTTTTTACACCTTCACCGGCAATTTTACCGGGAGACTAAACTCGCCGGAAAAGTTCCCAAAATTTGAAACTTCTGCCGGTAATTGCTGAGTTACTACTATCACCAAACAAGGGAAGAGGAGGAGGAAAGGAAAGAAAATCTACATTCACCTTTTGCCTTATTCGTTTTCTTTCCTTCGCCGGAGAGTTTGACTCAACCCAAATTCCCTAGCCAACCGGAGCTTTTCTTCACTTCACCGGGAGACCAAACTCGTCGGAAAAATACCCAAAATTAAAAACTATGGCTGGAAATTCCAGAGCTACTATCACCAAACAAGGGAAAAAGAGGCGGAAAGGAAAAAAAAATCTACATCACCTTTTGCCTCCCTCTTTTTCTTTCCTTGGCCGGAGTTTTGACATGCCCACCACAACCCGACTTCCCTAACCTTCTAGTGCTTTTCTTCATCTTCACCGGAGATGACTTCACCGGAAGCCAGCCAAACCCGCTGGAAAAGTTTACCGGAAATTGACGTTTACACCGGTTCGGGAGGGCGCTCCGGGGCTTCACCGGAGGATTCGACAACCCTAATATATTCGGGCGGCAAGACAAAGGTTTGTCGCCGGAACCTCCATACAATTGCCGGTACTTTTTCAAGACAAGGTCTCTCAGAGAGAGAGCTGACTTGTATTCGCAAGTTCTTTTCGAGTAGAACGCCAACGCATTGTTGGCGACCAATAGCAAGTCCCGGAAGACTTGTTTGGCTGATTCAATTGCTCGGGTGGCAATTTTCAATCTTATAGTGTCCAAATCCATGTGGCAACGGATGAGTTTCCGGTATCTTGCTCTTTTCTGTCATGAATCATGTAAAATTTTGATTCCACAAAAAAAAAAAAAAAAAAAAAAAAAATCAACATTTAATTTGGACAACTGGGTTGAAAGATCGAACTTTTCCCTGTTTTCCCTTTTTTTTTTTTTTACTTGTTTGAATAATCTACCAAAATCCATTTATTAAAATCGCCCAAAATTTCTTAAATATTACAAACATTGAATATAATTTTTAAATGATTGATGAACTACTTGAAATTTAAATAAAAAATAGATTATTCTATCGATAATTCAGAAAATGTAGGCTTAATTCAACAAAACCCAATAATTTTAAGCATTTAATTTGCTAATTTTTGAAAAAAAGTTTTCAAAAAATTACAAAAACAGTATTTGAAAATTGTGAAAATTGTTTGATTTTGTTTATAGCTATGTTGAAAAAGAGATATGTTGAAAAAGATATGTTGAGAAAGAGCGATAATAATGATGTTCACTGGCTGAATATGTGGTATAGAAAATTTATAGAGAAATAAAAAATAAAGATATAAATAAATAAAAATTAAATTTATAAAATAATTAAAATAATATAATTACCTGACTATCGAGCTTGTTTTGAAAGACCAACGCATATTCATTTTCCGCCAAACAGTTGAAAATACGTACAAGATCATCATGACTGTCGATCCCAGAAGATCCAACGGTTGTCAAGCCATAATCGCCACTCGAATCATCCTTGCATTGCGATGTTGTGGTAGTAACAACATCGTTCGAACCCAAATTTTCACTCTCTCCAATACTTCCTTCCTTCGGATCACCATCCCAACCCTTTCTTTTCTTTCCTCTCCTTTTATGAAACGTAGATTTTGTCGGCTTCTCCAGGATTAAAACCATTCCCGGCTCGCCGGAATCCAAAGTTCCGGTCGTCGTCCAGTCATCTTGGGTGAAGCTTCCGGCAGATGGCTCATCCTTGGATGAATCTTTACCGTAGGATTCAATTCCCTCCGGCTTTTCCATAGGAATATGTGATTCTGTTTGGCTAAAATCATAATTAATCGCATTGTAATGTCCTTTTTCAGCTTTTAGACTCTCAAGCATCGTCTCGAGCGACCTGAAATGCAAAAAAAAAGTTAAGTTAATTGGAGGGGGAAAAAAAAAAAAATTCAAGCCGAGTAAATTGGAGCAAAAGGAGAGGAAAGAAAACTCTCAATCGGAATATACCATAAGGGCCGTTTGGTTGTCTAAATTATCTTATTTTTGATGAACTAATAATTAAATTTACATATTGTTTGTTTTTTATTAAAATTTTAAACTATATTTTACTCCGATCACACGAGAAATTAACATATAAACCAGTACAATTTGCAAACTGATGGGAAACCAAACAGGCCCTAATTGAATGGAAAGAAAAAGAGAGATTTACTACCCAATTGACTCTTCAGATCTCTCGAGTTCCCTCTTCAACTCTTCCATTCTTCGTTTTCGCAACTCTTCAAAGCAAGCCCTGAGAAGGAAAAATGCGAGGGTTTATTCACAGAATAAAAAAAGAGTCAGCTCAATGCATGAAAACTCCCGCTATTGCGGGGTTTGGAGAGGATCAGATGTACACAATCTTAATCCTTTATACAGAGATGTTGTTTCCAAGATTTGAGTCAGGGTGTCCTGATCACAATGGAGCAACCTTACCATTGCACCAAAAACTCACCCTCGGTTTATTCACAGAATACGCCAAAAAATTAACCCAAAAAAAAACTAGACTGAGTTTTCATAACATGAGGTGAAGCAAGGATTATATAGTAAGATCTTTACAGCAGAACAACAACCCCCCCCCTCCCCAACCCCAAAATATAAAAAAATTGACCCCCCACCGCAAAAAAAAAAATATATATATATATATATGTATGTATGTAATTGACGCACGAGAGGGGAAAAAATTACTCACTTGCGGCCCGAATATAGCTTTAACAAGTCCTCATATCTGGCTTTGCAGACCTGCACTAAGGAAGCAATTTCTTTGTCACTTCCGCTACCACGGAAGCAATAAAAACTATAGCATAAACACCCATATTTTGACATAAAATTCAGGAAGAGCAATAACTTTGATAAGAGAGGGGTTCATTTAACAACTTATTTTGCCCCCTAAAGCAAGTTTCGCTGGGGGTGGGGTGGGGTAGGAGGGGTGGGGGGAGAGAAATATTTTAATTTGATAAACAAACGGGCATTAATAAAAATCTATTCTACTTGATCTAAGAATTTGCAGGATACAAGTGTGTTGTTATTATATGCTATAAGCCGATTAGTCTTCTCATCTCCAGTCAGTATAAAATATTGTATGCTTTTATTTTAATTTTTTATTGTAGGAACCCAATGGGTAACTCACTCTCAAAAGACTTGAGACGCCTTGTAAGAGGAGGATTGCCCTAGACATTATAAATAGCTCAGGATCGGGTAACACAAGCAAAGTGGATTCAACATGCCCCCTCACACGCAGGGTGGATTTTGACAAACTACTGCTAACAAATATCGAGGGACCCAACATCAACGTAGGATTCATACTCTATCTCCACGCCCTAGCCATCATCTACTCTAGCGGAGTGCACAAACTCACACAAGTGTATACAACTCAATTGTTTTCCCATGTTGTAAGAGCGACAAAAGCTTTTGTCCTACTTAAATTGGATTGGACATAAAATCTTTTATACAAGAAGCTCGCTCTAGCACAGCCACATCTTTTAAACTGTGTTGAATCGCACATTGCTTTGTTACCCGATCCAAACTGGATGTAATCAAATCTGTCCAAACTGTCACCTCCCCAGTATTCTTTCGTCTATATCCTCAATTTCTGCTTTTGTTTGTACTTACGAGCAGCTGGGGTGAGTTATGAGCTTTTGTTGATTTCATTCATGATAACCCTGCTGATGACAAAGCTTGAAGGCCAACGTATCCGGCCAAAGTATCCATATCAGAAACATATCCAGCATGGATAGGCCAAGAAGGCCAAAATATGAGTCGCCAAGAGGAAGTTTTTTTTAGTAATTTTCATGAATGAAGGAAATTGTATGTATAGGAAACTATTGTATTAGCAAGTATTATAACATGGTGGCTACTAGTAACTCATTTTCTTTTACCATTTTCCTCTACATGCCTCTACTTTTGAATAGGGAGAAATCAATTATGTGTGTGTATCCAATAAACCATGACATATTTTACATTTGAGCATTATTGACTATTGGATGGTTGGAGACGTTTTCAATTATCGATTTAGATTTTCCTGACAAACTAAATAACAAATTCTCAACAAAACATCTTTTCATAATTAATTGATTTGAATAAAATATAGATATTCAAGATTAATGTATTGAATTAGTATCTTTAGGCACGGGATGTATACTAGTGTGTGTGCGCGCGAGCGTGGACTTGTATCCCCCCATTCGTATTTATGTCTTTCCTTTTTTTTTGGGAATTTTTTGCATTGCGATAAACGTGTCTCGACAGTCATATTCCTTTCCTGTATTTGGTGTTTCTTAGTAGTTGTAAGGTTAAGTCAAAGGGGTGAACTTGCTTGTCTTCGTTACTGAATCAGTTAGTGCTATTCATATCATCTCTCATACATATTGATCATAAAATTTATTTCAATTGAACAGTTTCCCTTGACGGTAAAAAAGACTGTCAAGGGCATTTGTGCGCGCGCGCGTGTGAGAGAGAGAGAGAGTGGTCATTAAAGTATGGATTGATAAATTTGGTGCAAGTTGAAGCAAAAGCAAATGTGAAAAATTAATGGCTTTGTTTGAGAGCAGATAGAGTGAGTCATGAACTTTTGTTGTTTTTGTTCATGTTAAAAATCCAGTATTTATACCGTTGCTTGTGGTAGTGACTAAATTGGTTTGCACAAGCAAATTCGAGATTACTATTTTTAGCAAAGTATTATTGTTCAGTGTATGATGAGACAAGGACATGGCAATAGGCCGAATCCCAACAAAAAACAAAGGATATATAATATAAACAAACTTCCAAAGAGGATTTTTCTTATCATTACTTTTAGAAGCACCATTAGAATCACTTGAGGCTATTAAGGAAAAACCAAGAGAAGGGAGATTGGTCGGATTTGCTTGGGAAAAAAGAAGGAAATCGAAGATAGAGAAGAAGAAATTGAGAAAAGTCCTTAAGTTCTGTCAACCGTGGTCTTCTCAGTTCCTTACATAATCGGTCCATTATTGGTCGACTTTGGGAGGTCTTGACTTTCCTAGTTATAGGATGGACAGAGATTTTCAAGAGGAAGAATTCTCAGAGGATATTGTTTTCACTTCAATTTTTTACGGATGAGATAAATCTCTTGGGCCTGACAGATTCTCCTTTTTCTAATTTCATCATTGTTGGGAAGCGGTGAAGGTCAATATTTTTTTTAATTTTTTTTTTCAAGATTTCCATCACTAAGCCAGATTTGAGAAGAGCATCAATGTGACATTAATCTTCCGTACCCCTACATAGTTGTGAACTTCCTGCTTAGTTGTCAAAGGCTCAAGTGCACCAAGCCAAGATCTCCCTAAAGCCTAGGTGCATGGTGAAACCCGTGTTTGATGACATGAGTATTGGTGATGACATTGATGGGATTACAATGTTAAAGTCAATATTCGTCTCATCAATTTGAAACAAAGGACATTGGCTCTCTACACTACTTTATGGGTATTGAAGTAATTTTTTCTCCAAAAAAGTTGTCTTCACTCTCTCAGTAACACCACTGACATTCCTGGGCGCGCCCACCTCACTGATACTAGGACAATTGATACTATTCTGAAATTTAATGTGCAAGTCAAATCAATGCCTTATATCGTACTATTGTTGGCAGTTTGGTATATCTCACCGTTACTCGTCAAGACAGTGGCCATTTGTTCCAGTCAACTTGTTGCTTCCCTTACTATAGTTTGAGATATAGTTCTTCGAATTTTGTGGTATCTTTAGGGCACACTCTTTCAAAATCTTTTACTTCCATCGACCTCATCTTTATGAGTTCCGTACTTACACTAATACTGCTTGGGCCAATGATCCCATAGATCACAAGTCTATCAATGATTTTTATGTATTTTTGGGTGAGTCTTATTTCTTGGAAAAGCAAGAAGCAGATTGCAATTTATGTTGATTCTTGCATCACTTTCACAAGACTTCTCAAACTAATCTATATATGAAAAGAGCTACTCCAACTAGTGCCATATGCTTGTAGGTTGGAACATCCTAACATGGCACTAGGCAAGGTTTGGGGAAGCCTCTTTTGTTTATCCCTGAGTCATTTGGCCACCACCATTCTAGTCTCTTCCGATCTCTATCAATCGCATCACGTGTAAGTCGAGGTAGCACGTGAGTGTGGTTGTTGAACCCCACATCGCGTTTGTGAGTATTGAAACTGGTCTATATATGAAAGGAATTACTCCACCTTATGCCATATGGTTTTAAATTGGAACCTTTTTAACAATTTCTAGATCTTTTAAAGAAGCTAGTACAATGAAATAGCATCTGCTATCACTGAAATATAGTTTGGTTACATTGGTTACTTGCATAAATGGGTGTTCATCTTTCTCATCCTACTCCAATGTGTAGTGATAGCAAGAGTGGCATTTAGATTCCTTTGAAAACTCACCGAATTTGTTCTCTCCAAAAGAATCAAGGAAAAGAGCAAGAGATCATCTGTTGTGTCTTAAAAAGGCGATGGTCCAAACAATTGGTATTCCAACGGCGAGGACAAGCAATGCAAGTCTAGGGCATACACCAAGAGATCATGTTAGATAAGGATATGGGCAACCGATTTCTCCTCAAAAACGCACAAATAGCATCTGTTGGAAAGATGGAAGCCTCTACAGTTCAGAGTTATCCTGGGCGAAAACAGCATTCCTCGCGACAGACCAGGTGAAGAAAGCAACTTTGGTATGGGCATCAATACGCCACCAAGATAAGGACAACTGCCTTAGCTCAATCAGACAAGAGTAGAAAGATTAACTCTCGTCTTATTACCTTGCCAAACTAGTCTATTGACCCTAGAGGGGAAGGGACATATGCTCTGTAAAAGCAAGAATAGATCAGACAAATTTGGAACCTCCCAATCCAAAGGTTTCTAAGGAAGAACGTGACCCAAGCCACTCTTTTGAAGTACTTGGAGAGCAGAATCTTTAGGGGGTTTCTCAGAGTCGAAAATAGCATCCTTTCCTATATTTTTGGTGGAACGGTTGCCTTCTCTTAGGATTTCTACGTGTCTCGATTTCTAGAGGAACATAGAACTCAATTTGAATCGGTTTGATGCCCCCATGTGTCCATTTTTAACGAATTCCTACATTTACGATATTTACATAATTAAATTTAAACTTTCATATTATTTACATGCATCACTATATCTAATGAAGTTCTATCCCCTTAAGTCTAAAGGAAAAAAAAAATTGTTCATGTATTATTACCGCAAAACAAAGTTTTTTTTTCCACACCTAAGTATGATTTATACAAAGACGAAATTCTAAAAAAATTTGCCAAGACAATTGGCGTAAAAAGAGATTGCATGGGGTAGATTAATCGTTTAATTTTCTCCTAGGATTTTTTATCGTAAGCCTATATAAGTTATTTTTACCAATTCTTTTCATTGTAATTTTGTATTTATTATTTGCAATGATAAACCCTAATCTCTTTTTTCTCTTTCCTTCGGTTTTACGTTTGTCAAATGATAGAAATCGCTTGGTTCTCAAATTGAAACTAATTAACCCTAATTTGTAAAAAAATTATGTTTGATTAGATGATAGAAATTGCTTAGAAAAAAACCCTAATTCTTGTTCTCAACTTGAACCAATAAACCCTAATTTTCACATCCCAAAATAAATCAAATTTAAGCATCAAAATTCAACATAAATAATCAAGAAACAACCACATAATATTAATTAATTAAATAATAAATAAAATTAGGAGGATATGAATTAAAGAAGCGAAAAGATATACATAATGTGGACCTCTGGGGTGAAGCAATGTGGATAGAGGGTCCGGCACCGGAGTTCGGCGGCGACGACGTCCCAATCTTGGGTCCCATGCCGGAGAACAGCTCCGCCTAGGATAAGCTCCTCCCATGTGCCCCACCACCTGCCGCTGGGCCCCACCCCTATCTCCATCCCCTCCACGTGTACGGACATGATCAAAAGGGTTCAGAAAAAAAAGCGCAGGCGCTCCCCCCCCCCCCCGGACCAACCTTTTTCGAATTTCAACTTCCTCGATATATACGCACCCCGGCGCACGTTAGCGTATTCCCCGTGTACTTCTACGGCGACCGGAAAACCACCACCCCGACCGTTGAAGGAGACGAGAGAAAACCTCCTCCGCGACGTTATCGGTGGTTTTTCCGCATATTGGTGGGGGTAGAAAAGGTGGTTTTCGAAGAAAAAGGTGGTTTTGGGATTGAAAAGACGGATTTCAAGATGGTTTCATCATCCTCTTAGGAATCTGTTGGGTTTCTTTCTTTTTTTTTTCGAATTTCACTTTTTAAATTCTGGGTAATTTCTGGTGATTGGAATACGCGCGAGACAAGGGGTTGACAGAAAAAACATGAACGATGAAAGAATCAAAACATAATATATGTATAGATGTGGGGTTTTCCTGGAAAATCTCTCTCTCTAGTTTCTCTCTCTAGCCTCTCTCTCTCTCTCTCTCTTGTTTTGGTTCTCTCCTTGAATAGAGGTTTTTCTTTTTTTTTTTTTTTTTTTTTTAAGGATTAAATTAATTACACTTTATCTCTTTATCTCTTGTAGTTAGATTATATTCGCATCACCGTTTTGTTCTCCGTGATCAGGTCTTTATTGAACTTTATCCTCTCATCAGTATTTTGTCCCTCTATAGTTAAACATACATTAAAGGGTAAGGTGCCATAAACCCTAATTACAGGGGATAAAATGGTGATAAAAATAATACAGGGAAACAAAATACAAAATGGGCTAACCACGAAACGGTAAACTATAATTAACCTTTTTTTAAAATTCACGCATCTGTCCTCATAAACGTGTGAAATGACATGCATGTCCCCATTGCTTTTCTAGTACGGAACATAATTCTAATTCTAGAAACTACAGTCATTGAATATTAATAAAAATACAATTATTTAATACGGAAATTGTCACTGAAAATGACTTTTTTGCCCTTTAAATTTTGAGTGGGTGTGTCCTTCAATTCTTGAATTATTAAAATAGTTCTAACGTGGTTCAAATTCTTATTTTACTCTTAAAATTGAGAAAAAATGGGTAAAAAATCTCATTTTTTAAGTCTAATTGGTGAAAAATCCTTTTGTGTTATTAAATTTAGATTTAGTCTTTTAAATTAGATTTTACTTATGTTTTAGTCTCGTATTACAGGGATTGTAGAAATATTACAGGGATTGTAGAGAGCCTTTTAGTGAATACATTTAGTTTTTATAGTGAATTCTATTACATGTAACTAATGGTAGTTACAATTTTATAATTATCACTTTTTATATATATTTGGCTATTTTTAATTATATGTACTTATATAGTATTAATTATATGTTACAATTACATATATATGTATAATATTTTGTGACATAACTGAAAAATATCAAACTTTTTAGTTACATATTAGAGACATGTAACTAAAAAGTTACATATTATTAAAACATGTAACTGAAAAATATCAAATTTTTTAGTTATATATCATAACATTAGAAAAAAAATAGTTACATGTAACTGATACAGTAATATTACACATAAAATAGTTACATGTAACTGACGCGTGGCTATCATGTGAGCAATGTTTTTTCCTTTTTAAAATAGATGAGATTAAATCAAAAAATTTTAATGTAAGACTTTTAACCAATTAAAGTTTAAATTGAGGATCTTCCACCCATTCTACCTAAAATTAATTATATATATTTTTTATGAATTTTTATTTTACATTTTCATCAATCTTTTTCCTCCTTTTTTCAACAAAAACTACCGCCAGCACAGCTGTTGATGACGAATCCGACGATTCTCTCTCTCCAGCAAAAAAAAAATACATTCCAAAAAAATAAAATTACACTAACAATCCCCACCCTCTCGCCCTGCAACTTTTGGTGCCACCCCACCTCCTTCTCCCCCGCTGCAATCACCGGCCATTCCCTGATGTCCATCCTTGTCCCGTCGTCCCCCTTCCTTCTCTTTCTTCTCAACTTCTTCTCATACCCATTTCTCTCTGTGTAAATACACACACACGTATATATATACATTGCCCAGATCTACATATTCGAGCCATGGATTTGCAAATCCGAGCTTGTATTTTGCAATATCCGAACTCGGATCTGCATATCTAGACGCGCGTGTGTGTGTGTGTCTATATATAGAGAGAGAGAGAGAGAGACAGAGAGAGATTAGTGTAAGAATAAGAAGAAAAAGAGGCAAAAGGGACAATGACATGATAGGGATGGCCTCCACAGGATAGTCAATGGTTAGAGTCATGCACCCCAAATGAGATTAGTCTCACACTCTTACGCTCGTGGGTATACCTAAATATATATATGTAGAGAGAGATCTTGTGTGTTTGAAGTGAAGACCTAATATCGACTTTTTAATCTATATGCATAAACATAATCATCACTCAAATTTTGAGGCAATTATTTGAAAAATAATTATAAATTTTAAAAAATAATTTAATAAAATAATAAGCAATATCCACAAACTTGACCAATAATGGACATTTTGATTTTATTTTATTTTTTTAACTTAATTTTTGTTTATCTAATGGACAAAAGTGTGGTGTTATTTGTGTAAATTGGGAGGGGTTTACATGTAGTCAAATAAATTAATGACTTACATATAATTTTAAAGGTTTAATTATAAAATATTTTAGGTAAAAATACTTTTTTAAAATAATTATAGCAGGGTTTGAGTCGCCTTGTCATAAAAAATTAAAATTAATAAATTATTTAATATTAATTGATATTTATAATCCTCGTTCGGATCAAGTCGAGTCAAGTATACAGATAAATTTATTATTTTACAAAATATTATTAATTATTTAATAATTATATTTAAGTCTAAATATAAAGTAATAGAATAATGTTGTAAGATTTATATTATTTTCTATTGACATTATGAAATAGACAAGTCAATGTAATAATAATATTTAACTAATCAAATGATATTTATTGACGACAAACCTGTCGATATGAAAAAAAAAAAAAAAAAATTATACTTTGAACCCCTCATGTTTGAGTGCAATCTCAATATGTACTCGTGAGATTTTTTTTTTCGTAATGTACCTTCGAAGAATGAATTTTGCATCTAATTAGTCTAATTGTCACGTTGAGCAACATGTGCATCGTAATTGAGAAAAAAATAATCAAATATGACAATTACGATGAGTAAAACGTATCGATTAGATCAATCAGAGACAAAAATCAAAGTTTAGGAAATACACTGTAAAAGAAATGAAAAATCAATTTGTCCTAATTAGGAACTTAAAGCTTTTAGCACTTTGTGCCCCTGAAAATTTAGAGAAATCTCACTTTAACCCTATCTTTTCAACTTGAACACATTAAAATTGGTTGATTTTGTGTATGACGTGTGGTTGATTTTCTTTATAAAAATTACAAAATTATCATTTTGAACTGACTTGACACAATTTAAATACTTCAAAGTTTAAAAATAAATAAAAACACGATTTTAAATGCTTTTTTCAAAAATCAAATAGCATTTTTTTTGGATTTTTTCGATCTTTATATTCAAAGAGATTGATGGAATCGATAAACTAAGATCTCTCTACTAACCCCTTGTTTATTATCTTTCATTTGCTTTCAAGTAACATTCTTTTTTGTTAAATTAATTTTTTTATTTTAAAAAATTACCAAGTACAATGAAGTGAAAGGGAACCTTTGCACAACAGTAGAAATTCTCGTCGTGTGACCTGGAAGTAGAGCTGTAAATGAATTGAGTTGTTCATGAACAGTTCGGGCTCGGCTCGAAAAAAACTCGTTCAAACTCGTTTGTTAAAATAAACGAGCCAACCTCGAGCTCCTAAAAAAAATCGTTTAATAATCGAGTCGAACCGAACTTGTTCACGAGCTACTTATTTTTTGTTCGGGAACAAAGTTAAAACGAGTCGAGCCTGTTCGCGAGCACATTTTCATGTTCGCAAACAATAAATTATTCTTTTGTAATATATATATATACACATTAATTATATACTGGGGTCTCTCAATTCACTTCCCAAGCCAATTCCCACAGCCGCCTCTCATGAGTTTGTAACTCTTTGCATCGACTCTCTTCTCCATCTCCGATTCTCATCTCCATCTCTCGCCGATCTCTGC
This sequence comes from Eucommia ulmoides, assembly GCA_016647705.1. NCBI lineage: Eukaryota > Viridiplantae > Streptophyta > Magnoliopsida > Garryales > Eucommiaceae > Eucommia > Eucommia ulmoides. The sequence continues at coordinate 1,250,993 of JAENRU010000484.1, forward strand.
CTTCATCGCCGCTCATCCCTAACGCTGATCTCTGTCTTTGCCGACGCTCAACCCTAACGTCGATATGCTTGACTTTCTGCTCGATCTCCGATTCACATCTATCTCCCTCTCTCACCGATCTCTACCTTTGTCAACTCAACTTCATCGATCTCTGTCTTCACCGCCATCCTGCCTTCGTCAACGTCGTCTAAAAGAACAGATTTAGTACTCTCTTTCTTTCTCTCTCCTTTTTGGCTTCAGTCTTGAATATCTTGATATAGATTTATATTGTTCATATGCTTTTTGGGTATTACACAGTCATATTCAATTTGTTTGTGGATGTGTATTCTTCCCCTTTGTTGAATTTGTTTGTTACTGATTTAATGTTAGATATAGTTTGTTCAATTTGTTTGTGGATCTGTTTGTTGCTGATTTAATTGTTTGCTGCGGATTGGTTTTCAATTGATATAGATGTAGAAGTGGATTCATATTTCTTCCCAAAGATTAAATACGTTTTTTTTTTTATCAATTGTGGACAAAACCATAACAAAACCATTCACATTGGAATCACCAGAGCCTTCAATTGAGTTTTTCTTTTTATTTTTTTAGTATTATTGCTAATTATGGTTCATACTTTCTTCATTGAAGAGGATGTTATTTGAAGATTTAACAACATTTTCAGTTCTTCTTGATGACAATGAAGAAGAAGATGCTCAAAGTCGAGGATAATGAAAATGATTTGGGATTGGGAGACAACGATCCTGACAGAACCGAGGTGGACGATCTTCAGAAAAATGCATATAATAGGAAGCATAGGAAGAAGACCTCCAAAGTTTGGGACAACATGGAACCATTCACAAATCAAGGGGTAAAAAAAGCAGGGTGTAATTTTTGCAAATTTGATGTATTTTTGGATTTTGTAATTTTTATTTTGTGATCGTTTGCATTGGTTTGGATTATTTTATGTTGTCATTACCTTAATGAGATTTATATTGTGATGTATTTTTGGGTTTTGTAATTTGTATTGATTTGTTTCTATTTATTTTCTGTCATTTTTGCAATGTATTTGAATTTATATTTAACAGATACAATGAGTTTTAATTGATTTTCGAGCTCTAATGTCGAGCTTGAATTTATGATATTACAGAGCTATTCGAGCTCGAACTCGAGCTCGAACTTTTTATTCAAGCTCGAGCTCGGCTCGTTTAACTTGTAACTTAAATAAAGGAGCTTGTACATCCACTACTCGGCTCGGCTCGGCTCGCTTACAGCCCTACCTGGAGGTCATGAGTTTAAGACATGAAAACAACCTATTGTAAAGCAAGATAAAATTGTGTACGCTAAACCCAAGTGGTCTGACCCTTTTTCAAACTCAGCGCATAGCAGAAACTTTGTTTCATCACACTTCCTTTTTACAAAGTACAACAAAATGTCATGTCAAATACAGTATTTTCAATCATTGAATTTAACTCTGACACAGATCAAGCACAAACTAGGAGGAAATAGAAGAATCATAAGTGAGAAATTAAGGCCTAAAAATACATTTTTTGAATAGGCGTCGCAAACAATTCCAATAAAATCGGCGAAAGAACCATTAGAACAGTTTTGCAGTTGAAAACCAAACCAATCAGACCCCTAGAAAAATTCAAAACTAACTACGAATTACCTTATATGGTAATGATGTACTTCCAATCCTCCTCGGTAGCCTCAGATTACAGCTCTGGCGCCTAACTGGGAAAAAGAAAAAGAAGAAAAAAAAAACAAATTAAATAGGTATCGAGCAAAAAAAAAAAAAAAACCTTAATAAGAACCAAACAAGGCAACTCAATTTGCAGACTTACCTCCAATGACGCGACTGTTTTTGTTTTTATGGACAGAGGTAGAGGGAGCGAGGGGAAATATATATATATATATATAGGGAGAGAGAGAGAGAGAGAGGACGGAAAGAAGGCATTTATACATTCATTGATTATGCAGTGCATCGAGAATCTCGAAATAATATATGTGCAACAATATCCATATAAAGATGAACAATTAGAAGATAGAACCGGTAAAGGAGAGATTAAGGAGGCAAAATTGTGAGTTTGTTTCGGCGATTTCATGTAAAAGAAAGGGACGGCCGCATCTGATAGTCATGTTTGTTATGATCGGTGGAGAGCACCGAGTAGACTTATGATTGTTGAAGAACTAGCTTTAGTTCTTGGGCGCATTTTGCAAGCAGACCACCTCTCCTGCATCAAAAAATAAAGAACGAAAAAGTATATCAGCAAATAGAATGCAATGTGCAAATTTCAGTACTCAAAGGGTCTGTATGGTTTATAACTTGAAAATCAAAAAGACAAATCAGAAAATTTTGAAAAACAGTTTTCAGAAACAATTCTGAAACAATCGATGTGATTGCTTGAAAAGTTTGAAAAATGTGAGGGGGGGTGGAAGCAAAGTGATTGATTCAAATTGTGTGTGTTGTGTGTGTGTGTGTGTGTGTGTGTGTGTGTGAGAGAGAGAGAGAGAGAGAAATTAATGCGAGGAGATAGAAAACAAGTTCATAAAAAATTGAGAAGAAAAGTTGAAAAGTATTTATTTGAAATAAATTATAATATTCAAAATATGTAATATGATGAAAATATAGGGTTAATGGCACTTTGCCCTCCTATGGTTTGACCAAAATGCAGTCTATATTCCTGTGATATTTTAGTAAGCACTTACCTCCGCGTTTCAGGCTAAAGTGCAAAAGTTACATTTTCTGTTACAGTTAACGGTCAAAAATTAAAAAGTTAAAATTAGTAAACCATTTAATATTAATTGACATTTATTCTCCCGGGTCGGGTCAGGTGATATCCATTTATCCTTTATTTCCCAAGGTTGGGATGGGTTGGGTCGAGCGGTATAAGGATAAATTTGTAATTTAATCGTTGCACTCACGTCTGAACCACAGGGGACTAAGTCATGATGAGAATACCACAGGAATGCAAAGGGTACTTTGGTCAAACCACAATGGGGAAAAGTGCAATTAACCCATTTGCATTATTTTAAATGAGAGAGAGAGAGAGAGAGAGAGAATTTAAAAAAAAAAAAAAAAAAAGGGTTACCTTATTATGGCTGGAAGAATATTTTGAATCTTTTGAAGATGGGAAAAGCACCGGTTGCAGCATTCAAGTCTGAAATTTGTCCATCACAAGTCAACATAAGGTTTCATTAGGTTTTGTTATACTCCACATATAGCATATAGGGATGGGCAACTGATATTTCACAAGAAACTAAAACCAAAATTATTAGGCATATATCAAACCCAAAACCAAAAATGATTTTAAAATCGAACCGTTTAATTTAATACAAAACTAAAACCAGAACCGCAAATCCATTAAGATTTTTTAATTTTATATAAAACTAAAACTGAAACTACAAAATCCCGAACCAATGTTTTTCATACATAAACAAAAACATGACTAAAATAGAAAACATAAATTCCAAATACAAAATCAAAAAACAAAATTATCAATTGTTACAATAAATTCTCCAACCATAATTAAAATGCAATAAATAAAATTCACATGTACTAAAAAAATAAAATGATAAATAAGCCTATAACATACACACACTAGCGCTTTTGAGTGTTGAAGAAAGGAACAAGCCATAAAATTAACCTTAAATTGAAATGAATTAATCAATTGAATATTTTATTAATCATACAATATGAGACTACATATAGGAAAACTTAAGAACTAAAAAAAGTAAATAACTAATTACAATTAACTATTTTCCTAATCTGTATATTTTACTTTCCATATAAACAAATACTACGAATATTGAATATTCCAACAATCCCCCTCAAGCTGATATGAAGATATCTTCCATTGTCAGCTTGCATACTAGATAGTCGAATCTCTTCTTTGGTAATCCTTTTGTTAGAATGTCTGCGATCTGTTCAGTAGTCGGTACATATGGCATACATATTTGTCCACTATCGATCTTTTCCTTGATGAAATGCTTGTCCACTTCCACATGTTTTGTCCGATCGTGTAACACCGGATTGAAAAGGTGATAAAAACTTGTCATATGATCAGAAGCACCTGAATCAATAATCCAAGGTGCTGAGTTTAAGGAACAAGAAAAGGCTCTAAATTTACTACCTGTTTGAGCTAAGGAAGCATTAGGAGTACCAAATGATGGATTGACAGTCAGCAGTTTCAGAAGTTGATCAATCTGTTATTTGTTGAATAGAGTGATGGCAGCTTTATGCACGGAAGGATAGGATCGGTTAGATTTTTCTCCCGTTTTGTTGCTCTTCAAATTTGCTGGTTTCCCATGGATTTTCCAACATGTTTCCCGTGTATGACGGGGCTTGTTGCAGTAGTCGCACCATATACGAGGACATTCCTCTGCTCGGCATGGAAACCTGCTGGAGTGAGCATTAGCAGCAGCCAAAGCAGACTGGTCAATTGAAGCAACTGTAGGAATGATAATTTGTGGCTTGTTAAGCATAACGTTCCAACGGGTCTCCTCCCTTCGAACCTCCGAGAAAACCTCATTAATTGAGGGAAGAGGCTAACGACCAATGATTCGTCCCCTAACTTCGTCAAATTCCGATTTCAGACCTGCTAGGAACTTAAAAACACGATCATCATCCACCAACTTCTTATAATGGCTATAATCCTCGGTCGAATGCCATTCATAATCGTCGAACATATCTTTTGATCTTGCCATATTCTCTTCAATGAATTGAAATACTTGGTGATACTGTCTTCGCCTTGACGGATATGACGGAGTTTTAGAGTCAACTCATACTTTTGAAATTGGTTTCCCAGATCAGAATACATCTGATTTACATTGTCCCAAAGTTCTTTCGCCGTAGGGTAGCACATGCAATTGGAGCTGATTTCCTCATCCATATAGTTTACGAGCCACGTCATCACCATGGAGTTTTCAGCATCCCAAGTCGTATGCGACGGATCTTTGATGGAGGGCTCCTTTGCATCACCGGTTAAATATCCCATCCGTCCTCGTCCACGGATATACATTCGCACCGATTGAGACCAACGCAAGAAATTGGTTCCATTCAGACGAACAGAGGTGATTTGGATGGAGTGGGATTCGGAAGGGAGATGCTTTGGTTCGGTAAGTTGGCTGGACCTTGGGATGGATTCCGAGGTAACGTCGGACAAGGTGAAGGCAAAGGGAAATATCGTCAGAAATTAAGAATCGTCGGGTTGGCCTTCAACAAGTAAATCTCGCGAAACCAAGTTGCTGGATGCTAAGTTGACTCACTGAGAATCGTCTGAGTTGACTCACTGAGAATCACTGAGTTGACTCACTGAGAATCACTGAGTTGACTCGGTTTCGTCGATTTCAAGCAAATCCGGCAGCGATGGCGGTGGCTAGGGCCACGAGTGTTCGTCGGTGGCCGCGAGTGTTCGTCGGCGGCTGCAATCGAGTTGTAATCGCAAGATCTGTTTCGTACAGATCTCGCGAGGGCTCGTTCGTCGGCTGCTGGGGCTCCGGCGAGGCTGTCGGCGGCGAATAGAGGTCACTGAGTTGACTCACTGAGAATCACTGAGTTGACTCGGTTTCGTCGATTTCAAGCAAATCCGGCAGCGATGGCGGTGGCTAGGGCCACGAGTGTTCGTCGGTGGCCGCGAGTGTTCGTCGGCGACTGCAATCGAGTTGTAATCGCAAGATCTGTTTCGTACAGATCTCGCGAGGGCTCGTTCGTCGGCTGCTAGGGCTCCGGCGAGGCTGTCGGCGGCGAATAGAGGACTAACGAGGCTTCGTTGTCGGTTGTAGAAGGCCGGATAGTGTTCGTCAGCGGCTGTAGAGGACCGGCGAGGCTTCGTCAGTTGTAATGAGGGCTCGTCGTCGACTGTAGGGGAGCTTTCGTTCGTCGCCTGGCTGTAAGAGACGCTGGCGAACCTTCGTCGGCTGTTGTTGGATGCCGGCGAACGTCGTCGAAGACTACAATGGCCGGCGGCGAACTTCAAAAGCTTGTAAAGGGCCGGCGGCGGCTGCAGAGGCTACGGTTTTTTGGGTTTTAGCTCTGATACCAAATTGAAATGAATTAATCAATTGTATATTTTATTAATCATACAATATGAGACTACATATAGGAAAACTTAAGAACTAAAAAAGGTAAATAACTAATTACAATTAACTATTTTCCTAATCTGTATATTTTACTTTCCATATATACAAATACTACCAATATTGAATATTCCAACACCTTATAATATATTTATACACACACAGTGGGGTCAAATGCTAAATAAAAAAGTGAAGATAAAATATATAATAAAAATAGATCTACAATAGCGGTTATGCAGTTTGGTTTCACAATTACTATCCCAAAATCATAACTGAAACCAAAACTGCTTCGATTTTCAATTTTAAAACCAAAATCATTTAATCGATTTCAAAACCGAAACATTTGGTTCGGCTTAATTCGGTTACCCACCGGATCGAGTTCAATTGTCATCCCTACAAGCATACCCTAAAAAGGAAAGAGGGTTTGTGGGGGGGGGGGGGGGGGGGGGTAGACTACCAAGAGTATACCTTTGCTCTGCTTGAAGATTGACACCAATGGCTGGAGGAGCCGAGATGGTAGAGTGAACTACCGGCCCAAACACGGCTACAAGCTTCAGTAACATCTCCAGAGAAACATTGGCATGCCTACAATTTTTTGACACTACAAACATTAGCAGGAGTTTACATCCTTGAGAAGTAATATGAATAGCTGCCCGTTTGATATCAAGTGCTGAATTAAGTACTCTTCTTTCCGTTATATGCATACTTTCCGTTATTTGTATATGCATATAGTTTTAATCAAATTTACATATTATTTGTTTGAACAAAGAAACATACAATTATGTTTTAGTTATATTTTTTTAGAAAATAGCATCTGAATAGGGTTGTTAACGAACCAAGTTGTTCGCGAATAACTCGAGCTCGGCTCGAAAAAAACTCATTTATTTATTAAATGAGCTGAGCTTGAGCTCAAATTTTTGCTCATTTACTATTTGAGTCGAGCCAAGCTTTGTTCGCGAACAACTTAATATATTCACGAATAAATTATACAAATAATATATAATTTCGTATCAATATTCAATAATATTTTAGTTTAAATATTATAATTATTTATTCAAGCTCAATTCGAGCTTTTTTATGTTTTCGACCAAATACTGAACTATAACAATTTACAAATTGTCTAAATGAAAAAATAGTACAATTTGCGAATGGGCCCTTACCTTTCTATCTCGCCATTCAACAAGCCTAAAAGCACGGGCAACAGGCACAAAAATAGATCCAAGTTGAGAATCTCCATTCTCTCCATGAGAATACTGACCACATCTGCTTGTAACTACAGCAGAAACAAATTTATCTTAAGAAAATCAAATATCCAAAAAAAAAATAGAAGTCTTTCAAAAAATACTCACAGAATTATCAGGCAATTTCCGCATGGATTCCACGGCGCCCTTAATATCGCTCCGTTCCCAAAAATGTCGCACAACCTGCAAGGTAATTAGAACTAATATTCTCCATAACTCAAAGCAACGCAAGATAATGGGGCACATTTTTTACATAAGAAACAGTTTGGAAAATAAAATAAAATGGAATTTAAGGTTCCAAAAAGAGTTCAGAAGCGTCTCAGTATTAAAACTATTGGAGAAATATGGCAAAAGAATATTTAACGTTATAATCGCCATTTACACGGATAAATTCTTATGCTTTCTAAGGTAAGTGCAGAAGACCCTGTGGGCCTCACTCACTCTCAAAAGATGCCGTGTAAGAGGAGGATTGCCTTAGACCTTATATATAGCTCAGGATCAGGTAACACAAGTAATGTGGGTTTCAACACGCCCCCTCATGCTCAAAGTGGACTTTAACAAATCACTACGAACGGATATTGAGGGATCCAACATCAATGCGGGATTCAACACGCCCCCTCAAACGGTGGGTGGACTTTGACAAACCACTGCGAACCCCGGGGGGGGGGGGGGGCAACATTGTTGTGGGATTCAACACGTCCAACATCAGACAAAAGGCCTGACATTGATACCATGTAGAAAACCCAATGGGCCTAACTCACTCTCAAGAGACGCCTTGTAAGAGGAGGACTCCCTTAGGCTTTATAGATCAGGTAACACAAGTGATGTGGGATTCAACACGCCCCTCACGCGCAGGGTGGACTTTGACAAACCACTGCGAACGGATATCGGTGGACCCAACATCAATGGAGATTCAACAGTAAGCACTGATGAATAAAGTTTCCCACTGCAAGTTAGACTCTGAAAACCTTAAAAATAATTATAATAACTTGCTGTTGCATGCAATTAATAATAACAGCAGCAATATGCACCTCAGCTGCTAAATTTACCTGTAATTTTGTCAGACGAGACCGAAGGGTACTCAAAAATACATCATGATTTTGCATAATTTCTTCAGCAATCTTACTATCATTTGCAGCTACTGTCTCCCTCCCAGCAACTAATGGATGACTATCCTGTAAGTAGCCAAACAAATAGTATCTGATTACTTGTCACATTGTGTCAAAAGGTATGCTTCAAAGTGAGAAACTAGATCATAAATTTTAAAATTTCAGGCTGAGAGAGAGAGAGAGGTTGAACATAATTCCTAAGATTTTAACTTCTGCTGTTTAATAGTATGGCCAATCCATAGTATCCCGGCAGAAATCCAAGAAACTTTACCTATCCCAGAAATAATGAGTTATTATTGCCCGATTCGGTTTGCAACTGCAGAAATAGCGTTAAGCTTTTCATTGATCCTAAAACTAGATTTAGCACCCACGCGAACTGATTTCCTCAAACAAAACTATATCCAAATAGTTTCCATATTGACTATTCATAACAAAAATATCAATTGGACTAAGAAATCAGACAGCAGGCAAGGTTGTCCAAACGGATCTTACCATTTTGTGTGATTAGTATTTTTTTTTTTTTTTTTTGGGGGGGGGGGGGGGGTGGGGGCATACGTGTTGTGTGGTTAGTGGTTACCTTGACGGCTGAAACTAACATACCTTTGGGTGAGAGTTCAAATCAACAGGCCAATCAAGAAGTTGAGGTAACATGCAGAAGAAGCAGAACAAACAGTTCACCAGAAGCAGAAACTAACATTTAAACAATACAGAATAGGAAAAACAGAGTGAAATTAGGGCTGCATTTGGGGTTCTGCTAGCCCCACCAGGTTTAGCTGAAAAAAAAAACGTTCTAAGTAGGTTTGGAGCAGAAACTTGAGCAAGATCCTACTTAGCTACTGTGACCTTAGAAGGGCTGAACTGAGTAAATGATATTTTATTTTTCATAGTTGAACAATACAAAATGAGATAATCTGGCAAAAGCCTACATGCTGTCATGAATATAATTGTTGAATTGACCCAACTCTTTAATGACAAGCGGTAGTCGAAGAACTGGAGAAGTTTGTCTGAAATGGAACCTAGGCTGAGAAACATAGGAATACATTTGAAAGTATCTTTCAAATGAAATATTAAAGAACCTAAAGAAATTTGAAACAAAATAATGAGAACATACGGGCACCATTGCATAAATCGTTCCTTCTCAGCAGCCAAAAAATTAAATAAAAAGAAACCCAAAAGAAGAAAGAAACATTAAATTGCTCTCATATAAGGAAAAACACAATAAAATTGATCTTCCTAAACCAGTGAACTGCTGCTCCTTCACATCCACCAAAGACACAATACCTATGACCAGAAAATCCAAACCTGAACGTCAATTAGGCATATTCTAGTTGCTTGTGAATTGATTATGTACATATTCAAATAAAAGGGAGAAGAAACCAATAGAATGATAATAACTATATATCTCAGCTAGTCAAGGCAGAATCGAAGTCATGGATGATTATAATGACAGAAACAATTATGAATTAGATTATACACAGTTCCAACAGAGTTTTTTATTCCATAGCATGATTGCAAAGGTATTACATATTTATAAAAGGCAACCTTACTTTTGAAAATTAACACTAATTTTTTCAATCCAATCAAATGCATATATGTGAGTGGTGATTTCAAAATAGAGTCAATTGAATGTCAATAGGGAGATGAGGAGATCACCGACTCTTCATTAATACGTTGAAACTTGGTAGCATCAAAACTTCCTAAAGAAAACAAGCTTCATGGTGCAAGACTAGTACACCAGCACCATTCGTATATGTTGATGCTACGCATCATGATATACGCGTTTGGGATTAATGCATACCTATTTAGACCTATTTGAATAACATGTTAAACATTCTATTTTTCCTATTGAGCACAGCAATAATTACGAAAGCACTAACGTAATAGATGAATAGTCGGTAAATTACATAGTAAGATACTAGGATAGTTTCAATGAATTAAAAGGAACATTTAGGCCCCGTTTGGTTAGTGTTTCCATTCCAACCCAACCCAAAAATTCTGGGATTGATTTTTGGCAATGCATTTGGTAACACAAAACTCAACCCAACCCAAAAAATGAAAAATTGATTCTCAAAATCCCAAGGAAATGAGAAAACAAAAAAACCTTGGGTTGAGTTTTTTGTGCCCAAAAAACTCAACCCAACTTAAGGGACACGCTTGAAATTTTTGTAATTGTTAATGAGACCCCCTATTCAACTTCTGTTAAGCTCAAAACAAGAGTTTTTATTTTTCTTTTTTCCTTTCCCTCTGTGTGTCTTGGTCTTCGTCCTCACCTCCTCGTCCGTGTGTCTTTGTCCTAGCCTCCTCCTCTCCTCTCCTCGCAATCGTCTTCGCAATCATTCCTCCTCCTCCTCTCTTTGCCTTCGTCTCGCTTTGTCGTCTTCTTCTACTCGTTGCCTGTGTGTCGCTATCGTTTCGCTACCATCGCCGTCATCTCTTCATCGTCGTCGTCTTCTCTGCCATCATCGACGAAGTTACAGATCGCAAATCGTCTTCGCCGAATAGGGTTTCGAAGATTTCGTTACTGATTTTGGTTCTTGATTTTGATTTGGTTATTGATTAGGGTTTGGTTCTTGATTTTGGTTTAAAGTCTTGATTTCGATTTCATTACTGAAATCGATCACGAAATCGATTTCGTTCATGAAATCGATTATTCGTTCACCGATTTCATTGCTCGTTCATGAAATATCTATGGAATTCAATCAATGGAGGATGTTGTTCGGTGAAGATGATGAAGACGAAGGAATAGAAAAGATGAAAAAGAAGAAAAAAGAAAAAAAAAAAAAAATTGTGAGGAAATAATTCTAGGATAATATAATTACCAAACGCGATTCTGTTCTCAGTACAAAAAAAAAATTATCATCCCCAAACGCAATTATGTTCCCAGTAAGAAACAAAATTCTCAACTCAACCCAACCCAACCCATCTCAGTTGGGTTGAGAAAGGTGACAACACTAACCAAACGTGGCCTTAATGTCCAAAAAAATTTATTATGCATATCACATTTTATATTTTAAGCTTACTCAATTCACATCTCCACGTCATCTATCTGTTTCGTATGGTATATCTTACCAATTTGGGACGAAATGGAATGCAATCAATGATCATTTTATATTAAATAGTGATTCCTTCAATTCGCTTTCCATCTAATCGTATTAATTCATAAATATCTAGGACCAATTTGGGACATGAATCGAACACAGATGGCCAAAACTTCAATTGTATCACATAGATAAAGAAGATAGACATAAAGGATAAAAGGCTCACCGGTGTGGGAGGTGTTTTAGCTGCCTCAGATACTGTGACTGGAGCAGGAGCAGGAGCAGGATCAGGAGTTTGAATTTCATCACTTTCTGATCTTTTTCTCCCCTCAAATCTCTCAACTAGACTGCGCGTACGTCCAGTGACAATTGTCACTGCCAAATTGACAATAGTGAGTTAAAATTCATTAAATTTGTCATCGTAAAGTATAAATAACATTTGATAGTAAGTAGAGACCTCCTCTAACAACTTTGACAGAGTCCACCTCTTTGCTGCAGTCGAGGGACTCATCACCTGAACATTAATGCAAACATAATGAACTTTTGAGCAAGGCGACATATAAATTTGTATTTGTTGTTGCATGCATACAAGCTTGTGGGCGTATATGGACATATTCGGATATTATTTCTCAGAGAAAACGGGTAATTACTTTTATCAGAACCCATTTGTTGGAGAAAACGTACACACTCATAAGTATGATCACTTTGTGAACATGTCAATTTTTTGAAAAAAAAAAATAGATTGGAATTAGATTAGAACACGATGACCTAGAAAAAAAAGGGGTAGTTAAAGAAAATTGAAAAACAAGTCTATGAACTGAATTGATCCGATGTTCCACTCTCAAATGCCCCCGCCGCCAGGAAAAATGGGAACATACAGAACCTAATAGTTTTAGATAAAGTTTCTATATATATTTCTTATTGGCTAAGCAAATAAAGAAGGAAATCCTTGCAAAATATTGATAAAACCAATAATATGTTAAATGCTTTGGTGGTTAGAAGTAGCTCCTCCATCGACTACCCCTTCCTATTTAAAGCTATCTTAAGAAATTAAACCCTAACCCATCTGCTTTTTCAAAGGCCTCACTAGTGCTTAGCCAAAAAAGGAAAAAACAAAAATTAGCTGCACAAAGAGATGAAGTCATAAATTTCTCACATGCATAAATAGCTCATAGAGAATGAAGAGAGATTGGACAAGAATGACACGGGAGAGTGGAAAAGGTAGCACCAGTTCAAGTTAGTTCATTGTAACGTAAGTTGGAGACAAATGACGGAAAAAGTTAATTACATTCATTCATGCTGACATACTCCCCCACTGAAATCCAGGCAGAAGAAAAGGAAAAATGGAGAACCAATTTCGTTGGAAAATAAAGGTTCAGACACTAGTTAGTTCATTGTAAAAGTTGGAGACAAATGACTAAGTTGGAGACAAATGACGGAAAAAGTTAATTATATTCATTTATGATCTGGGCTGGAGAAAAGGAAAAATGGAGAACCAAGATTTGAGTTATAAAATAAATCATTTTAACATTCCCCTTCCATTTTTCTCTTTTTATTTCTGAAAATAGTTAAAGGAAACAGAAGATCTTATTTACCTTTTTGGGTTATGGGAAGAAAAGGGAAGGTATATGGTATACGGGGAAGGTAGAATGTAGAAATGGGATGGAGATTATGGTAGATAGAGAAACGGATAGCGTGGTAGATATTAGGAGAACATGAGACGGATGATGGTTTTGAAGATAGTTTTGTAGGAGAGGAGACGACTGATGTAATAAGTGTGTATGTTCCCCATGTTTTGGTTGCAAGAAGATGTTAGACAAGAGTTTTGAAAGCAGATCCAAGCAAAAATATTTATTGGAGGAGATTTGAATGGACATGTAGGCAAGGAATGCAGAACATACGAAAAAGTAGACGGTGGTGGTAATGGTATTGGTAAAAGAACACGGTGGGAGAGAGAAATTTATATTTTTTGCAATGACGTATGATGTCGTACTGTTGAATTCACATGTTAGGAAGAAAGATCCGCACCTTGTCACATTTAAGAGTGAATCTAGGAGTAGCCAAATATAGTACTTTTTGCAATGACGTATGATTTAGTATTGAATACACGTTTTAGGAAGAGAAATCCACACCTTGTCACATTTAAGAGTGGATCTAGGAGTAGCCAAATATAGTACTTTTTGCAATGATGTATGATTTAGTATTGAATACACGTATTAGGAAGAGAAATCCGCACCTTGTCACATTTAAGAGTGAATCTAGGAGAAGCCAGATATAATTTGTTCTTACTAAGTAAGAAATTGTTTAGTGTGCAAGTATTGCACAACTACACCCAGCATTGATACTCAACATAGATCAATGGTAACTGACTTGACGATAAAAGGGTGGAAGCGGGAGTCTAAGGCAAATAGGCAACCAAGTATACGATCGATTGATCAGAAAGGGGAGAAAATGGTGTTGTTTAAGGATCGAAGCAATGAGGGATTATGGAAAAGACAAGACGTAGTGATGTGAGATCATATGGCGAGTCATATTGATAAGAAGCACGTGTAGCACTATATTGAGGAGAAGCACATAATATAAGGAAAGTTAGAAGTGAAATGACGAGGTACAAAAAGCAATTCGGGAAAAGAAATCTTCTTATAAGGATTGAAAAAAAGTGTAGGAGTAAAGAGAGTTTGGTGAAGTATAAATGGACAAAAACGGATGCAAGAAAATCCATCAAGGAACTAAAGTTTCAGAGTTATGATAATCAGCATCAAAAGTTGAAAACAAATATGGAGAGAGGGATATATACAAGTTTGCTAAGAACCATGAAAGGAAAAATAAATATTTAGGAAATGTTAGATGAATCAAAGATGGGGACCAAAAGGTTTTAATGAGGGATGAAAGACTATGGAACGATGGAAAATGTAAGTTTTATAGTTTCTTTACTGAAAGCGGTGTAGGAAAATCAAGTTTAGACTTTAGAGCAACATAGATTGCTATCTGGTAAGATTAAAAGGTTCCATAAAAAAATTAGCGCCTCAGAAGTTAGAATAGTACTACGGAAGATGCGTAATACAAAAGCAGTATGGATCCTAATAGAGGTTTAGAAGAGTTTGCAAGATCCTGTGATAGATTGGTTGATTAAGCTTTTCAACAATGGAGAAATTATATTTATAGTTTATTTAATAAGAACAGTGTAGGGATCAAGTTTAGAACTACCTAGATTGCGATATGCTGAGATTCAAAAATTTCATAGGAAAAGTTAGGGCATCGGAAGTTAGAATAGTACCACAAAGTGCATGGATTGAATATTTACTAATACTTATGGAGAAGAGGATATTGTTAAAATTGAAGATTAAGTGGTCCCTATCGTTGATCATTTTAAGCATTTAGGTTCTCTATAATTCAGGTAAATGGTGAAATAAAGGAGGATATTATGCATAGAGTCGAAAGAGGATGGTTAAAGTGAAGAAGTATAGGGTGATGTGGGGTCGTAGATATGACTAAAGTTGAAAGGGAAATTCTGCAAGACTACAATAAGACCCGCGATTCTGTATTGGTTCATAATATCCAACGGTAAGCAAAAAGCATGCCCAAAAAATAACTGTCGCAAAAATAAGTTAAGCTGAATGACTAGTACGACAAGAATAGATAAATAAGGCATAAAGTTAGTAGAGAGAAAATCACTCAAGATGATTTGTACATGAGCATGACTTGCAGAAGTACCAGTTAGAAAATATGATTTCGTCCAAGTAGACGACGTTACAAAAGGGAAAGATAGGCATAATGAAACCTAGAAAGAGACAATTAGGAATTATTTGATGAGCTTGAACTTAATGGAGGGCATTACTCTATAACGATCTTTATGGGGCAAGCTAATTCATGTAGCGAAACCTACTTAAGTGGGACAAAAAAGGCTTTGATGTGGTTGTTCTCTCAAACATCTATAAAGAATTAAAATTTTGATGAAAAAATTAAAAGAGATGTTCCTGTCTTGTTTCCCAAAAAACATTTTCAAAATTGGGTGTGCACCCTCCACTGCCTCCCCATTCAATGACATCTCCACCACCTGATCAGCTCCACAACCACAACCACAACCACAACCACAGCATCACCACCTAGATCATCTCACAAAACATGCTTCCATTTCCTCAATTCGCTGTCCCCCTCTAGAAAACATAAAAGTGCAAAAAACACGTTTGTTTCCTAGGGAAACAACATAAAGCGCAACACAGGACACACAAGAAATTATGTTTTTCTTTTTTTTCAAAGACAAAAGGTCAGGAATATACTATAAACCTAACGCGAGAAAGTAAGGCAATAAGGTGAAGAAAAAATCAGGCTTTCTTTTCCTTTCCCTAATCATAAAGTCATGAAGAACAAGAACTATTTGCCCACATGCATAAACACAAAGGAAAGCAGTCATACACATATTACTCATAAAATGCACAAAATAAAAAAGCAAGCAATAAGAAAGCACTTTACTACTGGAAATAGAACTTAACGGTTATGATTAGAGGGTGTCCTCGGAGATAAGGTCGTCTCAAACTTCTGAGTGACACTGCTGATGTTTAAATGTTTGTCGTTGGATGATTCTCTGGCATCGTCATTTTCTACCAGCCGGCTACGGAAGTTTGGATCCATATTATCTAAAACACTTCCCGCACTTTGTAAAGAACAAGATTCAACTGCCATTGACTCCCTGTCCATTTCAAATTTGGTATTGGACGGCCTCCGAGTATGAGATGGCTTGAGGGGCATTCCACTGGCTGCTTTGCCAGCTATGATAGATTCTCTTCTCGAAATGACAGTGTCTTTTCTATCAGGGCTTTTCCTAGGTAAAACAATAGGTGCTGTGAAGGATTTTGTATTGCCTTGTCCAATAGTTTTTGCATGAGCATGCAGCCCAGCTGCAGAACGTTGCTTCTGACTTGCCAGAATACCACTTTCCTTTGAATCAGATGAGTGCACAACTTTTGGAGTATTAAATGACCCAACTTTTTTTGAAGCGATGGTAGTTTCACCTGTGGCTTTAAATAAAGTAAGCACATTAGAAGCAAACCGTGAAAAAAGAAATAGAAGAAAAGCATCAGTACGCTACATGATGAATTATTCAAGAACTAGAGCAGAGATTAGTGTTTATCCAAAAATAATGATTTCATATTGAGAAACTAAAATAGAAATAATGAGGTGCATAGAGTGAATTTAACCCAACAGACCCTTAAAGATCATTCTTTAAGCTAAATATAGACCAGAAAGAAATATTTCATGTATGAGAGCATGCCTATCGCAAAGGTAGGGGTTTTGAAGTAGGTGACAACCAACAACAGACAAGACAAAATCATTTGATGAAATCTTCTGTATGTAAACTCTATTGCTTGTTGATAATAGGTCAAGAGCTCATGGGTATAAACATTTCCTCTCAACTAAACACAAGCAAAGTCGGAGTAAGCGCCACATACAAACATATGTACAAAAATAAAACTTACTGTCCACATAGATATTCTTTATCTCTTTAGTCTCGTAATCTGGAGACATGCTTCGCAAATTCGAGGTAGACCTTCTATGACTTCTTACTTTCTCTAGAGGACTGTCCTGAAGATTAGATTTCTTTTCCGAGTAGCTATCTTCATCGGTTACCAAACCAGCACCATATGGCTCAATACGCTGAACAGAAGGGCAAACAGATAATTTAAACTATGTGTATAAATATATTAGAAAGAAATTTTAGGATGCAGAGGACGAAAGGGGGCAAAGGAGGATGACAAAAGCGAATAAGAATGAGACGAAGGATACCGAAACATCTGCTACCCAAACTCCAACAGAGTTCCGATAATATGAGAAACCCAAGAGTTTTCCATCATGGATGCAAAGGTCACTCAGTGCTGACCATCCCATATCAACAGCATCATGACAAATCACGGGCTCCCATGAATAAACCTGAAGCTCAAAGGACATATACATGTAAAAACTATTCTCTTTTACCAAGCTACTTTCAAACTTCAAACGGAAAAAAAACAAACCTTTAAACCATCATCAAATCCAGAAAAGAGTGTTCTCCCATCAGGGTGAAATGTAATTGATTTTACTCTTGTAGCCTGAAAGAGATTAGCATGATTCTAGTGTTGCTCTTGCATAATATTGAAACACCATTTCAAGAATGAAACTTTCATCAACGAAAAAAGGGAAAGTCAATCCACCGATAAGAATAACAGAACAATAGTTTAAGAATTTATCCCTCCCCCCCCCCCCCCCCCTTCAAATAGCTCATAGATTCTTGGTTTTAAAGTTTATACAAGATAAAATTCAACAAAACAGTGGCTAGAAAGTGGGAAAAATATCCAACATATACTCCATTTCTGTTATCTGATATCTAAAGAAGCAGTATTTTAAAGTATAATATCTTCAGCAGCGTTCTTTAAATCATCAAGCATATTGAAAGTTGACCCTTAATTGTAATATTTCTACTCAGATGGCCTATTCTATTTGGAAAACATGTTTTACTACAACCAAGAGGTGCCTTACATGCAATGCGACAACGCAAGTGAAACAAAGAGAAAAAATAGCAATTAAATCATAATGGGGGTGTGGAAGATGGTTATTAAAGTAGTTACTTGTCCCATCAAGTAAATTTAGTTGAGCAAGAACACAAGGATGGTAAGGATAAGAGAAGTGGCAAGGTGACATAGTGCATGGAGAGATGGATCAAATATTGGTACACTTAAAACAATACAAAAGAAACCAATGGGGAAAAGAAAATCTAAATAATTTCCAAAATGCTTTTTTGAAGTTCCAAATTAGAAAGAAAAATGAGATTTATAAAGCTCTTTGGATGCTTCCTAAATGATCTAATCAAGAAATTAAACAATTTAAGGCAGTAAACAACATCAATTTATTAACTTGCTAATGGTGCATTGTGGGGCTTACAATCACTACAAGAGCTACTGCAGTGATAGTTCAAATTCACGAACACATTAACACAAATTACATCTTACAGTGTGGAATGATATTGAAAAGGAAAATACCATCAAGAAGATAGGCAGATGCGTGAAGACTATGGTTTGTTGCACTTCGCATTTCTCTAATGCATTAAAGTTTCTTCACCGATTTAAAGGTGATATTTTATGATGGCTTTAGATGATACACATCAGCTTGATACCACAAGAACTGATAGTTCCTTCTTAAGGACAGTATAACTTCCTTGTAGGGAATGATAATTCACATAGCCCAAGCAAAAGTTTGTCAAAAGTAAACATGACTATCGTATACACCAATTTTAAATTCGCAACCAAAGCATTCAGAACATACCTCAGGCCTGGTGGATCCAATCAATTCAAAGGTTTCCAAATCCCAAAATTTTACCGTTCCGTCTGCTGAACCTGGAATTCGTGTATGGAGAGAAACTGGAATCAACCCTTGAGGACCTTTCCAGAAACTAGGAGCAATGGTGCACAAACAACACATACGCACCTGTTGCAAGAAGAAACTCAAGTGGATGGAAATCCATAGACCGAATATGTCCTTCATGATATTTGAAATCATGCAGGAGCTTTCCAGCAGTTAGGTCCCATACCTGCCCAACAGTAAAACAAGTCCTAGATCACCATAATGACCAAATATATGGCGTAGTTCCAAATCAATTTGCTGATAGGAACTCGACTATTACCTTCACTACATTATCATATCCCCCAGAAACTACCCAGCGACCATCAGGAGTGAATCTAATAGTACTAATTCCTCGAGTATGACCCTTGTACGTGTGGATGCATCCTTTCTTTCTGATATCCCAGATCTTTAGGTTGCTGTCCATAGAACCAGACGCGAAAAACTCACCAAATGGATGGAATTCAACCGCAGTGCAACTAGATCTATGTCCAGTTAGACCACGTACCACTGCATTTAAGAATGATAACTAGTATATGAGTCAAGCTCCATGTTATTCTCATAATTCATTATTTTATTTTATTTTTTTAAAAAAAAGGGTTGTCCAGTACACGAGGGCTCCCGCCATTTCAGAATTTGGGGAGGATCAGATTTGCACAGCCTTACCCTTGCATATAGGGAGACTGTTTCCAAATTTAGAACCCTAGACCTCCATATCGCAATGGAGCAACCTTATCATTATACCCAAGGCTCACAAGGCCATATAAAAAACAGTTGTTATTATAATTCATAATATGATAATGATATAAAAGGCAAAAGTATCAAACTCACGAGGCAAACCCTTGAAACATAAATTCTAGTTCGCTAACCCATGACCGAAAACAACGCTTCAAACTCCTAATAAAGTGGCAATGATACATGCATAACCATATAAGGCTCGTTAATTGCACTCTTCTTGTTGATATATGACCATTCTAGCATATATCTTGTTTGGTATAGACACAGAGTACAGACCAGTTCAATCAAAGATTAGTTTTGTTCAATAAACCAAGGACAAAAAATCAACTTACTCTTTGTTTCTTCCAAATCCCAAAGCTTTATCACACCTGCAGAGGCTCCAGCCGCCACCAAAACCTCCTCAGAATCAAATGCTACAGATTCAACTGAACTTGTATGACCACATAGACTCTGCAAATTACTCAAATAATAGAGATTCATTTAGTCATATAAAGTAATGTGGCAGCTAAATGAATGACACAAAAATAACTTTAAAAAAAAAGCGCGAAAACAAAAACAACAGCATAATATATACACAAATACACAAGTATCTACAATACAATATTGCAGGCGGGAAAAAAACGTAGAACAAACAAGGTCGTGGTAATATGGGGCGCACATCTCATCTGGGTTACTAATATGGCAGTAAATTTATGGATATTGTTTTGATCTTTAATTTCCCCTCTCACCCCGACATCAGGAGGTCTAGCTTAGTCCATCAATGGCATGAATTATATGAAAATTCTTGAATATTGCCCAAACATTTCAACTAGAAATGTTGAAATGCAGCTATGTTACTCGAGTGAAGTACAAAATAAAAAATGTGCTCATTTCTCCACAAATATAAATTATTTTTCATTTACTTTTTCACTTATCTTCTTCTAACAAAAGGATACATGTGAAATGTCTTAGGCCAAGCGCTCAAATGCATTTCTCTATTAATTCAAAGCTCACGATTCTCTAAAAATGCCTAGTTCACCTCATAAATCACATTCTGATGGTATCAAAAAGGAGCCATAGTTCAAAGTAAACACACCATTTTTTCCAAAGTCAACAAGAAATGGATGAAAAACAAAGAAATTGAAAGCAAATTTGATCTGACCATCAAAGATGCTGGTTTTCCAATCGACCAAAGATTCACTTTATGATCATCTCCACCGGTAACGAAAAGACGACAGGTTTTCTTCCCAATACTCAAACTGTTCACACTCCCCGGATGGGCCACGAACTCCTCTGCATCCCATTTCAGTCAAGGAAAGAGATGGATATCCAATTTCCAGTAGAAACATCACAACTCAAAGATAGGGAAGAAGAATCAAAATACAAATCAATCCCCGAGCAAATGTCGCAATTGAACCACCATTTTTAATTTTGCTTTGCTGTTTTTCCCAAATGTAGCTTGTCAGCTTCAAGAAACGAATCGAAAATATAATAATTCAGCTCAAAAAAAAATAAAAACTAAGCTCTAAATTTCACCGGCACTAGTAATAGCGTGAAATTCAACTATTTTGGCCAAGTTCAGTAGCTCAGCTGAGCTTCCTTTTGCTGCAGAAACCCTAGATTCCGCTGTTACCAGCAGCAACAAATCTTGTGCCTCACAGACACAATCAAAATCTAAAAAAAAAATCTCAAATACTTCGAAATCCTAAACTTAAAGCTAGATTCAAGTCCAGAATTAAAAAAAATCGAAGTAAACGCAAGAGTCAACAATGAATTTGAAAAGGATACGCAATTTATATCCACGCTTCGCCATTCCTCTCCGGTAAACTCCAATTTCGGTAAGAAACAGAATCGAAGAATCTGTCAAACCTCGCTGCTATCGGTGCCGGTGCCGGTGCCGATGCCGGTGCGTGAATATGCTAGAGAGAGAGAGGATTTTCCGACTGCTTCACAAAATTTTCCGAGAAAGATATGAATCTGATTCAGAGGGAAAAAATAAAATTTGCAGAGATCCAAATAGTGGACCAAGGAAATGAAAGAGGAAAGCTCAGCCTTCTACTTTGGAAGGCGCGTATGTGATTTTGTAGAGAGAGAAAGTAGAGAGAGAGTATTCAGAGTTCAGACCATGATTGGGACAGTTCTCACTGTTCACTTGTTTTTTTATTCCTTTTTTTATGGACTAAATTGCCCTTTGTTTCGACTTGGATTTTCTAAATTTTAATTTTACGGTAAAATGTTGTCATCGATTAATCAGACGATACATTTTTTCATATCAGCATGGTGTATTCATGATTTAATTTCCGAAATATTTTCTAGGAGAATCAAATTTTGGTTGACAAAAAAATGAGTTACCTTCTATTGCCAATCGGACTAACACCTCTTGATTACCCAAGACGTCTTCCATTGTATTTTATTATTGATAGAAATATACTTGCAACATAATTATTATTATTTTTTTGTTTATTTTAATTTTTATATCTTGTTATATTTAATTTTTTATTTTATTTGTTTTAGTTTTTTGTATGATATTTGTAAATCGTTAAAAAAATCAAAAGTATTAATCTATTTATTATTTCACTATTGATATAGTGAGAGAATGTTTATTTGGGTTTATCTTAAATAATAAATATATAGGTAGTATTTTCTCAATATGGACTTATAAGTAGTGACTTATTTTAATTTTAATGGTAAAAGTGAGGTTTTCTCTAAATTTTCCAATAATTTATTTATCATTTTTTTATTTTTTTATTTTTTTACTTTAGATTCTTTAAAGCAAAATTCTAGGAGCTAAAGTGAATTTTTTTAAAATTTATGGGTATAAAGTGCAAAAAGCTCAAATAAATATTTTTTTTCTTTAAAAAAGTTGTGCATAAGGACAAATTGCACCCTCTATTATTGATTTTTTAATTATATTTTAGGTACTAGTCTAGAGAAAATTGCACTTTTGGTCCTTTACGTTTAGAGTAGGTATTTAAGCGAACTCTAAAGTTTGAGAGGTGGCACGTTTGGTCCATCGTATTCAAATCTGGTTTTAATTTGGTTCAATGAAAATTCCGTTAAAAAAATTGGACGGATTTTGTTAGTTTAGGGGTAGTTTTGTCATTTCTCTCATTAATCCCTCTAAATATCAAAATAAAAGGGACATGAAGTGTAATTTTTATCCTCTTTACAACAAATTCTTAAAATTTTATGGTTATTTCTCTGCCTTTCTATTCTAATCTATCCAATATCTATTCCATCCTCACTATCCCATGACCACGATCTTAGTCACAACAGGGTTAATTTGCACGGTACGAGCCTCGCCATCATCTCCGTCGGCGACTAAATCACAATCAACCTCTCGAATATAGAAGTTTGCCGCCGATAAAAACTCCACTTTTGTTCGATTGAACTTTTCTTCTTTTCGACTATTTCAAAACCCTTATTTACCAGAGGTATCTGTTCAGGAGTGGAGATAGTAGGGAAAACAGGTGAAGAAAATATTGAGGACGAGGGAGATGAACAATATTCTTTTCTTTTTCTGCTTTTTGGTTTTATTTTTATAAATATATTTTATTTTTTTTGTAAATATTGTTTAAAGAACGGTTATAAATTTTAAAAACATCGATTCATAACCAAAAAAATTATAAACTAATAGAAAAGAAAAATGGCAAAAATACCCTTAAACTAACAAAAACACGTCCAAATTCTTTGACGGAATCTTCAATTGGAGTGAATTAAAACCAAATTCGAATACGAGGGACTAAATGTGACACCTCTCAAACTTCTGGTTTCAGGCCCACCCTAAATTTGACCAAAAGTGCAATTTTCCCTAGGTGTCTATGTTACCCTCACATGAGTCACATCTTGACCAAAAAAAAAAAATGTACCCTCATATTTGTCAAATTGCATAATTAGTCCCTCAAGTTTTATATTTATGCCCATTATGTAAATTTTAAAATGTTATTAATAAATTTAGGTGAAAAATGGGTTATGCTCAGTACACGAGCTTCTAATAGTGATATTTTTTTTATTTTATCACTCCACTAAATCTGACTCGTTTTCCTTCAAATTTACTTTAATAATGATTTACCTAAAGAATGTTAAGAGATAAATCTGAATCAATGTTAAGAAAAAACAACTTAACTTGGCAGATTCATAAAATGATGAAAATATCTAAATTAGAACGTTATGTGCTGAGCGTCACGATTTAAACTTTTTCAGTGGTGGTTCTCACGCATGATCGTTTGCCCGTGTCCTATTTCTTTTGTGGCCTTTTTTTCATTATTTATTATAAAAGGACCACATTATGTCTCATCGAGCACAATTACATCTATTCGTGTCACTTTTATTTTTGTCTTGGGAGGACATACCATTGTAAACCTTTTAAGTCTTATAGTTTTCGATATTAATACAATTGTTATTGTTGTTTTGTAATTGTGTTATCACTACATTATTTGCATGTACTGTTGTAGTGAATTTTGTTACTATCAAATAGTGTTGCTTTCGATATTTTAGATCATATAATCTCCAGACTTGATACTAAACCGAAGTTTTAGTTAGCATCACACAGTCTATTTTCCAACCCCAAAGACTTGGCCCGTGACATTGAGCACAATCCATTTTTCATCCAAAGTCATTAGTTACGTTTTTAATTTTGTATAATTGAAACAAATATTAAATCTGAGAGAATCAAATGTGCAATTTGATAAACCTCAAGGTCCACATAAAACATCCGTCCCATACTTTAGGGATAAAAATGTAATTTTCCCTAATTTTTCTGATTCATCAGGTACAGAATCTTTGTATTATTTTATATATTTATTATTATTTTTTTGAAAGTATATTTTGTCTTATTGTAGTAAGAACATCCACACCACAAAGAAGGTGTGTTGTCTTTATATGTTTTTTTTAAATAAAAAATTTATATTTTAAAATACAAAAATAAATTTATTTTTTTGTTCAACAAATGATTGAACACTATTTTTTTTTTTATTTAAAAAAGTATGCTTATATGTTTTTAAAATAAAAAATATATAATGAAAAATACAAAATAATTTTTACTTTTCTAAATTAATCTCATCATCTTATTTTTCTATATGAAATTTTGGTGAATAACGCCCCGTTTGGTTAGTGTTCCCAACCAAATCCAACCAAAAAATTTTGGGTTTGATTTTTGGGAACGCATTTGGAAAACACAAAACTCAACCCAAAAAATAGGAATTAATTCTCAAAATTCTAAAGAAACCAAAAACAAAAAAAAAGTTGTTTATTTTTGTACCCAAAAAACTCAACCCAAAGTTCTCAACTTCCGTCTTCATCTGCCGGCCGACCACCACCACCCACTGCCGTCCGCCGCCGCCGGCCAACGTTCAGCGACCATCACCGGCAGCCGCTGCCGCCGTCTCAGGCGACCTTCCGTTGCCGCCGGCCACCTCCGCGCGACCGTCCGCACTCTGGCGACCGACCGCCGCCTGCCAGCGACCGTCGCCGGCCATCTCCGCCGGCCCTCCGGTGTCCGGCCACCCTCTAACACCGCCACCGCCAAACACAAAAAAAAAAAAATCAAAAAAAAAAATTAGTTTTAGGATAAAATCGTTACCAAACACATTCTGTTCCCAAAATTCTCAACCCAACCCAATTCAACTCAACCCAACCCATTCCAGTTGAGTTCAAAAAAGTGGGAACACTAACCAAACGCCACCTAAATGTCCACACGTTACAGTAACTTTTTTAGATGTTCAAATTTATTGTACTTTATAAAAGTCACTGTAATTTTTTCATGTAGAAAATTACAATAATTTTTATAACGTACAGTGATTTTGAATTTTTAACAGAATTATTGATCTTCTTAAAAAATTACTTTCTTGGAATTAGGAATCAAAAGGAATGTTTTTATTTGCTATTTATTAATTTCTAGTGGTGGGGGTTGCAATGATGCCATAGGGCCGTAAGCAAACATGTGATGTTTAGCATTCAGAATGTTCTTATAGGAACAAACATTTATTGTCTTAAACTTTGTATCCACATGCTTCTCATGACTTTATGACACACATTCATAGAGAAATGAAAACCCCATATTTTTTTATTTTTTTTATTTTCACATTTAATTTAAAATTTATTTGAGATTTATCTAATTTTTTTATTTGAAAAAATTTCATGGACCACAATAGTAATAAAAAAATGAGACATTTTCTTGAAAATGTCAAGAGGATAATTGTTCAATTTATGAATATTTAGTTATATAATTTTTTTGTTAAATACTAAGAAAATTTGTTATTTAATTATTGTCAGCTTATGTACACATCGATTAATCATTTTTTCGAACGATATTAAGGGTGCCCTACATCAACCGGATGCATTTAAAATTGAATTTAGAATTTAATTCTTGCAATGCTCTATGAGAAATCGAACCTTGACTGATAAGAAAAAAACATCTTCTTTTACCAATCGGACTAACACTTATTGGTATAGTGATTTAATTATAAAAATGAGATTTAGGCAATATCTCAATTTAATATATTGGTTGTAGGTATCCTTAAGTCGAACTTGGAATTTGAAAGCCTAAGCGACCCCTGCTTTAGGCCGACATTTGTGAAAAGACCGAATATATGAAATTTATATCGGTCCGATAATTTTAAAAACTATTTACTTTCAAGTTTCAACACTCAAATATGTGTGTATGTACCCACTGGGAAAATATAAAAGCCAATTAATAATAAATAATTCATTAATTTTGATAAATCAATGTAAAACCCTATTTTTGCAAGAAAAAATGAAATAAAAATTGAATGTGCCACACAATTATATACCAATAAGTTCACAAATTTTACATAAAAAAATAAAATAAAAATTGCAATCATATATAAAACACAACCATCTTACAAATTAGTAAGAATAAGAAGATGATTAAACAAACAAAAAAAATGAATTTAAAAAAAATTAAAAAATGTTAAAGGGAACAAAAATGAGATTGATTTGAGCCCTATTTGCGAAATCAAACTTCAAATTTGTGGACGTAGTTGAAATCTACCATACTACGTTCTGCATTTTCGAGCAATTTGTTTTTCAAATCGCGTTTGATTGCGTTTTCTCATTGCTTGGTTTTCAAAGATCTCTTTCGATCATTTTCACGAGGTCTTGAACGATTTCAGACATCGGCGGCCTGAATTCTGGCTCCAACTGCAATGAAAAAGGCAAAAACATAAACAAAAAATGATATTAATAAAGGCTCGGGTCATTCTATATGTATACCCCCATTTAATTTTAAAATTATTATTTTACCCTTATTAAAATAACTTTAGAATATTTATTTTTTTACCCTTTTTATTTTTGAAAAAATCACTATATATATATATATGCTTAACTTGACAAAATATGCTAAAAACGGGTGAAATTAAAATTTTACACCTTATTTTACTTTTTATTTATTAAAAAGAAAAGAAAATAGAAATAGTATATTTAAATATAAATCTAGAGTGAGAAAATGTTATTTTTTTCTCTTTTCTTACATTTAAATATCTAACTTAAATTGAAAAAATAGAGGGTAATTAAATTATTTCACATATTTTTTTTTTCAATAAATGTTAAGTCTTTCCTTTTAGTCAAGAATAGAAGAGCGCTTGATATGTAGGTTTCTAAAATAGAGGGGGGTAAAATTGAAACAAGATCAAAGTCGAAGGGAATAATAAAAAGCAATTAACCGAAAAATATATTTACATTTTTGACTCCAAAAACTTGTTCTCAAAATCTTGGAACAGAACAGAAACATATAGAGACATGACGTGTAGGTTTTTAAAGTAAAGGGGTAAAGTTGAAACAAGATCAAAGAAGTGGGTAGTAAAAAGCAATTAACCCAAATTTATATTTACATTTTGATCGCAAAAACTTGTTCCCAAAATCTTGGAACAGAACAGAAACATATAAAGACATGACGTGTAGGTTTTTAAAGTAGAGGGGTACAGTTGAAACAAGATCAAATAAGGGGGTAGTAAAAAGCAATTAACCCGAAAATATATTTATATTTTGAACCCAAAAACTTGTTCTCAAAATCATGGAACAGCACAGATACATATAAAGACAAGGAGAGAGAGGGGGAGGCGGGGGGAGAGAGATATACCTGTAGACACAAAGAGATTATATCGGCAAAACGAGAAAGCGATTTCGATACATAAGCCCCCTTAAGAGAAGGATCGACCATTCTCAATAACATATCTATATCGTGAAGCCGAGGAATTGCCCATCTCACCAAAAATTGTTCTGCTCGAGGCCGTGTCCTATATGATAGAAAAAAATTAAATTCTGTTTGTTTAAGGCCCCGTTTGTTTGGTGTTTCTGTTCTCTGATTTCTTATAAATTCTGATATGGGAGGAAAAATATGTATTTCTGTTCTGTTCCCTGATTTTTTAGAAAAAAATTCCTGGAAAAAGAACAAAATTGTTCCCATATTTTTGTTTATTTCCCAAGTTCTCTCAGAAACCGAAACCAAAAAATTGAGATCAGAAACACTAACATACGCAACCTTAATTTTTTGTTTTTGGTACCCAAAAAACCTTGGAACATAAATTCTGTTTTAATCCTGAATTTGGTCTAAAAACCTGGAAACGTAGCAAAAACATTTTTTTTAATTTTTTTTTTCCTGCTATTGTTTCAATTTTTTGGGGAACAGAAAATAGAAATTCTAGCCAAACAAAAATTCTGTTTTAATCCTGAATTTGGTCTAAAAACCTGGAAACGTAGCAAAAACATTTTTTTTAATTTTTTTTTCCTGCTATTGTTTCAATTTTTTGGGGAACAGAAAATAGAAATTCTAGCCAAACAAAGCCTAGTGTTTTTTATCTGTTCACAAAAATTTGAAACATAAAAATATATATATATATATGTTTTAATCCTAAATTTGTTCTACAAACCTGGGAACATAACAAATATTTTTTTTTCATTTTTCTGTTATTGTTTCAAGTTTTTCGGGAACAAAAATAGAAATACTAGTCAATCAGAATCTTAATAGCCTTAGTGTTCTGGATTCTGTCCCCCAAAAAAACTGTTATAATCCCAAAATTTGTTCTATAAACCAGGAAACCAAACGAAAACATTATTTTTTAATTTCAATTTTTTCTCTTTATGTTACAAGTTTTTTGGGAACAAAACTAGAAACACTAGTGAAACAGAACCTTTTATTATCTACGATTCTATCAGTCATAATCAGGTAGGTAATAAGCAATTGGAAAAGTTACAATATATGCACACACACACACACACACACACACATATATATATGACCGACCTGTCAAAAGATTTTCGCCCAGTTAGAAGTTCTAACATCAAAACTCCGAAACTGTAAACATCACTCTGATAAGTATAACTTCCCAATTCAAGTTCTGGCGCACCATAACCGTTACCCTGCAACTGATAAATAAGCATTTTCCTATCAAAAATTGATATAAAAAAATCAAATGTAATTCGATATTTAATCTCTTTTTTTAAGGACCTGTTTGGTTATGTTTTCAAATATTTACATTATTTGTTTTTAAAGAAAATATTTTTCAACTTTCTTTCAAAATTTTCAAACACTGTTTTTGAATGGTAAACCAAAGGATTGTATATACATAAAGAGAGAGGGAGAGTTCCAGGAAATTACCTCTGTTAAAGAGTTAGCGTTGGATGATATCAATGGTGCCAAACCGCAATCCGCAACTTTCACAACAAACCCGTCTCCGAGATGAACATTAGAAGACTTGAAATTCCGGTGAACAGTTGGGGGTTGACAAACCTCATGAAGGTACCTTTACCATAAAACAAGAGAACATATTAGGGTTCAAGATCATATATTTAGAGAACATATTGTTTTTTATGTTTTTCTGTTTCTGTTCCAATTTTTGAAAAACAGGGTTAATCGCCTTTTATCCCCCATACTTCAATTGTGTTTCATTTTGTCCCTTCAACTTTTAAAACCTACATTTAACCCCCTTCCTCTTATAATAAATTGGAAAACTAACTTTTTTATTCTTTTTTAAATTAACCAAATATGTTAAAAAAAATTGGTGAATTTAAATATCCCAAATAATTTTGAATAAAATGGACAAAGAGAAAAAGAGAGAAAAATGTTAGCTTTTTCTCATATAAAGAGTACCATATCCAAATGCATGCTAATTTTCTGCTCGGTTGAGGTATTTGATTTCGAAAAAAAAAAATTTGAGAAAGTTTACTTGAAAAAATGGTTTTTTTTTTTTCCAAATTCATTCTCGAAATCAAACTATCTGATCCAAAGGCACCCTACAGACTCAGGAAAGAGTTCATTGTTCGGCTTACTCTAGCGCTTTTGCAGCTTGAACAGCCAAATGGATGCGAGCTTTCCACGACAGTTCTTTGTGAATCTCATCATCCACGTGAAGTGCTTCGTGAAGTGTTCCGTTTCCACAATACTCGTAAGCTAGTAGTCTTTGTCCGTGCTCGGAGCAATAACCGACGAGTTTAACTATATTTGGATGTCGAAGCTTAGAGATATTTGATACTAGCTCAAGAAAATCTTCACGGCTTTGACTCGTGGAAATTGCGGCCTTCAATTTCTTGATAGCCATTAGCTAAAGATTAAACAAAACAAAACAAAAAAACAATAAATAGATGTAGCAAATTTTCTCAACAGAAACGGGTAAGATACATACATATTATATATATATATATAGAGAGAGAGAGAGAGAGAGAGAATCCTTCTAAATTTTGAGAGGAAAAGTGGAAAGAAAATTTTGAATTTAAAAGATAAATCTTTATATATAATTTGACCATTATTTCACCTTGGTGCCTATAGTTTCAATTTAAATGCATGACAATGTGACACCCTGAAGTTTCCTAAAGATTCCACTACAGTCCAAATCAATAGCTCTTTTACAATTTTGGATGGCAAACCCTCACCTACCGTGCACCTAACTATTTTTTAGAGGACCTTAAGGGCATTTCCATCATCTTCGTTTATCCTTTACAACTATACATGCATTTGTTATTTTATATGTATACTCTTGACTTCTAAGTATTGGGGCAAGAAGGAGAATGAGAAGAGCAAAACGGGGAGGCTAGAAACGCCCATAAAGCCTAAACCCTAAATGCCTGTAAAACACCTTAAAAATAGCCACATTGCGCGGCAAGTGACTATTTTCTGTCAAAAATTGTAATGGGGATAATAACTTCGACTATAGTGGAATGGTTAGAAAACTTTAAGATGTTATGTGTTCAAATTGAAACCACGGGACCAAAGTGAGATTTTGGTCAAACGTCAGGGATACAAAGTATCAAAACCCTACCAAAGAAAAAAAAAAGGAAAAATAACTTCATTTCCTTTGTGGATCAAAATTATATCCATCCATTTTTCCAACCTTTCAACCAAAAATGCCATTAATTTTAGGTCATTAAAAATTACAAAAATGAAGGGGTAGAAAGTGTATTTTTTTAAAAATTGACAAGGGCCACGACCATCGTCAGTAGAACATAGTTACGCCCTAAAATGAAAAATCTATCGTAAAACACAAATTAATTGGGAGTTTTTTAAATAAGAATTTTTACCTTTCCATCTGGAAGCTCAGCTCTATAAACCGTCCCAAGCATGCCTCCACCAATAAGATTTTCTTGAGAAAAACTATTCGTATATTGTTGAAGAGACCCTACCGTGAACTCTCTCACACCATCAAAACGCAAACCGTTATGAACCCTACTATTAGAACTTGCTCCCGCAAAATGATTCACAATATCACTACCGTCCTCAAAATTTAGGAAAGGGGGCGGGGGTGGAGGAGGAAGAACGTCTATATCCTCCCCACTCATATCTATCTCATGCTCTTCCTTTTGCCTCAAAATTGCAGCCCTTCTATTCAAATCTTCACTTTTCAACTCTTGATTCAATGCTAACTTACTCCTCCCGTTAACGTTTCCAACTAGATCAGGCTTAGGGTTAGGGTTAGGGTTAGCATTGGAATTAGGGTTAGGGGTATTATCTTTCAGATTATGGTCATATATTTTTATCAAAGATTCTTTATTTTTAGGGCTTTTTTGGGGGACGTTGTAAAATTTATGAGCCCTTTTTCGTCTTTTGCAACATTGGGACGTCAGAAGGCATAATCCCAAGGCAAGTATTATGAATATTAAGAACCCGGCGATAGAAAGCCAGGTTATGTATTTACTTGTCGTGGATTTTTTTACGCCCGTTGAGGACTGTGGTAAGTTTGGAGACGAGGGTCCATTTGCCCTTCTGGTGGGGATTAGGGCGGGGGGTAGAGCCCCATAGGGAGGAGGTGAAGAAGGATGGGAGGGCGGTGGAGACGGTGATGGGATGACAGTGGTATTGAAGGGATTTCCAGCTCTCCTGCATAGCCAATATTGATGTTAATAAAGGCCTGTTTGGTTGATAAAAACCGTCAATAATGTAAAAATGTACAGGAAATCGGATAAAAGTGATTCTTTCCAAACATAAGCGAAACCCCCCCCCCCCCCGATTATTTGTTTATTTTTCTTCACCTGAAATTTGGAATATTCAATAATTTCGAAGGTATGGGTCCGGAAAACAGATTATTCTCTATGTCCCTGTAAAAAAAAAAAAAAAATTATTAAAATTTTGAGGAAAAATCAAATTTCAAAAGACGCTCAACATAAAAAATTTGGCAAAATATATATATCTATGTGTGTGTGTATATATTACAGGTCAATTAGGGGAAGATCTTGTAGAACATCAAGCATTCCCGAAAGCTGATTGTTCTGCAAATGCCTGCAATTTTCAAGAAATAAAGATAAAATAATTATCATTATTATTTTGTTAAAAAAAATGTCCATAAAAAAGCAGATAAGTAAAATAACTAACAATGCATTAAGAGACGACAAGTTCCCCAGTGACGGAGGCAATTGACCGTTCAAATTATTTCCAGACAAATCCCTGCAGCATCATATTATTGAGAATATATTTTATTTCCAAATTTTTGAAAAAAAAATATTAAATAAGCTCGACTGGAAATGCCTACAAATTTGTCAAACCCACGAGCGGTTGAAATGCATCTGGTATTACTCCGGTTAAATGGTTGTCGTTAAATGCTCTGCAAGTGGGGAAAAAAAAAAGATTAAATATTTTTAAAAAAACACGATAATTAATATTTTGAAAATTTTAAAAAATATGAGAACAAACGGAACATGTTCTTACAAGTCTGATAATTGCCCTAACGAGGACAACGTATTGGGGATGTTTCCAGTGAGCTGGTTACCGGAAAGAAAACTACAATACAGAACACCAAATATTAAAAATATGACTTGTGTGGAGAAGGTTGTGTTTTTTTGTGTGTGTGTGTTTTATTTTATTTTTCACAAAAAAAAAATGAAATAAAAACATAAATACGGCAAAAAAAAAATCTTCGGTTTCCTGGAGGGCTGAATGTTTTCAAACAAGAACTCCAATTTTTTTTTAAGGTATTGGGAAAAAGAATATAATCCCAACGACCGATCTAGATGATTAGCTTATGAAATTCTTCAATTGTTTTTGCCATCTTTTAAGAATATATAGATTGGAAAACGGCCCGAATGGAAAAATACCAGTCTAGGAACCAAGCTGGAATCCTACTAAGGCCCCGTTTGGTTACTATTTCTATTCTCTCATTTATGTTCCCACTCCCAAAATATTAGAATTAATGTACAAAAATGCGTTTGGTAAACACGTTTCTGTTCCCAAAATTTTGAGAGTATTTACTGAATTTCTTAAAAATCTGAGAAACAAAAAAAAAATGTTGATTCCTATTCACTCCAACAAAAATTATTCGCATCACCACCCACCGGCCACCATAAATTTAAAGGGGAAAAAAAAAGAGAACAAATATGACAACCAAATGTGTTTCCTATCTTTGTTCTCATAAATTTAAAAAATAAATAAATAAACAACAGTTTCAGGACAATGGCGGCTACCGAACATGCTTCTATTCCCAGAATACTTCAAAACGGAAACAGAATTCCCTCCCAATTTATTGAAAGTAGAAACAAAAAAGCAAAAACACTAAACAAATGCCACCTACAGAACAAATATGACAACCAAATGTGTTTCCTATTTTTGTTCTCA
This sequence comes from Eucommia ulmoides, assembly GCA_016647705.1. Lineage (NCBI taxonomy): Eukaryota > Viridiplantae > Streptophyta > Magnoliopsida > Garryales > Eucommiaceae > Eucommia > Eucommia ulmoides. Next base: position 1,284,579 of record JAENRU010000484.1, read on the forward strand.
TAAATTTAAAAAATAAATAAATAAACAACAATTTCAGGACAATGGCGGCTACCGAACATGCTTTTATTCCTAGAATACTCCAGAACGAAAACAGAATTCCCTCCCAATTTATTGAAAGTAGAAACAAAAAAGCAAAAACACTAAACAAACGCCACCCACAGAACATGTTTAACTCATAAGCTCAAATCCCATTGATCAAGAGTCGAGATATTTTTTTAAGTTAATTTTGAAAAAGTCCATTCTCGGCCAGGGGAGAATAGGATCTCTCTACTCAAAATCAAATTTCTTTGCATAACGAGATACTACACAAAGATAACAACGAGATATTCTCCCTACACGACCAAATGTAATTTTGTTTTTCTACTTCTAAGTAGAAGTACCTCTTTTTATTACATACATACATACACATACTTACATATATATATATATATAGAAAATACTTAAAAATAGTTTTCATGCACTAGGCTGTCTTTTTTTTCCTCAAAAAATACTTCAAAAAAAATACCAAATATTGCCTTTCTTTCAACTTACAAGCTTCTGACGGTAACAGGCAAATTAGAAGGAATAGCGCCTCCGATATGGTTGTCACTTAAATCTCTGCACTCAAAAAAAAAAATGTCACTTACAATCAACTGTAAAGAGACAGTTTTATCTAATAAATTCATGAAAATTTATAAATGCGAAAAAAAAAAATGTGTTCATACAAATTCATTCGTTGCTTCCGTTTCACATTCTCAAATTTCACACAAATGAATAAAAGAATACAGGTCGGACCCTGTGAGATGCACAGAAAACATAGAAATAGATAAATATACAATTTTTTTATATTTTTTTAAAATATTTTATTTATTGATAGTATATATTTCTAAAGACATATACGAATCTAAATACTATTAACTTTTAAGGCAGGAAAAGAAAATTGCACGCGTTTGATTTGAAAATAAAATCTTGATATTAAATTTAAAGGTAAACACTAAGGTAGTGTTTGGTTGTAAGGAATTAGGGCCTTGGAATTCGAATTAGAAATAAACGCATTGAAAAATTCAAGTTTTTTCATGCGTTCATTTCCAATTCCAATGCCAATTCCGTGTTCCCAAACGCCACCTAAGAGATAAAGATATTGGAAGATAATTACATAATTAACTATTTCAAATATCTGGATTTTTTTTTTTCTCGTAAAAAAAGAATAATAAACGGTTTCAGCAAAATAGAGATTTGAATTAGACATTCAAACTTACATTTGTATGACGGAAGCAAAGAATCCCAAGCTATTTCCCAGTTCGCCTCCCAAATTCGCACCGTTTAGAACTCTGTTCCACTAACAAAACTTAGAATAATTTTTTATTTTTTTTCATTTTTTTTTTATGCCGGTTCATTTAGGTGGCATTTGATTAGTGTTTTTGTTTCTTATTTCCAAAAAAAAAATGAAAATATGAAAAGAAAAAGATATATTTTGTTCTCTTCCCAAATTTTTAGAACAAATTTCAGGATTAGAGCATATATTATTTTTCTTTCTTTTTTTTCCAAATTTTTTAGGAACTGAAACAAAAAAAAATAACTAAGGTGGGGTTTGTTAATGTTTGTGTTCCCAAATTTTTGTTTCCATTCTCAAAAACTCAAAACAGGAAAAAAAAAAAGGGGGGGGGGGGGGGGGGGCGAGGGGGGATTCTGTTCTGTTCTGAGAATTTTGTGCTAAAAATAAGGTAGCAGAACATAAGCATATACTTTTTTTTAGCTCCCGTATTGAAACACAAATCCGGGAACAAAAATACTAAAACAAACCGGGCCTTAATGTTTCCATTCCAAGAAAACTAGGAACGAAAACTATATATATATATGAAAAAAAAGAAAAGAAAAAGAAATGGAAAATCATACATTCCGGTTATATTGGCATTAACACATTGTATTCCTTGCCAAGATTCAGCACAAGGGTCTCCCCCCACCGGAAGCCATCCGGAAAGCGCTGGGAAGCCCAGAGCAGAATACAAACTATTCACTGCAAAAACTGAAATTAAAAAAAACAAAAATTAACAAGCGAAATATCATTTTTAATAATAAGACCGTGTTTGGCTGCACGGAATTGAAGCCTTGGAATTATATAAAAAAGATCTTCCAAATGCCAATTCCAGGGCTCTAATTTTGCGTTGCCAAACGCTACTTAAGAATTTTTTTTTACAAACAATTTCAAGGAAAATTAACATAATTTCTCATCCAAAACTTGAAAAACAAAATAGATTAATTATATAATTCAGCAAATTATAATTGAAATTGGAAGAAAAAAAATCTTACCATCTCGCGGATCGGTGTATCCCCGACATTTTTCCGCCGCCAAAACCGCCACCAAAACCGCCAAAATCCAATTCAAACAGCCCATCAATGACAATAGCACATCCAAAATTCCACCTTTTTTTTAATTTTTTTTCCACCTTCTTCTGAAGAAAAATTCCACCAAAAAAATTAAAAAAATAAAAACCCTAAACAAAGCCCTCAATAACATCAAAAATCTAAACCAAAAAATGAAATTTCTAGGAAAATCCCAAAGAAAAATGAAAAATAAAAATTACCCATCAGTCCATTGAACATTCCAAACTAATTAAACACTAAAAAACAGTAATTTTTAATCGAATTTTTTTATGGGTTTTCTTCATTTCTGTTCTTAGTTTCAAATTCAATTTACACAAAAAATTCCCTGAAAATAAACGGCGATTCCATCATCATTCAAAGTAGCAAACAAAAAAACACACACTAAAACACACAATTATACACACAGTTCAGGAACCAGAGAGTATATAGTAAGAAGGAGTGAAGAGTAAGAACCCTAACCTTTGCGAAAGCCGAATGGGGGATTAGAGAGAGAGGGGAGAGAGAGTGTGTTCTGAAACAAAAAAGAGGAGAGAGAGCGAGTGTTCTGAAACAAAAAAGTCGGTCTGAGAGCTCTGTCAAAGCGGCGAAAGGAAAAAAGGCTCTATAATTTAAATGTTTTATTTTTTCTTTTTCTTCTGTGTATATCTTTTTGAAAGAGGAGAGAATAATATATATATGTATATATGTATATATATATATATATATATGTATATAAGTGTACATGTATATGTATATGTACATGTAATTATTAATGAAATCTACAAATTTTTATGTTCAGACAAAGAAAATTAGACCGTTGGGTGATTCTTCAAGGGAAAATTACATATTTGGCCCTGTGGATGTTTTGGACGAAAAATGAGTTGTGCTCCGTAAATAGTTTTTTAATGGGTATATTTTATTTTTCGTTATTTCATTACTCTATTAAATCTAAGACGTGTTGCTCTAATAACGATTTCGACTTTTCTCTCATATTTTTCAAGATTTAAACGAATCGTTATTAGGAAAAAACGTACTAGATTTAGTAGAGTGATGAAATGACAAAATATCTTTATTAGAATATCATTTGCTTAGGAGTTAATTTTCTATCTAAAATCATCAACAATGTTTTTTATTTTGTGGGATTGAAACAAATGTGAAATTTGAGTGACTAAATGTGGAATTTGACAAACTTAGAGTCTACATAGACACTCACCCCCATACATTAGGGGCCAAATATGTAATTTTCCCGTTCTCCAATGTAATCCAGTACTTGGTTTGGGCTTTTTCAAACTTTGGATTTTGTAAGGCCCACTAATTTGACTTAAAAAGGTTAAATGTATTGTTTGGGATTTTGACACTTTGTTCCCTCAAGTTTGACCAAAATCTCACTTTGGTATCAATACTTTAAATTTGAACATATAACACCTTAAAGTTTCTTAAAATCATCTCATTACAGATCAAGTCACTATTCCCATTACAATTATAGATGGAACATTGTCTGTTATCAGACTATTTTTTAAGTGTATTTGTGTATATCTGTATTTGTAGGGGAGGCTGGGTTAGAAAAATTGTAAGAGACAACGAAGAAGTTTGAAATTTCCATAAACTCCCCAAAAAATAGTTGGACGCATTACAATTGATTGAGATAATTATGAAACATTAAGGTGTCGTGTTCAAATTTCAAGTATAAGGATCAAAGTGAAATAATGGTCAAACTTCAGGGGTATAAAGTGTCAATACCCATTATTGTTTACAGCTTTTTGTTTTACTTTTTCAAAAATATATATATAAAAAAACAAACTCTATTATGTTTTAAATATTATAGAAATATAAATATTTTGTATTTTTTTAAAATTAAAAAAAAATCATAAAGTAAATACAGTTACCAGATGTACTGCTAATTTATGATTATTTTATGTTTAAATACAAAAAAAAATAAAAAATAAAAAATAATTAATGGGTACATACAATATTGGGTGAAATATAAAAGTGAATATAAAAAAAAAAAAAAATGCAACCCCAAAAAGTACAATAATTGTTTTTGGTCAGTAGTGTACAAAATAATTTACTATTTTTTGGTCAGTAGTATACAAAATTAATTATTATCAAAAGTTGAAAAAATTTTGTAACTTACAAAAATTACTGTATTAAAAAAATTACAATAATTTTTATATATTACAGTAAATTTAGAATTCTAAAAAAATTATTATAGTGCGTGAATTGTATGGGCTAAAATTTTAATTTCGTTAAAAAAAATTCATAAATTTAATACCTAAAATAATTTAAATTCGTTTTCCATTTGGGGAAGAAATCCCATATAATGTAATTTAATTGAGTAGATTTTTTCTTTTTTTGGCCTAATTGCTACTTAATTTATTAGAACTCCAAAAAAAAAAAAATCATGGTTCTTAGTATATAGTCACATATTTTTAATTTTTATTTATTTTCATTTATTTATAGAGCTACTGACTTTTTTTTTTCCCTGTACTAATTTATTTTTTAGATGACTTTTTTTTTTCCCTGTACTAATTTATTTTTTAGATCTTACTTAATATTAACTATGGTGATAATTTACATTTTCCGTACCTAAAGTATGGGGTGAATGTATATATAAACTTTGAGATTTGTCAAATTTTACATTTGATCCCTCAACTTTCAAATTTATGTCAATTTCGCAAAATTGAAGACATTGTTAATGATTTTGGACAAAAAATAGGTTATGTTTAGAACGTGATCATCCAATGAGAATATTTTTGTTATTTCATTACCCCACTAAAGTTAAGACGTTTTATCCCACTAAAGTTAAGACGTTTTATCCTAACAACGATTTAGATTTTTCTCTCATTCTTCAAATAAATTGTTGTCTGGGAAACGTTAAGAAAAAAAAACGTCTTAACTTTAATAAAGGGATAAAATAATAATAATAAAAAATATCACCATTAGAAAGCAATACACTGACCACAATCTATTTTCTATCTAAAATTATTAGTAATATTTTTAATTGGACAGGATTGAAACAGATTTGAAACTTGAAAGACCAAATGTGCAATTAACAAATGTCAGAGTCCACATAGACCCCCCCAAATTTGAGGGACAAAAAATACAATTTTTTCTTAATAGTGATATCAAAGCAAATTCTATATCGAGTTAATGTTAACGCGATAGATTCAATCTAATTAATATTAATTGAACGGCCTAAAAACTCATTCAAATTCAATTGAAATTTACTAAATTTTTCAAATTTTAATCCATTGATCATGCACTAGTTTTTGTTTTTAAATTTGATAAAAATAATTTATTCTAAATTAATTATTTAGAATAAAAAATAAAAAAATTTAAATTCCATAGTGAAAATAAGTTTTATATCCTTATTTATCTTTTTTTAAATTCAAACCTACAATTTTTTTAATTAGATTCAATCTAATTAAATAAATATTTTTTCCCATATAAAAAATATTGTGAGTGAAAAATACACCTTCTAAGGCATGGCCACAAGTAATCTCAAAAATCTCTAAATGAGAGAGAGAGAGAGAGAGAGAGATTTAGAGAGAGAAAAGTGCAAAAAGAGAAAAGTGCAAAAAACTTTTGAATTTTTTGCACTTTGCACATTAAGGTATTCAAATTAAGTCAATCAATCCGTTATTTTTTAGGATAGAATTCACCTATGTAGATGATTCTGTATTTGACACGTAACTCATTTCTAAAATAAAAAATGACAGAGTTATCGATTTGGATCAATTTTTGACACAATTTGGATATTTCAGGGTTTAATGTATTTAAATTAAAAATACAAGAACCAAAGTAAATTTTCTCTAAAACTTCAGGGGTGCAAAGTGCAAAGCCTCTTTATTTTTCTTTTTAGATATTAGTAGATGGTAAGGTTAAGCTTCTTAGCAAAGTCTTGTTAAATAAAATTTCACCATCAATCCTATAAGTTTGGGGATAGTGGCAAAAACAAGCTCTTAATCTTTCGCTTATCGAATTTAAGTTCCTAATTTTTTCGATCAGTATGTTCCTTTTCTTAAGAATCGGGTGACGCTGTTTGCACTCCCCCACTTTTAAAATGGTTAATATAAAAAAGCTAAAGCACCTTATCGGATTTAAACCAATGAGAGAAAATCTTCATAAAATTACAGTTTGTATCTTTTAAGTTTTATATTTATATTTAATTAATTAATTTTTTATTATTTACTAAAAAATCAATATATATTATTTTAGGCACAGAAAATCCTAGTTACAAATAAATCATTTTTTTTTATTCATTATATTTTGGAATTAGTGGTACCAACTATCATTAAACAAACAAAAAGTATTTGAACTATGAAGTGGAAATAATATATATATAAGCTTCTAGTTAGAAAGATTGTTGCTAACTACAGAAAATGATTAGGGTCTAGTTTGTCAAGGCAAGATTTTACACCTTTCTTGACACAATAATCACCACAAATCTCTAATGAAACCAAACATGGCTATTTTAGATGGCGATTAAGGTGTTAAATTTGAATTTTTTTATTTTTTTTTATTTTTATATATATATGTTAAAAGGTTGGTGAATCATTTTTTCTAAATATGATAATTTAAAGGAGAATTTGTTAAATTGTACTCCAAATAAGCCACTAATAATATTAGACAAATTACAATTTTGGTCCCTTTATTTGCAGTGTGCTTTTTATGTGGTCCTTCAATTTATTTATTTTTTGGAACGTGGTCCTACTTTTTATTGTTGTTTATTTATGCAGCCCTTATGTCAAATAGTAATATTAATTTGGATAGATTTTAACATGTGAGATGCATGTGCCATATTTTTGAGGTAAAAACCTAATTTTTCTTATTTTTTTTCCATCTTTCCGTCGCCTTCTTCTAGCTTTTCTTTACTGCCACGTCTAGCCACCACCTCCTCCATTTACGGCCAATATTAAGGCCTAGATCTAGTTTGAGAGAGAGAGAGAGAGAGAGAGAGAAGAAAGAAGAGGTTAGAGAGAAAGAATAGAGCGAGAAGAGCGGAGTTTTAGATAGAGAGTAGAGAGAGGAACGATTGAGCTCCCAGAAATCGCAGTCGAAAGCCTACTCGCTCATGATGGCGATTGTGAGCAAAAGGCGAGTAAAAAGAAAAAAAATTACGTTTTACTCTTAAAATATGACACATACATCTCACGTGCTAAAATCCGTCCAAATTAACGCCACCACTTGACAGAAAGACTACATAAAAAATTAACAACAAAAAGGAGGACTACCACATTGAAAAAAATGCATTAGGACACAGAGAAAAATACATTGTAAATAGGAAGGGAAAAAAATATAATCTGTCCTATAATATTTTATTTGTATTTTTTTTTTTACCTAAGACCAACTAAATTAAACTTGTCGAACTTTTGATAAGTAGTTGAGTTTATATTTGATATCATAACTAACGTTAACTAAAATACATATAAGAATAGAAACATATTTTTTTATATATATAAATAGTGTGAAAATTAAAAATAAAGGACCATACAATAAGAATTCTTAATTTAAATTAAGTCATATTTTAAAAATATTAATTTAAATTATATTAATTAAAAATAAATAGTGGGGAGAGTCATTCACATCCCACCAAACAATTGGTGTTAGCATTCTCCCTCTCATTAAAATGAAGTGTGAGCATTCCCCTATTATAGCCATACTTTATAACTGCTTAAATTTTTAGTGTTAATTATTTTTTAAGTTCTAAAAATATCAAAAGTTTATTTGAAAAAAATTAAAATTTCGAATGCTAAATTTTAAGTGTTTATAGATCTTTGGTTTTAGCTAGATTTTACCTCGTGTGATGAATTTCGTATGAAATGCTGTTAAAATTTATCAATGTAAATTGAAGATCAATTCACGGTCGTGAGCTTGACTTTGTTCATGTACTTGATTATTGAGTCATCGATACACAAAACACTTACACAATCTTCACTCGTAACTTCTCTCTCTATTTTTGTCTGCCTCAGGAATGTCAATCTTTGAATCCGTTCTTTTGATTTTCAAAGCATTGGCAAGTGCATGAAAATGTTGTTTCTATTGCCGAATGTGTTTATAGATCTTTGTTTTCGTTTTATAATGGATATTTGTTTTTTGTTTTTTTTTTTGTTGGAACGATGGAAAAGGAAAAGGAAAAATAAAATGAAAAGAATTTTTTTTTATCCATTGCGAAAGGAAATTTATTTTTCCTAGTGTTTTTTGGTTCAGAAGAAAAATAAAAGGATGAAAAATAATTCATTTTTATATAATTTACTATTTTATCCTCATATAGTACAAAAATAAATTAAAAATTATATTATCAAGGGTATAATTGTAAGCACTCACTTTGCTTCATTTTCCTTCCAATTTTGTGTGGAAAAAAAAATTACATCGAAAATTGTGTTTTTTCATTCTATTTTCTTTTCCCTCCCATTTTCGGTCTAACCAAGCGAGGGTTCCTTTTCATTTTATTTTTGGTTTCCATCCATTTTTTACTCAACCAAAGGAATAATATTGCACTAGAAATGTGAAATGTATATTAGAAATTTGACTTTATATAGAGTAGGTGTGTAGTAGTTGATTTTGGTAATTTAACATTTAATAATGGGTATTTTGATAATTTAACTTTTATTAAGATAAAGAATGAATTAGTTTTGGCTTAATCCCACTTTGTTGTTTGCACCCCTAAAGTTTAAGCATAATATCAATAATACCCCCTAATGTTTCAATTTTCGGAATATGGTCCCTAACATGTGAATTTTGTGATCTAATAGGTACATCAGATGTGTTTTTTTCCGCATCTATTGAACCGATTAGAAGCAAAAAATTTAAGTTCAAAGGAAAACATCATTGAGATTGTATCCAAAAATTATGGGTGTGAAGTGCAATTTAGCCAAAAACTTTCTTTCCAACCAAATTGCATTTACTAAACATTATTCATTCAAAAGAACAAGGTAATCTTTTACAAGTATTGACATTCAACAAAGGAACATGGTAATCATTTTCACTGAAATAAGGGTACCAAACTACAAAAAATGAAGAAATTGATGTTTTGAGTCACGACAATTCAAAAGCCATAACCGAAATTTCTCACTGAGCAGGCTTACTGATTTACCTCGTAAAGATATGGGTTTCTACGACCTCCAGTTCCCGACTTGTTTACCTTTCCATCCTGCACCAACCTACAAATGGATTATAATTCAAATCACCAGCACAAGGAGAGAGTGAGGATTACTTTCTCTCAAGGCTATGCTTATGTCAGGGTTGTCGCCCAACAATTCGCGTATCTTCACTTCCGGAGAAGAGGGAACTAATTACTATCACATCAAAACAAAACAAAAACACAAAAAATTGTTGACATGCTTACATCAAATGTTCTTTCCCCAAAATTAGAAAGCAAATAGGGAAAAAAAGAGTTTCTATTATTTTTATTGTATACCTTTTCCTCATTGAGTACGATTTCTAACACATTGTTGGCCGCCTAAAAAAACTTAACACAAATTTTAGACATCCAAAAAATTAAGGAAAATTATGAAAATATTTTAATATTTTACGTATAATTAACAATACAAAAAATAAAAAAATAAAAAAATAATTTTTTACTTTTTATTTTATTTTTATTTTACTTTTTTTTCTCCTATTATTTTTCAAATAATTTTGGCATTTTATTTTTCTTAATTTTTTTTATATACTATGTATTAATAGAAAATGAAAATTTTGAAAATTAGGAGTGGTAATGGGCCGAGCTCTGGCCAGGCTTAACCTAGGGTATTACAAAAAAAAATATACTAGGCCACACCATGGACCCACCCTATGATCGGACACTACTTTCATGCCCAAACACAACCCAACAAATATTTTTTTTACTTTTACTTCCTAACTTTTTTATTTTTTGTTTCTGGTTTCATTATAGACTAATAAAAAAAATAAAAGTAATATTTGTAATATTTTATTATTCAATAAATTTTTCTTCAATTTTTTCATCTCTTTTTAAACACATCTCTTTGACTCTACTGTACAATGTGTAATTGTAGAGAGTGATATAGTGTTTTAAAAGAGATGTTTACTGGATCATCATTGATTTGACTCCACTATACAATGTGTACAAGTTTAAAGAGAGAGAATATTTTTAGAGCGAGGTTTCCCGATTTGATTTCACTGTACAATGTGTACAAGTTTAGAGAGAGGTATATTATTTTTAATTGTTCCCAATGGGTACAAGTTTTTTTTTTCAAAAAAAAGAAAACAACTGTGTTTACTGTGTTTATACATATCTTTTCTCTACGTAGTTTCAAAACATAAGACATTTGTTTTAACTTATTCTAATCTATATAATAAATCAGGACGGGTATATTCACGACCGTCGGATGAGAAACAAACTCTTAGACATTTTCTAACCGTCGGATGGCTTTTATTTTAGACACTCCACACGTTTTAGGGTTTTGTCTCTCGATTGCCGCTTTGTTCTTTCTCCATCGCCCACCGAAAATCAAGCTACTCTCTCAATCTGTGTCTCCATTGCCTGAGCGGTCATCACTTATCATCTCTGTTGGCTTCTTCTCCACCCCATCTCCGTCTGATTTGTCTCACTTTCTCTCTCTATTCTACTACCCGATCTCGCAGATCGGTACCTTCCTCATCTTCGCCATCGCCACCTCCCTCATCTCCCTTGATCATCGCTTCGTCACCTCCCTCATATTCGCAGTCGCTCATCTCTCCCGATCTCCCTAATCCCTAATCTCCATGTTCTATTCCCTAATCCCTGAAAATCAGTCATCCCTAATCTCTGCCCTATTCCCTGAAATCATTCTTGCCCAAATAGAATCCCTCCATCTCGCGTCTATGAGACCCTCACATCAGACGACCTTCACAACAATCGATTTTCGCTTTATACCAAGGTTAGCTTCTATTTTATGTTTGCTTTGGAGTTCTTTTTGCTACTGTTCTTAGTGTTTGCAAATAGCGCGAGTTTGTGAGTCAGTTCTGTTCTTTGCGAATATCAGTTTCCATATTGCAAATTTATATTCTGATGTTTGCGAATTGCATATTGCGAATTTCAATTTCCATTCTTTTTCCATAATCTAATGTTTCCATATTTTGATTTAATTCATGCTTAATTTTACTGAATTTTTTGAGGATATACCATCAAATTAGATTAATTTCCTTTTCCTCTCTCTATATATCCCTGACGATTTTCTATACCTTTTTTAGGCATTTAGTTGGTTAAATTTTGTGTCGTTGACAACTCTCAGGCTAAACGATCTAGAGCCATCTAGCTAAGGTAATATTGCCTATTTTTATTTCTTTCTCTATCATTTGTTCATTTCTGATTGCCCGTTGGATACTTATATATCTAGAGCCTTTCTGGAGTCTCATTTTTTAACTTAAAATTTTAATCCTTTATATATGAGTACTTATTTTGGTCTCAAAGTTTGTTTGGCTATGCATGTTGTAAATTTCTGTTTACATTAGTGACTGACGCTCATTTCTCTCTCTTTATTGAACAGGTTGCTTCGATATTTTTCTCCTACATTTCAGAAATTTCAGGTATCATTTTGTTTTTGTTTAAATTAGTGTCTCTGTTCAGAATTAGTGTTTCTGTTTAAATTAGTTTAGAAATTTCAGGTATGTTTCGACACCCATTCTTCTCTCTCGCCCCCATATTAGTGTTTCTGTTTTCATTGTGTTCTTCTTTTGTGTTTCTCTTTAGTGAGGTTCCTCGCCGCCCCTCACTTCTCTCTCCATCTTCAACGTTGGACAACATCCCCCACCTCCAAAGCACTGCGGTCTAGCAGTAGGCTTGAATCCAGGTTTTATTTCTTCATCTTTCTTCGCTGATCTGTTGAGTATGTTTCTGAATTGATTTTTGTTCTTCGCAATTGATTCTCGATTCTCTGCATTTTAGTCCATGTTGGGTGTTCTGAATTAATGGTTATAAAAAATGCTTCTATTTTCTGTTTTCTATACTCAAAGACAGTGTGTTGTCACTGTTTTCATTTCGCCAAAAAAAAAGTGTTTTTGTTTCCAAAAAAAAAGTGGGTTCATAAATTGATGTTCTGTTACTGTTTCTGTTTTCTTTACCCAAAAAAAAATGTTTCTGTTCCCAAAAAACTGTTTTTGTTTCTGTTTTCTACACCCAAAGAAAAATTGGGTTCATAAATTGATGTTCTGTTTCGGTTTCGGTTTTCTGTACCTAAAGAACTGTTTTTTTTTTTTTTTTTTTGTTTCAAAATAAAAATAAAAATATGGCTTTGTTTTCATTTCGCAAAAAAAATAAAAATTTCTGTGTTTCTTCAAAAAAAAATTGGAATCATAAATTGATGCGGGAAGTGTTTTTTTGTTGCAGAATTTTGTCAACGCCCGAGGTTTAAGGGCGGCAGAGGGGTTGAAACTCTATTGTTTCAATTTTGTTTTTAGGTATGTCGATTCAATTTTGTTCTTGCTATATATAATGTGAGATTTGTTTTTGTTTTGTTCCCAATTTCCTGTTTCTTTGAATACAAATAGAACTTATCCTATTTCTAGATTTTTTGGTGAACTGTTACGAGTATTAATTTTCTGTTATTGTTTCTGTATTCTTTACCCAAAAAAAAAAATTTATTTTCTGTTCCCAAAAAACTGTTTATGTTTATGTTCTGTACCCAAAGAAAAATTGGGTTCATAAATTGATGTTTTGTTTTGGTTTCGGTTTTATGTACCCAAAAAACTGTTTTTGTTTTCTGTTAAAAAAAACAAAAAAACAGTAGCTTTGTTTTGATGCTTCTGTTCACAGAAAATTTGGAACTGAAATGCATCTGTTTTGTGTTTATGTTCTCAGAAATGAGTTTACTCCTATTTTCTCTTTGATAACTTTTGTTTATTATTTATTTAGATGGTGTTTGTTTACTGTTTTTGCCTGTTGCCCATACCTAGCCGGAGAACATAGTCCCATGGCCTCTTTTTCATCAAGTTCGTATCGCCCTAGCTCTCGGAGTTCATATCACCTTATTTTAAATGCCTTCTTTGTCGATTTCGTTATATTTTGTGTGTTCAAAATATTTATGTTCGATATTTGCAGATAATTCTCCAACCAATAAATTCTTTGAAACGACTTTCACCGAAAATCTCGAAGGCTCTATTTCCCTCTACATATTTTTTTTTCTCTCTCTCTCTCTAAACTAAACATAAATATCACTCAATAATTTGGTTAAATTTTCTCTTTTTATTTGTGCGCATTAGTTTAATTTTTACTAAAATCAGTTCTTCCGATTATAATCTCTCTCTAAAATTTGTAGGCCAAGAGAGATGATCGTGGAGGATACAATTGAGTATGTACATGTTCTGGAAAAAGAGAGAGTGACGTGGCAATTGGTGCCAAAGATTTTCTGTGTTTTAGAAGCACGGAGATGGATGTCTTAGCGGCCACCGTGAGGTTGATGATTATTGGCAACTGAAGTTGACAACAATGGCGGTTTTGAACGGCATAAAAAACAATGTGGTTAAGTTGAGGAGACCAAGATATAGATTCTAATCTTTATGAACAAATTTTTATGACTAATTATTTTTTTTTCTTTTAATTTTTCCTATTACATACCTTTCATAGAGCTCTTTGGGCATTTTTGATTGATTTTTCATGTTTTACATAACATTAAATTATCATCTCGGTGCCTTGGGTCTACCTTTAGGTAGAATACCCAGTTTGTCCATTTTATGGTGTGCCCATTTTCGACTTTGAAATTTGGTATACTCGGTTGTTCCATGAAATCAGATTGATTTGACTCCAAATCAATAATGATTCTTATAGAAAATAAAAAATAAAAAATATTTTTTTTTAAATTTTATTGAAAAATATGGTTTGAATTTTAGAATGTATAAATGGATAATTTTTTTTTATCCCCATATCTTTAACTTAGTATTTTATGTTTGGGTTGTGTGTTGTATTGTTTATTCTACTTAATCAATTATATTTTTTATATTAAATTAGCCATTAACTTAATAATGAAAAAATTAAAACCTGTACCTTTAAGAATTGAAGCAGCTATATCTTTCGTTGATCATCATTTTCGGTTTTTAATATATTGATTTGATGTGTTTTTGTTTTCATATTACTGTCAGTCATTTTTGCAACTCGCAAATTTCTATACCACTTCCGTATCAGACGGTGATTGAGATAAATTAAAAACTGAGGGTTTGAGAATATTATATAAACAAAGTAAGGTATGTTATTTTTTTAAATGTCTATTAATGTTATGTTCACTTAAAAAACGGGAGTTGAGAACTTAAGAAACAAATGTTTTTTTGTCATTTTTTTTATAAATTTGTATGTATATTATTAATTTGTGTTTAATTGTGGTTCATTGAAATTATTTGACAATGAAAGAAAACTAACAATTTGATGGTTCTTTTATTCCATTATTCCAATTTCAATATTTAGCATTGTTTTGTTTAGATTTTTGACTTTTTATACAATTTGTTTGTTTTACTCTAAAATATGGTTTTAAATTATTACAATTCTAATTGGAAGTTTCTTTTGTTTTTTTTTTTAATTTAAATTAAGGTTTCTTTTTTAGTTCGTTGTGGTGACGGTTGGTGGTGGCAATGGCGTTGTTGAAAGGGTGGGGTAAGGTGGGATATAAATATAATTATTTAAAAAATTGGGTAAAAAATTTAATTTTGAAAATAAGGGGGCGCATTAATCTATGTAGGTTGAATAGTTGAAATTAAATTTGAACGTAAAATGACTAAAATACTTTTTGGTCGTTATCATTGAATAGTATTGGAGCAAAATCAGAACAAAATTGAAATGTTAAAGAGCCAATGTGTCTATTTTTAAATTTGGGAGTCCAATTGAGCACCGACTGCATTTGTGAGGGCTCAAAAGTGCCATAGAAAAGAGAATTTATGAAAAGTTTTATGTAGTATATAAATAATATGTATTTGTAAAGAATGTATAATCTTCTTATTTTATATCGATACAAGTTTTAATCTTCATTGTTAATTATTAGTAATGTTCAATTGTTAGTTATTATTGATATTCAAATTAAATAGGTGCATGTTGTTAATCTCGATTGTTAATTATTGTTGATGTTTAAATGAAATAGATTAATTTTTTATTTTGTTTTTGTTGTTTTACACCTGTGCCTTCAGGTACGGGTTATACGCCACTTATATAATAAAGTGAGAAGAATTTTAATATCGAGTTCTTTTCTGTTCACTTTAAAAAATTAATCTTTTTAGCGTCTTCAATTTTTTATTTCATATAATTCAGTTTTTTTGTTGTGATTTATTTTCAAATGGTAGTTGGTATTTTCCTTTTTTGTTATGTGTTTTTTCATATATTTTGTTTTCATTTTATTATCGTCGTTTTTCTTTTACTTTTTTAATTTTTTTTTTATTTTGTTTCTGATTTCTATTGTATACTACAGACTAATTAAATATAAAAGTATTAAATATTCGAATCGTGTCAAGTCAATCATTCTGTCATTTTTTATGACGGAATTCACTCATGTACGTAGATGAAATTGTATTTGACACGTGACTCATTTCTAGAATAAAAAATGACGGATTTATCTATTTGCACTGATTTTTGACACAATTTGAATATTTCAGGGTTTAATATATTTAAATTAAAAATATAAGAACTAAAGTAAATTTTCTCTAAAACTTTAGGGGTGCAAAGTGAAAAGCCTCTTTATTTTTCTTTTTAGATATTAGTAGAAGGTAAGGTTAAGCTTCTTAGCAAAGTCTTGTTGAATTCAACAAGGACTCCTAACCAACAGTGGTTTTTTAATAAAATTACACTATCAATCCTATAATTTTGGGGATAGTGGCAAAAACGAGCTCTTAATCTTTCGCTTATCGAATTTAAGTCCCTAAAATTTTCAATCAGTAAGTTCCTTTTGTTAAGAATCGGGTGACGCTATTTGCACTTCCAAAAATTTATTTTATCAATACTTTAAAAATTAGTGTCTTTATTGAACTGAAAAAATATTCGTATATGTCATTAGTTCAACCATCGGGTCAAATGATGTCATATAATTACATTATCAAAAAATAGTATATAAGTAAAAATATACATTTTTCAAAAAAAAAAAAATGAATGAATAAAGCTCAAATTTAGATGAAAAATAAAAAATTTAGAAAAAGATCATTTTATTTATTTTTAATTTTAATGGTCAAATTGTTAAAAAAATGACTTAAAAAGATAGGGAAATATTTTTTACCATTCCAAATTTTAGACCCAATTTTTTTTAAAAAAAAAAATTAAATACTCGACAATAATAAATCTATTCTATAAATCATTACGTATTTTATACTTTGCACATTTCGAATCATTAGACTAACTTTAAATCCAATGTTGAAATCAAACACAATTTCACATTCTTATAATTTTATATCATAAACTAACAATATATTCCAAAATATCTCACAAAAAGTTCACATCCCCACTTTTAAAATGGTTAATATGAAAAAAGCCTAAGCACCTTATCGGATTTGAACCGATGACTTACGCAAACTTTATTTGGTTAGTGAATAATTGATGAGAGGAATTCTTCGTAAAATCACATTTTGTATCTTTTAAGTTTTATATTTATATTTGATTAATTATTTTTTTATTATTTATTATCGGTTTATATTTATAAATTTAAAAAATCAATATATAATGCTTTTAGGCACAAAAAATCCTAGCTACAATTTTTTTTTAAATTTTTTTTATTCATTATATTTTGGAATTAGGGGTACCAACTATCATGAAACAAACTATATATATATATATATAGCTTCTAGTTAGAAAGAGAGTTTCTAACCACATAAAATGATTAGGGGCTAGTTTAAGGCGAGATTTTACACCTTTCTTGACACAATAATCATCACAAATCTCTAATGAAACCAAACATGGCTTTAACTTGCCACATGGCTATTTTAGATGGTGATTAAGGTGTGAAATTCAAGTTTTTATTTATTTATTTTTATATACATGTTAAAAGGTTGGTGAATCATTTTTTCTAAATATGATAATTTAAAGGAGAATTTGTTAAATTGTACTCCAAGTAAGCCACTCATAATATTAGACAAATTACAATTTTGGTCATTTTATTTGCAGTGTGATTTTTATATGGTCCTTCAATTTATTTATTTTTTGGAATGCGGTCCTTCTGTTTATTGTTGTTTTTTTATGTAGCCCTTATGTCAAATAGTGATGTTAATTTGGATAGATTTTAACATGTGAGATGCACGTGCCATATTTTAGAGGTAAAAAAATAAATTTTCTTTATTTTTTTTCATCTTTCTGTCGTCTTCTTCCAACTTTTCTTTACCACCACTTCCTCCATCTACTGTCAACACCAAGGCCTAGATTTAGTTTTAGAGAGGGGGAAGAAAGAAGAGGTTAGAGAGAAAGAACAGAGCGAGCAAAGCGCAGGCTTAGAGAGAGAGAAACATAGTTTTAGAGAGAGAGTAGAGAGAGAAGCGATTGAGCTCCCAAAAATCGTTGTAATACTGCTCACTTGTCACGGTGATTATGAACAGTAAGTGAGTAAAAAGAAAAAAAATTATGTTTTTAACTTTAAATATGACACGTGCATATCACATGCTAAAATCCGTTCAAATTAACGCCACCACTTGACAAAAAGACGACATAAAAAATCAGCAACAAAAAAGAGGACTACCACATTGAAAAGAATGAATTAGAAGGACAAATAAAAAAATACATTGTAAATAGGAAGGGAAAAAATATAATTTGTCCTATAATATTTTATCTGTATTTTTTCAAACTTTTTACATAAGACCAACTAAATTAAACCTGTCGAGTTGATGATAAATAGTTAAATTTATGAAGGACTATATGATAATAATTCTTAATTAAAAATAACTATATAAATTAATTAATTAATGAAGTGACTTCAAACACACAAAAAAATTATTTAATTTTGAAATCTCTTCATTTATAAATTTTAAGAATTGTTTGACTAATTTTTATTTTAATTTTTTAAAAAATATTGACACATAGGGACACTAAAAATCAAGCACTCTTCTAGGACTTTCTACACATTAAAAGAAAAGAGAAAAAAGTTATAGAATTTCCTAGCAAATATCTCAAGAAAAATTGTAAAAGTTGCCTATAAATAGTGGGGAGAGTCATTCACACCCCCACTAAACAAGTGGTGTTAGCATTCCCCCTCTCATTAAAATGAAGTGTGAGCATTCCCTTATTTTTTAGTTTTTATTAATTTCTCCTTTCTCTCTTTCACGTTAAAATTACGGCCACACTTTATAACAACTTAAACTTTTAGTGTTGAAAATTTTTTAAGTGCTAAAAATATCAAAAGTTTATTTGAAAAAAATTAAAATTTTAAATGTTGATTTTTAAGTGTTTATAGATATTTGGTTTTAGCTAGATTTTACCTCATGTGATGAGTTTCGTATGAAATGCTATTAAAATTTATCAGTGTAAATTGAAGATCAATTCATGGTCGTGAGCTTGACTTTGTTCGTGTACTTGATTATTGAGTCATCAATACACAAAACACTTACACAATCTTCACTCATAGCTTCTCTCTCTCTCTCTTTGTTTTTGTCTACTTCAAGAAGGCCAGTCTTTGAATCCGTTCTTTTGATTTTCGAAGTAATGGCAAGTGTATGAAAATGTTGTTTCTATTGCCGAATGTGTTTATAGATCTTTGTTTTTACCTAGATTTTGGCTCGTGTGTGATGAGTTTTGTGTGATGCATGTGAAATAGAATCTCTCTATGCATGTCGATGTTGCTAATCTCATTTTTTTCTTCCTCTAGTAATCATAATTGCGTCAAGACATGCGGTCACACGCGAGTGCAATTTGTACAAGAAAGAGCTCAAGGGGAACACCAAACCCTGTTGGACCACATGAAATCACACGGGAATGTAAAGTTCATATGCAAATATAAAAAATGCAGGCGATCATTCTACTGCAAAGCGGACCTCCTCATTACCAGGACCGTGAGAACCATAAGACGAAAGGAACAAATATGTGTTGGAAGCCATACTCAACGAGGAAAAGGTATGCAATAGAAATAATAGAAACATTTTTTTTTTTTCCGAGTTTTCTTTCCAATTTTGGGGAAGGAACGTTTGATGTAAGCAGGTGAACAATTTTTTGGGTTTTTGTTCCATTTTGGCTAAGGGAACTTATTACTTATTTGTGTCAAATCAAAACAAAACAAAAACACAAAAAATTGTTCACGTGCTTACATCCTATAAGTTTGGGGATAGTGACAAAAACAAGCTCTTAATCTTTCACTTATCCAGTTTTAGTTCCTAAATTTTCCAATCAGTAAGTTCCTTTTGTTAAGAATCGGGTGACGCTATTTGAACTCCCCAAAATTTTCATTAAAAATTTATTTTTATCAATACTTTAAAAATTAGTGTCTTTATCAAACTGAAAAATATTTATACATGTCATCGGTTCAATCATCAGGTCAAATGATGTCATAATTACAATCTCAAATAATAGTAAATAATTTAAAATATATTTTTTTAGAAAAAATATGAATAAATAAAGCCTAAATTTAGATGAAAAATCAAATTATTTGAAATGAAAACACAAATTTCAGAAAAAACTCATTTTTTAAAAAATTTTAATGGTCAAATTGATTAAAAAAAATGACTTAAAAGATTAGGGAAATATTTTTTACTATTCCAAATTTGAGATACCATTTTTTTTTTTTTTTTTTTTATTAAACTCATTTTTTATTTTTAAAATTTTAGTGGTCAAATTGATAAAAAAAAAAAAATGACTTAAAAGATTAGGGAAATATTTTTTACTATTCCAAATTTTAGATATCAATTTTTCTTTTAAAAAAATACTGAACAATAAGAAATTTATTCTATAAATCAGAACGTATTTTACATTTTGAACATTTTGAACCGTTAGATTAATTTTAGATCCAATGATTGAAATGAAATACAATTTCAAATTCTTATATAAGATCTCTAAACAAAGGCATATAATGAAAATACCCCTTTCTATATATTTGAAACGCAAAAGCCTTCGGTTATTTATCAGCCGCCTTTCTCTCTCTGTCTCTGTGTTCAATGGCTCCTCCTCAGCTCTCTCAGTCCGAGCTTCCGGCGATGATCTGCCACCGTATTTCATCTTACTTTGCTGCCTACGTGCTCCGTCTCAGATTCCTGCTCCGATCGGCATCGTCCTCCTATGGACTGCTCAGCCACCGGTAAGTTTTTCGTTAATATGTATATTTTTTATTTATTTTTGTTTTGTCTATTGTTTTTCAAGATCTACTTACAGAGCTGCTGGAATCTTCTTCTGGTTGGCTAACTAAATTCCTTCAACCCAATTTGACTGACCGATTTACACCCACTATGACACTCATGAGCAAATATGTTCTATATGAAACAAGTCGTAACATTCATCAAAGCACTCAAAACATAAATCACAAATATGGAATTGTTATTTTTTGTGCATTCATGCCTTTACGAGTCAAATTATTCAAGCATTCTTGATGGGAAAAGTTGTCATTTTTTTTTCCATCCTTTTTTATTTTTGCAATTTTTATGTATTTTTAGTCAATTACAAATACGACCTCAAAAGTTTAAACCCATTTACATTTCTCTCCCTAATTTTTGATATTCACAAAGTACTTTAATATATATATATATATATATATATATATATATATTGTTGTTATATTCTTATTATTTTCATATAATACGTCATTTTTTGTCTAATTAATTGAATTTATTTATTAGTAGTCACAATTTTAACAAAATAACTATACTTTTTAGTCTTGTATTTAAAACAAATAATTAACCACCTCAAACTTGTCTAAATTATTGATTTAACTTTACTATTCGAGCGAAATTAACTTCTACTTCTTAATGTTTTATTATTCAAACAAAACAGTAGTCGTCTCTCAATTTACATGTTCAATTTTTAAGTAAAATATTATAGATTTTACCCTCAAAATTTGTTTATACTTGCATTCTAGTCTTACCATTTTCATTTTCTAATAGAAATTGAATACGAAAAATAAATGAAAAAATTGAAGAAAAAAATATTGAATAATAATATATTACAAATATTAGTTTTAAAATTTGATTATACTTGCAATAAACTTCTTCATATATAATACCTTTATTTTTAATTAGTCTGTAGTATATAAACTAAATACGAAAAAAAAATGAAAAAATTGAAAAAAAAAAATATATTGAATAAAATATTATAAATATTACATTTACACTTGTACACATTGTATAGTAGAGTCAAATTAATGATGATACGGTATAGTGGAGTCATATTAGTCACTTTGCAAATTGTACAGGAGAGTCAAAGAGATTTTGTGTTTAAAAAGAGATGAAAAAATTAAAGAAGAAATATATTAAATAATAAAATATTGCAAATATAACTTTTACTTTTTATTAGTCTATAATGGAAACCAAAAAGTTAGGAAGCGAGTGAAAAATAGAAAATAAGAAACAAAAAATATTTGTAAGCATGTGCTTGGGTATGAAAATAGTGTCAAATCATAAAGTGGTACTCGATATGTCCTAATATTTTTTTTTTGTACTACCTTAGATAAAAGGTCTGGTCAGAGCCAGGCTCATTACCACCCCTAATTTTCAAAATTTTTATTTCTATTGGTACATAGTATATAACAAATGTTAAGAAAAATAAAATGACGAAATTATTTGAAAAATAAAAAAAGTAAAATAAAAATAAAGCATACAAAAAAATTTACATTTCGAAATTTAAGTTTTTTATTTGTCCATAATATATAACAAGAATTTAAAAAAAATTGAGGAAAATAGATGGAAAATAAAAAAATAATAAAATCAAAAAAATAAGAAATTGTATAATTGATTAAAAAATAAAATGATAGTATACTAAAGACAAATTGATATATATTAGAATAAGTTAAAAAAATGTTTTTTTTTTTTTTTTGACTTAAAAATATATGTGCAAACACAGTAAACATAATGCAACTCTTTAAACTTTTCCACATTGTACAGTGGTGGCTACTCATTGACTGTACATTAGATAAATTTCTGTACAAAATACACTTTTACACAGTTTATTGTACTGTACACATTGTAGAGTTAAATTATTGACTGGATAGAACACACTTTTACACAGCGTATTCTTTTGTACACATTGTACAGTCAAATCATTGACAGGACATAACACATTTTTACATCGTGTATTTTACTGTACACATCTGCATATTGTACAGTTAAATCATTTACTGTACGTAATACACTTTTACACAATGTATTGTACTGTACACATTGTATAATAGAATACACTTTTTACTGTTTTAAGACACCCACCTATTTTTTACCTGTGTTTTTGCCCTCACTATCCCCCCATTCTATATATATTAGACCAGCCTGCCAAGGTTCATTCAGTAACATCGCACAATTCGGATCTTGCTATCGTTCTCGCTCTCTACTTTCATTCTTCTCTGCCGATCGTGGTTAGTTAACGGCGATTTTTACGGTGATTGTTCATTATTCTTTAGGAAGGTGAATCTGCAAGATTTTACATTGAACAACTCATATTTGTTCGCGCTTTTTCGCGAGAGAAATGAAGATATTTTGCTTAAATTATAATCTTGATCTCGTTTTTCGGTTTCTCTCGTGATCCTTCGGATTACGTTCGGCAATTTAAGTCCTGTTTCATCATTCGATTTGCGCTGCATTTCTTGCTTGACAATCAGTTACTCTTTTTTGAATTGTGAATTTTGATCTCTTGTCATTTGGATGAGTATCTGGTTTGTTGAATGATGTTTCGGTCTGCTATTCCGCATTGTTATTTGTCGTCTTAAGTTCATTTTTTATGTAATTGTGTATGCACTTACCTGCTTGTAACGGAAATTAGCTCGGTTATTCAACTAATATGTCCTCTATATGCTTTCGTTTTGTGTGAGAGAGAGTTTTTGCTTTTCTTTTTGCCTGCTTGATGTTTCTTAGTATAGAATTTAGTCTTAAGAGTGGTACATTTTGGTAGTCTTGATTTTAGGCATCTAGATATGAATTTATAGGCAACTTATCGGACAATATATTATGAGATTTCTTATGATCAACCTTGACATCCATATCTCATGAGACTTCTACCATTACTGAAGCATCGGACTCAGAGTCTGCAAGTGATACATTTTGGTAGTCTTGATTTTAGACATCCAGATATGAATTTATAGGCAACTTATCAGATGGTATATTATGAGATTTTTTATGAGCAATCTTGATATCCATATCTTTTGAGACTTCCACCATCACTGGAGTATCGGATCCAGAGTCTGCAAGTGATACATTTTGGTAGGCAACTCATTGGACAATATATTATAAGATTTCTTATGAGCAACCTTGACATCCATATCTCTTGAGACTTCCACCATTACTGGAGCATCGGATCTAGAGTCTACAAGTGATACATTTTGGTAGTCCTGATTTTAGACATCTAGATATGAATTTATAGATAACTTATCGGATAGTATATTATGAGATTTCTTATGAGCAATCTTGACATCCACATCTCTTGAGACTTCCACCATCACTGGAGCATCGGATCTAGAGTCTGCAAGTGATACATTTTGGTAGGAAATTTATCGGACAGTATATTATGAGATTTCTTATGAGCAACCTTGACATCCATATCTCTTGAGACTTCCACCATTACTGGAGCATCGGATCCAGAGTCTGCAAGTGATACATTTTAGTAGTCCTGATTTTAGACATCCAGATATGAATTTATATGCAGCTTATCGGATAGTGTATTATGAGATTTCTTATGAGCAATCTTGACATCCACATCTCTTGAGATTTCTACCATCACTGGAGCATTGGATCTAGAGTCTGCAAGTGATACATTTTGGTAGGCAATTTATCGGACAGTATATTATGAGATTTCTTATGAGCAACCTTGACATTCATATCTCTTGAGACTTCCACCATTACT
The DNA here is from genome assembly GCA_016647705.1 of Eucommia ulmoides. Classification (NCBI taxonomy): domain Eukaryota; kingdom Viridiplantae; phylum Streptophyta; class Magnoliopsida; order Garryales; family Eucommiaceae; genus Eucommia; species Eucommia ulmoides. Next base: position 1,308,832 of record JAENRU010000484.1, read on the forward strand.
GGAGCATCGGATCCAAAGTCTGCAAGTGATACCTTTTGGTAGTCCTGATTTTAGACATCCAAATATGAATTTATAGGCAACTTATCGGACATTATATTATGAGATTTCTTATGAGCAACCTTGACATGCACATCTCTTGAGACTTCCACCATTATTGGAGCATCAAATCTAGAGTCTGCAAGTGTGAGAGATATGGATCCAATGCTCCAGGGTCTGCAAGTCTTATGTAAAAAATAAGACTCTGGATCCGATGCTCCTGTAATGGTGGAAGTCTCAAGAGATATGGATGTCAAGGTTGCGCATAAGAAATCTCATAATATACTGTCCGATAAGTTGCCTATGAATTCATATCTGGATGTCTAAAATTAGGACTACCTAAATATATCACTTTTAAGACTAAATTCTATGCTAAGAAACATCAAGCAGGTGAAAAGAAAAACAAAATCTCTTTCTCACACAAAAGCGAAAGCACAGAGAGGACAAATTAGCTGAATAACCTAGCTAATTTCTGATGCATACGCAATTACATAAAAAACGAACTTACGACGACAAATAACAATGCTGAATAGCAGATCGAAACATCATTCAACAAATCAAATACTCATCCAAACGACTTGAGATCAAAATTCACAATTCTAAAATGAGTAATTGATTGTCAAGCAAGAAACGCAGTGCAAATCGAAAGATGAAATAGGACTTAAATTGCCGAACGTAATCCAAAGGATGACGAGAGAAACCGAAAAACGAGATCAAGATTATAATTCAAGCAAAACACCTTCATTTCTCTCGCGAAAGAGCGCGAGCAATTATGAGTTGTTCAGTGTAAAATCTTGAAGATTCACCATAATTAAGATGAATGAACAATCACTGTATAAATCGCCGTAAACTAACCTCGATTAGCAGAGAAGCAAGAAAATAGAGAACGAGAACGAGATCCTGATTGTGCGACATGACTGAATGAACCTAGGTTGGTTGGTCTAATATATATAGAGAGGGGGGGGGGGGGTGAGCGCGCACAAAAACACGGGTGAAAAGTAGGTGGGTGTCTTAAAATAGTAAAAATTGTATTCTACTGTACGATGTGTACATTACAATACACTGTGTAAAAGTGTATTATGTACTGTAAATGATTTGACTGTACAATGTGTAGATGTGTAAAGTAAAATACACGATGTAAAAGTGTGTTTTGTCCAGTCAAAGATTTGATTGTACAATATGTATAGTAGAATACACTGTGTAGAAGTGTGTTTTGTCCAGTCAATGATTTGACTGTACAATGTGTACAGTAGAATACACCGTGTAAAAGTGTATTCTGTACAGAGGTTTACCTAATGTATAGTCAATGAGTTGACACCATTGTACAACGTGGAAACATTTAGAGAGTTATATTATTTTTACTATGTTTGCACATTTATTTTTGAGTTTAAAACAAACGAGAGATTTTTTAACTTATTCTAATATATATCAACTTGTTTTTAGTATACTACCATTTTGTTTTTTAATTAATTATATTGTTTCTTATTTTTTTGATTTTATTATTTTTTATTTTTCATCTATTTTCCTTATTTTTTTTTAATTCCTGTTATATATTATGGACAAATAAAAAGGGTAAATTCGTGACTAAGAAATCACTTAATGTTGAATTTGTTGTTGATGTAATAGATGTTGGTTGATGCATAATGTACTAAAATAAATGTAGATTTGAGGTTCGTTCTATTTTTTTAAATTAATGGTATTTATATATTTCTAAGAATTAAATTAAAATTTGTTTTTTATATATATATTTTTTTTAATAATCCATGCTTTCAGGTTCTAGCTATATGCTAGTAAAGCGTAAGTTAAAAAGAAAGTCTCATTTTTTCCAAACTTGTACAAGTGGATAAAAGTTTTGTACACATGCAGAACAATATAAGAACAAAATGAAGCAGAGTTTTTTTTTTAATCACGAGTCTGTGGCACTGGGTGCAACATAACTCACAACATCAACAAATTTACGGGAATTTGTGTGTGAAGATCGACGATTGAAGATTAGCAAAGGATTTCATTGCCGATTTCTTGATGGAGATTAGGAAATTTTGAAGGATTTCGTTCTTGATTTCTTGAGGGAGATTTTGAAGGTTTTATTTAGTGATATCGTTAATCTTGAATGTTTATGTTTCATGTTCTTCGTGAAAATGCAATTGGCGAAAAAAGGAAAAATTATTGGTGATATGCTGAAAAAAAACCTACTGATGCATGTGATTTTCTTCATAAATTGGATATGCATATTGAATCTAATTGATATTGTTCTGGTAAATTGCAAAAATAAATTCAGAAAACCAAACGTGATTTTCGTTTCTAGAAAAAAAAAAAAATTATTGTTACCAAACGCAGTTTTATTCTCCGAAGTAAACATAATTGTGTTGTTACCAGAGACGGATCTGTTCTCCCAAAAGAAACAAAATTCTTATCATATTTCATCTCAATTTTTTGAGTGAGATGGAAAATAGAAATACTAACTAAACGTCATCTAAATTTCTATTTTTGTTTTGGGAAATCTAAGAACAAAAACAGAAAAAGAGAATAAATATATATAAAAGTGAAACATTTGATCTCATCTATAATTAAGGACGGGGATGATCTCTCTCTTCTGGTTCAAATTGATTTTTTTTTTTTTGAGAAAATTGCACTTTTGATCCATAAACTTTATGCTTAAATTTTATGCACTTTTGAATTAATTTAGTTGATTTTAATTAAATTTTAAATTTAAATTTAATATCATAATTAAAATCAACTGAAATATTGATAAAAGTTGAAAAAAAATTAAAAATAAATTATTATTAAAACAAGAATTAAAAAAAAATAGAAGACAAAATTATAGATAGGACAAACATGAAAAAGGTGTGTGCCTAGGGATGGAAAAAAAAACAAACGACGGAATGATTTGGTTGCAGTTTTGATTATGAAATAAAAAACCGAAATGATTTTGGTTTTGATTTTAGAATAGTAATCGCAAAATTAAAATTTTGGATATATTTTTATGAGATATAAATTTGTATTTTTTTTGGAAATTGATTGGAATGTGTTTGTCTTTGTTAAGGGGATTTCAGTGTCTTTATTTTTTAAATATTTATAGTTTAACTCCTAAAATATATATATTTATTGTAATAATTACAATCATTTATTTTAATTATCATTGTGTTTTAATAATGGTTAAAAATATTTATGGTAAAAATTAATTATGTTATGGTTTGATTTTGTTTTTTGAAATTTATGCTCTATAATTTAGTTATGATTTTGTTTTTATAAAAAAAAACAGGTCTGCAGTTTCGTGGTTTTGGTTTTAATTTAGATTTTTTTATAAAATTGAAAAATCTTAAATTGTTTCGCAGTTTTGATTTTCATTTTGTATAAATTTAAATAGTTCAATTTTAATTTTTTTTTTTAAAAAAAAGACAATTTTTGTTGCTGGTTTAGTTTGATATAGATTAAAAGTTTTGTTATTGATTTTGATTTTATACGAAAGCGAACCGAAACAGAATCATTGCCATCGCTGTGTGTGTCAAAGAACCAATATTATTAAAAGAAATTAAAAACAAATTGGTCAAATGAATATCGAATTTGTAAAACTAAAAATCAAAATCAACGAGTTAATTTATAGTGTAAACATTTAAAAAATTGTGTTCGTATATTTTCACCTCTAATTTTAAAGTTTTAATTTCTTGCTATCAAAGGCTATCTTAATTAATTTCAATAATTTTTCCCTAAAACAATGATTTTGTTTTTAAACTTTAAAATTGTTTTTATATAATTTTTTATCATTTAAAAAAAAAAAGAAGTTTATTAAAACAAGTAATAAATACTTTTTGAGATACACCTCACTGAAAGGGGTAAAAAAAGGAAAAGGAAACTCAATAAAAGATGTTAAACAAATAAAAGTCTAAAAACTTCGTACGACCTGAATACTTATTTAAAATTAGGAACAATCCAAATTGCTGGCACCAAATGTTTTCTCGAGGGGCCGGGCAAGTAATGCGACCCAAAACTTGCATCTTTCAGGTAAAATATACCTGTATCATCATCATCTCCATCAGGTTTGTACGGTCCAGCATCGGAATAATGATCGGTATAGTATATGCTATTCGGCTGACAACATGGAAAATCAAGGGCAGAAATTGCTAATGAACAATTATCTCCCAAGAACAAAGCATGATTGCCCAGGCTCTCGATTTGCCCCCAGCTTGCCTGATCATTAGAATCTATTATTAATTTAAAAAGCTTGAACTCTTTCGTCTTACCCTTGTCTTTTCCATTCAAACGCTCTTCAACAACTACCATTCTTTGAACCATTATCAAATCTCCGCCTCCTCCCTCTAACTTTAATAGATAACCCATTCCACCAAAATGCGAAATCCGTTCACCAATAATAATTTTAATCGTATGACTGGCAAGATCAAAAGATAAAAGTCCAGACCAAACGTTTGTCGCAAAAACTTGTCCTTGGTAACACTGAATATCTTCGAATACATAATCTTCGTCAAAATTCAAAAATGTCCAAGCTTCATCCCCACATTTATAGAATGCCAATTTTCGCATGCCACCATAAATGACAATCGCTTGATAACAATGTGGATTTAGAACAGGGTCAGATGATAAAATACCTTTATGAATGAAATAATCATAGTCTTCGTCTTCCACCCAACATTCGTACTCGTCTTCTGGATCTTCCAATGGCGGAAGATGAATGATCCCACCAGTAAAAGGATTCACCAGTGTTACAACCACATTTTTGTCTATGGTGAATAACCATCCATGCGAAGAACCAAAGCAACGCCCACTGTAAAAGGATTTATTTTGAACAACCTCAAAGTCATATGTTGCTTCGTCCTTGATGCTATAAAAGCTTCTTCTACTACAATCATTGGCGTTATCTACCATGAGCAACGGTAGCTGACTCTGACATGTTTTAAGGATATGCCATTTCTTTTTTTGAAGAGAGTGAAGATGGTTCTCCTCTTGTGTAACCTGACGCCATGATTTGCATACTGACCCAAATCGCAAGTAGTCTGCAAACTGTGTCATGCGCTTCGAAATTGAATCAAGAATGTCGCGGGGAAGCAATGCCCAATCTAACTCATCATCCAACACATCTATTGCCATATTCGCCATGCAACCAAACCTTGAAGAAGAAGAAGATAAATTATAAGAATAATCTCATATTACATAATTTTTACAAGGTCAAGGACAATCTATCAAGTTTTTCTACTTTTCGAGCACTTCTCTTCAAAACATGAAGTTGTCTATTAGAAAAAATTATTTCAAAATTGAATCCCCAAACACGTTTTCAATTAGCTTAGCATCATTATGCCCTATGAAATTATGTTGACAGTATAAGAACTGAATATTCATCTAATCCTTATTTTTTGCACGCTCCGTTTGTTTAATAAACTTTCAGGAATTGTTTCTTTCAAATTTCCAATATATATTTATCACATAAATCCCTAAAATCGAAACTCGTAATAAATTTCATCTACTCCAAAATCAAACTCAACACTGTATGATGAAATCATTGAACATAGAAGAAGAAACAAATTTTCAATCTAAGGTCAATAAAATCTAGGAAAAATTCATATGAAACAAATAAACATGAAATAAATTTGAGTAATCAAACACATTCTTAAATCATATAAGCAAAATCCAATTGAAACACAAACATTAAACAAATTTGAGTAATCAAACACATTCATAAATCATATAAGCAAGCAATCCACTGCCCATGCGTATAAAAAAAAATACCCCCTGCCCAGTGAAACAACAAGACACAACAGATTCAAGCGGCGCGGCGGAAAAGAAAACACAGCAGATCCATAGAAGAGCAACAAACATCCAGAATTTCACAATGAAGGAGAGAAGAGAATGAAATACCTGTAAGCTTTGCGGCGATGCTATGCTCGCAGATGCAATCCACTGCCCATGCGTATAAAAAAAAATACCCCCTGCCCAGTGAAACAACAAGACACAACAGATTCAAGCAGCGCGGCGGAAAAGAAAACACAGCAGATCCATAAAAGAGCAACAAACATCCAGAATTTCACAATGAAGGACAGAAGAGAATGAAATACCTTTAAGCTTTGCGGCGATGCTATGCTCGCAGATGCAATCGGTGTGGCGGAAATTCTGCTCACTGTTGTGGCGGTGGAGAGAGAGAGAGAGAGAGAGAGAATGAAGGACAGAAGAGAATGAAATACCTGTAAGCTTTGCGGCGATGCTATGCTCGCAGATGCAATCGGCGCGGCGGAAATTCTGCTCACTGTTGTGGCGGTGGCAAGAGAGAGAGAGAGAGAGAGGAGGATTACCGTCGGTGCTCGGTGGTCTTGAGGGTGAGAAATTGAGAGTAGGGCTGGCTAGGGCTCTCATAAGGATCAAGTTTGAGACTCCCATGCAATTTAGGAAATGTTTTAAGAATTAGGAAATCTTTAAGTTTGAATTGTTTCCACTTTTTACCCATTATTTTATTTACATATATCACCCATTATGTTTTTAAAATACAAAATTTAATCCTTTCGTATTCGTAAAACATGTCCGACTTGAAATTTGAACCTTGGCTTTGTCATGATAAGCATTATCTCGTCACCACCTGCCGAAACTTTGTCAAGAGAGAGAGAGAGTTATGAAAAAAATGAGAGACGAGAGAATTCAGAATTAAAAAAATGTGGAGAGAGAGAAAATTAATGAAAAATTAATTAATAAGTCTAAAAGTAATTACCTACTACCGATAAATACCAATTAGTATATATCAAACCAAGAAAATCTGGCCTTTCTGATGTTTTGGTCTCTCATACCAGTTGTAGCACAAACCTTATTCCAATTGACCAGATAGAATTTTCTGCTCTCTCTCGAATCTCCCCAAAGAAAGTTTCTGGCCAATTTATCAATCTTATCACACAATTTAGGAGAGAGGGGGTTAGTTTGTATAGAATATAAAAGAACCGAAGTTAGAACCGACTTGATCAAAGTGGTTCGACCTACGATGGATAAGTTTTTGGTTTTCCAATTGGACAACCTTTTCTGCATATTCTCCAATATGTAATTAAATTGATTCCCACTGAACGAATCATGTATAAACGGAGTTCCAAGGTAGGTTCCCAAGTTCTTACAAAGGCGAATGCCCATACCATTACTAATCTCACAAGCAACAATGTTACTGACTTTAGGCACCATAAAAATTCTAGATTTGTCAAGGTTGATAACCAGGCCTGAAGCAGCAGAGAAATCAGCCAAGGTGCTGGAAATGGATTCACAGCTTTCGTAATCAACCTCGATAAATAGAAGGATATCATCCGCAAAGAAAAGATGGGAGATGATAGGGCCAGTCTTAGCCACTTTTAGGCCCTTCCATATCCTTTGAGAGACTTCCTCATTAATCAAATAGGAAAGTCGCTCCATACACAAAACAAACAAGTAAGGAGAGAGGGGGTCTCCCTGACGAAGACCTCTTTTGGGGGAAAACTCCTCAAGGGGAGTTCCATTCAACAAAACTCTCACCGACACTTTTCTCACACAGTTCATGACAAGTTCAATCTAGTTGGAAGGAAAGTTGAAGAAAATAAGCGTATTTTCAACAAAATCCCACCTTAATCAATTTTGACAATCATTCCCCCATTCTTATTTTTAGATTTCTTGAGTTTATGGAGCATCTCCTGTGCTATTATGATATTATCAATAGTATGCCTACCCGGAATGAAACTGCTTTGGAAGGGGCCGACAATATCAGACAGCAGTGGTCTTAATCCCGCAACCAGAATTTTTGTAACCAATTTATATGGAACATTACATAAGCTAATAGGACGAAAGTGATTTATTTTCTCAGGTATATCAACTTTGGGGATAAGCACTATGAGCGTCTAATTCATTTTAGATGGCATGTCCCTTTCATAGAAGCAATCTTTAATAAAATCACATAGGGACCTACCAATCTTATCCCGATTCCTCTTATAAAATATAGCTTGGAAGCCATCAAGCGCTAGGGCTTTAAGGTCCCCCGTATTGATCAAGGTACGTTTAATTTCTTCATTCTATGGCACCAAGCACAGGAAGGGATGATCACTTGCCTAAATAGGGTGGACACATATCATATTTTCAATGGAAGAACATGATCTAGTTGGGGGGTTCTCACAAAAAAGATTGATAAAGAACTCCCTAACGTAAAGCTTAATGTCTTCCTGACTATCCAACCATACGTTAGAGTTATTTTGAATCACTGACACTCTATTTTTCCTCTGCCTTTGGCAAATGGCAGCGTGGAAAAACCTAGTGTTTTTAGCCCCAGCAGCAAACCTGTTAATTCTACATTTCGAGTGCCAAAAAATTTCCTATTTATTCAAAATATCAGCATACTCTTTTTTAAGGTATCTTTCGAGATTGTCTAGCCAGCTGGAGAACTTGGATTCTTGGTAAATTTGAATCCCTTTAATTATAGCCAGGAGTTGCTTTTTGGTTTTGAAAATGTTACCAAAAACCTCTTTGCTCCATTTAAAAATTTCCTTCGTGAAGTTACCCAAGTTGCTGGTTAGATTAAGGTTATCCTTAGACCAATTGTTGTCCAAAAAAGGTTAAAGCTAGGGTGCTTGAGCCACATAGCTTCAAACCTAAAGGGACAAGAAAAGGATGCCAGCTTAATCCCAAGAACATGAATTGATTGGGGAGAGTAATCAGAGTATGTACGTGAGAGATTTTCTACCTTGGCTTCCGGGAAGAAGGAGCACTATCTAGTACTCACCAAGGCACGATCAAGCCTCTTGCTGATCCTGATACCATGAACATTGGTTCTAGACCAGGTTGTGGTAAAGCCACTGGCTCCCAGATCATTTAGATCGCACAAGTAAATGGAAGCATTGAAGGCATTGATGCGGCGAATGTCTTGGTCACTCATAAGCCCAGACTTCTTAGACTAGGAGCTAATGTCGTTGAAATCACCCACAGCCAACCAGGGATAATCATTGATTTGAGAGAAGTTCTTTAACTCAACCCCCAAAGATCTCTTCTCCCGTTGGGGTTCGGGTTCCCATAAACAGCCGACAACACCCAATTGTGAAAGCTCACCTTCGATATCTTGGCGTGAATGACTTGATTAGTAGAATGCATTTGGCTAACCGAGACTTCTTCAGGTCTCCATAACATCCAAATACCACCAGAACGGCCGACGGGATCAACATGAGTCGTTGCCGTAAGCCCCAAAGACGGAAAGAAATTACCCATACTACCAAAGTCCACTTTGGTCTCAATCAAGACAAAAATCTCTGGCCTTTTAGAGTTAAATAAGTCGTGAAAAGCCCTCCAGAACTAGCCATTTTTGGGGCCTTGACAATTCCAAACAATGATCCGCATAGATAATTTGGAATGGAATCTAGGAAGAGGATCTCGCTCATTGAGCTTTAGCAGGTGCTTGCATCTCATCACTAGCCTATCCTAGGCCTGCACACTCTCCAAAGACAACTCCATGAATGGAGGCTTTGGAGTTTGTCTTTCCATGAGCTTTACGGATAGTCTGATCTCGTCTACTATCCAGAACACTTCGACACATTGAATCAATTCCTCCGTTAGTTCTAGGAACATGAAGAACGGAAATCTTTGGAGTAGATATGTTCGAATTTCTTCCATAAATCGGTCTTAGATTGAGTTGATTGTTGGGAGGTTTAGGTGGATACGATGATGGGCTTGTGACTATATGGCAAGACTGAGGTTGAGATTGAAAAGGTGGTAGGGAGGAGGACGTCGCCTTATGGGAAGTGATTGGCAGATGGGCAACAACAGTGACTTGATGGGTCGTGCCTTTCTAATGCGCCCCATCACTTCTTTTCCTTTCTCAGAACCAGCAGTCTCAACGGGCATGGCTTTTGCAGATGAGCCTACCCCTCCTCTTCCTTCCTTAATACAAATACCTCGAGCCCATTGCCCTTCTCTCCTCCCAAGAGGACTTGAATCTCCTCTAACCGTAGATTTTCCTTTCTCGGTATTTTTGTTCACCCAACCACCAACATTGGAAGAAGAGGTTTGTTTGTTGCTTCCATTAGCCTTCTGAGCCTTGCCCTTTTCTGTTTTCTTCCTTTCATTTTTTGACCCAATATGATTGGCTTTATTCTCTTGGGCTTTATTGGCCCATAATCCCGATCCATATTCACTGTGGACAGAGCCATTACTTTTATTTGCTTAACCCTTGTGCATCTCTCTTGGTCTTATTAAGCGCAAATCTTCTTTGTTTTTTCACCACCAACCAGGGCCCATAACCATCTTCCCCAGCTTCTATCGTAATGGGTTCCTCCGATCCTAGGGCCATAGTTGATGACGTGATAGAGACTTCTTAACAATTCTTGACATCGAGCCCAGAGTCGTCGCTCGTTGGAGGGCAAGTTTTCTCGTTGCCCATCTTTTTCGACGTTGATTCTTTTCCTTCCGGTGAGGTTTTACCATACGAGCACATCTCCATTTTGTGGTTGACTCTACCAAAACTGTAACACAATCCATGGAGGCTTTCATATTCAACCCTGAACACCATGCCTCGCATACGAAACCTAGCCACTAGTGGCTTATTCAAATTAATCTCCACGGATATTCGAGCAAATTTCCCTTTATAGGATGTTGTTGTATTGCCATCAATTTTGATTGGCTTTCCCAGTTTTTTCTCTAAGCTGTATAGAACAGGGGGTTCATAGTATTTGAACGAAATGTTTGGGAGCCTAACCCAGACGGTGGTTCGAGATTTTGTGGCATACTCCGGTCTAAAGTCCGACTCCCACTTTCTCACTGCAAGGTAGTGGTCTAAAACCACCCATGGTCCCTCAGTTAGCACTTTGTGTGCATTAGTGACTCGTTCAAATTTTGCCAAATAAAATCCATAGTTGAGATCAATGAGTTCAAAGTCACCTTGCAATTTCCAGATCACTCTAGCTCTATCACAGAGGACTTTGTACCCAATCGATCTTCCCATGAGCCTGATAATGAAGGTATCCTTCAACCTTTCCCTTATCTGGGATAGGATGGATTCAGGGATGAAGACCTCGGGGATGCCATCCTCGTGTTCCTCCCCATTGTCTCCTTAATAAGGGTTCTCCTCGTCGGCCATATCCTCATCTTCCTCATCAAAGTAAACTTCCTCCAAGACTTCCAAGACTTTCTTAGGGAGTTCATTCATTCCTTCCAAGGCATCTTTGAAAGACTTCGCCTGGACATTTGTTGTTGTTGAGTTTGCCTACATGGTTGTCTCAACTTGGACGTGCCTGGTTAGCTTTGTTTGCACATGCATGGTTGGTGCCATCAGCATCGGGAGGGTTGTCATCATCGGATCAAAGCCTTTTTCACTTATCTCCTTCTCACTTACCTCCTCATCTTCTTCTTCCGATCCCCCAGATTCCTCCATTTCAGATAGAGGATTCGGATCTTCATGGTTTTTTTTACTTTTTTTTTATTGCGTTCAAGACCATCTCGTTCTTCCGAAGAGAGGGCGCTAAGCTTGGCTTTGAGAGTTTCTCTCTCTAGACTCATGATAGATTTTTTTTTTTGTTGTTCACATACATGCCCATTTTGTTCACTATTTAATAACCCAAGATTATCAAATATCAATTGGATAATTACTGTTTTGGTAGACAATTTTTTTTTTTTTTTTTTTTTTTTCAGCCCTTATCTATGAGATTATTTGGCAATAATTCATTAATTTTTCAAATAAAAAAAAAATCTAAATTCACCTAAACAAATTTCTAAATTCAACCATTAGTTCATTAAAAAAATTAGTCACGTGGCAAACATTCATTTTATATTTATAAACTATTATATGAAATGAATGAAACTCTGAATTTCAATCTTGGTTTGATATTTGTAAATTTTCTCTATCCAGGTTTATTATAGTACTTATTTGATTTGAGATATTGATGAGAATCATAAGAATGGGGGTATAAGTGTAACCTGACCAACCGACTTGACAAGCCATACCCGCCCAACTCGGCATCGGATTAGTCGAATGTGAGATACTATTTTTTATTTTTATTTTCATTTCACCCGAACCCGACCCTACCCGTCCAACCACCTCAGCATTTCGGAGCTGATATCAATATATGACCCCACTCGACTAGGGCTGCTCATGGGCCTGGGGGCTCGCCCAATCCGGTACATTTTTTAGGGCTTGGATTTAAGTTTTGAGCCAAGTTTTGAGCCCATGGGTAGGGTTAGGGCCTATAAATCTAGTCCCGATCAATTTTTTAGCCAAACTTGGGCAGAACTATTTTATTTTAGGGCTGATCCGACCCGACCTGATCATTATATATATTTTTTATAACCTTATTATCGAATTGGGCTTGGGCTTAAAATTTTTAGTGGGACGAGACTTGGATAAATATTAGTCAATTAAAAGTTAATTTAAAATTAACGTTTAATCTCCCAAAAATTATCAAATATTATTTATATTATAAATTTTCATATTATACAAAACAACCCAAAAATATTAAATTTTGATAAAATAATATTTCCAAAATATAAATTTTAGGGATGTTATAATTAGGGAAATATTTTTTACTATTCCAAAATTTAGATGCCATTTTTAAAAAAAAAAAAAAAAAATATTGAACAATAAGAAATCTATTATATAAATCAGAACATATTTTACATTTTGGACATTTTAAAACCATTGTATTAACAATAGATCCAACAATTCAAATCAAACACAATTTCAAATTCTTATAATTTTATATGATATAACATCTCTAACAAACTAACAATTTATCTTAAAATATCTCACAATAATTTTATACCCTTACTTTTAAAGCAATAAATATGAAAAAGCCAAAGTCCCTTTTGGGAGTGACGTGTTGATGGCGTGACGCTTACGTGGCAGAGGGATAGTCTGCTGATTGGTGATGTGGTGCCTAAATGGCGTTGATGTGGCCGAGAATTTAGCACCGACATGGCACTGAAAGGTAATGATAGCGCGTGGAGCAGAGCAAGGAAGGACAACCTACTTTGTCCGACGCGTGACAGCGCGTGCAAGGCCGTACTGGGATGATTTTTACATCGTTAGAATCATTTTGTCGAGATGGTTCCGATGATATATTTGGGATGAATGTTGGAGCCCTGGTTGAGGTGGTAGGGTTCAAAATTAGTGACGATTTGTGGTGGGTTATTGCTTTGGTTTGGTAGCACGTGAGAGCGTGTGGTGACTTCGGTGGCAGTGGTTTTGATGACATTGTACTCGTCTCTTCAAGACAAAAGTTGTGATGTGATGTGATGATAGTTGATACCGGAAGAGTGGTGAAGCCGTAGCAATTACGAATGTCACGTGAGAAAAGTGGCAGTGAAGACTTTGAGAGGATTAGAGTTTTGAAAAGTTTAACGAGAACAAGGTCAAGAAACATTGGCTATTGATACCATGTTAGGAGGTTACAACTTAAAACCATATGGTATTAAGTGGAGTAACTCATTTGATTTATATAGTGGATTGAGAATTCTCACATGAGCGATGTGGGATATGAATCTAACACCCGCCCTTAAGTGCAACCCTTCAGTTTGCACAGATGATTTGATTACGAATAAATGAGAGATCCATAATCTAAACTTTGATTCCATTTTAAGATAATTGACAAGTAGAATGCATGAAAAATGTCGACGATATATTAATGAATAAGGAAAATGTGTAATACAATGATATACAATAAGAGTAATTATAAAAGAAGTGAAAGACTTTAAGGTTAGGGGCTTAACATAATGAGCGAAATCCATATATTACATTTAATATTGATACCCGTGATCACCCAAACACATGTCATATGCCGAGCTATTTACACTTTTGGAGCTAAAAAATGGTCAAATTACGCAAATGGGTCCCTTTTTATTTTTTTTACTAAAATGGGTCTAACCGGCCGTAAGACGGCCGGTTTTTATATTATTTTTTTCTTGGTAAAACCGGCCTTGTCAAGGCCGGTTTTACCATATGGGGGCCTGCCCCCCCATGCCCCATCCCTTTTTTTATTTATATATATATATATATATATTTAAATTATGATAATTTAAAATTTTATTTAATATTTCAAAATTAAATATAAATTATAATTATTTGGTAAATGTAATTAATTTTAAAAAATATTAACAAAACATTAAAAATGATATTTGTAATTTCCCATAAAAACACAATTTTTTTATAAAACTTAAGTTTTCATGGACGAAAGTACCCACAATACTTTTTAATTGAACCTAAGGTTTTAGGGATGAAAATGTAAAAAAAAAAAAAAAAAAAAAAAATTAATTAAAGGAGAGAAAATGTAATTAACACTTTTTAATTGAAACCCAAAATTTAAGGGATGAAAGTGCCAAAAAAATAAAATTTAATATAGGGGCGAAAATATAATTAACACTTTTTAGTTGAAACTTTTAAATAATCGTCAAAGTTGGTCGGATGAATTGTTTCAATGACGATATTGTTTTTTTGTAACTTTCAGTAAACAAAAGACGGTCTATCCATAACCGAAATAAACTCATTTTTTTTGTACGTAAACTGGGTTCCTAAGGTTACGTAATTACGTACAGTATGATCCGTTCAAAATCTGTCTGTCTCTCTCTCTAAACTTTTGAAAGAAAGCTATTGAACCTTCATAATTTGTCAGTTTCAGACAAAACAATATGGTCCTCAGATTTTTTATGGTGCTAGTCATCAGTTGCATGTTTAGCAGAGATGATTTCCGTCACTTTGAAATAACACTTTGAAAGTGTCGAATCTTCATGGGGGGCCAAATATGAAATAATGACTAAGCCTCAAACTGAAAAGGTGGTCAAACTTAGGCGTGCAAAATGCAAAAACCCATAATGGTTAAGTCGATTGTGGATGCAGAAAATGGGTTTGAGGCATACTATCTCTCCTCTCTCTAAAAACAAGACCAACATCTATCCATAATGGTCTGTTTCCACCGCCGAGTTGTTAAAAAAATCTACAAAAAAAAATAGTTATTATTTATAAAAAAAAATGTTAAAAAAATCAAAAATAAATAATATGTAATATTTTTTTTATTTTTTTTGGATGGAGATGGGGATGGGATGTGGGGGTGGGAGTGGGGTGGGTACCAGGGCCGGAATCCCCCACCCCACCCACCGCACCCCCATATCCCATCTCCATCCCCTTCTATTTTAATTTTTTTTTTCAATTTTCAATAATTTTTAAAAACTCACAGTCTAGAGAGAGAGAGAGAAACCCACATTGGTGAAGAAGATGAGCAAAAAAAACTAGAACAAAATAAAAAATTACAACATTAACCCTTAATGTTTGGCTATATATTCAAATAGAGCCATGACATTAACTCATATCATGGTTGGATTCTAATATTTAAAAGGTGTTTGGAAATTATTTATTAAGTAAATTTTCGTTTGTTATTATTATTTAAAAAAAAAATAGTTTAAAAAAATTGTCAATTTTTTTTTTTTAACAATTTTTCCTATTTGACGACGGCGAACCGCCGAATGGCGAACCGAGTTGGTGTCATGTCCGTCACTGAGCTGAACCGTTCCCACCGCCAAGTTGTTAAAAAAATCTACAAAAAAAAAAAAAAAATAGTTATTATTTATAAAAAAATGTTTTAAAAAAATAAAAAAATAATAATAAAACTTAAAAATTTCATAACGGACTAGTGGATAACTTTTAAATAATCGTCAAAGTTGGTCGAATGATTTGTTTCGATGACGATGCAATTTTTTTGATAACTTTGAGTAAACAAAAGACGGTCTATCCATAACCGAAATGAACCAAAAAAATTTTGTACGTAAATTAGGTTTCTAAGGTTACGTAATAAAATTTCAAGAAGTAAAAATGGACAAGTGAATAACTTTTAAATAATCGCCAAACTCGGTTCGAAATTATATATATTTTTAAAATATAGTTATATATATTTTCAAATATATAAAATTTTATTTTAAAAAAAATAAATTAAAATTGATTCCGGCCATGGGTCGGCCGGAATTAAAATTGATTAGGCCGGTTTTAGTTTTTTTTTTTTTTTTTAATTTTCAGATTATTATTATTTTTTTTTAAATTTTGAAATTAATTTTTTTTAAAAAAAACCGGCCGTCCTTTTTTTTTTTTTAAATCATTTTAAATTTTAATATTTTTTTTGGTTTTTTTTTTTTAATTTTTTTTTTTAATATTTTCTCTATTTTTTTTTAAGAAGATTCCTATTTTATTTTTTTTTTAAATATTTTAAACAACTAAAAAAATTTATGTAAAAATGTAATAAAAAATAAAAATTTAATAGAAAAAAACCGTGGGAACTGGTCCAACTTTGCAAAAAATCGGTCTAAAAATGCCTGAACCGGTCAAAGAGGAGTTCCTTTAGTGAACCAGTGACGTGGCGCTGACGAGGCAGATCAACACTGACGTGGCAGATCAGCACTGACATGGTTGTTGATGTGGCAGCTAGGGTTGACGTGGCAGTGCACGGCGGAACAACCGCGCGCGGATCTGACTCGGGTTTTGGGCAGATTCTTCAGGCCGCGCGTGGGGGCGCGTGCGGCTTCGTTTGGTGATGAGATTTGCGCCTTTGGAAGCGTCTCGTCGAGATGGTTCTATTGGTATATTGTGGATTGAATTTGGAGCCCTGGTTAAGGTGATAGGGCCAAAAATCCGAGACGGCACAGTTAGTGGTTACCCCAGGCTGTTGGTGGCACGTGTGAGCGCGTGAATTCTCCGACGGCAGTGATTTTGGTGGCGTTATATTCGTATTTTCAAGACGAGGTCGGTGGTGTGATGGTTGTTTATACCGGAGTGGGGATGAAACTTGCAGGAGCGACGAAAGTCTCGAAAAAATATGAGCGACGACGGCAGCGGCGAAAACATTAGGGTTGTAGAAATTTTATTAAGAACAGGTTCAGGAAAGACTTGCTTTTGATACCATGTTAAGATAACTGAGAAGTGGGGGGAGAATCATGAATTAGTATTATGAAAAATGATACTATTATAATACAACGATATATACATATTTATAGGGAAAGTGGGGGCTAGGGTTTTGCCCTAATAGGCCATGTGGGTTAAGCCCATATAATGCATTAATACATTAACAAATATGAGATAATTAAAACAAAAAAGTGAAAATACCATATGACCAAAATTTGTAAGGTTCGAAGTGTAATTAAATCTTCTTCTTCTACTCCCTCGAAAGCGTAAATCCTTCTCACCTTCAAGGACTCTATTGATGACCATCTGAACCATTTGTCAAGTTGGTCCAAAACCACTTCTTTCCACCATTCAATTAGACTGATAGTTACATTAGATAACTAATAACCACTATAAAATTTTATCAGAATCTTGGTGGCATTAAACTTGATTAGAGGGATGACCCTTAATCGATTAATATGACGTAAACAGATTCATATAGCCGACTCTATTTATATGAGATAAAAACTTAATTATTGTTTTAGTTTTTACTTCTTGTTACTTTCCTCTCTAAGACTTTCTCTAATAGACAAGGATACAGAGTATACTATTAAATAATAGTTAGATAGCTGTGGTTTAATTTTCAGACATCAAAGTGTTGAGTTTACAAACATTAAGGGTAGAAAAGTAGCATATACATCAAACTACAAGGGGTCAAAGTGTAATTACCCTTTCTTTCTGTTTTCATTACCCATCTAACTATCGGACAAATGGTTAGGGCAGATTACAGTGTATAGTATTTTCATTTCAGTCAAAAGTTAAAATCAACGTTATCTTCAGTCAAAAGTTAAAATCAACATTATTTATACCGCTTGAATTAAAACAATTAAGAAATCTCAGTAAAATCTAATATTCGAAATTGTGAAAAAATATTTATCGAGAGGAACAATCATAAATAACCGCTTGAATTAAAACAATTAAGAAATCTCTGTAAAATCTAATATTTAAAATTGTGAAAAAATATTTATCGGGAGAAACAATCACGTATCCGAAATGAGACTAGTCTCACATTCAATGTGAGTGAGCGAGACTCGTGCGGAAAAAAAAATAAAAATAAAAAAATCAACCAAACAGTGATTCAGTAAAAGCTGATGCCTATCTATTTCTGGTTAAATTTAACTGAAGGGACAACTCAAGCCAAACGTCCTCAATATATATATAGGCTACGGCATTACAATTGTCCAAGGCATCCACCATCCCATCTCTTGTAGGTCTTCTCCACTTCCTCACCATGGCAAATGCAACCCATGTCTGATCTTTATGCTTACAGATCTTCTCCCCCCTCCCCTCTACGCTTGCTCTCTTTCGCCCTCTTGCAGGAGTCCTGGTAAAATAAATAGCCGACACATTTTTAATTATACTTATTTACAAAAAAAATATGTAAATCGACCTGGAGTTGACCAATATTTTTTTTTTCTCTTCTGACAATAAAAATGGAACCGATTTTCACGAGGTAGTCGAGAGTTCTTTACCTTAGAGCTAGGAAGTTGTTAACATCCATGATTAGAGCTAATTTGCAATTTAATATACTTTTAGAGCAAAATAGGTGAGGCTTGGCCGATTTCTTTGAAACCGACCGAATTCTTCTTCATCAAATTCTTTTTCTTTATTTTTTTTTTCTTCTTTTTTATTTAGAATTTCTTCTTCTCTTTTCTTCATTGGGGAGCTTGGACTGTGAGTTTAATCTGCCATCTCATAAAGGTTAGTAATAATACATTATTTTAGTTAATATTTTTAGATGTTAATAAATGTTCTTAGGTTAGATTTTGTGTAAATATAATTTTATGTTAATTATTAGTATAATTGTGTTTTTATATTAATATAAATGTTTTGTTTTGTTTATATATATTTATTTATAAATCACAACATATTTACATTTTGAGACATTTTGAACCGTCAGATCGAATATCTGACGGCTGAGATTGTAACTGGACACATTTTATATTTGAGACATTTTGGACCCTTGGATCGAATATCCAACGGTTGAGATTGAATAATATTAAGAGATATTTTTAGTCGTTGGATTGAATTAGATCTAAGGGTCAAGATCAAATATTAGATTATATTAAAATTTTATAATTATAGTAACCCCCACAAAATCTCTAGAATATCTCAACAAATTAACCCCCCCTCCTTCCCGAAATCTCTATAACAAATCGCCTATCTCTCGATCGATCGATGACCATCTCAAGGGATACCTCCATGGATCCATCTCTATCTCAGTTAAGCTCTCTCTATCCCTATCTCTCTTGGCAACGACTGCAGCAGCAGAAACCTCTGCCAAGTCAGCCCACTGCCAGCAAGCGACCTCCATCTCGGCGAGACCATCAATTTGCAGCCACCCGTATGCCTACATCGACATTACCACAGGTTTATCTTCTATCTCAGGTACAAATACAATCCCCTCCCTCTCCTCTGTTTTCTCTCCTTTTGTTCTATATTCCGTCCCTCTAACCCTAACCCAAAATTATCTCTCTCTCTTTCTCTCACTCTTTTGTTTTCTTATTTCGTGAATGTTAGCTTGATTGCATCGAATTGCTCATGTATAGATGAAATATGATTGAAATAATACAAGAAACATGATTCCTTTTGAGTTTTGACCCCTTCGTTGTTTCCAATTTGTTGGGTTTATTAATGTTGATCGGTAGATCCTTCGTTTGTTTTTAAAATTGTGCGTTCCTTTCATTGATCCATCGACTCCTTTGTTTTAAATGCATGGTTGATTGCTATTTATTTATTATTTATTTCAATTTGTATTCTCAATTTTTCTTTTATTAGGGCTTACTTTTAGATAAGAAACATACTCAATTTCTCACCGGACTGGCAGGCGTCGCTGATAATATCTAAGAGAAAGTGATAAGACATTGTTTCTCTTTGTTGTTTTCCCAGGTATAAATTGGCAGAAGAGTGTGCAGATAAAGCTGATGCCAATGTATCAATCAGTGAGCTTAAAAAGACTGTCCGTGAAGAGCTGAGAATACATGATTCATTTATCCAAGTAATAATTTAGATTTTTGTTCAGTAGTGCAATTGTTATTTTTAGAGTTATTTGTTATAGGTTTTAGTTAAGGTTGTGTCAGCCAAGTTTTGCAATTGCAGTGTTTGCCATCCATCGCAATCGCATCTCACCACGTTGCCGCGCTACCATGTCTCCGTTGATCTCGCGTGAGTTGTGCAAGAAATCGTCCACCCATCTCCAGGTAAGTCTCTCACATCCCTTTCTTTTCATATTTGTTTAGAGAATCATTAGGGTTAGTGATTATAGCTAGATTGGATCCATGTTATCGAATGATTTTACTAAAAAATTAGTGATTAGGGCTTGATTGGATTCAATCCTTACAAAAATGGTAAACAATAATGGTTTATAGACTCTTTATAGATACAATAAACACTAAAATTAACACTTGAATGCTTGAATCTTTATAGATACAGCTATAACTACAGCTACAACTACAATTTTCAAGCCTGAATCTAAAGTTATGGCTTAAAAAGATCCAGCTTTGTTAAAATTTGGTAAGGATATATATTTGATATTTTTTATTTTGTTCTTTTTATTGGTTTCTTTTTTCCTTTTTTTTCCCTTCTGATTATCAGTTTTTCTATGCAGGGGAATTATAAGGGATCACAAAGGATATATTTTGCAGTAAGTTTGATTGTTCAAATCAAGTAAGGATATATTTTTCTATTTTTTTATTGGTTTTTTCTTATTAATTAATTGAGTTAATATGTTTTGTTCATAGATTTCTGATTAATTGAGATGTTTGTCTTTAGTTAGTGTTTGGTATTTCTTATCTCAGATAGATATTGATTTATCTTTTTTCAGTGCTTCTGTTCCTAGATTTTTGTCTTTTCGCAGTTTCTGCGTATATTTCAAGTTTCTGTTACTAGATATATAGATTCTAGATTTCTCATGCAATATCTAGGTGTCTTTTGTTTAGTGTTTCTATTACATTTTCCCCTTCTTTGTTCCTACAAAAATTGGAGCGAAAATATAAATGTGAGGAAAAAAATGGTTCTACTCCATTTTCACAAAGTTTTGGACAAATTTCAGGGAACACCACAGAAATCGATTCATGTTTTCTGTGATCAACTTAAATATGCACAACAAAACCATGGTGAAGGCATATCAGAGATAAGAAAGACAGCCGAACAGTGTCTCACAAATGATTACTTGGTGAGCTGACTTAGTTAATATAAAAATGGATTTTATCTATTTTTAGTTGAACTGCTCAATAAGGTGTTGTTTGGTTAGTGTTTCTATTCCCAAAAATAGGTATAAAAAAAATTGTCTCAACTCCTAGATTTTTAAAACAACTTTATGGGAATAGAACAGAATTCTTCCCGGATTTCTCTTAAGTTGACAAATGACTTCTGAAACAAAAAAACCGGGTTGTAATACGAGACATAAATCTTAGAAACTATCGTTGACACGTTACTTTTGATTTCCAATTATATTAATTTAACACATTTATTTGAACTCTTCAATCGATGCCTTTGATTTAGTGATTGTTTTTTAAAAAATAAAACGAAATGAAAAATCGAATAGATTGATGAACATACGAATATGATTCCTGAAAACTGAGCGATACCAATTCCTAGCTTAGCATCCATTGAAGAGATGAGAATATTGTTGTCTTCTTGCAAGAATAGGCCAAACTGCAGTACGAAGAGCAAGATTCACCACCAACAACAACAATTGGCCTCGCCGAATCGAACTCATTTTGCACATGTCAAATCGATTACATGAGTAGTGGCAGATTTTCATAAAATGATTTCTGAGGTTTGGGCATTGCCATGTTGTATTGTTTAGCAATGATTTCTTTCTTTTTGAACTGGAAAATGCTCTTATCAACCGATTAGTTGACTAGGAGTGAATCCATTTTATAATATTCTCAAAGCAACCAATATTAATCTAAAAACTCTCGTGTTCATATGGGTTGCAATCCATACTTCATTATTGATTATGTCCTATACTTCCTTATTTTGTTATAGGACGGGAGTGATTTATGTTTAGTCTCTATGTTTCATTATTTTGGTTATCATTCTTTGATTATGTTCTGTGTTTTAATGAATTTCACAATGTGTTCTTTTAAATGATTCTATGAAATCGTATTCCTTTTGCCATATTATTTTGTTTTCTGAATTTCTAAAAACATGAATTTTGTTTGAATTTGGTATTTGAGGAATTCTATTTTATGATTTGGAGAATTTTTTTGTTAATGTTTCAATGAATGTGCTTGGGTGGGAGTAACATAGTTCTCCTTAATTAACTGTGTCTATGTACCTTTGTGTATTTTGCCTGCTTTTCTTGATCTTCAAGGGTCGATTCATTCATCATTTATTTGTTATCTTAATAGGTGGTATTTCGAAGTAGTTGGAGATTCAAGGTGTCCCATATCTGACACTTGGTGGCAAACAATGACCGGTGGTTTCATGGTAGTACTATTTGTTGCAGCGGTCTTTTGTTTAAAAATTTCTAACAGCCATTGTTATGGTAAAAAATATCCACTAAATACATACAATTGTAGTCCAATCCTCTATTTGTTGATTTCTTTTGTTCGTTTGTTTTTTCCCTCTTTCGTGTCTTTGTACTGTCTTTTTAATTATTGAGGAGGGTCTCTTGGTTTCAACTTCGAAAAAGTAGGTTATTTTTATATTTTTTGACAGTGTTCTCGATTTTTATTTATTTATTTATTATTTTTTTTTCTGACTAGGTGGTTCCACACACCATCATCATGAACTCGGGGCTTCACGACAATGTGTTTTGGCAGAACAACAGGCACTTCGTAAGGGAGGCAGACTACACGTTGACGTTTTGGTCTGAGGTGCTAGAGGGGGTGAGGCAGAACAACATGCAATTCAATTATAAATGTGTGATTTCTAGATTTTTTTATTTTGTTCCCAGATTTTTTATTATATTTTTGGTGTGATGCGGAATAGCATGCAGTTGAATTAGAGGTACGATTTTTAGATTTTTTATTTTGTTCCCAGATTTTTTATTATGTTTTTGGTTCTCCTAGGCTTTTTTCGCATTGACTCCAAAGTTCAAGTAGTTATTGATTAAATACTTCTCTTTTTACTAACAGATGAATGTTAAGCAAAAAATGATCATTTGGAAGTGCTTGCTCACCAAACACTCTTTCATCTTCTCACAAGTTGCAAGGTTTCAAATGTTTATCGAGTAGGGTTTCAAAAAATAAAAAGTCATTATTAAATGATTAAGTGTGATCAACGATTGAATTTTAGGTTATTGAGTACAAATTCGAAATGATTTTTGTTTTAATCTTTTGAGTTGTGTGTAGTATTATTTTAATAGCCAAATATATTTGTATAATAGATATATATTATTTTGTTGGTGTTTAATTAAACATGTGTAGAATATTGTATAAATCGGAGAGAATATATCAATTTTTTTTAGGTTCAATTTTTTTTTTGCCTGTGCCTTCAGGCACGGATCGAATATCTGACGACTGATATTACATTTTGAGACATTTTAGGCCATTGGATCGAATATCCAACGGACAAAATTGAATGATATCAAGAGATATTTTGAGCCGTCAGATTGGACTAGATCTAAGGGTTAAAGATTAAAATTTACCCAACCACCCTAAAATCTCGACACTTTTTTGTAATTTTTACCCAAAATCTACCCAAACAACCCCTAAATCTCGCAATTTTCTCCCTATGCTAGGATTATATTGAATTCCTCTTCTACATACTCTCTCTTAACCTTTACTCTCTCGCTTCTGGCTCTCTCATTCTCTTTCTCGCCATCGCTCTCTCGACGACCACCAATCCCCGCCTATCAATTGCGCCTCGACGACCACTATCGTGCTCACTCCCTCACCCGTCTTCCTCCTCTTCAAAGGCCGGCGCCGCCGCCGCCGCCGCCACTGCCACCGGACTCCTTCACTGTCGTCATTGAAGCCCAAACAGAAAGCAAGCAACAAAGCTCAGAGAGCAGGTCGCCAAGCAATAGCAGGTATGAATTCCTCTCTCTCTCTCACACACACACAGAGGTGGACAAGCCCTAATTCGATTCACCGAGTTGTAGATCAAAAATAGATGTTGTTTCTTCATCTTTAGAATGCATTTGTCTGATATTCAATTAGTTCTATCCATTGTTGACTCTGATTGCATCTTTTCGTCTTCAATTTTTGTGTGCGTGGATTGTATACTGTGTTCGTACTTCAATAATGCTCCAGCTATTACTGTAATCAATTCTGTAGAAAAGTGTTTGATCTATTCATGTTATAGTTTGATCCAAGTTTTGAGATATTAAATTGTATCTTCGTGAATGCTAATTAGGCTATTGATAAATCTATTTAATCATTCTATCTGTAACCTTCTTCTGCGTTGTTTGCTATTGATTATCCCTCATCCCCCTTCTTTTCTCAATGTCACAATAGGCTGTTCTCAAACAGTTTGTTGCTGGACTTGGAGGTCGGGAAAATGCTATTACAGATGAAGGTATTAAACCATTCTCTTGAAATGTGTTTGGATATGGAATTACATTGTTTCATTTGCAAATCCGTTGTTTGAGTAAATATTTCGAAATTCAATTTTTATTGATTTAATGTCATTTTAAAGCACCCCCGCCTCCCAAAATCCAATTTAAAAAATCCAAGAAATTTTAACTTACGAATTTCAGAGATCCCATAACAGAATCAAATGTTCTCCCAAAATACTTCACCAAAACACCTAAAATAATATGAATTTCTAACTGTAATTTTCTATCTGTGTATACTAATTATTGTTTTTCTGTTTTACCAAAATGGTTTTTTTTTTTTCCCAGAGGCTCAAGGTGAAACATGCTCACGCTTTGGTACGATTATCTCTCTCTCTCTTTTTAACTCTCCTCCGCCATCTTCCTTGAAACCCTAACACTATTCTCCATGAAATTGATTTTTGTTTCTGATTTAGGAAATAATAGCTTCCAAACTGAGCTTGATTTGGCTAAATCTATTTCTATTTGGATCCAAACAGGGGCTTATGCTTGAGTCATGATTATCAAACAGCCGTGACCACAAGCCGACACTGGATTGCTTCTTTTGTGTCAACTTCAATCCACTAGAAGATGCACAATCTCCAACGCCTTAAGGCCCAGCGCAACGATCTCAATTCCTGAAGTTTATTCTCTACAAAAGTTCCTTCTTTCAATTTCAAAATCCATGATTATGCATATATCTATGTATGCATATCTAATTTCTGCATACTTTGCACCTAGGTGCAGACATTAATTTGTTGTATTTTGAGGTTTCCAGTGACAGAGAGGGTATGTCATGTAATTGGTTGCTGATCATCACCTCCTCTCTCTGTGTACTGTTCTATATGAATGTTTTTGCTTGTTCTTTCCTTATTCTATAATTTTGTATGATGTTGATATTCAGGAACCTACTGTATGATATGAATGCTTTTGCTGATTGTTTCAGTTCATCCCTTTCTTTTCAGTTCAATTTTGAAAGCTGACATTGTTTTTGCTGCTCAGATTCAGAAATTGGATGACAGTGAATTCCGGAATCCTTGGACTAGATCTTACATTCAGCTACTTCCACCAACCCTATTTCATCCCGAGATCTTTAGAGATCATTTGGTTTAGAACTCAGAGATCAATTTTCAAGTATTTTCTAATATAGATTTTAAAAATTGTAAAAACTTATTTGGTATGATTAGGATTTTTTCTTGAAAAAGGATCTTTATTAATAATATTTAAAAATTAAAAGTTGAAGTTATTTGGTGTGAGTAGTTGAAAATTTTGAAAAGTGAAGAAATAGTGCATTGATGTGTGATTGATTGAAAATAGTTATAAATTTCTTTTAAATTAATAAAAATTAAAAAAGTAGTATGATTGATTGAGAAGTTGATGGTTAACCAAAAAGATCCATGTCATTTCCAATCCTACCTGCAACCCAAGGATATAAAAAGAAAATCCATGAATGCTTTTGTGTAACATACCGTTTGTATTATCTCACACCAGAAAACAATTGTGCCAACTATGCACAAACATTCCCTAATTCATTCTATTTTGTTCAGGTCTACTTATATATAATGTTGAACGACTGTTGAGTTTCTATTTTAATGAGATTTTGCTAATGGATGTCTGTATTTATATATGGGTTAGGTAAGGAGATACGAAGATAGTTCTTCAAGGAGCCGCAGCCGTAGCCACAGCCTCAGTAGTAGGAGTAAGAGCAGGAGCAGAAGCAGGAGTCCAAAAAAGAATAGGAGGTAAGAGCAGATTTCTTTGTTTTGTCAATGATGGTTGAATTTTGTTTGTATGAGCAATTAATTTTATGGTTTGGGCATATTTTCTTGAGCATTGGGGACCCTGAACTAGGTATGTCTTACCACACTATCAATGTCCTCACTTATGCCCCGCTGTTCTATTAATTTTTTTCGATTAGACGAATGAAATTCACAATATTAGTTCCTAAATAGTTATTTTTTTATTAATTATTATGCAATTCACGATATGTATTTGATTGTCATGGATAAAAAACACAACTACCATTCAATCCGAGGTAAAACGAAGATACTGTTGGCATTTTTATTTTCATTTATAATGATGTATCAATTTTCAAGGACTATGAATTTATAGTTTATCTAGATTTTGTTTAATTTAAGTTATTTGATATGAGACATGAATTTTTTTTTGTTTGGATTTGTGATTAAGTACTTGCTAATCATTTGTTTATTGTTTTTTTGTTATATAAAATTGGAGAATTAAAAAGTTTTACTGAATTCTTTTTGCCAATCATTTATTGTAATTTTTTTTTAACTGTTATGCGCTTGGACTAATTATGATTTAAAAATACTTCAACATTTAAATAGATAGATGTATATATATTATTGATTTATCTTATTTCTATTATGGATTTAGGTAGGTCAACAAAATAAGATGACGATAAATTGATGGGGGTACAATCATGAGGTAATTGCTTCATTTTAATTTAATTCAAATTGTCTGCAATTTTATAGTAACTTATTTATTTGTAAATTTGACGTGCATTGTATTTGTCTTTCATTGGCCAATATACATACATGTGACATCCCAAACATTTCAAAATCTGATGAAGCTAATCTATGGTTTGATAATATATATTTAAGGTAAGTTCTAGGAGCCTTGGATGGTGGGTTTAAGTGTCTTGGGTGGTGGTATTATTTTATTAAGTTTATATTTATTCGTTATTGGTTGTTTTGTTATTAGTTGTGTTTGTCAAATTCATATCACAAAGTATGTATTATTGTTCATTCGTAATTTTTTGTGTGTTACTGTTCATTCGAAACTTTGGTGGTGTTTATTTTGTTTGTTATAGTTATATTGGTTAATATCATGTTTGGAAGTTATTGGTTGTGTTAATTTGAAAACAGGAGTTCAGAATTTGAAAATGTTGCATAAACAAATGAGGTTATGTCAAATTTTTTATATACAAGTTATTGGTTGTGTGGCTATTTTTGTGCTTATTTGGAAAAAAAAGAGTTGAAAATTTTATCTGATTGTGGGACCCGATTGTTCGCTATTATTGTTGTATAATTAATTATTGATGTTCAATTGTTACTTATATACAAAAAAAAAAACATTCTCTAAAAATAAATACTAATGAGATTTGAATTGGTAGTTGTATTATTTTAATAGCCAAATATCTGTGTTATTAGATATTGATATTTAAATGTCAATTATTGTTGATTTTTAATAAAACAATTGTAAAATGTT
The DNA here is from genome assembly GCA_016647705.1 of Eucommia ulmoides. Classification (NCBI taxonomy): domain Eukaryota; kingdom Viridiplantae; phylum Streptophyta; class Magnoliopsida; order Garryales; family Eucommiaceae; genus Eucommia; species Eucommia ulmoides. The sequence continues at coordinate 1,336,482 of JAENRU010000484.1, forward strand.
GTATAAACAGGGGAAGTTATATCAGTTTTTATAGGGGGGAGGGGATTTCGCCTGTGCCTTTAGGCACGGGTTATGCCCTAGTATATATATATATTATTTGTGAATCAATGTTTTTAGGTTAAATTTATATTTATGTTTATATATTAACATATATATATTGTTATTGTTAGGCTGATTAATATTATTGTTAAGTTAATATTAAAATATGTTAAAATATATATTTGTTTCTGTTTAATTAAAAAATTTAATTTATATGTTAGGTTGAAACAAAAGTACTACATTTAGGTGTTATGAACATGATTGTTAGTAAAATACATTATTTAGCATAATTAAATAATTGTATTTACATTATAATAACGAAAAAGTTGGCACAGTCTGGGTTGGCTTCGAACTAAACTGAAATTCCACAATTCATTGTTGAAAATACAATGGTTCATGTGCTATGTGCATAGTGAGAGCAACTTGATTATCTCGAAGATGATGAGGTGTCTTTGTTTACGAGTTCTTTACATGAATAGGTCTTAAAAGTTATCAAATATTCAAAATGGGTTCTCTTTTTTTATTTACCAAATGGGGTCTACCCGGCCTTGCAAGGCCGATTTCCCATTTTATTTTTCGGTTACAGATATACTATCTTTTGTTAACTCAAAGTTACAAAAAAAATTATAGAACCAACTCATCCGACCAAATTTGACGATTATTTAAAATTAATTCACCAGTCCGTTATGATATTTTTAAGTTTTATTATGTACTCGTAGGAACTCAGATTATGTACAAAAAAATTGGGTTTATTTCGGTTATGGATAGACTATCTTTTGTTAACATAAAGTTGCAAAAAAAACTGCAGAACCAACTCATCCGACCAAATTTGACGATTATTTAAAATTAATTCACCAGTCCGTTCTGACATTTTTAAGTTTTATTACGTACTCTTAGGAACCCAGATTATGTACAAAAAAATTGGGTTCATTTCGATTACGGATAGACCATATTTTGTTAACTCAAAGTTGCAAAAAAAACTGCAGAACCAATTCATCCAACCAACTTTGACGATTATTTAAAATTATTTCACTAGTCTGTTTTGACATTTTAAAGTTTTATTACGTACTCTTAGGAATTCAGATTATGTACAAAAAAAATGGATTCATTTCGGGTACGGATAGACCATCTTTTTTTAATTCAAAGTTGTCAAAAAATACTGCAAAACCAACTTATCCTATCAACTTTTACGATTATTTAAAAAATATTCAATAGTCCATTTTGACTTTTTTAAGTTTTAGTATGTAGTATTAGTAACACAATTTATGTACAAAAAAATTGGGTTCATTTCGGTTACGGATAGATAAACTTTTGTTAACTCAAAGTTGGAAAAAAAAAAAAAAAATCAAAACCAGCTCATCCGACCAACTTTGACGATTATTTAAAATTAGTTCATTAGTCCGTTTTGACATTTTTAAGTTTTATTACGTATTCTTAGTAATACATTTTATGTACAAAAAAATTGAGTTCATTTTGGGTACGGATAGACCATCTTTTTTTAACTTAAAGTTGCCAAAAAATACTGTAGAACCAACTCATCCGACCAATTTTGACGATTATTTAAAAAATATTCGCTAGTCCGTTCTGACATTTTTAAATTGTATTAACGTAACCTTAGAAACAGAGTTTATGTACAAAAAAATTGGGTTCATTTCGGTTACGGATAGACTATCTTTTCTTAACTTAAAGTTGGCAAAAAAAAATGTAGAACCAACTCATCCGACCAATTTTGACGATAATTTAAAATTAATTTACCAGTCTGTTTTGACATTTTTAAGTTTTATTACGTAGTTTTAGGAACCCAAATTATGTAAAAAAAAAATTGAGTTCATTTCGGGTACGGATAGACCATCGTTTTTTATCTTAAAGTTACTAAAAAACTATGCAGAACCAATTCGTCCGACCAATTTTGACGATTATTTTAAAAATATTCACAAGTCTGTTGTGATATTTTAAAGTTTTATTACATACTCTTAGGAACACAGTTTATGTACAAAAAAATTGGATTCATTCAGGTCGCCGTTCGTTTGAGGGAGTCCGTTCGTTGACTGTCGCCGTTTGTTATATATATATTTTTTAAAAATTTATATTTAATACAAACCTTGAGATTCAATTAAAAAACGTTAATTACATTTTCGTCTTTTTTTTTTTTACTATTATATTTGAAATTTTGGGTTTCAACTATAAAATGTTAATTATATTTTCGCTCCTATATTTAATTTTAATTTTTTTGACACTTTCATAATACAAACCTTGGGATTAAATTAAAAAGTATTAATTACTTTTTCGTCCCTTTTTTCAATTTTAGTTTTTTTTTTTTTTTTTTTTTTTTCACTTTCATCTTTGAAATTTTGGGTTTCAACTAAAAAATGTTAATTATATTTTCGCCCCTATATTTAATTTTAATTTTTTTTTGGCACTTTCATAATACAAAGGATTCAATTAAAAAGTATTAATTACATTTTTGCCCTTTTTTTTTTTTTTTTTTTAATTTTAGTTTTTTTTTTTTTTTTTTTTTTGCACTTTCATCTTTGAAATTTTGGGTTTCAACTAAAAAGTGTTAATTATATTTTTGCCCCTATATTTAATTTTAATTTTTTTTGGCACTTTCATACTTGAAATCTTGGGTTTCAACTAAAAAATATTAATTACATTTTCTTCCCTTTAATTATTATTATTTTTTTGTTTTTTACATTTTCATCCCTGGGTTAAATTAAAAAGTATTAATTACATTTTTATCTGTAGACTCACGATAGATTTTTTTTTGTTCACATACATGCCCATTTTGTTCACTATTTAATAACCCAAGATTATCAAATATCAATTGGATAATTACTGTTTTGGTAGACAATTTTATTTTATGTTTCTTTTTTTCTTTTTTTTTGCAGCCCTCCTCTATGAGATTATTTGGCAATAATTCGTTAATTTTTCAAACGAAAAAAAATTCTAAATTCACCTAAACAAATTTCTAAATTCAACCATTAGTTCATTAAAAAATTTAGTCACGTGGCAAACATTCATTATATATTTATAAACTATTATATGAAATAAATGAAACTCTGAATTTCAATCTTGGTTAGATATTTGTAAATTTTCTCTATCCAGGTTTATTATAGTACTTATTTGATTTGAGGTATTGATGACAATCATAAGAATATGGGTATATGTGTAGCCTGGCCAACCGACTTGACAAGCCATACCCGCCCAACCCAGCATCGGATCAGTCGAATGTGAGATACTATTATTATTTTTATTTATTTCACCCGAACCCGACCCTACGCATCCAACCACCTCAGCATTTCGGAGCTGATATCAATATATGACTCCACCCAACTAGGGCTGCTCATGGGTTCGGGGGCTCGCCCAATCTGGTACATTTTTTTAGGACTTGGATTTAAGTTTTGAGCCCATGGGTAAGGTTAGGATCTATAAATCTAGTCCTGATCAATTTTTTAGTCAAACTTGGGCACAACTGTTTTATTTTAGGGCCGGCACGACCCGACCTGATCATTATATATATTTTTTATAACATTATTATCGAATTATGGATGTATTCATTTTATTTGGATATAAATGAATTTTTTTTTTTTAGTGTGAAATGTGAATTAATGAATTTCATAATTTTTAATTATATTTTAGTGTTTATTTTTTCAACACTAAAATATTCATTTTAAAGGGCTGGCCAGATCTTAAGATTGGGCTTGGGCTTAAAATTTTTAGTGGGAAGAGACTTGGATAAATATTAGTCAATTAAAAGTTAATTTAATTTAAAATTAACGTTTAATCTCTAAAAAATTATCAAATATTATTTATACTATAAATTTTTATAATATACAAAACAACCCAAAAATATTAATTTTTTATAAAATAATATTTTCAAAATATAAATTTTCGAGGTGTTATAATTATGGAAATTTTTTACTATTCCAAAATTTAGATGCCATTTAAAAAAAAAAAAAAAAAAAAAAAACTGAACAATAAGAAATCTATTATATAAATCAGAACATATTTTACATTTTGGGCATTTTGAAAACCATTGTGTTAACTTTAGATTCAATGATTCAAATCAAACACAATTTCAAATTCTTATAATTTTATATCATATAACATTTCTAACAAATTAACAATTTATCCTAAAATATCTCACAATAATTTTATACCCTCACTTTTAAAACAATTAATATGAAAAAACCAAAGTCCCTTTTGGGAGTGACGTGTTGATGGCGTGGCGCTTACGTGGCAGGGGGACTGACTAGTCTGCTGACTAGTGACGTGGTGCCTAAATGGCGCTGATGTAGCTGAGAATTTAGCGCCGACATGGCATTGAAGGGTAATGACAGCGTGTGGAGTAGAGCAAGGAAGGACAACCTACTTTGTCCGACGCGTGACGGCGCGTGCAAGGCCGTACTGGGATGATTTTTACATCGTTAGAATCGTTTTGTCGAGACGGTTTCGATGGTATATTTGGGATGAATTTTGGAGCCCTGGTTGAGGTGGTAGGGTCCAAAATTAATGACGATTTGTGGTGGGTTATTGCTTTGGTTTGGCGGCGCGTGTGCTCGCGTGGTGACTTCGGTGGCGATGGTTTTGATGGCATTGTACTCGTCTCTTTAAGACGAAAGTCGTGGTGTGATGATAGTTGATACCGGAGGAGTGATGAGGCTGTAGCATTTACGAATACCACGAGAGAAAATTGGCGGTGAAGACTTTGAGAAGATTAGAGTTTTGAAAAGTTTAACGAGAACAAGACCAAGAAACATTGATTGTTGATACAATGTTAGGAGGTTACAACTTAAAATCATATGGTATTAAGTGGAGTAACTCATTTGATTTATATATTGAATTAAAAACTCTCAGATGAGCGATGTGGGACATGAATCTAACATCCGTCCTTAAGTGCAACCCTTCAGCACAGATGATTTAACTACGAATGAATTAGAGACCCATAATCTAAACGTTGATACCATATTAAAATAATTGACAAGTAGAATGCATGAAAAACATCAACGATATATTAATATATAAGAAAAATGTGTACTACAATGATATACAATAGAAGTAATTATAAGAAAAGTGAGAGACCTTAAGGTTAGGGGCTTAACCTGATAGACGAAATCCATATATTAGATTTAACATTTACACCAACGATCACCCCTACTCATGACTTATGCTCTAACCATATAACCCTAATATTAGTATTTTATCAAATACCCCCTAAACAAAAGCATATAACGAAAAGAACCCTTTCTATATATATGAAACGCAGAAGCCTTAGGTTATTTCTCAGCCGCCCCTCTCTCTCTCTCTCTCTCTCTCTCTCTCTGTTCAATGGCTCCTCCTCAGCTCTCTCTCACTCTCTCAGTCCGAGCTTCCGGCGATGATCTGCCACCGTATTTCGTCTTATTTCGCTGCCTACGTGCTCCGTTTCCTACTCCGTCTCGGATTCCTGCTCCGATCGGCGTCGTCCCTCTCTGCACTGCTCAGCCGCCGGTAAGTTTTTCGTTAAAATTCATTTTTTTGGTTTTTCATTTATTTATGTGTTAACGTGTTTAATTCGTTTGCTTTTTTTTTTTTTTGCCTTTTCGGTTGTTTTTCAACATCTACTTACAGATGCACAATTCTTTTTTTGTTAATCCGTTACTCAATTATTTATTTGCTTTTTTTTTTTTTTTTTCCAGATCTGCAGTTTTAATTTTTTCCAGATCTACAGTTTTAATTCATCTATTTTCAGATCTACAGATTTTTTCCAGATCTGCAATTTTTTTGTTCTTGTTCTCCGACAACCAACCGACCCGATCAAATCTGACCAATTTACACCCATTGTGACAGTAGCTCAAATAATCTATATATTTAATTCAAATTAGTTCATGCTTAATGAATATTAAATTTAATTTGATCAATTGGGAATAAATAATAATTCTGGATTAGAAGCATGTTTATTCAATGCTGCAACTTAATGATGATATAAAATTTATGTGCCCACAAATGTACATAGAGCGCAGGAAAATGGTAATCCCGTATGGAATTTCACTTAATCTTTTGTTGCCTTACTTTTGTTAATGTTCTTAGAAATTTGAAATCAAATATTGGAGCTCTTAATGGTTTCTGATTTATCGGTGAAACATTTTTCAGGTCTAAAGGTGAAGATGATAGCCTTGGCTGCCTCCGAAGATGCTGTAGCAGGTCTTAAGGTGCATATGCGGTGAGCCTCCACAGTTTTTGCTTCAGGTACATGTTTATCATGCTCATATGTGCCCGCAATTGGCATATTCAGTGCTTTTTTTGTGTGCTGTTTTTTTTCCAAGTTGCTGGCTTTTCTTGGCTACATTCTTTCATACTTTTATTTTTAATTAGTCTGTGGTATATAAACCAAATACGAAAAATAAATAAAAAATTGAAAAAAAAACATATTGAATAAAATATTAAATTTAAAATTTGATTATACTTACATTTTATCTCTTAATATTTAATACTGTTATTTTTAGCTAATTCGTAGTATATAATTGAAGCCATAAACAAAATAAAAAGTAAAAGAAAAAAGACGATAATAAAATGAAAACAAAATAGATGAAAAAACATATAACAAAAAAGGAAGATACGAACTACCAATTGAAAATAAAACACAACAAAAGAACCGAAATATATGAAATAAAAAATTGAAGATGCTAAGAATAATTTTTTATAGTGAACGGAGAAGAACTTAATATTAAAACTAAGTTTCTTCTGACTTTATTATATAATTAAGATAAGTAAAAGAAAATGTCTCCTCCTTTTTTTTTAAACTACGTTGAGAAAAGATATGTAAAATCATACAGTGGAATCGAATCAATGAGTCCCCGTTTGGTTAGTGTTACCATTCCAACCCAACCCAACCCAACCCAAAAATTTTGGGTTTGATTTTGGGATCGCGTTTGGTAAACACAAAACTCAACCCAACCCAACCCAAAAAATGAAATTGATTCTCAAAATCCTAAAGAAATGAGAAATAAAAAAAAATTGTATTTTTTTTTTGTGCCCAAAAAACTCAACCCAAGTTCTCACGATCATCCCACTTTGTTCTTCCATCTTTGCTGTTCTTCCTCGTCTTCTTCGTTGTCGTCGTCGTCCTCTTCCTCGTCGGCGTTGGCCTCCTCCTTCTCGTCATCATCTTCTCTGTCGTTGTCCTCTTCCTCGTAGGCGTCATCCTCCTCCTTCTCGCCATCGTCTTCTCTGCCATTGTCCTTACTATCGTTGTCTTCTTCAGCCATCGCCGCCGCCGCCACCGTCGTCGTCTCCAATGTAATCTCTCTCTCTCGATTTCGTTCTTGAAATCGATTTCAAGAACAGAATCGATTTCAATAACGAAATCGAATACGAAATTGATTTCGGTTTCGTTCTTGAAATCGATTTCAAGAACGAAATCGAACACGACGGAGAGGCAGGCGAGGGACGAAGACTAACGAAGAACTGAAATCGATTTCAAGAACGAAATCGAAATCGATTTCGATTTTGTTCTTGAAATCGATTTCAGTTCTTCGTTCGTCTTCGTCCGTCGCCTGCCTCTCCGTCGCCATCGCCTGTCTCATCGTCGTCCATCGCCTGTGTGTTCGTTTTAGAGCAGAACATATATATATATATATTAATTTTTGTGGCGTTTGGCGATGAATTTTTTGGATTTGATAATTTTTATTTGGATGATTTTTTTGTTTTGATGATTTTTGGTTGGATGAGAAAACAATTTCAGAATATACCAAACGCGGTTCTGTTCCCAACACACACAAAAAAAATTGTTGTTACCAAACGCAATTCTGTTTCCAATTGGAAACATATTTCTCAACCCAACCCATCCCATTCCAGTTGGGTTGAGAAAAGTGGGAATACTAACACCACCTGACTATACACGGAAAACCTCTCTTTAAACTTGTACCATCATATAGTGGATTCAAATCAATGATCACACGGTAAACATTTCTTTTAAAATACATCACTCTAAACATATACATAGTGGAATCAAACCAGTCACTTTGAAAGTAAATTCTGAAGTCGAGTCAAAGAGATTTTGTGTTTAGAAAGAGAGAAAATTACTAAAATATTATAAATATTACTTTTATTTTTTATTCGTGAAGTAAAAGTAAAAATAATGTGATCCAACCCAATCCAAAAATTCTGGGATTGATTTCTGGAAACGCGTTTGGCAAACAAAAAACTCAACCCAACCCAACTAAGGCTGTGCAGAATATCTGACCCACCCGACCTGTCCGGAAAACCTGCCTGTCCCGTCCCGCCAAAGTCGGATTTTGATTCATGTAGGGTCGGATGGCGGGTCCATGTGACTCATTTTATCGAGTTTAGGGTCGGATTGCGGGTTCAACACACCACACCCGTTAAGGGCCCGATCCGACCGAAAATCATACTTATATAGTTGTTTTTAGGGTTTTTGTTCATTTCACAATGCCGCCGCACGAGTTCTTTCTCACATCTCTCCAGTCTTCAGTCCTTCGTTCTTCAATTCCTCATACTACGATGAACGAATCGAAGAGTAAGAAGATGCGATTCTCCAGTCTTTGTCTCTCTTCGCCATTGTTAGACTTCTTCTCTTCTTCTTCGGTTATTCGTCTTCGATTCTCCAGTCTTTCGCCTTTTTTTCGGTTATTCGTCTTCGATTCTCCAGGGGCAATTGTTAGGCATGACAAGTATTTGTTTATGTTTTCATTTTCTAAGTTTTTGTTCGAATGCATGTTTGTTTCTGTTGAATCTGTTCTAAGCTTTTTTATAGATCGATTTGTGCTTTGTTTCTGTAAGATTGTTGTACAATTTTTTCTACTCTTGACCTGAATCTATTCTAAGCTTTGGATTTGGGAACCCGACCGAACCCGTTGCGAATCCGACAACACCCTAAACCTTTGGATTGTCAAGTTGTTCGGTCGAAATCGGATTTGGATATTCCAGACCCGATGCTTTCCGGTCGGATCTCGGGTTTGCCCAAATTATCCCCCACCCGACCCGTGCACACCCCTAAACTCAACCTAAAAAATGAGAATTGATTATCAAAATACTAAAGAAATGAGAAACAAAAAAACTTATATTTTTTTTTTTGGTCCAAAAAACTCAACCCAACTAAAGGACACGCTTGGTATTTTTCCAATTGTTAATGAGGAGCTGCTTTCTTCATCTGAACTCCATCGCTGACCATGCCATTGTCGATCCAAGTCGGCCATCGTTGACGTCTTCTCTCTGCTCCAAGTCGGCCATTGTCGTCGCCAAAGTTCCTGAGCACACAATTTGATGCTCGACATCGATCTGTTCTTAAGCACACGTCGAGTTCTCGACCGTCGTCTTCGCCATCGTCGAGTTCGCGGCCGTCGTCTTTGCCATCTTCGTCTTGCCGTCGTCTTGAAATGGAAATCGATTTCGATTGTCTTTCGATTTTCATTTTGAGAAATCCAAATCGATTTCACTTTTGATTTCATCACTGATTTTGATTTGGTTTTTGAAATCGATTTAGGGTTTCGAACACGATTTTGATTTCACTTTTGATTTCATCACTGATTTCGATTTGATCACGAAATCGATTTAGGGTTTTTGAAATCGATTTAGGATTTCATCACTGATCACGAAAATGTACTTTGCAAAGAAAACAGGGAAAAAAATTATTTCTATCGTATACCTTTGCTTGTTTGGTATGACTTCCAACACCGTGATATACCTAGAACAATATAACACAAAATTTTAGAAATCCAGAAAATTATGAAAATATTTTATGTATAATTAAAAATACTAAAAAATAATTGAAGAGGATATATATGAATTATGAAAATATAGAAAAAAATATGTAACGGGAAAACCTATTTTTTCCCTTTAGTTTTATGGTTTTCGCAGTCCTGGTGGATAAGTAGATCCGCTTTGCAGTGGAAAGAACATCCACATTTAGGATATCTGCATACAAACTTTGTCTTCTTATGGTTCTACTTGCCTGCTTCACGTCGCAGATTACGGTGATTGTTCATTCTCCTTTTATGTAAAATTGCGTATGCACTTGCCTGCTCCCACTCTTGCTCTCGCTCTCTACTTGCCTGCTTCACGTCGCAGATTACATGAAAGGAGAATGAACAATCACCGTAATCTGCGACGTGAAGCAGGCAAGTAGAACCATAAGAAGACAAAGTTTGTATGCAGATATCCTAAATGTGGATGTTCTTTCCACTGCAAAGCGGATCTACTTATCCACCAGGACTGCGAAAACCATAAAACTAAAGGGAAAAAATAAGTTTTCCCGTTACATATTTTTTTCTATATTTTCATAATTCATATATATCCTCTTCAATTATTTTTTAGTATTTTTAATTATACATAAAATATTTTCATAATTTTCTGAATTTCTAAAATTTTGTGTTATATTGTTCTAGGTATATCACGGTGTTGGAAGTCATACCAAACAAGCAAAGGTATACGATAGAAATAATTTTTTTCCCTGTTTTCTTTGCAAAGAACATTTTATGTAAGCACATAAACAATTTTTTGTGTTTTTGTTCCATTTTGGCTAAGGAACAAAAACAAATGTACATAGGATATAAAGACAAGCATATAACAATTTTTTGCGTTTTTGCTCTACTTTTGCTAAGGAATGAAAACAATTTGGTTAGAGTTCTGTTGCTAAATTTCCATCTTGTTCCGAGAAATCTGTGAATAAAAACAGAAATCTGGGAAAAGAACAAAAAAGATCTTTTTATTGTTCCCATATTTCTGTTTCTGTTCCTTTTCTTTTTTTGGGATAAAAAAGGAAATATGAAATCCAAGATACAGAGCCACACATTTCCTTCTGCTTCTCCAAAAAACATGAGGCGCATGGGCTTCGCAAATGTAGTTGGGCTGAGGTTGGGCTCAGCTCGGTCTCAGCCTGAAGTTGTGGCTGCCTGATCCAAGCCCATGGGGTTTCCCGTTGGGTTTGGGCTGCCTATATCTAAGAGAAATTTGGTTCAAAGTTGAATCTGAAGCTTGATATTTGGGCTACACAGCCAACCTTCAGCTTGAATTTGGAGAATTTGAAAATACTATGTTTGGAGAATTTGAAAATAATATGTATATACATATATATCGTAGTCGTTTATCTCTATTTACTAACTAATTGTTATTGAATAGTGATGTTATTTTTTATTATTAAAAATATTGGTATTCAATTTTGAATTTATTTTTATAAATTTTGAAATTATAAACAGACACATATTTCATTTTTTAATTGTAAGTAAATTTTAACAAAGTAAAAAAACAAGGTCACGTTAATTTTATTGGTTAAACTAATTTAATTTAGTTTTTAATTAATAATGTAGAAAGTATAATAAATTAAGTTCAGTGTAAAGAAAAATATTTTTGAAAATAAATGTTAAAAAACTTAAAATGACAAATAATGTAAGCTTAAAATAAGTTTAACTAGAGGTTTGAAACGTGAGACTCAAACGTGGGCCCTGAGCTGTGCATATTATAATGTGCGATCTATTGGGTGGACACTCCCGATGCATGACAACCCCGGCCTGTCGATTAGTCGATCATCTTGTTTTTCGGCATGGGTTGTCTCGGTTGGGCCTGTTGTCGAGCCCCACACTGCCTGAGAGCTATTTCAATGCAGTAGGCTGAATGGTAAGCAAATGAATTGATTGTCATTTTGATTCCATCCGCCTAGACATCATATCAGGCAAAAGGCCTAAGTCTAAACTTGATATAGATTCGAAGAGTCCATGGATTTCTGATTTTGTCCATGGTGATTTGATTAGCCTTATGAGAGACCCTTTCCATGGTGATTTAATTTGGTAGTTGATTTTGTCCTTGTTAATGTGACATTTCTGTCATTTGCTTCCAATGCTCGTTATTATGGTAATTTCTCAAAATGAACTGCTCTAAAATTGGAATGAAAGAGCTTTGGATGAGGGAGAGCTTGAATATGCTTCATCCTCTCTTCTCCTTCCTTCTTTCTAATAGCCGTTGATCTCCACCTCTCAAAAGTCATATTTCCTTCTATAATCACACTATTAATCTCCACTATCCCCACCCTCCACCATCACTCGCTCTCTCTCTCAATTCCTCTTTCCTCTCAAACATCCGGTGCCACCACCATCACTAACCTCCTCCCCTCACCACTGAAAGTTCGTCTAATTCATTCTTTTTCGGCCCGCCATCAGTTCATTGGGTGATTGCCAGAATGGGAAAACAAGCTTTGTGGTGAGTTCTTCTCTCTCTCTCGTTTTCTTGATAAGCAAATTAATCTTAATTATAACAATTAATAAACACATATTTTTCTTGGAAATTGCAGTGTTATTGGATGGTATGATCAAACAAGAAAGTGGAATCAGGTACTTTTATTTTACCTTTCCTTTTAGTTTTTTCCCCTTCATTCACAATTTTCACTTTATATCAAGTTAAATTTGAAGTTTTAATATTGTACCACCTAAAATTTGGAAGTTATACACACACACACACACACGTGTATACGCATATATATACGTATTGTATAAAATATTTTCTTTGATATAAGACTGTGGAAAGAAAAATTAATGGAAATATTGGTTAGTGGTAGATAGTTGCAAAGAAAAAATAAAAAATAAATTTCAAATTTACAAACCTAACACCCCGATTGCTAGATCCCTTATTGATTGCTAATTGATACTCCACTAAACTTTTTTATGACAATAATGTCACCTACCATGATAGTTCATAATGGAAGTTTCAGATAGATACATATATATATATGTATAAATAAAATATTAACTCCGCCTATGTGGTTTGATGTTTTACTCTTTATACACACAGCCAGTCCCAAGCCCGGGTAAAGGAGGAGGGTTACGTTAGGTAGATGACATCCGGTATAAAATTTTGTTAGAACTTTTATGACATGAATCCGATTACATTAAACGTTAGGGCATTCTCCTACTATAGCCGACCCTACATAAGGGGGACAATGGCTTAATAGTTATTGTATATATATATAAAATATTATGTTTGACATAAGACAAGCAATTTTCTTTAATCTCTTAATTCGGACACTTTCCCACCAAAACTAATATTCTAACAATATCATTATTTTTGATTGCCGAGGTACGAAGATTTATATAATTGTTTTTTGGGATGTGTAAAGGTTTATACAATTATTTTTTCTGTTTGTGGGTGTATAAATATTTATATAATTTTTTTTTTATTTGTGGGCTTATAATTTTGTTTTGGATGAACAAAGGTTTTGATAACGTGGGTGTATAATCTTTTGTTTTGTTCATATAATTATATTTTTTCGTATATCTTCATAACAATACTAACAAGAAAAAAAATGTTTTTTCTGATGACGTCTTCTCTTATCTTAAAGACATAGAACTTCTTCTTCGTAACATCAAATCAAACAAATAAAATATTTTTGCTTCCTCAAAATTTTATGTCTTCATAACCAATATCAACAACTTTCTTAATAACATTTTTTCGGTTTTGTCATTTACAAACACTCAATATTTTGTCAGTCTTTTTTTCTTCACATAAAAATGTTATGCATTCGTTGTATAATTTTTCAATAAACCTTTTCATAAATTTTTCTTTGACCCGCATATTATGCAGGTCAAAAACTAATATATAGGAAACGCAAATCCTCAATTATTCTTCCCCCGGTTTTCCAGCTTCCTCAGTCTCTCTCTCTCACCTCCCCCCCCCGTCTCTCTCTCTCTCTCTCTCTCTCTCTCTCTCTCTCTCTCTCACAATCATCTCTCTCAGTCGGAGCCTCCGGCGATAATCTGCCACCGTATTTCGTCTTCCTTCGCTGCCTACGTGCTCCATTTCCTATGCGGGCTCCGTCTCAGATTCCTTCTCCGATCGACATGATCCTCCTCTGGACTGCTCAACCACTGGTAAGTTTTTTGTTAATATGTATATTTTTTTTTTGGTGTTTGTTTTGTGGATTGTTTTTCAAGATCTACTTATAGAGCTGCTGGAATTTTCTTCGGGTTGGCTAACTAAATTCCTTCAACCCGATCTGATTGGCCGATTTACACCCATTGTGGCATTAGCTTATTGAATATTAAATGTAAGTTGATCAATTGGGAATAAGTAATAATTCTGGATTAGAAGCATATTTATTCAATGCTGCAACTTAATGCTGATATAAAATTCATGGGCAACTTTTTGATGATATAAAATTTGTGGGTGGTTGAAGAAAAATGCGTGGAAAGGTTTTAGTCTATGAATCTTCATCCAACTCTGTTCATGCTGTGCATTTTTGGCTTCGGGTACATGTCTGTTCATGCTGTGCATTTTTGGCTTCGGGTTTCATGCTTTTATGTGCCCACAAATGTACATAGAGTGCAGGAAAATGTTAATCCTGTATGGAATTTCACTTAATCTTTTGTTGCCTTATTTATGTTAATGTACTTTGAAATTTGAAATTAGATATTGGAGCTCTTAATGGTTTCTGATTTATCGGTGAAAGAAAATAAAGTCCTTCGCAATTTTTGCTTCATCAAAAGTAGCAGTAATGTTTTCTTATGGTTATTGCGTTTATTTATGCTTAATTTTTTGTTGCTTCACATTTTGTTATTGTACTTTTTTTTACGTTTATTTTTATTTGGATTTTTTTCCATCTCGCTTCTGCCCTTGCTCGATCTTCATTGATGACAGGTATTATATCAATCGTTTATCACAGGCCTGAAAAGCATCGTTGAATCAGGTATTTTCACTACCCGTTGCCTTTGCCATTGACCGCCCTTATCAATTAATGTTCATTGTTAATCTCATGTACTGGTAATCTCTCTCTTTAACTCTTTCACCACATTACTTCACTGCTCAGGCCAATTGGAAACTCCAAGGTCATATTCATTAGGTAGCTAATGAGGATTCTAATTGATAGATTTGTCTTCGAATCATGGCCTCCAGATTTTTGGTGTAGCTAATGAGGATTCTAATTGATAGATTTGTCTTCGACTCATGGCCTCCAGATATTTGGTGATATATTAATGGATCTGTGAGGCCAAATGATGCGCCTTTTGTTTGGTGCATGCTCAAAATATGCTCAAAATATTTTGATTGTCTTGATTATCACTCGATTAGGTAATGTAATGCCTCTGATTATGTTTTTTTTACCTTCCAATTCTCTGTATCTGCGATCGTTTTCTCATTCGATTTGCAATTTTCATGCTTGGCATAGATGGAATCCATAGTGGATGATGAGAATTATGAAATCTACAGTTAACCCTGTTTGATTAATATCAATTTTGCTAAATTTTTTTCCTTCAAATCTGACGCTATTTATCCTATCTGTGGAGGATTTCGAATATGCGTTAATATTTGAATTCACCACTGCATGTGATTTTATTCTTCTAGTGATGCATGTGATTTTCTTCATAAACTGGATATGCCTATTGAATCTAATTGTTAAATTGAAAAAATAATTTCAGAAAACCAATGTGATTTTCGTTTCCAGAAGATTATAAAATTTTATCGTTACCAAACGTAATTCTCATTATATTTCATCTCAATTTTTTGAGTGAGATGGAAAATGAAAATACTAACCAAACGTCGTGTAAATTTCTATTTTTGTTTTGAGAAATCTAAGAACAAAAACAGAAAAAAAGAATAAATATATATTAAAATAAAACATTTGATCTCATCTAATCAAGGATGGAGATGATCTCTCTCTACTGGTTTATATTGATTTTTTTTTTGAGAAAATTGCACTTTTGATTTATAGACATTATGCTTATTATTTAGGGTTAATTACACTTTATTCCCCTGTAGTTTGGTCTATTTGTACTTTATCTCTTTGTAGTTCAAATGTCACCACTTAGTCTCCCTGTGTTTTGTGGATCTAAGTGCAACGTCAACTCTGTAACGGAAAATATAAAATGACGATTTTGCCCTTCTATAATTATTCATAATTATTGGGGTATAAAGTGTAATTAACCCTTAATTTCTTCTCAAATTGGGTGCAGAGCCCCTCTCTCTCTCTAAAATCTCCCTCCGTCTCTGAGCTCTTCGACCAAGTAACCCACGACTTGGAACGACACATATTTGCCGCTCTTGTTCAGTGTTCGGACGGCGGCAAGAGAGAGATGATTGGTACTGAGCTTTCAACACGACGTACACGATTTTGGCGAAGATGGCCAGATTTGAACCATCAAAGGTCGCGGTGATGTCGATAAAGTGAGGCGATGGCCGGTGGTGGTCGGCAGTGGCTATATCTAGAGTGGGCGAGCTCTGTCTCTTCTTATCATTGATCTGTCACCCTCCGGTTCTCCTCCGCCATTCGCCTTCCTCGATACACTTCCGAAGCTCTCTCTGTGTGAGATCTTCTCGTGATTCCCTTGTGAAATTCTCACGATCGGCGATGGCTATCGTTCGGCGGTCGTCAACTCTTCGAATTGCCGTCGTTTCGGTGTGGTTGCGGCGGAAGAATTTGGGTTTCAATCTCTCTAGAAATCATTTGGGTTTCGGGTCGTTCGAACGATCGGCGATGGCTACCCAATCATTTGGGTTTCAATCTCTCTAAATCGAAAAGTGGATTTCAATTGAACCCTTTTTCATATCTGGTTTGGTTCGGCGGTGTGTTTGGCGGTGGAGATGTTTGGTTTGGCGGTGGTGTTTTGGTGGTGTTGGGGGTGTGGTGGTGCAGAGAAACGAAGGAGGGGTTTGGTGCTCGGTGTTGTTCGTCTACCTTCCGCAATCGAAGAACACCTCGCAATCGTTCTTGGGTAAGGGTTCTTCGTAGTTGATTTCATTGTCGCCATTGATGATCTTCATTGTTGAATTTGGGAATTTGATCGCCGTTCGTCGTTGATTTGAGGAATTTACTCGCCGTTCGTCATCGATTTGGGGTCGCCGTTTGTCGTCCTTTCTCTGTTTGTCTTTTTTTTTTTTTTTGTTCTTAAACTCTATTCTTAGTAGTAGTGGAAACCAAACAAAACTATGCCTATATTTGTAAGTTACGAAGCGGGCCAATTTAATATAGATTAAGAGATTCTAGGTGTAATGTGATAATTTAAATTTTTTGGGTTTAAGTAAAATATTTAACAAATAGTGGGGGCTCAATTTTTTTTGTTTGGCTTTTGATGATTTGAGTAGAAGTGGAGAGACAAAGTTGTAAAATGGAATCAATACATGGGGTTGTGTTTTAAAATCAAGGGTTATAAATTGTAATTGATCAATTGAACAATGTTTTAAAAATATTTCAATTGATTTTAATTCAATAGAAAATATTTTTAATTTCAATTTTTAAAAATATTTCAATTTAATTTAGTTCAATTGAAATATTTTTATTTGTTGCTACATCCGTAGTATCATTTTCCCTTTGAACGACTTTTAAGTCGAATATTCGATTTTTTTTTTTTCTGAAATCACCACCATTAATACTTGAAGAAGACGTAAAAAATAAAAATATTAATTATGGATGAAAAAAAAAAAATAAGTGAAGAGAGTTGGTTTTGTGCAAACAAAAAATGAGTGAGAATAGTTGGAATTATATAGAGAAATATAGGGGTAAAATGGAAACAAGGATAATGTATTTTGGAGGGAAAAAACGCAAAAAAACTAGTCAATTCTCGTTGCTGGCGCGTGTAGTCCAATTCCGTTAAATTTAACAGAAAATGTTAGTTTTGCACTTAGGCCCAAAATTACAGGGGGTAAATGGCGACGTTTAAATCATAGGGGGATAAAGTGTTAATGGGCCGAATCACAGGAGTAAAGTGTAATTAACTCTATTATTTAATTGGTCCATGTGGTTTCAATTGCTCCCTTTTATAATCTTTTAATTATTTTTTTGATCTTCACTTGATATTGAATTAATGTAGTTGATTTTAATCAAATTTAAATTTAATATCAGAATTAAAATCAACTGAAATATTGATAAAAGTTAAAAAAAAATTAAAATTAAATTATTGTTAAAACAAGAATTATAAATAAAATAGAAAAGACAATTAGAAATAGGACAAACATGAAAAAGGTCTACGCATAAGGATGGCAAAAAAAAAAAACACGTGATTTGGCTGCTGTTTTGATTATGAAATGAAAAACCAAAGCGTTTTTTATTTTAGTTTTAGGATATTAACTGCAAAATCAAACTGTAAAATTAAAATTTTGGATATATTTTTATGAGATATAAATTTATATTTTTGGGGGGAATTGGTTGGAATGTGTTGTATCTGTTAATGGAGCTTCACTATTTTCATTTTTTAAATATTTACAGTTTAACTTCTAATATATATATACTAGGGCATAACCCGTGCCTAAAGGCACGGGCGAAACCCCCTCCCCCCTATAAAAACTGATATAACTTCCCCTGTTTATACAACATTTTACAATTGTTTTATTAAAAATCAACAATAATTGACATTTAAATATCAATATCTAATAACACAGATATTTGGCTATTAAAATAATACAATTACCAATTCAAATCTCATTAGTATTTATTTTTAGAGAATGTTTTTTTTTTTTTGTATATAAGTAACAATTGAACATCAATAATTAATTATACAACAATAATAGCGAACAATCGGGTCCCACAATCAGATAAAATTTTCAACTCTTTTTTCCAAATAAGCACAAAAATAACCACACAACCAATAACTTGTATATAAAAAATTTGACATAACCTCATTTGTTTATGCAACATTTTCAAATTCTGAACTCCTGTTTTCAAATTAACACAACCAATAACTTCCAAACATGATATTAACCAATACAACTATAACAAACAAAATAAACACCACCAAAGTTTCGAATGAACAGTAACACACAAAAAATTACGAATGAACAATAATACATACTTTGTGATATGAATTTGACAAACACAACTAATAACAAAACAACCAATAACGAATAAATATAAACTTAATAAAATAATACCACCACCCAAGACACTTAAACCCACCATCCAAGGCTCCTAGAACTTACCTTAAATATATATTATCAAACCATAGATTAGCTTCATCAGATTTTGAAATGTTTGGGATGTCACATGTATGTATATTGGCCAATGAAAGACAAATACAATGCACGTCAAATTTACAAATAAATAAGTTACTATAAAATTGCAGATAATTTGAATTAAATTAAAATGAAGCAATTACCTCATGATTGTACCCCCATCAATTTATCGTCATCTTATTTTGTTGACCTACCTAAATCCATAATAGAAATAAGATAAATCAATAATATATATACATCTATCTATTTAAATGTTGAAGTATTTTTAAATCATAATTAGTCCAAGCGCATAACAGTTAAAAAAAAAAATTACAATAAATGATTGGCAAAAAGAATTCAGTAAAACTTTTTAATTCTCCAATTTTATATAACAAAAAAACAATAAACAAATGATTAGCAAGTACTTAATCACAAATCCAAACAAAAAAAAATTCATGTCTCATATCAAATAACTTAAATTAAACAAAATCTAGATAAACTATAAATTCATAGTCCTTGAAAATTGATACATCATTATAAATGAAAATAAAAATGCCAACAGTATCTTCGTTTTACCTCGGATTGAATGGTAGTTGTGTTTTTTATCCATGACAATCAAATACATATCGTGAATTGCATAATAATTAATAAAAAAATAACTATTTAGGAACTAATATTGTGAATTTCATTCGTCTAATCGAAAAAAATTAATAGAACAGCGGGGCATAAGTGAGGACATTGATAGTGTGGTAAGACATACCTAGTTCAGGGTCCCCAATGCTCAAGAAAATATGCCCAAACCATAAAAGTAATTGCTCATACAAACAAAATTCAACCATCATTGACAAAACAAAGAAATCTGCTCTTACCTCCTATTCTTTTTTGGACTCCTGCTTCTGCTCTTGCTCTTACTCCTACTACTGAGGCTGTGGCTACGGCTGCGGCTCCTTGAAGAACTATCTTCGTATCTCCTTACCTAACCCATATATAAATACAGACATCCATTAGCAAAATCTCATTAAAATAGAAACTCAACAGTCGTTCAACATTATATATAAGTAGACCTGAACAAAATAGAATGAATTAGGGAATGTTTGTGCATAGTTGGCACAATTGTTTTCTGGTGTGAGATAATACAAACGGTATGTTACACAAAAGCATTCATGGATTTTCTTTTTATATCCTTGGGTTGCAGGTAGGATTGGAAATGACATGGATCTTTTTGGTTAACCATCAACTTCTCAATCAATCATACTACTTTTTTAATTTTTATTAATTTAAAAGAAATTTATAACTATTTTCAATCAATCACACATCAATGCACTATTTCTTCACTTTTCAAAATTTTCAACTACTCACACCAAATAACTTCAACTTTTAATTTTTAAATATTATTAATAAAGATCCTTTTTCAAGAAAAAATCCTAATCATACCAAATAAGTTTTTACAATTTTTAAAATCTATATTAGAAAATACTTGAAAATTGATCTCTGAGTTCTAAACCAAATGATCTCTAAAGATCTCGAGATGAAATAGGGTTGGTGGAAGTAGCTGAATGTAAGATCTAGTCCAAGGATTCCGGAATTCACTGTCATCCAATTTCTGAATCTGAGCAGCAAAAACAATGTCAGCTTTCAAAATTGAACTGAAAAGAAAGGGATGAACTGAAACAATCAGCAAAAGCATTCATATCATACAGTAGGTTCCTGAATATCAACATCATACAAAATTATAGAATAAGGAAAGAACAAGCAAAAACATTCATATAGAACAGTACACAGAGAGAGGAGGTGATGATCAGCAACCAATTACATGACATACCCTCTCTGTCACTGGAAACCTCAAAATACAACAAATTAATGTCTGCACCTAGGTGCAAAGTATGCAGAAATTAGATATGCATACATAGATATATGCATAATCATGGGTTTTGAAATTGAAAGAAGGAACTTTTGTAGAGAATAAACTTCAGGAATTGAGATCGTTGCGCTGGGCCTTAAGGCGTTGGAGATTGTGCATCTTCTAGTGGATTGAAGTTGACACAAAAGAAGCAATCTAGTGTCGGCTTTTGGTCACGGCTGTTTGATAATCATGACTCAAGCATAAGCCCCTGTTTGGATCCAAATAGAAATAGATTTAGCCAAATCAAGCTCAGTTTGGAAGCTATTATTTCCTAAATCAGAAACAAAAATCAATTTCATGGAGAATAGTGTTAGGGTTTCAAGGAAGATGGCGGAGGAGAGTTAAAAAGAGAGAGAGAGATAATCGTACCAAAGCGTGAGCATGTTTCACCTTGAGCCTCTGGGAAAAAAAAAAACCATTTTGGTAAAACAGAAAAACAATAATTAGTATACACAGATAGAAAATTACAGTTAGAAATTCATATTATTTTAGGTGTTTTGGTGAAGTATTTTGGGAGAACATTTGATTCTGTTATGGGATCTCTGAAATTCGTAAGTTAAAATTTCTTGGATTTTTTAAATTGGATTTTGGGAGGCGGGGGGTGCTTTAAAATGACATTAAATCAATAAAAATTGAATTTCGAAATATTTACTCAAACAACGGATTTGCAAATGAAACAATGTAATTCCATATCCAAACACATTTCAAGAGAATGGTTTAATACCTTCATCTGTAATAGCATTTTCCCGACCTCCAAGTCCAGCAGCAAACTGTTTGAGAACAGCCTATTGTGACATTGAGAAAAGAAGGGGGATGAGGGATAATCAGTAGCAAACAACGCAGAAGAAGGTTACAGATAGAATGATTAAATAGATTTATCAATAGCCTAATTAGCATTCACGAAGATACAATTTAATATCTCAAAACTTAGATCAAACTATAACATGAATAGATCAAACACTTTTCTACAGAATTGATTACAGTAATAGCTGGAGCATTATTGAAGTACGAACACAGTATACAATCCACGCACACAAAAATTGAAGACGAAAAGATGCAATCAGAGTCAACAATGGATAGAACTAATTGAATATCGGACAAATGCATTCTAAAGATGAAGAAACAACATCTATTTTTGATCTACAACTCGGTGAATCGAATTAGGGCTTGTCCACCTCTGTGTGTGTGTGAGAGAGAGAGAGGAATTCATACCTGCTATTGCTTGGCGACCTGCTCTCTGAGCTTTGTTGCTTGCTTTCTGTTTGGGCTTCAATGACGACAGTGAAGGAGTCCGGTGGCAGTGGCGGCGGCGGCGGCGGCGCCGGCCTTTGAAGAGGAGGAAGACGGGTGAGGGAGTGAGCACGATAGTGGTCGTCGAGGCGCAATTGATCGGCGGGGATTGGTGGTCGTCGAGAGAGCGATGGCGAGAAAGAGAATGAGAGAGCCAGAAGCGAGAGAGTAAAGGTTAAGAGAGAGTATGTAGAAGAGGAATTCAATATAATCCTAGAATAGGGAGAAAATTGCGAGATTTAGGGGTTGTTTGGGTAGATTTTGGGTAAAAATTATAAAAAAGTGTCGAGATTTTAGGGTGGTTGGGTAAATTTTAATCTTTAACCCTTAGATCTAGTCCAATCTGACGGCTCAAAATATCTCTTGATATCATTCAATTTTGTCCGTTGGATATTCGATCCAATGGCCTAAAATGTCTCAAAATGTAATATCAGTCGTCAGATATTCGATCCGTGCCTGAAGGCACAGGCAAAAAAAAAATTGAACCTAAAAAAAATTGATATATTCTCTCCGATTTATACAATATTCTACACATGTTTAATTAAACACCAACAAAATAATATATATCTATTATACAAATATATTTGGCTATTAAAATAATACTACACACAACTCAAAAGATTAAAACAAAAATCATTTCGAATTTGTACTCAATAACCTAAAATTCAATCGTTGATCACACTTAATCATTTAATAATGACTTTTTATTTTTTGAAACCCTACTCGATAAACATTTGAAACCTTGCAACTTGTGAGAAGATGAAAGAGTGTTTGGTGAGCAAGCACTTCCAAATGATCATTTTTTGCTTAACATTCATCTGTTAGTAAAAAGAGAAGTATTTAATCAATAACTACTTGAACTTTGGAGTCAATGCGAAAAAAGCCTAGGAGAACCAAAAACATAATAAAAAATCTGGGAACAAAATAAAAAATCTAAAAATCGTACCTCTAATTCAACTGCATGCTATTCCGCATCACACCAAAAATATAATAAAAAATCTGGGAACAAAATAAAAAAATCTAGAAATCACACCTCTATAATTGAATTGCATGTTGTTCTGCCTCACCCCCTCCAGCACCTCAGACCAAAACGTCAACGTGTAGTCTGCCTCCCTTACGAAGTGCCTGTTGTTCTGCCAAAACACATTGTCGTGAAGCCCCGAGTTCATGATGATGGTGTGTGGAACCACCTAGTCAGAAAAAAAAATAATAAATAAATAAATAAAAATCGAGAACACTGTCAAAAAATATAAAAATAACCTACTTTTTCGAAGTTGAAACCAAGAGACCCTCCTCAATAATTAAAAAGACAGTACAAAGACATGAAAGAGGGAAAAAACAAACGAACAAAAGAAATCAACAAATAGAGGATTGGACTACAATTGTATGTATTTAGTGGATATTTTTTACCATAACAATGGCTGTTAGAAATTTTTAAACAAAAGACCGCTGCAACAAATAGTACTACCATGAAACCACCGGTCATTGTTTGCCACCAAGTGTCAGATATGGGACACCTTGAATCTCCAACTACTTCGAAATACCACCTATTAAGATAACAAATAAATGATGAATGAATCGACCCTTGAAGATCAAGAAAAGTAGGCAAAATACACAAAGGTACATAGACACAGTTAATTAAGGAGAACTATATTACTCCCACCCAAGCACATTCATTGAAACATTAACAAAAAATTTCTCCAAATCATAAAATAGAATTCCTCAAATACCAAATTCAAACAAAATTCATGTTTTTAGAAATTCAGAAAACAAAATAATATGGCAAAAGGAATACGATTTCATAGAATCATTTAAAAGAACACATTGTGAAATTCATTAAAACACAGAACATAATCAAAGAATGATAACCAAAATAATGAAACATAGAGACTAAACATAAATCACTCCCGTCCTATAACAAAATAAGGAAGTATAGGACATAATCAATAATGAAGTATGGATTGCAACCCATATGAACACGAGAGTTTTTAGATTAATATTGGTTGCTTTGAGAATATTATAAAATGGATTCACTCCTAGTCAACTAATCGGTTGATAAGAGCATTTTCCAGTTCAAAAAGAAAGAAATCATTGCTAAACAATACAACATGGCAATGCCCAAACCTCAGAAATCATTTTATGAAAATCTGCCACTACTCATGTAATCGATTTGACATGTGCAAAATGAGTTCGATTCGGCGAGGCCAATTGTTGTTGTTGGTGGTGAATCTTGCTCTTCGTACCGCAGTTTGGCCTATTCTTGCAAGAAGACAACAATATTCTCATCTCTTCAATGGATGCTAAGCTAGGAATTGGTATCGCTCAGTTTTCAGGAATCATATTCGTATGTTCATCAATCTATTCGATTTTTCATTTCGTTTTATTTTTTAAAAAACAATCACTAAATCAAAGGCATCGATTGAAGAGTTCAAATAAATGTGTTAAATTAATATAATTGGAAATCAAAAGTAACGTGTCAACGATAGTTTCTAAGATTTATGTCTCGTATTACAACCCGGTTTTTTTGTTTCAGAAGTCATTTGTCAACTTAAGAGAAATCCGGGAAGAATTCTGTTCTATTCCCATAAAGTTGTTTTAAAAATCTAGGAGTTGAGACAATTTTTTTTATACCTATTTTTGGGAATAGAAACACTAACCAAACAACACCTTATTGAGCAGTTCAACTAAAAATAGAGAAAATCCATTTTTATATTAACTAAGTCAGCTCACCAAGTAATCATTTGTGAGACACTGTTCGGCTGTCTTTCTTATCTCTGATATGCCTTCACCATGGTTTTGTTGTGCATATTTAAGTTGATCACAGAAAACATGAATCGATTTCTGTGGTGTTCCCTGAAATTTGTCCAAAACTTTGTGAAAATGGAGTAGAACCATTTTTTTCCTCACATTTATATTTTCGCTCCAATTTTTGTAGGAACAAAGAAGGGGAAAATGTAATAGAAACACTAAACAAAAGACACCTAGATATTGCATGAGAAATCTAGAATCTATATATCTAGTAACAGAAACTTGAAATATACGCAGAAACTGCGAAAAGACAAAAATCTAGGAACAGAAGCACTGAAAAAAGATAAATCAATATCTATCTGAGATAAGAAATACCAAACACTAACTAAAGACAAACATCTCAATTAATCAGAAATCTATGAACAAAACATATTAACTCAATTAATTAATAAGAAAAAACCAATAGAAAAATATATCCTTACTTGATTTGAACAATCAAACTTACTGCAAAATATATCCTTTGTGATCCCTTATAATTCCCCTGCATAGAAAAACTGATAATCAGAAGGGAAAAAAAAGAAAAAAAGAAACCAATAAAAAGAACAAAATAAAAAATATCAAAATATATATCCTTACCAAATTTTAACAAAGCTGGATCTTTTTAAGCCATAACTTTAGATTCAGGCTTGAAAATTGTAGTTGTAGCTGTAGTTATAGCTGTATCTATAAAGATTCAAGCATTCAAGTGTTAATTTTAGTGTTTATTGTATCTATAAAGAGTCTATAAACCATTATTGTTTACCATTTTTGTAAGGATTGAATCCAATCAAGCCCTAATCACTAATTTTTTAGTAAAATCATTCGATAACATGGATCCAATCTAGCTATAATCATTAACCCTAATGATTCTCTAAACAAATATGAAAAGAAAGGGATGTGAGAGACTTACCTGGAGATGGGTGGACGATTTCTTGCACAACTCACGCGAGATCAACGGAGACATGGTAGCGCGGCAACGTGGTGAGATGCGATTGCGATGGATGGCAAACACTGCAATTGCAAAACTTGGCTGACACAACCTTAACTAAAACCTATAACAAATAACTCTAAAAATAACAATTGCACTACTGAACAAAAATCTAAATTATTACTTGGATAAATGAATCATGTATTCTCAGCTCTTCACGGACAGTCTTTTTAAGCTCACTGATTGATACATTGGCATCAGCTTTATCTGCACACTCTTCTGCCAATTTATACCTGGGAAAACAACAAAGAGAAACAATGTCTTATCACTTTCTCTTAGATATTATCAGCGACGCCTGCCAGTCCGGTGAGAAATTGAGTATGTTTCTTATCTAAAAGTAAGCCCTAATAAAAGAAAAATTGAGAATACAAATTGAAATAAATAATAAATAAATAGCAATCAACCATGCATTTAAAACAAAGGAGTCGATGGATCAATGAAAGGAACGCACAATTTTAAAAACAAACGAAGGATCTACCGATCAACATTAATAAACCCAACAAATTGGAAACAACGAAGGGGTCAAAACTCAAAAGGAATCATGTTTCTTGTATTATTTCAATCATATTTCATCTATACATGAGCAATTCGATGCAATCAAGCTAACATTCACGAAATAAGAAAACAAAAGAGTGAGAGAAAGAGAGAGAGATAATTTTGGGTTAGGGTTAGAGGGACGGAATATAGAACAAAAGGAGAGAAAACAGAGGAGAGGGAGGGGATTGTATTTGTACCTGAGATGGAAGATAAACCTGTGGTAATGTCGATGTAGGCATACGGGTGGCTGCAAATTGATGGTCTCGCCGAGATGGAGGTCGCTTGCTGGCAGTGGGCTGACTTGGCAGAGGTTTCTGCTGCTGCAGTCGTTGCCAAGAGAGATAGGGATAGAGAGAGCTTAACTGAGATAGAGATGGATCCATGGAGGTATCCCTTGAGATGGTCATCGATCGATCGAGAGATAGGCGATTTGTTATAGAGATTTCGGGAAGGAGGGGGGGTTAATTTGTTGAGATATTCTAGGGATTTTGTGGGGGTTACTATAATTATAAAATTTTAATATAATCTAATATTTGATCTTGACCCTTAGATCTAATTCAATCCAACGACTAAAAATATCTCTTAATATTATTCAATCTCAACCGTTGGATATTCGATCCAAGGGTCCAAAATGTCTCAAATATAAAATGTGTCCAGTTACAATCTCAGCCGTCAGATATTCGATCTGACGGTTCAAAATGTCTCAAAATATAAATATGTTGTGATTTATAAATAAATATATATATATTATAATAATTATAGTTACAATCGTTTATTTTAATTATCGTTGTATTTTAATAATGGTTAAAAATATTTATTGTAAACATTAATAATTATATGGTTTGGTTTTATTTTTCGAAATTTATATTTTATATTTTAGTTATGTTTTTATTTATATATAAAAAAAATCCGGTCGGTTTCGTGGTTTTAGTTTTCATTTTGTATAAATTTAAGTAGTTCAATTTTAAAACATTTTAAAAGAAAAAAAAAACAGAGTTTCTGTTGCTAGTTTAGTGTGGTATTGATTAACGGTTTTGGTTTTAATTTTATACGAAAGCGATTCAGATCTGAATCATTGACATATCTCTATGTGTGCCATATAAAAAGTATATTTTACTTTTAAGTTTGTTGTGACAAAAAAGGAAAATATCATTAATAGAAGTTAAAAACAAATTGGTCAAATAAATATCGTACTTGTAAAAATAAAAATCAAAATCAACGAGTTAATTTATGCTGTATTTGAAAATTATTCTTTTATAATTAAATTATATATTGATTTGGTGTTTGGCTTCATGAAATTAAAATCTAAAAAAATGTGTAAACATTTAAAAAATTGTGTTCATTTATTTTCACCTCTAATTTTAAAGTTTTAATTTCGTGCTACCAAAGGCTATCTTAATTAATTTCAATAATTTTTCCTAAAACAATGATTTTGTTTTTGAACTTTAAAATTGTTTTTATATAATTTTTTTATAAGAAGTTTATTAAAACAAGTAATAAAATACTTTTTGAGATACACCTCACTTAAAAGGGGAAAAAAAAAAATGAAATGCAAATTCAATGTTTACAGCAGTATCAAAGGGAACTTGGTTACCACTCCCATCCCAAAAATTTTCATCATATTCCTAGATTTTTATTAGGCATAGCGTTTGATAATCACTCCTATTTTTTTTTTGTTTCTATTTTCATCTCATTTTAAAATAGGAATTGTGCCTATTTTTTCTATAGGCTTGAGAAACAAAAAAAAAGTTATGCCAAAGATTTCCCATTCCATTCCCATGACCAAAAAGGATACGCTCGTCATTTTGGAATTTGTTAGTGGGATCCACACTTCAAACTTTATAAGCCTCTTTTCTCTCTCTCTTTTTTCTTCTTCGTTTTGGTGGTGTTGTTCGGCAGTGGTGGTGTTCGATTTTAATTTCTGTTTCGAGAACTAAAAAAACAATCGTTACCAAATGCAATTTCGTTCCTAGAATAAAAATAAATAAAATTGTCGTTACCAAACATGATTCTGCTCCTAAGAAGAAAACATAATTTTTATCCCATCCCATCCCATCGCACTGCATAGACTTAAATGATTACCAAACGGGCCCAAGACGAGACTGATTTTAACTGCAAAATGGCCGTTTGGTCAATGTCTTGCATTTTTGCACAAGAATTGGAAGTAGTGTGTACAAATTGTGCACAAGAATTGGAAGTAGCGTGTACAAATTGTGCAGCTTTAGTCAAGGTCTTTTGTACAGGTTCAAAAAATTAAGAACATCCATCAAATTTTCTGAACACTGCGTGAGCTACATTTACAAACCAAATCACAACGATTGGAGAATACTTTTAGCAGTCAAAAGAAATTTCAGTTCAGTTTTGAATTAGCAAGAAGAGAAACACTATCAAAATTTGATCAAAAAATCATTATTTGTAGCTATTCAAATTCCAAGCTAAAAAAGCTATCCTCTAGCGTAGAAACGATGTTAAACAAATAAAAGACTAAAAACTCCATACGACCTAAATATTTATTTAAAATTAGGAACAATCCAAATTGCTGGCAGCAAATGTTTTGTAGAGGAGCCGGGTAAGTAATGCGACCCAAAACTTGCATCTTTCAGGTAAAATATACCCGTATCATCACCATCTCCATCAGGTTGATAAGGACCAATAGCTAAATAATGATCGGTATAGTATATGCTATTCGGCTGACAACAAGGAAAATCAAGGGCAGAAATTGCTAATGAACAATTATCTCCCAAGAACAAAGCATGATTGCCCAGGCTCTCAATTTGCACCCAGCTTGCCTGATCATTACAATCTTTTATTAATTTAAAAAGCTTGAACTCTTTCGTCTTACCCTTGTCTTTTCCATTCAAACGCTCTTCAACAACTACCATTCTTTGAACCATTATCAAATCTCCGCCTTCTCCTTCTAACTTTAATAGATAACCCATTCCACCAAAATGCGAAATCCGTTCACCAATAATAATTTTAATCGTATGACTGGCAAGATCAACAGATAAAAGTCCAGACCAAACGTTTGCCGCAAAAACTTGTCCTTGGTAACACTAAATATCTTCGAATACATAATCTTCGTCAAAATTCAAAAATGTCCAAGCTTCATCCCCACATTTATAGAATGCCAATTTTCGCATGCCACCATAAATGACAATCGCTTGATAACAATGTGGATTTAGAACAGGGTCAGATGATAAAATACCTTTAATAATGAAATACTCATAGTCATCTTCTTCCACCCAATATGTGTACTCGTCTTCTGGATCTTCGAATGGCGGAAGATGAATGATCCCATCAGTAAAAGGATTCACAAGTGTTACAACCATATTTTTGTCTATGGTGAATAACCATCCATGCGAAGAACCAAAACAACGTCTACTGTAAAAGGATTTATTTTGAACAAACTCAAAGTCATACATTGCTTCGTCCTTGATGCTATAAAAGCTTCTTCTACTACTATCCTCGGTGTTATCTACCATGAGCAATGGTAGCTGACTTTGACATGTTTTAAGGATGTGCCATTTCTTTTTTTGAAGAGAGTGAAGATGGTTCTCCTCTTGTGTAACCCGACGCCATGATTTGCATACTGACCCAAATCGCAAGTAGTCCGCAAACTGTGTCATGCGCTTCGAAATTGAATCAAGAATGTCGTGGGGAAGCAATGCCCAATCTGACTCATCATCCAACACATCTATTGCCATATTCTCCATGCAACCAAACCTTGAAGAAGAAGAAGAAGAAGATAAATTATAAGAATAATCTCATATTACATGATTTTTACAAGGTCAAGGACAATGCAAAACAAAAATGGAAACAATCTATCGAGTTTTTCTACTTTTTGAGCACTTCTATTCAAAACATGATGAAGTTGTCTATTAGAAAAAATTATTTCAAAATTGAATCCCGAGACATGTTTTCAATTAGCTTAGAATCTTTATGCCCTATGTAATTTTGTTGACAGTATAAGAACTGAATATTCATCTAATCCCTATTTTTTTCTAGTCTCCGTTTGTTTAATAAACATTTGGGAATTGTTTCTTTCAAATTTCCAATATATACTTATCACATAAATCCCCAAAATCGAAACTCGTAATAAACTCATAATCTACTCCAAAATCAAACTCAACACTGTATGATGAAATCATTAAACATAGAAAAAGATACAAATTTTCAATCCAAGGTCAATAAAATCTAAGCAAAAATCATATGAAACACATAAACATGAAACAAATTTGAGTAATCAAACACATTCATAAATCATATAAGCAAGCAATCCACTGCCCAGTGAAACAACAGATTCAAGCGGCGCGGCGGAAAAGAAAACACAACAGAGCAGCAAACATCCAGAATTTCACAATGAAGGACAGAAGGGAATGGAATACCTGTAAGCTTTGCGACGATGCTATGCTCGCAGATGCAATCGGCGCGGCGGAAATTCTGCTCACTATTGTGGTGGTGGAGAGAGAGAGGGAGAGAGAGAGGAGGAGGATTACCGGCGGTGCTCGGTGGTCCTGAGGATGAGAAATTGAGAGTAGGGCTGGCTAGGGCTCTTATAAGGATCAAGTTTGACACTCAAATACAATTTAGGAAATCTTTTCAGAATTAGGAAATCTTTAAGCTTGAGTTGTTTCCACTTTTTACACTTTATTTTATTTACATATATCACCCATTATGTTTTTTAAATACAAAATTTAATCCTTTTGTATCCGTAAAACATGTCCGGCTTGAAATTTGAACGTTAGCTTTGTCATGATAAGCGTCATCTTGTCACCACCACTCGAAACTTTGTCGAGAGAGAGAGTTAAGAAAAAAATGAGAGACGAGAGAACTCGTAGAATTTAAGAGATGTGGAGAGAGATAAAATTAAGGAAAAATTACTTAATAGGCCTAAAAGTAATTACCTACTACCGATAAATGCCAATTAGTATATATTAAACCAAAAACTCTCGTCCGGTAGTTTTCACGAACCGTTTGATCTCAGATTCAAAAACCTCTGGTTATCGGATTATAGATTTGTCCTTCGCGAGTTTATAGGAATTGGGAGATTCTATATTTAAAAAAATGATTTTATTAAAATCAAAATAATTATTATTGTATATTTGTTTTTCACAATATAATTATATATTCACATTCATCTAAATATTCGTCTAAATAAGATCTACAAAATGATATCAAATTCACTATTTTTTTTCATTAATTTCAGTTTTTACATTCATGTTACATTCAACATCGTACTTCCAGAAACTTTAATTTTGACATTTAATATTAAATTCAACATGTTATATCTAGAATTTTCAGTTTTCGCGTGTTACATTAAACATTAAAATCACATTTATCAACAAGTTGTATTACATTTAACACGTATATAATTTGTTCTATTATCAACATTAATTAATGTTATTTTTCATTACATTGGATGTTATATTCAATATTCACGGAGAAACACAGAATATAGTGATATTAATGTTATATATAACATCCACGTGCTTTTAAATTTAGAACTCTAAAACAAAAGATTAATATTAATCACCGAACGTTATATTCAATATTTAATGCTACACGAACTATAAGATATTACATGTAACATTTACATGAAATACGATTCATATAAAAAAAAAAAAAAAGTGATTAATATTTCATTGTAAAGAGAACGATCCCCCGATAATTATTGTGTAAAAAAATTAATTTTTCATCAATAGGTTCATGATAAAATCGCATGTTTCATGTTCAACTTTTTTCATTAGAAGTTACCATATATATTTGTTTCCACGTTCTAAGGAGTAATAAAAAATGAAAGTAGTGTAAGGAATGTAGTTGCTTATTAATGAGGGGTAAATTAGTCCCTGAATCCCTAAAAGTAGTGATCGGTGTAAAATAAAACAAATTGGTATAATCAGTAGTTAAAACCTAAAAAAGGGGGTGCCCAGTCATCGCCCTTAAAATTAATGGCAGTGGAGAGAGTGTGGACCCACATAACAGAGAGTAAAAAGTTTAAAAAGATAGAAAAATATACACTTTAATTCCTCTTTATTTTATACTAGTTTAGACCCGCTCATTGCCTAACTTTGTTCAAAAATAAAAATAGGTAAAGTGCATCTTTTTGAAGTGAAACGAGATAAGGTGATAATTAAACAAAATAATGTGGGATAAAAGACAATTTAGTAATGCCAAATTTGTTTAGGACGTGTTTGGTTAAGGGATTTCAGAATCCTTTTTTGGTAAATATCTTGTTTTGGTGTTTAGGAGAAATGATTTATAAAATCTATTCAATTAAAAAATAGTGTTGAATAAGAGATTTGGAAATCCTTTCAAACTATGTGTCTTTTACAAATCCCTCCAAGGAGGGATTTCAGATCCTACCGCCACCGGCCATTGCCAACCACCTCCGTCTGCCGGGATAAGTACCAATTAGTGTATACTAAATGAAGAACTCCCATCCGGTAGTTAACTAAAAGTATTAATCGGTGCAAAATAAAACAAATGGGTGTAATCGGTAATTAAATCCTAAAAAAAGGAATGTTCAGTCATCGCCCCTAAAATTAATGCCAGTGGAGAGAGTGTGGATCCACATAACAAAGAGTAAAAAAATTAAAAAAATAAATAAAAAATATACACTTTAATTTCTCTTTATTTTAATACTAATTAGATTCGCGCATTGCGCGGGCATAACAAATTATAATAAATTTTTAATATTGAAGTATGAAATATATACATACTATTTGGTTACTTTGATAGCAATATCTGAGAGTAGATGCATAAATAATGACATTTTATAAATATCAAAAATAAATAAATAATTAAAAATTGCATAAATAATCATAAAATGAAATAATATTTCTACAAATTACCTGTTACTAGTCCTATATTAGCATAAGCTAAAACTAGGAATGAACCACAACTCAAAATGAAGTATCTCTAGGCTAAAATCTTCTCTTCCCATTAACAATAACATTAAATAAATAGAAAACTATTTTCAATTTCAGTTAATAACATTAAAAATGAATAGAAAATCTCTTTCACTTCTATTTTTGAAAACCGCTTTCAAATTCAATTCTAACCTCAAAATGAAAGTGTATGTGGTGTTATGCTATATTTGCATGCATAAAAAGAAATATTAAAAATTTATGTTCATTCAGTCTAAGCTCATAGTAATTTTACAAAACTTAAAAAACACACATTATGCCAATAATTTTATGATTTTTTGGCTCCGAGATCAGAAATCAATTTTTCCATTTCATGCTTTTTGTGATTTTATTTTGTTTATTTACGTTTTATGGCTTTTAACTTCTCTAATATTTTTTCGAAACGGGTCTTGCTACAAAAAACTTGGATATTCGATCAAATGCTAACGTCATGAGGGAGAAAATATAATTCCTATTAGTTTAACATCCAAATAGTAAATAACTATTTCGTGTTATAATAAACAAACTTAATACAATTTCCATTAGTTCGAAGTTTGAGCTTGGAGCTTGACATTCGGGCTACCACAGGTTTGATCCCGAAGCTTGAATTTGGAGAATTTAAAAATGATATATTTATATATACACACATACACACACATATATACTTGCAGGATAATAACACTTTTGCCCCTGACAATTGAAATGAGTGTATTTGAAAATAGACACATTGGCTACCTCACATTTGAATTTTTTCCAGATTTACAATTTTTTCCAGATCTACAATTTGTTTGTTCTTGTTCTCCAACAACCACCCAACCCGATCAAATCCGACCAACCCCGAATTAGATCGGGGCAATGAGGTCACACAGTCGGCAGAGTTGCTGGAATTTTTCTTCGGGTTGGCTGACTAAATTCCTTCAACCCAATTCGACAGACCGATTTACACCCATTGTGACAATAGCTCAAATAATCTATATATTTTAATTCAGATTAGTTCATGCTTAAAGAATATTAAATTTAATTTGATCAATTGGGAATAAGTAATAATTCTGGATTAGAAGCATATTTATTCAATGCTGCAACTTAATGATGATATAAAATTTATGGGCGGTTGAAAGCAAATGCGTGGAAAGGTTGTAGTCCATGAATCTTCATCCATCTCTGTTCATGCTGTGCATTTTTGGCTTCGGGTACATGTCTGTTCATGCTCTTATGTGCCCACAAATGTACATAGAGTGCAGGAAAATGTTAATCCTATATGGAATTTCACTTAATCTTTTGTTGCCTTACTTTTGTTAATGTACTTTGAAATTTGAAATCAGATATTGTAGCTCTAAACGGTTTCTGATTTATCGGTGAAACATTTTTCAAGTTTGTATTCTCAATTTTATGGGAACAGAAAACACGAAACAAACAGGCCTAAGGTGCAATTTGATTAGTGTGTTTCTATTTTTTTTTTTTTTTAATAAAAGCTGGAACAGAAACAAAAAAAACTTATTAAGGCCCGTCTGGGCATGTGTAGAGGAAGATGATAGCCTTGGCTGCCTACCAAGATGCTATAGCAAGTCTTAAGGTGCAAATTTTGTGAGCCTCCACAGTTTTTGTTTCAGGTACACGTTTATCATGCTCATATGTGCCCACAATTGGTAAATCCAGTGCTTTTTTATGCTGCTGTTTTTTTCCAAGTTGCTGCCTTTTCTTGGCTATATTCTTTACATTTATTGAGCTGTTTCAGTTGTTGGTTTAGTTTCTTAGTTTTTTTTTTTTTAAATTCTAGCTGCTTGTTTGATCACTGCACATGAGCGCACCAATCTTTTGGTTGCGGTTAGTATTAGAAATGGGAAAATGCACCATGGAAATTTTTATCCCTTTCTAGATAAAAAAAAGGTTTATTAGTTTGTTAGGCTTGTTTAAATTTTATTGAAGTTTGTTATTCTCATTTTGTAATGCCTATATATAGATGCTATATTGTAATTGGAAAATCATTGAGAATTATTTGCATTAATCTTTTCTCTCATTTTACATTTTAATATGGTATCAGTTGATATTCTCCCACCATAGTAGTTCTGCTGCATCAACAGCAGCTCTTACTGCTGTATTGCTATCATGGCTCATGGAGGTGGCCATCAACAACCCCCAGTCACCAATAACAGATTTCAGCCCCTCACCCTTTCCTCTTTCTCTACTACCACTAATCCTCATTCAGATTTCTCTTCCATGGACAATCATCACAGCCCCTATTTCTTTAATAGTGGTGATCATCCTGGAATGATTCTCGTTTCTCACATTCTTACGGGTTCAAATTACAATACCTGGAATTGTGCTATGCTCACAGCTCTCAATGCCAAGAACAAATTGGGATTTGTCACTGGCACTCTTCCACAACCTCCGCCGGACGATCCGTCCTCCGATCTTTGGTCTCGTTGCAATAGCATGGTGCTCTCATGACTTATCAACTCTGTGGATAAGGAAATTGGACACAACCTTCTGTATATGAATACTGCTCATGAAGTATGGACTTATCTTCACTCTCGGTTTCGATAGAGTAATGCTCCACGCATTTTTCACCCTAAACAACAATTGGCCTCTCTCTCTCAAGGCTCCCTTGACGTTAATCAACACTTTACCAGATTGAAAATCCTTTTGGATGAATTGAAGAATTTTCAACCGATTCCAGTCTGCACTTGTGGAAGGATGAAAATTTGGCATGGTTCTCAGCAGAATGATCACCTTATGCAGTTTCTCATGGGTCTCCATGACTCTTTTGCCGCCATTCATGCTCAAATCCTCATGCAAGACCCTCTACCCTCTGTCAGTTGAGCATTCAACCTTGTGATCCAAGAAGAACGACAACGATCTATTGCCTCTCCACTTCTGCCCTCTGAAACGATGGCTTTCCAAACCATGTCTTCTCCCATGGCCGCCATCGCCACTTCAAACCAACGACGATCTGAACCTCTCTGTTCACATTGAGGGAAGTTAGGGCACACTTCATCCGTTTGTTATAAGCTTCATGGGTTTCCACTCGGATTCCAGTTCAAGACCCGACCCCCGACCGAACAACCCACCCGAGCCCGCAACTCCAGCCTGCACCGCTATTCTGGACCGCCTCCTCAGGCCTATCATCCTCAGCCTTCTCCTTCTCGTTTCCATCAGGCCCATTCACCGCAAGCCCATTACACCTTTATTGCAGATTTAAACACCAGCCCAAATTATTCCTCACCTCAGGCCCACACCTCTCCTTTTATTACAGCCCCAAGCCCACCACCATCTTTTTCTCCTCCCACCCAATAGATTTCAGCCCATTTCCAGTCTCCCACCCCCGTTTCTGGTTTTGTTGCATCCATGGCCACAGTCGCTGCTCCTCTTGCTTCTGGTCCGTCGCTACCTCTCACGGTGGACCATTGCCACCAACTGATCTCTCTATTGAGTTCGCAGCTTCATCACCATGCTCTCACTCCATCCTCTGATCCCTCTTCTTCCACCTTCGCTTTCACTGGTAATATTTCTCATCCCTCTCTACCATCTTCTCAATACTGGATTATTGACATCGGTGCCACACATCATATTTGTTGTGATCTCTCTTATTTTTCTTCTTATTCCCCTATTCCTCTTACTCACCTTTCACTTCCAAATGGTCACACCACCCCGATCACTCATGTTGGTTCTGTGCATTTATCCCCTTCCCTGATTCTTTCCAATGTTTTTTATGTTCCTTTATTTCGTTTTAATCTCTTAAGCATTAGTGCTCTCACCAAGTCTCACAATTGTTCGGTTACTTTTCTCTCCGATTCTTGTGTTCTCCAGGACCTTATTCAGGACTAGATGATTGGGAAGGGTAGACGTGACGAGAATCTTTATGTTCTTGATTTAGAAATCATTTCATGTAATTCCAATGTTGTTTTTAATTTTTCTCCTGGCTTGTGTTTGTCCAAGCCAAACCTTTGGCATGTACGGTTTGGACATCCCTCTTTTGTCAAACTTCATGTGCTTAATAAAGACTTATAGCTTCCTTTATCTTCTCATACTACTCATTTCCATTGCCCTGTTTGCCCTTTAGCAAAGCAAAAACGCTTGCCCTTCCATGCGCCTAATCACTTGTCTGCTACGCCCTTCGCTTTGATTCATATTGACATCTGGGGTCCCTTTCATGTTGCCACCACCGGAGGACACAAATAATTTCTTACTATTATTGATGATTGCACTCGAGCGACGTGGTTGTATCTGTTACGTGCAAAATCCGATGTTAAATCTATCATTCCTCAATTCTTTAATCTCATTTCCACTCAATTCCAAACCTCTCTTCAGGCTGTTCGTTCTGATAATGCACCTGAACTTGAACTCGTTGATTTTTTTTCATTCCAAAGGTGTTGTTCATTATCATTCTTATGTTGAGACTCCTGAACAAAATTCTGTTGTGGAACGCAAACACCAGCATATACTTAATGTCGCTTGTACATTATCCTTTCAGTCTGGTTTGCGACTTTGTTATTGGGGGGATTGTGTTCTCACTGCCGTTTATTTGATTAATCGGCTTCCGTCTTATTTGTTAGCCAACTAGACTCCTCTTGAGCTCTTAACCCACAAAACTCCTTCTTACACTCACCTTAGAGTTTTTGGTTGTCTCTGTTATGCCTCTACCTTACTTAGCCACCGCTCTAAGTTCTCTCCTCGTGCTCGCCCTTGCGTCTTTCTTGGTTATCCTTTTGGTTACAAAGGGTACAAACTTGTTGACCTTACCACCAATTCCACTTTCATTTCTCGCAATGTCATTTTCCATGAGACGACCTTTCCCTTTTCTGGGACTCCCATTTCTCATTCCCCTCTTGATTTCTTTCACGACCGCGTGTTACCCCGTGTCATTCATGATTGTTCTCCATCTCATTCTCCTCTTATTCCCACTACCTCATCCTCTTCTGTTTCTCTTCATGTTCCCACTACCTCATCATCTTCTTCTTTCCTACCCACCCGACCTCACCGCATCACTAAGAAACCCTACTACCTTCATGATTATCATTATTCTTTAGCCATTCAGTCTTCTTCTCCTACCTCTATTTTCGCTCCTCCTCCTTATCCCATTCTTCTGTCCTTAGCTATCATCATCTTTCCCCTCCTCACCTCACCTTCGCCTCAGCCATTTCCTCTCATCCCGAGCCCCACACCTTTTCCCAGGCCCTTGAGATTCCGGAGTGGCGTCGAGCCATGACTGATGAACTTCATGCTTTAGACAGCAATCATACTTGGCATATCGTTTCTCTCCCTCTAGGGAAACATTCCATTGGTTGTAAATGGGTATACAAAATCAAGTGTCATGCTGATGGGTCTATTGAGCACTACAAAGCCCGTTTGGTTGCTAAAGGGTACACTCAATATGAGGGTATTGATTTCTTAGATACTTTCTCTCCTGTTGCCAAGCTCGTTACAATCAAAGTTCTTTTGTCCTTAGCCG
Organism: Eucommia ulmoides; assembly: GCA_016647705.1. Lineage (NCBI taxonomy): Eukaryota > Viridiplantae > Streptophyta > Magnoliopsida > Garryales > Eucommiaceae > Eucommia > Eucommia ulmoides. Next base: position 1,375,283 of record JAENRU010000484.1, read on the forward strand.
CTATCCACGGCTGCTCATTGACTAAACTGGATGTCAACAATGCTTTTTTACATGGGGAGCTGGATGAAGAGGTTTATATGACTCTTCCACCTGGATATGCTTGTCGTGAGGGGGAGACTTTGCCACCTAAAGCCGTTTGTCGATTGAAAAAATCTATATGCAGCTTGAGACAAGCATCACGACAATGGTTCTCAAAGTTCACTAGTGTTCTTCTTAGTGAAGGATTTACTCAATCTTCTAGCGATCATTCTTTGTTCACCAAATTCAGTGGAGAATCCTTCATTGCCCTCTTGGTCTATGTCGATGATATTGTTATTGCTAGTAATGATGCTAATTCTATGGACAAGTTGAAGATTTTTCTCAATAGCCGTTTCAAGTTGAAAGATTTGGGGCCTCTAAATATTTTTTGGGTCTTAAAGTGGCTCTTTTTCGTTCAGGCATTTCTGTTTGCCAACGTCATTATGCTCTTGAGCTGTTATCAGATACAGGGACCTTGGCCGTCAAATCCTCTTCTACACCTATGGATCCTAATTTGAAATTGTCCCAAGATGATGGTCCTTTGCTTGAAGATCCTACTGTGTATAGACGGTTGATTGGGAAGCGTTTATATCTTACCATCACTCGACCAGATTTGAGCTTTGTTGTGAATCGACTTAGCCAATTTTTGGCTACTCCCCGAACTCCATATTTTTAAGCAGCTCAAAAGATTTTACAGTATATCAAAAGGGCCCCAAGTTAAGGAATTTTCTTTCCTGCCAACTCTACTATCCAACTTAAGGTTTTTGCTGATGCTGATTGGGCAGCATGTCAAGATACAAGGCGATCTATCAGTGGATTTTGTGTATTCTTGGGCTCTTCTCTGGTATCTTGGAAATCCAAGAAGCAACATACGGTTTTCCGTTCGTCAGCCGAAGTAGAGTATCGCTCCATGGCCAATGCTACTTGTGAAATAGTTTGGTTGCTCTCCTTACTTGCTGATTTGAGAGTAAAACACTCAGGGCCTACACTTCTTTTTTGTGCTAATCAATCTGCTCTTCATATTGTAGCCAATCCCGTGTTCTATGAGCGCACAAAATACATTGAGATCGATTGTCATCTGGTTAGAGAGAAGCTTCAAACTAGGTTGTTGAAAACCTTTCATGTCTTTAGTCAGAACCAGTTGACAGACATCTTCACCAAGACTCTCCATCCATCCCAATTCCATATTCTTCTCAGCAAGATGAAAATTCATAATTTGTATTCTCAATCTTGAGGGGGAGTATTAGAAATGGGGCAAATGCACCATGGAAGCTTCTATCCCTTTCTAGATAAAAAAAAAAAAAAAATTGTTAGTTTGTTAGGCTTGTTTAAATTTTCTTGAAGTTTGTTATTCTCATTTTGTAATGCCTATATATAGATGCTATATTGTAATTGGAAAATCAATGAGAATTATTTCCATTCATCTTTTCTCTCATTTTACATTTTAATAGTTAGTTTCTTGTTGGTCACATGAGCAAATATGTTCTATACCAAACAAACAAGTCGTAACATTCATCAAAGCACTCAAAACATAAATCATGAATATGGAATTGTATTTTTTGTGCATTCATGCCTTACTAAAAAAGGGAGTGAAATTATTCAAGCATTCTTGATGGGAAAAGTTGTAAAAAAAAAAATGTTAATTTTGTCCTTTTTTCTTTTTGCAATTTTTTTGTATTTTTAGTCAAAATTACAAATAAGCCTTCAAAAGTTTAAACCCATTTACATTTCTCTCCCTAATTTTTTATATTCACATGGTGCTTTAAAATATATATTGTTGTTATTTTCTTAATATTTTCATATAATATATCATTTTTAGTCTAATTGATTGAACTTATTTATTAGTTGTCACAATTTTAACAAAATAGCAATATTTTTTATTCTTGTATTTAAAACAAATAATTAACCACCTCAAACTTTTCTAAATTATTGATTTTACTTTTACTATTCAAGCAAAATTGACTTCTACTTCCTAATGCTTTATTATTCATATAACTGGTAAAGAGTAATCATCTCTCAATGTACATATTCAAAATATCATAGATTTTACCCTAAAAATTTGTTTGTACTTGCATTTTACTCTTACCATTTTCATTTTCTAATAGAAACTAAATACAAAAAACAAAACGAAAAATAAATGAAAAAATCGAAGAAAAAATATATTAAATAATAAAATATTACAAATATGACATTTAAAATTTGATTATACTTACACTTTACCTCTTAATTTTTAATATTTTTATTTTTAATTAGTCTGTAGTATATAAACTAAATACAAAAAATAAATGAAAAAATTGAAATATTACAAATATTACATTTAAAATTCGATTGTACTTACACTTTACCTCTTAATATTCAGTACTTTTATTTTTAATTAGTCTGTAGTATGTAATAGGAACCAAAAACAAAATAAAAAAGTTAAAAAAGTAAAAGAAAAAGACGATAATTAAATGAAAATAAAATACTTTTATTGAATACTTTTATTTTTAATTAGTCTGTAGTATACAATAGAAACCAGAAACAAAATAAAAAAGTTAAAAAAGTAAAAGAAAAAGACTATAATGAAATGAAGTAAAATACATGAAAAAACATATAAAAAAAAAGAAAATACCGACTACCAATTGAAAATAAAACACAACAAAGAAACCAAAATATATGAAGTAAAAAATTAAAGACGCTAAAAAGATTAATTTTTTAAAGTGAACGGAGAAAAAGAAAACTTGTACCCATTGGAAACAATTAAAAATAATATACCTCTCTCTAAACTTGTACACATTGTACAGTGAAATCAAATCAATCACTATACGAGAAAATTCTCTCTCTCTCTAAACTTGTACACATTGTATAGTGGAATCAAATCAATGATAATACAATAAACGTCTCTTTTAAAACACTCTATCACTCTCTAAACTTACACATTGTACAGTGGAATCAAATCAATCACTATGCACATTGTATAGTGGAGTCAAAGAGATTGTGTTTTAAAAAGAGATGAAAAAATTAAAGAAAAAATATATTGAATAATAAAATATTACAAATATTACTTTTATATTTTATTAGTCTATAATGGAAATCAGAAACAAAAAATAAAAAAGTTAGGAAGTAAAAAGTAAAATATAGAAAATAAGAAACAAAAAATATTTGTAGGGTTGTGCTTTGTGTCACGGTCTGGGCCTTTCGAGGCTAAAAATCGGGCTGCGCGGCGCTAACTAGGGGATCGCCTAGTAGCAAACCTGAAGATCAAAGGATCTTTAATAGCGGAAACGATTTCAATAGCAACGAGTTTTCCTACAACAACACATGCTTGCAATATAGAGAAAAATACAATTACAATAACAACAATGATATTAATATCAAAGGCTACAAGATGTGAAAGGCTTAAATGACTTCAAGAGCATGTCCTTCTACATAGTTGTTTAACCAAAAAAATACAAGTGAGTATATTAGATATCATTATGCCCGATGAGACATAATAGGGTCTTTCTACAAGAAATGAAAGAAATCAACTAAGTTAAGCAAAACTAAGGTAAATTAGTCTAGAAAGCAAATAAAAAGGGTCACGGATAAGCGGTCATGTGTGAGAACAAGCATTGGACAAGCTAAAACTGTGACATTCTTCCCCACTTGAGTAGTTAACGTCCTTGTAGACTTCTTCTGATGATGCTTCGGATTTTGCCTGCGGTTGCTGCGTCTTTTGCTGTTTTTCGGATAGGTTGACTTTGTAGAGCTTATCCACTGAATGAGGATACAACGGCTGGTCTACGACAATCTCACTAGATTGTGCAGATTGAAACAAGAATCAATACTCCTAGGAACATTCCACAACTGAGTATCATGCTTGAGAAACTATGCAGTGGTGTCCCTGGAATAACGAAGTTGGAGCGATGGTGATAAGGTTTTAAAACTCACAACTCTATCAACCATGACAACGATTGTTCCTTTGTTCCCCGAAACTCCGACCCTCGGCACACAAAGTCGATACCTCTGTCTTTCTGGATGTAGTCCCACTGAAAATAAGTGGGACTTTGCACCATTGGCTAACATGAAAGCGGATTGGCCCAATGGGAACTTGATATTTGTAGATTTTTCCCAATCCGAATGAGGGGGAAATTCCTCTGGAAGTTCTCTTGGAGAAGCAATTCGAGCATGGTCAAACAACCTTTTTGTTGAAATTACATGTGGCATTTGTGGGTTAGTCTCTCCCCCACTGAAAACTAGAAGGTCGTCTTGATGTTCTTCTATCTCAAGCTGCAGAGCCGAAACAAATATGTTTTCAATCAAATAATGTGTTGTAGGAATCACACGATCGATTTCCTATCATACAAAGCGAATCTGCAAAAGGCATTAGGATCGCCGTGGTGTCCATAAAGAATTCCATCTCCAATATCACTTGAAAATCATCCATGGGAATGATGGTGAAGTTGAGGATCCCATCCCACGGAGCAATCTTCGTGTATACCGTGTTGGGGACTCCAACCACGAGACGCGCTTCAGAATTCACGGCCTTCAATCTCCTCGAGTACTTCTCTACACGCAAGCCCAACCATTTAGCTTCCTTATCGGATATAAAATTATGTGTAGCACCAGTGTCAACTAAAACACGAGAATTCTACCCATTAATTCGAAGATCTACGAACACGGGGTTCTTCTTCAAGGCCTTCTTCTTCGCAACTGGTTGTTACTTCATAGCATTTAACAGACGAACTATATCCATTTGATGGGCATCAAACTCATTTGAAGTTTCCTTCTCCTACTCCACGATAAACTTTTCCCGGCGTTCATTTTCTTCCTGAATCGATACTTGTAGCGTAGCCAAAAAATGTTTATGTAGACAATTGGATACATCATGATTCTTATTGCACAAAAAGCAAGAAGTTGGAGTTTTGTAGGCCTGTTTGGCCCCAGTGAGGCTTTTGGTTTGTTAAACCAAATGATACCCTTGAATTGCTAAATAATTGGCCAGATTTTGAGTGATGGCCTCGACGCGGACTCCTCGGAGGACTCCTTGAATTAAAATTTGAGTTGGAGTTGCTCCAACGTCTTGGTGGGCTTCCCTGAGATGATTGACCTCCACTTCTATCATGATGGGGGGACATTCTTGTCTTTTATCTTTTCATAGTTAGTGGTAGGTTTAGGAGAGTAATCAGTTACTCTTTCTGAGGCAGCAGATAAACGTACCCAATCTTTCAAGCAACATGAGAGCCATAAACTTCTTCACAAAGTCTCAAACGTATTCGGTTTGTTTCAGCTTTCTCAATCATCATCGAGTCATATACTCGACATTTTCCGAAAGGAATTGTACCTTGAGTTCACCTTTAAGGCCTTCCCAGTTGTTGATAGTGCAGCGTCCTACCGGGACGTCTGTATATTTTGTTCACCACCATAATTTAACATCACCGCTAAGATACATGGAAGCTGTTGTCACATTTTCTTCATCGGAGGTTACTCCAATGGCCTGAAAGTATTGCTCCACATCAAAGAGGAAGTTTTCAAACTCCTTAGTGTATATCGCACTGCCATAGGCTTAGGGTTAAGGAATGTGAACCCTCAAAGTAGGTTTCCCGGAGTCTCTATCAAGAGCTCGGTACACAATGTTCTTTAAGTCGTTCAACTTGCTTTAGAGATCAAAGACTGACTGTTCCATCTAAGCATGATAGCCAACGGATGTTGTAGAAACTAGGCCCATCTGTTTGATCAGGTGATTGATTTTGGGGTTCTGAGATGTCCTCTCCCTATTAGCATTGGGGTTTCACAAAAGAGCTACAACAACATCAATGCGGGAAAAGCTTTGTTCAAGCGCATCGAGACGATCTTTCGTCGACTTGGTATTTCACCAACATGGTCAGGCAACAGATTAGTCCATTTCTCATATACCAACTGTCACGGTCCGAGCCTTTCAAGGCTGGAAAGAGGGCCGTGCGACGCTAACTAGGGGATCGCCTAGTAGTAAGCCTGAATATCAGAGGATCTTAAATAGCGGAAGCGGTTTCAACAGTAACGAGTTTTTCTACAACAACACATACCGACAATGTAGAGAAAAATACAATTACAATAACACCAACAATTGTATTAATATCAAAGGTTACAAGGTGTGAAAGACTTGAATGACTTCAAGAGCATGTGACCACAATAGAAATTATTATGCTCGATGAGACATAATGGGATCTCTCTACAAGAAATGAAAGAAATAAATTAAATTAAGCTAAACTAGTCTAGAAAGTAAATGAAAAAGATCATGGACAAGCGACCATGTGCGAGAACAAGCACTTAAAAAACTAAGACCGTAACACTTGGGCATGAAAGTCGTGCCCGATTATCGGGTGGGGTCGTTATATGGCCTAATATTTTTTTTTGTAATACTCTAGGTAAAGTAATCGCACTACATTTTGTGCAACTAATACCACTAAATTTAGTTTTGTTAATTAATTAAATAAATTAAATCATTATAAATTAATTAATTTTATTGTTTTTGTAGGATTTTGAAAGTGGACCGAAAATGAGCTAATTTGGAGCACAATGGACCAGGAAACGAGAAATTTTGACGAATCGCATTCGACCAGGGCCAACCCTGCTGGCAGAGAGCATTTAAAAGCTCTCTGCCAGCTTTGCAAGGTGCATCTTTCCCCAATTGGGTGCACCGAAATCGATGCACCCACCCCTACTTGTCCCTGCTTTTTGTACTGATTTTGGTCGATTTTTTTGTCCATGTGCACAGGGATCACATGGAGGTAATGATGGAACTCTCCTATATAAATAGGGAGTTCGGACCAAGGCAAAAAAAAAAAAAAAAACCTTGAGCAGAAGACCATTTTTACTCCTCACCATCTTTCACCAATTTATTTTCACTTCTCACCATCTCTCATCATTTTATTTAAGGGAGAAAGCCTGAGTTCGAAGTTAGTTGTATTGGTATTTTGAAGGATCTCATTTGTAAAAATACCAAGACACAAAATAATGAGAGACTAATTCCTTTTATCGGGTTACGATTAAGGTAAGGTATTTTAGATTTATGTAATATTGTATTTTTCTTATTTAATTTTGAATATTGTGTAACAATTGTATAACATAAATTTTGCTGTTGAAATGTTATTATTGTGATTGGATTTAATTTCAAAATATTCTTGTAGAAATTGTGGGTTGGGTCCAATTATTACTAGAACATTAAATCGTGTACATGTGGTCTCGATCTAATGGTTATACAATCGTATTATTGAGGATTTATTATTTGTCTAGATAGTTTATACCTAGATGTTAATTTGTCGTAAATTAGTGTAGTGTAAGAATTAAACATCAAAGATAAACCATGCCAAATAATAACAATCCATATCTTTCTGAGTACTTTCGGCTTGTAGGTTGGAACACTCGTTTACACAAATCCGAGTTAAATAAGAAATACAAAAAAAACATAATTTCCAAAATACGAATCCATGAATCCTAATCCGGTCATTATTTTTATTGTTAATCCTAATATTAATTTCGTTCCTAAATAAAAACAAATCAAAAATCAAATTTCGTTTTTATTTCGGAAGGAAAAATAATTGAAAATCGATAGTTATAAGATCAATCCCTGTGGTTCGACATCCGTACTTAAGCACACTACACTACAATATTTTGTGCTTAATTAAGGGAATTATTTTTGAGCGATTAAATTTTGGCGTCGTTGCCGGGGATCAGCATCGCTAATTTTTTATTTTTGTTATTATTTTTCTTTCTCAACTTGTATATTTATCTATTTTCTTTTTTGAGTTCTATTTTCGCAGGTTAACCGAGATCCAATCTTTCATTCTAGATCTGCAGGCCAGGATCCAGTTAATCTCCCCCTAAAAAAAACGGAGAAAAAAAAATTATTAATATTATTAATTAATTCCACTTGTTTTTTTTTTTTTTTTTTTTTTTTCTTATAATTATTGAGACCTTTCGGCCAAGCTGCCATCATCTCTCTTTTTCTTATTTTATTTTGAGACCGGTCAGGCTAAGCCGCCACCCTCTTTTTCTTTTTCTTTACTGCTGTTGAGACCGGTTGGCGAAGCCACCATCCTCTTGTTGATTTATTTTCACATTTTAACTTGTAAAAAAAAAAATAATAAATAAATTTTTTGAAAGGTTGTAGGGTGTTCTTGTTTTTATGCTCGGGGAAAAATCTTATTTACACGTAAATATTGACAGAATCTTGGGGTGTGTGCCTAGGAGACCCAGAACTGAAAAAATCACAAAACCTGAACTCGTCGAAATGGCCGAACCACTTAGACTACTCCAGGAATATTACATTCCCTCAGTCTACACCTCACCCTCATGCATTAGGCTACCCGAGTTAGAGGATGCAACTTCATTCGAAATTAAGCCATCCACTATCCAGATGTTCCCATCATTTCATGGGCTTAGTGTTGACCACCCCTATAGACACCTCAATGATTTTCTAGAAATTTGCACTATATTCAAATTGTCACATCTATCTGAGGATGTTCTTTACCTCAGACTTTTCCCGTTCTCTCTAAAGGATCGAGCAATAGAGTGGCTCCATTCTCTGTCTCGAGGATCAATCACTACCTAGGAAGGACTTTAAAAGGCTCTCCTGCAAAAATTCTTTCCTATTGGCAAAACCAATCAGATTCGGAAGGCCATCACTTCATTCTCCCAATACCCCACTGAAGATTTCCATGAAAGTTGGGATCGAATGAAGGATCTTTTGAGGCAATGCTCGCATCATGGACTGCCAAAATGGAAGATAGTGCAAAGTTTCTATAAAGGGCTAGTCAAACGCAATCGCCATGTGGTAGATGCATAGTGTGGATGAACATTCCTTGCAAAAAGCGAGGACGAAGAATGGAGCATGTTTGAAAATCTGAGCGAAAACTCTTTGCAACATGCATCCACGGTTAGCTGAGAAAGCATCGAACATTCTCGAGGAGGAATGCACGAGGTCAAGCAAGTAGATCTTGTTACACAAGTGGTTGATCAGATATCCCAAGATTTGGTCTGGTTCAGTTGCAAAACCAACCACCCTCCTCTTCTCCTCCGGCTGTAACATGTTCGATTTACCTAAACCCATCTCATTCTGTCTTTGAGTGTCTCGCGGGAATGAAATATCCTGAATATGTTCCAGAACATATCAATGCTACTCAAATATTTTCCCAACAGGACAATAACCCATATTCCAACACTTACAATCCAGGGTGGCGAAATCACCCCCAATTTTTCATGGAGGAACCCTACTCAGGGACAATCTTTTACCTCATCATCTAGACCTCAATACCAAAACCCACCCCCAGGATTTAACCAATCCCAATGTCAAAATCCATTCTCCCAAGGGGCTAAAAACGCTCAGTCCACTGAGATAGAAGTTTCCCTTAAACTGGTGAATTCACAAGCCCCATCCATAGCTAAGTTAGAGGCACAAATTGGGTAGCTTGCTGAAGCCTTGAGTTAAATGGATGAAAGGAAGCTGCTTAGCCAACCACTGAATAATCCTAGGGGTCAATATTTTATTGGAGAAACAAGCGAGCCTCACAGGCAGGTTCAATCAATTACGACCCTTAGGAATGGGAGAAAAGTAGACAATCAGGTGGGTATTGAAGAGAGGAGTCTGGAAGATGAGAGTAAAAATAAATAAGCGGCAGAAGGGCCGCTATTAAGAGAGAAAGTGGAGGAACCCAAACGGTTGAACCCCGAGCTCGATAAACTTAAAGAGAATCATTTAGCTCCTCGGACACCATTTCCTCAATGCTTGAACCAACCTTCACCGTTTAACGGAGATAGCGCCAAAATGGAAGATATCCTGGAGACGTTTAAGCAGGTAAAGATTAATCTCCAATCTTGGACGCTATCAAATAGATCCCTACGTATGCAAAATTTTTGAAAGACCTTTGTACACGGAAAAGAAAGTCTAGAACACATGTGTCGAAAAATATCTTGTTAACACAGCAAGTGAGTTCCATCTTAGGATGTGAAACTCCACCAAAGTTTAAAGACCCAGGAGTCCCAACCGTTGCTTCTGTAATAGGAGGACAACTTATTGCAAAGGCTCTTCTAGACTTAGGCGTAAGTGTAAATTTGTTGCCATTTTTCGTATACGAACTTCTAGGTTTGGGGGATTTGAAACCCACATTGCTAACACTCCAGTTAGCCGATAGGTTAGTTAGAAAACCAAGAAGGATCATTGAATATGTGTTAGTAGGGGTAGAAAAATTCTTCTATCTAGTGGATTTCGTAATCCTCGACATGGAACCAGTTCCCAACCTGAGTTGTCAAATTCCTGTAATTTTAGGACGACCTTTTCTCGTCACTGCCAATGCTTGCATTGACTGTCAATCGGGAATCATGGATGTTTCGTTTGGCTATATGAAGGTGCTGATCAATGTTTTCAAGGCGATTAATCAACCCTCAGAAGAAAACACATCTAAGTGTTTTGGGATTGATCAAATCGATGAGTTAGTGGAAGAGTTTGTACCTCTATGTTGTCCCAGGAATCTCTTGAGACGACAATCATACCTGTAAAAAGTGAAGGGTTGGGTGCAGATGAGCTGGAAGAAGAAATCCATGAATTACTTGAAATATCCAGCAATGAAACCTCTTGGTTTAGAAGGATTGAACCATTACCACCGTTGGCGGGTGCCCTTTTAAAGCCATCCATCGAGTCCCCACCATTACTTGAGTTGAAACCTTTTCTAGATTCACTTAAGTATGTATTCCTTGGCCACAATGATACGCTCCCTGTGATTATCTTGGCCAAACTCACAGACGAGCAAGAGAAGAAATTGATTGATGTGCTTCAACGATATAAGAAGGCCATATAAGGGGTGTGACAGATTTGAAGGGAATTGACCCTTCAGTGTGTATGCATAAAATCCACCTCGAGGAAGATGTGAAACCGACAAGGGAATTTCAAAGGAAACTGAATCCCAATATAAAAGAGGTGGTAAAAAAAAATTGTGAAGCTATTAGATGCGGGCATTATTTACCCCATCTTCGATAGCAGCTTTGTAAGCCCAATTCAAGTGGTCTCGAAGAAGTCAGGGATCATAGTGGTGAAAGATTCGGGGGGGGGGGAAATTAGTCCCTACTAGAGAAACTACTGGGTGACGAGTTTGTATTGACTATCGAAAGCTCAATGCCATGATGAGAAAGGATCATTTTCCGCCACCATACATTGATCAGATTATTGAAAAGTTGGCGGGTTTTCCTTACTATTGTTTCCTCGATGGATACTTGGGATATAACCATGTCTCGATATTTCTAGAAGATCAGGAGAAAACTACTTTCGCATGCCTATTCGGCACCTTTGCATACAGAAGAATATCATTTGGGTTGTGTAATGCACCAACGACTTTTCAAAGGTGCATGATTGCAATTTTGTCTGACATGATCGATAACTTCCTAGAAGTCTTTATGGACGACTTCTCAATTTTTGGGACATCATTTAAAAAATGTTTTAACAACCTAGAGAAAGTTCTAGCGAGGTGTCAGGAAACAAATTTGGTGTTGAGCTGGGAGAAAAGTCACTTTATGATTCAACAAGGTGTTGTGTTGGGGCATGTCATTTCCAAAAGGGGGATTGAGGTGGATCCCGCTAAGGTTGACGTTATTGCGAATTTGCCACCGCCCACCACGGTGAAGCAAATTCGATCCTTCTTAGGTCATGCGGGATTCCACCGACGCCTCATTAGGGAGTTTAGCAAAATTGCACGCCCCCTCTACAATTTGCTGGCTCTAGATGTGCCTTTCATTTTCGATAAGTCATGCTGAGTGGCGTTTGAGACACTTAAGGCAAAGCTGATCTCCGCCCCTATCATTCAACCCTCAAATTACTCTCGGCCATTTGAGATTATGTGCGATGCCTCCAACTATACTGTCAGCACTGTTTTGGGGCAGAGAGTGGATAAGGTACCTCATATGGTATATTATGCAAACAAAACATTGGTAGATGCACATGTGAATTACACTACCACCGAGAAAGAATTGTTAGATATGGTTTTTGCATTGGATAAATTTCGATCTTATATCTTGGGGTAAAAAATTATCATCTTCTCAGATCACATAGCTTTGAGGTACCTATTGTCTAAGATAGAGACAAAACTTCGATTGATTAGGTGGATTCTCTTATTCCAAGAATTTGATATTGAGATTAGAGATAAGAAGGGAGTAGAGAATGTTGTGGATGACCACTTATCTCGGGTTTTTCTGGAGGAGAGTAAAGAAATTAAGGCTATCAGTGATTTATTTCCCAATGAGCAGCTTTTTTCTGTTACCCAAATGTCCCCGCCTTGATTTGCGCACATCGCAAATTATCTCGCCACATGTGAGATCCCTGCCCAGTGGACGAAAGAAGATAAAGACCGATTCTTCTTAAAGGTCAAACACTTTTACTGGGAGGATCCTCACATATTTAAGCATTGCGCAGATCAAGTAATAAGGCGATGTGTGCCCGAGTGTGAATTTGACAGTATTCTTGACTTTTGCCACTCACAAGCACGCGGGGGACATTTCGGGGGAAAAAGGACGGTTACAAAAGTGCTTCAATGTAGTTTTTATTGGCCGACCTTGTTCAAAGATGCGCATCGCTTCTGTCAAAAGTGTGAACGTTGTCAGCGCACAGGATCAATATCCCGTCGAGATATGATGCCCCTACAACAGATCATAATTGTTGAGATTTTTTATGTATGGGGTATTGACTTCATGGGGCCATTCCCGACATTCTTTGGTCATGAGTATATCTTGTTGGCCGTAGATTATGTGTCTAAATGGGTTAAGGTCATAGCTACTCGAACAAATGACCATAAGGTGGTGCTCCGATTCTTGAGGGAGCACATTTTCAATCGTTTTGGGACACCGAGAGCATTCATTAGTGATGAAGGGTCACATTTTTGTAATCGGCCATTTAAGACACTGTTGCGAAAGTACTTCGTGACTTATAAGGTGGCCACACCTTATTACCCTCAAACTAATGGTCAAGCCAAGGTGTCCAATCGAGAAGTGAAACAGATCTTAGAAAAAACGGTACATCCCGACCGGAAGGATTGGTCGAAACATTTGGTTGATGCATTGTGGGCTTATCGCACAGCCTACAAAACCCCTATCGGTATGTCACTTTACCGATTGGTGTATGGGAAGACTTTCCATCTACCCGTTGAGTTAGAGTATCATGCTTATCAGGCTACAAGAGCGTTGAATTTTGATATGAAAAAGGCAGGGGAAGAACGCAAGCTTCAACTTTCAGAACTAGACAAATTGCGCAACGAGGCCTTCGAAAATTCGAGGATTTATAAAGAAATGACGCGAGCTTTTCATGATAATACCATCAATAGGAAGTCCTTTCACCCTAGTCAAAAAGTGTGGTTGTTCAATTCAAAGTTGAAATTTTTTTCCTGAAAAACTTCGATCTAAGTAGGATGACCCATTTATGGTTGAAAAAGTATACCCTGGTGGGGTAGTGGAAATTATCGATTTGAGAGATGGCCGAAAACTCAAGGTTAACGGCCAGCGGTTGAAACATATGGTAGGTTGCGAGGAGCGGGGCATCATTGAGGAAGTCAAATTGGTTGATCCGATTTATTCGTGACGCCCCATCACGTCCGACTGAAGACGTTAAACTTAGGGCTGAGTGAGAGGCAATCCACTGTTGTTTTAAATTTTCTTGTTTTTTTTCTCTTTATATTGGACTTGACAAGTTTCCTTAAGCATCGTGTTGGACAGGTTTACAAGCAATCTACACCGACTCAGTCAAAATATGCAATTCCATTATGTCAGGTTGTATCTCTCCTTGCCGAATGAATTTCGTATTATGACAATTGAATGGTCTGATGTTAGGAAAACACAAACAACCAAAGGCTCAAAGAAAACCTAATTGTCAGTAAATTTAGAGACACTGAGTAGATTTTCAATTATAAGAGGTATGTGGAGAATTTGATTGAGTTTTAGGATTTTAGAGTTGGATGAAAAAGATGAAGAACTAACATGATGGATAGACAAACCTGTGACATTACCTATGTGAAGTCTGTCCAGTCCTTTGTAATCACTTTGAGTAATGAGATTGTTCATGTCAGGCATGCAATGGTTGGTAGCATCTGAATCTAGATACCATCTTGAGTCATAAGGTGTTTGAGGAGTTGCCACCAATGCTGACATTTGAGACTGAGGAACTTGTTCAGCAGGTTGGAAATTGTAAAAATACCCTTGAAAACTCTCATCAAACCTATGCCAGCATTGTATAGCTGTGTGGCCAGGCTTGTTGCAGACTTGGCAAAGAGGTCTGGATGAGTTCCAAGCTTGTCTGTCTTCTCTAGAATTACCAGAACCACCTCTGTCGTTACTTGAACCAGGACCATATCCAAGGTTATATCTTCCTCAGTTAGGATGGCCAGAGTGTGGTGTGGAGCTTCTTCCAGGTGAACCAGTATAGCCACCACTGATATGACCACAGCTGTAACCATCTCTATTTGACATCTTGGGAGTGAAATTACCAGAAGTTGCAACATCAACTGAGGTAGTGGTAGAATCAAGAGCTAAAGAGTGTTTCTCTATACGTGTTTCTTGTGCTAACAGTAAGGACTCAATTTCTTCAACAGAATAAGAGTCTGATCTGGAATTAATTGAAACTATGAAGGTGTCATAGTCTTGAGATAACCCTTCAAAGATGGCTTCTATATGTGTGTGAGTATCAATATTATACCCAACAGAGGCCAAACGATCAACACAATGTTCAATCCCAAGAAGATACTCATTGACAGATAGAGAGCCCTTTTTCATGTATTGAGAACGATTTTTGTATCGATATATCTTAGCTCGAGTTTGAGCTGCAAAATATTGGTCTAAGGTGGACCAAATCTGAGAGGAAGAGGTACAACTTACCATTCTGGTAAGGATTCCTTCTGTCATGGAAAATAACAGTCATGAAATGAGTAGTTGGTCCTACTGATCCCAGTTGGAGAAGGCTGGATTCACATTACCTGATGCTTCATCAGTTGGGGAAAGATATTTCAATGGAGGGGTTTGAGGACCATCTAGGAAGTGTAGCAGGCGATGACCTTTTGCAGCAGCTGTTACTTGTAGACGCCACAATAAGTAGTTTTCATTGGTAAGTCTTACTGAGAGTGAGTTGTTGAATGTAATAGGGGAAAAGATAGATGGTGGTGTTGTGGTCAGCTGAGTAGCTACCGGGGTTAGATATGAGAGATCTGCCATGACAGTTCACCAAAGCTCTGATACCATATCAGAGATGAAGGAAGAAAGAATTTCTAAGAAGATTTCATTCATTTTTTTCATTATCGAAGAATACAAGGACAGTGCCTTAAATACACAAAGCTAGTAGCCACTGATTGGTTGTACAAATACAGCTGGCTAACAGAATAGCACATACCCATATAACCAACTAATATTCTAGAAGAAACTAAGCTGAGTATTATTCTCTAATAATTACCATCACGAGGATCGGTATATCCCCGATATTTTTCCGTGGCCAAAACCGCAACCAAAACTGCCAAAATCCAATTCAAACAGCCTATCACTGACAATAGCACATCCAAAATTTCACTTTTTTTTTCCCACCTTTTTCTGAAGAAAAATTTCACCAAAAAAATTTTAAAAAATAAAAATCCTAAACAAACCCCTCAATAACTTCAAAAATCTAAACCAAAAAATGAAATTTCTGGGAAAACCCCAAAAAAAAATGAAAAATAAAAATTACTCATCAATCCATTAAACATTTCAAACTAATTAAACACTAAAAACTGTAATTTTTAATCGAATTTTTTTTATGGGTTTTCTTCATTTCTGTTCTTAGTTTTGAATTCAATTTACTCAAAAATTTCCCCGAAAATAAACAGTGATTCCATCATCATTCAAAGTAGCAAACAAAAAACACACTTTTCTCTCATATTGTTCAGGATTTAGACAAATCGTTGTTAGGAGAAAAACGTAATAGATATAGTAGAGTGGTGAAATAACAAAATATCTCTATTAAAATATCATTTGCTTAGGAGCTAGGATGACTCATTTTCTATCCAAAATCATCAACAATGTTTTTTATTTTTTGGGATTAAAACAAATGTGAAATTTAAGTGACTAAATGTGGAATTTCACAAACTCGAGTCTACATTGACACTCAGGCCATGTTTGATAAACCAATTCAGCACTTAAAACTTAATCAATTAAGCACTTAATTAAATAATTTTGTTTGATAAATATAATTAATATCACTTAACTAATTAAGTTAGCTTAATTTTTAAGTCAATTTATAAGCAAAAAATTCAGCCAATCGTGCATCACTTATTTTCATTTTACTGAACGCGGTTAGAATTATTCCCATAAAAAAAAATTACATTCAGACCATTTTGCCATTTGCACTTACCCCTAGAACCTACATAGGGTTTTTCATTTTAGCAAACAAGAACAGAAAGAGCAGGGGGAAAGCACCGATGACTTGCAAAGAGGAGGCGACGACGAGTTGCGAAGATGCGGCGACGAAGAGGAAAGCGTCGATGCCGTTCTGTTCTTTTTACCGCCGAAGTTGTTGCGAAGCTGTTCATCTCGCCGATGCTGAAGCTGCGACGCCGCTCCTACGACGCCGTCTCTCTACTAAATAATGTGTTCAGTTTAGGTCTTTTGAGTTTCAATTTCTGTTGAATTTCTCGAGCCTAAAGCCATCAAAATCGTTTTTTGGAGGTTAATTTTTAAGTATTATTTCTTGTTCATTTTATTTGTTGGCAATGAAGAGAAGCCGAAAAGTTTTGATTTTTGGGTTTACTAGGAAATCTTTTGGGGGTGATTTTTTAGTCTTCAAAAACCAGTTTCTTTCCCGTGCTTGCTTCAGGAGATTTTGCTGAGGTTTTTTTTGTGTAGATGATAGGAAGAAGATCACTACATTGGATAGTGGCATGAGGAAGCAACCAAGTAGATATGATTAACTTGGGCGAAAGGATTGCAATTGAATTGTTTAATCCTCGGATTTAATTTTTTTTTAGTTGAATTCTATGTTATTGTTAACTTGTAATAATTTATATATTTGAACTTTTTAATATATTATTGGTGTTTTTATTTTATTTTGTTATTTTTTTTTTTTTTTTTTTATCATCTTGATTCAAGGGAAATTATGTAAATTAAATAATTTTCAGCATTCAAATTTTGTATTTATCAAACAAACAAAAAAAATTCAGCACTTAAAATTTAAGCACTTAATTTTTAACACTTACGGCATATTTGGTTGGATGGAATCGAGAAGGAAATGGAATCGCATTTCGCCCTCAATTCCTATTCCATTGTTTTGTTCTCTAATGGAATCACTTTTGTGATTCCTGAAATTGGATGGAATGGGATTCCATTTGAAATGGGATGAAATGAGATTCTAACCCAATAGAATTAATATCTTAAATTACATAATAACCCTTGTAATTAAGCCCTTGAAAATTGAGAACAAAAATAGAAATTAGAGAACATAAATTGAAATTAGAGAACAGAAAGTTGGGAATAAAAATAGAAAATTAAGAACAAAAAATTGAGAACAGAACTAAAAAATTGAGAACAGAAATTGATAATTAAGAATAAAAACAGAAAATTGAGAACACAAACCGAAAATTGAGAATAGAAACAGAAAATTAGAGAACAGGAAATTGAGAACATAAATTAAAAATTGAGAACAAAAACATAAAATTAGATAACAGAAAATTGAGAACATAAACTGAAAATTGATAACATAAATTGAAAATTGAGAACAAAAACATAAAATTAGATAATAGAAACAGAAAATTGAGAAGAAAAACAGAAAATTGAGAACAAAAACATAAAATTAGATAATAGAAAATTGAGAACGGAAACTGAAAATTGAGAATAAAAACAGAAAATTGAGAACAAAAACAAAAAATGAGAACATAAACTGAAAATTGAGAACAAAAAATAGAAAATTAAAGAACGGAAAATTGAAAAAGGAAATTGAAAATTGAGAACAAAAACAGAAATTAAAGAATAGAAACTGAAAATTAAGAACAAAAATAGAAATTAGAGAACAAAAACTTAAAATTGAGTTGAATAGTGAAATATAATAAAATGAGGAAAGGAATAGAATAGTGAAATATAATAAAATTTTATTATAACCAACCAAGAAGATAATTGAATAATAATTTTATAAGGATAAAATAGAAATTTTACTATATTTCACTATTCCATTCTTTCTTTTATTCCATACCAATCAAACAAGAGAATGAAATAGTGATTCCATTCACAATTCTATTTCATTCCTTCTCTCATTCCATTACTTCTTTCATTCCATTCCACTCTCATTCCATTCCGTCCAACAAACATGCCGTTAATTTTTCAATACTTAAAAATTAAGTGGTTATCAAACAACCCTTCATCCCATACTTTATTGGACCAAATATGTAATTTTCCCGTTCTCCAATGGAATCCAGTACTTGGGTTGGGCTTTTTCAACTTTTGGATATTGTAAGGCCCAGTTATTTGACTTAAATCCAGTATTGTTTGGGATTTTGACACTTTGTGCCCCTCAAGTTTGACCAAAATCTCACTTTGGTATCCATGTTTCCAATTTGAGCGTATAACACCTTAAATTTTCTTCATTATCTCATTATAGATCAATTCACTATTCCCATTACAATTTTAGACAGAACATTATCTGTTAGCAGACTATTTTTTAAGTGTGTGTGTGTGTACTTGGGGGGTAGAAAAATTGTAGGAGAAAACGAAGAAGTTTGAAATTCTCATAAATTCCCCAAAAAATGGTTGGACGCACTACAATTGATTGAGATAATTATGAAACCTTAAGCTTCCATGTGTTCGAATTGAAAGTATAAGTATCAAAGTGAAATAATGGTCAAACTTCAGGGGTAGAAAGTGTCAAAACCCATTATTGTTTGTTTCGCTTTTCCAAAAATAAATAAAAAACTCTATCCTCCAACCAAACATGCCGTATATGTTTTTATTCACTTAAAAACGAAAGAGAAAACAATATATATATATACAGTTACCATAAAGTAAATACAGTTACCATATGTCACTGCTAATTTAAGATTATTTTATGTTTAAATACAAAAAAATATTATTTTCGATCTTAAAATAAATTTAACAAAAAAATAATTAATGGGTATATATAATGTTGTGTGAAATATAAAAGTGAATATAAAAAAAATTGCAACCTCAAAAAGTACTATAATTGAATATTTTTCCTTTGTTTTGTCTACAAAACTAATTTTTTTTTGTCAATACAATTCAGGCACTATAATAATTGTTTAATAACTCCAAATTTTTTGTCAAAAATTATAAAATTATTATACCCTATAAAAATTACTGTAATTTTGTTACATGAAAAAATTATAATGATTTTTATATATTACAAGAATTTTAGAATTTTTAAAAAATTATTGTAGTGAATGGACTGTATGGACTAAAATTTTAATTTCGTTAAAAAAAATCATAAATTTAATACCTAGAATAATTTAAATTCATTTTCCATTTGGGGAAGAAATCCCATATAATGTAATTTAATTGAGTTGATTTTTTTTTTGGCCTAATTGCTACTTAAATTATTAGAATTCCATACATCTATTATATAAAATAGGACGGTTTTTTGGCTGACTAGGACAAACTTATGACTAGAACAACTAAAAATATGACTAGGACAAATAAATGCTGACGAGGCCAAATAAATTTGCTGACTAAGATAGATTGAGACAAATTAATTTTATTTTAGACATTGATTTACTCAATTTTCTTTAATTAAAAAATTAATTGAATTAATTAACCATTGAATTGTTTCCATATATTCCCAATTTTTGGTTAATTAATAAATTATTACTTTAATAATTTGGCTTACTATTAACTAATATTGACTAGGTGAATTGTTCCCATATATTACCTAATCCTCTATTCATTTTATGGAAACAAATGACTAATCAATTCTTAATTCCTAATTGCCTATCACTGATTAAGGCATCAATTTTATTTTAGACATTAATTTATATTCATTTTTCTCTAATTTAAAAACTAATTTGATTAATTAACCATTCCTTAATTAACTATTTATCTTAGTTAACTATTTGTGGGGTTAATTTTCATTAACCTGCCGCCCACCCAACCAAACCACCAGTACATGACTTTCTCTTAACTCCCTATTCTCTTCCTTTCTCTCTCTGCCATCGCCGACTCATCGTTTTCACTACGCCCTCGCAATCACAGCTCCATCGCCGTGTCGTCTAAATCCAATCACCACCGTTGCCTCCCTAACGACACATTATACTTCAAGCCATATTCACTCTCACCAAGCACCGCATCTCTACTGCTACTGTCATGCTTTATCCAGATCTCGGAATCCACGCCATCGGCCGTTACAACCGCCACCGCTGTGGCCTACCGACTACCACCAGATCTTGCTTCATTGTCTCTATTGATGACAGATCTGCAACACAGACAGGCACCCCATCCTCCATCACTATCGATGTCCGAAAGAACTTGGGTACAATATAGTTGATAATTGTGGATTTTTTTCAAGCTCTATTTTCTTGTTCAGATTCATTGTGTTTTTTGGTTGATTCTGTTGGTAATGTTGTATAGTTGTTGATTGAATATTACTGATTTTGTTTATTATCATCATTGTTGGTACTAATTTTGTCAATGAGAAGGAACTTGGGGTTCTTAACACTCCAATTGCGATATATATTCAAGCATTAACTAGATAATCTTTATTGATCTAATTTTCTTCTTTTAATTGATTTGATTTTCTTCTTTTGCAATTTTCAGTTAGTTTTTTCATTTACTTAAATCTATTTTCTATTTAATCGGACCCAGATTGAACACCATCTTCGTTGCTCACGCAACACCCTCATCGCTAAACAGATCTGACGTTGGTTGATTTGGTAAGCCTAAACGTCTTCGTTCATTTTGTTGGTACTACCATATAGCTATATTTTTGTTGATTGATTCCATATCACCTGATATTGATTTTGTTCGTTATCATGGTTGGTTCTGATTTGTCAATGAGAAAGAGCTTGAATTTCTTAACCTCAAACATAGGTGGTGTTTGTTTAATGTTTTGTTTCCAAGCGACTTTAGGAGAAGCGTTGTTGATAGATATTGTAGGCCTTCAAAATTATTTTTAATAGATATTGAATTCCAGTGTTGTCAACAATGTTCATCACAATTTTTTTTTTCCGAATACATTGCAGCTCTTAATACCGATCTTCATTTTCGATATTTCATTCGTAGTGAAAATTAATGGCAATATTTTCAATTTGTTTATTTACTCTTTCAATTGAATTAGATTTGGCTTGCTGTGTAACAGTAATGACAAACCCGTACGGCAAGTAGAAATTGTGATTCAGGACTACTTTGCGATATGTGCCTCACGAATGGCAGCCTTCAGGCCCGTTGCACCCGAATGCAAACTCTGAATCCATTCTCAGAGGTTCTTTGCATACATAACTACATTAATGATTATGTGTTTTTTTTATTATTTTTGAAGAACCATGTGAGGATCATTTAAACGGAACCGATACTTTGGAATATGATTTGTTTAAGTTTGGTTTAATGATTGATTTGTGAGAATTTTGATATTGAGTTTGTTTATTTTCATTCTTCTCTCATAGTTTAGTCGTAATGTCTAGATTCAACTATATCCAAGATGATATTGATAGAATGTTAACAATTGGCAATCTGCATTTTCTGTTAATTTTAATTTGTTGGGTAACTTTTGTATGGTTTGTGAATTAGTTTAATATTTTTTGGCAACTTTTGTTGAAATTTTGATGGAATTTAATTTTTCGTTAGTATATGAGATTTATTTCCACCTAAATGCGAGTATTTTTTTTTTTGTATCTCCATCTCCAAAAAAATAGATCTATTTGTTATTGTCATGTTAGTTGTGTATGACTTTTATGAGAATTTGTGTTCTTGATGGTCTCTCAATGACTTTAAGTGTTTTGTTTATTATTATTTTTTATGGATGATGATTTTATCCAACATTATAGATGTATTAGTGTGCAAAATAAATGAACTTGGATATATGTGCAAAGTAGAGTGTTCGATTAAAAAAGTTGTGATTTAATTAGTGGTTTTCCAGTAAGGAATTAATGTCATATGAAATATAGGTGAAATTGATTTGCATTATAATAGATTTATTGTTAACGTATAATTCTTCTTATTTTGTCTTGATTGTGAGTTAATATTGACGTTCAATTGTTAATTGTTATTAATGTTTAAATGAAGAAAAAAATGTATTTTTTTTAACATCCGTGCCTTCAGGCACGGGTTATACGCTAGTAAATAAATAAATTAGGGTTCTTAGTATATAGTCATATATTTTTAATTTTTATTTACTTTATTTATTTATAGAGCAACTGACTTTTTTTATATTAGTTAATATTAACTATGGGGATAATTTACATTTTGCTCCCTAAAGTATGGGGTGGGTTATATGTAGAGTCTGAGATTTGTCAAATTACACATTTGATCCCTCAAATTTTACATTTATGTCAATCTCGTAAATTTGAAAACATTGCTAATGATTTTCGGCAAAAAGCAGTTTATATTCAGCATGTGATCTTTTAATAGAGATGTTTTTGTTATTTTATTACTTCACTAAAACTAAGACGCTTTCTCCTAACAACAATTTAGATTTTTCTCTCATTCTTCAGATAAACCGTTGTTATAGAAAAGTAAAAAAAAAAAAAAAAAAAAAAAAAGGTCTAAGGTTTAATAGAGGGATGATATAACAAAAATATCAACATTTTAGGCAATATACTGACCACAATCCATTTTCCATCTAAAATCATTAACATTTTTTATTTTGCAGGTTTGAACATATGTGAAATTTGAATGACCAAATATGCAATTTAATAAACGTCAGAGTTCACATAAACACACCCCAAACTTCAGGGACAAAAGTTATAATTTTCTCTAAACTATATATAGTTAATGTTCATCGAGAGATTCAATCTAATTAATATTAATCGAATGGCTAAAAACTCATTCAAATTCAATTGAAATTTACTAAATTTTTCAAATTTTAATTCATTGATCATGCACTAGTTTTTGTTTTTAAATTTGATAAAAATAATTTGTTCTAAATTAATTATGTAGAATAAAAAATTAAAAAATTTAAATTCCAAAGTGAAAATAAGCTTTTTATCTACATTTATCTTTTTATGCTTTTTAAATTCAAACCTACCATTTTCTTTTTTCTTTTCTTCCTTTAATTTGTGTTGCCTCAAAATCTAAATAAATATGAAGAAAAAAAAATTAAACAAACCTTTTTTTCCATATAAAAAATATTGTAAGTGAAAAATACTAGACTTGAATCACCTTCCAAGGCATGGCGAAAAGTAATCTCTAAATGAGCTTTTTGCACTTTGTACCTCTAAAGTGCTAGAGAAATTTCACTTTAACCCCTATCTTTTCAATTTGAACGCATTAAATCCTTAAGTATTCGAATCATATCAAGTCAATCCTTTCGTCATTTTCTATAACGAAATTTACTCATATGGATGATTTTATGTTTGACATGTAGCTTATTTCCGTCTAAAAAATGATAGAATTATTGATTTGAACTGATTCAATACAGTTTGGATACTTCATAATTTAATGTGTTTAAATTAAAAGTACAAGAACTAAAATAAAATTTCTCTAAAACTTCAAGAATGCAAAGTGAAAAAATCTCTTTATTTTTCTTTTTAGATATTAGTAGAAGGTAAGGTTAAGCTTCTTAGCAAAGTCTTGTTGAAGTCAACAAGGACTCCTAACTAATAGTGTTTTTTTTAATAAAATTACACTATCGATCCTATAAGTTTGGGGATAGTGGCAAAAACAAGCTCTTAATCTTTCACATCGAATTTAAGTTCCTAAATTTTCCAATCAGTAAGTTCCTTTTGTTAAGAATCGGGTGACGCTATTTGAACTCCCAAAATTTTTCATTAAAAAATTATTTTTATCAATACTTTAAAAATTAATGTCTTTATCGAACTGAAAAAATATTTGTACATGTTATTGGTTCAACCATCGGGTCAAATGATGTCATATAATTACATTATCAAAAAATAGTATATAACTAAAAATATTTACTTTTCAAAAAAAAAAAAAATGAATGAATAAAGCTCAAATTTAGATGAAAAATAAAAATATTTGCAAATGAAAATTTTAGAAAAAGATCATTTTATTTATTTTTACTTTTAATGGTCAAATTGTTTTTAAAAAATGACTTAACAAGATAGGGAAATATTTTTTACCATTCCAAATTTTAGACCCATTTTTTAAAAAAAAAAAAAATTAAATATTCAACAATAATAAATCTATTCTATAAATCATAATGTATTTTACATTTTGCACATTTTGAATCATTAAATTAACTTTAAATCCAACAATTGAAATCAAACACAATTGCACATTCTTATAATTTTATATTATATAACATCTCTAACAAACTAACAATATATTCCAAAATATCTCACAAAAAGTTCACACCCCCACTTTTAAAACGGTTAATATGAAAAAAGCCCAAATCCCTTATCGGATTTGAACTGATGACTTACGCAAGCTTTCTCTAGTTCCTGAATGATTGAAGAGAGAAAGTCCTTATAAAATTACAATTTATATCTTTTAAGTTTTATATTTATATTTGATTATTATTTTTTTTTTTTACTATCAGTTTACATTTATAAATTTAAAAAATCAATGTATAATGATTTTAGGCACAAAAATCCTAGTTACAAATAAATCATTTTTTTTTTAATTTTTATTCATTATATTTTGGAATTAGGGGTACCAAGTATCATTAAACAAAAAAAAAAGTATTTGAACTATGAAATGGAAATTATATATATACACATATAAAGCTCCTAGTTAGAAAGAGAGTTGCTAACTACATAAAATGATTAGGGGCTAGTTTGTCAAGGCAAGATTTTACACTTTTCTTGACACAATAAGCATCACAAATCTCTAATGATACCAAACATTGCTTTAACTTGCCACATGGCTATTTTAGATGGTGATTAAGGTGTGAAATTCAAGTTTTTATTTTATTTATTTATTTTTATATATATGTTAGAAGGTTGGTGAATCATTTTTTTAAATATTATATAATATCATATTAATAGTAGAAGCCTTAACCAAGATTGAAAGAGAAAGCGCTCTAATATTATTTTCTTGACTTTTACGGAGTTCAACTTATTTTAATTATTAGTGTAATAAATTTTAAATATTTCAATGCCATTAAAGTTCATGTGTTGCCAATTAATGTTGAAAAAGCATGTGAAATGTTAAAATTCTTAGTATTTAACAAAATAAACATTAAATAATATAAATATTTAACACTAATAGCAATATTTTTGAACCAATATAATTAAATTAGAAAAAATAAAAAACTCAAAAAGTATTGAAAATATTATGTTGATTGGAATTGTTAGAATATTATTGTAAAAACTTATATATCATTATTGTTGATCATAAGATTTTAATGAATAATTAAATATTGATATTTTTTATGGAACTAACAGTTTAATCGAGTGTTTCAGTTTATTAGTTCCAATGATGAAGATATGATGACAAATAATGAATGAATGTTAAAAGATGATGAATGATTAAAAGGTTAAAGATTTTGAAGAACTTAAGAAAAACAATTCAAGTTAAATTTCAACTCTTAATATCCCAATTAGAATCATACACGACACAAAAAAATTTTTAAAAAAGTTTATGTGTATTTTGATAGGATCCTAATTAGTAAAATTGTTTGCTCCTATATATTATTGAAAAAGAAGTAAAAATAATTTATTAAAAAAGAATTTAAGAATGTAGTGGAGCTAACCGAAAAAAGAAATCGGTTAAAAGGACGAAAATGTCAAAGAAAATGGATTAAAATTAAATTAAGGAAGGATTCCAGCATGATCGATCGACAGGTAGTTCGACTTATGTCCAAAGATGAAAGTCTCTGAATTAGTAAGTTAACAGATAAGTTGACTTATGAAACTCTCTAGATTGGTAAGTTGACAAACAGGTCAACTTATGAAACTCTCTGAACTGGTAAATTGATAGACAAGTCGACTTATGGCACTGTTTCAAGATTTGGTGGAATTTCGAATTTTATTCTAAAAGTAACCGTTACTAGCCGTTTTATGGTTAAGATCTTAGAAATATTTTAGGGATTTGATGTTATTTGAGATATATAATATATATTATGATATCCCTATAGATATGGTTCATTAAATTTGAATATTTTTCAATATGGTACATATAATTCTTTATATCCTATTTAATTGTAATTGAAAAATATTTAGGGGACTTAATTGAGAAGTTTAAAAGCCATAATTAAGTGATTTGAATCAAGATGAAGTCTTAATAATATAAAGGGTCTATAAGAGCAATTAAATGTCATAACAAGTGGGAACTAGCCGTTGGAGAACTTATTTTATTCCCTTTTATATAGACCTGCGTTTTTCATATTAAAGTGTGATATATCAAGAGAATTATTGTGAGTTATTCAACTTTTAAGTTTTCTAAGAGTAATCATATTGATTGAGTTGTGAGATCTTTTCTGAGAGTTATTCTTGAATAATATTTGATGTGGATAATTGCTACTGCCGATCTGAAGTTTCATTGCTATCTCTAATCATTATTTTTTCGGTGAATTCCAGGTGAGATCTTTCCAAATTACTTTCTATTAATTGTTACTTGTTTATATTTGGAATTTGATATTTGAAATTATTTTTCAATTTGTTATTGAAAAATATTTTTGAAACAATTTCTTGAATAAATCTGATTACGTGCTCAATTACGTGCTACCCAATTTTTGTTTAAAATCAAATTTTGAATATCTCACTTTTCTATAATTAGTTTTGGTATATTAATTGAGTTCTAATTTATCTAGAATGGTAGAAATTTCGAGTGAGAAAAATCGTTTATCAATTTGTAATTGGTGAGTTGAGTGACAGATTGAATACTATTGGGAGTATTTAATCTAAGAGTGGTTGGTTTCAGTCTCTTCCTGTAAAGAGATTGAGGAAGTAATTCTTCCTGAATTGAATTGATTTGTGAGCAATTTTGTAATGATTCAATCCTCACCGGATAAAAGGATATTTGAAGTATTTATGAAGTTTTGATTCTTTAGCTTAAGGTATAAAAAGAATTAGCTTATTCTTAAACCTATAAAAAGTAAAGGTTATTCTTAAGTCTGGAAAAAAGAAGAGGTTATTCCTAAACCTGGGAAAAGAAATTTGTAAAGATTGATTTTGAGCTTGTGAAAAGAATCATTGTATAAAAGTTTGGTTCCTACCTGTTTAAAGGAATCTTAGTGATTAGTGGATGCGAATCTCCGTGTAGCTCGGATGACTGGATTAGTCAAGAGTAATTTGGTGAACCAGGATATATTTTGGTGTGTTGCCTTATTTATTTTACTTATATTGTTATTTGTTGTGCATTTAGTTAATAACACATATCCGCTGTTATAAATATAATAATTAATTTTAAGATAAAATTAATTATTTGAATTTTTGAAGTGTTATTATTATTCTGATAATTTTTTTTAATACTACCCAATTCACCCCCTCTTAGGTAGCTCACTGGGCCAACAATTATTTTTTTAAATATAAAAAATATATACATTAAATTATTTATTATAATAAGTATAAAAACATAATAAAATTATTTTATTTTGCATGTTTTACATCCGCGCATCGCACAAATAATAAACTAGTGATAATTTAAAGAAGAATTTGTTAAATTTTACTCCTAATAAGCCACTCATAATATTAGACAAATTACAATTTTGGTCATTCTATTTGCAGTGTGCTTTTATATGGTCCTTCAAATTATTTATTTTTTGGAATGCGGTCCTTCTTTTTATTGTTGTTTATTGGTGCAGCATTTATGTCAAATAGTGACGTTAATTGGGATAGATTTTAGCATGCGAGATACACATACCATATTTTAGAGGTAAAAGCGTAATTTTTTTATTTTTTTTTTCATCTTTCCATCGCCTTCTTCTAGCTTTACTTTACCACCACATCTAGCCACCACCTCCTCCAGATTCTATAGCCAACACCAAGGCCTAGATCTAGTTTTAGAGAGAGAGATGAAGAAGAAAGAAGATGTTAGAGGGAAAGAACAGCGCGAGAGAAGCGGAGGCTTAGAGAGAGAGCAGCGATTGAGCTCCTAGAAATCGTTGTCGAAATCCTGCTCGCTCATGATGGCGATTGTGAGCAGAAGGTGAGAAAAAAATTACATTTTTACTCTTAAAATATCACACGTGCATCTCACGTGCTAAAATTTGTCCAAATTAACGCTACTACTTAACGCAAAGACTACATAAAAAATCAGCAACAAAAAAGAAGACTACCACATTGAAAAAAATGAATTAGGACACATACAAAAATACATTGTAAATAGGAAGGGAAAAAATATAATTTGTCCTACAATAATTTAGGTGTATTTTTAAAAAAAAATTACCTAAAACCAACTAAATTAAACTTGTCGAGTTGATGATAAGTAATTGAGTTTATATTTGATATCATAACTAATGTTAACTAAAATATATATAAGGATAGAAACATATTTTTATATATATATATAAATAGTATAAAAAAATAAAAAATAAAAATAAAGGACCATACGATAAGAATTCTTAATTTAAATTAAATTATATTTTAAAAAATATTAATTTAAATTATATTAATTAAAAATAAATATATAAGTTAATTAATTAATGAAGTGACTTCAAACACACACAAAAATTATCTAAATAATTTTTTTATAAATGATATAATTTTAAATTCAAAATTTTAAAATCTCATCACTTATAAATGATATATTTTAATCTTTTAAAAAATATTGATACATAGGGACACTAAAAATCAAATAACTTCATGTCACTATTCTAGAACTTTCTACACATTAAAAGAAAAGAGAAAAAAGTTATAGGATTTCCTGTGCAAAGATATTGTATTTTTATCTATAAATCTAGGATGTTCAAGCATTTCCTAGCAATAGACCTCTATACTCCACTTTTCTTAATAAATATCTCAAGAAAAATTGTAGAAGTTGCCTATAAATAGTGGGGGGAGTCATTCACATCCCACTAAACAAGTGGTGTTAGCATTCTCCCTCTTATTAAAATGAAGTGTGAGCATTCCCCTATTTTTTAGTTTTTATTAAAAAAAAATTCTCTCCTCCACGTTAAAATTAAAGCCATACTTAATAACCGCTTAAACTATTAGTATTGAAAAAAAAAATTAAGTGCTAAAAATATCAAAAGTTTATTTGAAAAAATCAAAATTTTAAATGTTGATTTTTAAGTGTTTATAGATCTTTGGTTTTAGCTAGATTTACCTTGTGTGATGACTTTCATAAGAAATGTTAAAATTTATTTGTGTAAATTGAAAATCAATTCACAATTGTGAGCTTGACTTTGTTCATGTACTTGATTATTGAGTCATCAATACACAAAACACTTACACAATCTTCACTTGTAGCTTCTCTCTCTCTCTCTCTCTCTCTCTTTTCGTTTGCTTTAGGAAGGTCAGTCTTCGAATCCGTTCTTTTGATTTTCGAAGCATTGGCAAGGGTATGAAAATGTTGTTTCTATTCCTGAATGCGTTTATAGATCTTTGTTTTTATATTTTGGCTCGTGTGATGAGTTTTGTGTGATGCATGTGAAATCGAATCTCTCTATGTAGGTCCATGTTGCTAATCTCATTTTTTTCTTCCTCAAGTAATCATGGTTGCGTCAAGACGTGCGGTCAGACGTGAGTACTGCAATTTGTGCAAGAAAGAGGTCAAGGAGAACACCAAACCCCGCTGGACCAAATGAAATCACACGCGAATATAAAGTTCATATGCAAATATGAAAAATGCGGACAATCATTCTGCTGCAAAGCGGACCTCCTCATTCACAAGGACCGTGAGAACCATAAGACAAAAGGAACTTATTACTTACTACTATCACATCAAAACGAAACAAAAACACAAAAAATTATTCGCGTGCTTACCTCAAATGTTCCTTCCCCAAAATTAGAAAGAAAATAGGGAAAAAGAAGAGTTTCTATTATTTCTATTGTATACTTTTTCCTTATTGAGTATGACTTCCAACACATTGTTGGCCGCCTAAAAAAATATAACACAAAATTTTAGACATCCAAAAAATTAAGGAAAATTATGAAAATATTTTAATATTTTATGTATAATTAAAAATACAAAAAAATAATAATATAAGCGGAACTGTTTTAAAAGAAAATACCTATTTGTTTCCTTTCGTCTTATGATTCTCACGATCCAGTGAATGAGGAGGTCCGCTTTGCAGCGGAATAATTGTCCGCATTTTTCATATTTGCATACAAACTTTACATACCTGTGTGATTTCATGTGGTCCAATAGAATTTGGTGTTTCCTCTTGAACAATCATCGTAAACTATCCTGGTTGAATCGGCAGAGAAGAAGAAAATAGAGAGATGTTTACAAGTTTAGAGAGAGAGAGGTATAATGTGTTTAGAGAGAGCAAATGAGAGAGCGGAAGAAAAGTAGTACTTGCTGCTGAGCCAATTAGTGGAAAATGAACCTAAGGTCGTATCGAGTTCTAGGTTTACTGACTCAATCTGAACTAGCTTTCTTTCTCGCTACGAGGCTAATCCTCTTTTCTTCTATTACATCACCGCCATTTTTGCATTTCGAATATATCAAACTAGGGAGGGAGGTTTACCTACCGTACAGTCAATGATCTGACTCCATTGTACAATGCATAAAAGCTTAGAGAGGTATATTATTTTTACTGTGTTTGCACATATATTTTCTCCACGTGTAAGTTTAAAAAATGAGACATTTT
The DNA here is from genome assembly GCA_016647705.1 of Eucommia ulmoides. Lineage (NCBI taxonomy): Eukaryota > Viridiplantae > Streptophyta > Magnoliopsida > Garryales > Eucommiaceae > Eucommia > Eucommia ulmoides. The sequence continues at coordinate 1,406,097 of JAENRU010000484.1, forward strand.
TTTTTCACTTATTCTAATTCTATAACAACTTGTTTTTAATATACTATCATTTTATTTTTTAATTAATTATACAATTTCTTTTTTTATTATTATTATTTTTTTATTTTCCATATATGTTTTCGTCATTTTTTTAGTTCCTGTTATATATTATGGACAAATAAAAAACGTAAATTTTGAAATTTAAATTATTTTTGTATGCTTTATTTTTATTTTACTTTTTTTATTTTTTAAATAATTTCGTCATTTTATTTTTCTTAATTTTTGTTATATACTACGTATTAATAGAAAATGAAAATTTTGAAAATTATGGGTGGTAATGGATCGGGCTCTAGCCAGGCTTAACCTAGGGTATTACAAAAAAAAAAAAAAAACATACTAGGTCATATCACGGCCCCACCCTATGATCGGGCATTATTTTCATACCCAAACACGACCCTGCAAATATCTTTTGTTTGTTATTTTTTATTTTTTATTTTTACTTCCTAACTTTTTCATTTTTTGTTTCTGGTTTCCCTTATAAACTAATAAAAAAATAAAAGTAATATTTATAATGTTTTATTATTCAATATATTTTTCTTCAATTTTTTCATCTCTTTTTAAACACAACATCTCTTTAACTCCACTGTATAATATGTACAGTGACTGATTTGACTCCATTGTACAATGTGTAAGTTAAGAGAGTGATATATAGTGTTATAAAAGAGATGTTTACTAGATCATCATTGATTTGATTCTACTATACAATGTGTACAAGTTTAAAGAGAGAGAATGTTTTTAGAGAGAAATTTTTCGATTTGATTTCACTGTACAATGAGTACAAGTTTAGAGAGAGGTATATTATTTTAAATTGTTCTCAATGGGTACAATTTTATTTTATTTTTTTAAATGTGTTTGTTGTGTTTGTACATATCTTTTCTCTATGTAGTTTCAAAAAAATAAGACATTTGTTTTAACTTATTCTAATTATATAATAAAGTGAGAAGAATTTTAATATTAAGTTCTTCTATGAGAAGAATTTTAATATTAAGTTCTTCTATGTTCACTTTTAAAAAAAAAATCATCTTTTTAGTGTCTTCAATTTTTTATTTCATATATTTCAGTTTTTTGTTGTGATTTATTTTCAAATGGTAGCTAGTATTTTCCTTTTTTGTTATGTGTTTTTTCATGTATTTTGTTTTCATTTTATTATCGTCATTTTTCTTTTACTTTTTTAACTTTTAATATTTTGTTTCTGGTTTCTATTCTATACTACAAACTAATTAAATATAAAAGTATTAAATATTAGGAGGTAAATTGTAAGTATAATCAAATTTTAAATGTAATATTTGCAATATTTTATTCAATATATTTTTTCTTTAATTTTTACATTTAGTTTTTGTATTTAGTTTATATACTACAGACTAATAAAAAATAAAAGTATTAAATATGAAGAGGTAAAGTGTAAGTATAATCAAATTTTAAAAGAAATATTTGTAATATTTTATTATTCCATATATATTTTCTTTAATTTTTTAATTTATTTTTTGTATTTAGTTTCTATTAGAAAATGAAAATGGCAAGAGTAAAATACAAGTATAAACAAATTTTGAGCGTGAAATCTATAACATTTTACTTAAAAATTGAACACGTAAATTGAGAGACGATTACTCTTTACCAGTTATATGAATAATAAAACATTAGAAAGTAAAAGTCAATTTCGCTCGAATAGTAAAAGTAAAACTAATAATTTAGACAAGTTTGAGGTGGTTAATTATTTGTTTTAAATGCAAAAATAAAAAGTATAGTTATTTTGTTAAAATTGTGACTACTAATAAATAAGTTCAATCAATTAGACTAAAAATGATATTATATGAAAATATTAAGAAAATAACAACAATATATATTTTAAAATACCATGTGAATATCAAAAATTAGGGAAAGAAATGTAAATGGATTTAAACTTTTGAGGGCATATTTGTAATTTTGACTAAAAATACATAAAAATTGCAAAAAGAAAAAAGGACAAAATTGACCAAAAACAATAACAATTTTTCCCATCAAGAATGCTTGCATAATTTGACTCTACTCTCATGCCCAGAGGGGCCTTAATAAGTTTTTCTTGTTTCTGTTTCAGTTTTATTAAAAAAATATTGCAACTCAGGCCTGTTTGTTTTGTGTTTTCGGTTCCCATAAAATTGAGAATACAAACCTGAAAAATGTTTCACGATAAATCTAAAACCCATTAAGAGCTCCAATACTGATTTCAAATTTCTAAGTACATTAACAAAAGTAAGGCAACAAAAGATTAAGTGAAATTCCATACAAGAATAACATTTCCAGCACTCTATGTATAATCAAGTACATGAACAATTTCAAGCTTACAACTGTGAATTGATCTTCAATTTACATTGATAAATTTTAACAGCATTTCATACGAATCTCATCACATGAGGTAAAATATAGCTAAAAATAAATATCTACAAACACGTGCGGCAGTAGAAACAACATTTTCATATACTTTCCAATGCTTCGAAAATCAAAAGAACGGATTCGAAGACTAACCTTCCTGAAACAGATAAAAACGGAGAGAGAGAGAGAGAGAGAGAAAAGTTACGAGTCAAGATTGCGGAAGTGTTGTTTATTGATGTGTCAATAATCAAGAACATGAACAATGTCAAGCTCACGATCGTGAATTGATCTTCAATTTACACTGATAAATTTTAACAGCATTTCATACAAAACTCATCACACGAGGTAAAATTTAGCTAAAGACAGAGATCTATAAACACATTCGGCAGTAGAAACAACATTTTCATACACTTTCCAATGCTTCGAAAATCAAAAGAACAGATTCGAAAACTAACCTGCTTGAAGCAGACAAAAACAGAGACAGAGAGAAAAAAGCTATTAGTGAATATTGTAGAAGTGTTTTGTTATTGATGAGTCAATACTCAAGTACATGAACAATGTCAAGCTCACGACCATGAATTGATCTTCAATTTACATTGATAAATTTTAATAGCATTTCATACGAAACTCATCACACAAGGTAAAATCTAACTAAAAACAAAGATCTATAAACACGTGGCAATAAAAACAACATTTTCATACACTTTCCAATGCTTCGAAAATCAAAAGAACAGATTCGAAAACTGACCTTCCTGAAGCAAACACACACACACACACAGAGAAAAGCTACGAGTAAAGATTGTGAAAGTGTTTTGTTATTGATGAGTCAATAATCAAGTACATGAACAATGTCAAGCTCAGGACCGTGAATTGATCTTAAATTTACACTGATAAATTTTAATAGCATTTCATACAAATCTCAGCACATAAGGTAAGATCTAGCTAAAAACAAATATCTATAAACACATGCGGCATCAAGAATGACATTTTCATACACTTTCCAATGCTTCGAAAATCAAAAGAACGGATTCGAAAACTGACATTCCTGAAGTAGACACACACACACACACACAGAGAAAAGCTATGAGTAAAGATTGTGGAAGTGTTTTGTTATTGATAAGTCAATAATCAGGTACATGAACAAGGTCAAGCTCACGATCGCGAATCGATCTTCAATTTACACTGATAAATTTTAACAGCATTTCATACGAAACTCATCACACAAGGTGAAATCTAATTAAAAACAAAGATCAATAAACACATGCTGAAGTAGAAACAACATTTTCATACACTTTCCAATGCTTCGAAAATCAAAAGAACGGATTCGAAGATTGACCTGCCTGAAGCAGTCAAAACAGAGAGAGAGAGAGAAAAGCTACTTGTGAATATTGTGGAAGTGTTTTGTTATTGATGAGTCAATACTCAAGTACATGAACAATGTCAAGCCCACGACCGTGAAATGATCTTCAATTTACACTGATAACGTTTAACAACATTTCGAACCAAACTAATCACACGAGATAAAATCTAGCTAAAAACAAAGATCTATAAACATATGCAGTAGTATAAACAACATTTTCATACACTTTTCAATGCTTCGAAAATCAAAAGAACATATTCGAAGAGTGAACTTCCTCAAGCAAACAAAAACAAAGAGAGAAGCTATGAGTGAAGATTGTGGAAGTGTTTTATTATTGATGAGTCAATAATCAAGTACATGAACAACGTCAAGCTCACGGTCATGAAATGATCTTAAATTTACAATGATAAATTTAAACAGCATTTCATACGAAACTCATCACACGAGGTAAAATCTAGCTAAAACAAAGATCCATAAACACACGCGGCAGTAGAAACAACATTTTCATACACTTTCCAATGCTTTGAAAATCAAAAGAACATATTCGAAGACAGACCTTCCTGAAGTAGAGAGAGAGAGAAGCTACCAGTGAAGATTTTGGAAGTGTTTTGTTATTGATGAGTCAATAATCAAGTATATGAACAATGTATAGCTCACGACCATGAATTGATCTTCAATTTACCTAGATAAATTTTAACAACATTTCATACAATTGAAAAAGGTTATGGGCAAGCGGCCATGTGCGAGAACAAGTACTGGATAAGTTAAGACCGTGACACCCAGCAGATCATGGTGTTGCTGCCACCGAGTTTGGCATTCACTTTCAAACTTAAACTTTTTAAGTACGCAACCGGCTTTGTACTTGTATATTTTTTCCACAAATGGCACTGGGTCAAAACACCGATTTTTGAATAACTATGACATTATGTTCAGGACTTTATGTTCTTCATGTAACTATGACATTCACATTGTTTTGTGATTGCAATTTTAATTTTTACAACTTTATATTTTTAACATATTCTCTATCTACAACTTGGGTCTCGAATTTTTTATTCAAAAATTTCAGTATTTTTTTTTATTTATAATTTATTAGCTTATGGGGGTGCATATATGTATATGTCTTGCTTTGGATGTCTCGTGAGCCTTTTGTTTACTTGCATACCCTATTTCCTTCTATATTTCCTTTGTTAATCGTCAAAATAAAAACGTATTACGAGTTTACTTGCAAGAAGTAAAAGGAGGAGAATGTCTCAAAAATCCATACATAAATTTTAATCTTCAATTTATGTGCAAAAAAAAAAAAGAGTTAATTAAACTTTACCTCTGTGGTTTGACTGATTTGCATTTACCCCCTATAATTTGAAAATCACCACTTACCTCCCTTGTGGTTAGATTTTCTAACCACTTACTCCTATGATATAGGGGGTAAGTGGCGATTTTCAAACTAGAGAAAGGTAAAGTACAAATTGGCCAAACTATAGGAGAGTGAAGTGCTATTAACCCAAAATAAAATTATGTATCACTTAGTATAATGTTGATAATTATTTGTATGTTGTATACATTTAAGACTTAATTTATGTTTAGCTGCCCCCATGAATGCAACTAAAAATAATATTTATCCACGTTCCACAATAAAATAAAATATATTCATAATTCCATATTAATTAAGGTTATCTTAGTTAACACTTGTTAATTAATCTTATATATATATATATATATATGTGTGTGTGTGTGTGGTCTGGCCGGGCTGGCCCGACTCTAAACAAAAATGGTCATGTCCAAATTCAGCCCTAAACATAACCGAGTCTAAAATTTGAGGCCCTAATCATGTCTAATCATGTCCATGGGCTCAAAAATCAAACTCAAATACTAAAAAAAACAAGGTAACGGACTAAGCGGATTGGGCGGGTCCCCAGGCCTCTGACCACCCCTAGGTAGTACTTGAGGGCCAATACAAATTCAATATTTAAAGGCAAGAAAGAGAAAACATAATATTTATCTCTCTAGTTTTCTTTCTCTCTCTACTTCTAAATTTTTTAATGAAGACAAAATAAAATTAAAATCAAAATAAAGTGTAATTTTGTCTATTTCATCTAAATTTTAGATGTAAATTTAAGTTTCGCTAGCCCGTTTCATTAAATTAAACAAAAAAATAAATAAATCAATAATTATAAGTAGAGGGGAATAAAGTGTAAATTTTTAAAATAGAGGGGATAAAATAAAACAAAACTAAATTATAAGGGAGTAAAAGATAATTAACTCAATACTCAATGATCCATGATTCCATATAGGGTTAGGTTAAACAAAGGTTACAAAGCACGTGTTTTCAAGCTTTTATAAACTTCTCTTGACTTCACTTTGAAAAAGGGCCAGTGGCCAAACCTATGCGCGCGCGCACACACAAAATATAGTCATACTCATGACATCTTTAAAAACCTTGGGAAAAATACATTTTAGTCCCTAAAGTATAGAGTGGGTGTCTGTGTGGACTGCGAGTTTTGCCAAATTACACGTTTGATCTTTAAAATTTTATATTTGTTCCAAGCTCGCAAAATTAAAAACGATCTTAATGATTTTAGACGAAAAATGGACTGTGCTCAATACATGTTCTCTTAATAAGGATATTTCACTTCACTAAACTTTAAATGTTTTCCTCTAATAACGATTTCAGTTTCTCTTCTCTTTCATTCTTTACAAGAATTGTTGGAAGGAAAATATTAAGAAAAATATTTTAAATTTAGCAAAGTGATAAAATGATAAAAATATCCTCATGTGTGCTAAGTACAATCTATTTTTATCCAAAATCGATAGCAATATTTTTAATTTTACGAGATTAAAACAAATATATAACTTGAGGGGCTAAACGTGCAATTTAACAATGACACTCTCATAATTTAGGGGGCCAAAAAATATAATTTTCCCTTAAACCTATCTCACTCACAACTATTTATAAATAGCAACTTTGTAGTGTTGAATATTATCTTAAATTTTGATTTTTAAGCAAGGGGTTAATTTATTTTTGTTGATTTTATATTAATTGTAAATTAAAGGGGGTTCTATATGTTTTTTTTTTTTTAGTTTTATGTGTTATTTTATTAAAATAAAGATAAAATATTAGTTTTTATGGCAAGGTCGAGTCCCCTTAATTGTGAATAAATCTACCGCTGATCTATTCATGTTATTCTGTGAATTTTTTTCTCATATGTTTTATAAAATTATTCTAAAAATGTATTATGGTCGAATTGTTAATTATTTTTCCATCTATTCCTTCAAAATTTCAAACCCAATTTTATGTTATTTATTTATCCATCTAAAAATATCTTTTGTGTGCTTAATTCACCTCCCAACCAATATGAGAATGAGAGGTTGATATGCCATTTGAGCAACATAATTCTATGCCAAAAAGAAACATGCTCTCATTCACTCTCCATCTCCCTTTGATGCACACATATATACATACACTCTTGTTCATCCCTAAGGGGCTAGTAGTGTTGTATAATATTGTGATGTTAATGATGAGTTTAATCCTTAATGAGACCGAGGCAAGAAAATTTTTGCAGGGTATAGATCACATATATCTTTGGAGGACTCGCCCAAGTGAGAATTGTCGTGAGGCCGCGACTATGAAATTGGACTTTCCTTAGTTATTCTCATGAGAATCAAGATACATGTGCATGACCATAAAAGTGCAAAACCGCAAACACGATCTAATACCCATACTGTGTTTGTGCTTACTGAAATTCGGTTAAATGGATTTAGTTCAAGACATAGTTCACTATGATTTTTTCAGATAAATGTTTGTTATATTAAGTGAAGTTCAAATCCTGAAAACACCTATACCTATTACACAGTTTTATATTGTCCATTATTTTTATTTTATTATTTAATTTTTATTTTATTTTATTATAATTTTAAATTATATGGGGGATTGTTAGAAAAATAATTTTAAATTAATTATTTTATTATATATAAATCATATTATTTTATGTAATGTAATTATTATTAATAATATATTTATAATTGTTATATTTATGTGTGCTAATGACAAATTATTATCGTGATTAAATTATAAAATTTATTAAAATGACTTTATGAATTCTATTATAAATATATATGTCTTACAATAATATTTATGTGTATAATTAGTGATTTTATTAATTATAATATTATGAGTATTTATTATTATAATAAGAGTTACATAATCTATACACTATATATGTGTGTGTAAGATTGATAGAAAAAGAAAAGTGATTGAGAGAGATATAGAGAAATTTAGATATATAAATAGAGAGAAGTGATATTATATATTTGATTACAGGCAATAGGATTCGCAATCGGTTTAATATAGGGATGTCATACTTGCACAAATATGTATTTTCTTTCTATCCTATGCTTTATTACAAGTGATATTATTTATTTATCTATTTTAAGTTCATAATTATGTAAAAAATTTCCAACATAAAACACTGAAAAACGCCACTAATGTTCGATAAATGTTTTATTTTTAGTTTTTGTAACCAAACCAAGAAGAAGAACAAGATACTCAACACACACATGATGAAATCATTAATCATAGAAGAAGATACAAATTTTCGATCTTAAGTTTGAATTGTTTTCACTTTTTACCCTTTATTCTATTTACATATATTACGCATTATATTTTTAAAATACAAAATTTAACCCTGTTGTACCTGTAAAACGTGTCCGGCCTGAAATTTGAACTTTAACTTTGTCATGATAAGCGTCATCTCCTTGCCGCCGAAACTTTGTCGAGAGAGAGAGAGCGCGTGTTATAAATGTGGTATATTTTAAGTATATTTATTTAATTATTTATTATTTTTGGGGATATTATTGTTAAAAGCTCACTACTAGTCTATTGTTAAAAAAAATTGACATTTCTTTATTCTATTAAAACTAAATAAAAAAATTATCTTGAATTAACTGTATTTTTTATTAAAATTAAAAATAAAAATTAACTTAAAAATAATTAATATTATGTAATTTTTTTATGTAATTTAAATTTTTGGTTTAAATTAAATTATTGTTAATTAATAAATTAAAACCCTAATTTCTAATTCCAAACCTAAAATAAATTTTACAAAATAAACACAACCCAACCAAATTTGATTAAATCCAGCCAAATCTAATTAAAACAAACTCAATCTAAAAGCAACCAACTCAAATTTTATTTAATTAAACCAAAACTAATTCCAGATGAAATTAAAACCATCATAAGATAACCAAGTAAAACAATAGTGTAGAGAGAGAGGTCGCGCTATTTTTTTATTTTTATTTTTATTTTTTGGACTGGATACAACTTTTTTTTCTTTAATTTCTGGATTGGTTTGACGACCGTTGGAGTCTCGTGAATTTTCTGCTTAGGCTTCTGCGTGTGCAAAATATACATGAGGCAGAGGGATTGTGCCATTTTGGCACAGTTTATCCAACACTGATAGAACTTTTATTTTGCTTGAAAAATAGCAAAATATAATTATTATTATTATTATTTTTTTGGCACAACAAATCCCCTAACGGTTGGAGATGCTCTTACCCTCCTCCCCCCTCTCTCTTTAAAGAAAAATTAAGGGATCCTTTGACAAGATTTTTTAAATAGTTTTTTTTTAAAAAAAAAAAAAGGACTAACCAAATTTAACTGATGTAAAAAATAAAAATTATTCCAAAATTGCCCATGTTTTATATAGCAAGAGGTTGAGGTCATAGTTGCTTCAATGGTGATATTGATGGTGATGGTAGCAACGACTCAGACTGTGCAAATTTGGAAGTGACACGGTAGCAAATGCAAAGGAGAGAGAGAAAACAAAAAAATAGATTATGTATTAATTTAAAGGAATAATTTGGAGGATTCTGTTTTTTTTTCCCCGCACTTGGAAGAGTCTTTTGTTTATTAGATCAGAACTTGCAGCAATTGAAAGAACCTTCTCAAATCACGTCTCGAGAACTATCGGTTATGAGACTGAAACACCATAAGAGGTATAAAGACTACCATAAGAGGTATAAAAACTAAATATGATCTAATCTTTATATATTATTTATTGTTTCATATCTTTTAATCTTTTTTGTTACTCATCCATTAAGGGCATTTTTGTAATTTAAATGATAACAAAACATAGATTATGTTACACTAACTATAAAGAATACATATGGAGCTATCGGGGGCAAAATGGTCTTTAACAGCTTATCTTTTTTATTCTACTACAAATATTTGTCTCTTGATTTTTGTTAAGCTCATTTTATAAAGAATTAAAAGTTTGAAAAAAAGTTTGCAATACCCAATTCACCGCCTCCCCTCTTGGATGTCTTAGCCAACAATTTCTTCCAAGAATATAATTTTTGTTCTCAAAATTTTGAATTTTAAGAATAGAAAATATTTTCATGAATTTATTTATGTTCCCGGTTGTTTTCATATTTTGAGAACAATCCCAATTTTTCGAAACAAAAAAAAAATTGTTTCCGTGCTAACCTCTAAAAAAGCGTTTTCGGAAATGCTCCAATGGCTACATGCTAGGTACACGCATCTTTCAAATGAATTGTTATGTACCAGTTTAGTGAGAGGCATGGTACCAAGTAGAGGCGGTCATGGGCCGGGCTAGGTTTTAGCTAAGGGTGGTCATGGGCCGGGACAGGCTTAAACGAGGATAGTACAAAAACATGATGGGCCCGAGCCCAACCCAGCGCGGTGGTCAGACCTTCATTCTATGCCCAAGCTCGGCTCTATAGAAAAAAACTAAGTCCAAAACCCAGCCCTATAATTTTTATTTTTATTTTAATCTCAAATTTTGGGATCGAGCCGTCGAGCCCCCAGCCCTAGCTAAAACACCCATTATCCATGATCTTTCAACAAGTAGTCCACAATGCATGCCCACTACTCCTAATAATGCTCCATTTCCCATTAATATCTTGCCAAACCGAAACCACAGTCGCCCACCTTATCTCCCACTTTCCATGACATTGAACATGGGCCCAATAATCTCAAACCTTCTTCAACTATCACTAATCCCTCATCCATCCCACCAACCAACAGGCCCACATCCAATACAATTCTACATGATCTTCAATATAGTCACCCTATTTTTTACATAATATATATATATATATATATATATATATATATATATATAAATTAAAATTATTCTTCAGGCTTGGTTGGGCCGGGCCTAATTTATTTTTGTCTTGCCCAAGCCCGACCCTAAAATTGATCAGGCCCTAACACTTAGGCCCAAGCACGGCCCATGGACTCAAAATCTAAGTCCAAGTCCTAAAAAAATATAGTCGGGCCATTCGGGCTGGGCGGGCCCCGGGCCCATGACCATTCCTAGCTTTAGCTAGGGTATTACAAAAACATACTAGGTCCTAACCTGACTCAGTCCTATGATTGAACCTTACTTACATGCCCAAGTCTCGGCCCTAAGGCCAACCCAACCCTTTATATATATATATAAACATGAAATCAAACCAAAACAATATTACTATTCACATAAAATCAAGTCAAACCAACTAGAATTAGATTTGTTTGATGTATGTATAATTTTTTTTAAAAAAATTAATAGTTCTCGGGTTGGGCCGTCCCTAAAAAAATTCGGTCTTGTCCAAGCTCAGTCCTAAATTTGATCGGGTTTTAAAATCAAAGTCCCAACTCCACCCATATGTTTAAAACTAAAGTCCAAATCCTAAAAAAATAGAGTCGGATTAGACGAGCCCTCAAGCCCATGACCACCCCTAGTCCCAAGTGAGAGAGAATCATTTTTTACCGGTGTAACATAAATTCTCAATTTCAACACTCCAATAATATCTTAAAAAACATGAATTTTAAAAATAAAAAAAGACACTATTTGGATCTTGTAAGCCAAACAAAATTCTTAATAATAAAGTCGAAAACCAGCAAAAACATAAAAACAAAAATGGAAATGCCTCGATCATTATCACTATGTACAAAAAATCTAGTTACAGATTGGCGAACAGTTGAAAAATCTCAAATCGTAACCTCAAAACCCTAGAAAAGAGCAACCCAGTGTCACAAAGCTCTCGCTATGCTCCGCGTCCGAAGAACAGTCAGACCACTTAAATCTATTTGTAAAACGAGTAGGATAATAGATTATTGCTGATGAGGAGGCCACTGCATTCGTTCTGGGGGGCAAGGGACAGGCGCTGGGTGGGCTATAAACGTTGGGAGGTTTTCTCCTGGCATTAATATAGAGATTTCTTTGGCATCTGCATTCACCTAATATAATTTTGTTGTCAGAAAAAAAAATTATTAAATAAATTAGGTGCAAATATATATTTTCTTTGAAAATATAAATTTCATATCTATATCAATGGCACAAAATTAAAAACGATTTAATGATTTTGGATTGAAAAATGGATTGTGTTCAGCACGTGGCCGTTTAATAAAAATATTTCGTCATTTCGTCACTTTATTAAACCTAAGACATTTTTCCTTACCTCTTTCGAACAACAGTTCGTCTGAAAAACATTTTAAGTTTCATAAAATGAAGTAATGCAGAAAATATCCCCATCGGAATGCCTCGTGTTGAGCACAACGATGTTTTCAATTTCAATTTTACAGGATTGAAATAAATGTAAAACGTTAAGGAATAAAATGTGCGACTTGACAAACTTCGGGTGTGCATAGACATTCACCCGATATTTTAGGGACAAAAAATGAAAATTTTCCTTTTTCAAGACAACAAATGCAAGTTGAAGACTTGTCTAGCCTTTTGGGCCTTAATTGATATGTACATATGGTTAGGACAAAACATCAAAGGGGGTGGTGTTCTTAAAAATGTGAGAAAAATGGAGTGTCAAAAATATATAAATAGTTGCTTAGGACCCATTTTGTTATTGTTTCCGTTGCCTGATTTATTGTTCCAAGTCTCAAAATTTTAAGATTAATGTACATAAATACATTTGGTAAACACGTTTTTGTTCCTATATTTTTAGGAGTAATTTAAAAATAATTCCTAAATTCTTTAAAAATTTGAGAAATTAAAAACTATTAATTGTTATTCATTCACACTACCACTATGCCGGTCACCACCACTATCAATCCGCCAGCCACCATTCATTTAAAGAGTAAAACTAGAACAAATATTGTTTATGTTCTCATCAATTAAAACTTGGTCATTATCAAATATATTTCTATTCACAATGTAAAAGAATAAGAAACAGAAAAGTAGAAACATAATCAAACGCCACATTATACTCAAAACCCCTAATTTTATCGTGTCTTGTAGTTTGTAATTTGCAATTACCACCCCTCAAACTTTTGAACTTGGATCCAATTGCCCCAGATTTAAACTTTTAGCATAAAATTACCCAAAAATTTCACATCTGGGGTGTATTATTAGTTAATTAGTTGCAGTATTAGAGCAAAATTAAGAAGAAATTAAAAAAGAATAATATACTTACAACCATAATAATTGAGAGATTCAAAATTACACCATCAACCCCTAATTTTTTAAGTGTTCATCAATTTGGGCCATGAAATTTTTATTTAAGTACATTACTCCTCCAAATTTCTTATTCATAGTCTAATACCCCGAAAATTCAACATTAAAATTGAAAAAAAAAATCGAATTTCGTCAAATTGGACACAAAATTCAAAATTTTTAAGAAAACATTAGGGAGTGTAAAGTGACAAATAATCTAAACTTTATAGTGATAGTAGTACTTACTTTGGGTGATGGATAACCAAGTTTAGAACAGAACCGCATCTGGGCTTCTTCTACATCTCCGAGATTCCGGCCACCGGACGGCGACAATCCCGGCGAAGTTGGTCGGACAAGCCTCTCGAAAATGGCCATTACGAGGAACATGGAGATCAAAACGGCGGTGGCAACAAACCCAAAAGAGACCGCATTGATCGAGTCGTCAAAACTCCTCAAACTCTCATCTTTTTGCACGTCGTACGCCGGAGCTCCAGCGGATGACCAAATATTAGTTACACTTTCATCCCCCATGTTTGAAAACAATGTTAGTTCTTGATCACTTGGGAGATAAAAGATTTCAGAGCACATGTAAGAGGGAGACAGTTAAAACAGTTGGAGGAAGAGAGAGAGAGAGGCTTTACGCCATTATCAAAGCTATACCCAGTACTTAAAAGACGAGAAGGGGGGGGGGGGGGGGGCATCTGGAGAGACTTTAGAGACAGGAGACCGGCCCGAGGTTGAAAAAGATGGCTTAGAAATTTGGATAGGACTTGGAGGGAGGGAGAGAGATTGGGGGGGGGGGGGGGTAGAGAGAGAATTGCATGAAGCTGGAAATAGGACAGGACCCGTGTTTTGACAGTTGAAAAGGACTTTGGGAGGCATATAAGAAAATGTTGGGACTGGCATTTTCTTTAATTTTCTTTGAAAAAATTATATTTTTATTCGCTTGTATTCACGTGAATTCTGAAATTTGGCAAATTATACATTTAATCTCTTAATTTTCGCGATATTCTCAATTCCGCAAAATTTAAAGTTTTGTCACGCACGAGGAACTACAAGACATATGACACCCGAACAAGACTACTTCCCCTAAACATGCTACTTCTCAAGCATAATCACTTCTAAGTAGACTGACTCCGAACATTGCCATAACAAGGAGAAGCATGCCAAAGACCTCAACCACCTTACCGCGAGTAGGGCCATCAACCCCAACACACGCCAATCGTCATCATCCCCGCTCGAGACAGTTGTATCGTTCTCCTCCTATTTAGAATATAGTCGTTATTGTTTTAGAATGAGAGTCCATTGCTTCATATCCTACCGAATCTGCAATATTAATGGAAATGAACTGAGATTTAAGAAAAACTTGTCAAATAAATTTTCTATCTCCTTTAAATACTAGAGCATTGGGTTCTAGCCAGGCAGATACAATTTTTTCCTAGTTAACACTGTCAAATTTCTTTGAGAAAACACTATTAATTCTCATATTGGAAGTGCAACGTCGGTAAACCCATTCACAGTGTATTATTTTGCAATAACTAAAATTAAGAAGACCAACCTGATCCTAATTCCAAGGTTCTACATCCGACGAACCAATTTTTTACTTCATCATCAACCAAATTCTACATGTTACACCTCAAAACAACAGTTTCTAATCAATAATTGGTGTTAAATTTACTTTAACAATGTCGAAATGAACAACAATATTTTGGAAAAACATGCATCGGATTCTTAAAACAAACTATATTGCATTATAATATGATCAAACACTTGAGAATTACTTATTAAATCCATTAGTTTATCGAGAGGGGGCATATCAATGTGACCCTAAGATTTGAGCAAATATAAAGAGAGACAATGTCCCTACATCTTTCATTAGACATGTTGGAAAATAAAAATGTACAAAGAGACATTTTTCATCATCTCAAGATTAATAGGATATAGACATTGGTCCCCTATACTCCTACAACCCTATAATTACGCTTCGTTTTTCTATAATTAATTGAATTGTACTTTAAATCTTTAATAACATTTTCGTTATCAGTTATTCTCTGTAATTCATATTAAAGTACAATAATTATATTTAACGATCAAATTTTACTGTCAAAATTAGAGTTATCTTATTTTCACCATGATACAGACTCCAAGTTCTTTTGGCAGAACACGAGATTATGACACAGTCAAAATCTAGTGTAATTTTGCGTCGGTACATTGACGCATAACCTGCGTTAACTTGTCTGATTATTCATTATAGCACTGTCCTTTGTCCGGTAATAGTAGGAGTTGCTCTTTCAAAAAATGGGAGAAGTGCGATATCCGTTGAAGGAAAAAACGCAGGTTAAAAGGTTTTGAAAGTCTAAGAGTTAAATACTAAGGTTTGATATAAATTATTTAAAATTAATTGATGATTATACTGCAGGGTGGGATTAGATTGAATTATTTTGCCCGTCATTTTTTTTTTTTTTTTTTTCATTTTCTTAATTTCTACTAGTCAGGTCAATTTGATTTGAGCCGAGCTAGTCGAGCATAATTGTAAATATATTATTTTATACAATTTTGTTAAATATTTAAGAGTTGTATTTAGCTCTAAGTTACAGGGGTAAGTGATGACGAAAATAATATAATTCCAAGATGAGAAAATATAATCAAACATTTTTTATTTAGAAATTCAGAAAATAAAAATAAAAATATATATATTGGAAAAACCATTTTATGTTAAGTGATTAATTAAGGTATCACTTAATAATATTTTACTTCCAAATAAAAAAAATAAAAATAGTTTTTATCTTTGCCCCTTCCTCTTGTAAATAAATTGTTTGTCCCTTTCTATTTATCTAATCATCGCTTTTTCTTTCATTTCAAATAACTACGTTTTATTTATTTCTATTTTTAATGAAATAAAAAAAAAAAGAATATACTTAAAAATTAAATTTTTATTTAATTTTAGGATGAAATAGAGGAAATTGTCACTTTAATTTAATTTAATTTAAATTTTTTTTATCTAAACAATGCATGAAAAGTTTAGCTTCATCACTTTTTAAACATGTCTATTAATTTAAACGAAAAACAATTAGTTTTTCAGTTTATTTAAAATAAAACAAAGAGGAGTGAAAAGAGATAAAGTGATGATTAGACAAAATATAAAAAATAAAAGACAATTTATCGAATATTAATCATCATAATGAGCGTGAATTGGACAAAACTCCGTCTAGTTGATTTCTCTCTCTAAAAATTAAGCAAATGAAACCCGGGATTGTTAACTCCAGGTTCAAGCAAAATTTCAAACATATTCAGGAATCACAATCCCGGGTTTAACAATAAAACTAAAAAAAAATTATGAACCGTATACCCGGGATTGACAACTCCAAATTTATGAGGCCTTTTTTTCGTCTATGCCCGGGGTTTGTAATCCAAGGATTTCAATACTCGGAGTTTGTAATTCTGAATTATAATTATTTGGTAAAAAAATGAAATTAATTAATTTTTCAAAAAATAAGTAATAAAAAAATATTTTTTTAGGTAAACAACTCTTGTAAAATATTTTATTTATTTTCATTTATTTAGAGTAATTTATTTTTTTAGATTTTTTATAAATACAAATTTTATTAAATTGACACCAATTTGATAAATTAAATATTTAAAAATAAATAAAGAATATAAAGAATAATTTAGTCAATAAAATATTATTTATTTATTTTCTCATATAAACTCTCTCTCCTCTCTCTAAAAAGAACCTGTCGGCTGTCGGGCCTCTTTCAAACAAGTGGGACACGCAATTCTCGAGATTGTCTAATTTCGACGGCCCAGATTCACTGTCCAATCGCATCCTGACCGTCCACGCTTTCTTATGATACTGTACGGTCGTGGTCCGGACAGACGGGTCAAAAGAGACAGTGACATTGCGCGTGCAAACGCACGTGACGTGTGAGAGCGTACGTGACGTTTGTGTCAGAGTGTGGGCCCCTTCATACCTGTGGGGTCCAGGTGATGGCACGTGGGTTTGTGGGCCAGGTATGTGGAGAGTCACGTGATGGGGTTTCAGTATATGGACGTTTGATAATTATCTTTTTGGTTTAAATTACACTTTATACCCCACATTTTGGATGCAATTTCAATGTATATCCCTATTGTTTTAATTTTTAACAATGTAAACTTTAGAGTTTGAATTTTGTCTCTACTTGATATAGTTGACATGTTTCGACCATCTTAATTATCAAAGTTATTAATTGTTTTGACTTACTTAATGATTAATTAAGGTGGGATCTGTTAATTAATTAACTAAGTTAAAGTTCCAATATGTTTAATTTGAATTGGAGATTAAATATAATCCCTTGTGTAGAGCGTAATTTTATTTCAATGTATAAAGTAAAACTCTAGTCTCGATCTATTTCTGTTTTTAATTATGTAACCTGTAAATTTGTATTTTTTTGTTATCAACAATATGTTCTACAATTGTTTTCGAAAATATGTTCTACAATTGTAATTTTTAACAAGGTACACTTTAAAGTTTGAATTTTGGCTGTAATTGATCTACTTGACGTGTTTGGGTCATCATAATTATAAAAATCGATAATTTTTTGATTTATTTAATGATCAATTAAGGTGAAATATGTTAGTTAATATAATCGAGTTAGAGTTTCAATAAGTTTCATTTGAATTGGAGATTACTACTACTTTGTGGGGGCACAATTTTGGTTTAACCGTATGGAGTCAAACTCTAATTTCGATTTACTTATGTTCTCAATTCTGTAACCTATAAGTGATATTCTTAAGTCTTAATTCTTGCAAAATAATATTGTACTGCAGGTTGACTCGTTTGCGTTGCACCTCAGATGCAAGAATAAGTGTGGTTATGGTATAATTTTGCCATAGCTCTATGTCATGAGCTTTAAGTTTTTCTAAAGAAGTCGTGTATCCTTGGCATTATTCTACCCTAACAGAAGCACTAAGTATGCTTAAGTGGCGTTTGGTTAGTGTTCCCACTTTTCTGAATCCAATGGGAATGGGTTGGATTGGGTTGAGAATTTTGGGAACATAATTACGTTTAGTAACGACAATTTTTGTTTTGTGCTGAGAACAGAATGTGTTTAGTAATGATTTTATCCTAAAGTTAAATTTATTTATTTATTTTTTTGTTTGGTGGCGGCCGGAAGGCGGCGGCGGCGAGGTGGCCGGCAGACGGCGGCGGGTGGTGGTGGTTGGCCGGCAGATGAAGTCGGAAGTTGAGAATTTTAGGTTGAGTTTTTTGGGCACAAAAAGAAACAACTTTTTTTTATTTCTGATTTCTTTAGAATTTTGAGAATCAATTCCTATTTTTTGGGTTGGGTTGGGTTGAATTTTGTGTTTGCCAAACGCGTTCCCAAAAATCAAACCCAAAATTTTTGGGTTGGGTTTGGTTGGGAACCCTAAGACCCCGTTTGGCTAGTGTTCTCAACCAAATCCAACCCAAAAATTTTGGGTTTGATTTTTGAGAACGCGTTTGACAAACACAAAATTCAACCCAACCCAACCCAAAAAAATAGGAATTGATTCTCAAAATCCTAAAGAAACCAGAAATAAAAAAAAATTGTTTATTTTTGTGCCCAAAAAACTCAACTCAAAGTTCTCAACTTCTTACTTTATCTGTCGGCCGACTACCACCACCCGCCGCCGTTTGCCGCCGCCGGCCACCGTCCGGCGACCGACCGCCATCTCCGCCCACCTCCGACGACCGTCCGCGCTCTAGCGACCGTCGCCGGCCACCTCCGCCGCCGCCGCCGCCGTCCGGCCGCCACCAAACAAAAAAAAAAAATTCAAAAATAAATAAATTAGTTTCAGGATAAAATCGTTACCAAACACATTCTGTTCTCAGCACAAAACAAAAATTGTCGTTACCAAACGTAATTTTGTTCCTAAAATTCTCAACCCAACCCAATTCAATTCAACCCAATCCATTCCAATTGGATTCAGAAAAGTGAGAACACTAACCAAACGCCACCTAACCAAACGGGGCTGAGCTTCTCACCTTATTTTAGGCCTTGGTCTTGAGAATGGATTGTCAAGATCGATTTCAAGTAGACGGTCAGAATCGAGAACCAGAACATTTCTCTAAAATATCCTAGATATTTCTTTGAAAGAATTCATTAGAATATACAAATCTAGATATTACAAGACTATCTACTTTAGTCGTTCCTAAAGTTTTGTAAATTTTCCAAACAACTAAAGAGGCTCTTTGGTTGGGTCTCCCCGTGCGGTTTATATATCACGACTCAAAGACTTGAGATGTGATACTCAGTTTTGAAAAGAGTGTGTACCTTGGCCTAATATGACTTAGCATTGTTGTCGACGCCAAAGATGATTGTGGTACTCGACCTTGGATCCCAAGATAAATCGCCGGGTTCCCATAGATCGTGCTTAGACTCATGTGCGTTGTACATGAGTTTTTCCTTTGATATGTCTTTATACTAAAACTAAAATCGGTTCGCTTATTAATTTCAAATTTAAAACCGCAACAAAATCATTTATTCGGTTCCTCGTTTGGTTCGATTTTTTTCCCACGGGTAAGAAAGTGTGTGCGTGAGAGACACTAAGGCCCTGTTTGGTAACCGTTTCCACTTCAAAATTTCCCATTCAATTCCCAAATTTTTTAAAATTCTGTTTGGGAATAACGTTTGGTAATTTTTGTTTTCGTTTCCATTATATTCTCATTTGAGAATTGTGCTCATTTTTTTCTTAAGAAATGAGAAACAAAAAAAGTTATTTTTCATAATTCCCATTTCATTCTAAAAAATAATGTCACTGTTCATCCACCGGCCGACCACTGTCCGCCGCCGTCGGCGGCGGCCATCTCCGACGACCATCGTCGGTCACCGCCGGCATCACCGGCCGGCCACCTGGCAACTTCCGGCACCGCCTGCCGTCGCCGTCTGGTATAACCTACCGTCTGCCGATCGCCGTCGCCACCGCCCGGCCAAAACAAAAAAAATTCTCAAAAAAAAAAATAGTTTTAGGATAAATCGTTACTAAACGCGATTCTCAACCCCCCAAAAAAAAAAAAAAAAAAAAAAATTATCATTACTAAACGAGATCCATTCCATTTTATTCTCATTCTATTGTTGGAATGAAAACAGAAACGGTTACCAAACGCGGGACTAATGTGTGTATATAATAAGTTTATGTATGTGAGAGAGAAAGAGAGAGTAATCTAATCTGTGTGTGAGAGTGCATGAGAAAGGAAGAGAAAAAATGTGTGTGAGAGAAAACGAGAGAGTAATGAGTCTGCGTCGTGGTGGGGGGCTCGAGGATGAGAGCGGAAAGAGAGTAATGTGTCTGTTTGTATGTCATGATGAGAAGAGTGAGAGAAGAAAGTGTGTGTAGACTGTAAAGAGAAATGTGTGTTTATGTATGTGAGAGAGAAAGAGAAAGTAACGTGTGTTTATGTATGTGATAGAGAAAGAGAGAGTTCCCCAGTTCGATAGCCTAATAGGTATTTAAGTGAAGTTTGGTAACCGTTTCTGTTTCTATTTCCATTTCAGCAGTGGAATCGAAATAAGATGGGATGTGATGAAATTTTTTTTTTTTTTTTTTGGAGTAAAATCGCGTTTGGTAATAATAATTTTTTTTTTTGTTTTGGGAAGAGAATTGTGTTTAGTAACGATTTTATCTTAAAATCTTTCTTCTTTTTTTTTTCTTTTTTTTTTTTTTTTTTTTTCTGTTTTGGCCGGTCGGCGCTGGTGCCCACCGGCGATGACCCGCCTGCCGGAAGGCAATGGCGCCGTCGCCGCGCGACAGCCGGAAGTGGCCGAAAAATTTCCGGCTGGACGGTGACCGGCGACGGTTGCCTGAGATGACCGGCGACGGTCGACGGAGATGGCCGAGGGCGGCGGCAGCCGGTGGCCGGTGGTCGGCCGGTAGATAAATAGTGACCATGTGTTTTGGGAATGAAATGGGAATAATGAGAAACAATTTTTTTTTGTTTTTCATTTCTTAAGAAAAAAGTGGACACAATTCTCAAATGAGAATGAAATGGAAACGGAAATAAAAATTATCAAACGCTATTCTCAAATAGAATTCCCAAAAATCTGGAAATGGAATGGGAATTTCTGGAATGGAAATAGTAACCACTTACGTTTCAAAAATTCTCATTCCATTCCTAGATTTTTATTAGACTAACGTATAGTAATTCATTTCATATTTTTGTTTCCGTTTTCATTTCATTCCAAAATAGAAATCCATCCCATTTTTATATAAAAATGAGAAACAAAAAAAAATTATTTCTCATAATTCCCAACCCATTTCCAACAACAAAAAAAATCATTCCCAAAAATCCTTCGTTTGCTCATCACCTTCATCCCCTTCGTCTGGTTCGTTAACTTCTTCTCCATCACGTTCCGTCACGTACATCTTCTTCTTCTCCATCAGCCGTCGTCTTTTTCTCCATCCACCATCCGCCATCGCCTGCGTCATCTTCGTTGTCCTCCACCGTGGTCGTCGTCTTCTTCAACCGTGGTCGTCGTCATCACCTTCGTCTCGTTGCCGTCGTCTGCTTATAGGGTTTCGATTTCGAAATCGAAACAGGCGATTTCTCGAAAATCGATTTTCGACTCCCATTTTTTAAACCGTGTTCTTCGCCCTAAAATTTTGGTTTTGGTTTCGATTTCAATTTCGATTAGAGTTTAGGATTTCGATTTCGATTGTGATTTAAGGTTTGATTGCTTCTTAAATATCGTTACCAAACGCGATTTTGTTCCTAGATAAAAAAAAATTGTCGTTTCTAAACGCGATTCTGTTCCCAAGAAGAAAATATTCTCATCCCATTCACATCCCACTGCATGGGATAAGCACGAAACGATTATCAAATGGGCCCTAGTTATCTTGTTGTAGGAGGTTTGGAATTCAACTCGTCTCCTAAACTTAGGCCCCCGTTTGGTAACCATTTCCATTCAAGAAATTCTCATCCCATTCCCAGATTTTTGGGAATTCTGTTTGGAAATAGCGTTTGGTAATTTTTGTTTCCGTTTCCATTTCATTCCCATTTGAGAATTGTGCCCACTTTTTTTTAAGAAATGAGAAACAAAAAAAAAATGTTTCTCATTATTCCCATTTCATTCCCAAAACACACAATCACTGTTCACCCGCCGGCCGACCACCGTCCGTTACCGCCGGTCATCGCCGGCGACCATCACCGATCACCATCTGGCCGGAAACTTTCCGACCATTTCCGGCCACCGCCCACTGTCACCCACTCGCCACCGTTGTCCGACCGTCACTGGCGCTGGTGCCAGAGCCACAGCCGTCAGGCCAAAACCGAAAAAAAAAAATAAAAGATAAAAAATAATTTTAGGATAAAATCGTTACCAAACACAATTCCTTTTCCCAAAAAAAAAAAATTTATCGTTACCAAATGTGATTTTATTCCCAAAAAGAAAACAAAATTTCCATCCCATCCCATCTCGGAAGACAATGCGCCGTCGCCGGCGACTGCCGGAAGTGGCCGGAAAATGTCCGGCTGGACGGTGACCGGCGACGGTCGCCGGAGATTACTGTCGGAGGCGGCGGGCGGTGGTCGGCCGGTAGGTGAATAGTGACCATAGATTTTGGGAATGGAATGGAAATAATGAGAAACAACTTTTTTTTGTTTCTCATTTCTTAAGAAAAAAGTGGGCACAATTCTCAAATGGGAATGAAATGGAAACAAAAACAAAAGTTACTAAATGCTATTCCCAAATAGAATTCCCAAAAATCAGAGAATGGAATGGAAATTTCTGAGATGGGATGGATTACCAAACGGGCCTAGAAGTGTGTGTTAGAGAGACTAGAGTAATGAAATAGACCCAAAAGATAAAAGACGAGTAATTAAGTAGGGGACATGAAAGGAAGCAACATCATTCCCTCCCTCCCCCTCTTCTTAAAGGTTCAATCACAACACAAATTTATCCAACAAGGTTAATCCGGTCGTGTTATTTTTCCAATCAGAGTTCGATCATCCTAAGAAGTAAAAAATTAGATTCGTATATATTGCACCGAACAAATCTTACCGTATAAAAAAAATACAAATTGATCCCCATTGTTTTGATTTGCATTTTTTTTTTCTTCATATTTCATGGTTTGATTTTATTCGAAAGCATGACAAATCAAGCCCGGGGCGGGTTTTAGCTAGCGTATTACAAAAAAATACTAGGCCCTAGCCCAGTTCGGCTCAGCCCTATGATCGGGCCCTACTTTCATGTCCAAGCTCTACCCTATAATTTTTTTTAATTTAAAAATAAATACTAAAATATAAATATAAACTCTAAAATATAAAATCAATGCAAACCAATATTGTCATTCGCATTTACATGAAATTAAATCAAACCAACATTGTCACATGAATTAGAATTGAGTTTGTTTGATGTGTATATGTATATATATTGTTAAGATAATTGAAAAGTGGGAGAATATAAATCATATATTGATATATGCGAAAGAGATACAGATTTACGAACACCATATACACAAGTATATATAGGGGAAGAGGGGGTTAGGATTTGCCCTAATGGCCTGAGTGGGCTTAAGCCTATTATTACATTAACACACACACACACACATATATATATATTTGACTTAAAACTAAAGCCAAGCCCTCCATTACCACCCCTAGTGTTCGTTAGGGATGGTCGTGGGTCGGGCCGGGTTCGGGCTAGTGTATTACGAAAAAACGTTAGGCCCTAGCCCGGTGATCGGGCCTTTATTCTATGCCCAAACCCGGCCCTATAAGAAAAATTTAAGCCCAAAGCCCGTCCCTCGGGCCCCCGGCCCTTTTTTTTTTTTAAATTTAAAAAATAAATACAAAAAATTCAACACCAAATCAACAAAAAATATTAAAATTACAATTTCTAAAAACAAACCAATATTCCAAACAAATCAAACCAACAAAAATATTAAAATTACAATTTCTAAAGGAAACTAATATTCCAAATATTAGGGTTGTATTGTAATGTATGTATATATATATATATATTTTATTTTTTTAAACATCCTTCGGGTCGGGCCGGCCCAGCTCTAAAAATTTTTAGCCTTACCCAAGCCCGGCCCTAATTTTGATCGGGCCCTAATACCTAGGCCCAAGCCCTGCCCGTGGGCTTAAATCCTAAGTCTAAACTCTAAAAAAATAGGGCCGGGCCGTTCGGGCTGGGCGGACCCCCAGGCCCATGACCATCGCTATTGTTCGTGGACCTAGGGCCTATGCAGTTCATTGGCCATTTTTCAAAATTGAGCTTGAAGTTTCAACCCATAGATAGAGCTAATGTCAAAAAAATTAGGCTCAATTATTTTTAGAGTCGGGCTAAGGCCTCACTTATATTTTGGGCCCACCCGCTAATTATTAAAAAAATAATTATACGTAAAATAAAGAAATTATAATATTTAACACATACAAACATAAATCTTATAGTCAAATGGTTATCTAAATAATCTTCAAATTATTGGTCATTTCCGTCTCACTTATAATAGTTGTATAAATTATATTTTACTTTAAAAAATTATTAACTTATTAAAAAAACTTATTTATTAATTACTAAAAAACTAAGACGAGCTTGGGTTTTATGCATTTTACAATAGACGGATTGGGTAGGGGAATAGACGCCGGGCCGGGCCCGATCCCAATCCCTACAAATTCTTATAATTTATTACGTTGTTCCCAGCCAAAACATAGCGTAACCCGACCCATGAACACCTCTAATTTAAGTTAGGATATTTTATGGAGGAAGAGAGGGAGAGAGAGAGGGGTTACTTATATTTTTACACTCTTCTGTTTATTTTACATTTTTGCCAATTTAATGTCGATAATGCCCTCAATTAAGAACCGCTTGATACGGAGAATGTTATTTTTCATCCATAATTTAACAGATTTTATTATTTGTCCTGATTTGGAATAAAATCAAAATATTAGGAACAAAAAATATGGATTAAACCAATAGGGATCAATTCATAATTTGACTAAAACTTTAGGAACTGTTGGTATAAAAAATAAAAATAAATTAGGGGCATGATAGCAATTAATAAATAGAGTAGTGTCGGGCCGAGCTGGGCCACTTCGAGCCCATGGTAGGCTGAGTCCAGCCCGACCCAAAAAATTAAGATGACGTTTGGTTAGTGTTCCCATTTTTTTGAACCCAACTAGAATGGGTTGGGTTGGGTTGAGTTGGATTAAGTTACGTTGAGAATTTTGGGAACAGAATTGCATTTCGTAACGACAATTTTTGTTATGTGTTGAGAACAGAATCGTGTTTGGTAACGATTTTAACTTAAAACTATTTTTATTTTTTTTTGTGTTTGGCGGCGGCCGGACGGCGACGCACGGTGTCCAATGACGGTCGCCGAAAGTGGCCGGCGACGGCAGACGGCAACTGCTGGTGACCGGCGACGGGTGGTCGTCGGATGGTGGCCGGAGTTGAGAACTTTGGGTTGAGTTTTTTGGGAAAAAATAAAAAATAAAAAAAAATTTGTTTCTCATTTCCTTAACATTTTGAGAATCAATTCCTATTTTTTGGGTTGGGTTGGGTTGGGTTGAGTTTTGTATTTGCCAAACTCATTTCCAAAAATTAAACTCAAAATTTTTGAATTAGGTTGGGTTTGATTGGGAACACTAACCAAAGGGAGAAGCCAACCAAGCCGTGGACTATTTATGTGTTGGGCAAGATTTGGATAATAAAGGGTAAATTTCAGTAACAACACCCCTTATTATTTAAAAGATTTACAACGACGCTCATTTTTGTTTTGAAAATACATCGGCACCCTTGAAACCCAACAACACCACCCCAATAGTTCGCCAAAGATCCGGAAAACTAATAATTTTAGATTTTATTTGATCAATGTTTTTTAGCTTTTAATTATATATATATATATATATATATATACACACACATAATTTTTCACTATTGTGTGAATTTTATAGTCTTGTTTTGAATATATATATACACAAACACATAATTTTTCAGTATTACGTCAATTTTTAGTCATGTTTTGAACACATATTCAAAACATGACTATAAAATTCATGTAATACTGAAAATTTATGTATCCAATAGATAGAAAAATGTATTTAATAGATTTTTTGTATGAGCTATTTTTTTTAAATATATGTTTTTATGCATATAAAAATAATTTTTTTATAGTAAAATTCAAACACTTATAATCTAATCAACATTTAAAGAAAAAACAATTTGAGAAAAACAGTGAAAATAAATAAAAAATACTTTACAAATAATATCGATGCAATATTTAGTCAGTAATGAACATAAATTTTAAAATACAAAACGAGAAAAGAAAAAAAGAACCTGAAAAATGAAATCAAGAAGTTTTGGAGTAAAATGTGAAAAATTGATAAATTAAAAAATTTATTTAAAAATATTCTAACTTAATTTGTTGTAGTTTTTTCATAAATAAAATTCTTATGAAACGTTTAAAAAATTATAATAGAGAACCAAGAAATTATAATACTTTTTTTCTTTTTTCTTTAATCTCTATTTTTTTTATCCCCTATCCCTCTTTATAACACACATTTATACATACAAAGTGTCACACCCCATCCCGGACTCCCGTCACCATGGGGCTGGCATGACATCACCTAACTGACTAGACAACCACAATTATATCAATATATAACCAAATTACCTATCCAACATATACATAATTTCAACTAATAGGGACACATTGTCCCAAGTATAAGAACAACCAAACTAATTCCATGAACCTCACTTAGACTCAACTCTGACATCTTGCCTCGCAATTTTTCTCAAATGACTCCATCGCATGACCTGCATAACTCTATTTAGCGCCAGTAGGGGACCGATCGACTCCTAACTATTTCACCTGCGAGTGTACTGCCTTCTTAGTAAAAATATTTTTTTTTACATAATAACACATTATAAATTATTACATCATTTAAATATGGATCAAGCGAGAATATAGAAATAACACGTACTAGTAAAACTCTACCCAATGTAAGCAGGAAAAAATAAGATAATAAATATAAGTTCCATTTCAATCCATCTAGTAAAATAATACCAATCACCATAATAAATAATAAATAACCCAATATAAGTAAAACATCACATCTCAAACACACATCTCAAACCACCACTCCACTATAACACACACTGGCTAGCCATAGTGATCGTTTTAACTTCACGATCGGGAGTTGCAATGGTACCGTAACATTCGTAGGAATCCCTTCCTACGAAATATCCATACCTCTTTTTGGGAAGAAATATAATCCACACCCCTTACGAGGAGAAACATCTATATCTCATGGGAAGAATCCACACCCCTTACGAGGTGAAATATAATCCACACCCCTTTCGGGGAGAACAACCATGACATCGTCAAAATCAAATACGGCATCATCGAATCACAACTCAATAAATATCGTCTACTCAACATCGTTAAATCACCACGTCTACCTTTTTCTTTCTCAAGGCCAACTTTTAAATTTAGAAATCATATTTCACACTTTCTTTTAAAGAAAACGTCCGATTTTATCAAAACCACTTTTTCACCCTTTATTTTTAGAAAACCCACACATTTTTAGAAAAATAGATATTTTCTATTCTCTTTTTAAAAATATCGTTTAATTTTACCAAATCCAACAAAAATTCATCTTCCACTTCTCTTTGAAAACTATCGAAATCTTCCGAAAATCCAGTTTATCAACTCACCCAAATCCTACTTGATCCATATCATTTATAAATTCATACAGTTTAAATACTCACATATTTCATCATATATATTCATAGAAAAATAGTTTGGTAAGAAGACAGCACACTCACCTGGCTATCCAATCCGAACAGTTTTTCCTAACTATCTTCTACCGATATTCCAGTGCCTGCGAGCCTAATTGTCACACCCCACCTCGGGCGCCAGTCACCCATGGGGCCAGCGTGACGCTGACACGACAACCCCTGGTGACATAAACAAAACCAGAAAGCGACAGGAAGCATTCATCATCATTTTTATTTTTTTTTGTATAATCACAAACTCAGGTCATAAAGCGGTTTCTTCTACTAGGGACACACCCGTCCCTGAGATTCTAAATACAGCAAGAGGAAAAATGACAATGAACCTATGCTAGGTTCGCCTCCGACTGCACCTCCAAAAATACCCCCAGTCTGCTAAACCGTCGACAGATTCTACCCAGTGCTAGCAGGGGACCGACTCCTAGCTACTTCGCCTGCGAGTGTACTGCCTTCTTTTAGTAAAACATTCTCATACAATAATAATGTACCGTAAAAAGAAAACATTTTTGCACATACATCTAGATATATACATGGTGGAAATAAAGCAATTGTTTATAGGTTTCATTGCAGAATTACCCATCATAAATATCCTACTGACCATTATCATAAAGTAATAAGATATCCAGTACGAATAAATACCACATTTCAAACCACCACACACGCACACTGGCTAGCCATAGTGATCGTTTTAACCTCACGATCGGGAGTTGCAACGGTACCGTAACATTCATAGGAATGCCTTCCTACGAAATATCCACACCCCTTTTTGGGGAGAAATACAATCCACACCCCTTACGGGGAGAAATATAATTCACACCCCTTTCGGGGAGAACAGCCATGACATCGTCAAAATCAAATGCAATATCCTCGAATCGCAACTCAATAACTATCACTTACTCAAAATCGTCAAACCACCACGTCTACCACTTTTCTCAAACCAGCTTTTAAATTCAAAAATCATACTTTATATCTTCTTTTAAAGAAACCGTCTGGTTTATCAATTCCACTTTTTCCACCATTTATTTTTAGAAAACCAGGCATTTTTAGAAAAATAGATGTTTCCTATTCTCTTTTGAAAAACGCCGTCTAATTTCACCAAATCCAGCGGAAATTTATTTTCAGTTCCTTTTCGAAAACTATCGAAATTCAGTTTACCACCTTATTCAAATCGTGCGTGATCCACATCATTTATAAATTCACACAGTTTAAATGTTCACATATTTCATCATATACATTTGTAGAAAAATAGTTTGGCAAGAAGACAGTACACTCACCTCTCTTCTTGTGCTACCGTAACTGCACCGTCCAAAGCCTTCCGGGATGTTAGCGTTTGCGAACCTAATAACGATAGGGTCTAAATTAATATTTTAAAATAACCTAACAGACAATGCAGACCTTTATTTCCATATTTTTCATTCCCCGAATTAATTATACCAAATTGTTATCTATACCCCTTTTCCTGTATCTATATTAACTGTACGATATTACTAGGATTAGTGGTTACGAAATTATCATAACGAATATGAAATTTACTGTCAACAATTTACTTAGATGGGGATAATAATTAATGATTTAAGATATTAATCCATGAAGTCATTATTTATTCCGAATTACTCACCGGTCCCTAATTGGGTTTCTGATTTTTCTGCTGGGGTGATTTGTGTAATTAGTTCTTTTTTTTTTTCTTTTTCTTTTCTTCTTTTTTTTCCTCTTCTTCTTCGTTCTCTCTTTTTTTTCTTTTTTTTGTGCTCTGTTCCGGCCTTCCACCGTCCCCGCCGCCGCCGACGCCATCCCTGCCTCACCAGCCCCTTCGCCGGCGACTCACCATCCACAAACAGTGGACGGCCCACACCCCCGAAGCCGCTACACCAACGGCGAACGGCATGCACACACACACACACACACACACGCACAGTTCCGTCAACGTAACGTCGCCGGAGCTCCGGTCACCACTATCGTCTACAGCTGTCGCTGACTACCCGAACAGACACGCACACTCAGTCCCCTCCCGCACACACACACACTCCGCCGGCGACCCAACAATGCCGCCGAACACCCTACATGTCTACCCACCTAATGGCCCATGCACCCCCTGCCCGTTTAACCTCTGTCGAACGGCAACCAAGGGCCGATCACCTACTGGAAAGAAATAGAAACAGAATACTTATAAGGACTTACCGAACAATGAAGCCGAACGGCGATCGGTCACGCCGTTGACGAACTCCCCCCTTCCCACGGCCGCCGCGGCAAACCATCGGGAATTCCACGCGATCGTTCTCACAGCAGTGGCCACCGGAACATACCCAGGCCGCCACGAGACACACGCCTTGCCTTCTCGCCGGCGGCACGGAGATCCGACGTTTTCCTTCTCTCTCTCTCTAGATTTTCGAATTTCCCTTTCCCTTCTTCCCTGAATTCTCACCTCATCACACGGAAAAGGGAAATTTAACGCATGGGTCTAGTGGTTTTAGACTGATTTGAGCCTGCCACGTTGCCCCTCGATACTCGCTCCTTGCCGGTGAGTTGCCGTCCATATGCAGGGTGTCGGTGCACGTATATATAAAAAAATAAAAAAATAAATTACACTCTCCTCCCCTTGTTTTCTTTTGGATTTTCGGTTTAGTATATTTTGATTTGAAAAAAAATTCCAAAATTATAATCCTTGTCCCTAACATTTTTGTTACATTTTCTTTTTCGTAATTTAATAATTTATTTACCCTAAAATTCTCTAACGTCCTGTAATGCCGTCATTTATGACGTATGTTCTAAAACTCGTGTTTTACACTAATAGTGATAGGGCCTAAATTAATATTTTATGTAAATAACCAAATCATGCCATGCAGGCCCTAAATTCCGTAATTTCCCCCGTACCCACTTTTTATTACGAATAATTGATATCCGGTAAATTTCGTTTCGTTAATAATTACTGTACGCGTTTGTTAATAGGGATGGTGACAAAAATTAGTAAAATTAACGATTCTAAATTATAATCCCGTTTGCTAATATTTCAATTTAACCATAATGGTAATTGATTTAGATTTTACCTACTCCGAATCGTCCGTTGGTCGTGAGAATGATATTTGGATTTTTATTAGGGGAGGTTTGCGTAATTTTTCTTTTTTTTTCTTCTTCTCCCCCTTTTTTTTTTCTTTTTCCCTGGTTTGTGTTTATTTTTCCTGTTATGTAGTCTTGCCGCCGCCAATGACATCTCACCGTCAATCAAGCCTTGCCGTCCCACCACCCGGACACACGCACCACCAGTCAAACAACCCACACCTTTCCATGCACTGCCGACCGTCCCACACCCATGCACGTACAGCTCTCTCTCTCTCTAATTTTCCGGCGGAACCTCCGGCGACCTCCATGCGCCCCCAACATGCACACACCCTGCAGGGAGAACACGTACCGATGGAGCAGAGCCACCAACGCCTTCGCATATGCCGCCGATCGTCACCGTCAGGCAGATCGGCGAACCCACGAACACACACTAAACAACACAAAAAGCAGGAACTGTTCAGAGCAGAAAACACACACACACATCACAGCGTCAACAATAGCCACCGGAAGCTTACCGTCAACCCAGCTCACCACCGGAAGCTGCTGAATAGCCCACCGCCAAACTGACCGACGGCAACCTCTGACGAAACCGTAACAATCACCCTGTCGGCATTTCACACCATCGGCAATGAACGGGACCTCACACCGTCGGCACCACTGACGATCGATCAACGACTGAACGAATCGCTCACACCTACGATCGTCGGATCTCAACACCCCCTGACCGCCGGACCTCCCCTCTCTCTCTCCTCTGTTTCTGCTATCTTTTTCTCTCTCTCTCTTTTTTTTTTTTCCTCCGTTGAAGATCACGATTGCACGTTTCAAAGATCACAAATTGCATGTTTTAAGTGGATCGGTTTATTCCTAGCTTGCCACGTCAATGGATCTTGATCCTTCCCCTCTCCGTTCCGGTTGTTCTCTCGGCACCCATATCGTATGCGTGTATATATATATGTATATATATATATATATATATATATATATATAAATCTTTTATTCTAATTACTCCTTCCTCCCCCCAAATTTCTTTAATTCCTATTTTAGCCCAATTCACCATTTATAATTTCCTTTAAATTGTAATTTCACCCCTAAAAGTTTACATGTTATCAATTGAAAGACAATTTGAATCCTAAAGGTTGGATTTAATGTATACAAATTTACAATTCGCCCCCCCTAAACTTTTAATTCGGATAATGATTAATTCAATTCTACTCCATATTTTTCCCAATTGCTCTAAAATGTAACTAAAATGACGTACGTGCTAAGTCGGGGTCTTACACAAAGTGAGAAAGATTAACTTTGCATAACCGGAAATTGACTTCGCCATCAGTCTATGAACCGTTGCTGCAACTAATTTGATAATGACACGTTGTCGGAAGGACAACCCTTCAAGTTTCTGCGAAACATGTCGCGAATTGCAAAGACCGACATATATTGGAGAACTAGTAGTTGGTGGTAGTGGTATGTGGCAGTTCGGTGATTGGTGGTTGAAATCCAGTGGTCGAAGGCCGAAGGAGGTCTGGCGACCAACTGACTGGAAACTAGAGATTTGGCAACTAAGGTTGAATATCAAAGACTGTAGTCGGAGGTTTGATGATAAGTGGTGGAGTCTGGCAACTGACAACGAAGGATCAATGAAAAGAGTTTGCTAAGAATTGGCGAAGGAGTCGACAATGGTTGTGTTAACATTAACTAAAGGCATGTTTGATAAAAAAATTAAGTACTTAAAACTGATTATATCAAGTACTTAATTAATTAAGTCTGTTTGATAAATGTAATTAGTATCACTTAATTAATTAAATTAACTTAAAAATTAAGTCAAAATGTGAGTAAAAAATTAAGTTAAAGTCCCTTCACTTATTTTATTTTGCTTAATGCATTTCATTATTTTTCACTTAAAAAAAATTATATTTTGACTATTTTACCCTTAATTCCCTATGAGGGTTTAATTAGAATTAGGATTAATGAGAATTAAATTAATTTTGGATTATTTTATAGTTTTATTTTTATTTTATATTTAAATTATTATTATAATTTAATTTAAGCAATCAAATTACATAAAAAATACATAATATTTACATATTTTTGGGTTAATTTCTACTTTAAATTTTAATATAATTTTTTTTTTAAAATAACACCCTGATTTTATTGTTTTGTTCTCAATTTTTTTTTCTTCACATTATCTTGATTTAAAAGTAGTTATGTAAATTAAACAATTTTCGGCATACAAATTTTGTACTTCTCAAACAAATAAAAAAAATTCAGCACTTCAATTTTCAGCACAATTTTATCAAATAACTTTTTTAAATTTTCAGCATTTAAAAATTAAGTCGTTATCAAACAAGCCCTAAGTGAATGCCATAGTTAATGGTAAATAAATATTAAATTAGTTTTTTGACACTTTGCACCCCAAAAGTTTGATTATTATCTCACTTTAGTCCCTGTAATTTTAATTTGAACACATAACACCTAGAATTTCATAATCATCTCGGTTTAATCCAAATCATTATACCCGTTACAATTTTGACTGCAAATAGTCAAGTGTCTTGCACCTAAGTACTTTTAAAGTGGTTTAACAGGCAATGTTAACCTCTTTCCTTTCCCCACTCCTACGCACAAATTTACTGTAACCCCCCTATATATATGTGTGTATGTGTGTGATGGATGTGGTTGTTTACCATAAACTATTATAAAGCGGATAATGATTTGGACTATAACGGAATAATTAGGAAACTTGGGGGTTCATATGTTCAAATCAAAACCACGAGGACCAAAGTGAGATAATAGCCGAACCTAAGTACTTTTCATGTCACATGTTCACTCCACTCACTCGACTCCTCCGCCGCCGTGTGTGAGCCGTGGCCGGATCTTCGCAAGAGCTCCGCCTCCGTGACCACTGGACAGCCTTAAGTTCAAGACTAGGGCAAGAACTCCACCGTGCACCGCTTTTCGCCGTGAGACGTGACCGAATCTCCACCGTGCTTCGCTATTCTCTGTTCATCTACCCTTCATCCCCAGGTTATCTTTAATTTCTTGCTCACATTTGTTCTAGATTAAATTTCTTGCTCAATTTATTCTAGAATTCTTGTTCTTAGGTGGCGTTTGGTATTCGAGAGGGGATTGGAATGGCCATAAGAATGGTCAATCCATTTCAATGTTTGGTTAATGTGATTTAATCCCATTTTCATTATCGAGGATTCCCTAATTCCACTAAGCATAAGATTAGGTCTTAATCAATAATGAGCTAAAAAACGAGTCTAAATACTAAATAAATATTTGAATTGGAATAAAATTTAATTAAATTGACTATTATACCGTTTGAAAATTCAATAAAATTATTATTTTGTCATTTGATGTCATTCTAATATTATATGTAATCGCATTCGTCACTAAATATAGGAATGATAATGACCATTCTATTTTATTACTATAATAATTCTAATCATATTGTCAATCCATTCCATTTCATTTTATTCCAGCGTACCAAACGCATCGTTAATGTTTGGTTAGCTTTGGTTTAATCTCTCTCTCTCTATCCAGCATCATGGTCTACCTCATCTAAAACAGCTGAGTTGGATACTGAAATTCTTGCCCAATTTTAGTTCATAATAGATGATTTTGACTCATCATAAAAGAAATTAGTTATTGGGATGGTTTCTGTAACTTTTGTCAATTTTATTAACATTATAATGCTTGAAGTTTGCTGTATTATTTGTATGTGTTTGTGTGTGTAATTTGTTCATATTTGCGTTGTTTATAGTTTTAACAAATAGTGGATTTGGATTGAGATTGCAATTGACATGAAATTGTTACTTGTTAGATGGATAGAGATGCAGATGTCGAGATGGCAACAAACGAAAAGGAGAGCACGTGTATCGTGCCAACAAAATCAAATGAAGAGCAAGGAATTTCGCCTCTTCCGCCCAAAGTGAGTAACTCAAACAAAAGACGCCGGTCTAAAATTTGGAATCATTTTACATTGATAAAATCTGAAAATTCTGAGGATA